>JASFXZ010000001.1:53323852-54718828 GCA_032209605.1 Mactromeris polynyma
AACAATGTTACATACTGACAGATTACATCGTAGAGTTTGCTACATGGATCCAGTCTAAACCAGAGCTTCACAACAATGCTACATACTGACAGATTACATCGTAGAGTTTGCTACATGGATCCAGTCTAAACCAGAGCTTCACAACAATGCTACATACTGAAAGATTACATCGTAGAGTTTGCTACATGGATCCAGTCTAAACCAGAGCTTCACAACAATGTTACATACTGACAAATATATTACATTGTAGAGTTTGCTACATGGATCCAGTCTAAACCAGAGCTTCACAACAATGCTACATACTGAAAGATTACATCGTAGAGTTTGCTACATGGATCCAGTCTAAACCAGAGCTTCACAACAATGTTACATACTGACAAATATATTACATTGTAGAGTTTGCTACATGGATCCAGTCTAAACCAGAGCTTCACAACAATGCTACATACTGAAAGATTACATCGTAGAGTTTGCTACATGGATCCAGTCTAAACCAGAGCTTCACAACAATGCTACATACTGAAAGATTACATTGTAGAGTTTGCTACATGGATCCAGTCTAAACCAGAGCTTCACAACAATGTTACATACTGACAAATATATTACATTGTAGAGTTTGCTACATGGATCCAGTCTAAACCAGAGCTTCACAACAATGTTACATACTGACAGATTACATTGTAGAGTTTGCTACATGGATCCAGTCTAAACCAGAGCTTCACAACAATGTAACATATACTGACAGATTACATCGGAGAGTTCGCTACATGGATCCAGTCTAAACCAGAGCTTCACAACAATGCTACATACTGACAGATTACATCGTAGAGTTTGCTACATGGATCCAGTCTAAACCGGACTGAAACATACTTCCTTAATTTATAGTAAATTTTCATCTTTTTCTATTCAGACCACATGCATTTTTTACAAGATACATCACACAAACAGCCACATTTTGCGAATTCTGATATTTAAGTGGATTAATGAATATACTGAATATATAATGACACTTCATTAAGAAGTTCACATGACACTGGTACTTATAATCTGAACAATAACAACTTGACAGGACAGTTCCAACTGAACATCGTTTGAACAGTAAAAACTTAACTTGAATATATAAAGCTGTAATGGAAAACAGTAAAAAAACAATTATAAAATACAAGGCACAAATATAAACAGAACATTTTTGTACAAAACATCTGCAGGCGAATAAGGCTCAAGAGTAAATCAGAGCATAACTTCAAAATTTAGAAAATACCTCTCCACCCTAGAACAGAAATGCCATTTTTGCACATATCGGACCAAGTTGGACTGCTATTTCACAATTCTTTTCCAAAAAAGTACAACACCAGTTAAGAGGAAGATTTTTACTCCTGAACAGGAGAAATAGCGCACTAGAATTGTTCAGGAGAAATAGCGCACTAGAATTGTTCAGGAGAAATAGAGCATTAGAATTGTTCAGGAGAAATAGCACACTGGAATTGTTCAGGAGAAATAGCGCACTAGAATTGTTCAGGAGAAATAGAGCATTAGAATTGTTCAGGAGAAATAGAGCATTAGAATTGTTCAGGAGAAATAGTGCACTAGAATTGTTCAGGAGAAATAGAGCATAAGAATTGTTCAGGAGAAATAGAGCATAAGAATTGTTCAGGAGAAATAGAGCATTAGAATTGTTCAGGAGAAATAGAGCATTAGAATTGTTCAGGAGAAATAGAGCATAAAAATTGTTCAGGAGAAATAGAGCATTAGAATTGTTCAGGAGAAATAGAGCATTAGAATTGTTCAGGAGAAATAGAGCACTAGCATTGTTCAGGAGAAATAGAGCATTACATGTATTAACATATGCATCTTTTGTATTTTTCATAAGTAACAGATTTTGTCTTGAAAGTATTGCACACTCATTTTTCATTTCACCATTTAAAGAAAAAATAACTTTCAAAACTATACAATCACCAAATACTCAATAAACAAAATAACAAGGTCACAATATACAATAAACTTTATTTTGTGTCCGATGCAAGCACTAGCATTATAACTATAAGCTGATGTTGTCAATGCTCCCTTGTCTACATGGCATTACATAACTAATCAGGTATATAATAAACTTTTATCTACAAATATAGAATGTAATATCATGGAATGTACATGAACAGTATATTACAGTATTGATATAATTAACGAACCCGACTTCTAACAATAATACTACAAAATGTATATACTTTGTTCACTTTGGCAGAATATGAAATTCTAAAACGAAATTCATGAAAAATTCAACTCGACTGCTAGCAATGTTAAATTTAAAAAGGAAAAATGTTTACGCTTAACAAATAGAATGTTTTGTAAACAATATATGAATTTCAAAAAAAATATTCTAAAAAGACTGGCCATGAATTAATATTATCTGGAAATGAAAACAAAACCATTTCAAGGAGATTTAACGAGTGAAAAAATCATGTTTCATTAAAATTATTTTTCACTTTCGCAGTTAATCATCAATTAGTTCTTCCGCCAAAAAGTTCCATGTATGTTATACGATTTCGTGGAAATGATTTAAGTAAACTATTCGACAGTTTTCAAAAATAAACTACACATATCATTGACTAAATTCTACAAACTCATAATTCACTTTGCATAAGCGTGCGTGTATACCGACTGTAAAGAGCTTACCAAGACAAAAACACGATACAAAAATCTCAATATTGCCAAAAATTGCGTGGCAGGGTTGTAGAATTATTGTAAAAAAATGTTAATATCACTCACTAGGACAATTTTATATTCCAATTGGAAATATGTTCAATAATCAAATGTGGAGACATATCTAGCAATATCCAAGCAGTCCTAATACCATGTGACATTTTCTGTTTAGATTTAATTTTGCTACACCATTAACAGTTTATGTGAGACACCAGTACATCACTTATATATTTACAACAATATTTTTGAAGGTTTCACCAATCAGTTTAAGGCAATAATACAGCAGACTGGAAAATCCCCAAGCTTAAAAGTGCAACGTTTATCACAAAACATATATATTAAAGACATACTTAAATACAACATAAGATACAGTATGGTTGGAATAAATGAATTCATCATTGCTCTATTATCTCTATTATGTCCAATGTTTCATGCTAGCCCAATTTTTTTTTTTTATTTCCGAAAATTTGTGAATAACGACATATCAAGCCAAGACTTTGACAAAGATTAAAAGAAAATAGAACAGTGTCCTCTCAGGCCAATTTCTAAGAAAAAATGGAAGTTAGCAATTATAGTATAATCTGAAAAGTTTGTAATGTGGACAGAATTATTTTTAAATATCGCGAATTAATGAAATCAGAAAAATATCAGCCAGCATACATTTCCTTGTTCATACAAGTACATTTATCATACTTGACAATTTAATGTAACAATACTTAATTAGGTGATAAGCTAACATAATCTACTTGCAAAATGTCTGAACTCTCCGACTCGCACACTTTTATACTCATAAAAAATATCCACTTATACAGCAATTACATTGGCCTAATCATCGACATCCATATATTTGTCAAAGTCTAGTGATGTATTCCTAACAAATGTGCTGATAGTTGGAGTGTACGTGAATCGTTGCTGATCACGGGTTGTTGTACCCGGACAGAACGGAAAGGACGATGTCAACACAGTAGATCTCAATAGTTCAGATAAATTTGATGATTGCTGAGCATGGCCAAAGATGAGTTCACTACGAGGTCGGAATTCAACAGAAGATGTGTTTCTAAGTTGTAGCTGTTTGGCTCTGTGTTGTAACTGAATTATTTCTTCAACCATGTGACACTGCTGTAGATACGACGACGGAGAACCTCCACAGAATATCTGCGCAGGAACTTGCCAGCGTAAGTAACACTGTGTCCACAGATGTAGAACAGGAGCTGAAAACTGGGGCGTGAGGACATCAAATTCATCTACGCCATTTTCTACACTATTCCTCGTTGAATTAACAACAACTGATCTTGGCATAGAGTTGTTACGAGATGACTGGCAACGCTGCCCTAACTTAGATATATGTCTCAACTGATTCAACGATTCGGACAGCTCAGTATCGTGGGTAATAATATGAAGGGGGTTCCTGAAAAATGACAAATCCTCAGCATGAAATTGCAAGTCCCATTTCCAAGCTGTCGGCAGAATATACTGTTTGATATTCCTCCCCTCATCTTTACTGAACAGTAGTTTATGGTGATCGTTATTGAACAGGAATGTACTAAAGATGCCAATATGAGCCGTGTCCCATATCGTTGTTAGATATGTTTCCGTGAACTCAAACTTGGATGGAAACTGATGAAGTAATTGCCACACGCAATCCAGGAACAATAGAAATATAGGAGTCTGAAAATATAAAGAAAAAAACATGAAAATATTTTCTGCAATAATCTTGTGACCTACATTTATTTTTTATATTTATGCAACAAATGACTATCTGCAGTTAACTACAAGCAGGGGTGCAAAGATTGGCCTGGTCGAACATAAAGGACATCTAAGGAGGACAAATAGGAGTGGGATTTAGTGGATGGAATACGGAGCTAGCAACAATAGGCTGAAAGGGGGAAGAAAATAACATAAACACAACATCAAGTGAAAGAATTGTACATGGGGAAAGGGGAATTTAACTTACATCTAAAACATAAATAGAAATAATAACCGCTCAGCAATTTACAGCCTTGGAACTGGCAGTAAAACTACTGGGGGTTTAAATCGATTTGACAGCTAGTTAACCTCACACTTAATCACTATATGATCATGGATTTAAACCAAAAAACAGCAGTGGCAATTTCTTCTTTTAATACTGTTTTGTTTTAAATTTCAATGATTTGGTCTTAAATATACCTGTTCAGAGTCATTTTCTGTTTTATTCCAAGTAAAGCCCAGATATTTCTGAAACGGATGACCCATACGGACCCACTCTTTCTGTATAAGGGCCTGGAAACCTCTCATAGTTCTATAATACGGATCAAGAAGAATCTGGGCCACACTACAAACCAAACAGGACATATCACAACCACTTTGTTCTGAAAGGAAATAATGTCAATATTCATTACATATAGGTTATTACATGACAGGTCATAAGTTACGGAATTCATTGAACAAGTCTCTGAAACAAACAAAAATCAGTAATTTAACACGAACAAAATACTTTATTTACATCATAAATGGCCAATGAGCATTATATAAGAAAAAAATTGACTTTTCACACAAAACAGAAATAGCCATCACTATAAGGCAATTGTGATGTATTTTTATTTGTTATTTCAGTAGTGAATTATCGAAAATCATGAATAGGTGTTATAACACGTATGTGATGCGATGTGAAACTAACTTCAGACACTATTAAAATCTACACTCCTATAACAACATAAAAGCAAAAAGAACACTCAACATTTTAAAGTCTGAGTTTCAGTCTTCAAATGTTTATGAATAAGAAAGGCCCTTGGAAAAAGTAACAGTCTTGCATAAAACCATTACTTTAACTTCTTCTGACACAATATGTTGAATTTATACCTTGTATAACCACAGTTCTTTTACTCTTGACAATATACTCTGCAACTTCTGTTGATACTTGTAAAGATTTAGAAATATGTTGCAACCATTTTGTATCATCAAGACTTGAGTACCAGCTCATGTCTTGTACATAAAAGTCACGTTCTGTATCTACAATACAAGACAAAACCATTTCAATTCTATAGTAATAATATTAATAACTAGATGCTCAAGGGCAACATGTCGAGCCTGCCAATTGTCATGAGATTATGAGAATATGGTTATATAATGCTATACAGTGCATATCTATTTTACCCATTTTTTACCTTTGAAGCGTGATTTTGAACTTTGAGCTATGTACTGGTAGGGTACGGGTCTTGCACAACACATATGGTCACCATGGTGAACATTTGTGCCAAGTAATTTAAAAATCCCCAAAAGATGATTGTGTTATATTCCAGAAAAGATGTTTTTGAATATTTTTTTTGACATTTGACCTCTTAGTGTGACTTTGACCTTTAAACTACGGACATTGGTCCTGTGCGCAACATGTCATCCTATCATGGTGAACATTAAATTTTGTGGCATTTAATTTAAAATCCCTAAATAAATGAGTTTTATGGTCTGGACAAGATGTATTAGATCCATTTTTGACATTTGACCTTTGAGCTTCAGACATGGGTCTTGTGCGCAACACGCTGTCTCATCATGGTGAACATTTGTGCCAAGTAATTTGAAGATCCCTGAATAAATGACACACTTATAGTCAGAAAAGATGTTTTAGACACATTTTTTGGTCTTTGACCTCCAAGTGTGACCTTGACCTTTGAGCTTAGCTGCTATGGACACGGGTCTTGCGGGCGACATGCCGTCTAAATATAGTGAACACTGTGCCAAGTGATTTGAAAATCCACAAATAAATCTAGACCCTTTTTTTGACATTTGACCACTAAGTGTGATCTTGATCTTTGAGCTACGGACACGGATTTTGCACGCAACAAGCCGTCTCATCGTGGTGAACATTTGTGGAAAGTAATTTAAAAATCCTCCAATAAGTGACAGAGTAATGGTCCGGACAAAGAAAATCCGGATACACGCACGCACTCACGCATGCACATACACCGGGACACAATTGTGGCTACTATGTCGAGCTCACTGCAACCGGGCTCGGCAAAATAATAATAATATCTGAGACAGATCTCATCATTTGTGACATCCGGGCCAGGTCTTTCATGAGGTCTTTCATGAGATGATTTACAATCATGACCATAGCAAGATTTGAACCTCAACCCTTCAAAGTTGAAAGGTCAACAGCTTGCATACAACACTACCACTCAAATGTTGCATAAAGTATCAAACTTACCTGACATGCAGATTTTTTTCAATTTGGCAATACTATCTTGTAACTCCTTACTACTGGGACAGTATTCTCCAACGTCAATAATTTTGGGAGAATTTCTCTGTTTCCCGGCTACTTTGACTGCGTCCAACATTCTGAATAAATAAAGAAAGAACACTCCCATTTAAAGGCTGTCCATACCACACTGTATTGCAATACTCTAGTAACAAATTGCAGTATGTACCACGACATATTGCTTAATCAACATGGCAGTAGATTTTACTCATAGAACACTACAGTAATCAGCAGCAAACTCATCGAAAGTGTTGTAAAGAAGATAAACATAAGCTAGAATAACCATTAACAGTCTCATTTCAGTTTTTGAATAATATGAGGGTTTCATGACCAGATAATTTCATATTATAAAAACTGGTACATTCCATTTATGTCATGGTACAATACAGTGTGACTGCATACTTGTATTCCCTTGAATCCAAAAAAACAAGATTTGTAAGAGAAAAATCTTTTCTTTCTAATAGTAATAACTAACTAATGAATACTTATGCCATCATTTTAATTTTTTATAGTTTTGGTAAGTATATATTTGATTTTTGCGATTAAATGATCTATGAGCCAGTCTGATTGTAATTGACTAATTGATTGGGAGAATATGTTCCCATTTCCCGTGCTAGCTGCTACCATAAACATTGTGGAGAGAGGAAAACATGAATTGACCAATCAGATAAAGCAAGAAGATAGAACAAACATTTAACCATTACAATACGATCAATATGAACAAAAACAAAGAGTAACCACATAACAGACAGTATATTAGTGATCAAGACGATGTATAACTTAAGTGTTCCCAGTGTATTCTGTACAGACATATCACAGGCAGTATATTGATGATCAAGACGATGTATAACTTGAGTGTTCCCAGTTTATTCTGTACAGACATATCACAGGCAGTATATTGATGATCAAGACGATGTATAACTTGAGTGTTCCCAGTGTATTCTGTACAGACATATCACAGACAGTATATTGATGATCAAGTCGATGTATAACTTAAGTGTTCCCAGTGTATTCTGTACAGACATATCACAGACAGTATATTGATGATCAAGACGATGTATAACTTAAGTGTTCCCAGTGTATTCTGTACAGACATATCACAGACAGTATATTGATGATCAAGATGAAGTATAACTTGAGTGTTCCTAGTGTATTCTGTACAGACATACAACAGACAGTATATTGATGATCAAGATGAAGTATAACTTGAGTGTTCCTAGTGTATTCTGTACAGACATACAACAGACAGTTTATTGATGATCAAAACCACACACAGAGCAACAGAATACGGTCTATCACAGAACACAGGACAAGTTGTAGATAGATGAAACAGAAGTTTCCTAACATAAGTATGAATCATAAATAATTGCAACTAGCAGAATAAGCCTTAAAGAACCTGGCTTTGTAACAAGCATGAAGCCATGCTATCTATGTACCTTATCTGTCAATACTATAGGCCAAAACATGCTTTTAATCAACAGTGTAGTACATCAGGGGTTCAACAAGGTGCTGAATCTCAAGTGTCATTTCAAATTTGTTTGTCCTGATTTGACTATTTTATAGCCAAGTTACCTATAATTCAGAGAAAAATGACCTTTCAGCCAAAATCCTGAGGGCAAAAATGTATCATTTTAGGAAATTCCAGGGGTTGAAGGGTCAACTCCAGAGTCTAATGGAACCCCTGGTACATGTGAAGTGAGAAGTGCCAGAATGCCAGTTGAATGTGAACGGAGAACTTCACAATCCCTGAATTCAGTATGAATACGAGTTGGTAACTCAGGGCGTAGTCATTGGGAGTGATTTATACAAGTTGTAATAACTTATCTCACAATCAATGCATAATACAGAAGTTTAAACAAACTACTGCAGTAAAGGTATCAAAAGTTAAAAGCAACGGGATTCCTGAATACAGTTTGTAATATTTTTTCAGTGCATGCAGTCAATATAAGCAAAGACAAGAACAACGCAAGCAGATATAGATGCTTGCCTGTCAGTTATATTATCATTGATTTTCATATTTACTCAGAACCTGAACTATACACAATATCGCACTTTATACTGGAAGCAGACGCCAACAAACATAAACGTATATCCATAGTTTGTCATTTATTCAAAATAGACTAGCTTAAAACTATTACCACTACATTTTGGTACACAGGAGGTTGTCAAGAGTTCTCTCCCTTTATCACTTCTAGAATTCACTCCCTTTAGCCTGTCTACAGTGTACGTACATTGTATATATAGTACAGTTGTACAAGGGGTGTAAAGGGAGAGAACTCTAAAAGGGATAAAGGGAGAGAACTTTTGACAATCTCCTGTGTTCTGGTATTCATGTATTTTATACATCTATGTTTAAGATATAGAGAAAGTTCAAAACTATGAAATATGACAGAAATTCATTCAACAGATTAAAAACATGAGTTGATATAATTCTATTTTGCCAGTCAGTAAGTCTCTGAATTTTTAAGTCTTAACATAGATAGAGATGTTTCCTTCCATGCAACAAAATGACTGAACTCCCTGCACAGTGCATAATGACCAAGTGAAACACACAGTCTCAATTTTATTTCATATTAGAGTAAGACTGAGGGTCATAACATGTTTGCAGCATGAAGTGTACACAGTTTGGACCATGGACAAAATTCACACAATTTCTCGATACGCAACTTTTTCTAACTTGATCTAAAGCAGTTTAATCTAAATGAATGACAATGTACCGGTAACTGGATTTATAAAAGTAAATAAACCTGCGTTTTTGATGTTAAAGTTGAATGAACATAAGCATTTAAACAGAAAATTAACATTATATAAATAAAGCCTCGGTCGACAGTGTTGCCTCGGGTTGACAAGATGCACTGTCACCCTCAAGGCAGTCAATATTTATTTTATTATACCGAACAAAATAAAAATAAAGCTAATAACTTAAATTTAGTATTTTTAATTTCAGCGGGCGACATTGCAGGGTGACAGTTAAAAATGTCGCCCGCTGAGGTTTATATGCAATGTATAGGGAAAACAGTCACGTGAGGTATAATAAATTAAAAATACCATTCATGAAAGAAATACCAATGGATGGAGTAGTTTGGCTTTGTAGGGTTCATCAACATTTGTTAACAAAGATGACAACAGTAATAAACATAGGAGGCATCCTCCTACAGACCGTATTGACTAAGAAGGTTTCCTGGTGTGTGAAACATAAACACACAACTTTAGATGTAAAAAAATGAATATTTCATGCCTATGTAGACAAAAGCACAAACAATGAATTCGTTCAAAATTGAACATTGGGTACATCCTTTGAGACGAATTATTCTGGATTTTTTTACTTAGAAGGTATTGAATAAAAGAATATATTCTGATTGTATCGTTAAAATTATGATGCTGATTTTGTTGAGATGCCAGTATATGATATTTAAGAAAAGAAGACGCTACAGTCCGATCTCGCTCATTTGAATTCATCGGGTCAGTAATTTTATTCCGAATAATACATAGTCTCAAATAACCCATTTCAATTGGATGTGCCTAAGAAGATAAAACGGGACGTATATTTATTCAGGATGATACCAAGTATTCGGATAGAAGTTTGTTGAGTAAACGAGGTCCGACTGTATTTTGTTTTAGGACATACTGCATAAATATAAACATGAGTATATAATAATTTGTTCTTTTCTGGAGAAATGTATTTTACCAAGACAACAGACAAGTGGACAGAACAAATAGAGCAGAGAACGGACATTGTATAAGACATGTTACACTTACCCTCCATTTTTTCTGAAACAATCATTCTCTACATTCAAATGTTCAGGCTTAACTAATCATCTAACAATAACAGTAATGTTCATGCTTTCAATCATAATGCGCTGCATATCTTTCAAGTTAAGCGATGCAGAGTCTCCATGGACAAAGCAGTTTGACTTCAAAAACTTAGTCAACATTTGTACACAAAAAGTCCAAAAAAATTAACGCATGGACGATCAATATTGTCTTGGATATAAACCACAATAATATTTCTTGCCCAAAGAACCAATAATGTTTTATTCCACTATTTAACAAACTGCACATTATTGGAGATAAGTTCATCAGAATTATAGTTCTTACATTGTATTTCATCAGATAATATGTAATAAGATTACAGTTAAAAATGATAATATTGATTTTGTTTAACTACCAGTCTATTCACTTTAAATACAATTATAGATTAACTTGGTTAGAGCATTTCCGATTAACAATATTCACAAATATATCACAAACTGCCACAAGAAAAAGCCTCACACTTCCTAATAGATCTACCCAGATTGTTATAAATATTTTTTTCCTCTAAACATCCTGAGGTAAAAACAACACTATCTGTCTAAATCTTGCTCGAATTGTGATGAAAACAAAGACAGGATTTAACATCTCACTCAACATTTTTTATCTAAATAAAAACAATTTTTGTAGTGATTTCCAGTTTTCATCTACTATGCGTGAATTATGGTGAATAGTTGATTAGCTGCACAACAATGATATAGGTACACACAGGATCACTAAGTGACCCAAGAGACAGAGTCACCAGAGGACCAGGGCATGTATCTTACCTCTTCAGTAACTGCTGTTGATCCGTGCTCTCCTCTTCAGCTGACATCCGTGTAAGACTGTTACCATTCACATGAGTGTAACACCACGTCTACACAGACAAAAAAATCAGTACTTTTGTAACAGAAATAGATTACATATGCATATAAACCTAGCATCAAGGTCAAAGGGTAGTGTTTGTGATTCCTGAGTTCGAATCCCATCTTGAGTGAAGTAGAACCACAAACTTCACAAGCCCTGATTAAGGTTTGAGTACAGGTAAGAGAACCAGGAAGCAGTCACGGAGACTGATTGTGGTATAAGTGGTAATAAATTGTTACAAAATCGATATAAAATAAATAAGCATAGCCTAAACTACCATTTAGTACTGAGTTATTAAATTCAGTATACTTTTGATGAAAATCAGACTATCGTTAAGATAGAAATCTGCTGATAGGATGTTTAATTTAAACATGATAACCATCTTTTGATAACAGTGCACTTAAATCTCTGATTATATCTTCAAGTTTTACACTGTATTTATCAGTATTTCAATTTTGAACGGATGTCAGTTAATCTAACTAGTGTTGCTGGAGGCCTGAATCATCGAAATAAAGAATTGAATTGCTGGGTTACCAACCAGTACTAACCTGTTCTTCCTCAAGTAATTGGCAACTCCCTCACATGAATCAAAGTTGAGGACAAATAACTTGGAATAAATCGAAGTTGAGGGCAAATAACTTGGGATGAATCAAAGTTGAGGGGAAATAACTTGGGATGAATCTAACCTATGATCTCTAGCCAAGTGCTCCATTAACCAGTGAGGCAACATGCTATTCAATTCTTACTTAATTTGCTTTCGAAAAATAATGTGCTAATATCAGCAATTTTGAACCACTTTCAGTATAAATCAATTGTACAAATACAGCTGTCAGACTGACAGCTTATGTCATAAAAATCTGACATAATTTAGTAGCTTACCGGCACTCTTCTGTCACATAACTGTGGAGCTGTCCTACGAAGATCGGCATTGGTTAAGGCATTTGGGACAACAAAATATTGAGGTAGACTAAAATAAACAGAAACACTTCGTGAACATTGTCAACAAATATTTTGATGAGATCATGATATTTCAGTCACAACGGGTATAAATAAAAGCTCTTATCTATACATTTAGTATCAATCTGTACAACTTCACGAGATATCATGCTTATCAGGGGTTCCATTTGACCCTTTGACCTCTGGAATTTCCAAAAAAGCCATATTTAACTCTAAGGGTCAATTTTTCTTTAAGTAATTTGGCTATAAAGTAGTAAAATCCAGTCAGAATGATCAAAATGACGCTCGAGATTCAGCACCTACTTGAACACCTGCTTGAGGCAAAAAAAATTGTGTTTCATTATAACCATATTCTTACATGTTCTTTAAGATCATATGAATTTCTTATATTCCAAATGAATACAATGTGTACAAGTTTACACCAGCAGAAAGAGATAATCATAGAAAGTCTTTACAATGTCTTCATGATCACAGAAAGGGTCAGTATAATGTCGGATATCTCTTTTCATATGATTCACCAATTACAAATTTCTGTAGCAACCAAAATATTGTCTTGTGACAAAAAAAATTGTTCTGCATTCAGTACAACACTTTTAACATTAATGATAAATATTGATGATGACAGTGGCATTGTTGGCAGTGATGATGGTGTTGATACTGTTCCATAACTTACCTCTGTGACAATTCAAAGGAAACATTGACATCAGTAACTCTCCAGTATGCCTGACATTTACACCTCTGCAGTTCATCTTCCCAATCAACAATAGAATCGAAGAATGGAATATCACAGACTAGCTCACGATCTGAATTACAAGTAGACTATAAGTAAGTATTGTATCATAGTTACGGTAGTAATCTTTGAAGTTTGTAGTGCACATCTGGAGTACCATCACAAAGCATGCTATATCTATTTGATTAGTTAAATTCCTGGGGTTTTACATCACAGTGCATGTCATGCCTGCTTATTTGCATACGTCACATGACAATGTACATACACATTTATGACTGGACTCTGATACAAAACAGATAGAGTAGAACACTTGCCTACGCCCACTTGACTAAATAAGATACCCTCGTGTTTTCATAATCTATCAATTATATATTTATGGTAAGTGAACATAAACTAATCGCCAATAAATTGGTCGATGCCTGGCCGATGTAGGGCAGGGCATTGAACACATTGGGCAGGTGCCGGCCAAATTTTGGACAACCCAGACAATCCATATATCGGTCAGACGCCGCCAAGACGCTGATCAGACGTCCGGCCGGAAATCAGCCAGACATCGGCCGGGGTATCGTAGGGACATAGACAGAACATCGGACAAGTGCCTTTCGGACACTGGCCAAGAAACGTGCTAAGAAGTCGACCCCATTTTCATGGCAGCATGCAATGCACTTTTAAATGTGACTGTGACAGCGCGATTTTTCACTGACCTCTGCCTAGAAATCGCACACGCTGCCCGGCCACCGCTTTAATTGTGACTTAGGTATTACAGAAGATCGGTAGTTTTACCAAGGCCCCAATTTCACTAAAATACTTAAGTATATGCCCAGCAGTATGCTTAAGTCTATTTATTTATGCTAAGCAAATCATTGGTAAAAACGTAGTTCACAGACACACTACCTTATCATATATTCATACTTATACTAAACACAATTTCATGCTTATTCTACAATCCATTTTCAGTATATATCAACTCTTTAAGAAAAGTTTACCAAGTAGTCATCAAAATATTACTTACTTGTTAATGTGCTATTTCTTGCAAACTCATGTGCGAACAATGCACTGTCTTTGACAGGAAATACGCTGTCAATAAACGAGTGCAGAAATTTCTTACTAACCCCAGTCTGACATAATTTAAATCCAAACTTATGTATTCTGAAATCCTGAAAAACAAGCAAATTCTATAAAAGGTAAGAAACAGATTTATTTCATAAAAGTTCATGTTCAAAATTATTGTAAAAATTATAATTTATTATCAAACTCTTTCGAAAGCAAAACTGTCTAACATGAATCAGAGGTGGTTGATAAATGACTTTGGATGTATTAACATTAGACAAATTGTCACCGTACCTAACACACAGGTTCAAAGTGAGGCAATGCGGTCTAGGGGTAGAGCACCTGAATCCTGATGCGAAGGACAAGTGTTCAATAAGCGAAATTAAATCACGAACTTCACAATCCCTAAATTTGGCTCGAGTACTGGTTGGAAGCCAGAAAGCAGTCATCAAGAATGATAAGTATAAGTTGTAAGAACTTGTTTCACAATCAACGTAAAATAAATAAGTTTAAACTTAAACATAAGACTATGGACTTGAATCCTGTCACAATCCCTAATGGGCAAAAGTACTGGTTAGTAACCCCAGGAAGCAGTCAATGTTAGTAAGTCACAACAACTTGTTTCACAATCCATGTCAAACAATATAGGTTTAACAGGCTCAAACCTACAACCTCAAGATGGGCAACCGGACAAAGCTGGGGAACTCTACTGAGCTTTTCTAAGTTGGAGACATCTTACCTTACAATGTATTTCCAAAAATTCAGTTCTCGATGAAGGTTTGCAGCCAGGAACCAACTTCTTTCTTTTACCATTAGGATTCACTGGAAATATATGTGTAATATTGTAGACAAAAGGCAACAGCACAAACGTAACACAAATTACTTGTCTCATAATAGAATCATTACAAAAGCACAGCAAGCCGGTGCAGGCTCTCGTCTGACAGGCAAATTATCACAGGGATTTGAACTTTTTGTACTTACAAACTTTTTGTACTCTTTTATGTATATTTATACAGTAAACACCCCGTAACCTGGACCCTCTGAAAACCAGAATCCTCATGATTTTCAAAAGTCTAATATATTCTTCTTATTAATTCAATGCATAAAACTCTCTTAACACCCGACTCTGAATTCCGGATTCTTGACAGCATTTGTGCTGCCCCTGACCGATATTGTATAATATTTACCCCCGGAAAACCGGAAGCTGAACCCAATATCTAACATTTTTGGCGGCAGACAACAACAAGCAAAACAGACAAGCTAGAAGCAGTAAACTTGAGAGAAATTAATTGTTAGTTTAACTTTTTAATTGGTTGAGATAGTTCATCTTAACATTGCATGTGACCATACATGTCAAGTGTTTCTGGGTTAGGTCCCAGAGCAAACTAGTACACAGCATGTAACTTCCCAATCAACCAGAGAGAACATCAGAGAGTGTAACAATTCTACCAAATTGTCAGCAGACAAATCACTCTACTTACAGTCTTCATGTTAACCTACTAGCCTAAAGCCCTGGAGCTAGTAACCTTGACTTTGGTCTAGCAGAAATTACCGAGTGCTAGTTCAAAACAGGCAAGTTCTTAATTTTATAGAATATGCGTTTCTCGGAAATAGAAGAAAACAACATGTTTAGATAGATAACTGCTTTTAAGTGAATGAGTGTTATGATTGGGCAAGTAAGAATGATTTCGGGCTTGTGATTTGACTGAGCAACTTGTCCAAATGGGCTATTGCTCTGAAAATATCAATGCACAGCCTGCACATATGGTCTATCATTATGATGAAGCAGCAATTTCCTATAAACAATTGATGTATCAAGGGTTAGAAGCACATCTACTCTACCTGCTTCTGTATGTTTCCACAAACCCTTGAAAACACTCAGTGATTTCAATAAAATTGCAACAACTGAAAATGTTTGTCATGAGAACAGAGGGCAATATCTCAACTATAAGGAAATCGTGTGTGCAGTTGTCGCATCATTGTACAATTTTAGAAATCCAAGATGGATACGAAAATGTGAAAAAAGGTATATTTATTTATAAAAGGCATATGAGAAGTAGCAGAAGATGGTGATTAGGTCTTCAGAGTAATTATGTATATAGGACAGAAAAGTGATACCAGAAGTTTCATTTGACTTGGGACTTGATCCAGATGTTTTAAACAAAATGTCATAAAGACCCGAAGTGATTTTAGTCTGTGCATCAACATGACCCGGGGAATATTAACATACTGGCTTTTATGGGTCGTTAATTTTCTTTCTGGTACATTGTCTCACCGATCTCGTGTCTGTTATGTCAGCTACCCACCTACTTGCCAATCATATTGCTAGAACCAACTATTTTCATGCTAGCTGAAAAATTGCGACTGTCATTTGGAAAATTGATAAATTGCATCAGTCAGGCAAAAGCATTCAATATTCTACTAGTAAGCGTAAGATATGCGAAGTGCAAACATTTTTCAGGGTTAATCTCATCTAAGTAACCTCTTTTGTAATGAGAATAAGTTCAAATATTCAATTGAAATAGTCATTTCAAAATATGGCAGTTTTCTGTCAAGAGGAATTACCTTGATATATTGCATCAATACAAGTCATTGGTATATCATCTTCATCCATCAATTTATTGCGCTTCCTTTTTCCCGGCTGTTGAATGTAGGAAAATATAATTATATCACAATGAAACATAAGTGATCATATGATAAATTATGTACAGGAAAAGTAATAAGTTTCACATCACATACAGAAGTAAATAGGACAGAAACTTAATGATATCGTTTTACATGAATAGAAGTACTCTCCCCGATCAAGAGGTGAAAGTGAAACTCGAGAGCATGCACATCTATAAAGAAACAGTCAGGCTTTTTTTGCCAACACCCTTTCTATTGTTCTGATAAACCCTTTGACCCCTAAAATTTTCAAAAAGCCCATTTTGACCCTCAGGATTCCAGCCAAGTGTCAATTGTTCTCTAAATTAAAGATCATTTGGCTATATAATGGTAAAACTATCAATTTGAACTTCAGATTTCTAACTTAGTGAAACCCCTACTAGCAGTAAGGAATATAAATGCTTTCACAGAACAAGACAATAATCTTACCAAATCATAGGAAGACCTATTAGCAGTGACAAACGCTAATTTGAAGTTAGTGATGCACACTTTCCCCGACATTCCCTGCTTGCCTTCTGAGTAAGGAGCAAATTTGAGAACATTATCGATATAATCAATAACATTCTCACCTGTAATGAGAGATTTATGTATTAGATTCACAATATATATCAAATAATTTATTAATGCACAGTGTGGGATTTCTAAATTTTCACTTGACACGACATTTTTGCATGTGTACGCAACATGTTTACTAAATTACATGATAATTGACTAGTATTTTCATAAAAAAAATGAGTTTCAAAAGTAATAAAATGAAATTTATGAAGTATGGTAGGTAAAAAATTGTGCGTTTTTAAATGCACTGAGTATATATCAAATAAAGATCATTGTAAATAGTCCCTTATCACTACTGTTCAATAAATCACCTATGGAGGGAAGGAATATCTCTTATTACAAAGTGTGTACTTAAAACTATAACTTGAGTAAGGGTACTTGACAAACTCACAGCCAACGAAATTTACATTAAAATTTTATCAGTCTACAGATCACTTAAGAAGATCTTTCATGCATATTTATATGTAGTAAACACCCTGAAAACCAGACCCTTAAGTTCGGCTTAACACAACCAGAATGCTCAGAAAATCAGACGATTTTCGATGTCACGTATTTTCTTCATATTAATTCATTGCAAAGTCTTATGAAGTTCTCAGATAACCAAACCTGTCAGAAAACTGGACGTTGGACCATGTCCAGACAGGCTCCAAATCTCAGGCAGTTGACTTTACGAACATAAATTTGGAAATGTAACTGAATTTGTTCAAACACAGTATATACATGTACAGTCAACTCTCGTTATAACGACCATGTTTGTTCCTTGGATTTATGTCATTGTATTGAATATGTCGTTATATTGATTTTGATCAATTACCGAATAAGCAGATTCGTTCCCACCAAATTTTTGTGCCGTTAAATGAATATCCGTTGTAACTTATGTCAGTACAACAAGAGTTGACTGTATTTTAGAAGACTACACTTATACACTTGTGCTTTGGGAGATGCCAACACTGGCTGTTGTTGAGAAGTTGTTGCTCAAGAGAGGTTCAATTGGTGGTTAATTTTTTCCTACCATAAAGTTAACAATGTTGATGAAGAGTTTGTTGCTCAAGAGTGAGCCGCTCTGAAAAGGTTGCGTAGTATATGTCATATTCTAGTATCATCTAGTATGCTAAAAGCAGAAAGTCATATTTTCTATCTAAGTATGCTAAGTAATTATTTTGACAAAATGTCATGTTAATGTCTTCATGCAGACAAACACTAAAACATTGCATTGTAACATTTCTTAAATGTTAGTTAGAACTGTTAACACAAGTTTGATACAGGTGTTATCTATGCTAGCACTATCATGGCGCATAGGTCAAGATAGAAAATATCGGTATCAGACACTTGTATTTGTGGTTTTGGAAAAAATGTAAGAAAAATGACAATGCATGGTTATAGAGTACATATTTATGAAGGCAATTAATGCCAATTTTCTCATATTTATGAGTAAGGATATTTTGTCTTTAATTAAAATGTATACATATTTTACCTGGTTGCAGGTTAGGAATTGAATCCATATCAAAGAAATGTGATGCTGATCGTTCCACTATTTCATTATCGACATTGTACTGAAATATATAATATCACACAATAGTTGAAAATACTGACTGTATCATCAATAAAATGTAAAAAGTTCAGTCCAGGTTCTATCCAAATCCACTATTTGAAAATAAAAACATTTGAATTAAGTAAGTTAGGACACCAGTCTTACAACCCAGACAGGTAAAACACAATGAATGTTTACAAAAATATTGCACGTAACTATAAACTGGTTACAACTGGTATGTGTTAACCTATGTTAAATTGAGACCAATGATAACAAGCAGGAAGAGTTTTTTTTGTTAGGACAGAATACATAGATCTCCACACATCAAAATTTAAACTTGATCTAAGTAAATACGTCAGATTTAAATTGGTAAGAATTAGGTCAATCATTGACACAATCGATATCAATAGATAAAAAAAAAATTCTACACATTTACAAATATCAATATGATGGCGGAAAAAAACAGAAGAATGGGTACAGTCTAAAAATGTGCAAAAATAGCGTAACGCTGCTTAGTATGCGACCACTTGTTAAATAGTGCTCCAGTGGATCGTGCAATCCAAATGTCGGAAATGTAGGGCAAACACAGGTAAACATACAGAAAAATAGTATATTAAAAATAAAATCGATACATAATATAGCGTCGATATTTGTCTTCCGTTATATAAATATCATCGATATGCAAAAATTTAAATCAATGACAGCTCAAGTAACAAAGGAGCTATGGAGATCAACTCAGTCACAAAGGAGCTATGGAGATCAACTCAGTCACAAAGGAGCTATGGAGATCAACTCAGTCACAAAGGAGCTATGGAGATCAACTCAGTCACAAAGGAGCTATGGAGATCAACTCAGTCACAAAGGAGCTATGGAGATCAACTCAGTCACAAAGGAGCTATGGAGATCAACTCAGTCACAAAGGAGCTATGGAGATCAACTCAGTCACAAAGGAGCTATGGAGATCAACTCAGTCACAAAGGAGCTATGGAGATCAACTCAGTCACAAAGGAGCTATGGAGATCAACTCAGTAACAAAGGAGCTATGGAGATCAACTCAGTCACAAAGGAGCTATGGAGATCAACTCAGTCACAAAGGAGCTATGGAGATCAACTCAGTAACAAAGGAGCTATGGAGATCAACTCAGTCACAAAGGAGCTATGGAGATCAACTCAGTAACAAAGGAGCTATGGAGATCAACTCAGTAACAAAGGAGCTATGGAGATCAACTCAGTCACAAAGGAGCTATGGAGATCAACTCAGTAACAAAGGAGCTATGGAGATCAACTCAGTCACAAAGGAGCTATGGAGATCAACTCAGTAAAATGGAGTCCTATTTATTTATCATGACATAAACTTTGTTCTTTATTCGTTTTGTTGTTCATTCTGATCATTAGAGAAATAGAAAGCACTTTAAGGACTTATCAATGAGTTTTTTTCTATTTTCAAGGGCTATTACTGATCAACAATTCACTAAAAAGTTAACAAATGGTCAAAGGTCGTGTTTTGCTTTTACACAAAAAGCAAATGCACAAACTGTGTGATAAACAAAGATAGACGGGTGAGCTAATATCTTTTTTTCAATTAATGTTTGTCTTTCATTTGGTTTCTCCACCTTTATTCTCTCCACAATGAAAAGTTTCTGAAAGAACATTTTCAAGGAGTTTCTGGCAATACTCAATATTCAAGAGCTTTTACAGTTTTTTAGAGTTTAAGCCATTTTCACAGAGTTTTCATGACTAGATCAAATTCAAGGACATTTCAGGGCCTGAGCAAACTCTGATAACTTCAATAGCAAACAATAATGTACATCACGATGTTTGATTTTGCTTAAATTACAACATCATAATTTAACCAATCTAGAAAAAGAACAGTACAGGATATTAAATAACAGTTGACATGAAATCAGTATAAAGTCACACAATAAAAATCTGATACCAAGGAAATTAATCAAACAAAAGACAAACTAACATTCAACCAGGAAATATAATGGGTATCTCAAAACAATAGTCTTTTTATATACTCTACAATTGCTTATTTGGTTGATCAAAAAGTTCCTAAATCAGCATTTTCAAGCATTTGATTAACAGAAACATTTGTAAATGTCTGAAATGAGAATTGTTAAATTTAGTAATAAGGTACACAAAAATGTACATCAATGACCAAGAAAAAATACGCTGGCTGATACTTTTGCAACTTTCTTGAATTCGCAAAATTGGCAAACATTTCAATATCATGAACAGTAATCCACAAAACCATTCAATTAGCCAGTGAGACAATGGTCAGGTCTTAATACCAAAGTACCCTAAGGTTTTGAACCTAGTATCAAGCTAAATGTACATTAACTTCCCTAATTTATGTTGCATCTAAGTATCAAAACACAGTCACGAATGGAAAATATTTGTACAATGTACTTACAGTAGGATTGAACGATTTCTCAAGGAAATTCCAACATGACATAATCACACAAATTTCGATCATTCAATGAAGTTTAGTTAAGGTGTAATAAAATACTTCTTATCGTTTCTGATTACTTTATCCAAAATATAAGGCCGAATGGTTTGCTTAATCTTTTTATTTTGCTAAACGCTGTTACATAAAATTAAACTGTTTAGAGACAAGATCAGGCTCAGATCCTGCTTTGTATAGCGCTTATCTGATTTTGTTATAAAAACTTGAAGGTAGGAGGCCTCATATTTGAGTAGGTAGGGAAACACATAAATGTTTCCATTAAGTCCACTTCATTTAATTGTGGAACAAAACATTAAACCCATTCAAACACATTTAATGTTAATACAACACATAGGTGTTACCAAACAAAGAATTACAATCATGAAGGACCTATTTACATGTGTACCACATTAATTTGGCAAAGTTTTGACAATTTAAAAATAGATATAAAACATAAACTAATTGCTATTAAATATGAACAAATTGCTAATTGAATTTCAAAGCATGTAACTAAACTGTGATCAGCCAATGAAATGATCAGCCAATGAAATCAAGTTCTCTTGAAACAAATTTTGATTGAACAGTAATATGCAGTATGAAGAAACTGACATTTCATTTATAACATGTTCTGAAATTCATGTAAAGAATTGTTTATGTTTTGTAACTACTTTCTACCAATCATATCATAGCCAAATTAGCATGGCACACCAGTAAGTATGTAAACCAAGACCAGAAACAGAGATGAGCAGATTATCATGTATTAAAATAATTACATGAATACGACCATCCTTAAAAATTTGTTTGCTTGGCATAACTCTACCCAGCAAAATAGGAGGGTACCGTAGGTTGGTAGTAACTAATTTTTTATAGTCACTTTTTATGGTAATTCGAATTTCAACGATGAAAATGCAACCAAAGAACAAATTTCAATGATGAAAATGCAACGATGAAAATGCAACCAAAGAACAAATTTCAACGATGAAAATGCAACCAGTGAACAATTTCCCGCCCAGGCTCCCAAATTTTGTTTTGAGTAGAGGGACATTTTCTGGAGTAGGTAGGGTTAACATGCCAAACAAACTATTTTTAAAGGGTGGCCTGAAAAAAAGGAATGTGACCTACACCTAACAGGTTATATCATGTCAGCTATGCAAACTAACATGAGATGCACAAACATGCATAAATACAGTTATCTACAGTTTGACATGCACTTAAGATAGACAAACAGGTACAAGTATTAGTTAAATGTTGGAACATAGTTATGAAAGTCAAACTTGACTTTATTGCCATGATATATGGTCATGAAAAACAGTTAAAATATATATAGTTTAATACAGGTTGAAGATATGGAGCAGTTTGGTTATAAAGTGGGAACATCAGCAATAAAACCTAAATTGTCCTAATAACATGTCTGTTTCCTGTAACTTGCTGAAAAATATATGGGTCAATAATAGAGCTGCAACAATTAACCTAAGTTCGATTATTTTCTCTTTTTGTCTCACAGTTCGGTTACTGTCTTACGAATACTCTGTTTGGTACATCAGATAACATTTTTATTCCTGAAGCAATATTCTAAACAGAGAACTCGTAAGTTTTATATTATAACATATAATTCTGATACAACTTACTGATGTCAAATGTTCATGTCTGGTCATTACAAGTCAGTAAACAATTAGTTATTCAGAATGTTAAGTATTTTATATATTTATATAACTGAACTGCATAACCAGAAACCCAAAGGTTAGTAGGCCGAATTGAAACCGAACAAAAGCACCTGTATTGTTGCAGCCCTAGTCAATAGGTAGTGCTTTTTTCTTTACATAGGGTCAGATATCTCAACATCTGACTTTCACACTTGTTAGCCATACAAATTATGGCTGGGTGGGTTAAAATATCACAGAAAACTGAATTACAGGAGACAAACATTTTTTTATGGCAATTTATACGTTTTGTCCACATACATGTTTACAGAATTTACACCGAACATCTCGAGCATACTGACCCCATCTTCCTTACTGGTCTCTGTTGAATCTTCATCTACATCCTCAATGTATGACTTGAAATTCTATTAGAGGTCAAAGTTCATAAGCAGGTAGGGTTTAAGGTGATGGTTACCATGGCAGCACAGGTCAATAAGTACACGGTGAGTGCAGGAAAAGTTTATTCATGAAATGAAAGGAGAAAAGGTAATATATTAGAGGAATGCATGTTTTAGTACAAGTAAGCTATAAAATTTTAATACACTAAGAAATTAAAATTCTAATAACTCTAAACTGCTAGACAGGTTTAGGGAAACTCGCCAGAACTTGGAAAAAGATTGACTTTATTCCTAGATAATGACAAACATATTGAAATTTTGATCTTGCATGCTTGTCTAACCACCTAACATGTCTCGTAAAAATTCATTTGGTCTGGTAAAAATAAATTCTATTAACAAATAAGGGAATGATTTTCAGTCTGGTAAAGACTGTCAAATTCGGCAAACTCTTTGCATGCGCAGGTTCCCTTTAGAAACTGTTGATATAAGTTAATTAAAATAATGAAGGTAAAGCTTTCTGACATTTTGACAAAAGTTACATTTTAATATATATACATATATACATGTATACAGGCACATACAAAAACCATTTTTCAATATGATTCTATAAGCGACAAGCACATTCTTAAATCAATGCCATAATGATATAATGATATACATGTAGCTGCTAAGACACCAAAGAAAAAACATTATCAAAGAAAAGGTGACAGATGATTATAAATTAAAAGCATCTCATCAAAAACGTGTAACAAAGTCCATCTCAGCACAAATTTAAACACATTGGATTATACTTTCTTATCACATGTTTTTGGCATAGATATGTCAAATGCTGCCAAAATCTGATTTAGTTACATGCATAACACCAATCAAAAACGCAAAAATGGCAATTACCACGATGTAAATACATAGAGATGTTTACTCAAATACTCATCGGATTTAAACTCAATTTGCATTAGTTTTGTTCATGTTTTTTGTTGCAATTGTACCATAATTGATTATTTATTAATGTGTCAAAAGTTATATTGGTGAAATATTTGAATTTCTAGGCATAAAATCGTACCGACCAAATTTCAATCGGCCCCTGTATAAAAAGTGCTACGGGAAAATGACGATATCCCATATGACTCCACATTTGACAGAAATCGTAAAAAATCATAGAAAATGAAGGTAAAAAGTGAAGAATACAAATGCTTGGAGTTATATTTGTAGGACTAAGGGTCAAGGAGAATAATTATGATAAACAGTCATGGTAGCACGATTTACCCCACACTACCCCACACTTCATAGTAATGGCATATTGTTGTTGTTCTCTTTGTTTTTTAAATCAATAATGATGTTTTGATTGTTATTTTCACTTTTTACTGGAGTTTAAATGCTTTAAAATCAAAAATTTGTACATAAATCAGTGACGGAAAAACTTCACTTGTGTGACAGTAATATTTTCTAAACATGAAAATCACAATTATTTCAGTAGATTTTTACGATTGCTCTTTAGATCTTTAAATATGAATAGAATAATGAAAAGAACTTGTCGCAATTATATTACTGGCCCGGAATACTTGTGTACAACCACAATGTAAGGTCAATTAGGCTTTTTATAGATAGATATTTTATATAAAATATGAATACATTTTCAAGCACATAAGATATATATTTCAATCATTAATTTGACAAAATAGAAACTATGTAAGTTTATATCTGCATCAAAGAGATGTAATTTTATTTTTTGTCCAAATTGCTTCATTTAAACCTATTGGAGAATCTATTGGAATTTGGCCATTCTCACGGTGTGGTATTATTACAACTGTAAAGCATAAAACTTTGTTATTTCTGCTCATTTCCAGTCTTGAAAGTTGTTAAATCAACCTAAAATGAGATGTAATTTTATTTTTTGTCCAAATTGCTTCATTTAAACCTATTGGAGAATCTATTGGAATTTGGCCATTCTCACGGTGTGGTATTATTACAACTGTAAAGCATAAAACTTTGTTATTTCTGCTCATTTCCAGTCTTGAAAGTTGTTAAATCAACCTAAAAATGGAAGTTTAAAACTGAAATAAAGATTAAAACAACAACTATATGCCAGTACTCACTACTTCTATGAAGTGTTGGGTAGTGTGTGGTAGTCAGTGGTAAATCTAGTCCTATAAATAAGACCCTACATACCTTATTTCACATTTTAAAAGACTATGTTACAGTATGTAGGGTCTTATCAGCTTCTTATCAATGTCGGGTAGCACTTTCCGACACGATTCTGTGTTGCTCTTTTTCCACTAATTTTGAACTATCAAACAATACCAGCAGGGAAAATCCATTTATAATAGCTCAATTGATGCTTTCTATGCCGAATAAGGTCAAGAATTCCCAATGCCATGTGCTATTTGTATAAAGAATAAAAGATGCGCGTCTGTTTCCATCTAGTGCAGATTTGACAGAGATTCTGCGGAATGGCTGAGCAACATACCCGGTTAATTAACAAGGTCATATTATACAAATCGAAAATTAGACAAAATTTTGGATGAGTGAAAAAGCCGGATTCCGGAACCCGGCATCGTTTGAAGCGGGATAAATGACATGTGCCAAAAATTATTTCGTCCAGGCGTCCAACTCGATTTCGTATAATATAATATGTTGCTACCATGTTGTGGACAAGGTGTAGGTAAGATTACACTTTGAACATTTTATCGAATATTGAGCATTTAAAGGTGATTTTTATTAATAAATTTGTTAGTACAAAACGACATTCTTCAGTCCTTTTAGTTTTAACTGTTTCTTCGTCAATTAATGACATAATTCGCGGATTCAAAAATATTCTAAAATGCTACATCACATTGAATAGGGCCCGTTTAGACGTTACATGCAAAGTGAAAGTAAAATAACAACATAATGAATGTTTATGGTTAAATGGGCATGTAAACATCTCAGGGCCGTAAATTACATGGAGGCATGTAGGCAGTTGCCTCCTATTGCGGGCTGATTTTTTGTCTAAAAAGGGTCCAACAAATTTTCCAGGGGAGGCAATTTACGGCCCTGCATCTAATATTTGGACTATGGTAAATCTAGTCCAAAATATTAGACGTAAACATACCCAATGCCATTTAACCATTAACATTCATTATTTTGTTATTTTACTTTCACTTTGTATGTAATGTCTAAACGGGCCCTATGCCATGTCATGTAGCATTTTCGAATATTTTCGTATCCGCGAATTATATAATTAATTGACGTAGAATGAGTTTAATCCACTGCA
Organism: Mactromeris polynyma; assembly: GCA_032209605.1. Classification (NCBI taxonomy): domain Eukaryota; kingdom Metazoa; phylum Mollusca; class Bivalvia; order Venerida; family Mactridae; genus Mactromeris; species Mactromeris polynyma. Next base: position 53,350,661 of record JASFXZ010000001.1, read on the forward strand.
GAATTTCGTTTAATACTAACAAATAAATGAAAATCACCTTTAAACGCTTAATTTTCAATAAAATGTTCATCGTGTAATCTTTCCTAGATATGTTGGCAAAATAATATATTATACGAAATCGACGTAGAAGCCTGGACGAAATAATTTTTGCATATGTGTCAATTATCCCGCTTCAAATGATGCCGGGTTCCGGAATCCGGCTTTTTCACTATTCAAACATTTTGTCTAATTTTCGATTTGTATATTGACCGTGTTAATTAACCGGATACGTTGGGCAGCCATTACGCTGAATCTCTGTGAAATCTGCACTAGATGGAAACAAATGCGCATCTTTATACAATTAGCGCATGGCATTTGGAATTCTTGAAATTATCCGGCATAGAAAGCATCAATTGCGCGATTGGAAATGTATTTTCCCTGCTTGTGTTGTTTGATGGTTCAAAATTAGTGGAAAAATAGCGACACAAAATCGTGTCGGAAAGTGCTAAGTGACACTAAGAGGAGGCCGATAAGACCCTACGTACCCGCAAAATGTCAAAATGTGAAATGTAGGGTCTTAATCTTATTTATAGGACTATGGTAAATTGTGCTACCCTAGTCCTATAAATAAGACCCTACATACCTTATTTCACATTTTGACATTTTCCTGGTACGTACATACAAAGTGAAAGTAAAATAACAAAATGATGAATGTTAATGGTTAAATGGGTATGTTTACGTCTACTATTTTGGACTAGTGCTACCCATACAGTCATGATTGAATACTCGACAAGTAGCTAAGGAACAGTCAGGCTATGTGCTCATATCAAATTACATTGAAAGACAAGATGGTATACAACTGACACTTTAAAATTATTCAGCAGCACTTGTATTGTAATGGAAGTTGTTAAAAATGTTATGAAATTGACAAGTTCCTCGACACTTAAACAATGATGAAATACAAACAAGTCTTACCGATTTCCTCGAACCGTGCACCGATTGTGTCAGATATGATACAAAGTTTGATTTGGGGTGACTCATTATCACCTGTACTTCCTCAATACATGTTACTGGCGATTAATTTATAACACTGGGTTGATCTGCAAGTTTCCTCCCCTATTTCCTACTTCCGGTTTAGTTTGTTTCAGAGTAGCCTCCCTTTGTGGGAAGACAGTGAAGATAAAACCCGGAAAACACGATACTATTCCGGCTAAACCCGGAAACATGAAATTCGTCATAACTTTGTTATTATGCGCTGATAATACCAATTATCCAGAAAGGTTATTTTGAACTCCAAATCTCATTTGCACGTGGTATATTCCTCCATTATGAAGGTCCTGTCAAAACAGCACACCTGTTTGTCTCTTCATTTCCCGAAGTACTTTACTACTTCATGAAGTACAAGTGTACTTGGTGACTGGACCTAATAGTAAGACCAACATTGGTTCCAGAGAAAGGCGGTCTTATTCGTGAGGTGGTCCCATTTTTTAGCTTAAATATGCCAGAAAAATTAAAACTGATCCATGAAATAAGGTGGTCTTAATTACGGGGTGGTCTTTAAAATGAGATTGCATGGATTTGACTGTGGACAAATTTTGTACATTTTTCTGACGCTATATATGAATGCTTAATATTGCAAAATATTGCATTAGAAAAAAGAATTTCTGAAAATTCAGTATTTGCCGTGAGCATCAATTTTGTTAATGGCGGGCGAAAGCAGTACTTGATAAGCCTTGGGATTGAAACCATTTGAAAGACCCTGTGGAAATACATGATGTATGCATACAGTAAACATCATTTAAAGACCACTTCAATAATTAGACCACCTCAATAATAAGACCGTCTCCACAATAAGACAACCTTAAAGTTAAGAAATACAATTTTCAAGTCCAGTTTAACTGTTTTGTATTTAAATCACCTCATAATAAGAAGACAAGTTTTCAAGAGACCCAAGAGTGATCGTATTATTGAAGTGTTGATGTATTGACTATACTACGGATGTACATATGAAATACCGCTTTAGATGCACAGCATTTTCGGCATTTTTCGGCAATATACTTTGGTGGAAATGTGCAGGTAAAAATTAACCCTTATTTAGTAAATTACACCAGGGTCTGGGATAATAACGGATACACTCAGCACTCAACTCTCAAATCTTAAACCTTTACTCTAATGAGTGTCATAGTGGAACTTTGAGTGTAGGAAATGCATGAAAATGTTAAATGAGTACTGAGTATTCTCTTTATAACCTCACTTAAAGACCACCATAATAATAAGACCACCTCAAAATCAAGACCACAGTTTCAAGTCCATTTTGACTGCTCCGCTCTTTATTCAACCTCAATATTAAGACCACCTCTATATTAAGACCAGTTTTCAGGGATCCCTAGGGTGGTCTTATTATTGAGGTTTTATAGATTGTATATTGTAAACTGATTGTGATTAATGGGAGAAATTATTGCGTTTAAGTGCAACACTCGAAACTCAAGACTGCACAGCCTATTCATCCTTGACGTGTGTGAGTTAATGCAGTTTTTTTTAGAATTTGTATAGCCTGAGGGCTAACATTTTCGTAGAATCGCATGCATCCATGAATCGCATGCATCCATGGCTAAAATTGATTAACCAATATAACTAAATGTAATGCAATCGTCGAGACAATTCTAGATGACGACCTAGATTACAAAACATCCACATCACATCATGGTTCAGTCGATATAGAACAGTTCACCTGTACAACTTAAAGTTAAGTACTCGTATTTTTTAATTAAACTTACAAAACATACATGAGTTCTGTGTTGGCGAAGAGTCCAATTTGGTTTACCTGTCTTGTTGACCTTTATCAATCAGCATTTTCACCGTGTCTGCAGCATGTAGTACTTCCCTTTAGCATCCGATTCTGATTCTGATACCTTCATTTATATCATGCAGATAAAACAGGAGTAGAATCAAAGCGCTGTGTGGATTGTAATCTTAGAGGGTGATACCGCGTTTTAACTCACCGAAGAGCAGCCGACTTTGTAATGCACTAAATGTTGTCGACTTTATGTAGCATATTTAAATCATTGCGCTAAAAGCACTGAAGTTGTTCGGTAGTGTATTGTTAAACCATTAAATTTAATTGCGCAGTTAAGATTACTACCAGTATTGAGTATGTTAAGCAGGTTACGGTCAGATGTTGAACTATTTTAACCGATTCTCTTACCTGTTATGCTTGCACCTCTTCCGGAAAAAAGTACTTTTCGTAGTAAAGCGATGCGAGTGTCGAAAATTGTCATAGAACTAGTTGTTCTACCGAACAACGAAAGACGATATACCGATCGACACGATTTCATCTAAAGCATAGTAGTCAATATTGTCAAATTCATTTCCGTGATTTTTCAATTTTTGATGCGAAAATTAAGAAAGGCACGCGAGAATTAAGACGATATGTTTTATCGCCCAAAAAACTCGCAATGATCACTAAATATCACATGTATACAATTTTCTTACAGTGCAACAATACGACAATTGTGTCATTCTCGGAGATATTTTGCCCAAATGGGATATTTGTAAGTAACTACAAAAAAAATGTTTTGCAAAACGACTCTGGGAATTACAGCACTTTAATATGGTCACCAAGTCTACAAAAAATCTGAGTTTCACTTTAATACAACAAATGTTTTCAGATACAATAATATTTTACAAATATGTTGATTATTCTTTTCCTTAAGAAAAGAGCCATCTCAATGATTACTGAAACTTGGTTTGCTTCTACTCGCCGCTGAATCATAAATCTTTTACTGAAATGTTTTAATTAGCTGTAGCAATTAATGTGAAAACATATGACGTCATAATGTGAAAACCTGACGCCATCTTTACTGCGTTTTTTCTCAATTTATTATCGAATTGTCACGTTTGGAGAAATCGAGATTTAAAGTGGCGCGAAAAGCATTCCGAGCATTATACACTGATTTCACAATAATAGAGTTATTAATTGAGTATATTACATTTAAAACCCGCATTGAAAAAAACCCTTAAAAAAATCGACATACAGACGCGGAGATCGTTAATTTTCACTCGTAGTTTTCCTTTTACGCGAATGTTGCCTTTTTGACAGGTGGTACCCGGCTCTGCGTAGGAACACATTTGTAAGCCGAAAACCAAGTTTTTTTGGTTTTCGGCTTCCGAAATGTTTTCTTACTCAGAGCCGGGTACCACCTTTCAAAATGGCTGCGTTCGCGTAAAACGAAAGTTGAGAGCGAAAAAAATAGCGATCTCCGCGTCTGTGTGTTGATTTGTAAGTTGTTTGATATTGAAATATACTTTTTTAAATGTTTCTTATTGAAATCTGAAGTCGTTCGTCAGGTGAATAGCGATTTATAGTAGTTTTGTCCTGAAAATACCGACTCGGTCTAACGGTAGGAAGTTGTCCGACCTGGCCACTCTTGTACACTATTTATCTTCACTGAGTAGTACGTGTATGCTTCCGCTATTTAGCTATAACATACGGAATTCTTATAGTTGCTGTATTCTTTATGTCTATGAAACACTGGCATCATTTTTTTCATTTTCATCTAACTTATAAACCCCTTTGAAAAAAATTAGATAGCTATATTCAACTTTGGTTATACACCTTTAATGTAGTTTTGCTTCATTGATTTCTGTTAAAATACATTATAGTGCAAACTTAAATGCAGATACAACTTACGTGATTAGAAATAAAAGTAACCAGTCATTCGAATATTACAAACGGGATATATAGTACCAATATGAGTGCTAAGAAGCCTAAACTCCGTCTTGTAGCGGACAACGTGTATTTCAAAGTGAAAGATAAGGTGATATTAGACGATGTCTCTATGTCAGCTAAATCTGGAGAACTTTTTGCAATTATTGGACAGACAGGTAAAAATCATTATAAATAACTTATTATTAGAAATTCAGCATTAATTTAGCATATGCGTTACTGTAATTCCATGTGATAAAAAGTTCGTTTGAGAATATCGCATAATCGTACAATATACACACTACGCATTAATGCATATATAATTATATATGTATTTATAATACTGCAAAGAAAAATCCAGTAATTTCATTGGTTTAAAGGCTCGCGTATAGGATTCTATATACACGGCGCTGACAGGGTATATGACGTTTTTCCCTTCATGCGCCTCGTGACAATTTTCGCTGACAGCTCGACTCGAAAACTTTCATCTCTTGATATCCGCAAGTTACTAGAAATTGACAATTGATTTTCACACATGATTCAATAAATATTGAACAGAGTACATGTGTGCTAGTATTATTATTCAAAACGATAGATTTTTTAAGGTTTGAGCCAAATTCAGTTCGATAAAGTCCATGAGATCAGACGCTTGAAAATAAAAATTAGAGTGCAAGCGCGCGCTTAACCATGTGTATTGAGGTACCTTACGGGGTAATGCAATTAATTTTCAGGCATTATAACGTGTGAGTGAAATAAAAGAAATTTTGATCTACAACAAGTGATTCCCGATATATTTTTAAAGGAATACGTTTTAATAACTGATATTTTACAAAACTAAAACACTCTAAACAATTTTATGAACCAAAAACACCAAAAATACACAGATCTAATTATTAGATATAGAGAGCTAGGCATCGAAACATTGCTTGTTTAACTAAATTCGTATGAAAACATGGAATTGCAGTATTATAAATTCGTTATACAGGTTGTTGACAGGGTATATGGGGGAATATAACCAGTCTGCGATTCATATAACCCTCGGCTAACGCCTCGGGTTATATGGCACACAAACTGGTTATATTCCCCCATATACCCTGTCAACTTCCTGTATAACTAATATTATAATACTGCAAAGAAAAATCCAGTAATTTCATTGGTTAAAGGCTCGCGTATAGGATTCTATATACACGGCGCTGACAGGGTATATGACGTTTTTCCCTTCATGCGCCTCGTGACAATTTTCGTTGACGGCTCGACTCGAAAACTTTTATCTCTTGATGTCTGCAAGTTACTAGAAATTGACAATTGATCTTCACACATGATTCAATAAATATTGAACAGATTACATGTGTGCAAGTATTAATATTCAAAACGATAGATTTTTTAAGGTTTGAGCAAAATTCAGTTCGATAAAGTCCATGAGATCAGACGCTTGAAAATAAAAATTAGAGTGCAAGCGCGCGCTTAACCATGTGTATTGAGGTACCTTACGGGGTAATGCAATTAATTTTCAGGCAATATAACGTGTGAGTGAAATAAAAATATTTTGATCTACAACAAGTAATTCCCGATATATTTTTAAAGGAATACGTTTAAATAACTGATATTTTACAAAACTAAAACACTCTAAACAATTTTATGAACCAAAAATACACAGATCTAATTATTAGATCTAGAGAGCTAGGCATCGAAACATTGCTTGTTTAACTAAATTCGTATGAAAACATGGAATTGCAGTATTATAAATTCGTTATACAGGTTGCTGACAGGGTATATGGGGGAATATAACCAGTCTGCGATTCATATATATATATATGGCACACAAACTGGTTATATTCCCCCATATACCCTGTCAACAACCTGTATAACTAATAATATCAATATTTGATAATCGTTAGCATAGTAATCATTTGCATAATTATTATAATACATGTATATACATTGTTATGCAGAATTATGACAGTTTGGCCAACACACATATATGTGTAATTTAATGTAAATTAATTGTGTCTTCTCCGCAACTGTATATGTTTGAATAATCCCGTACATACATGTATATGTAAATATGTTGTCCTTATGGGCCGCGAGGCTTATTCATTGGGTAATGAAATATCTATATATACAATAACAACAACAACAACAACAACAACTTTTATTCAGCATTAAGCAATAACACATGCTTCTAGCCTTCATAAATACAAAATACAAATGTAATATACATGGGTTGTTGACATTCATAACATGTCATTAATTGATTTTCGTCTAAAGCACAAACAGGAACTTAAATTGTTTACAAATTGATAGTCTATTTCTTGAATGATTGATTAATCGGTCGGGAATTACTATTCACTACATATACAATTTTTGCACTTTTTTCTTTTGTACATTATTGCATACTACTATGACATAGTTCGTGATTCAATGTCAAACGTTATTTAAATAAATATCAGAGTGAAATTACTATTATATACAGTAAAACCTCACTTAAAGACCACCTCAATTATAAGACCATTTCAAATTTTCTAGTCAATCTTTACTGTTTTGCTCTTTATTTGACATCAATATTAAGACCACCTCATTATTAAGACCAGTTTTAGGGGTCTTATTATTGATGTTTTACTTTACATGTATAATAGTATAGCTTTTGTCGTGTAATGAGTTTCAATTATTACAAAACTGTGTAATCCTGCTCGAGTAGTTAACCAAACGTCTTTATAGCATAGATAAATTCAACGGCTTGCCTCTTGGCTGTTCACCCGTTACCTCCGTTAAAAGAGCGCTGGGCTGTGTTACAACCCGTTTTGTAATAAAAACCCGTTTTGTTATAAAAATTTCAAAGTTGACAGAAACGTCTTATTTCATCATGAAATAACTGGAAACCAGTCTGCAACTATAAAATGAGTCTTATTTCACAAGACTTAAAAGGAAAACTCGACCATTAAAGACATAATTTTGAAGAACCCGTTTTTTAATACCACTTTTTGAGACTCGACCCGTTTCGTAATAAACATTTAAAAGTTGACAGAAATGTCTTATTTCATCATGAAACAACTGGAAACCAGTCTACAAATGTAAAATATGTCTTATTTCAGAACATTGAAAAGGAAAATACCTGCAATAAAAACATCATGTTTAAGAACCCGTTATGTAATACTTATTTTTGAGACCCGTTGACAGAAACGTCTTATAGAAAAAAAAATTATTTAAAAAAAAACTGATCATAAATGTATCGAATGCACACATACTAACGTTTCACGCATGAAACGAATGAACAGTACAAGATACAATCAAACAGCTAAGAGAGAAGACGATGAATATATATATATGTACGTTTATTTTCAATATATCTGTAGGCCGGAGGCCCGTGAGATTGACACATATCAATACACAACATAGTGGCAAAATGTGAAAACAGCAATATCAATACAATGTTATACATATCATACAGCAGGCAATACTTCTCAAATTAAATAAATAGAATATGATTGAAGCTATATATCTGCACTCAACAAAAATTTAGATCACCTGACTGTCTGATTAGCAATAAAATGTGTTTTACTGTTAAATTGTGTTAACTGTTTTGTTGGTTTTGTTCATATTTTATAATGAAACACAACGTTTGCAATGTTTCCTGTCTCACAGGGACACCGTACACTGGTCTTGCAGACACATTAGATTAAAAATGAATGAAAATGTCGAACAGGCTTATACAAGAGCACAACAACCCAAAAAGCACAAATAGACATGAAGAATACACATACTTGTACATAACCAGAAAATCAAAAGGGATGCAACATATACATAAATGTTGGGTGAGGAAAAAAGTACCACCTTGTAGTCTATTGGAACTTAACTTTAAATCTGATGATCAGACATACATTGGGGGATTTTGAGGGGGCGGGCGCGCGGATGCGCACGCCGGAGGCAATAAGTCCATCTTTCCAAGTTTATTTTACAGTAAAACCCCAATAATAAGACCATCATTGGGACCCTTGAAAGCTGGTCTTCTTATTGAGGTGGTATTCTTATTGAGGTTGGAAAAAAGAGTAAAACAGTGGAATTGACTTTTGGAAATTGTGTTCTTAATGTTGAAGTGATTGTCTTACTGGTGTGGTCATTAAGTGAGTGTGTTTAAGTACATACATGTACATGTACTAAAATTGCTTGGATTATCAACATCCATATTTTCAATAAACTAGATATGTGTCCACTGACCCACAGGAGATTGTCACGAGTTATCTCCTTTAACTCCTTCTATAGTATATGTATAAATAGTACGTGCACTATAGAAGGGATCAAGGGAGCGAACGGGATAAAGGGGCAGAACTCGTGAGAATCTCATGTACATTGGTCACGGATCTTAACACATTTCTAGCCCTTTCGAGCAGTTTACATACATTCATGGAAATTTATGTCTCGCAGATCGTCTTAAAACATAACTCATTATACAGACGGACGAACAAGCGTGAGCCTAACTTTCACCCATTCTGCGGGTGGACATGGATCAATCAGTTGTAAGTGCATGTTAATTAAACACATGTCATTGCAATTATTGATTTGATCAACAAAAATGCCGCTAGCTATGGCGGATTGTATCAGTCAGTAGGATGTGAGTCTCGTGTTTATGTCTATACTGATTTCTTAAAATCTCATAAATTTAAAAACATCGATTGCTTTACATGTAATGTCTCATTATACAAAGCAATAACTTTAGCGGTGAAATAATTACAGCAGACGAGTTCACAGTCATTTATGCCTAAGTCACACATTCAGGATTTTTACTGCCGTCCTTGATAGGACCATTCCCGATTAAAATGTGTCAAAAGTCTGATCAAGATCCTGTGATTCGTGGCTGGAAATTCAAACTTTTATTAAAATTTGTAAAAACATTTATTTAATCACGACAACAATCAGATATTGTTCAGGAGGCGTCCCGATCCAGCCGTTTCCAGCAGAATTCGTCCCGATTATCCCGTTCTCAATCCGATTCTGATCCGATTTGTATCTTTGTCATGGTAAAAAACGACCGAATCTGTCCCGACAGCGTCCCGATTCTCCCGAATGCGATCCGACAGAGATCAGACAGTGACCAGACAATGAACCGACGCTGACGGAAGATCTGGACGCAATCTGGACTCAATCGGCAAGAAACGGCAATGCAAAATTTCTCCAGATCATGCCCGTTCCACAGGACACTGACCAGACAACACAGGACATTGTTACGATTTTGATCCGATACAGCAGAATCTGTCACGACATAGTCACGATTGTAATCCGACTAGACAAAATCGGCTGAGTTTCCCGAATGTTACGGGACGCACCTAACTGTCGGGAGTGCTTGGCCGACCTCTCCGGACCATTCCCGATCCGTAGGACTCTGTTACGAACATATACGACTGCGTTCAGACAATGATAGGACATTCCAGATCATTGAGGATAGTAATCCGACTTTTTCGCTTTTCGTGTCGTAGCGCTGTCTGATCTCAAACGGGAGCCATAATCGGCACTGTGTGAACGCCGCATTAGAGAGATGACACGAACGTATTGAATAATTGATCTATTTCCCCTTTATAGGCCTACACGTTTTAGCATTCAAAATCACTATTTGTCTATTATTAAACTGTTCTGAGTAGTTCATTTAATAAATAATGATGTTGTTCAATGGAGGGCCGCTTTGGCGTGGTCACCCTGTAAATTGATAAAATTCGGTAAATATAAACTTACAGTAAAACCTCAATAATAAGACCGCCATTGGTTCTGAAGAAAGTTGGTCATAGTTGAGAGGTGTTCTGTTCATCGAGTTGACTTGGTCCACCATAATACGGTCTTTTGAGGTAGTCTGTGGAGTTGAGTTTGTTTACCCTCGCCACCGGTATATCCCATATGGGCGAGCAAAGAGGTGGTCTTAATTTCTAGGTGGTATTTAAGACAGGTTTTACAGTACAACGAAGGCCGTTTAACTTTGTTTTGTTTTTTCCACAAGCGTGTCGGAAAGTTACGAAACCAGTTGACATTGCGCATGAGATGTATCAAGCCTTCATTGCTGGTATATCTATAATTAAATCACATAACTGCCACAAGATTGAGCACATTATTGGAAAACTCTCAGGTGCAGTCACAGGGCCGTCAATGTAACACATTAAATATGATCGCGTCACATATATATCTCTTAGGTTCATGGACAGTCTAGACTTATATGTGTACTTCATGGATAATAAAGTCGGTTAATCTTGATAAAAATAACTGCCTCATTCGTCGTTTATATATCACTTTTATAAATAGTTTTAATTCCGTTTGATCAACACCGTGATAATCGTCATTATAAGTGGAATACATAAATATAGAAAAACGTATTTTATAAACAATATTTTCGGCACATTAACCCTCGCGCTTTCCATCGGTGGATCGCTGCACACATAACATATTTTTTACAGAGCAAATAGGCAAATCTGTCTGAGGTTGTTACACGAAGGCAGTAATCTAACGAGCCCCCCATCTCCAGAAGCATCTCAAATTAAGCAAACATACAAGCTCAAATATTGTCTCATACCAGTGAGATTTTTCTCATCTGAGACCGGACTCAAAATCGGAGTCACAAAACGAAAAAATTGAGATGAGATTTTGCACTATTTTTTCAAGAGATGATTTTAGTCTCAAATTCTGACTCAGATTTTAGCCAAATCTTAATATTGAGCTGAGATTTTGAATTGAGATGCTTCGGGAGATCGGGTCTTGTCTTCTGACCCACCTGGGTGGACCTGTGATCTCATGAAGTCCGGATTCGATTCTCGGACGCGGCACGTCGTGTCCTGTGACATTTGACTGCGGTCATTTGATACGGACAATGGTAAAAGAGAGAGAATAAGTACAACAGGGAACGCCACATACATAAGACAATACCTCCTCACACAGACCCCCGGGAAAACAAAAGTGCATAAAACATAAGGCATTAGAGGAGGCGCAAGGGTAAATACGTAAGGGAAACAGGGGCGCAAGGAATGCCCTGGCCGACCATAAGTCAAACAACTGAAAAGCCAAATGTCCCAACGTGGCGGCACAAACATATGTCCCCGTGTCAGCATTACATGACCTTTTATTACCGTTACAGGTTCCGGGAAAACTACGTTTCTAAACATGATAGCTGGACGTCAAACACCGGACAGAGGTTCTATAACACTAAATGGTGAGATGTTTGACAAACGCCTGAGAAGGAGCATGGCATTTGTACAACAACATGATGTATTCTTCTCTCAGTTGACCTTGATGGAAACATTAGAGGTAAGGATGTGAAAATCTTTGTCTACTCTCGAAGTCTTTGGCTATAAGATTATATTATAATGTTTCTACATCCTTCATTTATTTTACCGTTTTTTTTTAATTTCTCATCCAGTACACCAGTAAGTTGCCTTACATAATGAAATACTGATATTTATAAAATCTGTAACCAATATATACATATATAAGCATTCCTCTGTAAAACAAGCGGGGAGTTAACAAGTTTTGTCTGTGTGTAACATGATCAAACAAGAAGTTTAGCACGTGTAGCAACAGCATTGGATGAAGCCCATTAAAGTAGTTTACGTCCTGAGACCAGATACATGTACATCCATAACTACATGTCTAATTGCCACTTGTTATATTGTCATGATTTTCAAAACGAATGCAATATAAATCGACTAAATGTCACGTATTTCATGTATCCAAATTTAAATATTTTAAAACCCAAACTTCATGCATGATTGTACGAAAAATATCCACTGATTGTATAACCAACGACAACGTAGTGTGATGAAAAAAACGGGGTTCGGTGCACATATCTTCAAATTAATAAATAAAGAGCGTGCGCATGAGCAATCTGAGCGTATGAACGTACACAAAATTTAATGTACGTGTCATTGAACTATGTGAAAGAATATATGGAAGACCGATGGTGATATGCACTCTTCATTATTTGTCGCATTGGAAAGTCACGAAGATTTCCACTATTCTTTTTTTTAACGATTTCCACTTCACAAATTCATAATCTTGAAATCATGAATTCACGACTTTAACTGCGCGAATTCAATAATATAATTCGTGAAGTTGTAAAGTTGAAAAATCGCGTATTCGTGGAGTCGAAATCGTGAATTCGTGATTTCAAGATAATAACTTCGAGAAGTAAAAATAGTGAATTCGTCAATCTGCGATTTCAAGATTATTGTCATGAAACCACGCATGTTTTGATAAATATATTCATATAGTGAACGGAGTAAAGTTACTCCTCATTGATGTAGGTCAATCTGCATGCTCCTCTAACATTATGTTACGCAAGTTTGGTGACGGATGGGTCAGCGTGACCTAGTACTAGGGGGGGGGGGGGGGTAGGTTTTTTGTAGTGAAAGGAGAATGATTTTAGTAGTGAAAGGCTGAGGAAGTTTAGGACTATCGATATGATTAATATTTTGGATTTACCAGCATTAGGATTTATAACAGTTTAATAATTGTGACCAATTATAGTGATTTATCATTGAACTAAATACAGAAATAAAGCTCATTGATTAATCATTGTGGCAAGGGAGACGGGTTCAGTCAGTGTAATTAATATAACAATTCCACCACAATCATAAATTAGGGAAGTTGAAATCTTGAAATCGTGATTGAATGATGAAGTGTGAATATGGTTGTATGAATAGATATTACGTTGCTGTTTGAATGTAAGACGATCACGAAAAAGTTAAGTACTTAAATGAGTTGTTGGACCACTTAATACTAACGCTTATACATTTCTGTTTAGGTTGACGACATTTAAGTAATACTGCGTTTAATTAACAAAACATATTTATTTACGCAACTAAAGTCATGTATTAGAAATTATGTGCTGTAATTAAAATGTATAATTTGTTCTGAAAAGTCATTAACATAATGTTATGCAAATTTGATATACAGTAAAATCTCTCTTAAAGACCACATCGACATTAAGATCATCTCATTAATAAGACCGTATTATGATGGACCAGATTTTAATTTTATTCCATTATTCAACTATTTTCCATACCATCTCACATCTAAGACTTACTTATAAGCCAACGGTGTTCTTATCATTGAGGTTTCAGTAAATAGACAAATTTACGTCTGTGCTCTTCTAACTGATCAGGGACATTATTCACAAATGTGTTAAGTCTGAAATTAGACTTAGACTTCAATTTTTGCGAAATTCATTTTTACCAGCATTTTGTTTTCATTGAATATAAACGAGTGAAAGTCAATAAGCGTTGTTACCCTCTGTACACGTGTGTCAGTGTTGTTACCCTCTGTACATGTGTGTCAGTGTGGTTACCCTCTGTACACGTTTGTCAGTGTTGTTACCCTCTGTACACGTGTGTCAGTGTTGTTACGCTCTGTACACTTGTGTCAGTGTTGTTACCCTCTGTACACGTTTGTCAGTGTTGTTACCCTCTGTACATGTGTGTCAGTGTGGTTACCCTCTGTACAGGTTTGTCAGTGTTGTTACCCTCTGTACACGTGTGTCAGTGTGGTTACCCTCTGTACACGTGTGGCAGTGTTGTTACCCTCTGTACACGTTTGTCAATGTTGTTACCCTCTGTACACGTGTGTCAGTGTTGTTACCCTATGTACACGTGTGTCAGTGTGGTTACCCTTTGTACACGTGTGTCAGTGTTGTTACCCTCTGTACACGTTTGTCAGTGTGGTTACCCTCTGTACACGTTTGTCAGTGTTGTTACCCTCTGTACATGTGTGTCAGTGTGGTTACCCTCTGTACACGTGTGTCAGTGTTGTTACCCTCTGTACACGTGTGTCAGTGTTGTTACCCTCTGTACACGTGTGTCAGTGTTGTTACCCTCTGCACACGTGTGTCAGTGTTGTTACCCTCTGTACATGTGTGTCAGTGTTGTTACCCTCTGTACACGTGTGTCAGTGCGGTTACCCTCTGTACACGTGTGGCAGTGTTGTTACCCTCTGTACACGTTTGTCAATGTTGTTACCCTCTGTACATGTTTGTCAATGTTGTTACCCTCTGTACATGTGTGTCAGTGTTGTTACGCTCTGTACACGTGTGTCAGTGTTGTTACGCTCTGTACACGTGTGTCAATGTTGTTACCCTCTGTACATGTGTGTCAGTGTTGTTACGCTCTGTACACGTGTGTCAGTGTTGTTACCCTCTGTACACGTTTGTCAATGTTGTTACCCTCTGTACACGTTTGTCAGTGTTGTTACCCTCTGTACACGTGTGTCAGTGTGGTTACCCTCTGTACACGTGTGTCAGTGTGGTTACCCTCTGTACACGTTTGTCAATGTTGTTACCCTCTGTACACGTGTGTCAGTGTGGTTACCCTCTGTACACGTGTGTCATCGTTGTTACCCTATGTACACGTGTGTCAGTGTTGTTACCCTCTGTACACGTTTGTCAATGTTGTTACCCTCTGTACACGTGTGTCAGTGTTGTTACCCTCTGGACACGTTGGTCAGTGTTGTTACCCTCTGGAAACGTATGTCAGTGTTGTTACCCTCTGTACACGTATGTCAGTGTTGTTACCCTCTGTACACGTGTGTCAGTGTTGTTACCCTCTGTACACCTGTGTTAGAGTTGTTACCCTCTGTACACGTGTGTCAGTGTTGTTACCCTCTGTACACGTGTGTCAGTGTTGTTACCCTCTGTACACGTTTGTCAGTGTTGTTACCCTCTGTACATGTGTGTCAGTGTTGTTACCCTCTGTACACGTGTGTCAGTGTTGTTACCCTCTGTACACGTTCGTCAGCGTTGTTACCCTCTGTACATGTTTGTCAGTGTTGTTACCCTCTGTACACGTGTGTCAGTGTTGTTAACCTCTGTACACATGTGTCAGCGTTGTTACCCTCTGTACACGTGTGGCAGTGTTGTTACCCTCTGTACACGTGTGGCAGTGTTGTTACCCTCTGTACACGTTTGTCAGTGTTGTTACCCTCTGTACACGTGTGTCAGTGTTGTTACGCTCTGTACACGTGTGCCAGTGTTGTTACCCTCTGTACACATGTGTCAGTGTTGTTACGCTCTGTACACGTGTGTCAGTGTTGTTACCCTCTGTACACGTGTGTCAGTGTTGTTACGCTCTGTACACGTTTGTCAGTGTTGTTACCCTCTGTACACGTTTGTCAGTGTTGTTACCCTCTGTACATGTGTGTCAGTGTGGTTACCCTCTGTACACGTTTGTCAATGTTGTTACCCTCTGTACACGTGTGTCAGTGTGGTTACCCTCTGTACACGTGTGTCATCGTTGTTACCCTATGTACACGTGTGTCAGTGTTGTTACCCTCTGTACACGTTTGTCAATGTTGTTACCCTCTGTACACGTGTGTCAGTGTTGTTACCCTCTGGACACGTTGGTCAGTGTTGTTACCCTCTGGAAACGTATGTCAGTGTTGTTACCCTCTGTACACGTATGTCAGTGTTGTTACCCTCTGTACACGTGTGTCAGTGTTGTTACCCTCTGTACACCTGTGTTAGAGTTGTTACCCTCTGTACACGTGTGTCAGTGTTGTTACCCTCTGTACACGTGTGTCAGTGTTGTTACCCTCTGTACACGTTTGTCAGTGTTGTTACCCTCTGTACATGTGTGTCAGTGTTGTTACCCTCTGTACACGTGTGTCAGTGTTGTTACCCTCTGTACACGTTCGTCAGCGTTGTTACCCTCTGTACATGTTTGTCAGTGTTGTTACCCTCTGTACACGTGTGTCAGTGTTGTTAACCTCTGTACACATGTGTCAGCGTTGTTACCCTCTGTACACGTGTGGCAGTGTTGTTACCCTCTGTACACGTGTGGCAGTGTTGTTACCCTCTGTACACGTTTGTCAGTGTTGTTACCCTCTGTACACGTGTGTCAGTGTTGTTACGCTCTGTACACGTGTGCCAGTGTTGTTACCCTCTGTACACATGTGTCAGTGTTGTTACGCTCTGTACACGTGTGTCAGTGTTGTTACCCTCTGTACACGTGTGTCAGTGTTGTTACGCTCTGTACACGTTTGTCAGTGTTGTTACCCTCTGTACACGTGTGTCAGTGTTGTTACGCTCTGTACACGTTTGTCAGTGTTTATTAAAGTCTGTATTGTTATAACAACATAGGAGCAAAATGAAAATGTAACATATTATAGTCTAAGTCTGACGTTCAGACTTATCATATTTATTAATTAGACCCCTGGTCGTATTCATTTCTTTTTCATTATTGTTTTAGTTCACGGCTAGCTTAAGAATCTCAGAGGAAGTTCCAAGGAGCAAGAAATTAGAGATAATTGATGTGCTTGTAAAAGCCTTACATTTGGAAAAATGTCTAAATACAGGTTTGTACTTTTGTCTTTGAGGTTCGTAATAAAATAAAGAACGCGGCTAGCGGGAGGGCTCCATTAGCTGAGGCCCCTGACTTGGCAACATTTAGACGAACGCTCCTATCCGACTCCGTGGTCCTAGCTACAAGCTGGAACACAATATGTTCATATACGGTCCCTGCTACAAGTAAGCCCGGTGAATCTCCGAGCTGTAACAGTACTGTACGGCCGAGATGTTGCGATTGGTCACGTGTCACTGTGCTGGCGCATGATGTAGACATCGATAACAAACAACGGAAAGGGAGAACAAGGGAATACAATGTTAGGAACGGGTACAAACTTTAACTGAAAACTAAAACATGTTATATAAGGAATAAAACATTAAGAAAGTCACATTAGTCGTGAAAATATCAGATAACATTAATACATATCCTTGTTCAAAGATGACAATCTTATTTCAACTCGACTATTCAAAATAACACACATTTTGACGATCATGAAATCGTCCATTCGCGAACGTTTTGATTCACGAAAATGTCCACTTAAATAGTAGTTGTGGACCAGATTGGAATGGTTTACATACACATTTTAAACGAATCAGATTTGTTTTCAATAAATTTTTCATAAATATCCTGTTTTATTTCAGCGATTGGTGATATTTTCACAAAAGGTCTGTCTGGTGGTGAGAAGAAACGAGCCAGTATCGCATGTGAACTTCTGACAAATCCTGATATGATTCTACTTGATGTAAGACTTGTTATCGTTTGTCAATAAGTCAGCTGGAATTCTAACTAACTAGCATTTAACCACAGGAGATTGTCACGAGTTATTTCCCTTTATTCCCTTCTAGAGTTCTCTCCCTCTATAGTATATAAAGGATAAAGGGAGAGAATGCTATAAACCTAGAAAACTAAGTAGTTCAACTGAATTATTTTATCATAGGCACTCGGGACCATGAAGTCAATTTCCGGCGTTATTTTCGCTTTGTATTATACATGGGATGGAGTAAAGGGTTGAAATTAAATGACCTAATTTTTATGTATCCCTGAAATGCTGGGCAGGAGCCTTCACTGTCGAGTGAGGAACAGGGGTCGTGACCAAGTCATAGATAGTCATATTCATTTAAAATAAATGTTTATTTCATTTATACAGGAGCCCACTTCCGGTCTGGATTCCACAACTGCACACAATATAATGGAGTTCTTGGAACGCTATGCCATAGAACATAAAAAGGTGGTTGTGTTCAGTATACATCAACCAAGCAGCAAGATTTATGGCATGTTTCATAACTTGCTAATTCTGTCAGAAGGCAAGGTGGGTTTCTGGGACTTCTGCGTTCCAAACATCCTGTTTCTGGCACGGAATCATGTGATACTACTACGGGGCAAAGAACATAAAAATAACTTGTGCAGCTCATTTGCCAGACATGGTTTGATCCATGGTTCATATTTTATTGTTTCTAGTCCAATAGCATTCCTGATAAACAAACATTCAACTAGCTCAATACGTTGCGGATAATCGCCATGAAATGCAACCGACGATCAATACCGGTTTTCAATATGACAAAAAAGTATATCAATAAATCATGTAGTAAATCTCAATGTATTTTCAATCGTATATTTAAATAATTACACTTCATACTTGAATATTTCAACAGTCATGACAGTAAGCTATTAAAGCGTGTGCTTTTTAATAAGAAGTAATAATATATTTACAGTAGAATTCGTCTTCATCAATCTTGTTTTACATATCTAACACTTTTTGAAACATTGGTAACATATAAACCGCTCGGATTATATGTTTCGTTTCCAGCTTGCCTACCATGGAAAAAGGAAACTGGCACTTCCATATTTCACAGAACTGGGTGGCCAATTTGAACCCGATTACAATCCAGCTGATTTTATAAGTATGCATTTTAGTTTATCTCCAAATCTTCAAACGTGTCATTCTACTTATAACATTTATTTCAGTGACGAGTGCTGGGTTGTCTCTCTTGAGCTCCGACGTCGATCTTCGGGACGGACAGGCCGATTTCTTCTTTGAAATTTGGTTATGGTTATTGGTTATGCATATCTGATTTATGTCGGAGGGCAAGTAAGTACTGGTTGGTAATAAATTCCAGGAAAACCGGTCATGTCAACTTACTGCGCCATATGTTAAAAAATCAAAGTACTCAAAGTATTATTGGTATTGGTATGAAATTTTGAATATTGCATTTGATCAAATGAAAGTTGGATAAAGAAATGTATCAATATGATTTTCAGTGGAATTTGTATCAGATGCAAATGACGAAAGGAAAGAAGCCATACTGTCGAAGGTGCTAGCTCACAGGTGAGTTTAACATGACTATTGAAATTTATTTACCCTTAGGTATGTTAACCATTAACTTAAATAAAAAAAAGATAGTGTATTGTTCAATACAGACTCATGCGTGGAACCAGAAGGGGGCTCGTTTAACATACAAAATCAGTCACTATCAGATGCATCGGTTATAATCCCGGGCCCTGTTCCTCGTAAAGTAATTAATGTGTTTTTACATTTGTTTTATCAAAAGCCAATGATAAGCATACCTAGACGTGTTTAAGTAGGACTACATAAGAACATCGTCAATTGCAGACAAAGTAAACAGATGTCTAACAATCATCCGGGAAATTCGCATACAAAACAAACAACGTTTCAGATGGAGACAGAAGTTTACATGACTGATTCAGACACGGACAGTTTAATTGAAGAGACACGTGTTAATCTGTTACAGGAAAATAACATCAAAAAAGGTACATAGTATGTATACATTATTGTTAAATGATAATCTATCAAATATATTAGCTCAAAGATGTACTAAAGTCGGAACTCGTTTATTCGACAACCTTCTATCCGAATACTGGGTATCATCCGAAATAAATATCAGATCACGATGTATCTTCTAAGGTTCGTCGAATTGAAATGGGCCATTCAAAACTATGTATCATTCACAATGCTCATTTGGTAGCAGGTGATATAACAGTATGATCAAACAAAATAACACCCGCTCGTTGTATGGAAATGTTGCATTGGTACGTAACGTGAGGTGCACAAATAGTATTATGGTGTACTAACAGAAGTTATTAAACAGTAATAGTTTTAAAATGTTTGTATGCAGAACGCGTGCCCCAGTTTGTACTGCCTGACAGAAATGAAGATAAATGGCCGACAAGTTGGTGGACACAGTACAAAGTTTTATCCTCGAGAAGTTTGAAGCAGTCAATTCGGATAATCAAGCAAGGTTATACTCTGGTACAAGCAATAAGTGTGGGCGTACTATGTTCTCTTATCTACTTTCAAGTCGGGATATCGCTGAATACATCACGTGACGTATTTGGATTGGTAAGGGTTTTTACAGAGGTGTGTTTTTAGAGGTAGGGGAAATAAGCGAGAACAATAATTAGCATAATTTTTTTATGTAGAAAGGTAGCTGTCTAAAAACACTTGAACGTTTCGCTAGCTACAAAATGGCATCCGCCTGACCAGACGACAGTGTTCCGCTTGGACGCCATTTTAATTAGCAAAGCTAGCACTGTCAGATCACGCTATCTAAAGAAAGGGACTACTTTTCCTACGTTTAAGAAATGGCACCGCTGCTTTACCTAATTGGTATTATAGTGATGTCACGTTCTTTGAAATGACGTCACTTACAGAAGAGGTTGGAAATCCCACAGCAGCGCTCATTTGTGATGTTTCTCTGCGTCGCGAGTGATTTATGCGCTGTGTACATCCGGAATTATTGTCAGTGTTGATGATAAAGACTTCCTTTAATTGCATATTGATGTTTAGCCGGTCTAAGAGAAGTTTTGTGTTAGTTGGTAGATGTGGTAGATGTGGTAGATGTGGTAGACTGTAAATCAATCTACCTCTAGTTATTACCTTATACTTTTAATATCCTGTTTGTCACATCATCTTATAAATCTAAATGCTTAAACGAGAATTATAGACCATTAAAATATTTATAATGTTAACAATCTCCGAAACACGATACATATACAGTAAAACCCGACTTAAAGACCACCTCAATAATAAGACCACCTCAAAATTAAGACAAATTTTCAAGGATCCCAAGGGTGGTCTTATTTTTGAGGTTTACTGTATTATACATTTGTACGTCTGACGTGGTAAAGTAAAATCATTATTTGTATTTGCTGTGTAGATTTCTATACGTTTTAGTTAATAAAACAATGTTTAGTGACTACTGTTATGTTTGAGTTCCCATATAATGAAATATAGTGTATTATTTGAAATGTTTTGTAGATATTTTTCTACGTTGGTTATTGGTCATTTATACCAGCTATGACAGTGATCGCTAGCTGTAAGTACCTATATAACCTGACTGTTTCCATGGCCAGAAATGTCTGGATTCCATGTCACACACCTAGTGACCAAGTCTGTGTGTTCCCACGAGTTTTCTCCCGTTATATATAAACTGATAGAAGGGATAAAGGGAGAGAACTGTCACGAGGCGGGCTGCTGAAATAATGATGTATTATCAGCGGCTGTACCCTGGCAAGTAATTAGTGATTACCCTTACCACGATACAAATCTTAAGCTTATACCGTGGGTAACTAGGTTTGCGGCATGGAATCGGTCATTCTAGGCACCAAAAAAGTGTTTTCTGTTAGTATTGACACACTACTAGTATTACATTTGTACATATATGCTAAATATATGCAGCATTCATGGTTAGGCTTTGTCTACTTTACTATTAATAAGACTTAAATCATTTTATTTACTTGCAAACAAACTGTGAGATCGTTAGCCAATGAAAATTTGGAAAATATTGACCAATTAACAGTTATCTCCACTGATTTTGAAAGACTTTGTTATTTGAAGCCAGAGGCACACGACACACGATATAAAACTTCTTTCTAAGTTAATTCCCTTGGTATTTAAAATACTCAACCTGTGCTCGGAACCAGTCAAATTTCTGCGCGGATTTGACGTCATATCTATTTTTGAAGTCAAACTCCAAATGTGCAGTGTTTTACAGTATGAATTGCAAAACTCTTTGGGGTGTTGTTTGGTTTGTATGGTTTGGTAAAAGTATTTAACGTACATCGCATGAATTTGCGAAAGCGTCTGACAAACTGTGACGTGCCTTTGAGCAAATACAAAATTTTCTATTTGCAGACGGCGCAGAACATCACGTGGTTGTCAAAGAACGAACTTCCGGCGCGTATCGTCTGTCCGCTTACTTTCTCGCTAAAATGACCGGCGATCTACCAGACACGTTTATACATCCCGGAATCATGTTCATCTTGTTTTACTGGATGGGAGGTTTTGGCGGACCGGCGGAATTCTTCGCCTCCATCGCCATCATGTTCATACAGACGTTTGGATGTTTTGGTCTTGGGTTGCTTATATCAGTTCTGTGTCGGGATCTCAGAATGGCGATCACTACGCTGTTTTGTTATCTTATATCAATGTATTTGTTAGGTAAGTATTAAGTTTCAGGGTTTTTTCAAGTAAACGTTGCTAAGCAACTGTTTCCCAGATTCAACATACGGCATTTCGTTATTCAGGCGGTTTCGTCTGTATAAAGTAGTTCTCTTTGTGTTTTTATATTATAATGTTTCACTCCTGCGTTATCGTTATCAAAGTAAAGTCTTTTGAAATATCAATACTTACACGCTTAAATTTTGTGGAGTTTCTTAAATGTAAATTGTTTTGGATGAATCAATATGCAGCTACAGTTTTAAACATCATCAAAAGGAAATGAATAAGCTGTTAAGATCAGGGGCGGATCCAGCGGGGGGGTCCGGGGGGGTCCGACCCCCCCTGGAATGGCTCAGACCCCCCTGGAAAAAATATAACATTAATCAATGAATAATAAATTTATCAAACATTATGTTCCATAGCTTCACTTTTATCGTTATTGTGTATCTTTCTGAATTCAATATTGCATCAATCACCCGTGTAATGAATGTGTAAGCGACTGTGCTAGGCTGTATGTCAGGTTGTTGCTACGCTGCGTAAATATTTATAGCTGACACGCAAATATTCATATTTGTGACGTCATTTAAGGCAATAGTGACGTAGTTATTTGATGTATCAAGAATTTGCAGTGCAGTTTGGCTTTCGAGTAAAAACAGCACGTCATTCTTGTTAGCTTGATTTTTTTCCGCAATTTGTTCTTAAAAATACTAAAAAAACTTTAAAAAAACACACAAAAACGGATCTATATTAGTGGAGACCTCCTCGTGGTTAGAACCGGTAACGTTTGTTAAAACAGATACAAACTGCTAACATCTGCTTGAATGTGGAAAGGGATTATATTTCCGTAATTTTGTGGGCAAAAGTTGGACCCCCCTGGAGAAAAATCCTGGATCCGCCCCTGAAGATCACCCAAAGAATCGGTTCGTTTGATTAGCTATTTGCAAAATATTGTAGTGAATGGAAAACCGCACATACATGTATATTTTTCAGGTGGATTTTTCTCGCGGAATGTCCCATTTTGGATGGTTTGGATCAAATATGGTTCCCTTTTTTACTATCCATATGCGTTCACAATATCTCTCATTGCAGCAAACATTCCTGATATTCCGTAAGTTATCTACCCCCAGTGCTACATCAATAATAAATTATGTTTGTCTGTTTTTGCGTATTTGTGAAATAAAATAGTGAGCTCTAGAGATCATAATTCCATTTAAAATGGCGCGAAGCACTTGACAATTCACTTTCAATCTGATTTCAATCAAAAACTATCCTATAGCAAAATCTAATTAAGCTCTCGTTAAATGAATAGTACAATGTATTTCAGTTTGCTAAGATGATTAAAGTAACTTGGTTCAATGAGACTGTTATACAATACGAAACGATTTGTTTAAAAATCATGTAATTCGGCTGTACTCAAAAACATATAAGGAGAGGTCACTGCCTTCTACAGTGCAGTCCATATTCTCTGCAGCAATTATTTTCCCTATTTAATCAGATAAGGTGATAGCCCAAAATCAGCGAGGGGGTATTTATTATATACCTTTACTCATTGCTATTAATTTGTTTCAGGTGCAATACAACTTTCACTGTTGCAGAAACCTTCCCTGTCTGTATTGAAAACTCTACGTCAGTTGTGACGTCATCTGATATTTTAGAAGATGCAAATGTTCATTTGCCAGCATATATATTTTTAGTTATTGTCATTTGTTAGTTTACACCATTCTAATTCGACTGGCAACTTACATAGCATTACGTATAAAGCAAGAAAAAATTGTGTGAACTACCAAGTACTCGAACTCCTTGAATCAGTTACTTCCCTTGGCAGGTGGGTCATTCTACAACTACCGTGAATTTTCACTGATCTTAATACGCAAAACT
Organism: Mactromeris polynyma; assembly: GCA_032209605.1. Lineage (NCBI taxonomy): Eukaryota > Metazoa > Mollusca > Bivalvia > Venerida > Mactridae > Mactromeris > Mactromeris polynyma. Next base: position 53,374,983 of record JASFXZ010000001.1, read on the forward strand.
AAATTGGCTACAACATTTCTTTTTTGAACTTCATAGGTTCAAACATATATTCGAGTCATCATAACTGGGTTGGCCAAGGAAACGTCTGCTGTTTCGACCTTCATTTGACCTTGAAAAATAGCTACCCAATGTACGTATGTCCACTCCGTGACGCATTTTAAATGCTCGAAAAAATTAAATGTGTTATGCAATTTCACAAAGAATTTTAACTGGATGAAAACACTTTGTGATGCCAAAATCTTATCTCAAAATCTATTCCTTAAATTATTAGTTGTAAAATGTTGAACAAGATTTAAGTTCTGTAGTTTAAAGTCTGTTAGTGATTTAAAACTTCCGTTTCATCATAACGCACCTATTTATTACTATAATTTATTCAAATTTTCAAACATAAATCCAATACTCAGTAACTAGTTATCTGTGGACAGAACTTTGCATAATTCCAACATTTAATGATTAAAAATCATATAATATGTGTCGTCGCGGTAATGAAAATACGTTCTGGAATGGACGGTATCGTTTCGGTAACAATATTTTTGTTTCGGAATGGACATTTCGTTCGTGTTAAATAATGTTTTGCTTAAATATAGTCAAATCGTTTTAACTGTTTTCAATGTGTGGTGGAATTTCATGTTTGTATTATTCAATGGATATATAAACTTGAGAATTACCAATATATAGTGTGCAAGTACCTTGAAGGCACGTCAATATTACTTCAAGTATACTACTGAGACTTTAAATATCATCAATAAAACTTTATTTCGTTTACTTGAACAACAAACCATACATAATAATATCATAACGTCATAGTCTATAGTTTAACACTATTGGACATGTACTCTAGCTGAATACGTGTATTATTAACTAACAAGACAATACAACAATGCAAGTAACTTTATACTTCAAACATAGTAATCTCGCTCAATGCAGTTAACTAGAACAACATAAATTGATACATGCTGCACCATTTAATAGTCAAAAACACTTAACTGAACTAATCACACACAATCCATATTCGTACATGTCACTTCTAACATTATAATTTCGCTCAATGCAGTAAACTAGTACAACATACATTGATACCTGCTGCACCATTTAATAGTCAAAAACACTTTTAACTGAACTATTAAATCACACACAATGCATATACGTACATGTCACTTCAAACATTATAACTTCGCACCATGTAGCAACATATAAATGCAATTACATCTTGTACCAATGAAAAGCCAAAATTCTTTGAACTAACAGGACAATAAATCAAACAATTCAAACATCGTAACCTTGTCCCATGTAGTGACTTTATAAATACTTCTCAAAATTTGATAAGGGTGAACAAACTAAAATTTCTGTCCATCGTAAATTAACTGAGCATTAAGATAACGCGGTAGCAAATATTAAGATTGGTGATATAGGGAAGTCAGTCAGTGAATAAAATCCTATTTTATATTAACAACAGTGGTCATTTTTGGAAAATAATACCACTTATGCCACCAGATATGCATAAAATAAGTATAATATTTGATTGTACTGATTGAAAATAGTAATGATAAAATTCAATTATTATATTCGTTTACACTATTTTACATGTACCATAATGGTTTCTGACAATCAATATATTATTAATTAAATTTGCATAATACCTGCTAGGAAAATGGGTTGACCCTCATCATGTTTTGAGTAGTACAACAGAAAAACAATTATAAGTCAAGTTTATTTGAAATGAAATCCCAGGTTGAAGTGTCTATCTGAAAATGACGAGTTCCGATTTTATTTGGTGTGGGAATAATGGCGATGAAATGGTCTTTGGAATACCATAACACATCCTGTATCATTGGCCAGAAAAACCTATTTACACCAACGGAATGCATCACATTCACTTCAATTTCTTGGTCATCTATGTCAGTGATGATGCCAGGATACGGCTTGTTATCATAAGATACTACACAGTATTGCCCACGGAATGAATCCTCAAATTCAACGCTGCCTGTAAATATATATAATATAAATGTGTTTCAAGATATTTGCTCTTTGTTGATGGCTGTTGTTAACTCAGTGCAAAAAGCCGGATAGTTTTGTAATACGCGTCATCTGCAATTGATATAATTAAAGAATTTTAAAACGTCTAAATGAAGGCTGTGTTACCTGCCGACTCAGTCATTTTTGGTTGGAGATATGGTGTACAGGGGATCTGCTGATCTTCAGCCTGTTGGACTTGTTGTGTTGGCACTGAAAAAACAAAGGCAGAGGTTGAAGCATCGGCCTCTCAATCGCATAGGAATTTGGATGTTAAGCTCTAAATCCGATGTAGCATTACATTTTGACATAACCGAAAGATTTAAAACAAATAAACAAATTAAAGCGTTTACGGATTTAGGTTATACAGTTAACTCCCCAAACCCGATAAAGGTTTGAGTTAAGTAAAAGGCATTTTTATTTTCTAACATATGAATTTGGAAAGGATAAACACATCATTCATTATTTGCCTTTTAAAACCGAAATATGATAAATTACCGTCTGAAACATCTGTAGATTGAACACTCATGATTCCCGAAACAGGCTCTGGTAATGGCTGATTAAAGTGGTAGGACGTTGGTGAAAAGCATATACATGTTCCCGGTGTTTGACAAAAACAACTGACATCTCGGAAGGAAATACTGCCTCTGGTTGTTGTAAACACCTGAATTAGAATTTTTTGTATCAAAAACCAAATTGTAAAGACACCCATCTTTAAACGTGGAGGTAACAAACTTGAATCATACGTATGTGTGTCATATCAAATGGAACATTACGACCAGGACATGCTGTACCTGGTCAGTTAGCGTCTGTGTATACCCACTGAAATGCTTATGTAAATGTTTGAAATGAAAATAGCAATTGATCATTGCAAAGGAATAGTTCGAGACTGTTCGTTAATTGGTCGACGAGAAATTGGTTTTGAATTCACTGTAATTAGTCAATTAAAAATACCCATCAACGTAAATTTCCTCAGATAATGCATTTTTAGTCAAATGAATGTCAGTCTGGATGCTCAGAAAATCAACTAGAACATGTAAGCAAGGACAAAACTGGGTATTGTCATCGTTCATAAAATACAATTAAGATTACACACCTGATGGATTTTCATTGTCCCTTTGATCGTTTGAAGGGTCCTATTGGACGATGTATACATGGAGAAATCTTCTTCATTGATGTTAAACATCTTGACTTGTAGTTTATCGCGAATGGAGTTGTACAGTGTATCTGCACTAGTTATATCTTCACCATGACTGACAAGCCGGTCTGCCTCTCTCTTTATTACAGCACCCACACCATCTGGTGCACCCTTACCGTGTCCAGCTTCTGTAAAGCTCCAGTTAACTGATTTGAATTGAAAATCAAATGGAACTGAAGCCATCATGAAAAAGTTTTCCTTATTTTTGTACTGGGTGGTAGGCCCGTCACTCAGGAAATTCAAGTTTTCAATATCTGGAAATGTGTCTTTTATCATCAAAAGAACTGGACGCAAATGAGCCCATATGCCAACAGGGTTGTGTGAAAGGTTGTCTGAGACAGTGCAAAACGGAAGTGTTTTTGATGATGTATACATTACTCCAGTGTGCAGAGAGACCTGTTTCTGGGATGCGCCAAAATGGACTGACTGGATCTCAGACTGGTACTTACATATCAAATTCTCAGAGAAATCAATATGAATTAAAACGTCTCTCTTTGTCAACTTCTCTTTTAAGTGTCGGATTGCTTTAAATTGATGTTCTATGTTATATATATGTGAACAACACTTCTTCATTTCTTGTTCAAATTCTTCACATAATACTTTAAGCGTAAGGGTTTCCTTTTCTTTTACAGTTATAGATGTCATCTTTGTGTCACCATTTGATAGTTGAATTTCCTGTCGCTTTGTCTTCCACTCGTAGTAGTTTACCATCTTACCTTCTTCTGATACTTGGTTAATTTCTAATGTCTTAGTTTTGCATTTGATGCAAGTACCATACATGCATTCTTTTCTAGTTGTATCGCACACAATTTGCTTTGCTATCTCGACAATGTTGGCAGTCTGGATAAGTTTCTCTTCTTTAAGTCTATAAGCTTTGAACTGCAAGTTCTCGTGCCGCTTACATAAACACGTCTCTCGATCTTTTTCTGTTGGGGACCTAACATAGAATGGTCGTAATCGGCAGAACATAGCGTAAGACATTTTACTATCTTTAAACTCTGATAAAAACTTCATGTGTAAATTTTTCATGGTATCATTCAAAAGTTGTACTTGTTTTTTTTGTTTGAATTTAGTTTTTGTAGACTTTTTTCCAGCCTTTACTCGGCTATTGTCATCTCTGATAAGAAAATCTTCTACCTGCTTTTTCATGTTAGAAACAAGAGCATTCTTTTGGATCTTTCGCGTATATTTCATGTGTGAAACATTAGTCTCACATAACGATGTTCTTCGATGCGTAATTTCAAGACAGTCCCTAGCCAACTTTTGAAGGCGGTACCTCTTCAATAACTGAGAACAAATGACCCCCTTTGTTATTAGTTGCTTATGCTTTTCAGATTTTGTCATTTTGTACTTCTGCTTTATTCCCTCAATCAGAACATTATGAAACAGAAGCATTCGCTTCGCTTGTTTAACAACATGTTTTCCTTTAAACATCATTTTTACTTTCGTTCTTGGTGAATTAGGATCAGCTGCTTTTACTTTGGCTCTGTAAAGCCTCTTCCTTAGTTTTTCGTTCATCCTTTTTTGAGTTTTTAACTCATTTTCAAGTTTTTCTAATCGTCTGTATATAACGGATCTTTCTTTCTTTGTTCGCTTTCTTCCCCGTTTTTTCTTTTCAGATGACTCAATTGGTGATAACATCGCATTTGTTAACGTTGATGGACTTTCTTGCCCTTCAGAAGTTTTTGTCCGCTCTACTCTCTTAATATGTCTCCAATATTTCCTTCTCTTTCGCTTGTCACGCTCTGACAGATCACCAACGAGCTGTACCTGCCCGGTTTCCTTTTTATAGTTATATCGTTCTCTCTCTTTCAACAGGTATGCTTGGTGCCTTATTGTATCCGTCTTCATCCGTTGGCGATACTGCCTTGACCGTTCGGCCCCCGAGAGTGGCATTCTTTTTTAGAAGAACTTCTTTATAAAAAAGACTAAGTGTGTCTTTTTGCGATACTATTTCGCTTGTTAGTGTGTCTACTTCATCGCGCCAGTCAGCAAGCTCATCTGGAGTGGGATTATAATTCAAAATGTTATCTAATATATTTTCAAGAACGCCAATATTTTTTTCTAGCACATCTTGCTCATAACAAAGCTCTTGTACTGTCCGTTGTGGCACTGAAGCAAAAATAAATCACCGTTTACTTAGAGTACTTAGAGCGATGCTCTGAAAATATACATGAATGACTGCAACTGTATGCCATCCCCATTCAGAATGCACAATCAACATTTAATAGAATGTAACAACATGATGTATTCTAGACGGACGGACAGACAGACGGACTTATCTTAAGTTTTTTATCTTCATTTTAGGATCTCAACGTTAATAATATGTAAAAAACATTTAGGTCTACCAAGAAAGAGGGAGATAACATCACCAAAGGATAATTTGCTTTGCTTGTGTCCACTCCGTGACGTATGTGTCAATACCGCTACTAAACAGTTCGTCACGGAGTGGACCGTCACGGAACTGACGTTTTAAGATTAAAATTAACGCTGACATATTTTATGACTCAACTTTAAGTTGCAAATTTCGAAATACAGGGGTTTCACTGATTTCTGATTTGACTGCAGAAAACCCAGGATTAAATATACTACAGTTTTCAAGAAAATCTCCAGTGCGGAGTGGACGTAATAAAAAGGTACGCATAAAAACTTACCTCTTTGGTCTCGATTTCTTTCTTTTGGCATTGTTTACATGGCGGCAAAGAACGCGCAATTCAAATTTTGTGACGTAAGCAATAATGACGTCACGGATAGTCTCAAACCGGTGTAAGGTCGATTTGTAACATATCAATACTTCTTTCGTCGCGGTAATAAATCGTAATATGGGGGACACTTTGATTTTTATTATTTTTTTGAGGATTTTATTCTCTACGATAATTACATTAATTATATTCAAACGAATATGTTAATTAATTAATGAAACTGTTTTTGTTTCATTTTTTTGACAAATAGGTACCTTTTTACCGCATTTCAAAGTCTTCAGGTTTGGTTATGGGACATGCGGTTTTATGGTACTACACGGCTAAGTTATTTAAATAACACTAAAATATGAGCAAATAAAGCAAATTGTTAACTGCATATTGCCTAATCGGGGTTTATATATCATTAATAATTATAAAAAATAGTAAAATTTAACTGCCCATTTTGGTAAAATTAATGAACAGTATCGGGACACAAATTTAACGGTAGTTGTAGAATGACCCAGTTAACATTTGACACAACTTTGAGATCAAATTTCTGCATTGTTACCAGGCGCGTAGCGTCCTGTTCGCAGAGTACGCAGCTGCGTACACATTGTCTCGAAAAATCGAAAAAATAAATAAGTTCAAATCTGCATTAAAAAAACTTCGTTCAATTCAGGGATAAGAATGCGCCCAGAAGTCACTACAGACAATCTAGAAACAACCTTTTTTTCCGGGGGAGTACCCCCGGACCCCCCGCAAAAAGCATCTTGCGTACACATCACAAACCTCCTAGCTACGCCCCTGGTTACCATTGTACTGATCAATTTGAACACGGGGTATCTCCCTTTATCCCTTCTAGAGTTATCTCCCTTCTATATATAGTTCTAAGAGTTATAAAGGGAGAGAACTCGTTACAGTCTCCTGTGTATTTGAAACAAGACTTTTTGTGATGGCAACGTCCGATGTTGCCAGTTAAATTCATCGGTTATAGTTGCCAACGGATCCGAATTTAATTTTGATTAGTAAAATTCAATCTCACCTTTAACTGCAGTTGACATCATTTTAAGGCAATCGTTACTTCACATCATTTGACTCACAAGTCAAGTATCTATATCAACAGATCGACTCTGTTCTTGTTATCAAACCACAGGGTGTATACTACATAATTATGTTCAGTTAATATACGATGCAAGAATTCAAAAATATTTTTGTTAAAACTTTAATTCATATTTTTGTTATACATGTACTTCGTTTTTCAGGGTCATTATTAAAGAACTATTTATATAGCATCTAATTGTAATTTACATTTAGTGCATTTTGATTGATTGCAATGTTATTGATGTCTAATTGAGACAATATTTGTTCATGACATATTTCACATAAGTTACTCTTTGTGTGGCATGTTGATATAGTCAAGCGAATTTTTTAGTTATTATCCTGCAATTAGTAATTCTAATGTTTTTAATTGGCAATTCTAATGTTTATTTGGTAAGTCTAATGTTTTATTAGGTAATTCTTATGTTTTAATTGGTAATTCTAATGTTTTTAATTGGTAATTCTTGTTTTAATAGGTAATTATAATGTTTTAATAGGTAATTCTAATGTTTTGATTCATGCATTGAGCTCATTATGATTCGATGCTTCTGCACACTTTTATAAACATGGGCAAATGAACCATGGAAGTGATTAATATCTTCTCAAGATTCAAGTTTCATTGTAATTCTTTAAAAGCATGTCCAAAAATGTATGTAATATCATGGTTATAAACTTATCAAACTTAAAATGCTGTTGTGCTAATAGAATGAGCTGTTTTCAGCTTCCCCCGGTCACTGATACATTATTTAATTGTTCGATCTCAATATGTCACTCAGTCTGTCAAAGCGTAGAATACCTATACAAGAAAACTTGCATACTAGTAAATAATAACATTAGGATATTAAAAATATACATCAATTAAAGACCACCTCCAAATTGTGGCAGTCTCTTGAGATTTTTTACCCAATTGCACTGAGCCTCGTTTCTGAGAAAAAATGCAATAAAATGACGTCATGTTTTCACAATATGACAATGTTTGCACGTTAATGGCAACAGCTGGTGGAAACGTTTCAGTAAAAGATTTATGATTCAGCGGCGAGAAGAAGCAAAACAATTTTTCTGTAATCATTGAGATGTCCCCCCTTTTCTTAATGAGAAGAACAATATACATTTATTTGTAAAATAGTATTGTATCTGAAAACATATTTGCTGGATTAAATTTGTGAAACTTAGAATTTTTTGTAACCGTCGAAACTGATCGAAACATGCAGTTTTTCCTTTCGTGCCCTTAAAGTACACCCCATGGTTAGAAATGCATACTTTTAGTGTATGGATCCATTTCCGGAAAGCATCCGGAAAGCATCCTGAAAGCATCAGCATCCTGGTAGGCTGGCTTTAGTATACTACTGATGAACAGCAGAACTGAGAGCTTATCTGGTTGTTTTCTACGAGCAGAAAGAAAGTTTTTCAATTTTGAAAAAAAGATGTTGCATGGCGCCAGATCTGGGTAATAAGGAGGAGGTGGTAGCACAATCACTTTCTGTTACCATACTAGAGATGTGCGCAGGAGCATTGTCATGCAACAGTTAACATGTTTGAAACCTGTGACTCGTTTTTCGCTGGATTTTTGGGGTTATTTTTCTAATACAAGATCAGTAGTACCTTCCAGTCACACTTCGGACCCTTTTTACAGGTATGCTATGCCATCACAAGTGAAGAATATGGCACACAAAATCTTTGCTCTAATATTGTGTTTTGCAATTCCTGGCCTGTTGCCATATTCGGTGTTCCCAACCTTTTACACTGGTTCAGAATAGTGTATCCAGGTTTCATCACCTGTGGCAACATTTGCATAAGACACCTTACAAGACCCATAAACACAGGTAATTTCTGCATAAATCTCATTCACAGAACAACAGAGCTTACTTCTGGCTAAGATTACCCCATGTCAGCATCCACTGGCTGAGATTATCAAGCGGGTCTCATGCACTCAACTGACTGAGCTAACTTGGTGTGTGTTTATTTATTTATCATTGACACCGGTTTCCCATATGGGTGACACTTCCAGAAGAATGTTAGTCATTTAGGATTTTTGGAGAATAGTGCATGATACAGAAGATGCCCCAGTTACAGAAGCACTCCTGTGTTTGTTTTTTTACGTGCCAATGTAAAGCAGGGGACCTCAAAGTCTCATCAAAAAGACTATTAGTACTGTTAATGGTGGAGTGGTGGATCGAACCTGCAACCCCTGCATTACTAGTCCAATGCATTACCACTGGTGCACGGATCTGCTACTCAGTGGGATACAAGAACAATATTTAATCAAACTTAGCGTAGCAAGTGCAATAACTGTGATCAAATCTTTACTCCATGTTTGGCACAACACAATACCCCAAAACAAACTTACAACACATAAACAACACAATAATTTTATTCTTTAAAGCTGGCATGAACATATGGAAATATCGTCATAGAAAAAAACACATTATACTATTCTACTTCATAGAAGCAAAAAAACACAAAAATATTCTATAAATCAATTTTTACATAATTTTTAACAAAGATAAACTTGTCAAAGAAAAACCTTTATCCTGAGTGTATGCAATGTGCAGTTAACAAGTTCTGATGTTCATTCAACCTGTAGTCAGACAACCCTTAAAAGGGGGCTATTCAGACCGGCTTTGCTGTATAATGCTATTATATTTCTTACATGATTATTACTATTTAAGAAACTTATAAAATTTACAATATTATTAGCTTTTCATACATTCTTAACTATCAATATGAAATCTGATAACTGTATTGTGTAATTTGAACAATAAGCAATTCATAAAGCATTATTGCATAGCAAAATCTGCACAACTATAATTTACACATTGATGAATCTATGAATATATAGAATGAAATGGCAACAGTAGTTTAGCTGATAATTTACTTCTGATGGTAAATAAAATTAAAATAATCATGAGGATTCATATTCACTTGTAAGTGAGGATTATAATGTACTTAAGAATATGTTGTAAATTAAATAGTAAGAAAATTCATGATTTCAGAGAAAGTCTCCCAGCAAATAATGTACAAAGCAAATCATGTTAGGCTATCTCTAAGAATTAGTTTGTTTGGCTTAACCCTACCAAGGCAATTTTTTATCTATTTTTTTAACACTTTCAATATGAAGCTAAAAACAACCCAACTCGGACACCTAAAATAGTTTTTGAGTAGGCATCATTTTCAGGTATGCAGGAATGGTTATGCAAATGGAACAATTTCTTAGGAAGGCCTAAGAAACATGGGCAGTATGTTTTGTCTATAAATACACGAAACAAGAAAGCATTGTATGAGCAAATCATCCAACCGGAACCTGCCGACAATATGCACATCTCCTCTTGGAAGTGAAGCTTCCCAATTAGTTTCATTTAATTCCAGCAGGTGGTTGCCGAGAAAAAGTGCAGACATGAATGCAGGACGGATGCACACATGTTCTAACGCACAGACGGACAGACGAAGAAGCAGCTTTACACTTTACTTTCAGGGAGAATTAAAATTTTACAGGAGCATACAGGCTACCTACAACAGTTTAATTTACATGATATCAGAGACAGAAACATTAATGCTGTCACAAATACTGTGTTTCTATCTGGAATCTGAAAGTAATTATTTCGATATTTTGAGCAATTCTGCTGCCTCTAAACAATAGAAATAATAATTAGAGACGCATAAAATCATTGGAATGGTGTATGAATTAATGCTTAATCTAATGTAACTGTTCTATGGGTTATAGATCAAATCAGAATGTATGTATGGTTTTGTTTAGGAAGCGTTAATGAAATTTAAAACAAAAATACAGTTGTACTATTTCTAAGCTAAAGTGAAAGCTGTACTAAAGCCAGTTAAACCCCTCAAGATCCCAATACCCCTATTTGCAGGTATAACAGCTGTCTAGTACCCTGGACATATAAACCATGGATTGGAAACTTCCCTCTATGTCTATGTAGACTTGTTTGAACTCTAGCCAGATTTCTTCCGAGAGCAAACCCCCAGTAAAGATTTTGGGCTGTCTGTTATCTTGTTTCTGATTCGAGAGAAGTTGATATTTTGATCCGCCGTAATCGTCATATTTAAACATCTCTTCAGTCTTAATTAACGCATTTTTAAATTACCACATTTAGGCAATTAAGAATGACACAGATCAAAAGATAATTACACAGACATTTAAGTGCTAATCAACAGAGCCAGCAACAGATGGAAATAAACGGAGATTGTCAACTATCGCCGATCGATAAAGTGGTAGAAATTAACTACACTTATCAAGGGTGCTAAGGATTGTAGGTAAATTATTTCTTACTTTCGTTTCACCGATATCAGTTTCCAATCCATGGTTTATATGTCCATGCTAGTGTCCTGGTCAAAGACAAATAGCAGGAAAAAAAGAAAGCAAAATCCAACCATCGGATAATGTAGATGATAACACGTTCCTACGCTTAAGATAAGCTTATGTTCCAAAGATAATATAATTGACACAAGTACTTGTGAATGGCAATAAATCTTGGACAGAACTTAGTACCAACAACAAATACTAATTCATTTGATATTTTTATAATAAATATGATAATGTAAAAATCATGCAGCTTAAATAAAAGAGTCTCTTCTATCATCAAAGATTATTTAATATTGCTACCCACAGTTTGCCAACCTTAAATATAGTAAAATATCACTTAAATACCACCTCAAAATTAAGATCACATCAGAAGACTGTATTTTCATGCACCAGTTTTTTTTAATTTTTCTTCTATATTTTAACCACCTCACAATCAAGGCAGACTTTCGCCAGAACCAACGGTGGTTTTATTATTACAATTCCACTGTACATAATAACAATGTTTAGAAAAAGCGGGCAATCAATCTAAAGAACAACGCAGTTCTCGTGTCAATTTGTAGCCATAAATGCATTAAATTCTCTGTACAAGTAACTTATAAGCAGAATAACATGTGTTAACTACCCATAAATAGGAATGCCACTCAAAACTCTGTTAAACTCACCAGAAACAAATAAACTTCAACATATTGTTGACAACAACATGAATATCTGGCAATATTTTATAGCACAAAGGACTAAAAAAAGATGAACACACAAAGAACATACAGAGCAACCTCTCCATGTCAGCCAACCTCCCTTCAACAACAACTTTCTTCCAGTAGTCAGAATTTACACTCAATTGAACAACCCTAGAGCAACAACCTCCCAACACCAGCCAGAATGTGCGTCTCTCAAAGGGTGTTGTTTTGGAGAGGTTGCACTGTATATGAAGTTTAGAGATCTATCAATGTCATGTGTTCCGTACCAAGTTATCAATGACATAGTTGGAACATCCCTCATTACTTCCAAGTACGGAAGAACATGAAGAGTTATTTTAAGTACAAATACTTTAGTTTACACCATACCTCTGAAATCAATTACATTGATTTATATTACTCACATACTCATCTACAATTTACTATATAGAGTCACAGTACAAGATTCACTATTTAGCACAAATTAATCGATGAATTATCGCAATCATCGAAACCGGCGGAACATCATCGACAAAATTTTACTGACTGTGATGAAAAAGATCCGTGCCATTTGAAAAAAGTCAATCCTGACAGTACTGCCAAGACAAAGATGTAAATGCTGCTTGCACAAATGACTTTACAAGTGTCATGGTATTGCTACTACTGGAAAGTACAATACAATGGTTGCATGCTTAACAAGGTCAGCTTCCACATCTGAGCTTCCAATTGCAGTAAATGATCCAACATTGTTACATTTATCTCAAACAAGGGAAATTGCTGAATTAATATGATTTACGAAAAAAGTTCTATAAAACAAAAAAAGAGTGGAAAGATTTATATAAAGCCATACTATATGGGTAATGTTCAGTAATTTTGATGCAAGTGTCACACACAAAAGAACAAAGTACAATATATAACAATTTAGGTTTTTATCGAATGAGGCTATTTGTAATTGAAAAATGTCTAATATACTAGAATCTTTAGCAAATCACCTTGGATAGGTTGAGTTAAAGGTTGCAAGGCAAGAATATTAAATAACTGCACTGTAAACTTTCAGCAATAAAAATGTTTTGGAATAACTTCCGAATTCAACAAACTATTTATATGCGAGATACACAGATAAATCTTGTCCACATTTATAAACTTTGCTATAAATCTGCTCCAGCCTAACAGAAATTTTCATAGAAAATATTTGCAGCCTGTACATAAAATCTTCATTAGGAATAAACCAATAGTTGTTTGTAGATACTAAAGATTGTGAGGTTTTATGAATATATGTAATAGTCTTTAATCCTGAAATCAACTTATCTTTCAAATCTACGTTGCACATTGACATCTTCATTGGTTGGACTACTATCTCTAGAATGTTCAGATGTGGGACTGATATTACCACATTCATACACAGACCCTCTTTCCTGTATAATATTATCTTCCATCTCTACATAACCACCAACAGCTCCAACATTATGTTCCTTATCCATTTCAGCCATCTTTCTTCTTTCGTTCAACTCTTCATGTAATCTCAACTGTTCTTCAACTGTTCTGACACTCCTGTCCTTTCCACATATGCTGCTTCTGTGTCGAGTTAAGTGTTCAGTAGGAAGCCTGTATAAAGAATCAAAGTCCTGTCCCTCATCTCCAGTGTTACCTCTATTATTTCTTCTATTCTTTTTCTTCTTTTTTTCACGTTTTCCATTCTTAAACCTTTCATTTATACCTAACTGTCTCATTCTCTCCTTTTCTAGTCTGATGAAGTCCATGATATCAGAATCAGCTCTCGGGGGATCGGATCTACGTTCCTGGTTCACTATATCATTAACTTTTGGCACAACCTCTTTGGAATGACCCTGCGTTTTATCAACTTTAACTACTAGTTTATCTAAGTTTGAATTCTCCATGTCTTTGGACTGTTTTGACTTTTCAGTCCCTGAGTCTTTGTTTTCTTTTGGAGAAATTTGTTCCTTCATGTTTTCCTCATCGGGTACATCTACAACAATTTGTAAATGCTTCATTTCACTTTCCAGTGCTAAATACTGATTAAAGTAAGGAGAGCTTGAAGCTACGTCAACGTCATCAAATGTATTCAATGTTACATCATCAGCATCTGAGACTTGTATGGTTAACCGAGTATCATTGACTTCATTTCCTTCAACAGCATTATTTGCAACATTTTTATTGTCAGCACCATTTTGATCAAAGTCTTCAACACTCATACCATGTTGTTCTAGAATATGTCCTACCCTTTTGTCTTTAGTTTTAATTTCTTTATCTGCATCTAGAGTTTGATTTTTCACACTTTGATCTGACAAGTCAGTGAGACTAGGATTCTCATATTCTGAACCATTTAAATCTTCAGCATCTAATGTAATATCATCAGCATTAGCAGCAACATAACGTGTACCACATGTTTCGATAGATTTGGACATCTCATTAGAAATCTTTTTTCTAGCAGTTTTCGGGGAGAGATCATCAACCTGAAAATGTAAAATAAAATTTTATACCATAAACATTTTTTACTCTTGAAATCATTCTTTGAGTTAACAATATGAAAACTTTTCGAAGTCTGAGCGTTATCCCTGTAGTCCATTGACTGTATTATATGGTTCATACAGAACTTCCTAAAAAGAAATCCCAAGATGACAATCACTGCAGCACAGATAACATTGAGTGCCATACCGTACTGTACTACCATACTATCGCCTACTCGGCAGCAGGACATGTCGAAGATAGCTCTGTCATTTTTTATTCCTTTTTCTATTCACACCAGAAGAATTCAAGGGCAAGGTTTCAAGGAGTAGGCATCAAATTCAAGGACTTTTCAAGACCTGTGCGAACCTTGTGATAATAACATGACTGGCCTGACACGTTTTTTTTTAATGAACTGTTGTCAGTGGATTTTGGTATGATCGGGGACAATCACATATTCACTTATTTAAAGGGAAGAAAATATATGGAAAATATGAATGTGTCAAATGTTTAACCAATCATATAACACATACTGTATGCAACATATCTATTCATTTTATAGAAATAATGATTTTTTTTTATCTGGTACATGTATGACATATATGATGATTATTCTATATGACAATTGATAATGTTCTGCCATTTTTGTTCACATGTGTTGAACCCTTACTTTTATATACATATATGTTGAAGACTATGACTTAAAATCCAGAGTTCAATTCAAGTGAAAAAGCAATAATAGGAGTTTTTCCGGGCAAAATGATTGTTTAAATCTTCTTCCTAAAGCTATGGCACTCCAAGGATCTGGCCACGCAAAAACAGTGTTATATGAAAGGCCTAATTATATAAAGATAAAATGGGACATATATCAACATGATCCAACTTATCTGTATTGAATTCCTTGTGAAAGTATCATTATTGCCACAAACACTTCAATTGTATGAAAAAGAGGCGTGCTATTTAAGAATCTCTCTTCAATGAATACATGGTATCTCTAGTACAGATTTTACACAACTTACAACATATAGGCCAACTGAACAATCTACTCTACAGTACAAAAACATTCACATCAATACAGTACACATTAGTATTTCATTTCAACACACAGAAATCATGATCTTTATTTTCAACATTATGTTTTACTAAATACCATGGAATCAATACATGCTTAATACATTGATTTGTGCTGTGTTTACAAAATGATACGAATTACTAATAATCTTTTAGTTCTCTCAGTAAAATTGATCCCTTGGAATGGTGATAAATACACACAATGTTCAAGTGATATGCATTGATTCACATATCATTTTGTTTAAGATAGCAAGGTATTGACTCAGCCTTGTGTCTAGTACTAAAACTAATATGCTCACAGCATTGTGACAACCTCAGTCAGCATGTAGACATATGCATAGTCCTTTCATTGCAAAAAGTATGATTTAAATCCGACCAGTAATCTGAATGTACTAGCCTTTATAGACGATTAATTTAATCAAAACCATTTACTTTCCCTACAACTATTTAATACACGTCACACCTCATTATTTAAACATAATAAACTGGCATCTCGACAAAATCAGCATAATTTTTTTAACCATAATTTTAGAATATATTCTTTAATTCAACACCTTCTAATGAAAAAACGCTTAAGATGAATGGATCTATCAGTATTGTACTAAAACATTGACTGTTCTTTGTTTACATGGGCACAATAAATTCAGTTTGTTTACATCTAAAGTTATTAATTTAAACTACTATTCTTATACCTGTTGTCTTATTTGTTAACAAATGATGAACCTGACAAAGCCAAACTACTCCATCCATTTGTCTGTCTTCCATGAATTTCAAATTGGACAGTTCGACCTCATTCATTCTAATTCTTCAGGTCCGAAATTTACTTTCGAATAATACATAATTTCGAATAGCCCGTTTCAATTCAATGTGCCCAAGAAGAAACATTGGGACCTGATATTCAGATTTCAGATGATATTAAGTATTTGATAGAATGTTGTCGAATAAACATGGTCCGACTGTTTGTTATTTTTGATTTCAATGCTCATGTTCATTCAACTTTGACCTAAAACATACAGGTTTATTCACTTCAAGCTTGAAGCAATTGGTACAATATCAGACACAAGTAAACCACAAACCTCATGTTCTATATGGAATGGTATCAATACAATTGGTTCATCCTCGATACAACCATACTGCTGTAAGTACGGGTGGGACAGAGCATCTTCAGCAGATATACGTAACGATGGTTCAAATACAAGAAACTTCTCCAGCAAATCCAACGCTACAGATATAAAAGTAACGACAATTTAGTAAAAGAACAATAAAATAGTGATACATCTCAAAACTTAAAAAAACTATAAATGTATCCGCAGGAGACAGGTGGTGCCCCTTCACTCAATCAAAGGCCCACAACTCTATTTTCCCCTGGTGGAGGGTAGCATCGGTATTTTTTGTTGCAGTTACGGAAATCATTGCATTTGTGGATTTCTTTCATTACAACTACAAATATTAAACAACCAAACGTGTACATCCATACAACGAGAGTCAAAGTTAAAAGGATTAGAGATGAAGACAAAGTTAGATAATCAGTCTACTGTGAAATTATGCTAATAGAGCTCACAAGGATCAGGTTAATTTGTCTGAGAAATACCTAGTGTGAAACTGCAGTACAGTACAATCAAGTGCAACACATTTGTCAGCTATTAGTACAAAAAAAGTGTCAGCTATTAGTACCACAAAACATATCATAAAAATATATCTCAAATAATTTAATTGCTTAGGTATTTAAGTTATAAATTCTTTGGTCAAAATGACTCAAAGTCTAATGTTATTTGGAAATGGCTACAGATCACTTCATAATATTACTATAGTTACCGTCAATGTCAATAGAAACAAATCTATCAGCCAATGGTCTTTCAGGAACCCGACTGTGACGTCGTACGAAACTCTGCGGAAGTATCTGCGTAACTTTATTCCATTCATTGTCGCTGAGATACAACGTGTCCAGAATCAAACCAATCTGATCCATCTCATGAGCACCTGAAACACAAACACACCAGTTAAAGATGAGAAACAGATTCAGACACACAAAATGGTAAAAGTTTGCATTAAAAACACAGCAAAGTAACATAATTTGAACATTGCCAACAAACTGCTAAAAAATTTAATCTTTACATTGTAGTCATTTTAAATTAATCAGAACGAAGTATAATAAAACCTCACTTAACAGACCACCTCAATGACAAGACCACCTCAAAATTGAGAACACAATTTTCAAGTCCATTTTGACTGTTCTGCTCTTTACTTAACCTCGTTATTAAGACCACCTCAAAATTAAGACCAGTTTTCAAGGGTCATAAGGCTGGTCTTATTATTGAGGTGACATGTCAAATACAGTAAAACTTCATTTAAGGACAACCTTGAAATAATGACCATCTTATTAATGAGACCATATTTCATGGATCAGATTGTATTTTTTCTTCCATATTTTAAGGCAATAATCAGAGTCAGACTTCCTCACAACTTAGATGTGACTTTCTTCACAGCCAATGTTGGTCATATTGTTGTGTTTTCACTGTACTTTGATCTATTTGAAAGACTCAATATGTATTATACTTTGTTTTCTGTATCTCAAGGGTCATTTTGATAATTTAGTGCTGGATTTCACAATTTTATAGCCAAAGTACATATAATTTAGAGAAAAATTTATAATTTCAGCCAACATCATAAGTATCTAAATATGACCTTCTGGACATTCCAGGGGTCAAAGGGTCAACTCCAGGGTCAAATAGAACTCTTTATGCAGTACCTGGAAATAATGGTCTTCCTGTCAACATCTCAGCCAGTATACAACCCACACTCCATAAATCTATAGCTTTAGTATAATCTCTGGGTGAGATGATTAGTTCCGGCGATCTATACCAGCAAGTACCTACATTGTCAGTCAGAAATCCCTGAAAAATATACAACACTTCAATTACTGATATCAGGCTTTCATTGGGAAGGGTTTGACACCAACACCAGTCCGCCCGTTTTGCACCCACCTAAATCACTGCAGGGCTACTTTGCAATTGAAGTTGAACAGTCTGAGGGACTAGATGAATGTTGAGACATTGATAAACAATGATAAACTATGATAAACAGAAATTTAAAGGAAAAGAAATATGTTGGGAAACAGTTTCACAGCCTTTAAGTTTCTGTTTTCATACTTTTTTTTACTTTATTCCAATTTTCATAAAAACACCGGACCCCCATAATTCTGTACTGATTGCAATCCCTGTGTTGTCAGAGGACATCCTTTGATATCTCCAAGTATTTGAGAACATGAAACCACTGTAACACAAGGAAGCTGGCCATGGATAGAACAAAGTAAGCTGCATATTTTGTAAAATCAACCAGTGCCAATTTTCCCTGACGTAAACAGCTGACAACTTATCCAAATGAATCAGAGTCAGAGGACTAGTCAAATATAGCCAAATGTGACATGGAAGGTGATGATCTGCCAGGTCGGGGAATCAAACCCGTACTTCCCGGGAGACAATCCAGCACTCTACCAACTGAACTTACCAGGCAGATTCCATACTGTACTAGAAACATTTAAATACATTTTACACAAAGACATCTAAGACAACAATTCTGTTGACTACAACACTGGAGTTTGAATGTATGGCATGATGCATCATTATGTCCTACATGATGGGTATTGATAACCTGACAAAAAATACATCGAAGATTTTTTATCTCTGATCTATCATTCAATACAGACATGTTTCAGTTGATTATTGATAACAAGGAACAACTAGCCAGACTGTCACAAGTCACCAAAATATTGACCAGGATGTCAATAAAAACTTGAAATGTGATAAATATGTACACACCTTGTGAGAGTAATCATCATCGATCACCCGGGCGAGACCAAAGTCTGCAATCTTCAACACAAGATCCTCAACATTTATAAGTAGATTCATTGGTTTGAGATCTCTATGTAGAACATTAGCAGAATGTATATACTTCAATCCTCGCAATAACTGGTACGTAAACAAGCGAACATGTTCTGCTGTCAGTTGTTCGTGTTGAATCAGCTGATGAAGATCGGTGTGCAACAGTTCTTGTACAATATAAACACTCCCCATTTCATTGATACTGAGATTTATATGGCCGCCATGTTCCAAACTGAAGCCGTTAGATCCAAGTACTTCATACACAGTGACGACATTCTCATGCTGTAGCCGTCGCATCAGTCGCAATTCTCGCAAAGCATATTTACATCCCCTACGATCACAGAAACTTAATTTCTTTATGGCAACTTCTTTATCGCAGTCACTGTCTGTAGCCGAGTAAACAACAGCGTTACCTCCATGACTGATAGGTTGTATATTGGTAAATCTTGGATCTACACTAAATCCGCTACTAGCAGAACTAGATGGAGCCGACTTATTGTTCTCCATTATGCACAAGTGCTGCGTCACAGTTGTAGAACTATACCATTCTTATACATTCAGCATCCCATAATGCCGTATCAGCTGTTAGGGACTCATTGTGGCCTGAAAAATACAATTCATAAAGTATACCAATTATAAATATCACACTTGACAATTATTGATGAATGAATACTTTTTAAATACCTTATAAGTTATACACCTGTTAAACACCTCCTCACAAAAATGGACAGGATCCTTAAAGATAAATACAAAGTAATCCTCAATAACGTTGGTTTTTATACATTAAATTATTTTAATAACTCTATTAGGTTGGAACCGAATACACAACAATTGAACATACATCATGTTGTTTTAAACACAGTAAAAATACAAGTGTGTATCTCCTACATCATCACAAAGCAATTAAGACAATTATTTGAGCATCAGCCAATAAAAACGTTCAGCATTTTCATACTGGGTTCCATGATACTAGACAATAGACATAATTATGTAGAGCACAAAATATTCAGTCAACATCATAGATTATAACATTGGTACACGATCACACATCACACATGCATGATGATCTTGAATCAGGTGACATAACCAGGAGCGTACAATCTTGATCCAGAAATGTTTATCAGCAATTACAATTAACATGTGGAGATCAACAATTGTCAGCAAACAGCCTTTACATAAATTTGTAGGAAAACATTCCACTTCAATTGTTGCCATATTCCATTTATTTATTAATGATATTTGAGCAGGCACTTCAATCGAAGTTACGAACATATATTCATTGATTTAGTTACTTAAAATATATATTTTGACAAACATAATTAATTTTTAACACCTTTATGCAATCAATTGCAATTTTCCCTGATTGAAAACTGTCAAACAAAAGTACCTACACAGCTATTTTGAGTAAATAACTATCTTTAATTGGTTTAGATAAAATTATCAACTCATTTAAATGCTACCTGACATGACCTTCAATTGAATTCATTGCACAAAGGTGCTATTCGCTATCACTTAATTGTTCTAGAAGTTGTCAAAAACAACATATTTACGTGTG
The DNA here is from genome assembly GCA_032209605.1 of Mactromeris polynyma. Lineage (NCBI taxonomy): Eukaryota > Metazoa > Mollusca > Bivalvia > Venerida > Mactridae > Mactromeris > Mactromeris polynyma. The sequence continues at coordinate 53,395,938 of JASFXZ010000001.1, forward strand.
AACTATTTGTTAACTGTTTCCCAGCTTCAACAATCTGTGCTCATCGGCGCTTCAATGTCGAATCTGGGACAAAGTAATGGTTCCCACTGGTAATTTTTTATTGAATTCTTATGAAAGTGCTGATGCATAACAGTGGGAACCATACGGATATGTAGACTAATTGAAAGATTGGCATAGTGCCAAATCAATTGGATTACTTAATTTTGATAAAGGGCATGCTGACTGCTACTGCTATGGCACGTTTTGACACACGACGCAGATAGGAACAAAAGGGGCAGCAGGACGCGAGGTCATTGAGGCTCGGCTCAACGCCATGATACAGGGCCTGGCAAAAACATTACTCTGGATTTTATGTTTGATATTTCTATGTTTAAGTCTTCATATATCTTGTACATGAAAGTGATTAAAAACAACACAATAAGCATCAAAATCTACTGGAATCTTATCAATTCGTAAGAATTTCAAACCTGCAGAGTACACACCCTAGCAATTACATAACAAAGATTAAATGTCTACTTCAGACAGATAATGTTAATATCGAGTTAAATGTCAAGATCTCAAGACTACACATTAAAGTAGCATAGGGGTAAAAGTGCACCTGGTGTAGGGCTAGAACCCACCAACACTAGTAGTAGTACCGTGCTCTACTGACTGAGCTAACTGGGTGGCCACCTAAACCTGCACTACTTCAGCATCATGCTTGGTAGCTACATGCCAACATTTCATCTGTGCATATCAAGTTCTACACATTCAGGATAGCTTAGGTCTCATTGAGATGTATTAACAGAAACTAGTTGAAATATCTATCTACCTCTGTTTACTGTTTTATACTCCCCTTTCATATGTTAGTAACAGACCCGCAGTCAGTGCATTAAAGAAGATTTGTACAAAAGTATTGACAGTAAGACTTAACACTGAAAGAGTGAGGCTGAAAAATAGTTAATGTTACCACATAATGACATATACGACAAGAATAATATAACTATTAAACTAATAAAATCAGAATTAAATACAATCTGGGGCAACTAATTGTACTTTAATTGGCATACTGCATTCATAGGCTATGCAATTATAACGTGCATTCTTGTATTAATGGTGTCTTTGATGATGATACACGAAGGTTGGCAGACTGCGGGCTCTAAATGAAATAGGAAATATTTACATCCGGATTAGATGCATCCGTCCACTGGATCACTTCAAAGATAAAACAAGCATTATGAACGTATATAGATGTTTTTTCTTCATCACCTGAACAAATAAAGCAATGCTGATGGGTTATTTACGCAAAAACTTACTTGAATATTAAATTTATCTCGACATTAGAACAATGTTGATAAATTTTTACTGGGACAGTTGTTGGAAACGGAAGAGACAGACTAAAACAACGCGAATACTTTGTCAGATATCGATGTCGTCGTGTCTCTGGCAAAAATTGTACCAAAGGGAAACAACTAGTAAATTCAGTATTATAAAGATGACGTAGTTGTATCCCTTTAATCGCAAAGTGGACTTGCGTATTTTCAGTTCGATTTTCGTAAATTATGGTAAACTTACATGCTAAATACTTTTTTTGTGCAAGACAATGTATTTTATGTGTATTCATTGAATATTGAACGCTTTTACTGGCTAGGTCCTGCCAAATTGGATTTTAGGGCGTGAAATTTGAAGCAGTTCAGACAAACTGCGGCTACATCTCAGCAAACAATTTTGATGACTAATTTCATTTGATCTTCATTATAATAATAAACAGAGTGTGAAGATAAACAATAGCTATCTATTGTTTTGTCGACATTTCTAATATCAAAATGAATCAAGCAATTCATATGTACCTTCTCAATGAAAGTACAAATTAAAAATCTGTTTGGCACATAAATATTTCGTTGGCTCTCGGATGGATGGGATACCCCCGTCGTCTGCTCGTTAATTACTTGGTGATTGAACGTTTTTGTTTGGTGCCAACAATGAATACCGTATAACGAAACGGAATTTCGTTATTCTACCATTGAACGAAATTGTTACATGGATAGAAAATGTAGTTCTTGAATTCAGCATGTTGTCAAAAGTTTCGACATCGAATCACGGATGTTAATAGTGCATTTTTAGGCGCAGTCGTACTAACATTGCTTTGCTAATTGCATATCAGTGTTGTGTAAACCAATCAAATCTTACGTTTACCACTATACCAACTTGTCTTAAATCGAACAACGTTTGTAACATTGACGCGGATTGGTTAACCTTTCGATAAAGGGTACGTTACCTTACTTTAATCTACTGAATTTCGGTGAATTTACCGAAATCCAATATGGATCTGGAGTGATCAGCAATTGTAACATCTTGGCAATATTTTATGTTGCACAACAAATCCTAACCTTTAAATTGCGCCGACTATCTTTTTTCAAGATATTTCTTGTTTGAGTTCGTATCCGATAACACTGTTTCAGATAAAGATTTAAAAAATAAATACGCATTATTTAATGGCGCACAATTACGATCAACAAGTAACATGAGCTAAGCTCTTGTTGGACCAACAAGGTATCCACTAACAGATTCCTACATGGGATTGTTTAGCACTTGACACTACCCTTTTGTACTGCAGCTACTATTGTCATGTTCACGTCTTTGGTAAGACGCGTTTAGGGATCGAACCCACGAGCTACCGGACATCATACACAATTTTGAGCTGATATAAAATTTTGAGCTGCCATGAACTACGGCATACAACGTGTAGTACAGTAAACATGTTTGTCTTACATGGCAATGAATGCCCTTCTGATGTGAACTTTGCCTGCAGCCCAATCTCAAACTCGGAAATGTCTGTGTCGTCTGATCAATTTGAAAATGTGACTATCACCATTTCCGTTCGTGTATTGTTTATTCTAATTTCAACCGGTAGACCCCCAGCGCACTTCGTCTGGTACATGACAGCGTCACCATGCTTCAAACGAAAAGCAAACACAGTCATGCACGCGTATTCCGATGCCATTCGATACACCTCCACGTTTAGAAATGTAACGATAAAGTTCGAGGACTCGCGAATGACTAGATACTGCGCGAACGCAGTGATTCCGGGCCTCCGCGCCATTGATTTAGGGCTCTTTAGAATGCTCAATATTTTCTGTTAAGTAAACATAATTTAGGTATTTTCGGGCTAAGCCCAGGCGATTTATAAATCATTCATGTCGTTAGTTTCATGCCTTATCTACTCTTCACGCCGTGTTATTACACCTTAACAAATAGCCGCAACCTTTTTAATCGAATACTTGTGACAGAATGATTTAATTTGAACTTTTTCCTACCACACTCAATAAATTCAGCATGTCATAATATCAGAAAACGTGCTCTTAACAGGACGCAAAATAAGTTTGGCACTTTGTGAAATTAAATCATTATGAACTCCTAGTATCTTAGATAAATGTGTCATTTTTTTATTTTTCGTTTTTTTTTGTGTGTCATGATAAGTGATAATTATGATTTATTTTCCTCTTTGTATCCCGAAAGTTGAAGATAGAACATTACGTGAATTATAAATTCCAATTGAAAAGATAACTTGTCAATTAATGTTTATCCCTTCAAACATTTTCATTGGGAATGAGAACATAATTATCGTAAATAAAACTCACGAAGTATTGCACTGAATCACTCGTCTATCCAATCTCACATAAATAAGTATTTAAAATCATTATGTAAATTTATAGACTTCAAATAAAACATTTCACACTCCCAATCTACATATCGGTATTGGGTGTTTTTGAGTATCCGCCATGTATGTGCCATATCCTTGTTCTTTTGTCGGGATATGAACAGAACAGAACTTATATTTCGTGGTGTTCAATGTGTTTGTTTGTTTGTTTCATCGGGTTTAACGCCGTTTCTCAACGATATTTCAGTTATATACGTTCAATGTGCATTGTCAACATTTACATATAAATACACAATACGAACACACGTAATTATATTGTATTTATATATAACATACAACAGAAAGTTCAACTACAGTAAAACCTCCGATAATACGACCACCATTGGGACCCTTGAAACTGGCCTTCTTAAGGTGAATATAGAGCAAGACAGTGAAAATGGACTTGAAAATTGTGTTCTTAATTTTGAGGTGGTCTTATTATCAATGTTGTCTTTAAGTGATGTTTTACTGCATATCAAAAAAACATAAAAATTTACGTGTATATATAGATATGTCTAGGATGTGTGAATATGGCCTTCGAATCACATCATCATGGTCGACCGTATCATTTCACCCTTAATCACCCTTAATACTGGATGGAAACCCTGGAATACTGGTTCGGAGAACATTTGGTGACAGGACTTGTTGTTGTTATAGTAAGCATCACTGCAACATATTGTGTTGGGAGGGATACGTTGGAGAGAAAAAACATTGTTGTTATTTTTACCGTCCTATTGGTGTTGTTTCGAGTTCTTGCCGATTTTATCTTGTTGTCGGTTGCAGTCAATTGAGCAACATATAATTCTTCCCGGTTCATCATGTTGTTGTTTTCCTGATTTTTCAACGTTGTTTAAGAGTTATATGTTGTTATTCTTGATATGAATTATTGTTTCCCCCGATTAATATTGTTGTTTTATATAAAGACACCGACTGTGAACCAGCAGCATTTTCTTAGGCTTGGTATGTGACTTCACATCATCTTGATAGAAGTCGTTTTTCAACTTCACAAGCCAAGCAAAGACCATAAATACTATACAATGTGCTTAAATACACGAATCTCCTTGAACACCTGCTGTATTAGTCAGCCGAACAATATACGGATTGAGAATTAAAGGTGAGTAACAGGATTTGGTTAACCATTTTAACCATATATAGATAAATGATCAATTCAGCATTTTGTACTATGGATATATATAGGAGTCTATACATTGTAAATAATTGACAGCGTTGCACTTGAAGAAATATACTCACCTTTTCTCATATTATATATTATACATTTGTATATGTATAATGATGCACTGTCCATGAGAGTTTTTAAGAAGTGTCAATAATGACACTATTTTACAAATGTACATATATCTGATAATTACTTTTATACCAATATTTGTTCTTTGTTCACTGTTCACTGTTATCACCCATGTGTTCATTGTTCACTGTTCTTTGTTCAATGTTCTCTGTTCTATACCATTTGCTCATAGTTCTCTTTCACTGTTCACTATTCTTTGTTCAGTGTTCTCTGTTCTATACCATTTGCTCAAAGTTCTCGTTCACTGTTCGTTGTTCACTATTCTCTGTTCTATACCATTTGCTCATAGTTCTCTTTCACTGTTCACTGTTCTTTGTTCACTGTTCCCTGTTTTTATAATTTGCTCATAGTTCTCTTTCAATGTTCTTTTTTCACTGTTCTCTGTTCTATACCATTTTTTGACAGTTCTCTGTTCACTGTTCTTTGTTCATTGTTCACTGTAACTAATTAACCATTTGTTCAATGTTCTCTATTCTATACCATTTGCTCATAGTTCTCGTTCACTGTTCACTGTTCTTTGTTCACTGTTCTCTGTTCTATACCATTTGCTCATAGTTCTCTTTCACTGTTCACTGTTCTTTGTTCAATGTTCTCTGTTCTATACCATTTGCTCATAGTTCTCTTTCACTGTTCTTTGTTCACTGTTCTCTGTAACTTATCAACCCTTTGTTCAATGTTCTCTGTTCTATACAATTTGCTCTCAGTTCTCTTTCACTGTTCACTGTTCTATGTTCACTGTAACTTATCAACCCTTTGCTCAATGTTCTCTGTTCTATACCATTTGCTCTCAGTTCTCTTTCACTGTTCACTGTTCTTTGTTCACTGTAACTTATCAACCCTTTGTTCAATGTTCTCTGTTCTATATCATTTGCTCATAGTTCTCGTTCACTGTTCACTGTTCTTTGTTCACTGTTCTCTGTTCTATACCATTTGCTCATAGTTCTCTTTCACTGTTCATTGTTCTTTGCTGACAGTTCTCTGTTCACTATTCTTTGATCATTGTTCACTGTAACTCATCAACCCCTTGATCAATGTTCTCTGTTCTATACCATTTGCTAACAGTTCTCTGTTCACTGTTCTTTGTTCATTGTTCACTGTTACTTATCAACCCTTTGTTCACTGTTCTCTGTTCTATACCATTTGCTCATAGTTCTCTTTCACTGTTCATTGTTCTTTGTTCACTGTTCTCTGTTCTAGACCATTTATTCATAGTTTTCTTTCACTGTTCACTGTTCTTTGCTCATTGTTCACTGTAACTTATCAACTCTTTGCTCAATGTTCTCTGTTCTATACCATTTGCTAAGAGTTCTCTGTTCACTGTTCTTTGTTCATTGTTCTCTGTTCTATACCATTTGGTAACAGTTCTCTGTTCACTGTTCTTTGTTCACTGTTCTCTGTTCTATACCATTTGCTAACAGTTCTCTGTTCTTTGTTCATTGTTCATAGTAACTTATCTTTAGTAACTGTTCTTTATTCACTGCTATCAACCCTTTTTTCAGTGTTCTCTGTTCTTTGTTCACAATTCACCTCTTTGTAAATAAAAACAATAGTAAATATAACTAGAACTGCTTTCTTAAAATACTTTCAATGAACTTTAAATAGACCAGTCAAATAGTTTAATCATCCCGGTTAGCTCAGCTAGTACAGTGGGTTCGATTCCAGGACAGGTAGCGCTGTTGCATACCCGGGAGGTCCGGGTTCGATATCAGGTCATGAAGCGCTGGACTGTGACCCGGGTACGGGTTCGATATCAGGGCAGGTAGCTCATGTCCGTTACGATCAGAAAAATGTTGAAAATGGCGTTTAACATACAAAATAAAAAAATGATTTAATGATCGTTATGCGTATTTCTTTAATTTCAACTAAACTCGGTTACCTCCCTTTAAAACTTAGGAAAACTCGTTCCCCTTGTTGTGACTTAAGGTTGAGTGCTATAACAATATATTATATACAACAAAAGATCGCTTTCTTTTATGCTTTTATAAGGAATAAATATTGAATATCAGGGTGTTATGATAATCTCACAGGTGTAAAACGCCTTGAACAATGACAGATTGGATAGTAAGCCAGTTAAAACGATTATATTTTTATATTTTATTACATCGACTAATGAAATATTACTGGACTAAAGAAGGACACTCTGGTAAAACAGTGTAATATAGTTTAAAGGTAGATTGTCTGGTTTTCTATCAAAATATGCTGCGTAATTTTGTTAATGCCTAATTCACTAAGACATACTCTAAGATATTGCATTGAATTTTTTATTAAAATGTTCCTGGAACTGCAAAGCGCGAGTCCGATACAGGTATTTCCTATGCTAGTAGCGTTAACTCGGCGCGTAGCTGGTCAGGATCGAAAATACCGGTATCGGATACTTGTCTTTGTGGTTTTGCTAAACATGTAAGAAAAGTGACAATGCAGTGTTGTAGAGTATATCTATATGAAGCAAACAGCAAACTATGTACCTTTAAGATCATAAGGAGAGTTAAGAGTATAAACACTTATGTTCATACTAGACAAAAGAACTCGATATTGCATTATTGTACGAAATTATCAATTTATGTTGTGGTATAAATCCATGTGAAACTTATTATTTGCTTCAAGGGCGCAGAACTTTGCATGTATTTACATAAAAGTGCAACATTACGTTTTATATTGCATTTTTTATGAACAATATTATGTACAAAAGTACAATATAGCCTCTTATGTTGCAAAACGATATGTATATAGGTGCAATATTATATCTTATGTTGCAATATTAAAACGTTATTACATCGATTCAGAATCAAATTACGACGGATTATTTTTTTAATGATATATCGCGACCATGAAAAGTTGTTGACAAAATTGTAGTCACGTATACTCAGTACATTTAAAGCACACAATATTTTACCAACCATACTTCTTTCAATTTCATTTTATTATTTTTGAAACTCAATTTTTATTAAAATACTTGTCGATTGTCATTTAATGTACTAGTAGTCAGTCAATGAAAATTAGGGAATCCAATATCGTGCGTTATTAAATGTGCTGTGTATATCTACCACGATTTACCAAAAATGTGTTCAGTTTTTCTGTTTCTTTGAAGTTCATTCTTGTACTTAAAAGTCATAGTAAACTTTGGGTTTCTTTTCACCAGACTCTTTGATTCAAACTCCAGTCACGCTTGCAATTCTTGAAGTCTACACTCATATACTTGCCTGACCAAGTGTTAATGTTGACACCACGACATGACAATGCCGTGGCCCCAATGAATGACCTAACGTCGGTCACGATTGTAGGAGTGACCCAGGTCAGGTCTATAATTTTCATTTTACAAGCGTTTGATAGAAGACCTTTCAAAAACGTTCAAGTGGTGTCAGTAGGCTAAAGATTCTGAATAAACACGGTTATCAGACAAGAATGACCAGTTTCGATAAATGCAATCGGTCAAAAGTAGCCCCCTCTCTGACCCTTAATTTGACGCCTGCCATTAAAGGGCAACGGGACGTATGTATCAATTGTATTTCTTCATCGTCCAGTCAGCCATGCTAGTGTCATTATTTTTGAATGGTAGGGCAGTTTGTAGCCCAATTGTACACAACGGCAATATCGCTTCTGTAATTAATGGGTTTTATGAATGATAATTTCCATGCAAACAAACCTATTTTTAGGGGTGGAAAATATAAATCATTGCCATATATCTATTGGTTCAGCCACTAAGTAGATACCATAATAATAAAGTCAAACATTTTCAAAATTTGAATACATTTTTCTGATGTCCAAATGAGCAGCGCATGACGGGAACTTGAGATGACCATTTCACAATGTACATCGCACATATGTTAGGAATTTAGGAGACAAATGGAAACCGACAGGCTAAACACGACTTTTTCAAAACGTTGTGACTTGAAGCAAGAGTATGTTATGTGGATATTAAATAAAGAAAGAAAATGGTTACGCCGAAGTTCAATCCATTTTCTCGAACACTGTTGTTTAGAGATGGACAAGCAAAGAAAGCATTGTACATCGACTGGAGGAGTCCGATAGTGAGAAGTCGTACAGACGGACGGGTCTCTTAAATCTCTTAAATACAGTCGAACCCCATTCATTCGAATTCATCGGGTCCGAAAGTTTATTTCGAATAATACATGATTTCGAATAACCCATTTCAATTCGACGTGCGTAAGAAAGTACATCGGGACCTGATATTATTTTCGGATGATACCGAGTATCCAGGTAGAAGGTTGTCGAATAAACGAGGTTCGACTGTATTTCAATGAAATTACATGCATACGAATTTAACCTAAACAGGACAAATTAGAGCAAATAAATAAATATGTAGGAAAAGTTTAGTCATTAGAGAAATAACAAAGAGAGGGCGACAGAACAAGAAATGAAAACAGCGGTTTAACAAAAGAAGTTCACATTTGAGCCTTGAGCATGTGGCTAAGGTACGTTTGTACTTCAGATAGTTAACAGTCATCCACACAGCGGGAGGGGAAATACTTAAATACGGTCAACGACAAGTAGAGGGTTTGAAGTTATTGAATTTACTTCAACATAATAGGGTAAGCCTTCTCTCTAAATCTATTGTTCAAACACAAGTTTTAATCATGTCCAGTTAAATCCTCTCGACCTGTGAATAAATCTTGACCATGAATTGTTTCGCTATTCAGCTGGCAATCACCATGTTTAATACGATTTCCAAAGTGGCTACGCGTCAAAGGTTGAAAAGAAAACTACGATCAGCGACGAAGCGTTAACGTAAATTGAAAAGATTTTTTACCATTTCTCGCCTCGAGGTTACGATGAAGGTGTGATAACGAGAATTGTGAGCTTTTACTGGCTGTATCGTAGATTGAGCTGCGGTCCATAAAAGTAATTGTCGACCTGGCCGGGTCATCATGATTTACTATCACCTATAACTAGGAGAGAAAATAAAATAATTACCAATTAGTATAATAAATGTACAGTAACAATATTTCAACATCGAATTAGTTTTACAATTTCTTTATACGACATCATTATGTTGTTTAGTTTCTCCCAATGTTAAATTGCTGAGTATGCAGTCTTTGTATGTTATCCCTTGCCCGTACTTTATTCTTAAGTGTTTTGCTTTTTTCTTCCCTAATTTTATTTCTTGACCCAGGGATCAGTGTGGGGAGGTAATGATTTGTGAATGCGTTCCTTCCTGTGATATTATTTCACATAATGTACTAATTCATAATTAAGTGATATCCCTGTACGATTGATTCATGTGACTGTTTATCTCTGAGTCCCGGACGAAGTTTGTTTCAGTTTGAATACTCATATCTGCGCGATATGTTAGGTAATTCCAAATTTCTTAAGTACGATTATAATCTGGTAATATACAAATACAGAAAAACTCCAAATTTTGTTTCGGCTATGTACACAATGAATTCATACTGCTTTCATCGGAGACTGCTTTCACAAAAGTCATCTTAAATTAGATCAAGTTATATTTCAACTGCAATGTAAGTATGACAAAGTAATATAAAACATTGTACGCACTATTTGTTTGTCTAATCTAAATGGTGATATCAATCGAAACTCATGGTTTAGTTGGTACAAGTTATAACCACGCTCAAACAGTGTCATACATCATTTTGAATGTTACGAATATAAAGCAACACTGAAGTAATTCAAGCAATATCATTTCTTAATTTGGATTTAAATTGTTCGATAAATTGATAGTACTTAAGAACTGATAGAACTGATAGAACTCAACTCTCTCAATGAATGAATTTATTAGCTTGGGACCCATTTAAATGCCAGGTCCGCTGCACACGAGTGAATCCAATAAGCTGATATAAATTGTCTACGGGTAATTTACTCTATTTGCAGTGCACTATTTGTTAATCAATCGAACTTGCATAGAATAAACAGACTTATTACAATAACATCGTGTTGACAGGTTAATTTTGCACCTCAAGCTGTTGCCGGCGGCCATATTGGGTGATGAATTATGGGATTGCACGTATATAGTTACCATTTCCTGTCAAATATTTCATTAACTTGGTATTTATGTTTGTCTAAGATATGCATCGGTATAAAACAGTAGGTTACTTCTGTTTGTAGTCATTTTATCAGTGCTCCCCTGGGCAGATTTCACCTCGGATGTTTGCGATGATGGACAACGATGGTACAACACGAAGTAGATCTTTCACTCCAAAAACTATCGACCTACAAATGTAAGCGGTTGTCAACTCATGTCAGTGTACGTAGGAGAAGAATTTATTTGGAACTTAGAAACCCCAAATCATCGCAGTAACAAAATTATGTGTAAGTAAGCTGCTAAGGAACACAATTTGTATTTTTTATTACCCATTCTAAGGCTCTGGCCATAACACGTTTGTACATTATATGGTATTTTGCTATTTTTGCTATTCACACGAAGCTATCGAGGATTATCCATAAGAAACTAATACTGTGACTATCCACGTCTACACGAATGAAGTACGACGTACGTTAACACTGGAATAAAACGACCTGAACAAATGACGACAAAAATCGGTTCATTTTCCGCTGATTTTTAGCGTTTTAGCGACAGTTAACCCTCCCAATATGAACATCAAACATACAGCAGTCAGAAAATGGGAGTAAATGTTGTATCTTCAACTTCTGTAGAGATAACAGTCATTTTTTATTCATGATCCACAATTGTTTTTACCTAAAACATAAAAAATAATTAATCTGTCTTCGTGTATATATCTTTACTCAATTGTACATTTTGTAACATGTCATAGCAACCAAGACAAGGCTCACATTGATGGGCCAGGTAAGGAGCAACATAGGTGATGGTTATACAACCCGCACGGTAGCTGTCAACTAGCTAAGTTCGAGCTTATGATCGCCAAAGTACAAACAAATAAACACGAACTAAATACCTCCGACATAGTGGACATTAGATTCGCAACAGCTTTGAATTAAGTGTCATTTGGTTTCCATAGTGACGCAATATGGCCTGTCTAGAACAATGATCGTTTCGGACAGCTGGCCATTAATCACAACACATATACCAGCCGTGGTGTCGACACTCAAAATGTGTCGAAAGTTATGACTCTATGAAACAATATAGTTTTATAATTAAACCATCTGACCGTGAGACGATAGGGGACAGCTTTGATGAACTAGTATTTGAAACCAACATGCCTCAAAACCTCGTCCCAGCTACTGACAGATAGTGCTTCTGACCTTGTGTCCCATTCTTGTACATTACAACTTCTCCAGAACGGCCCACTCATGAAATGTTATGGTAAATGGGTCGGCCACCAGACGCTTCTTCCGAAGGTCGTGGATCTGCTCTGCTATAGGCGACCTCCTGCATGTTTTTACGATCTTTAAATTATGCACGAATGGTGGCTAGAAACACAGGAGGCATTCACCGTTGGTCATTATTAAATGTTACGCCATCGGTGCTATACCGTTTGATGTAAGTAGATATTGGTGAAGGCACTGACTTCTGTTTAAAGTAACATGTCCCTTTCATATAGTACCATTGTATGGTTGCCGTCGTGTAAGAACGTCCGAAAACAACCCCAAATCCGTATTTTTAGAGACGTTGGATATGTATACATTGTACATACATGTACTGGTTATAATGGAAAGTTTCGGACAGCGGGTCCAAGTAGTCTCTCTATGGACATAATTAATGTATGGAAACAGAAGCGGAATGTCCGTTAAGGCAACAATTTATCAGAATGAATGATGTATCCAGTCACATAAGCAGACATGGTATTGTAACGAACATGTGATACACGCTATTTTGGAATATTTTGATATTTTTTTCCAACTCAGCAGCATTGGAAATATTTTTTTCGAAGCCTTTGTATTTAGAGGGACTTGGATTTCAAGCAAACCTTCGTTTGATTATAAGATTGTGTTTGAATCAGATTTAACGTCATTTTAAACATATTTTCAGTCATACATGGTGGTCAGTTGACCAAACCAGTTTTCCTGGAATTAATTACTAACAAGTACTAATTTACCCTTCCGTACGCAGTTCACAAGTTCGCAATAACAGTCATAGATTGAAGACAAATGATCATTGCTAAATGTCGCGGAGGAACATGACTTGTTCAGCCCGAGAATCGAACATAGACCCCCCGAGTGACAGCCAAGCGTTGTACCAATTGAGCTAAGAGGGCGTGGTCTAAATTATTAAGAGTTGTTGAATATTCATAGTCTGCCTAAACTCTACACATAACTGACTGAATAAAACAGACATAAATAAAATGGATGAAAAGTCTTTGCAATATTCTTGGCGACAAAGCTGAGTGAAATAATACGAAAATAGATCGCCATTTATCAATTAATACCACAATAAGGCGAGTGGCAGTGTGCTCTGGCATTGAAGGATGCCAGCAAGACTGGACTCTGGGAATTCTATGAGATAAAAAGGGCGATACTGGCCCCATAATGCTGATCTGAGTAATACTGGTATAAGTATACCAAACCCTGCCTGGCCCCTGACGGTCATATTTACATAAATATACAGTAAAACCTCACTTAAAGACCATCTCAATGATAAGACCACCTCAAAATTAAGAACACAATTTTTCAATTCCATTTTCACTGCTTTGTTCTTTATTCTACCTCAATAAACAGGCCAGTTTCAATAGTCCCAAGGATGGTCATATTACCGAGGTTTTACTGTATATACAACAAACTTTGTAGAAGTAAATTATCATTTCTAACAAAATATTTTAAATTCTGATCATTGGTTCCTGAAAAAATGCATTTTCTAGCGATTTGCATAACAATACATGCTTGATCCATATTGAACGGTTCAAGATTATTTCAGCAAACATAGTAGTTGGTCCCCAAATGACATGTCTACTAAATCATTAAGATTTAACATCAATATTCTGAGAAGAGTTTTTAAAAAGGTTGCCATGGCAACAATAACCTATATCCCAATTGTATGCGTAAAATGTTCTTCTTTTCTTTGCTGCATACCCTAAAAATGTTTGTTTAATGAAAAAATACAATACTGTACTAAACATCGAAATACAAAAATATGAAATTAACCCTCTACATTCACAGGGAATTCGATTTTAAAGAGTTTAAGTATGGTGTGAGAATTTAATAACTAAATAAGAATTACGTCGGCAAAAAATAACGAAACTGATCTGCTTAACTGAAGCTAAACCTAAAGCTTGTCAGGACCACCAAACATAGTAAATCGTTAAATGTTGCTTTGAGAAGCGTTCAATGATGCAAAAAAATCACCAATATCAAACTGAATTAACACTTCAAAATGAGGAACGCTCATCATTCAAAGAGGATTAGTCAGTGTGCAACCATCATACATGAATGTTGTTACATGCAGTGTTTTATAATCACCCGAGGCAGTTATACCTCCATATCATTTATGATTCAAAATGCGCTTTAAAACTGATTAACAGCTGCATTGCAGATTCAGGCAAATCCTCGCAGCATTTCACCAAAACATTCTCAAGCCGCCTTGGCTTCGTAGAATAAACACAAAAATGTATCAAAAAAGACCACCACCAGAGTTACTTCATGAATATGCAAATCTGATTAATTTCCCGGCCTTGCGTTTCTCATTTATTTGAATTAACATGATGCAGTTAAAACATTTCAGTGTTTAAGGCAGACCTGATTTCTCCAGATTTGAAATCGCTTGACCTTAGTCCCACAAAGATTACTGGCTCCAAGGCGGGAATCTACTTTCAGTGTTATTCAGCCGTTTGATTGACTGGTGAACGAAACTTCTTAATTTGGGCATCAAGCGTTTAGACCACTAAGATGACCCGCGCGCAAGTCATTATGGGAAGTCAAAGAAAACGTCAGACATTTAATCAACTGCTGCATCGAAGCGGATTTGTCTGTCAAGAAAAGACAAATTCCGGTACGGTGAATTAGAGATAAATTTGTTAGACAGAATCCGTTTGATACGAAATATGAAGAGAGATGTTCTGTTTGCATAGATGAACTGTCAGGGGATGACGAAGTGGTTTTACGAGTAATTTTCTTCTGCCTTCTGCTGAAAATCCCGTCTGAAAGAACGCATTTGGACGTTTTTTATGAATATCTTAACATTACGGTTGAGTTTGGAAGACACGAACCTGGAAATGAAATTTCTCAGACGTCTAAATGCGAAATTTCTCTCACAATGTGGTCACGTGGTCTGAAACTCCCGACATAAACAAGGATAGCAAAATGCATTTCCAAGTCAGTCTGTAAATACTGCGAATCTTTTGCGTGCGAATTTTAATCTTTATCCTCAGAATTGAGAAAAATGTTGATCTTGTCTGAAAAATCGATATAAAGTATGGTTGTTTAGTTTGCGTTAAATGTGTATTTGATACGGCTTATTTTGTTCGGTATATTATCGTGTAATTAAACAGATACAGATCAAAGTATCGGTATAAAATGTAACGATTTTACACGCCCTCAATAATTTAGAGTCAGTCACTGACAAAGGCCACAGATGCTTGTGGCTACATAAGTTTTGTATAAAACCCGAAGGCATAAAACGGTTCCAGATTGTTGAATATTGCTATTTTATGTTTTTGTTTACACCATTTTAGGGCATAAAACTAGTCGTGCGTTCAAGTTATAGTTTTGATGTGTTGGGATGAATTACAGTTCGCTGGTGATTTTCAATAAAATCGTTGGTTGAACTACAGTAATGATTTCAGACAAGTAGCTGCTGTGTAGGACTTGATGTATGTTATTGTGAGGTGTTTAAATGTTCTTTTTTCATACATTTTTGCACGCGGGATAAAATGTTACTGATATGTTACCGCGTGTGTCAACCTTGTGGTGCATGGACGTGTTGGGGAAAGGAATACTCACACATACTCAAACAGCAAAATGAACGATCAGCCACAAATGGTTCATAAATCTCAAAATAAATATTTTTATTACATGAAATCTGTTAATGAAAGTCACCAAAAGAAGTCGAGTCATTTAATGACACTTGACGGCTCATAAACCACTAACAGTTAATGGCTAAATGCCCTCAACGTTGTGTTGAAAACTTACATGTATCAGTTTATTTATTACAAGTTTTTAACTTATTGACAACTAGTTTCGCCAATGACATTGGTTTAAACATGAGCTGGTTGGTTGGTAGGCGTGGTGGTTTTGGAGTAGAGCGCCTGATTCCTAATTCGCAAGTCGCGAGCTTAAGCCCCATGATGAGAGGGTTTGATCACGCAATTTACAACACTGAATATGGCGCGAGTACTGGTTAATAACCGAGGAAGCTTTCAGCGAGAGTAATCAGTAATCAGAACTTGTTCCTCAGTCGATGGTAACAAAATAAATCTAATCTAACTTGTGTGCTTTCTTTTGTGTCTATTTCATAGGCGTAACTTCTGCAGACTATAATAAATTCAATACATATACATGTACTTCTAATTCTATATAATAAATCTTTTGCGCGTTTTGTCATCTATCCGTTCCAATAAGTACAAACATTTAATGGTAAATGATCAATAAAAGCAATTAATGTACACATGTGGTTTTCCGACTGTTCTTACAACAGACAATGTATTAGCTCTGATGTCACGACAATAAGTATGTATACTTGTTTTTGCCAAAAAAAGTTGACAATTTACTAAAATCTCCGGCGTGTTTCTGTTTGTGTCGCCATCGGCCAGATGTATAAATATATTTCACAAAAAAGCGAAAGGGGAATAATTTCGTGTTATTTAACACGTATACACAAGAAAAAAAGTGGGAGTTGTCAAATAAGCAATAACACCGACATTAAGATTGGTACAAGAACGATTGCAGAAATACTCGTGGCAGATGTTCGATGGTGTCCCATGCAATATATACAGTATGTAGTCTACGCTTTTTGACAACCTGTATGCAAAATACTCCACTACAAATGTCATAAAATTATATTTATATGAAGAAGGCACGCCATAAGACACATTGAAACATTAAATTTCATTATTATTTCATCAATTTCACGATACGCAGATTATACGATGTTCGCACCTGAAATTGTTTGATTGATCGTCCATGTATCATGTTTATAGCTTTATTACTGGCTGTATAATTACAATGCAAGAATATGTTGACACTTTAAAAACGTTTTAATCGAGATCTAGGGTAAGAATGTGTTTTTTAAAATGGAGCTTATGTTACATATTCAGTCAGGGTCATGCAGTAACTTGTCCAGGGAGTAGGGGTGGGGTAAGGCCTCGTGTGCCCCTTCCACCATTAGTTTGGGCAAAGGCGGGCACTTGGTTTTAACCATCGACCATAATATAGTAGGACAGCTTCCTCACATAGTTCACAAGATTCGAACCTTCAGTGATGAGGTTCGAAGTATGTAACTATAAGTACTGTACCACATAAGCCCCAGTTATGAAATTCCACGAAATATTGAACGAAAAGGGACCAAGCATATCATGGGAATGAAAACAAGCTTCTACATACCCTGTACTTCTGCTAGCGGTATGATGGTCAGATTGCAATTACAAACGTGTGCTAAATGTCATCACGCTTTTATGAAATAATATGGAATGATTAGATATTCGATCATGACATGCAAATCCGTTTCGATTTTTCGCATTTAATTAACTGATTCAATCATTTTGAATGCAATGTACTATGCAAGGGATTGTGTGCGTATTGTTGCGTCTCATGTCACCAGACAAGTAAATTCCACAGAGTTATGTCATCATCTCGTAACAACGGCACACATGGTATTTATTTGAGCTGTTCCATGACACAACCTCTATTAGTGATTAAAATACTCGATTTCCAGATTGTTATATTAACTAACCGATATATTGTTCTTAATCTTTCATTTGATACTAAACAATGCACGTCTGCTTTCCTTTCATACCATCTGCAGAAACTATTTTCTCAAATGTAGACTAATTCTTATACAAGACGTCTGTTTTTCATGGAAAGAACAAATTACACAACACTTATAAAACGATTGACGTCAAAATATTTATTCGGAAATACTCGACTTCATAACCGACGACACTAATATATGTTTTGTCGTCGAAACGTCCATTTAATCTGAAAGCGAGCATGTGTCTTATTGTATTGCTTATATATTAGATAATCAATTAACAAGAAATCAGATATATGGCAGTGGAGAGTACAAATTATAAACTAAATATTGTTTTATGTTACTTTTTGCGGTGGCCCACTTGACTAGTTCAGTTAGTACAGCACCCGACTTTCAATCAGGAGGTCGTAGGATTGAACCGCGGCTGGGACGTATGTTTTCCGTCACACTGCGACTGAACATAATGCACCAAAGGCCATTTGTTTTCAACCACTGATTTGGGAAGAGAAGTTGTCAATTTCTTGCGAAAAAAACCAGATTAATACTGACTGGTCAACTAGGAATACTGCTTAGGTCAACTGACATTCGTATATCACAGAAATACTGTTGAGAACAACGGCGTAAAATTTCAAACTAAAAAAAGAGCAAAGAAACAAGATGGCGCATTGAGAATGTTTATCCAATGTTAAATTAGACTACTGGTTGATATATAGCTACTATACACGCACCAAATAGCCATAAAATATTAACATATACGTAGAAGCGATGAGTTATAACAAAGATATGAACACCTGTTAGATAAATGATTAGATTTTATTGCCATTTAGATCATTAATAAACAAACATATGTATAGCCATTTTATATGAAAGAACACTAAGCAAATATATCAGGATACGTCTGCATTATGAACTACGCATGAAAAAAAACACTGTAAAACATTTACGACGCATTTTGAATTTGTTTAATCAGAGCATACACGTGTGTATCTGCATTTTTCAAAAATGACTTGTTTTAATTTTCTTAGCGATGCAGAATGAAATACATCACGGTATGATGTTACGATAGGTAGTCGTATTGCCAAGTATCTACTGAAGACGTCTCGGCAACTTGACAATCAGAAACAAAAGCACATGTTGAGTGCATTCTCCTCGTGTCTGTGACTCTTAAAAGAGAGAGAATAAGTTGTTACAGTGAACGCCACATACATAAGACAATGCCTCCCGATACAGACCTCCGGGGAAACAACAATCCATAAAACATAAGGTATTTGAGGATCTCAAGGGTACCTACGTAAGGGAACAGGGACGCAAGAAATGGCCTGGCCGACCGTAAGGGATATCTAGGAGAATCAAAGAGGACAAACAGGGCGGTTTAATGGATGGAATACATCACAGGACAAGTCATGACAGCTGGCAACAGTAGGCCGAAAGTGGGGAGAAAATAACATGAACACTATGTAAAGTGAAATAATTGCACAGTGGAGGGGAAATTTAACATACATTTTAAAAACGAATATCAATAATAACCAGCGATTTGCAGCCTTGGAACTGTCAGTAAAAATACTGGGTTACTAAAGTTTAGATGCCTCAGCTTCCAGTGTATATGGTGCATACGACGAGACCTTTCCCTGATATATTATTCCAACATTTTTTATAAATCTGTTTTGCTTCGATGTGCAGAGGTAGTATAGGTTATATAAACTATCAGAGTCTCAAGCATACATTTACCAATAGATCTTCACGCTACTTAAGTTATATATTGAACATTTTGTTACATTTATTGGTACTGTAGATCTACATGTGTATTGTACTATAATATCTCTTCACTATCTATCACTAACTGTCCGATCTATGAAGCGTTAAACTTTCTTTAAGATCACATCAGTTCAAATAATTCGCACCCGGAAAAGTGCTTCATTAATTTTGTTGTGTTACTTCCTGAAACTAATTAGAAATTACTCTCGTTCTATCGTTCTTTTCTGCACAAAGTATATTGTTCTAGATATACCGGAAATGATAATTCCACGCGTTCCTGACGCACCGGAAATGAGAACCAAACAAGCGTTATTTGTTCAGCCTACAGAGCACCTGTGAGTACTAGACGCTAGTTTCGGCTGCCAAAGCATATACAATCAAAATATAGGCAATAAAACGTTCTCTACTTCGAAGATTATGATGAATATATATAATATCGTACAGCGGATCCTGATGGGAAAATTAGCTTTTTATGCTCGCCTCGGGCACATAAGATTTCCTGTCGGTAAATGCTGTGAGATTTTGGACTTGGGGATATAAGCGAAATATTTTTTTCACTATCACCGGCAAGCGCGATTGCATGATTTCTATGTATAAATATCAAAGCAGTTATGCACCACAATGTTTGAATTGCAACTTTAAATGGTCCTCACATGCTAGTGCGGACATGGTTAATGTATATTTGCCTTTCAACTATTGGCAGAATTATATTTAATCAAGTCATGTTAAGAAAGAAAATACTAAATAGTTGGGTTAAGTGAATGCGTTTTAAAATTGCCTCATTTTCTAAAATTAGATCAACCCGAATAATATGATACTAGTAGCTGGATGCGTGTATTGCAAGAAACGGACACACGATCACCTACACACGGTCTCACAAAACCCCACAAAATGGGAACATCACTGAAAGTTCTATATGAAAATAGCCCTTGCCCTAAACCTAACCCCAATCTCTAACCTACCCAAATGGGCCGCTAAATCTAGGGATATTCAAACAAGAGTACTTAGCATAACTATAACCCTGGCCCTTTACGTAATGAAAGGAGTTGATTCGATTTGGAACATCAACTGTTGACGATTGGCGTCCCTGAGTGAAGCTAATCACGTACATGTACACATTGATACAACGTATACTCATTTACCACCGTATACAAAATGAATATCATTCTCTTCTCCCTAACATCTAGAAACCTACGTCTAATGATACACACAGTAAAACAGGGACATATTGCCAAATATGCCTGAAGAACAAAGTCTGTTTATGAAGTGTCGACTCACCATAAGACTCCTCAGAAGATATGCAGTAATCAATACTTTCTAATTCACAAACACATGTGGAGACAATAACGCGGCCATAAATGCATCATTAAACACTTTTATAACCAATGGTGCTTCAAGCAATGAACGAAAATATTGGTGTTCAATTTATTCTTACTTTTTAAGTATCAATTTAACCATTTGGAACTCAAGCATATATATCTAAGCGGTGAAGTTTGGAGAATTTGCACATACACTGTGTATTCTGTACAGGGAATTGATACTTCTGTATCCCACTTAGAGGAAGACCGATTTGAAGCTTACGAAAACCTTTTTCAACGTATATCCATAGCTACGTAGAAAACTGATATTTGCATAACCGCTTCCTCACCAAGAGCAACAAACTAGTATTACTACACACTAACCCGGCAGTATGTCACGGATATAATAGCGTTCGATATATTTGCCAAACATTCATTACTTCATTAAAAACAATATTTAACTTAAAAGTATTTGGTTATGGTCGGTTACGGTGCTCTTCAAGGTACAGAGTCATACTTGAATGGCAATAAGTGTAGAAGCATTGATCCTCTGAAAGTCGACTGGGTGGCTTCCTTACGGTGGTGATGTTATGATGACGCCCACTGTAGAGAGAAGCAAGACACAAGCCGGAGTTTGCAACCACCCGGCTTTGAAAGTCCTTTGTGAAACATCGGAACTCAAAATAAATGCAGAAGTCGAACAGGTTATACAAAGCACAGCCATCCCAAAAGCGCAAGAAGGCATGATAATATATACATACGTGTAAACAATTACAAAAGCCAATAGACACAAGGCAAACATAAATGCTGGTTGATCCAGGGCTCTACAAATCCACTAGCACGATGTCCCGGACAAATCTAATTGCTGATTCGGGCTACTAAAATTTGAGTTGAAGTTAGGCCAGGACAAGTCTGTTTTAAAAGCTAATTAACATTGGAAATTCCAAATATTGAATAAAAAAAATCATGCATTTCCAATGCCTTGAAATTTTCTCGGACAACTAGCCTTCCATGTCGGACAAGTCAATTTAGCATGTTCACGTGTTCGGGACAAGTGTATTTTTATAAAATTTCTAGAGCCCTGTTTGTTGACTATTACATTGAAACGGTCAGTGGCAAAAACACCAGTTGGTTTAAGGGTTCACATAACCGCATTTATCCTCCCATCGTCCAAATGAAACGAACTGTACATACAAGGATGTTTAATTAAACAAACCACAAGGAAACAAAGTTACAATCTTGCTCATTATGGGCAATACAAGTGAATGAAGCAAAAGGAAAAAACGGAAAATCCCTCATGATTACACAGAGATTGAAGTAGTTTATTCCCATCAATGAAGTAATTTATTGCCATTGATTTTCTGTACATGTTTCCATGATTACTTCTGTATGTGCAGTATCCTTCCCTTGATCCATGCTTCTATCAGATAACTGATATGGTTTGATTAACTCTGAGTATCGTGATATTATCCATTAAAGGCGGTTATGTTGCTGGTTGTTGTAAGACACAATTTAAATGAGATATTTCACCATTTCGAGCATGAAATGGTGTGGATGAGTTGAGCAGTGTAGGGCGATTCAATATTTCAGGATACGTTGAATTATTATTACCATTGTTACCACAGTTATCTTGGAAAACAGAACATTCTTATAAAGAACACTGATATGAAGAACACTAAAATAAAGAACACTTTAATATGAGAAAGATGTTTTCAAAATAATGTGTAGACTGCGGTCTATACGGCCTATAGGAATCTACGCCCCCGGCAGATTTTGCGATCAAATCATTATGAATATAGCGAATAGATGCTATAAAACATATTTTCAAGGTCTGAAGGGCGCTCCTTAAGTTTTACTGTACTTGATGCGGTGTTGAAGATTGTAGTTCGAAAATAACTGCAAAAACATTCAAATTGATTTATTCTGATATTTTAAATAACAGTCGTGAAATTATGTATTACATTTTTAATTAAAATTATGTAATAATTAGATAGGTCAATGAATATATTGGTGATGACAAGTGTGTGTTGTACGTCTTTTCTTGGTGGTCGTGTGGATCAAACTATAAATAAATCATTGTATGGTCGAGATGTTATGACTTTCACTGAATACAGACATTGTGTGGTTAATTATGCCCAAATGAGATTTCATTCCAGTGATTTCTGTCAACAGTAAATTAAATTATATCTAGGCAGTGCACAATTAATTTGAAAGGTGAGGACATATTTTACACATTCCTTGCAATATATGTCCTAGTTTTAAGAATGAACAAATAGAAATGTGTCTCAATCATTTATTTTGAATGTCTACTACTTCGACTCATAGATTGAAATACTGTTCTGTGTTGTGCTTGATATTGACTGACGTATACATGTACTCTGACCGTTCCAAGGCACTTCTCCTGCCCTCAACATACTTTTATATTTGTGTATTGTGTCCCTTTGGCCTTGGTTACTGTGTATATGTCTCATGTTCCCTTGTTTTTTTCTAGGACAGTTGTGCGCTTTGTGTGTGTGGCATCGCCTGTTATTTATCTTTAATGGCGGATGTTTTAATGTTTCATCATATAAAATTGATATAATTGTATCTTTTTCTTGAGACAAATATCGATAGTATGGCAATGAGGAATGTTTTCGGTTACAGGGTCGCAGCTTTAGATAGTGACTTCTCCACCCAGTTGTGAGGGTCCGAAACACGGCTTATGATCCGAAGCACGGTGTATAGTCCGAAACACGGTTAATAGTCCGACACACGGTTTATGGTCCGAAACACGGCATTTAGCCATTTCATGGAATGGCGAAAAGTATTCGGTTTCGCCTAGTTTCGTGCAACTGCATGTAATTTGTGGAATTTTTAGTGAAAACAACAAGTTATTTGTTATCTTTGTCTTAATAAAAAGTAACAGATGTGCTATGATCTCTTATATCTAAAACTTTTGGCGCAAAATTTCACCCGTATACTTAATATTATATAGAATACTGGATTTATGGGGAAATTAGTGAAAACATATGGAAACATACAATAAGATATGTTAACATTACGCCAAGAGGCATTGAGAACGGAACCAATAAACAGGAATACAACAATAACGCCCTTTGAGCACATATCCAAAATAATATCTATAAGTATATCACGGTCTTACAATGAGATTGTACCTGTTCACATGTGCTTAGTTAAATTTCTATCAGACTCAACAAAAAGTGAATGTGTTTTGTAAACCTAAACATGTTTTCAACAGCAATAATACGCTCACTTTATGAACCTGTGCAATGCTCTGATGATTGAAGATAAAGTCATTTCTATTCCAAAACATTTTTTTCGAATTATACGGCCTTATAATCTATCTGCGGTAACCCCATCTTAAAGAATTAAGACCACCTTATTAATAAGATCGCCAGGTTTTTCTTTTTTTCTTCAACATTGTAATTCAGTAATCAGATTACCTCATTAATAAGATCGATTTTCTTCAGAAACAAAAGTCTTATTATTGCGGTTTCATTTTCTTTTAAAGACCGTTAAACTTCACTTAAATACCACCTCAATAATAAGATCATCTCAAAATGAAGAACACAATGTTCAAGTCCATTATCACTGTTTTGCTCTTTATTCAACATCAATATTAAAATCAACCCATTCAAGACCAGTTTCCAAGGGTCCCAATGGTGGTCGTATTATTGAGGTTTTACTGTAAGTGCTCATTAAACACAATTATTAACAATTAGGAATACTAGTAATGCATGTAATTGTATTTTCAACCGGGCGTCTTATGTATGCGGCGTTCACTTTAACAACTTATTCCTTCTCTTTTACACTGATGTTACAATATGAGCATTCGCAATGGATGTGTCAAAGAAATATGGTTTTCTAACTTCTCGTTCGACAGAGTTTCAGAAGTATTTCGTGATTCTACACTATAGTCTTGTCGTCCACTGTTCTGTTTAGTTCCAATACTGACTATGATGTTTACTACTAACGATAAAGACATTAAATGAGTTATAAATGTTCTTAACGTTGACATTAATGACGAGATGACCCCTGTAAGCTAGTTAGAACATCAAAACTCATGTTAGACTAGAAACGAAGCCAACGATTCGTTGCTGGGTGGTCAACTGACGCATGCGCAGTCATATCCAGATTTCTATACGTACCACCGTAGATCAGTTTCAGGACAGCATCAGTTGACTGAAAACTCTGAACAAAAATTCCATGGAAATCTATATAAATAATGTTTGCATATTGACGATATTAATATATCGAAATACTAATATCGACGATGTATCGATTATATTTTTAAATTCATTTAATAAACTGTTAATTAACTATTGACTATTTATCTGTATGTTTATGTGTGTATGCCCTACATATGAAAATGTTCAACTTGTATTTTTATGATAACAAGATACCATTTAAGAAGTTAATCCACATTTTTAACTTCACAGTATTATATTATAGTGCCGACATTTGGAATGCACTATCCACTAGAGCAGACGTTACGCTGTTTTGACACATTTTAGACTGTATCCATCCTTTCTCCTGTATTTTCCCACCATAATATCGATATTTGTATCGAATATCGATCGACAGAAAAATCGTTGATATATCGATTGTATCAATGACAGCCCTACTAAGCTTAAAGTCTCTAGAATTAGTCTTATGGTTTTCACGTGGTTGGTACTTTATGTAAGATGGACGTTATTTAGTCACAATTTATTTTACGACACAAGCAACGTAAAACTTCGAGTCCTACAAAGTCATGTCCAACGTTTCAGACGACCGTGTTTGAAACCACAGCTGTATAAAGTTAATTAAATGAATGGATACGGATGTAAATTATCTATTGCCTCGAGATAATCATTAATCAAAAGTTAAAAGCTGGCCTTTTGAGGGCATGTTTCAATGATAAAGTTTGGTTTGTACTTCCAAAACGTGACACATATATACATTTAACGCATATAAAATAGTTTTCAGACACATACACAAACACCTTAGGTTATACAATACACGTATTTGTTGTTCATGTTGTGTTGGGGTTTAATATCGTTTTTAACTGTTCACCAGTTACGTAACGGGCTCAGTTGACCTAACCAGTTACAGAGTTACTATCAAGTACATACCTGCTCTGCCGACAACTTCCCAACATGAATCAGTGTTGATGGACAAAGGAACATGTATTTAATTTATTCCAGCAAATTTCACGGAGAGAATACTCCTCATCGGGGATTCGAACTTACGACCTACAGATTGACAGTCGAGTGCTCTACTGACTGAACTAAAGGACTTGGCGTTCCTGCGTATTCGATCCACGACATTGGTTCGCTTGATCTGTTTGACTTTGGCTTCTTCCTATCCAGCAAAACCAGCCTATCATGAATCTAGAAGAAGAAGATAGAATAGTCTCGCTTTATTCGACAGCCTTCTATCCGAATACATGGTACCATCCGAAATAAATATCAGGTCCGGATGTATCTTCTTAGTTACGTCGAATTTAAATGGACTATTCGAAACCATGTACTATTCGAAATAAAATTAGAATAAACGACAGTACATACTATTTTCATACAGTAAGCCTATGATGTTCGATATATGTGTCAGTTTAGTAGTAACGACGATTGTTGTATATTCTAGAACTGTGATATGTTGTCATATTTATATTAAATCCTTACTGAAACCCTCAAACGTGCCCGATACATTTATTTGAAAGAGTCGCCAATCTCAATGTTCAGTCATTAAGAGAGCATGTCCCAACTGCTTGTACGAAACCGACATAGCAAGAAATTTAATTTACAATGATACGGATCAGGCGCCTTGTTCCATAACATTACAGAATTATACTACATATTGTAAACACTGGATCGATAAATCTTCATATTTGACATTGAGGCCGTTTTGAAATGATATTCTCCGTCGACAACGATCATTCTGCGGTAACTACACTTTGGTTTGTGAATTTGGTAAGGACACAATATAATTACGCTTCTCTTACAGAATGATATTAGAACAGCAGCATCCTAGATGCAATAAAAATACAGACAAACCTTCCTTAAAACCACCTCGAACTTAAGGCCACCTCAGAGATAAGACCGTATTTTCATGGACCGGTTTTTAAGTTTTCTTCAGCACCAATGACGGTCTTATTATTGAGGTTTGACTGTTCAAGGTTTCCGAGTGGAGGAACACATGGTGGTCTAGGGGTAGAGCTCAGGACTCCTGGTACGAGGGTCGTGGATTCGAATCCAACATGGGAAAGTCTGATTATTTCGCGGATTTCAGTCCCTTGATAAGGCAGCCCGCCCGCTCGACTAGCTCAGTTGGTAGAGATCTAGACGGTCACCCGGCAGATCAGGGCTCGATTCCCGGGTTTGACGGGTTGTATTCCTCCTGTGACATTGGCTACATTCATGTCCTCTACTTGTCGAGAACGTGTCAGGTGCTTGCGGAAGAGCAAATTAGTACTGGTTGTTAATTCCAACAAAATTGATTGGGTCAAATGGCCGCCGCATATTACTTAAAAAGTTGTTGAAAAACGGCGTAAAACCCAATGAAAAACCCTTGATTAGGCACACTTACTGGTAAGAAACACAGACAGAAGTCATCGATAGTTATTATTACAAGTTGTAACAACTTGTATCGATGTAAAATAATTCAGTTTAAACATGCAACCGTCGAGTATTTCCTAATATCACAAGCAGAATATATGGCAGACGGAATTACTGAATTGTATTCATTAAAGCTACTCTGTAAGATGGATGGTAACAGTTCGTGAACTAGTTTAGGAAAGCTTCATATAAATGCGTCTGTTCTTATATACTGTAGAACCTTTCCAGAATGGCCTCCTCTTGAACAACGACCTCTCTTCGAAAACGGTATCAATTTTCCAGCCGTAGAACTTTACAATCGATTTATTCTTTCTAGAGCAACAGCTTTTCAAAAACAACCATCATGTGCGTCTCCTAAACGGTTCTGCTCTGGACTGGTTGCCTTGCATTGCATTTTTTTTAAATTTTGACCAATATGCTTATCATTTTGTTTCGGTTATATTCGTCTGCGTATTATCGGACCCGCTGACACCGCAAGCGTCAATAATGACTCAAATACAGATCGTTATGAGAGTTTTATCAGGACACAAATAACAAACATGAACAAAAATCAATCCATAAAACCGTATAATTCCCTTACAGGCAGATATAACACACAATATTCATCCAAAACTGTAGTTTACTACCGAGGCCTACTTAAAAAAATCAAATATTCTCCATTTTTTACTGATACTCTATGGATAGAATTTCACACTGAAGAAATATGTGAATTGATAACGGGAAGATAGATTTGACAGGCTTTAACCCCGGCTAGATTTTAGCACATTTCTTGGTGTTCCCTAGCATATTATCTAACCTCGTTTTAAGAGATATCTTTGTATTTACACCTGCAATGATATAACCACTGTAATCCAAACTGTCAGAAATTTGTCGAATTAACTATGTATATTTTCACAACGGCTTGAGGTTCAAAGATTTGCCTGGTGTTTGAACTGATTTGCAATGTGACAACTAATCAATTATGATTTATTTTTTTAAGTTACGCTTTGTCCGCCACTAAACAAAATCACTCGGTGACTATGTTAACAGTAGACAATGTCAAACGGCAGATGTATATAGGACGCTGTTCTTTGTTTTTACCGCTGTGGTCAAATCCCTTCAGTAAGTTATCTACCCTAAAACCCTAGACCATGGCCCCGATTCACAACATGTCTCAACTGAGCACTGTTTCAAACTCAGATTTTCAAGAAAAATAACTATTTGATTTGAGAAAATCTCAACATCACAAGTTTTGTGAAACCGGGCACTGTGTCAAAACTGGCGAAATACAATGTATTAGAAAGTAACATATTTTACATCTTTCGCTAAAACAGTAAAAACACAAATTGATACATGCGGATACAAAGATGAGATGACCAGGATTGTTGATGAAATTAAAATATTCACCAATATTATTTCAAAGTGCGATGGATAAATAAAGTATGAGACAATTAGAAGTGGGGTCAAGCAAAGCAAACATGTCGAAGCTAGCACCCCTTCCTGGACAACAAACGTTTCATTAAAAGTATATATAGGACTACTTAACGCCATTAAAAACGCAACTAACTTTTTTAATCAGGCTTCATTTTGTACATTGTGTTTAAAGC
Organism: Mactromeris polynyma; assembly: GCA_032209605.1. Classification (NCBI taxonomy): domain Eukaryota; kingdom Metazoa; phylum Mollusca; class Bivalvia; order Venerida; family Mactridae; genus Mactromeris; species Mactromeris polynyma. Next base: position 53,424,951 of record JASFXZ010000001.1, read on the forward strand.
TACCAACTGTTACCAATGTTTGAAATGCTGTTCAAAAAGTATTCAAACTATGGACCAATAATTTATATTTCATGATTGAAAAAGTTTAGGAAATTATGTTAGTGAATTAAAATGGAATTATTTCTTCTTTATGTCATGATTTGAAGGAGACACTTTTCGGTTGCGTTTGAAAGGCTTTAAGTATATTTCACGCCGATCTGAACACGTAATTACAACTGATATTAATCACTCTCAATGTTACTTGACTTCCTCAATATCCGTGCCTAAATCGCGGGTTCTGAAGTCATCGTTTCAACATCGCAAAAGACGAGATTCGAACCCATAACATTCGGACTAGGCGCTCCGCTCCTCGACCACCACAGCTCCATGGTATCGTTCCCTCGTACGGACGGATATGGAAGAATCTATCAAACATTTGTGGAACCCCGGTATAATGTTGTCGCGGCCTTAACACCATATGATTGCAGGTCATGGGGAAGCATTTTTCATATTACTGGGGCAAATTGCCTGCAATTTAAAATATATGTAAATGTTACATAACAGCTGTGAAATGAAATGATGTGAAGCAATAAAAGTGTATAAAATGCCATGTCTTACTCATAGAGTCGTTTCTTTATCATCATTAACCAACAGCAGATTCAATCAGAAATTACGTGCACATAACTCGCATTTATCATACACAAAGCGATGTTGCTTTGACTCTAGTCTTATAGACATATTATGCTCATTTTGTGTTCATTTGTTTACCTAAACAAATATAATAACTATACTTTATCTAGTTAAAACTTCAATATATATGCATTATCACAAAATACATTTAAAATGTTTTTCTCTATATTTGTCGAAATAAGACGTTTAACATTTTAAAAAATCCAGTTTTTTAACAAGCAGTGTTTTTTACTAGTTTTGTCTGTTAGTAATATGATTAAACAATATTGATTTAAACGGTTATACATGGCAATGGTTCTTATAAATGATGTTTAAGACTATGCAACAACAATACTGGATGAAGCCCATTAAAACATTTTAGGTTCAGATGAGCCAGATACATCTTTAAAGAAAAACTATTAACACTCGATGGCCGCCGATTCATTCACACACAATACGGATTTTACACAAACAACTTCGGAATACCGAATATTATACCTATGTCCTTCCAAAGATAAAGAAATTGTTATTAACATAAACAAACAAAAAACAATCTTATCTAAACATATTATAAAATAAATAAAAATATAAAGTACGACATTATGTCAATACATATGTTAATATACAGACATTAGAAATTAAAATAAAAAGCTCATTGTAAGCGAGTAACTTATTTTAAATTTTGAAAGAATGCCAGAACGAAACTCATAAGGATATGCAAGATCGGAATGAGATACCCCTCATACTGCGGGTAGATAACATAACTCTGTCTCCAACCGTCGATGTATTATGTTATACAAACTTACCAGTTTATTTGCTAACTATCATATAAAATTGTCTTCATTAATTTATTATTGTACATACATGAAACATATCGAGAATTGACATGTGAGTACTGTTCATTGAAAACTCTATCAGAGAAGTGTCGACGATGGCGGTTTTGGGGGTAAATCAGAACCGTATGGCGCGATAGATGTGTAAGCGATAGTGTTGGTTTTAAAGGTTATATATGGCTAAATACAGTACAACCACGCTACAGCAATCCCCTTAGGGCTCTAGAAAGTATATGTAAATACAGTTGTCCCGGATTAGTACACATGTTAATTTTGACTTGTACCAGTATAGAATAGGGTTCGGATTGACATTTAAGTAGGCGTGCATAACAGACTTGTCCCGGACTATGTGCAACTGTTGGTAACCCGGATCGGCAGTTACACTTGTCCGGGACGTCGGGCTTGTGGATTTCTAGAGCCCTGCCCCTATTGAAGACGCGCGTGTCGGCTGTTGTTGAGAAGTTGTTGCTCTAGAGAGGTTAAATTGATGGTAGATTCTTACAACAGAGTTTGATACTGTCGTTGAAGACAGGTTGTTGCTTAACAGAGGGTCGGCCTACAGTTGTTGTGATGCATAACGATTAAAACACATTTCAGGATCGAGGCTCGCAAAAGTCTCAATAAGGTATGCGAATAACCACCAGACAAGAGATCCGGTGTTGGATCACCAGGACCAGTATCTTCTCCACGATGATTTTACCGAAGATATCATTTTTCAGTACTATTTAAGCAATGCATGGTGGTCATTTGACCTAACCAGTGTTCCTTGGTTACCAGCCAATACTAACATGTTCTTCCGCAAGTGGCTGACAACTTTCCCCACATGAATCAGAGGAGTGGGACAAATGTCTAATTGAACACGTCCTCACCGGTGTTTGAACCCCACACCTATAGATTGACAGTCGAGATTCCTACTGACTTAGCTACCCGGGTGAGCTTTACAGATATATGGAGCATTAGTTTCGATTCAGACGGAAGTAAAAGGCCTCTGCAATTTATACCAAATGTATACAGCAATGATGTTGTTTGTTAAGAAATACGAGTTTTTTTTAAAATGCGTCACAAGTAACATAACCTTTTCACCATTAAATAACGAAATCACGTTTGATTTTTAACATTATTTGAAAATTAATCTATATTATAATAAGTATTACTTTAAAAATTGATATCACAATGCCACAATGCAGTGAACATTGTCAAAATACAATTTGGTGTGTGAGCTATTTTGATCAGTATACATGTATAGTCAACTCTCATTGCACTGACATTCGTTATAACGGAATATTCGGAATATTTGTTTTAACGACACCAAACTGGTGGGAACGAATGTTCTCATTTAATAATGTGTAACACAATGCAATTGCAGGTTGCAATTTCATTGTGATACCAATTGATCAAGTTCAATATAATGACATACTCAATACAACGACATAGGTCCAGGGAACACACATGGTCGTTATAACGAGAGTCAACTGTATATGAATGCTATTCTACAGAAGTATAGCTGTAAAGGACATAAATCGGTTGATAAATTATTTTTAATTGCTTTGATATAGATTCTTGAATCATTTGAAGGTTTAACAATTTATTGTGACTTTGCATACGGTATTACGTACAATCGTAAATAAATAGAAGAAATAAGCGTGCAATTGTAATCTCATTATGAATATTACATTCTGCTCTTAATGTCCATTACACCAAACTTTATAGCTATCTGCACTGATAAACGGAAAATTAAAAAAGAAAGGAAAAGTACACGTGAAAGGAACATATAGGTGTATGTAAAACACCAACCCCACCTAAGTAAGTGATCCGGTTTAACATACGATTAATGTAAATTTTTAAAGCCAAATCCTTCAAATGTTTTCAAGCACGGAGAAAAAGTCCATTCTCTCGATAAAAAAACTCTATTAACATTAAAACGTAAATAAATCTTTCAAATAGCTGTGAAATATGTTCTATGGTATGAGGGAACTCAGGGAGATATCACCATTGAGTCTATCATACACACTGACATGTTTGTTCCAAGGAGGAAAAATCATACACAAGAGTTTAACCTAAACCTCTCTCCCAACATAAATTTTCGGCGCACATCTGCGTGAAATCTCTCACTCCCAAAGTATATATTTCAAAATATCCAGATGGTAGTAATAAAAATTGTTTCAAAATTTAGAAATGAGCCTATTATATTTGCCATTATATTATATTCATTGCAATTTGACGCCTTCTGACCCAGATTCACACCTGCTAGAACTTCATGTTGATGAATGATACTACCACACTATATCTTTATATGTCCGTGTCTAATAAACCATTTTCACTTCGCTTACCACTGAATATCAGTAGTATACCTCCAATAAAATACATAGACAGCCGACATCGTAAATATTCGTCGCTTGGATGTCGTATAGGTGTGTTTGCTTAAATATGTGAAAATCTTTCAGTTTGAAAGTCATGAATAATTTAAAACGTTAATTGAAAATTCTATGTTCATTCAGTTGAACATGCAACAGAACTATCAAAATACATTCATATATCAATAAATACGCAGATAGGGATCTATTTGTATACATATCTTCAATCAACCACACGTTCCGATAATTTTCTGCATTCAAATTTGTCAACATACCGAACCCAGTATACGCACATATCTGTATACTTCAAACTCATATATTTTACTGATATCGTTTTAACAATACAGCCAAACTCTTACAAACGATTTAATTACAGTCATAAAACGTGCAATCAAAGTTCACCGCACTGTAAACTAATGTACACTGAATGAGCAAAATTGGTATAAAATAGTCCTTTAAACAAAGTATGTGTTAGTTTACACAAACTTGATTTACTAGTTCAATGGGAGTGGAACAAGGTCCTACAATTGGTACTTATCAATCTCGGTGACTGCTTCCTAGGTTACTAGCCAATATTTGCTATAAATTCACTGATTGTGCAGTTCGTGGTATAATAACGCACGACGTGGTGCACGAACTCACGACCTCTGGATCGGGAGCCCAAGCGCTGTACTCTCGACCACTACGTCCCCATGAGTCCTTCTAAGACGAGATAAGGTATGCATATAAAGTAACCTTATTAATGGAAGCACTGAGGGAATTCTGTCTGATATTGCATGATGAAGAACAATATTTCTCTTCCACTTATATGTCGTCTGCTTATCTACTAGAAAACTTAATTACAGAAAACTTAATAAATTGTTTCTTATAAAACGCCAAGAGACTTCTCAGTGAGGCGTAGCGGTCGGAGAGGGTAGAGTACCAGACTCCCGATCCGCAGGTAGTGAGTTCGAGTCCACATTTGAGCGGGATTTGATCACAACCTTAATGCTCCCTTAATTTGGCGTGAGTACTGGTTAGTAACCCAGGAAGCAGATATCAAGAGTGATCAGTATAAGATGTACAAATTGGTTGCACATTCGACATAAAGTTAATCAATAAGTTTAACTATTCAGTGAATGTTTTGAGTTTAACGCTGAAAGGACCAATATAGAAATGTGAAGTAGAGATACTTCTATGTTCTGCCCTTTCACACATGCGCATAATACAGGCATTGTTACATAATTGTTTTGCCTTACACCCCTCAGTAATTGAGAATGGACCGCTCCAACATACATTTTGGAAGAGTACATTATTTCATATTGAGGTAAATGGTTGTAATTTATCCAAAATGAAATACAGTTTTCCCTCTGTCATAAAACGAGCACGTGAGTATATCCCATAGAGTTTAGTAAAGTACCATAAACCACACGAAATTGGAAACAGATATGTCATTGTGAGAGATATACCCTCATCAAAACGGTGTGGTTTGAAATTGTATATACGGTAAATAATCATGTGAAACTGCTTCAAACAAACTAATATAGCAAGAGGCATATTATATAACAACATGTATTGTCAGTTTAGAACGTTTGTGTTCATGGAGATATTAGAATATTTATTTTTCAAGTTTTTAATGTCTGCATTGGTAAGTATGACATGTGTGCGAATTTTCAATAATGTACGATGATTGTATTTTGAAAAAAAAACACACGAGAAAGTTAAAAAATGCACTCGAACTTTGCCTCTTATTTCCTTGTTGTATTACTTGTGTTGTACACAAAGCTGTGTTGTTGTTGTTGTTTCCGGTGTTGATAGGAGACTATTAGATCAATTGTAGGGAAAATATATATAGCAATAACAAAGTGCTCAACATCCGTTTACATATACATTAATAATCTATTGTAATATTTTACAACTGTGCTGTATTTTCATGTAAACCTAACAATCATTTAATTTATATTTACAGTTTATATTGAACAATCCTCTTCGAAAGTAGTTGTCAATGGAAGCCAACAAAATTTCAATATGTGTTGTCGAACTTTGCACTTCAGCCAAACATTTTAATTCCCTAATAATATTTTTTGGGGATTATTTTTTGGATATATAATGTTGTGTTTCTTTAAATAAGAATGTACAAATGTTATGTTCTATGCTGTATGAAAATAAAAAAGTTACAACAAATTGTAGGGAAAACCAAATAGTTAAAAGAAATGCTTACTCAGAGTCTATGCTGGCAGATGCTTAAACCGTAATACATGTATTCGAAATATGAACATTTTATATCATTTTTAAATAAATTAGTTTCAAAATATTACACATTAAAGTTGAGTCTTACAAAAAACGTACACGTGGCTGTGTACATGAAGTAATAAATGTAATATAAGTCACTGACATTTTGTAAAAATAAAAAAGTTCACTCCATGTACCAAATCTAGATACCTTATGAAATTAATGACGAATGACAAAATTCGTATGCTGTATGATATTACACCGTATTCGTTTGTGATAATTGTATCGGTATGTGATATCCAATTCTATTGGTATGTGATATCAAATTGTATTGGTATGTGATATCAAATTGTATTGGTATGTGATATCAAATTATAAAGGTATGTGATATCAAATTGTAAAGGTATGTGATATCAAATTGTATAGGTATGTGATATCGAATTGTATAGGTATGTGATATCAAACTGTATTGGTATGTGATCCTTGTATTGGTATGTGATATCGAATTGTATAGGTATGTGATATCCGATTCTATTGGTATGTGATATTGACTTTTATCGGTATGTGATATCGATTTGTATCGGTATGCGATACAGAATTGTATCTGTATGTGATATCGATTTGTATCGGTATGTGATATCGAATCGTATCGGTATGTGATATCCAATTGTATATGTATATGATATTAAATTGTATAGGTATGTGATATCAAATTGTATTGGTATGTGATATCAAATTGTATTGGTATGTGATATCAAATTGTATTGGTATGTGATATCAAATTGTATAGGTATGTGATATCAAAGTGTATTGGTATGTGATATCAAATTGTTTTGGTATGTGATATCAAATTGTATTGGTATGTGATCCTTGTATTGGTATGTGATATCAAATTGTTAAGGTATGTGCTCCTTGTATTGGTATGTGATATCAAATTGTTAAGGTATGTGATATCAAATTGTATTGGTATGTGATCCTTGTATCGGTATGTGATATCAAATTGTATAGGTATGTGCTCCTTGTATTGGTATGTGATATCCAATTCTATTGGTATGTGATATCAAATTGTATTGGTATGTGATATCAAATTGTATTGGTATGTGATATCAAATTATAAAGGTATGTGATATCAAATTGTAAAGGTATGTGATATCAAATTGTATAGGTATGTGATATCGAATTGTATAGGTATGTGATATCAAACTGTATTGGTATGTGATCCTTGTATTGGTATGTGATATCGAATTGTATAGGTATGTGATATCCGATTCTATTGGTATGTGATATTGACTTTTATCGGTATGTGATATCGATTTGTATCGGTATGCGATACAGAATTGTATCTGTATGTGATATCGATTTGTATCGGTATGTGATATCGAATCGTATCGGTATGTGATATCCAATTGTATATGTATATGATATTAAATTGTATAGGTATGTGATATCAAATTGTATTGGTATGTGATATCAAATTGTATTGGTATGTGATATCAAATTGTATTGGTATGTGATATCAAATTGTATAGGTATGTGATATCAAAGTGTATTGGTATGTGATATCAAATTGTTTTGGTATGTGATATCAAATTGTATTGGTATGTGATCCTTGTATTGGTATGTGATATCAAATTGTTAAGGTATGTGCTCCTTGTATTGGTATGTGATATCAAATTGTTAAGGTATGTGATATCAAATTGTATTGGTATGTGATCCTTGTATCGGTATGTGATATCAAATTGTATAGGTATGTGCTCCTTGTATTGGTATGTGATATCAAATTGTATAGGTATGTGCTCCTTGTATTGGTATGTGATATCAAATTGTATAGGTATGTGATATCAAATTGTATAGGTATGTGATCCTTGTATTGGTATGTGATATCAAATTGTATTGGTATGTGATATCAAATTGTATTGGTATGTGATCCTTTTATTGGTATGTGATATCAAATTGTTAAGGTATGTGATATCAAATTGTAAAGGTATGTGATATCAAATTATATAGGTATGTGATCCGTGTATTGGTATGTGATATCAAATTGTATAGGTATGTGATATCAAATTGTATAGGTATGTGATCCGTGTATTGATATGTGATATCAAATTGTATAGGTATGTGATATCAAATTATATAGGTATGTGATCCGTGTATTGGTATGTGATATCAAATTGTATAGGTATGTGATATCAAATTGTATAGGTATGTGATCCGTGTATTGATATGTGATATCAAATTGAATAGGTATGTGATATCAAATTGTATAGGTATGTGATATCAAATTGTATAGGTATGTGATATCTAATTGTATAGGTATGTGATATCAATTTTTATAGGTATGTGATATCAAATTGTATAGGTATATGATATCAAATTGTATAGGTATGTGATATCAAATTGTACAGGTATATGATATCAAATTGTATAGGTATGTGATATCAAATTGTATAGGTATGTGATATCAAATTGTATAGGTATGTGATATCCAATTGTACAGGTATATGATATCAAATTGTATCGGTATGTGATCCTTGTATTGGTATGTGGTGTTAAATGTATCCGTATGTGATATTGAATTGTTTCGGTATATGGTATTGAACTGTATCATTGATATCAAATGGTATCGGTTTGTGATACTGACTCGACGTGATACTGAATAGTACTAGAGATATGAAGATGTGTTCGTATGTGATACTAAATTGGATCTATAGAGAATACAAAATATATTGTATGATATCAAATTGCAGAAATATATTACAAGAATTGATGTGGTTGCGTTGGTGAATGTTATAAATTAACTGTTCTGATTGGTGAACAAAAGAGATATGTATAAATGAATGATCTATATTAAGATATAAGACGTTTATTGAATGTAACATCTCTTTGTATTTTGCCAATGTTGAATGCAGTTGTATAGCGAAGTGTATACGTACTGAGTTGTATAAACAAAGCAATGTGATGAAACAACAGCATTACTGCGGTTAGCCAACTAGGCCACGTGGCCTATGTCCGTTCTTTGTCGGGTATTATAGTCTCTTGTCTCCATGTGCTTGTGGGGAGGCGGTGAACTTTGCATGTGGCATTTCCTATTCCATTTCTTGATGCATTTCTACGAGAATGAAGACAAAGGCACGTCACGAGCCTTGTATATGAGGCGAAATATTGCAACACTTCTTTGTCACATAAAATGCTTTAAAGTGGTAATAATATTTATGGGAATCTTACACAACAAATTACGCCAGACATTTAGTTCTGTAATTTATCAAACTGAATAATCAACTGTGTTTACGAGTGTAAACTTACTCAATGACATTTTCAAGCCAGCAATCTAGTAGCTAAGTTAAGCATCAAATTAGTTAAGTTTTCGCCGAAACTGTATGTCAAGCTTCTATACTTCACTTGAAGATTGTGTAGTCAACAAATTCATTCTGACTTTTATGGCGAAAACGTAACAAATTGTTCACACGATTTTTTATTTCTGAATTAATACATCTGGTGTAACGTTTCAAAAACTTAAGATAGTTGACATGTTAAATGAAACAATAATGAAGCATTTATATGCGTTTCAAGTATTAATTTATTTGCCATTTAACATACATTCACAACGAAGCATAACGCGTTTGCAAGACTTCAAGCGATCATATAGTGTAAAATATTTGTGCAGAAATAACTCCGTAATGAAGAGTTCAGTAACAACATAATTTGAAGGTTTTTGGTATAATCATGACACAAACTTGAATATTTATGTATACAGTTTCACTCCGGTATTTTGTGTATTTTAGTAACAATCCCTTTTGAGTAAGAACTTTTCACAACATCTCTCCGTTTCGTCCGGACTCCATTGAACTTCATGAACCAAAAGTATACGCGAAATTAACACAAACATGTTGGACATTTGTTTTAAACATGGATATGGTTGTGATCAACTCTATATTAACCAAGAATGCTGGCTCATCCGAATGGGACCCGAACCGGCTCCAGCGCCTGAGTCTCCGTATTGTAAACCAGTAAGTGTCGGGATTCAAACCTCGGTACATTTCACACTTCAGCCACCGGACATCTTACCTTAACCTCTACACAACAAGAGACGGTACTCGGATAGGCTTGAGTCTATTTAAAACGTGTTAGTATGATATACCTCACATTGAGCTGATTTTACATAGCTGTTATCTCAAGATTAATATGTTGCAGGGGCGTAGGAAGAACACAAATCTCAAGGAGGCAAAGGGGTTTGGGTGCTCAGTCAATTTCCCCGGAACAAAAAAGGAGGTTGCTATTTCTTGCATTATTATATATATAGTGTATTGACTCTGTTTACCTCATTGCAGCTATAAGACTGTGCTACGCCCTTGATTCTGTGGTTTTTGATCTCGTCCTTTGTGAACAATGAGCTGACTGTTAAAAGAAGGACTACATATTGTTTTAGTTAAGTAATAGAAGTTTGCTCATGCATATACCAGTCCGTATTGTAATTTTATACACCACAGTACATCTAAGACTCAATACAAACACCTGTGTTTCATCTGTAAATAGTTTATCAGACCCTAATCACTAAAGTTAATTAGCCAAAGATAGGAAATAAAGTCTGTCTGAAAAGCACAACCATACTGTAGATTATATATCTTGTTAAACATTGCTTTGCTTTAATCACGTGGTTTTCCTACGCTGAAAATTGAATTTTCTGTTTTAAAATCCCCTTTTCAGTTTTGATAGCGTGGTATTTTTGTGATTTAATTTCTGCTTCAGCGTCCACTTTTCAAGCGATCAATAATGCATTTAGCGCAGTACAGACCTCGTTTATTCGACAACCTTCTATCCAAATACTTGGTATCATTCGAAATATAAATATCAGGTCCTGATGTATCTTCTTAAGCACGTCCAATTGACATGGGCTATTCGAAACCATTGTATTATTTGAAATAAAATTTCGGACCCGATGAATTCGAATGAACGAGGTCCGACTGTATATAATTCAGCGCCCAGTAAGCATTGCTATGGTTATCTCATCCTCAAATCTTTCACCTCTGAGTCAGCAGAGTAAATTTTACATTTGAGGGCCAAGTGCAGGCTGGCGACTAACGGGCATTGGTGGGACAAAATATTGAAAGTTGCATAAACAATGTCTGAACTTCCTGACAATACATATGTAAGTGGTTTATTTAGTGCAAAATGTTTTAAAACAAAGAATGGAAGCTTACCCAAAAAACAAAACTTTGCATATTTACGATGGCAAACAGCGCCTAAATTGAGAACTAAATTCTCCATGATCACTAAATCAGAGATTCCATGTAATCGTTACCACGGTTTCCAACATGAAATACTTATTTTCTGGGATTAAATTTCACTCTTTTATTACCTTTCTTTTTTTTGGTGAAGGATTTAATTTTATAGTAAATGTATCCAGCAACGGTTTTATTGTATTTTTATGTTTCACATTATCTCAATAATGCATGAAGCTTTAATTAAAACTCGAAGTTGGTCCTGGTGCAGGCAAGATAGCAGAGAAACTTGTATTAAGATATATAAAAATATAATGTATTTATTTCTTGCGTAGCCCCCAGGACATTAGATGCGGAGTTTCATGGAATTGGCTGTCTAAAAGTGTTATAGTTTTGATGAAATCACGAGATTAGTTTGCTTGCAGATATGAAGTGGATTAAGAGTAAAACTAGACATTAGTACCGCTAAAAGATTCTCTCAAATCTAAGTAAAACAATGCATTTTTAAAAACACATTGAAGTTTTCATAATGATCCAGTAAGCGTCCCTTCTGACACAGAGCTGGGCACTCGGTTAGCCCTTTTGGTGGCGTTTGTTGGTACCGTTCCCTTCCTAAAATAGTATATACGTTTTTATTTATTTCCATCTCAAGGTCACCTTATAGAAAAGAAAATTACCCTTAGATTAGCTAGATAAAACTCATTTGGCCATACATTGTGTTCAGTTTAGTCACAGTTTCGGACAACTAGGGCTCGTATATAGGCCTATATTAAGAATAATAGTGTATTTTGTTAATCAATTACAAACATGTGCGCAGAAGTTGTTGTGTTCATATTACCTTAATATCTCAGTTCCGGGTTTTGGAGTCAATGATGTTATTGAATATTTCAATCGAACACTAACCATTTTATAGGCTATGTTTACGTAAAACATTACTGCATACTGTTCATAGTTTGTTACGAAAACACCGACGCTCTCACACAGCGCTTTGATCCCACCGTCGATATATTCACACCATGATTTACCTAATTCGTGACGGAGTCCCTCAGCAGATCCCCAAGTAAAAGTAAACAACATAAACAAGAACTTATGAGCGCGTATAATATCAACAAACATTATCTAGGAATATAACCATAAAGTTGAGATATAAATATACTCAACAAAAAAAGAAACGCCCAGCCAGAGTTTCCATCAGTAAAATTATTCATAAACCAGATACTAATTAATAGAAAATAAAGATAAATTATTGCACAGGTGTTAAATCTGACAGAAACAAAATAAATTTCTACTTTATTGAAATGAGTTCCTTTTCGAGACATATTTTGTCAACCTCCCGTACGCATAAAAAGTTTAAATTCAACTGGCGCGTTTTTATTTTTGTTGCGTATATATAAATAACTGTATATCGGGTATTTACCTTGTATGAAAGTAATGTAAACGCACTCGATGTCACTTCAGCTCATATACCCCGCACACAGTAATAAATATTCAAATCACGCATCATGGAATAATAAATTATGAATAAAATTTGCTTTGCTGGTTTTCATGAAGTTATTGCGAGAATAGTTTTATTATTTTTATGATGGCCCTTTATTCATATTCGTTAAATATGGAAATCTGATATCTTACCTCAAAACGCACCTTGATTTTGTACGAATTTATAAGTTTGAACAATTTAAAACATTGCCTTTTAATATATGTGCAGCAGACACTATCAATTATTAACTAATAATTAGACAGTCAAAAGGGTAGAGCGCCTCACTTCTGGTCCGAGGGTAGTGGGTTCAAATCCCGCCTTCGGTAAGGCTAATGCGAACTTCACAATCTCTGAATTAGACGTCAATACTGATTAGTTCCCCAGGAAGAAGAGGTCGGGAGTAATTGATATCATTTGTGATATGTCGTCTCACATTTGATGTAAAATCAAAAAAAAAGTTTATATAATTATAGTAACTTATGCTTTATTGTGACTAAGACAACATACATGTACAATCCATAAATAAACTACAGTAAAACCCCACTTAAAGACCACCTCAATAATAAGACCACCTCGAAATAAGGATCACAATTTTCAAGTCCATTTTCACTGTTTAGCTCTTGTTTCAACCTCAATATTAAGACCACCTCGACCAGAATTTCTTTTTCAAGGGTCCCAATGGTGGTCTTATTATTGAGGTTTTACTGTAATACAATGTATAATCTGTATCACAACACACACCTCTCGCTCAGCTGTAAACAAAGAAGAAGTCAACAGATATGGAAATGTTATAACGAAATTCGTTATATCCATACAATTATAACGAAATTTCTTTGTATGGATATAACAAAGTTTGGATATAACGAAATAAATCTCCAGGTCCCCAGAAAATCTTTATAAGTGTGTTCCACTGTATATCAGACTAGTACTAAGTATACAGGCATTCGGCTCAATACCCTTAATAGTATAACGTCGTTTTCCTTCTCTCCAATTTCTGATCCAACATCTATTGGTTAAAAGATCCTATTGTTATTTCAGATCAAATATTGGTACAATTCAATATAGTTATGTTCTCGTTTATCCATATTTTCATTGTTTTCTGTCTTATCTGGAAAGTTTATTAGACATACTTCCGAAGATATACAGTTGGTATGATAATACAGGCAAAACGGAAGAAAAATCATTGATATTTTTTAGTGATTTGGTCGTATTTTTGAGATGGTCCTTAAGAGGGGTTTAACAGTACCAATATGTGCATGTACTGTATTAAGATTTTTTCTTGTAAACGGATTAGTGCACGTAAAGAATTTAATTAAAAGAGGTTTCGTTTGCAGCATGTAAACTTACAGACTTCTCTCGATGAGTTTTTAAGATTTGAGATCATTGAGTATATTCTCGCGTAATTCAACAATGGGAAACTATGAGTAATGGTGTACATATATTCCTGTCTTCAGTTCCTATTTAGCAGCAAAAAATAACCGCAAAGACAGCCAGGATATTTATGGTACGTTTGAAACAGACCAGATAAATGGTGTCAATCATGATAATTCGGAGATACTTGCCAAAATGCTACATCTGTTTCTCTGTACAACCCTACCAAAATCTGTTATCTTTTACCAAAAGGTCTTCTATTCATTGACCCGAAATTAAAACTATCTGATACAGCGAATAATTGCGACACACGCTTTGTTTGAAATCTAACATCAGAACACATGTTTTGCAAAGTGTTCCAAATACAAATAATACAAATCATTATCTCACTGTATTCGACACGACTTAAAAGGATCGCTGGACTAATGCAATAGCTAAAAAGGAATAGGGTTCGTTCAGTAACTTAAGAAATACGGTTTATACCCTGTAACAACTTGTATTCAATACTGTATTACACTATACAGTACATATCGCATGCTTAGGTTCTTTATGAAACGTTCACATTACTTTAATATGAATGCTTCACAATCGACTCATTGTAGAATTGTAAATAATACATGTTTGAATATATTAGTTGTACCCACAACTACCCTGTTTAGTCGAGTTTGGGTTTGCACGTGGATAAATTCGTACGTATCATATGATACGATGATATTGACATATAAATATACATGAAGTACCCACACTGCATGATATAGTAATTTTACATTGTATTAATACATTTACACCGAACATCGCCTGATTACAAATAATATTCAAAAATAAAGCAAATAGGGTCTTTGATTAGAAATTAATGGTCTCTGAAAACAGACGGGAATGTTTGAAAATAAAGAAAACTTGAACGATACCCGCATGATAAAATCTGTATAGTATATGTTTTAAGTTATCAGAGGTTTAAATTCATTTCAAAAATTCACTTCAATAGAAATTCATCAAGAAATAGTTTATAAATCTGTTTCCCAGCAGTTATTTCGGTGCAATCTCTTACCAACGCAGATATGTAGAATCCATATTAAAAATACACCAAAAAAATTATTTTTGAATTCGTGACAGTAGACAAGATTGACAAGGTGTTAAAATTCACTAACAAAAATTTTGATAGGGCGAGACAGCTGCGCCTCATAGGGGTAAACATGCCTTATCTCAGCGAAACACTTTGACCTTCAATAAATCATAGTAACACAAACAAATCTACAGATAACATTGGCCCACACTACAACGACTAGGGTCAAAGAACTAACTGATGAATTAAGACTAAGAATGTCATTCGACACAACAACCATGTTATTTTTCAAACAATCCAATCAAATAATTGATGGAAGATGACACTATGGAGTAACAGAATGACGTCACATGCGATCTCTCCTGCGACCTCATTGAGCATGCTCCAACACATCTTTGACTTCCGGAATTCAAAATTTTGAACAATGGATTAATTGCATGTTGGTAAAAGTAAATTTAAACCATGAACTTCATACCACATAAGTGTATTGTGCCATATATCTTGAATCAGGACAAAGATGACAAGGTGATGAGAACACTCGCTCCTGAAGTTGATCGAAGAGAGATTAATTTGCTACAGGAAACGCCACATACACAAGCCAAATTTTAAATTTGTAGACTGCAGCCCATACCAAAGACCCAGACTCCAAGAGGTTACAGTGTTTAATAAGTTGACCCCAGCTCTATACTGGAAGAGGAAGAAGCAGAAGAAACCAATGAAGTAAACATAATCACTGTAGCGAATACAGGACCCCTATCACTAATAGCTGATAGTGATTCAAAATGTACCGTCTGCATTAACAAACTTCAGTAACTGGACGAATCCCTTATTTGTCAAGTTCATTTTTTCAAATCAATCATCCATTGTTCATATCGTTTTATGTTTATTGTATTCAAATCATATACACATATACACGTGTAAAACAAGCAGGGAGGTAGGTAAGAATTTGATACATGGGTGTAAGGCCAGGTGACATATTTATCAAAATGAAGTGAGTGAACACCTGCACATGTTCGGTAAATAATGTTTTAAAGCTGAACAGAGAGGTCGACATGTGACTACCACTATTTAAAAAGTGAACATGTAGGTCCATGAAGGCCATTAATCACAAATCAGATCTACATATAATGTGCCTTATAATACAGTCGTATCTCGTTCATTCGAATGTATCACTTTTATTTATTTATATTTATAATACATGGTTTCGAATTGCCCAATTCAATTTGAGTAGATTCTACATGATGGTATACCTCCTGAAACCTACATGGCTTGTAAACCTACTGGTCCCTACATGACTTGTATACCTCCTGCTCTCTAAATGACTTGTATGCCTGGCTTGTATACCTTCTGGTCGTTGCTTGGCTTGTAAACCTCCTGGTCCCTACATGGCCTGTATACCTCCTGATCCCTACATGGCTTGTATACCTCCTGGTCGTTGCTTGGCTTGTATACCTCCTGGTCGTTGCTTGGCTTGTATACCTCCTGGTCCCTGCATGGCTTGTATACCTCCTGGTCCCTACATGGCCTGTATACCTCCTGGTCCCTACATGGCTTGTATACCTTCTGGTCGTTGCTTGGCTTGTATACATCCTGGTCCCTACATGGCTTGTATACCTTCTGGTCGTTGCTTGGCTTGTATACATCCTGGTCCCTACATGGCTTGTATACCTTCTGGTCCCTACATGGCTTGTATACCTCCTGGTCCCTACATGGCATGTATACCTCCTGATCCCTACATGGCTTGTATACCTCCTGGTCCCTACATGACATGTATACCTCCTGTTCCCTACATGGCCTGTATACCTCCTGGTCCCTACATGGCTTGTATACCTCCTGATCCCTACATGGCTTGTATACCTCCTGGTCCCTACATGGCTTGTATACCTCCTGGTCCCTACATGGCTTGTATACCTCCTGATCCCTACATGGCTTGTATACCTCCTGGTCCCTACATGGCTTGTATACCTCCTGGTCCCTACATGGCTTGTATACCTCCTGGTCCCTACATGGCCTGTATACCTCCTGGTCCCTACATGGCTTGTATACCTCCTGATCCCTACATGGCTTGTATACCTCCTGGTCCCTACATGGCATGTATACCTCCTGATCCCTACATGGCTTGTATACCTCCTGATCCCTACATGGCTTGTATACCTCCTGGTCCCTACATGGCTTGTATACCTCCTGGTCCCTGCATGGCTTGTATATCTCCTATACCTACATGGCTTGTATACCTCCTGGTCCCTACATGGCTTGTATATCTCCTATACCTACATGGCTTGTATACCTCCTGGTCCCTACATGGCTTGTATATCTCCTATACCTACATGGCTTGTATACCTCCTGGTCCCTACATGGCTTGTATACCTCCTGGTCCCTGCATGGCTTGTATACCTCCTGATCCCTACATGGCTTGTATACCTTCTGTTCCCTACATGACATGTATACCTCCTGGTCCCTGCATGGCTTGTATACCTCCTGGTCCCTACATGGCTTGTAAACCTCCTGGTCCCTACATGACATGTATACCTCCTGGTCCCTACATGACATGTATACCTTCTGGTCCCTGCATGGCTTGTATACCTTCTGGTCCCTACATGGCTTGTATACCTCCTGATCCCTACATGGCTTGTATACCTCCTGTTCCCTACATGACATGTATACCTCCTGGTCCCTACATGGCTTGTAAACCTCCTGATCCCTACATGACATGTATACCTCCTGTTCCCTACATGACATGTATACCTCCTGTTCCCTACATGACATGTATACCTCCTGGTCCCTACATGGCTTGTATACCTCCTGTTCCCTACATGACATGTATACCTCCTGGTCCCTACATGGCTTGTAAACCTCCTGATCCCTACATGACATGTAAACCTCCTGTTCCCTACATGGCTTGTATACCTCCTGTTCCCTACATGACATGTATACCTCCTGATCCCTACATGGCTTGTATACCTCCTGTTCCCTACATGACATGTATACCTCCTGGTCCCTACATGGCTTGTAAACCTCCTGATCCCTACATGACATGTAAACCTCCTGATCCCTACATGACATGTATACCTCCTGATCCCTACATGGCTTGTATACCTCCTGTTCCCTACATGACATGTATACCTCCTGGTCCCTACATGGCTTGTAAACCTCCTGATCCCTACATGACATGTAAACCTCCTGTTCCCTACATGACATGTATACCTCCTGTTCCCTACATGACATGTATACCTCCTGGTCCCTACATGGCTTGTAAACCTCCTGATCCCTACATGGCTTGTATACCTTCTGTTCCCTACATGGCTTGTAAACCTCCTGATCCCTACATGGTTTGTATACCTCCTGGTCCCTACATGGCTTGTATACCTCCTGGTCCCTACATGGCCTGTATACCTCCTGGTCCCTACATGGCTTGTATATCTCCTGGTCCCTACATGGCTTGTAAACCTCCTGGTCCCTACATGGCCTGTATACCTCCTGGTCCCTACATGGCCTGTATACCTCCTGGTCCCTACATGGCTTGTATACCTCCTGGTCCCTACATGGCCTGTATACCTCCTGGTCCCTACATGGCTTGTATACCTTCTGGTCTCTGCATGGCTTGTATACCTCCTGGTCCCTACATGGCTTGTATACCTCCTGGTCTCTAAATAGCCTGTATACCTCCTGGTCCCTACATGGCTTGTATACCTTCTGGTCCCTACATGGCTTGTATACCTTCTGGTCCCTACATGGCTTGTATACCTCCTGGTCCCTACATGGCTTGTATACCTTCTGGTCCCTACATGGCTTGTATACCTCCTGGTCCCTACATGGCTTGTATACCTCCTGGTCTCTAAATAGCCTGTATACCTCCTGGTCCCTACATGGCTTGTATACCTCCTGATCCCTACATGGCCCGTATACCTCCTGGTCCCTACATGGCCCGTATACCTCCTGGTCCCTACATGGCTTGTATACCTTCTGGTCTCTGCATGGCCTGTATACCTCCTGGTCTCTAAATAGCCTGTGTACCTCCTGGCCCCTACATGGCTTGTATACCTCCTGGTCCCTACATAGCTTGTATACCTCCTGATCCCTACATGGCTTGTATACCTTCTGGTCGTTGCTTGGCTTGTATACCTCCTGGTCCCTACATGGCTTGTATACCTCCTGGTCCCTACATGGCTTGTATACCTCCTGGTCCCTACATGACTTGTATACCTTCTGGTCGTTGCTTGGCTTGTATACCTCCTGGTCCCTACATGGCTTGTATACCTCCTGGTCCCTACATGGCTTGTATACCTTCTGGTCGTTGCTTGGCTTGTATACCTCCTGGTCCCTACATGGCTTGTATACCTCCTGGTCCCTACATGACTTGTATACCTCCTGGTCGTTGCTTGGCTTGTAAACCTACTGGTTCCTACATGACTTGTATACCTCCTGGTCGTTGCTTGGCTTGTAAACCTCCTGGTCCCTACATGACTTGTATACCTCCTGGTCGTTGCTTGGCTTGTAAACCTCCTGGTCCCTACATGACTTGTATACCTTCTGGTCGTTGCTTGGCTTGTATACCTCCTGTTCCCTACATGGCTTGTATACCTCCTGGTCCCTACATGGCTTGTATACCTCCTGGTCCCTACATGACATGTATACCTCCTGATCGTTGCTTGGCTTGTAAACCTCCTGGTCCCTACATGGCTTGTATACCTTCTGGTCCCTACATGGCATGTATACCTCCTGGTCCCTACATGGCTTGTATACCTCCTGATCCCTACATGACATGTATACCTCCTGTTCCCTACATGACATGTATACCTCCTGTTCCCTACATGGCCTGTATATCTCCTGGTCCCTGCATGGCCTGTATATCTCCTGATCCCTACATGGCATGTATACCTCCTGTTCCCTACATGGCCTGTATATCTCCTGGTCCCTGCATGGCCTGTATATCTCCTGATCCCTACATGGCCTGTATACCTCCTGGTCCCTACATGGCCTGTATATCTCCTGGTCCCTACATGGCCTGTATACCTCCTGGTCCCTACATGGCCTGTATACCTCCTGGTCTCTACATGGCTTGTATACCTCCTGTTCCCTACATGGCCTGTATATCTCCTGGTCCCTGCATGGCCTGTATACCTCCTGTTCCCTACATGGCCTGTATACCTCCTGGTCTCTACATGGCTTGTATACCTCCTGTTCCCTACATGACATGTATACCTCCTGGTCCCTACATGACATGTATACCTCCTGGTCCCTACATGACATGTATACCTCCTGTTCCCTACATGACATGTATACCTCCTGGTCCCTACATGGCTTGTATACCTCCTGGTCCCTACATGACATGTATACCTCCTGTTCCCTACATGACATGTATACCTCCTGTTCCCTACATGGCTTGTATACCTCCTGGTCCCTACATGGCATGTATACCTCCTGTTCCCTACATGACATGTATACCTCCTGGTCCCTACATGACATGTATACCTCCTGGTCCCTACATGACATGTATACCTCCTGTTCCCTACATGACATGTATACCTCCTGTTCCCTACATGACTTGTATACCTCCTGTTCCCTACATGGCTTGTATACCTCCTGGTCCCTACATGACATGTATACCTCCTGGTCCCTACATGACATGTATACCTCCTGTTCCCTACATGACATGTATACCTCCTGTTCCCTACATGACTTGTATACCTCCTGTTCCCTACATGGCTTGTATACCTCCTGGTCCCTACATGACATGTATACCTCCTGTTCCCTACATGACATGTATACCTCCTGGTCCCTACATGGCTTGTATACCTCCTGGTCCCTACATGGCTTGTATACCTCCTGGTCCCTACATGGCTTGTATACCTCCTGGTCCCTACATGACATGTATACCTCCTGGTCCCTACATGACATGTATACCTCCTGGTCCCTACATGACATGTATACCTCCTGTTCCCTACATGACATGTATACCTCCTGTTCCCTACATGACTTGTATACCTCCTGTTCCCTACATGGCTTGTATACCTCCTGGTCCCTACATGACATGTATACCTCCTGGTCCCTACATGACATGTATACCTCCTGTTCCCTACATGACATGTATACCTCCTGTTCCCTACATGACTTGTATACCTCCTGTTCCCTACATGGCTTGTATACCTCCTGGTCCCTACATGACATGTATACCTCCTGTTCCCTACATGACATGTATACCTCCTGGTCCCTACATGGCTTGTATACCTCCTGGTCCCTACATGGCTTGTATACCTCCTGGTCCCTACATGGCTTGTATACCTCCTGGTCCCTACATGGCTTGTATACCTCCTGGTCCCTACATGACATGTATACCTCCTGGTCCCTACATGGCTTGTATACCTCCTGGTCCCTACATGGCTTGTATACCTCCTGGTCCCTACATGACATGTATACCTCCTGTTCCCTACATGACATGTATACCTCCTGGTCCCTACATGGCTTGTATACCTCCTGGGCCCTTCATTGCTTGACTCAAATAGGTATGTCTGCACATTTAGCAGAGCACATAGCAGCCAGCCTGGAAACTATTGACTTGACCCAGAGGAGAAGTAACTATACTCTGTGTGACAATGAATTAGGAAAATATTGTATGTACCATATACAATGACATTTATCTTCTGATTTGTGTGGGGAAGTTGTCAGTTATTTAAATGAACAGGTTAGCATTAGTTAGAAACCCTGAAGCACTTGTTACATCAACTGGCTGTCATGTTACACTAAAATACTGGAGAAAATGGTATAAAACTCTAAATCTACTATTAAAAAATAAGTGATAATAAGAACATTACAGTTTTATTTTCATAATAACAGTTATCAATCATTTGTTTATTTTATTTTTATTTAATGTAAAAAATAAAAAAATAAATATCTTAAACAACCAATTTTTTTTTATTTGTGGTCATTAAAAATGTCAACGCCCCTGTCTTAACAAACTGTTTGTCAGTCCTTAAACTTACCTTGACAGTCAATTTTCCACCCTATTATATATATTCATATAACTTACCCCAAGGCTGTATGACCCAATTCAAGATCAATAAAAAATGGACAAAAAAAACATAAAGATCCCTAACTGACACTATGAGATGGGGTATTATTGCCCTATAAGATTGAATCACAATAGTTTAAACAGACCAATGGCTTAATCAAGCGGACATAAATTTGAATTTCAAATTCAAATATAGCAGTGCAAACAAAAATCTGAGATTTATAAGGCTCTCCACTCATGAAGTAAACAAAGATCATATTCGAATGATCAATAAAATTCAAGTCGAAGTTACTTTATTAAAGCTCTACATTACAAAATGGCGGTAGCTCTCAAAACATGAAATTTGCTGTCTGATATCAGCATAGGTCAGCAAAATGTGGTGTCATTTTGGGAGGAAAAAATTTCCAAACATCTGAAGTTAAAACAAGAAATATCTTGAAAAAATGGTCGGCGCAATTTGAAGGTTAAAATTTGTTGTGCAATATAAAAAATACCGAAATATTACAATTACTGGTCACTCCAGATCAAAAATGGATTTCGGTAAATTCACCGTAATTCAGTGGATTTCGGTCAGGTAATGTACCCTTTATCGAAAGTTTAACCAATCTGCGTCAAGGTTACAAACATTGTTGGATTGAAGAGAAATTGCCTTGATGGTTAACGTAAGATTTGATTGGTTTACACAACACTGAATATGCAAATAGCAAAACCATGTTAGTACAACTACGCCGAAAAAAACATTTGTTAAATAGAGGATGGTCACAGAATACAGGATTAGAACAAATCCATCAAATCATCACAACCAAAAGTTTACCAATGTGTCTCCTTTGATGTAAGTACTCTTAAATATAAAAACATAATTATCATTCTGGATATTTTAGGGAAGGTAAATATGAACACAAACTGGGTGAAATATTTGGTTAGACCACCGTGAACAGAACTTACTGAAACAGCTGATCAATTGGTAGATATATTGTGTTGCAGCTTGTTGTTGTATATAAACAGCATCACAAAACAATTCAGCCTTTGTATTCCAGAAACATGATACACGTTTACTTACAGTTGAAAAATGCATTTAAAACAAAATTTTCTAAGACACATACAAACTTTAGGAGCTATTTAAAAATAGTCGGAACTATGCTTGGGAACAGGGCCATGTTAGGGTAAGATAAGAGTTATGGTGGGGAACAGCCCGACCTTTGGTGTGAATAGGGCTGTCATTGATACAATCGATATCAATATATCAATGTTTTTTTCTGTTTATCAATATTCGATACACACAAATATCAATATTATAGCAGGAAATACAGGAGAATGTGGACATTCTAAAATTGAGCCAAATAATGTAACATTGCTTTGTAGTCGGCCGTTTGTTCAACAGAGCTATATTGGATAGTGCATTCCAAATGTTGGCAATATGGTAGGAACAGACAGACCTATGGTTGGGAACAGACTGACCTATGGTGGGTGACAGCCAGACCTATGGTAGGGAACAAACAGACCTATGGTAGGTGACAGCCAGACCTATGGTAGGTGACAGCCAGACCTATGGTAGGTGACAGCCAGACCTATGGTAGGAACAGACAGACCTATGGTTGGGAACAGACAGACCTATGGTAGGTGACAGCCAGATCTATGGTAGGGAACAGAAAGACCTATGGTAGGAACAGACAGACCTATGGTTGGGAACAGACAGTGCTATGGTGGGTAACAGACCTATGGTGGGGAACAGCCAGACCTATGGTAGGTGACAGACAGACCTATGGTGGGTAACAGTTAGACCTATGGTGGGGAACAGCCAGACCTATGGTGGGTAACAGTTAGACCTATGGTGGGGAACAGCTAGACCTATGGTAGGTGACAGACAGACCTATGGTAGGTAACAGACAGACCTATGGTAGGTGACAGACAGACCTATGGTAGGTCACAGACAGACCTATGGTGGGGAACAGACAGACCTATGGTGGGTAACAGTAAGACCTATGGTGGGGAACAGCCAGACATATGGTAGGTGACAGACAGACCTATGGTGGGGAACAGACAGACCTATGGTGGGGAACAGAAAGACCTATGGTAGGGAATAGCCAGTCCTATGGTAGGTAACAGACAGACCTATGGTGGTGAACAGTTAGACCTATGGTGGGGAACAGCCAGACCCATGGTAGGTGACAGACAGACCTATGGTGGGGAACAGACAGACCTATGGTGGGGAACAGAAAGACCTATGGTAGGGAACAGACAGACCTATGGTGGGTAACAATAAGACCTATGGTGGGGAACAGCCAGACCTATCACCATTTTTAATTGTTGTGAAACAAGAGTTAAAGTTATGTAGCAATTGTGATTATATCAGTTTTATGCAAAAAAGGAACTCCTAACTATATTTGTATCCAATATATAATCAAAATCTTTTTATTGGTCAGCACTGGGATCATAACTGCACCATTATTTTTGCCTGTTTATTTAACCATGACATGAAGCACATTTTATTTACTTAGCCTGTTTACCAGCAATAAGAAAGAAGTTCATATCAATGGTAATTGCTTGGCCAGGTGTGCGATTAACAGCCTAGCTAGATAAAACTGCCAGTTACAGTATACAGTATGTGAAATAGTCTGACAAACCACATATCATTTATATACAAACATTCAAGTCAGCCAACACTCACTTTGTAGTGTGTATGAATATATGTGTAGATGAATACAGTACGACTTGTACCTCATGATATAAATGTCTTTTATCTGAGGGCATAAATAACATTCAAGACATATATATTTTTCATATATTGTTTGTATCTGTTTATGTACATCTATTACACCATTATATCCACCTGACTCATGCTTAAAACATACATACCGGTAAACTTTAACTACAGTCAGACCTCGCTCATTTAAATCCATCGGGTCCGAAATTTCATTTCAAATAATGCATGATTTATCTCTATAACACATAATTCAAGCACATTTCAATTCGACATGCCTAAGAAGTTACATCGGGACCTGATATTCATTTCGGATGATACCAAGAATTTGGATAGAATATTGTCGAATACGCGAGGTCTGACTGTATAATGATATGTCTCTCATGTATTGAGATACAGTGAAATCTCAATAATTATTCGCTTGGAAAGCATGCATTTTATTTGATACATCGAAACCTCGATGATACTACTTCACCTGCTATGCATTGTTAGTTGTTCTAACAACTAGTGCTATGGCAATTTTCAACCGTCGCATCGCCTTAATATGAAAACTTAAGTGGCACAAGAATAACTGGTAAGTGCATCGGTTAGAAAATAGTTCAACATCTGAGCGTAACCTGCATAACATACTCAATACTGGTAGTAATCTTCACTGCGCAATTAAATGTAATAGCTCAACAATGGAAATAATGATTTGTACTTTCTGTGGATCTGGAAGTGTTGAATACAAAACCAGTGTTCAATACCAAACAACTACAGTGCTTTCAGCGCTTTAATTCTATAGTGGTACTTGGTTATGTCCAAAGCGGGACAGAATCGACTAACTTACCATATCAAACAAAGCAAAGCTGTCTATGACACTGATGTGAGTATATTTCACTTAAACAGATGTTAAAAACTTTTTCTATTTCAAAAATGACCCTATAGACAATATGAATTGTATATTTTATTTTCCAGAAAGTCGGATATGTATTATTGCTGATGACTATAGAGGAATATATACACAACTCTGAATCGATTGTGTCTCATTTCAATACCTTACCATGAATAACAATTCATACGAAGAAGGAAAAAGCAAACATTATGTTTCAACAGATATGTGTATTGATCCTTCAGTTCTCAGTGGGTAGGAAATGTTTCAAAGAAACAGTCAATGAATGAAATATATGTCCCTTAAAGTCTTACATTGTCCAATAGTCGTCAAAGTAAGAAAATTTCGAGAATATCTTAAAAGCATAATAGCACCTTAAGGCGAATTATTATACTGACAGTTTTAATTAACTTGAATTGCAACTTGGTCTTCGAAATAGCATTTCATACATAGACATAAACATTATGTTTCAGTATAAATGATTTGATTTACATAACAACCTCTCCAGAGCAGGCTTCCCTGCAGCAACAAACTGTCTGTCAACAACAGTAGTGAGAATTTACTAGCAATTTGAAGGCTGATAGTCTTATTTTCTATTAAAATATGCTACGTAACAATTTTGAGAAAACGGCATATTAATGCCTTCATACAGAAGTACTCTACAACATAGCATTGTAATGTTTTTTAAAGCTTCCTAGAACTGCAAAACACGAGTCTGATACAAGTATTTGCTATGGTAGCGCTAACTTGGCGCGTAGGTCAGGATGGAAAAACTAGCATTGAACGCCTGTATTTGTGGTTTTGCGAAACTTGTAAGAGAAATGAGCAAGCAGTGATGTAGAGTACATCTGTATGAAGGCAATGACCTCCCATTTTTCATCTATAACTAAGGATATTTTGTCCAATAAATAAGACATGTACCTTTACAGAGAGCAAAAACCTCTAAATAACAGCCAAATGAGCATTTACCACGGGGCATTGCTCAGGAGAGGTTTTACTGTATATTTGTTTGGTATGGCTTATACCAGCAGTCTATAGCTCTTTAATGCACTCAGCACATTTTAACATTAACCATACTTCTTTCAATTTCATTTTATATGTCTTTTGATACTCATTTTTTTAATAAAATACTTGTTGATTATCATGTAAATGAGCATATCTGTTACATACACATGCAATAATGTGTCTCAAGCTCTTTTCTTGTATCCTAAAGTCATTTAATGAAAATTTAGAAATCCCACATTATGTGTTATTAAATGTACTGAGTATATGAGGGAATCAAGTCACAATGTTTGGCTGATTCTGATCTGTATCTAATTAGGAATGTTTTTGCATTCAAGTATGAATAAAAGTTGCTAAATTTCATGTAATAACATTTATACGATGACAAACTGTGATATATAACATTATAAATGTGATCTATTACACTAGATTCATAAGAAACTTAAAGTTATACAATCGTAAGCATTGCCTTTAATATATGGCTATTATTAATGCATAATGGGAGATTATGTGTCAAATTTATATCAATTTAGAGTTTGAAATTGGAGTGAAAATGTCGCAAAATTAAACTGAGAGTAACTTTAAACCAAGGAAGAATTATAAGTGCTGCACATTTTGGACTACAGTAAAACCTCACTTAAAGACCACCTCAATAATAAGACCACCTCGAAATTAAGAACATAATTTGCAAGTCCATTTTCACTGTCCAACTCTTTATTCAACCTCAATATCAAGACCACACATCAGACAGAGGACCAATTTTCAAGGGTCCCATATGTAGTCTTATTATTGAGGTTTACTGTAGTTTAAGTGAATATTTTTGCATATTTTTCTAACAATACAGTGAAATAAGACCACCAATGGGACTCGTACTTGGTAATGAGATGGTCCGACTTTAGAGTTAAAATGTAAAAGAAAAATTAAAAAATGGTCCACAAAATTACTAAATATTTCAAAACTGAAATAAGGTGGTCTAAATTCTGAGGTGGTCTTTATGTGAGAATTTATATATTATAATTTAGGCATAAAATGGACATTAATTTTTATTTCAATACAATACTGAGAAAATTACTATAAGTGTCATTGTTATTAACATGTCATTTACTTTGCCGATAATTTGAAATTTTAAACAACCGCAATTTAATACAAAATTACGACAAATTAAACTAACGACAAAATATCACATCGAATTAAATTTTCTGAACTAATTCAGATATTAAAGCATTACGGCTTAATCTGAAATGACATAATGGAATACATTAAGTATGAACCGAACAAAGAAATTTCACACCCATACAGCGCAGATTAAAATATGTATTGAACCCATTTACAGCTATGATTTTCTACCTTTTGAATTTGTATGAATCTGGTAACAATGAAAGGTTTTAAAAATAATACATTTTTGCAACAGTTCTTATTTCCTTAGTCAATCATGGTAAATAGGTCAGGCAGGATTTATATTCAATGAAAGGGTTCATTCAATATTATACACCTGCTCAGTTCGAAGTTGTAACATAATAGCTTAGTTTATACCTTCCACTAAACTTAAGACGGGTTCAGCCCAAGATTTTTTTACATAGTTCATTTCTTCTCTCAACTGTACTAAATTTATGGCCCCATAAAGTTAACAAAGCTTGAATGGCTTTGAATCATGACATAAAGTCAGGCAAATTTGCAATGGTGGATAAACATTTGAATTTTGTTGAAGTTCGTATTACAGCAATTAAATTGGGCTGCGTAGTGAGAATAATGGACTTCTTGGTTGGTTATGCAGTCAGTGTAGAACACGATCAGTTATTTCCATGCAGAATCTGAACTGCATCTAAACTGACCAGTTACAGACATTACAAGCTTTATAATTTAACATTGAATAACTGTGATCCCTAACAGTGACCCCTATTTGTATGTAAAAAACCGATTAGAATCTACCAATGTCTTTCTCATTGAGAACCCAATTTGCATGATATCACAAATTTTATAATTAAGCCACTATCATTCATTACAATCGAAAGAAAAGAATAACCTCTTTATGATTGGTCTGATATTTGAAGAAGCCTGTAACCATATCAGAGTTAACCAAATCAGAGTTAACCATATCAGAGTTAACCATATCAGAGTTAACCATATCAGAGTTAACCATATCAGAGTTAACCATATCAGAGTTAACCATATCAGAGTTAACCATATCAGAGTTAACCATATCAGAGTTAACCATATCAGAGTTAACCATATCAGAGTTAACCATATCAGAGTTAACCATATCAGAGTTAACCATATCAGAGTTAACCATATCAGAGTTAACCATATCAGAGTTAACCATATCAGAGTTAACCATATCAGAGTTAACCATATCAGAGTTAACCATATCAGAGTTAACCATATCAGAGTTAACCATATCAGAGTCATCGTGTTTGAATTTTATAACATAATAATACAGCCGATTTATCCTTAACTAAATAATTATTTTCAAAGACTTGACAAATATGTGTGAATTTCTATTGTAACACGTTCAATCAAAGAAACTACCGAGGTTAAATGAGGCAATAAATGAAACCCTTTGTAAAGTCAGTATTGACTGATAGTAGTTACTCTGCAAACATAACCCTGAATTTTATTACCTCAAAGTAAAGAATAAATTGATAAATAAGGTTTTTTAATCATTCAATGTTTTCACTTTATTGACTTTACGCTGCAAACATTTTAAGTCAAAAATATGTGAACCAGTATGCTCAAATTGACCGCATCAAATGTTAAGCATGTTTAAGATCATTATATGAAATTTTCCAGGTACATGCGTTAGAGTGCATAAAGACACATAAAGACTTCCTGGAAATTAAGACCGCCTCATTAAAAAGACCATGTTTTCATGGATTAGTTTTTAATTTTTCTTAAATGTTTTAGTTCGATAATCAGACAAACATTCCCAGACCTAATGATGGTCTAATTATCAAGGTTTCACTGCAGTAGATACAAAAAGCTGGCTAAAATTGTCTGCATCTTCCCAATGCATATGTCGGCATTTATTTTTAGCAAAACTCTAACTATGGTGATATTTACAAACCCTCACATTTTGGGAATACAACATTCACAGCTGTTACATATAAGCATATGCAAAGACAAAATTTGATAGCATAAGATAAACACAATTTCTAAAGAAAGCAGATCAGGTTTTATCAAAGGTTTTGAACTTCGTTTTTCAAACCTTAAAATATAAACAAGATCCTTCTGAACAAATTTAAAGTGTTTTACTTGTAAAGAATATAAACACAGCCAGCAAATTTAATCTAAATTTAAGATAAATGAAGTGCTTGCATTTTATGAAATACTGTATCGCTACATATTGACTCCCCTGTTGAATAAAACGGAACACTTTCTGCGGCAATACATTGTTTTAGTGGATTTATCCGACAAAATATGCGGACTAAATGTTACGGTAATCGAAGACAGATAGAATAAATGATAACTTTTAATCTTTCAGTTGAATAATCTTATCACAGTTTATATGAAATTGCAACTTGAAATATAGGATATCTAATAGTCATATATCATCTTTTATAACAATTTGCTGAATACATTAAATGCATAAATGGTGAATCGACAAAAGCAGTGAAAATCTTAATAGAGGAATTTTTAAATTTTGTTTACTCATTTACCAGCAAGCCGACATTAACAAAATGAGGAACATATCGAACGTGAACAAAGACTGTAAACTTGTTCAAATAGAGGGGACACAAACACTGGAATGAAGACGGCTTTATGTCACATCACAGCGTTTGGTCACACTCTGGAGAACAACAATAAAAAGTAAAGAATCACTTTAAACATTTCACTGTTTAGAAAAGCACTAAAATCGCGGATCAAATAAAATTTGAGAGGTGATTCAGAACGATGGACTTCTACCCAAATATCGACAAACACGCATTCTTTATCAAGATAGGGGACATTTGAGTGTAAAGTACATGATTTAACCCACAATAATTTATAGGCATATTCAGTTTATGTTTGCTCACAACCAGAATGTGTCATTCTAAACAAAGGAGTTGATTTCTGACCAAGCACAATATTTATAGTATTTGGTTTTGAGTTCATAAAACTCCAGATTTATGTCCATCTACAGATTTATGTCCATAAATGAAGCTTTTAAACTTAGAGGGGTCACAAAATTATTATCAGTGAGTTCGACAATATCTGTTTCTCGTGATAATAAGTGCCTAATAATAATTACAAATATAATCATAACAATTTTATACAGTTTCAATACCTTATGTTTTACAAAAGAATAAGATGTAATTAAAAAACAAGCCAAGGTTTTCATACAAAACTCTTGTCTTTCAGGATCTCATCTGCATGTTCAACAGAAACAAACAACTATGACCTGGCCCCAATCTCCTGAAGCATAGAGATTTGAGCTAAATCTCTGCTCAAATTTGTCTCAAATTGTTGAGATTTGTCTCATCTGTGTACTGGACTCAAAATCGGTATTACAAAAAGAAAAGATGAGACGAGTTATTTTCTCAAATATTTTTCAAGAGATTCAAATGAGATTTGTCTCAAAATCAGTCTCTGTTTTTGAGCCAAATCTCATATTAAGCTAAGATTTCTATTTGAGATGCTTTGAGAGATCAGGGCCTGGAGTGTTGTGCATTTTGCTATTTCCTGCACAAATGCATTAAACAACAACTTTCAGCAGAAAATCATTAACAACAAATAGTAAATGGTATTAAACAGTTTTTATTCAACAATAAATAACAAGTTAAGTGACGTTTTGTCATTTTACATCATAAAAAAATCAGTTTTCATAGGGGTAAAAAACTGAACAAAAAATCATATACTAATTACATATAAATGCCGTGCGCTATTATGTCACTTCATTAAATGACGAATCAGTCTTCGGCTTAACCAACGCTGAAGTATAAGTATATGAACATCAACAATAAAATTTTAACTTAAGAAAAATCAGGCTAAATGACATTAAAAAGTGACATCAAATTATGTCTGTTACAAACTTTTTATGTGGAATTTTAAAATGTATTCTTCCACATTTCTCAACTTTTCTGCATATACAGCGCTTTGACTTTCTTACCATACTCGGCAAAGATAGGGTTATTAACACATTACAGGGCAACAGGAGTTATCAGTTTGTAACGGTTTTTATTAACGATAAGAATGTTCAGTCAGATTGTCAAAAAAATGAGGAAAAATGAGGAAAACTTCACATAAAGGAAATCTCCACACTCCAAAACAATATAATGAAAATTACCATCTAATGCACACAACTGACACAATTAGACTTGTATTTCAGTATTCCGTCCAAAACGAAGTGGAAATCATGGGAAAGGAGGAGATATTTAAAAGAGAGGAAGATTCTTACTCAGAAAGTGAACCCATAAATGACATCACATTATAACACCATTTAGCCTGCTCTGTCTGAAGTACGGTACATATACATACACAGACATGAAAAGTTTGGCACACAAATACAAGGTTTTTAGGAAAGTGACTGAAAACCAATGAAATGTCAAGACTCTTAAACAATACATACAGCAGAATAGTTCCAACATAAACAATTACAGACATAACTGGTGCTATCATATAAAAGCAGACTCTATTATAATCAATAACACAATGCTAACATGAAATTTCATTTCCCAATAAATTCATCCAGCAAATGTTAAATAATCCAGTTACATGTATAAATAAATGTAGCAGAAGGCTTCTTATATCTGGAAGAGGGAAGTGTGTGCTGCATTTTCTTATATGAATAAATCATTTTATTTGAGTGTTAAAAATTCCAAACATTTTGGCCATTCTTAAAAGATTTTGATTTGCATAACCATACCCTGCAAAAGATACGGACATGCCAAACTAACATTTTTTCAAGATGGCCTTCTCACCAAATTTTAAAGAAAAGTTTAAAACATTTAGAAGTAAAACATTAAGCATGGTCTTGTTTCACCAGTCAACATACAGACCAGTATGTAATAATTGTTAATTTCATACTTGAATTCAAGAAATTTGTGAAGTTGGCATACAAGGAACATCATATGTATAAGAATTGTATTCTACAATCTCTGTCTCAATATTTATACACATTAATATTGCATTGGTAAATGGACAAAACATTCATACAACCAGTACTGTGATCATCTTGTAGACACTTACACACTCAAGCAGATCACCTCGGCTATTTCTTAAAATAGACCTTGGAAGTAACGTGGGGAAATAGTTCCAAAATGGCTGCAGCAGAAAGTGACTGTACGTAGACTCTATGGAAAGTATGACCGAGACCTTTTCAATATTAGGAATACAAGGCACATGAAACATTTAGATAATGTTGAAATGTGTTTCCCTAGTCGGATGTCTTGCAGTTAGTTACCAGAGTAGGAAAACTGCATCACGTTCCGAGATTTTAGGTATATTCATACACGTACCTTCGAGGTCACTTTCCGAATTGCCGAGATGTTGCGATTGATACACACACTCACAGTAGCCCTTACTCTCAAACTTTACAATCAATTTATCATTATGCTTAACATTTTTATGGCACTAAATATTTTAAAACCATTGTTGAACCATTGTAAGATTATACAATCATCCTCCCTGTGCAAAACTGTCATAGAAAAAAGTTACGGTATTCTACTGTTCAAATATGTCTATGTATGACATAAAAATTGGCATGTACACATAATGAAAAGAAAACTCAATATTCTGTGTACAAAAAACCAAAAGGATATCATTGTTGGTAAAAAGCTTCCTTTAAATAACGATTTTCTAACAATAAAAAGTAAAAAGTACAAGTCCCCATCCAGACCCAAGTTTGATCACATATTCTGATTGTTAAAAAGTATGACTTCTTACTTAATTTCTACCAGAGAAATATAATGATAAGGCTGGCAATATATATTCAGAAAAAAAGACTTTTTTCTTGTAACTAATAGTGTGTCAAATTCATACTAGTAACAATAATTTGATGTTCTGTGTCATTTTCATTACATCATTAATGTTTCTAGAGATTCTAACTGACCTTATAATGCATATTCATATATTGATGCATCATATTAAGCCATTAAAATTTAAATGCAGCTTTACTCCACAACAAAAGCAGTAACAACGCATAAAAAACAACTAAAAATTGATAAATGTGCTGACAGCTCTAACATTAATATCAATTTTAATCATAAAAGTTTTCACATCTGATGTGATAAGAATTGACAATTTTTCATTTTTTATCGTGATATTAAATCTCCAAAGTAAAATAACAGTATGTATGGACCAGAAACATTCCCTAGGGACATAGTACACAGATAGAACACGATGTTTGGCCTAAAGCAGTATGTCATTGTGACAATATGACATGAGATTGCCTCCAGTAATATTCTGCTTCACTCCTTCACTCATTAATTACAGCCCTCATTTATATTATTACATCAAAAGTTGGGAAAGAAACTGAAACGTTAACACTGACCTTACACCTTATACTACCGCAGTTATAGTACACAAGGCAAACATCTTATTATTCAATTTTATTGTTTGGAGATTTGTATAATCAAATTGAAACATATAATCAGGGGTCCCACCAGGGGCTGAATATCAAGGGTCATAATTTTGATAATTTTTTACCAACTTTTTCCATTTTATAGCCAAAATACCTATTGTTTAGAGAAAAATTGACCTTCATTCAGAATCCTTAGGGTCAAAACGTGGCTTTATGGAAATTCAAGAGGTCAAAGGGCGAACTCAGGGGTTAAATGGAACCCCTGTATAATATAGAATGTTTTAATACTGAACCCATTCAGGTCACTTTCATACAGATCCGGCTGGGTATGACGAGTGTTCCACAAACTTTAATAAATTAATTTTCTAAATATACTGGACAGCTATAGGGCTTCCATTATACAATGCACTTAGAACTATACTTTGTAACTATGGAGATTGTACACTTACATGGTCTCTGCGTGTCTCAAATTTCTTATTTTCAGACTTAAATATGTCATATGGTGCCATTTCTGACATCACAGAATAGGGCAAAGATTATACTTTACATTCACACAGACGGACAAAACACACACACACGCACATACACACAGTAACCAGAATGATCTCATCAACAAATATAGTTAGGCAAATATTATCAACAAGTACTGGTTGGTCATACACAGAGCAGCCAACAGGACATACAAATTTAAGACATATACACTTGGTATATACAGAAAAAAACACAGAAATAATTGGATTTAGCATAATAATCACAAGTTTTGTGTTCATGATAGTTAATGGATAATGAGCAATGAATGGTTGATGAGATTGTCCAATGATCTCACGATGAAGTAATGAGAATGGCAGGGGCATTGAGTAAAACTTACGGCAGTTGAAACACAGATGCGTCAACAAATTAATAGAAGAGTAATCTCCCATGAATATTTTGTTTGTTTTTTCTACAAAATGCCGACACATCTGTTCACCAGCGTTACGTCTGTATTGCTTTGATTATAAGTGCAGCGATAGTTAATAATAGTAAAAGAATTGAATGTGAACATGACGAAGTTCTTAAACTACACGCACTACCATACATGTCATCATAGATTTGTAAACTAGTTCTATTTTCTCCAATGAATTCAGTATCCAACTTAAGCACATCTTGTAACGCCGACCACGCCGATAGTTTGAATGTTTCATTGCCCGTCGTCAGCAGATCGAACACACAAGAATCAAAATAGAAGTCAACAAGTTTTGCACTTCGACACAAATCTTCGGCATCTTTTCGCGACATATTTGATTCACGTTCACGAACTTGCTCCTCTTTTAAAGCTAAAAATTTCTGGTAATCAATAATTTCTCTTTTTGGACAGCCTTTTACACACAGCTCCAAACTGTTTGTATTTGTGGAATTCGCCGGCAATAACTCTTCGGGAATCCTGATAGAAAACGTCAAATAATTCCCGACAAGATGAATCACAATTTTGGTATCAATGTATTTTAATATGATCTCTACGTGTTTCCCAGGATCTATCTCATTCAAAGCGACACTATGGGACTTGCCATACTTTGTCTGTCCGTCTTCAAACATACTTGGTAACAAGTGAGAATTTGCCTGGTAAAGTATATACCCACTCGATGCACAATCTCCATTCTTCTTTATCAGCACAGTTAACTAAAAGTAGAAAAAAACACATTTTAAAACAAGGCATTACACTTAAAACTAGATAAGTTGAACTATAAAAAGTGGATGGGGTGCAGACAAAAAAGTGTAAGTGGGTGGGGTGCAGACGAAAGAGTGCAGGGTTTCGATGATACAGAAAATGTGCTAAAACTAGCTTCTTTATCATGCTACTTCACCTGCTTTGAACATTTAACTTCTAGGAAAAAGTATGATGATAATAAAATTAAGTGACGGCATCAGAAGAGAGGAGGCATCAGAAGAGAGGAGGCATCAGAAGAGAGGAGGCATCAGAAGAGAGGAGGCATCATAAAATGAGGGGCATCAGAAGAGAGGAGGCATCAGAAGAGAGGAGGCATCAGAAGAGAGGAGGCATCAGAAGAGAGGAGGCATCAGAAGAGGAGGCATCAGAAGGGAGGAGGCATCAGAAGAGAGGAGGCATCAGAAGAGAGGGGCATCAGAAGAGAGGAGTTTGATACTAAAAATGCACAAGTACTACAACAGTTGTAAATATAAGACTTCTCTGACTAGTACCCAGAAAGGGAGTTATAAAGGGGCTAAAAAAGGGGTTCTCCGTTAAAACTAATTCACCTGAAGTATGCATAGATGAAACAAGACCTCATATCCAATCTATCTTTTTACCCTAAATTAGTACTTTCAATACAATTGAATGACCGATTCTTTCAGACATGTGTGATTGAGGACAAGCATTAGTTCAACTTTTACAGAAAAATTCAAGGCAAACAGTGCAAGACCTTAAATCAAGTTATACCAAAGCCATACATCAGATGGTGTACAATCACTGTGTAGCAAACAAACCGATTCAACAGTCTAGATAGAGGAAAAAATCTAACTTCTGTAAAAACCTGATTATTTCCAGGTGCCGAGACAAACACATTCCCTGATATCTTATCCAGTATTTCCTCTGTAGTGCTTATTGACTTGACTAGTGGTGGGCAAAAAACATACACCATGAAAATATTTCACTACAAGCCTGGTTTCAACAATTCTGGAGGCTATTTCGTTCAAAATATTCAAGATATGGAAAGTTTTTTGCATATAAATGGAGTTTTCCATGGAATCAATGTAGTCCTGAAGGCTAATATATACATTAATTTCATGGAAACATGCAACTTCAATGTATCTTTAAATTCTGGGCAAATATAAGGATGCTGTTTTTTTAGGGCCATTATTTATAATGGGGGAATAAAAGTCGTATTTTTCGATGTAGAGAAATGGGTGGAAAGGTTTAAATAGTAACATTAGGACACGTTTTAACCACGTTTAATCTGACTGAGTAATACTTGTACAGAAAGGGGGTAGGTAATGAAAGATTACACATTTTCTCCCAGGAAAAAAACTCTCTGGCAATAAATCTACAGATCCACCATTCTGAGCATTCTGATATGAGAAATAAATCAATCTCTCCAGCACCCAGTTTTAAGATGAATGAAAAACAAACCCATTTTTGTTTATTTTTCTTGGAAATTAGTTTTTCGGGGAGATTCTCTTGAATTTGAAGAATGCATGCATGAATTTACTGACAGCGCAGTTCAGATCAATACTCTATATTTTCAGCTTCAAACATTATCCCAGTAACTTTTACAACTGATTTAACAGAAAGATACACAAAACATAGTTTGGCATTTGAAGAATGGACTTCCAGAGAGAGAAAAATCTCAATCAATATCAATGATTAGCTATCGGAACATTGTATGAATTTATGGCTACAAATTCCCCTATTTTTTCATTACTTAGGCTATTATGTTGGGTATCAGGCAATCAATCTGAATGGATGATGATGATATAAATCCATGTTGTACCATTCAAGTCAACAATTACATCCACATACTTCAAACATAATGTGGACCTTTACAAGATACACACAACACTGAGTAGATCAAGTACCAGTCATACAAGGCTTATTCTAGATGTATGGATACTCATCAAATGCTAAACAACTTTTGACGTCGTGGCAAAAAATGTACAAGTTCTACAACAGTTGTAAATATACGACGTCATGACGTCAAAAGTTGTTTTGCATTAGATGAGTATCCATAAAAACCTATATTACATGTATATATAGCTATTGTGAAAAATTGTGTTCTTTGGTCTTGATAAAGGCCCAGTGTGGCCGAAATATAGAGCTTGAGTGGATTTTTATATCATACATTACATTGATCCCCTTTTTGTGATATTTCAACAACAAGACTTATTCTAGATGTTCCACTTGTTCCAATATGGGTCGAAAACTCCTTTTTCCCAATCTCAAGAAAAATTTCAAATTTAAATCATATTGATTTTGACAGGATGACATTTTCAATACCCTTAGAGTGAGTTAGAGACTTCAAATGCAGAAAAAAATGAAGTAGTAACCTGAAAAATCCCCATTTGACCCTTTCCTCAAAACCCTAGGAAAAGCCTGGTCATACAAACACTGAATAATGAAACAGCATTGTCCTTAAACAGTTGTTTGTTTGCCATAACCCAACCTACTCCTAACGATAGCCCCTACACAAGCAAGTTCTTGAGACGTACCAGAGGGGAAATATCTGCAAACTGCATAATAATAACAGAAACTTGACGGACCATAAAAAGTAATTAACAATATATAACCTGTGACCTACCTACCC
Organism: Mactromeris polynyma; assembly: GCA_032209605.1. Lineage (NCBI taxonomy): Eukaryota > Metazoa > Mollusca > Bivalvia > Venerida > Mactridae > Mactromeris > Mactromeris polynyma. The sequence continues at coordinate 53,463,500 of JASFXZ010000001.1, forward strand.
AAAATTTGCTGGGTAGGATTAAGCTGACTTCTTTCATCGATGGCTTAATGTATACATTACAGAAGTGACCGTACCTCAAACATATTCTATACATTATAAGTAATACTCAATATAAAACTTTATAATGAATTTAAACATTAAAGCCAGGTAATGGCAACCATTATTGCTAATTAACTAACTAGGCAAACTCTGTAAGTGCTATATAATGCTTGAATCAACAGAAACTGAGCTTAGGGGGGAAACTGGTGCGCAGTTTATGAAGGGACTTTATAAATAATTCAATATACCGATAGGAACTGGAAAAAAGATGAGGATGTATTGATTGTTACAGCTACAGCAAACTTCATGTATCTACAGATTTTAAAAGCTTCGTGTTCCACGCTCGGTGTTTGCCAGTCATGTGTTCAAAGGGAATTGCAGGAATTTTATGTAGCTACCAAGCTATAAAGTCATGTATGTTTACTATGCATACAAAGAGAATTGAATATCACATACATGTAGACCTAAAAACAAGGCTCAACACACATGGTTGGCACCAACATATGTTAAGCCATGGAAAAAATTATTTAACTTTCTCTGATTCTTTAACAACACTGTGTATGTTCTTTTGGCAATTGCGAAATCCAAAAACTGTTCAAAGCAAACAATCATATCAAGTATGACAGACAGCCATGTAAAGTCTACTAATTTTTGGTATATTGACTCGAGCATACTGATCAAAAAGCCAAATATTAGAAATATATTTTACTCTTCAAAACAAAGTTTAAATAAGTATTAACATTTTTTAGGTCATCACCCAAAGACCTCTTGTCCCATACATCTATCTGGATTTAAAAAGCTTTAAACATATTTTAAATCATTTTTGAAACAAGTTTACAGCTCAATACTTATATCAAAATTAATTAAACGCCTATTTCCCTGTACTTTTGAGTGATTGGGAAATTCGCTGTTCTGTTGAACCTTGCCCAAGGCAGGTTTCGAACTCACAATCATCATCACCTTACTGTACGCAATAATTTGATTAAACCTTATTGTACTCTTTAGGCTGCTTACTGGTTCACAGTGAACTATTGTAGCCCTCTGGCATTCGTGTATATGCATATATACATGTACACAAAGCAAAACAGGAGGAGGGGGGTAAAAAATAAACATGAAAAAAGTCTTATTTAATTACATGGAATTATCATCGCAAACATTGCACAAAAATTCTGACCTCGTTCAAAAGTTTAATATAATAAGAATGCAGCATAAGTTCAGGATAAAGTCACTTGAAGTGCGATGTAAATTTTTCAAACCAAACAGCGGCAACTGATTTTAATAAAATGATAGCAGGGGATTTCGCTCTATTGACATTGTTATCAGGTTAGAAAATTTAATGCAAACATGAAAGCTATGTATGTAGTACCTGACACAATATATAGAAAACTGAAATCACTCAAGTTTATTATTACAGTAATACTCAACAGTATAAGTTATGTGCCCTAAAAATATTTGAAGTGATCCTACTAAAGTTATATTGAAAGGATATAGCTACATGTACAGATAATAAAATATTCATGAATTGTAGGATCAATATTTTTGAAAATAGAAATTATTTGAATATGAAGACATACCCAGTTTGGATAGAAGTTCAATTGAATGTTTTAACCAGGTCTGTATTGGGGAACCATTCATTACAGGGTTCTTGAGAACTCCCCAATTTGCCTAATGTGGAGTCTTATACGACAATGTACAGTAAAATCTCAATAATATGACCACCCTTAGGACCCTTGAAAACTGGTCTTCAGAATGAGGTGGTCTTAAACTGAGGTTGAATAAAGAGCAAAACAGTGAAAATGGACTTAAAATTGTGTTCTTAATTTCGAGGTGGTCTTTAAGTGAGGTTTTTTGTACTTCTTTTCTATGGACTGCAGCCTTCATCGAAACTTCGTGTCAAAGGGAGGCGAGGTGGTCAAGGTGTATAGCACCTTAGTTCTGACCGAAAATCAGGACTTCGAGCCCCGCACTGACTGACTGAGTTTGAGTACTGCTCAGAACAGCAGGAAGCAGTCATCGAGAGTGATTAGTATTTAGAAGTTGTAAGTACTTGTTTCACAAACAATACAAAAATAAGTTTAACTAAACAATTACATGTACCGAAAAACACCTACTTTCTTCTGAAACATGTCTGGAGATCCCTTTTGAATTGAAATATTGAAATATTGCGACATTATGTACAAGCAGAATATTTAACCTGTGTACACAACAGCTCAGGGTTTCAAGTAAGCAGCAGGGCTTAGCATTTGACTTCTGGAATTTGCAAAATTGAGTTTTTGGCTCTTGAAAAATTTACTTACAGGGTCAAATTTACATTAAAATGTATGGGAAGTGTTATCGATTCTTTGAAATTTTATCACCAAGGGTCATTTTGACGTCTAGTGTGAGCCCAGAACTTGGCAAACTCCATTACTTTAAATAACTGACTAAGTTAAAACTGGAATCAAAAAATATTCCCTAGCTACAAACGTTAATTACATTACACTAAAAGCTGATAATATTTCACCATCAGTTAATGATTATGTAATTGTATGCTATTTTACCCAAAAATATTCAAGTACATCACTGGTATTCAAATTTGGTGAATGCTTTTTACAGATTCATCAGGTCTTCAATAAAGATATTAAACACAAATGTACTTCAAACTTCAATAGAAGCTCTGATGAATATATGCGCATACACACGTTTATTTCGCCAGCAACAAAAGTAATTATCTATACTTAGAGCCTTAGAACAAATATCAACTCTATCATTACAAGTACAGATATTTCATAGAAATAACAATTTCCCTGAATAACTTCAGTTCCCTGCAGTAATAAATATATGTTATAATTGATAATTAGCATCATAGCATAATTAAAACTTCAAAGAAATCAGTGCAGGGTGTATAAATCACATAGCAGTTGGCCTTATCACATGGAAATCACGAAGTATTAAGAATTGGATACACTCATAGAACACATGTTTTCTTCACAAGTTTTGTGTGAGGGTTTGTAGAGGCTGTTTATAGCATGTGCTATGTTTAAAGTAGAGCTGGTCTGGAAACTACATACAACAGAGGGGGGATTTATTCCAATGAGCAATCTTCAAACTGGCATGAAACAAACAGAAAAGATGGGGAAAACATTACGCAAAAAATTCAAACCCCACCTCCTAAAAAAGTGCTATAAGTTATAACCATATTGTGTTCTGTAAAATTAGTTATGCCTGGGTGAAATAATGAATTAAGTATCCACTTTTTTGTTGAAATTCAGTATTGCTTATGTCAGAGGTATTACTCTTTTGGTTAGAACTGAATTACCGTAGAAACTGTTCAGGTTTTGACAATAAGCAATATCTGTGGTTTATAAGTTTAAACCTATATATTTTACATTGATTGAGAAAAAAGTTCTTACAAGTTATACTAAAAACTCTTGATGACTGCTTCCTGGCTACCAACCAGTACTCGCGCCAAATTTAGGAATTGTGAAGTTCATGATGATCAAAGAAACCCGGTGTGGTTCGAACTCTCAACCTTTGGATCAGGAGTCGGGCACTCTACCCCGTCGAACACTGTGGTTTATATGTTGGCACAAGTAGCAACCATGACAAGTAATTAATTTGAAAACAGAAACATACACAATTTTATCATAAAACTGACCATTTTGAGACAATGTTGACATGGAGTATTATATGATTTGGAAGCTACTAACACCGTTTTTGTGTTTAATTTATGTTTATATGTTTGTGCTTGAACAATTCCTGGCAAGGACCTAGTTCTCACATGTTACATTTAAACCCCAACGGCAAGCCAAGGGAACTGTGACTGCTGAATCAAAAGACAAACAGCTCAGGGGAATAGAGTTCAGTACAATGTGTTTGTAGATATATATGTATTGTGTATGAATTAATGGGCAGCTGAGCTGAAAAACACACTACACACACTGTGACAAATTACAATGGTAGGGGACCCCATCACATGTGACATTTTAATGGCGGACTTATACCATGTACAAAGCCTTAGGCCACCCATTTCACCTAAACAGTATTGTTAAAAGTTCTTTCTACACAGCTAATGTCAGCTTAAACAGGTCATAAAATGAGATATACCTATATATATATAAAATACCTATATACATGTGGTAGGAACTGATCATACAGGATTCAAATCTATAGAACAAAAGAATAGCTACTAAATACTACACACTCTAAAATCTAACAGTTTAAATGAAATCCATATGTTACATTATGCCTACTGATTTTTTTCAAATCACTTATAGAAATCTTACACAACTCAGCACTTTTCATACTCAATGTTATTAAGTTCAATAGGAAGTAATAAAATGAGAACAGTTTATTACATAATATAAATAATGCCAAAAATGGAAAACCCAGACTAGAGTATTAGTTGCAACTTTGAAATGTAAGCAGCTATATTGTAAATTTAATAAGACATCCATATTGTAATCAAGTCAGAAACTATTTCAATAACTTATCCCTACCTAGCAATCTTTAAGTATTACAGATACAGCTAGTTTATCAATTTGTTTTTATGATTTTAGTAAACAATCGGGGATTACTTCTGCAGACATTCAGTTTGTAACGGACATTTATATCTATGCTAAGAATTCAGAAGACAAAGCTGCCACTGTCTCAAAGTATAGATGATGTTAACTTTGAATCTTACAAGTCGACAAGTAAAATTTCAAGAAAATTCTTGCTATATAATCGAGGGCTCAACGCAACACTGTCGTAACTCCAATATAAATACACAGGAGTTGCGTTGAGCCCTCGATATATATGATTCATTTAATTGTTTAGGCCTTGTGTAAATCAGGACTTGGTATGTTGATCTAAGGTGCTAAATTTCTACATTTTGTATTGCTTTTGTAAAGAAAATCAAAATGCCTAGAGCCGCAAAATGAAAGATGGGGACCGATTCCAGGTGTCGGCACAGAAGGAGACGCATAACTTACTTTAGTCGTAGCAGTAGCACTTGTTGTATCAGAAACCCTTTCGTTTGTGACTTGCACAGTCAAATGATCATTGTCAATTAAGGGCCAAGCCCCTTCAACCCTACATGTTTGAAATCTGTTGTCAAATGTTCGTATATGAGGATCACCAAAAACTCCACAATGCTTGTATTTTTTGATTCCGTGAAATGTACACAATTCATCAGGTGGAAGGAAAGTGATTGTTTCACCCTCGTAGACGTCCCCACTTGAGTTACAACTATTAGAATTCATTTGATTGCGCACAACTTTTTTAACACTATGATACTTTATGTTTCCTTTACACCCATGCAATTTTACTAAGCATTGCATGTAAGTCCGTAGACTTGTACACCGAATGACAGGTTCTTCAGTTCCTTTATCAGACGATTTTTCGGTCAGTTTAGTGTATGCCGTCTGAGATTCTTCCCAACAATGATCCACGTCACAAGCATGTACTGAAATACACCAACAATGATATATATAAATGTTTATCTTTTCATCAAGCAATTCTTGGAAGCAGACAATGAAAGACTGATCACAACATTACTGGTACATATAAATGCTTTGTACAAGTTGGTAGTTTATGCATCAAACAAACCCCAAGGAAAATTAGCACTGAGCATGACTGAAATACTCTCCAGTCGTTACAGAAATAGTATACACTAAACAATTATACAAAAACTTAGTGTTTTACTGTGCAACTTACCGACTGAGCAGAAGCATCAATCACTGTGGATTTGATTCATGAAAATTACAGGAACAGCCATAATAGCGTTCAGTTAAAATTGCGGTAGTAATGCAGTTATTCATTGATAAACAGAAGTACATGTAAGGGACTAATACTATTGATATTTCGAATGCCTCATTACAGGTATATGTGCTATTAAATTGTTAAACTTGGTATAATCTATGCAAAGTCAGACAAGCAATATAATTATGTGTGTCAATGAATATTGAGATAGTTTGACCGATGATGTCAGATGGAAATTAACATATAATAAAATCACATGGTTACCAGTGTTGTACATGTATTTCTTAGTCTATATATTTAAACATTTTTAAAATAGAAAAATTTCCAAAAAAAAATATATACTTAAAACGTTGAATATATCATGTTTACAAATGAACATTATATATTCACAATAAAGTCTTTTTGCACATTGATAATTCTTACTTGTGAACTTTTCATCATTATGTGCAACTATTTACTATTTACCATGAGACAAATTTATTGATACGTCTGTATATATATTTGTACAAACAACATTGCATTGTAGATATTCTGTGATATTGTGTTAATTAGTCAGTGTCTAGTAAGCCAAGTGTGGCTGAGCACAAAATATTTTTATGTTTTTTACTTTGTAAAATGTACTGTCATATTTTATGTTTGACACTATAATAAACTATATATATATATATATAACATGTATATATCATGTAAACCAACACATTAAAATATGTCAGGTTAGATTCAACATTGTGTACCAATAATATTATTCAAGTCAGCGCACCTCCCTATGTTTTCTCACTCCATGAAATTGGATTAATAGCAATAAATCATTGGTCTACAATTAACATACTGCGCTAATTCAATCAATTAGCCAATTAATATCGTCCAGCATAAATTGTTTCACCAGCGTTTAATAGGACAGGTGCGAGATTTCACGCGATCGCTAATGTAGTGACATAAGGCAGCTGTATTTACCTTTCACATACATGTAATACAGGTATACCAACGTCCGAAGTGCATGACCTAACTACACGACCAGTCATGCCTAAGATATATTAAAACAACTTACCAGTTTTTAAGAAGATTCCTAATATTAGAATCGTCAGGATAATTGCTTCCCGACCACGCCGGGATATCGGGATAAACATCTCCGATTTTCCATGACACGAGTTCTTCACAAGTGTGTAAGCCTGTTTTTCTTCAAAAATGTCCGAAAACGTCTGCTTTCTTCCTAAGTTTCGTCTGTAATTATAACATGAATATCCATTAGCCATGTAGCGGCATCCTGTATAAGTCACATGACGTAATAATGAACAACATTATTCCATTTATTCTAATACCAACAGTAATTTATTCCAATAATATAACACCCCGAAAATCAAATTAGGTCCAATTTGCAACCGTGTACCGTACTAAACCGTTTCGTTATCGCAGTGTAAAGTGCTATTTTCAATCTAGGCCAGTGGGCGGAGCTAATTCCTCTATCTGACACCTACGGTCGCCGTTGTCGTCACTGATTGGCTAAAGATAAGTCTACTATATCAAATATCAATAGCGCCGTCAAAATGGAGTACAAACAAACATGGCTGCCTGCAATTTGATTGGTTGATAAACGTATCGCTTTTCGCACCTGAGGTGCGAACGCAGGTTCTGATAATTGAATCTAGATTATTAATATGAAAATAAAATGTTTGTGATAAGGTAATGAATTACCGATAAAATATCAGTATCGATCATCAGCAGATAGCGGCGACGTGAGGTACCGATTCCTTACAATTTTATGACATGTTTCTTATATTTACCCGAGGCAAAGTGACAGATTTAGCCTCCAGTGTTGAAATTACATTGTTGCACGCTAATTTCAGACTTTACCCAAAGTAGTAGAGAAAGGAGGAATGAAACACACAAAATAGATACAAATGTAAGATCTTCAATCATTGTATTTAATTGTATATCAAAATTATATACAACGTTTTTTCATATATAAGGGACATAAACCTTGTGCTCATATCAAAATATGCACGAATCCTACAGAGTTGTTCCCCTTTTTAATTTGTTCTCCATGGCAGTCGCAATACACTGGAGAATGTCACGAATCAATAATAAAAAAAGAATTTGTTTATGAAAGAATAAAATTCGATGAATTGGATCACAAATCATCGCAGCAGAATTGGAAGCAGTTTTCAGTCACGTCATTACAATGTTCTTTTCAATTGCTCAAAAGTAGGATAAACATTGATTTACCCGACACTTCCAATTTTCTCGAAGCGTTTTCATTTGTATACAGATACAGAATTCAATGACTCAGGGAGAATTTTTCTGACAGAATTTGAAATGGAAATCAGAATCGTTCCCTGTAATCTTGTCCAAGATATAAATTATCAGGCTCTATAATTTGTGAATTTTCAGAAGTAGTTCCCATCGTTTCGTATTAATGCGCCAGAGAATTTATCCGTTTCCGTTAATGACACCTCGAGAGTGAGGAATAGAACGTTTCATTGGTTCATTATAGAACATAAAAAGTGGCAGTCACTTGCAAAACTAATCGAAATAGAATAATTTTATGCCGGGCCATATATCTTCGATACAACCCCATAGAAAAACTACAGTCTTGAGAAAAAGGATGTTGCGAAATCATTGGAATATTTTAGATGATGTCTTTTTCATATGGCGGAAATCTTAAAGTAAATTATGGTAGAAAACTACTTAACGTATCGATTGCATGCATTATGACATAAGCTTGCAATTCGCGATCTCAAAAATTAATCACACGTTTTATTCTAATGATTCAGTTAAGCGGTTCGATAATTATCTTGCATAGCTGGTACAAATTTCGCGAAAATACTTAAGTATATGCTTAAGACAATTCTATGCAGTATGCTTAAGTCTTAGCTGATCAATGGTAGCAATCACAATTCACAGATATACTAGTACTAAGTAATCATACGTACTTAGATAAACAAAATAACACGCTCGTCCTTTCATCTAGTTTCGGTACTTTGTACATCAACTTTTTAAAGCGAACTAATAAGCAATACGTTTTTCATACAACGGATTCTTATAACGTATCTAAGTATGATACTAAACAAATTAATTTAAGTATATCGATGAACTATATATATAGGTCCTAACTCAATGAGACACTTGGATTCATGTAAAGTATCATACAGTACAACACTGAGATGTTACGTTATTTTATATTACTGGTACATTTACGTGATCAGATATGTTTCAGAATTCTGAAGTTAACGCTGAAATAATCGTATCATGCTTACTGACTGAAATACTCATAAGTTTATTGTTCCGACCAAAATATAATAATGTTCGTTCATTATCCTCAACTTACTCACCAACATCAAAATATTTTACTGGCAATTTATAGGAAAATATTGATCAAGAGAAATACAATTAGGTATTTACTTACAAGAAAAATAAATTGCCGAACTAGCGACCGCGACAAACTTCTAAAAATAAAGTCGGAAGACGGCAACCAGATACTTTTTAAATGTGGCCTTGTTTTTACATTTCTCCTCAAAACCAAACAATGATTTTCACAGAATACGTGAATTTATGATTTGGCTCGGACCGCTATTGACTAAGAAACTCCAAATGTTTGTCAGATTGACCTGATTTTTTTCATTATATGTTCACATGACACCCTACTTTTATTAAAGACAAACAATTGAGCGAGACCGAGTTTACTTAAATACACAGTACAAGGTATTTGAACTCCGCGTCTGCTTAGACAAACAATTTGCAAAGGTTTCCTATTTCTAGAGTGTAAACTGTATTAAAACAAGTCACTGAAAAGTCTTCATTCACTGATCAATTGATTACATAATTATGTTAATAGAAAACGGCTATTAGACGTTAAGATTTTCACACATATTCACAATAAAGCAAGGACGGGTATCATGGCAATGGGATTGGCCCTCGGGGTAGGTAGACAACATTTCTAAAATGTTCTACACGTACTTCTCACGCAGAAAATACTAGTTGGCACCGTTGATTACGGTATGTGTCAACCTCAGCGCAGAAATTGACTGTAATTTAACCGCAAAGGGAAGTAACTGCTGCGATGAGTTTGGAGACATGTAACAGCCATTACCCGGGCAGATGTCGTCAAGGAAGTAACGGTCCCAATATATGTCATTGCAGACTTTTTGTCACTGGTTTAGTTTGCTTATGGTGTGTAAATAATACAATTGTCACCATTTGTCTAGTCATGTGACCGAACATTGTATTGACAGTTGTTTATATAAAATAAATATTTGAAATACAAAGGACACATTCGCAGAACTGCTGTACATATATTTGTAGAAAGGTTAAATGCAAATGGTAATAAAATGGTACAAAGTCATTTTCCTTGTATATGTACAAGTTGACACGTGGTAAAAACAGAAACTGATTTGAACCGCTGATGGTCTCAAATGCCAAAATAAAGAACAGACAGCGTTACATAAAGATATCATCATGCTGTGTAATTGTTTTTATTAAGAAACTGATCCATTTGAAAATGTATATGTAAGCAGTAGTAACTACGTTATATCATTACGATACATGTTAATGATCGAAGATGTGATTAGCATATTTAGGTATAATCACAAGGTAACAATAGTTTGTGGTATGAACACCACTAGCATATACCCTAACCAGACCCCACCTGGTTAACGTAGTCAGAAGAGCACTCGACTTCCAGTCTGGAGGTCCCAGGTTTAAACCCCGAAAAAGGTGTATGTCATCCGTGGCAATATAAGGGTAATTCATCACAAGTAATTTGTCCTTCACCTCTGATTCATGTAGGGAAGTTGTCAGTTACTTTGGACAGACCGAGTTAGTTCTGGTTGGTAACACATGAGTAATGGTAAGATCAACTGACCGCCATAGATCATTGAAATACGGTTAAAAATGGCGCAACGTTCCTACTCACACACATTTCTAACTGTCCCTTTCAGAACCACACAATATACTACTAACAGATACCACCTACAAATCCTAGGTGTAGGTTAAAATAATAATACAGTTTATAAATGACTTCATTGTTTTGGTGGCAATTTCACATTGTTTGGGTTACCGGAGCTGACAGTAACTGTTGTTTATACGTAAACAATTCCATACTATAACTTTCAAAAGAACTCAAGCAGTTGAAGTTGGCTAATATGTAATGACATGCGCCATTTGCACATCTATATCGGGTTTGTTTTCGTGTTTTATTTAGCATTATTGAAAGATGTGGCATTGTTGTGTTTTGATGACCCCCAGAAAAGTGTTACTTCATATACAACCGATTAAAATGTTCCTTTTTGTACCAATTGCGCAGTTGCTATAGATGCAGACTACGCGCATGCCTTCTTGGATAGCTCTCTTGGTCGTAGGGGTTCCAGAATAACGGAAGTGGCGGAAGCGGAACAAGTGTCTCTGCATATATATGAAGAAACAAACGGACTTGCGTAGCTTTACCCTCGTCCTCTACACTTGCTTACCTTTGTTGGCTTCTTGACACGATTTAAACACTCTGGCGTAAATCAATGTATTTTAACGACAATATTTACAAACACATTCGGGTCGGTTTTCTGATATATTATTTGTACAACCAATGGACATTGATGCGCGGTATATTTTCCTATCATAAAAAGGGGGAATTAGGATACAAACAAAAATGTCTACAAGACGAGGTAAACACATTTTTTACAATCGACAATTATACGACGTACAGTAAAACATCAATAATAAGACCACCCTTGGGACCATTGGATACTGATCTTCTAATTGAGGTGGTCCTAATGTTGAGGTTGAATCAATAGCAAAACAGTGATAATGGACTTGAAAATGAGGTCTTAATTTTGAGATTGTCTTATTATTGAGGTGGTCTTTATGTGAGGTTTTACTGTAGTTGATTATGATGTGATTGCAGAAATTGGTAAAATTACGAACAGTGTACACAGAAATCGTTCACAGTATACTTGGCATCTGCACTGCATGATTATAACATTCTGAAAATTCTTATAATTCTACAAGTAGATGCAGAGTTCAAATTAGCAGCAGCAGAGCAAATGACGCAAACATTATCACTTCCAGACTGTGACTTATAATTCAAAACTTGTGAAAATAATTTTAAAACACAAAAATACGGGAGGTATATATTGGTTTCCACCATATGTATAGGTCGAACATAGATGTTGAGCTGTAAGAAGACGTCATATATAAGTGTTGAAAGATGTGTCTTGAAAACAATGAAAGTGCCAGTATAGTGTTTTTCTATCATTCTATTTGACGATCTCTATTTACACAAGAGATGAGCTGGCGACGGTATTCTAACGCTTTTTCACAGGATTCGACACTTCTCGTGAAATAATTCTGTTGAAAATAGCACTAGGCTTGAGAGGTTGGTATTTTAGTTATACCAAAACGTTGAGTGATGCTGATTTGAAGTGTATCGCTGCAGTCGATCATTCGTCAAATTTACAAACTGCATTGCCTGTCAAATGTAAGTTATAGGCATAACTTGTTACAAAAATATAAGTCATTAGAATCTAGGTGAGTCTGGTCTGATCTTACGAAAGCAACTAATCGATGTGAACAGAGATATCAGAACATCTCAAACATATACAAATGTATACTGGTGTGTTCTGCATATATTTAGTGGTCCAACAAAGTTTTAAACGCATTTATTGTACATCAGGGGTCGTATTCATAAACATTATAAGTCTGAAACTCAGACCCAGGCTTTAAAATGTTAAACGTTATTTTTGCTTCTTTGTTGTTATAACAACATAGATTTCAATAAAAAATGGCCAAAGTGTTAAGTGGGTAACAACAAATATTCAAATTAAAGTTTACTCGTTTAAATTAAACGTAAACAAAATGACGGTAAGTATATTTTTGCAAATTTAAAGTCTGGGTTCAGCCTTAAAGTGTGAATAATGCCCAAGTTCGGAAACAAGTTGTCCAACGTAATAATGTCAATCACTCTCACTGACCGCCTCCTGTGTTACTAACCAGAACTCATGCCTACCTCAGGGATTTAAAGGGTCTTGGATTAACCTCGCCCACCACGACGGGATTCGAGTTCGCGTGTCAGGCACTTAACCCATTCGACCACATTGTTTCCATGCAATACTTAATATGGCTTGAATGTTTTATATCTCCGACTTGGGAGTTTTATTCAATCGATTTATCATTAACAAAAACAACCTACTGAACAAGTTATTTGTTTGTCCATATCTTCTAATTAGAAAAAAACGAACGTTGGCACACGCACTAAGCATAGGTTCGTGCATTCTGCCCATTAGCTATAAATAAATCGTCTTCAAAAGATAACTGGTCGTTTTTTCTCTATAACCGAGTAATAAATTAAGGAATTAAGTGACGCTCGGGAAATACTGTCCTAAGGAGAGATATTCTTCTTCCGTGAAAAACATAAACACACAATTAACATTTCCGTCGTCTATAAAACACTATAGACCCATAAAACACCACGCTTCGTCAATACCTATCTAAGACCAGTCATGACTCATGAAAAAAAGCATCTCCAAGCAACATGACCCTTCTTTTACGTAATGGACTAACCTGCCTTTATTCATGGATCTGTCCACAAACAGGCCTTAAGGTTGGTCAGAATGAGGAAATCATGAAAAAGCATTTTCAAGCCGCAACATGACCCTGCTTTTACGTGTTGGACTAGCCTGCTTTGATTATGGATCTGTCCACAAACAGGCCATACGGTTGGTCAGGACTGTGAAATTTTGAAAAAGCATTTCCAAACAAGATGACCCTGCTTTTACGTAATGGACTAGTATACCTGTCAACGAACAAGTCTTATAGTTGGTCAGAACTGGAACATCATTGAGAAAAGGTGATTTATATGATACGTTTACGAATGAATCGAATCCATGATTTTAATGGAGATTTAGAGCTGTTTAAAAGATCGTTTGTACGACTTGCTCAGATTACACTATAAGTGTAGTACTAGAATTCTTCAAAGTTTTCCTTGGCGGTTAAGAAAATGGTAAACTCATCTTGCTCTCTATAATGATTGATGGGACGGTGGGCCGACCCGCGGGGAATAACAAAATATCTGCGTACGAACATCGAATATGAAGATTCCCATATGAAAAATAAATTACGTCTGATGATTATCATATGTCGAGAGAAAGTTATGGGGCAGAGACGTGTTATTTTCGTACAAATTGGTATTGTTTTCGCATTACTGTCAAAAAGAAAAAAGTGGCGCATGCAACTCGTTTTACAAAGAAAATAGTGCGAGGCCCCTCGGTGCTGGAATATTGGGAATCGTTGATACTTTGTAGTGTAAAGTCCTAATATTATGAGGGTAATTTACATTGTAATATGTGCGCACATACTCTCATCATCTAACCTCATACATTCGCCATGGGTATAGTTTTATTACAGCGATCTATTAATCATATAATTCCAGAAGTATCAATAGAAGTGAGAACTGATATGAACCATAACTGTGGTGATATTTTCCTGGTTCTCTTTGATTTCGGCCCTGAAGGGAAATCGTATCGCTGCATATATTAATAACTTTATACATCAGTGGTTTATATAGATTCTGTAGCGATATCAATTACACGTTTTGCATATCTAGTGCATGCATGACATTCCGTTAGTCAGAGAATTCAACAATACTTGGTTCAACTGTATAACTCTCTTATACAGCATTCCTTTGGCTTAAATAGACATTGAATTCAAATTGGACGGTGTGTTTAAAATATGTTAGGTGTTCTGACTCTGAAGTCTGAGATGTAAGATGTTCTGACTCTGAAGTCTTAGATGTAAGGTGTTCTGACTCTGAAGTCTTAGATGTAAGGTGTTCTGACTCTGAAGTCTGAGATGTAAGATGTTCTGACTCTGAAGTCTTAGATGTAAGATGTTCTGACTCTGAAGTCTTAGATGTAAGGTGTTCTGACTCTGAAGTCTTAGATGTAAGATGTTCTGACTCTGAAGTCTTGGATGTAAGGTGTTCTGATTCTGAAGTCTTAGATGTAAGGTGTTCTGACTCTGAGGTCTTGGATGTAAGATGTTCTGACTCTGAAGTCTGAGATGTAAGGTGTTCTGACTCTGAAGTCTGAGATGTAAGATGTTCTGACTCTGAAGTCTTAGATGCTAGGTGTTCTGACTCTGAAGTCTGAGATGTAAGATGTTCTGACTCTGAAGTCTTAGATTTAAGGTGTTCTGACTCTGAAGTCTTAGATTTAAGGTGTTCTGACTCTGAAGTCTGAGATGTAAGATGTTCTGATTCTGAAGTCTTAGATTTAAGGTGTTCTGACTCTGAAGTCTGAGATGAAAGGTGTTCTGATTCTGAAGTCTGAGATGTAAGATGTTCTGACTCTGAAGTCTTAGATTTAAGGTGTTCTGACTCTGAAGTCTTAGATGAAAGGTGTTCTGATTCTGAAGTCTGAGATGTAAGATGTTCTGACTCTGAAGTCTTAGATGTAAGGTGTTCTGACTCTGAGGTCTGAGATGTAAGGTGTTCTGACTCTGAGGTCTGAGATGTAAGGTGTTCTGACTCTGAGGTCTGAGATGTAAGGTGTTCTGACTCTGAGGTCTGAGATGTAAGGTGTTCTGACTCTGAGGTCTGAGATGTAAGGTGTTCTGACTCTGAGGTCTGAGATGTAAGGTGTTCTGACTCTGAGGTCTGAGATGTAAGGTGTTCTGACTCTGAGGTCTGAGATGTAAGGTGTTCTGACTCTGAAGTCTGAGATGTAAGATGTTCTGATTCTGAAGTCTTGGATGTAGATGTTCTGATTCTGAAGTCTTGGATGTAGGTGTTCTGATTCTGAAGTCTTGGAAGTAGGTGTTCTGATTCTGAAGTCTTAGATGTAAGGTGTTCTGATTCTGAAGTCTTAGACGATGTAAGGTGTTCTGACTCTGAAGTCTTAGATTTAAGGTGTTCTGACTCTGAAGTCTGAGATGCTAGGTGTTCTGACTCTGAAGTCTTAGATTTAAGATGTTCTGACTCTGAAGTCTTAGATTTAAGATGTTCTGACTCTGAAGTCTGAGATGTAAGATGTTCTGACTCTGAAGTCTTAGATGCTAGGTGTTCTGACTCTGAAGTCTGAGATGTAAGATGTTCTGACTCTGAAGTCTTAGATTTAAGGTGTTCTGACTCTGAAGTCTTAGATTTAAGGTGTTCTGACTCTGAAGTCTGAGATGTAAGATGTTCTGATTCTGAAGTCTTAGATTTAAGGTGTTCTGACTCTGAAGTCTGAGATGAAAGGTGTTCTGATTCTGAAGTCTGAGATGTAAGATGTTCTGACTCTGAAGTCTTAGATGTAGGTGTTCTGTTTCTGAAGTCTTAGATGTAAGGTGTTCTGATTCTGAAGGTATTAGATGTAAGGTGTTCTGATTCTGAAGTCTTAGATGTAAGGTGTTCTGATTCTGAAGTCTTAGATGTAAGGTGTTCTGATTCTGAAGTCTTGGATGTAAGGTGTTCTGATTCTGAAGTCTTGGATGTAGGTGTTCTGATTCTGAAGTCTTAGATGTAGGTGTTCTGACTCTGAAGTATTAGATGTAGGTGTTCTGATTCTGAAGTCTTGGACGCAGGTGTTCTGATTCTGAAGTCTTGGATGTAGGTGTTCTGATTCTGAAGTCTTGGATGTAGATGTTCTGATTCTGAAGTCTTGGATATAGGTGTTCTGATTCTGAAGTCTTGGATGTAGGTGTTCTAATTCTGAAGTCTTGGATGTAGGTGTTCTGATTCTGAAGTCTTGGATGTAGGTGTTCTGATTCTGAAGTCTTGGATGTAGGTGTTCTGATTCTGAAGTCTTGGATGTAGGTGTCCTGACTCTGAAGTCTTAGATGTAGGTGTTCTGACTCTGAAGTCTTAGATGTAGGTGTTCTGATTCTGAAGTCTTGGATGTAGGTGTTCTGATTCTGAAGTCTTGGATGTAGGTGTTCTGATTCTGAAGTCTTAGATGTAAGGTGTTCTGATTCTGAAGTCTTGGATGTAGGTGTTCTGATTCTGAAGTCTTGGATGTAGGTGTTCTGATTCTGAAGTCTTAGATGTAAGGTGTTCTGATTCTGAACTCTTAGATGTAAGGTGTTCTGATTCTGAACTCTTAGAAGCTGTTGGTGTTCTGATTCTGAACTCTTAGATGTAAGGTGTTCTGATTCTGAAGTCTTGGATGTAGGTGTTCTGATTCTGAAGTCTTGGATGTAGGTGTTCTGATTCTGAACTCTTAGATGTAAGGTGTTCTGATTCTGAACTCTTAGATGTAAGGTGTTCGGATTCTGAACTCTTAGAAGATGTAGGTGTTCTGATTCTGAACTCTTAGATGTAAGGTGTTCTGATTCTGAACTCTTAGATGTAAGGTGTTCTGATTCTGAACTCTTAGATGTAAGGTGTTCTGATTCTGAACTCTTAGATGTAAGGTGTTCTGATTCTGAACTCTTAGATGTAAGGTGTTCGGATTCTGAACTCTTAGATGTAAGGTGTTCGGATTCTCGAGTCATTTACCGTTTTAAGTTTGTCTAGATTTTCATCAAGCTGAAAACGTTTTCGTTTTTTTTTTAAAAATCATGAAGTTAGTTGATTCCTTGTCGCATGTCATATACATAAGCTTAACACGACTCCAGTGTACCTTTGTATGTCTTATAACTGGACCTTACTATCATATGTATTATTGTTATAATAATAACTGAATATTGTATGGGAGATTCAAGTTTTTCGGCAATGTGTCAGCTATACACAGTGGTCAGTTGACCTGACACGTGCTCGTGGGTACCAACCAGTTCTAACATGTTATTCCGCAACTACCCTACGTGAGTCAGAGGTCGAGGTCAAATGACTTGCACGTCTGTTGTCGTCAGTCAAATTGCCACAGAGATCATACGCTTTGCCCAAGTTTCGAACATATGACCTCAAGTTTGACAGTCTAGAGTTCAACTGTTTTAGCTAACCGATCGTGTTACCATTTGCTGTAATAACGGGTAATATTTTGTATTTATAATAGCGATTTCATACATGCGATGGGTATAAGCATTGTCAATTTCTGACGTCATGGCCACAGACAGATAAAACGATCGGGCTTTATGTGTCTAGTAATGTTCCGTGACACCCTCACACGGGCCTCCCCACCAAGACGACTAATTATCTCACAACGATGGTTGTAATTATCAATTCAGTTTAATCTCGTAATAAACACACATGGGTAACTTTAACACGAAATTTTGAACATTCCAATTTATTCTTTTATTTATTTCCTCAGCAATTCTTCCCCGAGAAATTTTAACTCTCGTCATATTATTACTGAAATTGGATTCTCGTACAGCTAATAACGTTCAGACGTTACTTTTATGAAACGAGGGGAAATAACATAGCTGAGAAGTTCTTAGAAGCAATTTCTCTCTATTAACAGAAGAAATATTAACAGTTCTCCTGGGAGTAGCTTGTCATTTAGTCATAAATTTCACAATTTCAGTTAGCAGAAGCTGCTCCATTGTTGTGATAATAGAAATATATCCATTTTAACCAAATATCGGCGTAACAACATCAATCTTGCGTCAGATGGGAATCGTGTATTTTATTTCTTATGCAGTTCTCTTCAATTTGTGCTGTTTCCTATACAATTTTGATCTGTATTGGCTGCAGCAATTCAATATTTCAAATATCTTGAATGGTAATTTGTAGCTGTAGAGAAATTTAATCAGTTTCACTAGAATACGTCACTGTCAGTGAACAGTTCGCTGTAAGACAGCCTAATATCTCATAACATTGCATGAAACGATGTTCAGTCATCAACCCGTTCCCTGTATTTTGATGTGATTGTCCTATGCCACATAAATCGTTTTCCTTTTCAGCGATATTTCTGTTACTAGAATGTGCATGTACAATGATCTTTTGAACTACCAATCTTTCCAAATTTATCTTGTTTTATTGCATATAAATCGTTCAATTGCGCCAATTATGGGCTATGTGTTATCCAAATTATAAAAGCTGTTCTTATGCCGCAATTATCATTATCATTATCAATATCATTATCATTATCATTATTATTGTTATTATTATTATTTGATTAATAAATCATGATCATAATATTTAAGTAGGGGTTTGATGTTGGATTGTGCAATTTAACATTAAGCGTAATCATCGGGCAGTATCCGAAATCTTGTACTATCCGACTTAATGCAAAAAACAGAACATAATTAGATTCACTGTGTCTGGTAATGCTGTAATATACGTTGCGGATCAATATTCATTTAACACATCTAAACAAAATATTGTGATGTTTGGATAATAAACGCAATTCTAAATGCAAACTGTAATTGGCAAAACCAAAAGTGATTAAAGGAAGTAATTAAGGAGATTTTGAATTAATGTAGAGAGTGTGTACAATTACTCAATGTCTCAGCACCGTATTTTGTTCGATGATTACAAGTTTATATCCCGCAATTATATTGGCATCTGTCATACAATTATACATTTTTATTAGCATTTTGTGATAATTTACAAATTATTTGTAAAGAAACTAATCGGAAAATCTTAATTTTGAAATTAATTTCTCTTTTATAATTCTGAGGAACAGTCACAAAAAGATTCCTTATTGATTTTCGTGTATTTCCAGACTCTATGACTGGTGAGGAATTGAGAAATTGGTCTTTCCAGCATTTGATTAGAGCAGACTTTCTGATGCACGGATCTGCGGAAATACGTGACGCTCTCAACTTTACACATCAATTAATTTTATCAATTAAAACTTACTACATTGTAGTTAATTTTTGGAATCAAAGCACATGCTTCCAAATCAATTGAAATTACAGACTTATTTAAGGAATCGATCTTTCAAAAACATTATGTAGGTACGACGTATGCTAGAGATATCAGTCCGACCTAATCGTGTCCTAGAACAAATGTATAGAGACATCTCGTTAATAGGACCACCATTGGTTCGAAAAAGGTCGGTCCGAGTTGTGAAGTGGTCTTGTTATCAAGATAGAATATGGAAGAAAATTTAAAAATGGTCAATGGACATACGGTCTTATTAATGAGGAGAACTTAATTTCGAGACGGTCTTTAACTGTGGTTTTACTGTACATAGTTTAGAACTTTATATTTGAAAAGCACATTTTATCAAAATGACTTGTATCTTCGTTCAAGAATAAATATTATGCCTTTGCCTCATTGCTTCAGATGCAATTCGAGTCACCATTATCGATATCATATAAGACATTCTATTCTAAGTCAACGTCATTACTTAATTGAACTTATCAGTACAGTGGAACGCAGAGTCTGGCTGTTCTTGAGAGGTTGTTGCTATAGAGAGGTTAAATTGTTTGTAAACCAGAAAAAAATATTCTGTTGTTGAAGATATGTTGCTGCTTATGAGAGGGCCACTTTGAAAGGTTGATCAGTATTAAGCCAATGCAAACGATTGGTGTAGATTTAAAAGTAATTCAAATAAAATTAAAATTTACGGCTTATAATGAAATTATCGAACAAATAGATGATGATTACTATAATAATCATGTTCTTGTTGTTGTGCGTATCACAAATTTGTCATCACGGCGCAACCAGATTGCGTGAATAAGACATTAAATAGATACGCCTAGAAGATCCATAACTCAGCGAAAAAGTATTCATAAACATAAACTCTTAGAACGCGTACACAAATTAGCTCTCTGTCGATAGAAAAATAACGGCACCTCATGAAAACATTAATAAACAATCTGCAACTTCAAAATGAATTGTACGCAAGATTTATCTACACTGATCAAAGCGAATTTATCCGCCTGCCACAGTCTTACACTTTGGGAATCATTCATATTGATAACAATCGCCCCTGACAGATACACGTGGTTTGTTAATTAAAACACGCGGAGAAGCCATAACAGTACACGTAGATATACCATATAGTTTCCAATCTATGAAATACACTCGCTATACGGACATCTGTGTATGTAAAATTAATTATTTTAGGGCAGATTGTACACACAAGTGTATCATTATATCATTTAGAATGTATATGTAAATTTTAATTGTTCTTCCAGATGTGGCTCTTGTAAAGCCTGTGAAAACATTTCATATTTGCAATCCAATCATCAATAGATTCTTACATTTCCCAGAAATATAACCACGTGCATTCGACGTGCCGAATCGTTGATAGGATGGTTCAGCGGTGGCGTAAGAATAACACGCTTATAGTTTTGTTTGGCCTCCGATCAATGCACCTCAGGAGCGCCTTTGTGGATAGTCTCGAACTGTCCGATGAAGGACAGTCTAGCCCGATACAATACAATATTTTTTACAGCAAAATTAAACGTTCGAAAGCTTAGACGCTTAAAACTGATACACTGCTGATACACTTGTCAACGAAATAAACTGATACTAAGCCACAATCATAACGGATCGAGTGAATTCGCGGATTTTAACCATGTGTTAGCATGGCAACGAAAATATTGCTAAAGCCTTCTCAAATTCCGAGCAGCGTGGTCGTTCGTTCGTCTCACATAACATTTCCGCGACGGGCTCATCGTCAAGATTCTTGGCGGAACTTGAAATTAGTCGTGATAAATGTTCTTCAAACCTCTTGATTGTGAAAAATCCGACAGTCCAGAGAAAACACGCCAAAAATCTGAAGTTTGAATCATACTAAATGATTTTAAACAAGAAAAGCGAAGGAACTATTTGTTATGACATTTTACGCAGCTGTATTGAAAATTGTTATTTCAAACTAATTCTGGTTAATAATTTTGTACAAATACTTTTATGTGTGTCCACTGAACTTATAAGATTTCTTCGCAGCTTACTGATAACGACATTTTACTGTATAATATTATGATAAAAGAAAATAAAAAGAAGTGCGGAGGGTAAGGCCAACCTGTTACATTTGCGACGGAGTGTCAGTCTATCTGCGGAACATACGACGTTGATATGCCGACATGCGTGTCTCTGTCGTAATCGGTTTAACATTCTGTGATTTTTCTAAAGCAAAAACTGCAATTATTTCAAATAACGACACAATAATTGAATGAAATTAAGGCGGACCAGAAATAAGATGTTAGTTCATCCCCTTAGGAAATAATTTGTCAGCTAAGTTGATCTGTCAACGTCTCCTATGGGACAGACTGTCGTAAATTTGTGCCCCCGGACTGTGCCGGGTTTTAAACATTGTGAATTGTAATCTCAATGGCGGTGCACTGGGAGATGTGTCATGAATCAAATATGACTAAACTCTGGTGAGTGTTTTTCCTGAGTTGTTCTCGTGTCCTCCTAATCTAGTCATTACTGTTTAATGCATTTAACTCCCCAAACTAACTCGCAATATGTCTCTCTAAAATGCAAATGTGGTACCCTTTTGTTACCGTTTAGCAGATGTTCAGTGCCAATCAGCAAAGAAACATTTTGGCAATGTGCTTAATTTATTGCAGTTTGATAATAAATCAATGGAGTATATTAATTATTGTACAGATTATTGCCGTTAAAAATACTATTTAAGAATGATGTTCAAAGCCATATGGTTTGTTCTATTTGACAAAATAGCATCGTCATTTAAGCAAAAATAGCGTCTTGTTCATAGATAATGTGAGCGTAGTTACGTCCAATTGTAACTAGCTGTATTGCGACAGCGTTCATGTCCGAAATACTGTCAAATGAGACAATATCCTGATACCAATGTTTCGCGAATTGAAGTTACAAGGTTGTTGTTTCGCGAGGGTAAAAATTATGTTCTCGAGTTTCTACTTCCAGATTTGTCGTAAAATTAACCCAAGAATGTTAGACAAACATTCATTTTCGGGAATATGACGATGTCGCGAAAACAGCGAAACTAATCCCTAGCAATAATGGTTTTACAGTGCAATGTCGTGTTTCTCTCATACATTTTGTATAATAGGCTGTGTCGGTCGATTGGAACTGAACACCTATCGACAAGGCTTAATGCTTCACAAATATTTGTATTCCATTTTAAAACAATTGATTTATATTAAGTAAAATGTACTGGTGCGACAATAAGTGACGTCTCTAATAGTCTAAAACCTATCCATCCGGTACTGACAGGATAAAACTCAGTATCCGGTTCTTTATAACAAAGCTGGCCCATTTTCAACCTTTATGATCATTTTACCACAAAATGCAACATTAAACAGCGGGCTTCATTGACTTAATGTGCTATGTATTATATTTATGTAGTGTAGATTCATCACAAAATGCTTATCAAGACTCATATTTATGTTCGTCAGAAACTTTAAACGGTTACAGACGTGTATACTATACAATCTATATATTAAAGTGTGTATTATAGTAAGGAACAAATCAAACAAATCTCTATATGCCGTAATGTTAAACATACGCTTGACACTTCGAGGAAATTTGACTGTAAAAGATACGTAAGGTGTTATCTACAACATAGAACTGTATATTGAAACTACATACGGTTACATAGAAGATGTATTAAAAATGAAATAAATTCCTGCACTCTAATAACTTATGAAGATGTGTTCTTGCTTTGATATTTGAATATTTAGAGTGTGTTTGGAATGATAATGGTATACAAAAAAACACATGTAAATATAATGTCATGTTTATGTATAAAGAGTATATTTTTACCAGTTTATATGTCTACTTTGTGACTGTGCATTTGAAATACAGCAAATAATGCAAATTAAATACTAATTAATTCATGACAAACAGACGGATGTACGAGGGATGATCCAAAACAGGACTCACACCAATATGGTATTTTTTAATATTATAATATATATACCATCTTAAACCGCATTTCATGTCCGTTCTGGTCATATAAATTCAATATTGTTTTTACATTACATTCATCACATTGGCTCCTTCGCTACCATGGCAACGCGAACCCGGCGCAGTCCACTGAGACGTTACGTCATCTTTGTATTATACATGTACATGTTTTCCGATACTATACGCTACTATAACGTATAAGTTTTAACATAACTGGAAGTCGCTGAGCACTCTCCAATCAAAAGGCAAAACTTTTAAATATTACCTTACTAGCGAACATTTTATAAGCGTGAATGTTAATGTATTTGTAGAGTAACTCGCCAAAAAAAAATTGAAGACAAAGATCGTAAACTTTCAATAAGCTTTTATTATCGAATTGGATCGGTCATTAACAATAGAACCTGGATATATTTAACTTTAAATTAGGTACGGCGATTTCTGTGTGCCTTTTCTCAAGATAGGTAAGTTTTAAAGCGCATTCAGGTAAAATTTCATGACAAGTTCACTGTGTTCCTTGAAGATTTGCTTAACTTTAATATTGGCGAAATGTCGCGGAAAGATATGTTCGTTTTGTACTTAACTTCAATAATTCCTTGTGAAAGTTCGTTAGTTGCGTTGGTTTTAAAATGCTCAGTTAAGGAAAATATCAGACTTAGGCACACTGATAAGAATGGTTTAAGCATTTAATTTCCTCGTGAAATCGAGACCATAGTGGTGGAAGAGTAGATCGCCTGACCCCTAAGCAGAAGGTTGTGGATTCGAATCCCTGATTTAAGCGTTAGTTCTGGATAGTAAAACAAATAAGATTACACCAAATCGGGACCAGGGCACCCAATGTAATCCTTATACACAATTTATGGCAGTTTCAAGCCTTAAAACTATAAGATATTCGGTTTGAATCCATTTACACCCTTCGCTTTATCTCATTCACGCGTTTTTTTAGCAAAATACACCCGATAAGTGCCATAATGTGGGATGTATAGCACGCTTTAGGTTTTATTGAAATACCACAAAATTGATAAGTCGAACTGGTTTGCAATAATGAGCCCGGTTATCATTGAAATGCACTTGTTATAAAAGACCCGTGAAATAAGTGTAATCACTGAAACAAAGAACGATTATTGTTTCAGAACACAAAGAATGCGCCCAACGTTCTCCATAGCGAAACTAAGCATAAAGAATGTTGTAAAAATTATATGATATTTCATGTCATGATTTATATAACCTTGATGTACACTTTATGTCCACACAGCTTTTTTCTTGCTGCGTATACTATTTTATTAATTCAGGAATGTTTTAATGATTAAATTGTATATCCATCGTGTAATTGCCTATAGTTATATATTGTTATAAAATCCAAATGCCATCAATTTTGTCGTTCGATGGTCACCATGCGAATAGTATTTAATCGGTCAATACTTAAAGCCAACTTCATGACTCTGATATTGCGGGTACAATGACACATTTGAATTATTTTGAGTATTTTTAAGAAATTACCTCCCTCAGGCGATATATGAACTTGACATTTAACTTCCATTCGAGACAATATTTTTGCTCGTCCATAAGGGATTTCTCGGTGGCGAGAATAAACGAATCACAGTGCTTACACGTTTGGTTTTGGATGTAAGCTGTCAAGTTTCAGGATGTTTTGAAATCTCCATTATACAGATGAAACAAAAAGAACACACAACGCGACGTAATTAATTATCGAAATAATATGTCAGGGTTGTCTACAGCGTTCCTTCATTGCCATAAGCAGCTATTCATTCAATATTATTCCATAAGGCAATACCTATATTAAGTATTTGGTCAGCTGTTAATGATTCTGAGACGATAAAATTAACAATCCTCGGTCTAAACGTGATGTTTTAAGACCAGTTTGATAAATAGTTAACTTCATTTTCCGAAACAAATTCAGCTAATATTTCGCGTATTGCAATTCTAGTATGTGTAGAGGTCTGAAGCTTTGTAATTCAATTAATTACGTCGCGTTGTGTGTTCTTTTTGTTTCGTCAATTGAATCTTAAATTAAAATGTTTTGCATTATATTTTTTGTCTTTGGGAAGTATTGTGAATTTGTAACAACTGACATTCTAAATTAAATCAAGTTCATTAGAATAGAATTGTATAAAAACAGAAACGATGTGAACATGTTTAAGGAGTGTCACCTGTCGATTTAGCCTAAGTCTGATGATTTTAAATGAACTATGTTCTCGTTCTAAGATACAAATTAAACGCCTTCATTTTGAATCTTAGCATAATGCCATACTTAAATGTTTATTTGACAAAACCATGCAAACTCCTGAAAAATGGCACCAACTCAAAAGGGTGAGGTGTCTGATAGGGCTAAAGTTTTGGGGCTGCGTAGTAACAGTTGAACCGTGATTGGTCATAAAATGTAATAAGTATATAAAATTTGCTAAAATATACCAAACAAATATAATTTTAACGATGGCTAGACATTTTCTGGTAAAAGTTGGACATATAACTTTGATTAACGTTTGGCTCGTTCTTAACAAGCACACGTGTATATATATGCAATCATATCACTTCATATGTTAATGCCGTCTAAAATCCCTTTCTAGAGAGACACAGACCAATGTGGGTGGGTGTTTTTTTTAAATATTCTTTCTTTGCCTACTCGTTTACTATACGTTTGCTTTTAAAAGGAAAGGGAAACACAAGTGTAGTATGAACTGTACTGAATATTTACTCATAGGGTGTCTTATTTGTTCTCCGAAACTTACACTATGTTAGTAGTTCGATCTAGCACAAAGAACTCACAAGTTGTTTTAAAAACTGACACCAAAAGTTTATAGAACCGTGTGGAAGGACAACAACATTGCGTGTGGAAGGATTCGTTCCCATGTTTGTTAATATAGTTTAAATCAATATTTTTATCATCCCAACGAGACTATTACACTCAGTGACATTTATAGCAGAATTAGTTTGTAATAAATACATATTCATTCGTAGGACATTTTACTTGCATGTACACATTGAAAAAGTCCTCTGTCTGAATGATATTTAAGTAGTGAAATAACTACATTGTACACTTATTTATGAGTTGATTATCAAATCATAAGTTTATAATTATAATGCTAACAAGATATATCTAGAGCTATGAACAAGTATGAGTATCCGTAAACAATCGTATAGCATCTAACACAACACAAGTTATAAGGGGATATTTGGGGTTTTAGAAAACCACTTTGCTACATTAAATTTAATTATTTTTCAAATCAAACCAAAAGGAGCAGCCATTAAATAGTAAAAAAATATGTTTGTGACTTTTGCTTCATTTAAATTAAGTATACAAAAATAATTTAATAATTGTTAACATAATGTAGAAGTAAGTTCTCATTTATTGATGACTTTACATAAGTACGTAAGAAAGTAAAGTATTTATTAAAGAAACATGTGCAATATTGCATAATATACATACATAATATATACAAAACTACAGCACTCGGCGCAATGGGCATACATGTCACTGTCAATTAAACATAAGTTGATTACAATTTATGAACAAATTAAAAGACAAGCAAATTCATGTATAACACAATTCATGCCTAGATATTTACATATATTTTTATATTTAAGTGTTTTTTTCTACGATAGTATAATTATTTCAATTTGAATTCAAACGAATAATGATATTTTGGTGACAAACATGTGTACATATAACAGACATAAACTCATGGAATTAATATTGTATGATTTTTGTAAAAGCGTTACAAATTTTGGGAAAATGATCAAATTCAATGATTTAATTTGATCAAATATAAAAAAGAAAAAAATATAATTAAAACTTTAATACTTACTGTCCATTGTTTTCCATTGTATTCCAGTGAAATACCTGTATGCTAAACAATATTTTTTGTGAATTCTATCACATTTTACAGTGTCACAAACTCTTACAACCCGATTTTTTATTAAAAAATATTAATCCATCAACCTTCATAGATATCACGAATAGGAAATCCGAGACTCGATGTGTAAAAATCTTAATCAATTTGTTAACACTTTCACTGACTCGATAGATGGTTTTGATTGTCAAAAGTGGTAAAATTAATATCGTCTGCCAAAGTAGATTCATTCATTCTTCATGGTGAAAATTAACTTTGCCACGACGAGTCTAAAGAATATCCCTATTCTTGAGCCGTATCGACAAACAACCGGTACTATGGTACCCCACTGTTCGTTATTGTATATTATAGCGAGTATTATCAATAATCATCTTGCCTTTATATCATCCCGATGTTATAACACTTATATGTGATGTAAATACAGATAAATACAAAATACGCGGGAATTTACTTGAAATGTCGTCTGCGACAAGAAATAATGAATTTCCTGACTTCGGTCACACGATCAGAATGTAACCAGATGAGAGTGAAATCGAAGGATGCGAGAGAGAGAAAATCTTTGTATACGATTAGTAAAAAATACTATCACAGCTGAATACGAGAAAATGCAAATATAATATCCAAGGTTTTTTTACACTGAATTAACTGTTGCTATGCACTGACGATCAGTTGATGAAGAACGCGCAGACGAATTAAAACGCTCACTCTATCAGACGATATTCAAATGCAATTCAAATAGCCATCAGATTTTTTTCACTCGTTTGCCCAATGCCGCCGATCCTTAATCCGAGAAAATTAGAAATTAAACATGTTTGAGAAATGCTCGGTATGAACAAAAAAAAATCCAAGTCGGAATTTCTGTGTGCGCTGTTTGTAATACAGAGATGTAATAAAATTTAGTTGCATCGATATAAAATTCGCATATTGTTTACATATATCGTATAAATCCCGTAAGGTAATACGCCACTCTCCGATTAGCACGCAAACTAACTATTCTGTGTTCAAAATGTACTCGTTTTAAGTTCAACTATCGTATATATTAAGCGTATTTTTTCACTACCTGGGTCAGTTTATAATACTGAAGTTTTTAAGCCTTTGATGAAGAAAACGGTTTTGTAGCAAGTAGGACATATATCCAGCCTACGATCTTTACTATAGATGACTTGCTAGTGTGATTTAACAGTTCAAAACACACTCTTGGTGAAAATTATTCACTTTAGTTGTTAGACTAGAGTTGGGAATTTGTTTCCCAACATTTCAGACGATAAAAACCCGACTTACCATCACAATATTATGTAATATAGGTTTGTATTCGCCATCGGCGAGTTAATGTTCGACCACATGCCTGTTAATATAAAGTTTTGTTGTCTCAGACTGTCAATATTACCGGGGACTAACATTGTCATGACTGTGTTTTTTTTGGTATCTAAGAGATTAATAACGTCTGTAAGATAAAACGGTGAATGATCCTCTTAATGCATGTCAGATACATATTCTGTAAAAACAGCCAGCCATTTCCAGCCTTAGTCAATTTATCATCAGTCGCACGCAGCCTTGGACGTAAGGTCAATTTATTATCAGCCACACATAGCCTTGGAAATATGGTCAACTTATCATCAGTCCCACGTAGCCTTGGACATATGGTCAAATAACCACCAGCCACATACAGCCTTGGAAATATGGTCAAATTACCACCAGCCACACATAGCCTTGGAAATATGGTCAAATTACCACCAGTCACATACAGCCTTGGAAATATGGTCAAATTACCACCAGCCACACATAGCCATGGAAATATGGTCAAATTACCACCAGCCACATACATCCTTGGAAATATGGTCAAATTACCACCAGCCACATACATCCTTGGAAATATGGTCAAATTACCACCAGCCACATACATCCTTGGAAATATGGTCAAATTACCACCAGCCACATACATCCTTGGAATAATGTCCAAACTATCATCATCCAGACGTAGCCAAATTATCATCAGCCGTTCGTAGCCTTGGACATAGTGGGCGCCTACGGTCAAATCATCATCATTCACTCGTAACCTTTGAAATCAGGTCAAGCTATTAATATTATTTATATAATAATTTTCATCATTATCATAATACACGTGGACGGTTTGAAATTACTCCTCCAAACACGTTACTCGACTTCAATCATCAAGTATTCCGTATAACTACAAATAGTGACTCGTTTGAATTGTATTTTCCAGCTGGAAACTCAATTCGGAATATCATTTACTTACTTCTAGTATATCTATAAACGTTTTGGCGTATTATACATACGTATATATACACTAACTACCCACCATTTTGTTCGTAATATAAACTACAGCATTTTTTCATGCACCATTGAAATAACTTGCCGGATTTTGGAAATCAAATGCTCATTATTAGTGGCAGAAAAGTCTGGTACATAGATAGTGTCCGGTTCTCTGATGTTCCGGATCGATGGATGGGAAAGTACTGGGGCTGTAGATGAACAATATTTGAGGGCACGGGAGTTTTTCATAACTCTGATTTCCAGTCTATATACCATCATTATGTCTGCTAACAATTATATTAGATGTACAAACCATTGATTAGTTATCAAATTTGCCAAATTAAATACGTTTCATTGTCAGAAATTGGTTAAACAGTCAATCTTACCCATTTTTGCACAAAACTGAAATGGGGTCAAAATTTGACCCTTCGTGGCTGCAGTCCTTTGCAAATTAAATACGTTGCAATATTTTTTAGAGCGGCGAACCTCTTATATACATACTGTCTCTTAAAACATTCAATTTAGATGGAACTATATTTTAACTTCATTAAAAACGAAAACTTCAGAATAGCTTTAACCAAATTTCCAACTTATTCTCACGATTTGGCAGTTGAACGCGAAAGATATCAAAATCAACCTAAACATCAAAAATGTTGTAATAATTGTAACCAATATGACAGAAAATGAATATCACTTTCTACTAATTTGTCCAAAATAGAGAAATATTAGAATTCAATACTTAAAAGCTTATCATTACACCTGGCCAAACATACACAATTTACGAATCTTATGTGCGGAAATCCAAAAGCTACATGTAATCTTGCGAACTCTGTTTACTTTGCCAATTTATGTAGAAATCAAACCAATGTCTGAAAATGATGTAAAATTTGTGATGCTATTTGAAAATCCACGTATTTTTTCTACAGTGTAATTGTATAGTTGTATTGACTTTTGTTTGCTATAAACATTGTAACATGTTTTATGCAATAAATGATAATGTATTGTATTGTATCAATAAAATAAAAACTACACAACTATTGAGCAGCTACCTCTCTTCAACATCATTTTGTTTTCACAAAATAAAGATATACTGTCAATTTAACCTCTCTAGAGCAAAAACCTCTCAACAACAGCCAAAATATGCATGTCCCAAAGGACGTTGCTATGCAGAGGTTACATTTCGTATGTACTGTAAAACTTCAATAATAAGATCACCCTTGAAAACTGGTCTTAATATTGAGGTTGGATACAGAGCAAAACAGTCAAATGGACTCGAAAAATGTGTTCGTAAATATAAGGTGGTCTTATTATTGAGGTGGTCTTAAGTGAGATTTTACTGTAAAGTGTACGTTAATTTATATCTAAAACGTATACTGACCAAAAAAAGATACGCACCACTTTATTTTCCATCAACATAAATGGTAGTGCTTGCGAACAGAATAACGTGAGCGCAAAATGAGCAGAAAAACATTCGAATGTATGTTTGTTTAATTGGCATTATAGTAAATGATGCATCATGCTGAGAAATGTCGCCTAATGTCAACAAGAAATCTCCACAATTTTATCGATTTGCAATTCTGCATTAGTGATCAAACTATTCCATCGTGTTAAACCGATTGTAACACTTATAAGTATATTGATCATCACAACAGTAACAATAACACCTCCTTAAAAAGTAACGCAATGGATTCAACTAAAAACGGACTCTAGCGTAATTCAGCCCAAAAACCCAGTAGTTGACAAACTGCAGACTGAAAACTTCTCTAAAAATTCAGCACCTTATCGTAAAGAATTAGGACTAGCAATGAAAATAACAATTTCTTTCCCACATTCATCACCGGCTTGGAAATAGCCTTTATGTCCTGTGCCATGTGGTCCAAATGATTTGTTCTATGCCGTTTTTCAACAGTTTTTCACTTATGTGCGATGGTCACCTGGTCTAACCAATGTTCCTGGGATGCCAACCAGTGCTAACCTGTTCTTCCACAACAACTGATGCCTGTTTCAGATGTATCAGGGATAGAGGATAAAAGCGTTTGACCACATCACTAAGCAAAAACATTTCTTGCTCTGACGCAAGTATATTGTACGTACTACATGTACATCTATCTTATCTTCCTTTCTATTACATGCACTTTGTAATCTTGTCATTTATTGTATAATGCATGACAATTTAGACAAATAAATATGTATACCCATCATCCGTGAATCGAACCCACGGCATCCAGTTTGGCAGTTGAGTACTGTACCAACTGAGCAAACCGGGGGGAGGCCATCACAAGTGTAATTGCTACAATGTTTGATATATTCGCCCTGTATGAACGTGGTGTTAGGTGGTTCATTTATTGATGTAAAACCGAAATTCTATTACTGCATGTTTTGCCTGTATTTTAATCAATGTTAACGTGTTTAGTGCTAATTTGTCGTATCGCTGTTTTTGCTCGTACCATCTAAACATTCTCATCTAGTATGCGTAACTTTGCGTGTCTATAACGCAAGGTTGGATTTGTTTCGTAATGTGGTAAAAAATCGTAGAGAATTTGAAACTGTATTCATACGTCAGTTGTCTGACTAAATTATATCCGACTATAACCAACTTAATGATCTCATAATTGCGTGATATAGAGTAGATGTATTGTACTTTGAGCATTCCATCGGTTTGTGCACAATTAGACACATGTAAATGATCTGCAAACGATGGCATTTCATCAGTGTAGGTTTCAGTGTTTGAAGACCCGCTTCAAAATAAAGCCGCTTATTGGTTGGTTCTTAGCGTAGTCTCAAGGTTGACCAATGACGAGGCTGCAAACTAAGATTGGTCTACAAAGTCCCCATAATAACCTTTGATCCACGTAATGTTCTAATTAAAAGTCGACTGCTAAATACGTATTCGCTACATTGCAAACATCTTTTGACATATAGTGAACTGCTGTGTACAAAAGTGAAACAAATGTCGAGCCGGGAAAGCCACGTTCACATATCGGAACTTCCCCTCATATATCTAAACGATAGAAAAGTGAAGCGGCACACACAGGGAAGGTCACTAAAATACCGAAATAAGGAAATCGAATAACATACCATCCCCAACGAACACAAAAACATGAAAATGGATACCAGATTGAAAGACAATGTAACTTTAGAAATAAGGCAATAAAAACGAGGGCATACAGCCATGGAACGGTCAGTCAAAATATTGGGGGGGGGGGACTAAACTGGCGTAACGGCATGCCAACCTAGCACTTAACCGATTAACACAATATGAGAAATAAACCAGACGTTGCGCTGTCCCTTAACTCAGAATCATGCCAACATGGAAGTAAATCAGACTTGTTAAGTCGAGGGTCTTGGGCAAATTGATTATTGAAGCTGAGTTCGAATCAGTTTAAGTACAGGTGCCTCTCCTTTGCTTCTCACTATCGAAGGGTCGAATCCCACTTGGTGGAACAAATTTTATGTAAGAAATTCCTCTGGTTTGTTTGTGGAAGGTCGTGGAACAGCCAGAACACATGCCCGTGACTGAAATAATGATCCCGGGGGCGCATAAGATTTTCTACTGCATGTAAGCGTGACAGTGGCCATTTTATCGGCATTGTTTTGGTTCGACAAAACCATTCAATACACATCAACAGAGACATGTCTGACTCACCTTACTCCACATCTTCAGAAGTTTGAGCTTACAATTTTATATGATATGTTTTTGTAATTATTCACAATGTTAGAAGAACTTTATTGACATGATGTTGACGTAAAAACTTGTGTTGAGTATATTTTTATAGATCGCATTATGGATAGTTTTCAATCCTCTTCTATTTACATATTATATTAAACTGCTAATGAATACGGTTTATGACATAAGAGATAGTTTGAGTGGTAGTAAGAGGACTGTAAATATTTGTCACCAGACGCTTGCACCGTGGTCGCCATTGTTCCATTTCATCGCGCATGCGCATTGCGTATGGTTATGAGTAGCGCCATATTGACAGTGATACTATGGTGCTTCTCAACTGACAATAGAGGAAAGCACTTGAGTTAACCAATAAAGGGTGTAGATAACCTGCTCACAACCGTCGAATTCAATTATTAGCATGAAAGAATTTGAATGAATTGATTCGGCTTTGAAGGAAACAAATTAAATAGAAATCGAAATATTGAATAGAGAACTGTCGGGGTTAAATAGTTTCTGCATTACACAAATGCGATGGGAGAACACGAATCCTGGTGAGAGTAGGTTAGATTGAGGAGGACATTGTAAAGAATTTTTGAATACAATTTGCATTTCATTTGACTTTCATCGTGAATTAATTAAATGCTTGCTAGGTATTCGGATTATGAAAATAAGCCGATGCTTAATTGTGGGCTGGTAAAGCGCTTTCAAAATTTGCCATCTGACATCGATATGTAAATTATATGTTTACGGTTTTCAAAAGAAATTCTGCGGCATTTTTTTCGACGAAAATTGGGGATTAGATATGATATGACTTTAATGAATAATTGTCAATATCGTTGTCGTCTCAATCATCGTTATATGTGTCGTCACGTGTTTATTTGAACAGCTACACGCGTGCAATCAGTAATACATGTAATTGCCAATTATACAAGAAAATATGATCAAATATTTCACACTTAAAATATAATGGTTAAATACCATGTCAGACATCCGTGA
Organism: Mactromeris polynyma; assembly: GCA_032209605.1. Lineage (NCBI taxonomy): Eukaryota > Metazoa > Mollusca > Bivalvia > Venerida > Mactridae > Mactromeris > Mactromeris polynyma. Next base: position 53,497,758 of record JASFXZ010000001.1, read on the forward strand.
TAATACTTTAAATTTGTAATGCATGCGCGTAACTTTACCCGTACTTTTTAAACTGTTTCCGTTGGTAAATGCAAATACCATTTATTTTAGGTTTTTAGTTACTGAGTGGTGGTTTGGCTTAAGTGCTCCTGAGAAACCGACCACTTCTTTCACTTTCAACTGAAAGCTTCCATACATGTGTATTTTACTCACCAAATGAACAGCTTGTGGTTGATGCTACCTGAAATTCACAAATTCGTCATTTTTTCAGGCAAACGTTCAAGACAATGGTCATAACCTCTACATACAGTCGGACCTCGTTTATTCGACAACCTTCTACCTGGATACTCGGTATCACCCGAAATAAATATCAGGTCCCGATGTATCTTAGCTCATGCAAGTCGAATTGAAATCGAAACCATGTATTATTCGAAATCAAATTTCGGACCCGAATTCGAATGAACGAGGTCTGACTGTATTTCCATATTAGTTATTCTATTTTTCCCAGACTACAGTTATATTTAGTAGCTAACATATTATCATAACATTTTTCAGTTACATCTTTTAGTGAAATCAGCCGTTCATTTAATTAACCGACGGTGCCAATATCGTCATATTTTTGCATTTACGATCTGGTATAAAAAGGTAACAATTTTATATCGTTGTCGTCCTTATACAAAACGTAAAAAATGCGTAATATGAGTGATGACTTGGAGTGCTTTCATCGTGGGTTTAGATTGCTACGTAAGTATATTATAATGAAAACTGAAGTGATCCTTCATATGATATGCATGAATACTTCAAATATAACGAACTCATCATACTGAGACATGTGAAGAGTTTACGCGGCTGGAAAAGACGTCGAAAATTCCACCTTATCATGTATGGTAGTTAGCATGGATTATCTACCCCTTATTATAACTTTATTTCCTCCACATACACGGAGAGTATAACATATATACAAGATATTACAGTACATGCAATATATGGTAATTGCAGACTATTAAACATAGCAACCGATATGAAAAATACACACACACACACACGCACCGTACAATTACATAAAGACGCTAATATAATACATGTAGTATCAAATGAGTGTTCATTTTGAATAAAAAAGTATATAAATATATAATTAACACTATGTTTTCGGCGTACTATTTTGAAGAACGACGGGAACCAGACTAGTGTGGTGGTAATCGTGGTACCCAGATACGGTGTCGGTAATAGAACAGAGCAGAGCGGAATTGAACTAATCTATCCCTATTTGGTTGTCACCCACGTTGTTTTCATTTCAGGAAACATGTCTTCATATTTCATATAATTTGTTTCCATTTTCCATTTTGTTATAAAGTAAATTTCGGCAGCTCAGTTAGTAATGGACCGTTAGAATTAGCAATTATATCTTGACGGGCACGTTATGCAATATTGTAATTCATAAATGACCATTGAAACCTCTCCAAAGACGTCCTCTCTTTAGCAAAACTCTCTCAACAACAGCCGAAATATGCACCTCCCAAAATGTGTTGCTATGCAGAGGTTGTGGTGTAGATAAAAACACAAATACTTCGACTCAAAATATAAGCAGTATAACAAAATCCATGTAGAGACATTTGTTGACATTATCCGCATACATGTACATTGTATTATAATCTAAAATACTAATTTTCGACTGATTTGCGGAACTTTCCTGGAGCTCAAGCACATCAAGCTGTGTGTAAATAGGCTGAAACCTTCAACACGCCACTTTATTCTGACCACCAGGAGATTGCCACGAGTTCTCTGTCTTTCTATATCCCTTCTATAGTATATGTATATGTGGTACTATGTTCTGGCCCCGAGTTCTCTGTCCTTCTATATCCCTTCTATAGTATATGTATATGTGGTACTATGTTCTGGCCCCGAGTTCTCCGTCCTTCTATATCCCTTCTATAGTATATGTATATGTGGTACTATGTTCTGGCCACGAGTTCTCTGTCCTTCTATATCCCTTCTATAGTATATGTATATGTGGTACTATGTTCTGGCCACGAGTTCTCCGTCCTTCTATATCCCTTCTATAGTATATGTGGTACTATGTTCTGGCCCCGAGTTCTCCGTCCTTCTATATCCCTTCTATAGTATATGTATATGTGGTACTATGTTCTGGCCACTAGTTCTCTGTCCTTCTATATCCCTTCTATAGTATATGTATATGTGGTACTATGTTCTGGCCCCGAGTTCTCTGTCCTTCTATATCCCTTCTATAGAATATGTATATGTGGTACTATGTTCTGGCCCCGAGTTCTCTGTCCTTCTATATCCCTTCTATAGTATATGTATATGTGGTACTATGTTCTGGCCCCGAGTTATCTGTCCTTCTATATCCCTTCTATAGTATATGTATATGTGGTACTATGTTCTGGTCCCGAGTTCTCTGTCCTTCTATATCCCTTATATAGTATATGTATATGTGGTACTATGTTCTGGTCCCGAGTTCTCTGTCCTTCTATATCCCTTCTATAGTATATGTGGTACTATGTTCTGGCCCCGAGTAATCTGTCCTTCTATATCCCTTCTATAGTATATGTATATGTGGTACTATGTTCTGGCCCCGAGTTCTCTGTCCTTCTATATCCCTTCTATAGTATATGTGGTACTATGTTCTGGCCCCGAGTTCTCTGTTCTTCTATATCCCTTCTATTGTATATGTGGTACTAAGTTCTGGCCCCGAGTTCTCTGTCCTTCTATATCCCTTCTATAGTATATGTGGTACTATGTTCTGGCCCCGAGTTCTCTTCCCTTCTATATCCCTTCTATAGTATATGTATATGTGGTACTATGTTCTGGCCCCGATTTTAGAAAGCTTTTACATCTGATTTTTACCCAAATATCGACGCTAATTTGACAGGTGCGCGGGAGAATGACATTGCGGAAGTTTCGTATTTTAGTCTCAGTTTTTATTGTCTTACGATCAAAATTTATCGTAGAGCTACGACTATCGACTTACGACACCGTTGGTAACCTCCCCCCCCCCCCGGGTCTTTATTTAGGCTTTGTAACACTATATTGAACAATCGTATACTCAACTTATTACCATATGACGTCACTTTCTATTGTCCAGTTCCGTTTTGTTCCATTCTGTTCTATTCTATGAACATTCACACAGATGTAAGACATCACCCTATTTTATTTGTAACATAATGTGTACATAATGTGTATAATAAAAAAAAAGTTCGCACCCTAGATATAGTAAAACCTCAATAATGAGACCACCCTTGAGACCCTTGAAGTTTGGTCTTAGTATTGAAGTGGTCTTAACATTGAAGTTGTATAAAGAGCAAAACAGTGAAAATGGACTTGGAAATTGTGTTCTTAATTTTGAGTGGTCACATTATTGAGATGGTCTTAAGACCTGAGAGGTTTTACTGTTACATGTATTACATGCGGTAAAAATGAAACGATTTATTGTTACGATATAGTTTGCAGAATATAGCTTTTTTTCTTTTCTAAGCATACACGCGTAGAGCTATAATATAGAAGTACATTGTATACAGGTCTGATACAAACGATATAGAGCTATATATTTTTTTAATTGGTAATATTTTTGGTCTGTCGAAATCTTCTCCAGAAATTAGAACGCAGAACGTATATGTTCAAGATTGATTCATCAAGCCTACAGGTGTGTTGGATAATTAGTTTAGCTAGATCGTTTTAGATTTTTCTTTCACCTCTCCTGTTAAAATATTTACATTTAATTTGAATAGACATTTTGTTTGTTTGAGTGCTACTTCAGTCAAGGGAAATTTTCTACCCGTTGTAAAGATGAATTAACGACTGGTTACCCAACGTGAGAATAGTGGTAATTTAAACCAAACACACATTTAGAACCACGATGTATGAGTCATGATTATGTTTGAAAAGATAATGGGTAAAAATGTTCGTCCAATTTGATATTTTATTCTTGCACGTTCGCGTATTTGCATATACAATCAGCATGCGAACGTTTTGTATTCAGTCACTTTTTTTCTAAAACGTTTACATAAAAACGTACAAAACTATGACGTGTTACAGCACACATCCACGCAGCTAATTGAAACCAACAATAGACGGGTGGAAAATCTGAAATCACAATATTTCGGAAATGGATTTAATTAAGTAAACTGTCGGTGCCTGGTGAGAGAAGAACAGCCAACAGGTTTTGTGACAAACAGTAATTCTACCGTGTTAACAGTATTTGTTTTAGTTCAAATTGTACAAAATCATGTTTACTTTTTCTAATTCAATATTTTGCTGTCGGATCAAGTAACTAGCGTCCCATTCGACAGCACAATGCTACAGTTTAAGTGTTGTTTGCAAACATAAGCCCCAATTTAAAGTTGAAATACGAAGTGTTAAATTTTTTTTTCAAAAAAAGGCACTTGAAACTTTCGTCTGCTCGTTCAGTAAAAATATTTGAAGATCGAATTTTCAAATCCCGGCAACACTTGAACACTCCGATAGCTGCGTAATGATATGAAGTTGTGATAAGGCCACAATAAATAAGGCTGACATTTGAATTTTTACTTCCTTGAACAAAGACATGGAGTGTTTGAATGGCGAATATACTTTTATTGGTTTAGCAAATCGACCATAAATTACCACATATTATGGACACTTCTAAAATATATATGTGGTATAAACACAGACGAGGCGATTGATGTCGCGAAATTAATTGACAACATAAAACAGTCCTACATTGTATACAGGACCATGTTGTACTCTGGTTAAACTGAAAATATATACAGCAAATATATCATGTAAATACCAGTTTTTGTTCCTTATGGTAACTCGATATTCGGACCACCTCACAACTAACACCGATTTTCTCCCGAATCAATGGTGGTCTTATTATTGAGATTTCTTAGTACAGTAAAACCTCAATAATGAGACCACCATTGGGACCCTTGAAAACTGGTCTTAATGTTGAGATGGTCTTAATATTGCGGTTGAATAAACAGAAAAACAGTCAAAATGGACTCGAAAAAAATGTGTTCGTATTATTGTGGTGGACTTTAAGAGAGGTTCTACTGTATACATGTTGTTATTTAGTACCTTATGGACACAATATTTGTAACAAGTCAGAACGCGGTGGCTCAGCGAGAATGCATGATTTCGGTAAGATTTTTAAAATGGTATGTCACCGATTCGACCAAATTTAAGTTAAAACATACCAACATTATTTAATATTACAAACTAGTAAAAATCATAAAATGAAAATAACCGAATGAACAGAATGTGTATAAAGACGCCTCCGGACTGGAAGGTATCGTGGTTCAAATCAACACACTAATCAGATATAAAGATAATTATGAACGTGCAATTAGGTAGACATGGTGTACTGCCGTCCATGATAAAACCGTTTATCATCGTGTTTCCATGTATGCCTTAATTATGCATTAAATTTTGTTTTGTGGGCGTTTGGTGGCGTTTACATCAATATTTCAGTGATGTACGATGGACAGTTGACATAGCTAGAGTTACCATCAACCTGTACTTCCGCAAGCAACTAACAATTTCCCTACATGCATCAGAGTTGGAGAGCTGAGGTTGTTGCTCATGACATGGTCAATTTGGAGAGGTTGTTGCTCATGAGAGGGCCAATTTGATGAGGTTGTTGCTCAAGAGAGGATCGTTTTGGACAGGTCGTTGCTCATGAGAAAGTCGTTTTGGAGAGGTTGTTGCTCATGAGAGGGCCATTTTGGAGAGGTTGTTGCTCATGAGAGGGTCGTTTTGGACAAGTTGATGCTCATTAGAGGGTCACGCTGGAGAGATTGTTGCTCAAGAGAGGGGTTACACTGGAGAGGTTGTTACTCAAGAGATGGGTTAAACTGGAGAGGTTGTTGCTCAAGAGAGGGGTTACACTGGAGAGGTTGTTGCTCAAGAGAGGGGTTACACTGGAGAGATTGTTGCTCAAGAGAGGGGTTACACTGGAGAGGTTGTTGCTCAAGAGAGGGGTTACACTGTAGAGGTTGTTACTCAAGAGAGGGGTTACACTGGAGAGGTTGTTGCTCAAGAGAGGGTTACACTGGAGAGGTTGTTGCTCATGAGGGGTTACACTGGAGAGGTTGTTGCTCATGATGGGGTAACATTGGAGAGGTTGTTGCTCAAGAGAGGGGTAACATTGGAGAGGTTGTTGCTCAAGAGAGGGGTTACACTGGAGAGGTTATTGATCAAGAGAGGGGTTACATTGGAGAGGATGTTGCTCAAGAGAGGGGTTACATTGGAGAGGTTGTTGCTCAAGAGAGGGGTTACATTGGAGAGGTTGTTGCTCAAGAGACGGGTTACATTGGAAAGGTTGTTGCTCAAGAGAGGGCCGCTCTGAAGAGGTAATGTCTAATTACCAGTATTCAGACACAATTTCATTTGCTAAGATTTAATGAGAACAAAAAAATTCAAATATAAAGTCTAAGTTTTTGAAAAATGCTCCAGTGCCCGCATCTCTGGCGTTCACTCACGAGAGACTAACGTTCGCTTTACAATTCGCTCAATAATTAAAAATGATACTGCGAAGAAAAAATTCTTCCTACTTCTGGAAGACTGAATAAATATCACAGTGTCAGACAGACGGAATTCATAACACACCAGCTGCACAATTTTCTGACAAGCTGTCCCATTTTGTAGAAAAAAATATACACGTAAGAATATAAGAGAAATAAAGCAACCGTTAAGAAAGTTCTCGTACATACAACAAAATCTCGCGTCAGAAAATGATTCACAGACAAAAATCTGTTACTAATCAAGAGGCAAATAACGTACAAAAATAAAATAGCTATCTTGGAAATTAATTCGAGTCGTGGCACACAGCTCGACCAGATGTTTGGCAGGCTTTCATCAGATTTCTAATGAAGCATTGTAATCCATCTCATGGGCGTATGAATTCACACATTATTGGGGTGTCACGTGCAAAGCGCATGCATCTACAGTGTGATATGGTACTAGGTACAGGGGTGTACATATGGGAATGTCGTATACCCATTGGTTTTTTACTTTTTATAGTATTTTTATAGCATATGTTTAGAAAAAGGCTGTATTGCACATCATACTATGCGCAACCTCTCCTGAGCAACAACCCCTCCTCAACAATCAATTTTCCCGATGTAAAAATTGGCTGCAAACACAACAAAACCACTCAACAGCGGGCAAAATTTACATCCCAAATGATGTTGATGTAGCACTGTATAGAACAAATTTCACATTTAATTTCGTCAGCCTTTCATACAGTAAGTAAAGTTTGTACTGAAAACCTTTGTGTAGAGTCATATCACTCGCTCTATGTGGACCAATCCACGAATACATTTTTATTATAAAATTATCGGAACGCACAAAGGTATAACTTAAATACGGTGCATACATATCACGATTTTATAGCAACTATGTCTTAGACTTTCTAACATGATACTGAATACGACGTATCTATCAATAATGTGTGAGTTTTATATGACATTACTTTGCACATTTAGATATGAAATGAAATGAGGTGATATGCATCATAGCTGGAAATACATGGCATCAAGAATCATGAGTCTATGTTTTAGCGTGAAAGCTCGTCTTGTGATACCATGTGTCTGTGTTTTAGCGTGAAAGCTCGTCTTGTGATAACATGTGTCTGTGTTTAAGCGTGAAAGCTAGTCTTGTGATACCACGTGTCTGTGTTTTAGCGTGAAAGCTAGTCTTGTGATACCACGTGTCTGTGTTTTAGCGTGAAAGCTAGTCTTGTGATACCATAAGTCTGTGTTTTAGCGTGAAAGCTACTCTTTGATACCATAAGTCTGTGTTTTAGCGTGAAAGCTCGTCTTGTGATACCATGTGTCTGTGTTTTAGCGTGAAAGCTCGTCTTGTGATACCATGTGTCTGTGTTTTAGCGTGAAAGCTCGTCTTGTGATACCATGAGTCTGTGTTTTAGCGTGAAAGCTACTCTTGTGATACCATGAGTCTGTGTTTTAGCGTGAAAGCTCGTCTTGTGATACCATGTGTCTGTGTTTTAGCGTGAAAGCTCCTCTTGTGATACCATGTGTCTGTGTTTTAGCGTGAAAGCTCCTCTTGTGGTACCACGTGTCTGTGTTTTAGCGTGAAAGCTCCTCTTGTGATACCATGTGTCTGTGTTTAAGCGTGAAAGCTCGTCTTGTGATACCATGTGTCTGTGTTATAGCGTGAAAGCTCGTCTTGTGATACCATGTGTCTGTGTTTTAGCGTGAAAGCTCCTCTTGTGGTACCATGTGTCTGTGTTTTAGCGTGAAAGCTCGTCTTGTGATACCATGTGTCTGTGTTTTAGCGTGAAAGCTTCTCTTGTGATACCACGTGTCTGTGTTTTAGCGTGAAAGCTCGTCTTGTGATACCATGTGTCTGTGTTTTAGCGTGAAAGCTAGTCTTGTGATACCATGTGTCTGTGTTTTAGCGTGAAAGCTTCTCTTGTGATACCACGTGTCTGTGTTTTAGCGTGAAAGCTCGTCTTGTGATACCATGTGTCTGTGTTTTAGCGTGAAAGCTAGTCTTGTGATACCATGTGTCTGTGTTTTAGCGTGAAAGCTCCTCTTGTGGTACCACGTGTCAGTGTTTTAGCGTGAAAGCTCCTCTTGTGGTACCACGTGTCAGTGTTTTAGCGTGAAAGCTCCTCTTGTGATACCATGTGTCTGTGTTTTAGCGTGAAAGCTTCTCTTGTGATACCACGTGTCAGTGTTTTAGCGTGAAAGCTTCTCTTGTGATACCACGTGTCAGTGTTTTAGCGTGAAAGCTCCTCTTGTGGTACCATGTGTCTGTGTTTTAGCGTTAAAGCTCCTCTTGTGATACCATGTGTCTGTGTTTTAGCGTGAAAGCTCGTCTTGTGGTACCACCTATCTGTGTTTTAGCGTGAAAGCTCCTCTTGTGGTACCACGTGTCTGTGTTTTAGCGTTAAAGCTCCTCTTGTGGTACCATGTGTCAGTGTTTTAGCGTTAAAGCTCGTCTTGTGATACCATGTGTCTGTGTTTTAGCGTGAAAGCTCCTCTTGTGGTACCATGTGTCAGTGTTTTAGCGTTAAAGCTCGTCTTGTGATACCACGTGTCTGTGTTTTAGCGTTAAAGCTCCTCTTGTGGTACCATGTGTCAGTGTTTTAGCGTTAAAGCTAGTCTTGTGATACCATGTGTCTGTGTTTTAGCGTGAAAGCTCGTCTTGTGATACCATGTGTATGTGTTTTAGCGTGAAAGCTCGTCTTGTGGTACCATGTGTCTGTGTTTTAGCGTGAAAGCTCGTCTTGTGATACCATGTGTCTGTGTTTTAGCGTGAAAGCTCGTCTTGTGATACCATGTGTCTGTGTTTTAGCGTGAAAGCTCGTCTTGTGATACCATGTGTCTGTGTTTTAGCGTGAAAGCTAGTCTTGTGATACCATGTGTCTGTGTTTTAGCGTGAAAGCTAGTCTTGTGATACCATGTGTCTGTGTTTTAGCGTGAAAGCTCGTCTTGTGATACCATGTGTCTGTGTTTTAGCGTGAAAGCTAGTCTTGTGATACCATGTGTCTGTGTTTTAGCGTGAAAGCTAGTCTTGTGATACCATGTGTCTGTGTTTTAGCGTGAAAGCTCGTCTTGTGATACCATGTGTCTGTGTTTTAGCGTGAAAGCTCGTCTTGTGATACCATGTGTCTGTGTTTTAGCGTGAAAGCTCGTCTTGTGATACCATGTGTATGTGTTTTAGCGTGAAAGCTCGTCTTGTGATACCATGTGTCTGTGTTTTAGCGTGAAAGCTCCTCTTGTGATACCATGTGTCTGTGTTTTAGCGTGAAAGCTCGTCTTGTGATACCATGAGTCTGTGTTTTAGCGTGAAAGCTACTCTTGTGATACCATGTGTCTGTGTTTTAGCGTGAAAGCTCGTCTTGTGATACCATGAGTCTGTGTTTTAGCGTGAAAGCTCGTCTTGTGATACCATGAGTCTATGTGAATTTGGTGTTTGTGAAAATTAGCGTGGGAAATTGCCAGGGAAACCACGAGTCTATGTCTTACTGTGCTAGATTTGATGAAGAGTTTTGTTTCAAATCGATGTCTGTCGTTTCAAATATTCAAGATACTCATTTTATCCAAACAGTGGGTTTTACAATCGTATATTACATGATATTTAAACTTTATTACAACTTTGACTAGAAACTTAACGAATATATTTTACTTCAGTTTTGTATTCAGATTTGAAGCAGACGACGATTTGTTCGGGATGACATTCAAATGTATCTTCTTCCAAACCGCCGAAATAATGACACTAAAATAGAGGTAATGACTCTTTATTACAGCGTTACGAGATAAATGGTGAATTTATGTGTTATATCAATCTAAAATAACTTCTAACATGTGAAAATTGCCCCAAGAATTTTATTAAAACGAGGGAATAAATATCAGCGATGGAATGCCTTTTGTAAAGAATTGAAGTCCGCGGAAAATTTATTGTTGATTTCATAAACTACGTAACCACTATTGTGTACTTGAATGTTTGGGTTTATTTATTCTGCATGAAAACCTGAGTACATTGCTGTATTAAACTTGTGGCAAATAACAGAATATTGCGCGCCATAAATCTACAAAATCTGAAGTCTGAATCTAAATTCGAGTCACTGCATCAGTTTACGTAACGTATTTGTGAATCTGAAAACCGTGCGTTGATATATCGTTCACTGACATTAAGATAATTTCACACTCCTTAAAAAAATCTTATTTTTAAGAAATTACCGAGGCCTGAATCAAAGTCAGCAAGGGTAATACGACTAAGTCACATTTAGAAAAGAATTCTAATGTAGAGGATTACATTTTCTGATAGTATGTAGTTGCATTATTATAACATTCTGTTCAAGAAAACAAAGTGGTAATATTTTACGCGCAAACCATGACAAGTCTTAGGTTAATATAAAGCAAAATGTTAGACAGATTTTGATGCAGAGTATTAAACAGAAAAACACGTGACCATACTGGCATGAATGTATTTTTTGTAATGGAGTATTAAGAGAGAGAATAATTTGCTACATGGAACGCCACATACATAAGACAATGCTTCCCCACACAGACCTCCGGGAAAACAACTATCCATAAAACCAGGTATTTGAGGAGGTACAAGGGTAACTATGTAATGGAACATGGGCGCAGGGAATGGCATAGTCGACCATAAAGAATATCTAAGGAGATTTAATGAGGTCAAACAGGGGGGGGGATTTAATGGATGGAACACATCACTTGTCACCAGTACTGACTTCTGTGTAAGCGGACTAATATATAATGGTCGAAGATAGAAGTGTGCCGCCGTGGACGTTTAATGTCGGGAATGCGGGAATACTATAGTTATACGGTATTTATCTAATTCAAAGAGACGTTCGGCAGTTCTGAATGCCGAATAAATAGAGCGAACTGAAACGGTAGAAATTCGCGAAATTTTGGCCTCGCGAAAATTTCTGACAACTTCAATTTGCGAAATTTTGGCCTCGCGAAAATAACTGACAACTTCAATTCGCGAAATATTGGCCTCGCAAAAATATCTGACAACTTCAATGTGCGAAATATTGGCCTCGCGAAAATATCCGATGTTACAGTTAACCAACCCGCCCTGCAATTGCTATACATTAAAATTTGAAACCCTGTGATTTAGTCATAAGTTTAATGACGGGTAGCTATACATCACACAGGTGTTGTCGATATAACATAACACATACCCACATACAACTTTACATATTTATTACAGAAATTTGTTCGCATATTTATTACCTAATTATTTCCAACACCTGAGCACAGTATTAATGAAACAGTAAAACAGACCATAACGCTTAAAAAACAGACGCATAACTCCCTATGTTTTGAATGCCAGCAATATAAAATACCATAGAAAACAGCTGGCTGTAAGTGCTCATTATATGTTGCAACGTGTTGTACATTTGGCCAAAACATGAAAGAAATGTTTGCAAGGCTGACTGCAAGAAACCGAGATACCGACTTGCCTGTATATCATTGTGCTATAAAACCGCATCCGTTTGGCAGCCAAATCTTTAAAAAAAACTTGATAAGAAATTTCGAATAAAATACATGAAACATGTTTTCAGAATGGTTGAATTTTATATTGTTTTCAGAATGGTTGAATTTTATTTTGTTTTCAGAATGGTTAAATTTTATATTGTTTTCAGAATGGTTGAATTTTATGGTTGAATTTTATATTGTTTTCAGAATGGTTGAATTTTATATTGTTTTCAGAATGGTTGAATTTTATATTGTTTTCAGAATGGTTGAATTTTGTATTGTTTTCAGAATGGTTGAATTTTGTATTGTTTTCAGAATGGTTGAATTTTATATTAATTCAAACTGTAAACTTAATACATTTTATACTGCAAAATTTATACTATTATTCCCAATTCTGTTGATATTTTAAAGGATTTCCAAGTCGATATTTGATCAAAATATGACTGATGATAGAAGTGTCACAGAAGCACGTGTTGAAGGGAGTATAGAATCATCAGAATCACACTATCAATGTTCCCGCAAAATGTTACTGCAAATGTTACCACCCCAAAGCAACAAACTCGCAACAATAGCTGGAAAATGTGTCTCCTGAAAGATATTGTTCCGGCGAGATTGCGCTGTCCTGACATTAACCGACTGGATAGCAATTATACATCAATGTTGAGGACAGTGGTTGCCACCCTCATATGTGTCACACAAAATTACTTGTTTTTCGTCTATTTGAGAAAAAACAACTTTAAAGTTTTACCCTCTTGAGATAATTGTTATATACGGGGTTATTGAATTGCATTTAATTAAGTTATGTGCATTCCAGAACAATATAGGTAGTACAGACAAAAAGAGCTTGGAAAGACGATTTCAACGATACCAAAGACTCAAAACCGCCAAAATTTGAGTAATGGGGTTCTGGAAATAAGCCGACGAAATATCAGAGATGTTTTATAACAGAGTGCTTAGAATTCCTGGTCATACATCGAGCGAGACTCTCTAAGTTCAATGCTGGGTGATGGGTAGAATTGCTGGTCATACATCGAGCGAGACTCTCTAAGTTCCATGCTGGGTGATGGGTATAATCTATGGCCATGTTGTATGAGCCATGTATAAGTATAAGCCTAACTTCGGTCAAAATATTGAAATAGCCAATCTGTTCATAAGCTTTAATAATGGATCTGCACTTTCCATCGCGCGATTCGTGCCGACAAAGGCAACACTGATTTGATATTTGTGATTAAGCACAACAATGAGAACCGCATATACAGTAAAACCTCACCTAAAGACCACATCAATAATAAGACCACCTCGAAATTAAGAACACAATTTTAAGTCTATGTTCACTCAATATATAGACCACCTCAATAAGAAGACACGCTATCTTGGGTCCCATTGAGGTTTTACTGTAGTTAGTTAATCGCCCGCATAGATATAAAGTGCTAGTGCTTGCATTATAAAGTAAATCGATTTCATTCAATCGTGATTATTTCGATAGGTTTTATTTTTTGTTGTTTATGCTCACGATAATGAAAGTACGGTACGATTACTATAAAACATCTTACTCTACTACTGATCGCAAATGGAAAAAACTTGGTATGTTGACATGACAACATTGGGAAATCTCTGTTACGAATAAAACAGTCAAAAATAAGATGATGAAAAGGGGGCATGTTTTGCCATAAAAATCTACTTCCTATATGACTCACGTTGAATATTTTCCAGTTAGGTAGCTTCAACATAATTTATTATTGTTGACTGACATTGTTTGTTTTATTTGGGGTACAGAAAGATAAGTGTGTGGTTAGATGCACCCTTAAACCTGGTTTGTGGTGCATTTTTAATGACATTGAGAACTGTTTACATTTTAACGATTTACGTTGAAAATATATCCCTAAACACTATTGTAAATAGCTGTCAATGTTCAAATTTCTTGAGTTGCTCAATTGTTAAAACAAAGTAACTTTATGCAACGTAGATAAATTTGTAAAAGATTCCTTACAACAAAGATCTTTAACATTATCATAATTCGATTGTCACCCTCTAACAATATTTGTCATTTTTCACATTTTCTCTTTAATAACGTCATATGATTTGTTTGTCCTCTAAAACTTGTTTCATGTTCTCATGTGATGTACTGTATATTTGTATTTTGTATGTGATTGTATGACGATGTACCATGTACAAGTCAAAACAAATAAAATGTTGTGTTGCGTTGCGTTGCGTTGTGTTGTGGTCCAGTCCAGTCCGTTTAAATTCCATGTGGCGTTTTACGCAACTGACTGCTCTACGCCGGTACTCATATCTCCATCTATTATTAAGTGTTTGTCTCGTGTTCCATTTGACGGTGTAACTATTGACGATGTATATTATTTCATGTCTCCTTGTGCTTTTCGAATCTGTGTTCTATATGTGTTGTATTTCTTGCTCAGCTTATTTATTGATTTAAATCTTGGGAGCTTAACTAAGTTCCTAAATATCACGTGGAAACATGGCAATCACGGCAATGTGTGACATGGCAATCACGGCAATGTGTGACATGGCAATCACGGCAATGTGTGACATGGCAATCACGGCAATGTGTGACATGGCAATCACGGCAATGTGTGACATGGCAATCACGGCAATGTGTGACATGGCAATCACGGCAATGTGTGACATGGCAATCACGGCAATGTGTGACATGGCAATCACGGCAATGTGTGACATGGCAATCACGGCAATGTGTGACATGGCAATCACGGCAATGTGTGACATGGCAATCACGGCAATGTGTGACATGGCAATCACGGCAATGTGTGGGTGAGTTTTTAGCATCATAAACGTGTAAACACTCTCCATGATTGTTTCATGTGTTACTAAGTAACCAGCACTCGCTCTTAATTACTTCAGTTAAGGCAGTGGAATAATCTTTTATATGACATGATTCGAGCCCAGGACCTCCCGATAATGAGCCATGTGGTGTCCTCTAGACCAAATCGCATTCACAGTAGCCCGAACATATACCCATATCAACATGATAGAAAGTATTTTTATGAAAAGATCATTGAATAAATGACGCTACTTAGACATGAACCCTATATAATAATGATATACATTTGTATTATACTCTTGTAGTTGAAATATCCTAGAAAGAGGTTTGATGTGTAATATCACTCTGATGTAGAAATTCACAAATTCACTAATATTGAGACTAGAGTGATTTTTTATACAGAATAGGTTTCCTCTGTATGATAAAGTGACAGACGTTGCATTTCCGGCAATGCTTATACATGGACAAGGAAAGTATAGTGTTTTAATTTCAAACCTTACAAATGCTTTGCTTTTGAATATTTTTTCAGAAACTTTAGACTGATTTCTTGAGAGACGAATTATTTTCTTTCAATAAAGTGTTACGCTGTAAAGTAACCCTGTGTTTGGCAAAACAATAAGATGCGCGCGCATATTTTGAAATTATTTGTTTATCAACAAAACCATTCGAAAGAAAAAGAAGGGAAAAACTTCGAAAATATCGGAGCAGCAACAAGAGTCATAACGGGATATTTTAATGGATACAAACGATGGTCATAATTCCTAGCAGACATTTCTCGACTGGAAGCACGCGAGTGCGACATTAAATTTTACAATTTTAGGGCTTTGATTTATTTCTTCCGCAATTGTATATGCAAATTTCATACAATAAAAATTCGACTTTCACCGAGCCACTTTATCTGATATCATGAAAGAGAGGACGTGTTTGTTCAGGAGAAAGTCGAAGTTGATGGCATCATTATTTGCTGTGGCTACCTTTGTGTAAATACATACAGCCATATTTTACAGTTTTTATGCAATAAAATTAATTTGAGGATAAGATCTAAGAGTACAATTAAACTTGAGGGTATTAAGTCAAAATTCAGGCGCAGTAATGTTGCGGGTGCGGGTGCAGCCCCGGCTAACTTGTTATGGTACCAGTAGCTCCTGTGTCAACACTCTGCATATATGGGTGTAGTCCAGGGCCCGTATTCACAAACGTTTTAAGACTGAATCTCGGATTTAGACTTTAAAATTGCAAAAGATAAATTTCTTTTTACTCACTTTACACTTTTGCCATGTTTTATCAAAATATAGTGTGTATAGTGTGTAATAATAACGTAGGAACATTTACCATTTTAAACTCTAAGTCTTAGATTCAGCCTTAAAACGTTTGTGAATACGAACCCAGGGACTGGTTGGCGCGGTGTCGGGTTAAAGCGACTGGGTGTGGTGTCATGTCCCGTGTCTACGACATGGTGCCACAGTGTGAAAACACTATATCTGTGACAGCGACGGCAATTCGCGCTACATCACCTAAGCTGTTGACGCGCCATATATAACACTACGTTATTTCATGCATGATTTTTATATATAACAGTTCATTAAGTCGTATAGATACTATCGCATTTAGGCACATGTATTTTAGTTCATTAAAACGGAGAAAACTCGTTATAATAATACAATCATGAATGAGCAGTTTTATTTCAGCATCCGTCTAACAATCAGATTGATTAATTTAAAACCGTTTATGAGAGCTGTAAATCGACCTTTTTTAAGCTATAGTTTTAGTTTTCTGTCTGATAATGTAACGAGCTATATTATAATTGACTCATTGATTGTACTAATGTTACAACTATAACTCATTGATTAAAGTAATAGTATGCTCAGTTGTGTTAATATTCTTCCTAAACAAACATGAAAACTATATTTATCCATACATTGTGGTACAAACAGTAACAAATTCATTATCAAAATTTAATAATATACTAAAACTGCATTAAAAAACAAACTTCCAGTTTTTAACAAGCTCGGAATTTTACACGAGATTTTAATCGAAATACATTGCAATGTCTCTTCCTAACGCATTCATCTGTGCGTCACTGAACGTCTTAGCTGAGATAGAATAAATGCAATCTATAGAAAAAATTAGTCAAACCCGTCAGGATGAAGTATCTTTAAATAGACATCAAATATTCATGCTGCTAATTTCAAATTTAGAAGTTTTCAGGCAGCATATAAAATCAAATACGTTGCTTCAAATAAGATTTCTGTATCGACGGGTTTAAAAACAGTGTTATGTTTCATGGTATCGGCGCTGTTTTGAAGGTAAACGAATAGGACCAGTCCATAACTTGCCTTACAAAGTATGACGCCCAAAAATGTTGTGGAATGCTGAACTAAAGGCGGGCATAAGTTCCTTCAGACGATACGTTTCCTGGAACGTTTAAATAATAGTCATTCGGACATTTCCGGAATACACCGAACTCAGCAAAGCAGTTCAGGCTAGCAAACTGATCTCGTTCGTTTACTGTGAGGCGTCATTGGGTTAAATACCAAAACGATAGTTAGCATAATTGTCTCTGGAAAGGACTTAACAAGATTACAACGTGACTCTTCACATATATCAATGAGACGCTAGGAATAACAGATTAAGCTGAATTATCATATAAACAACAATGTAGGTAGCCATTATATTTCAATATTTCCTTCTTACAGAATCATTTTGTCTCCAAAGACGAGACCTGAGAACGATTGTTCCTATTATGATCCTTGTTACGTCTGTGAAGTGTGGCAACAAAATGACATTTCTTCACAAAGCCAGTACCATAAAATGCCAAATAAAAATGAGTATGAATCATTTCCGCTTTTTTTGTCGTATTGATCAGCTTCGTGTCGCCTTCCAGAGAAGTGCTCCAAAATAGCAAAATCGGGGGCCAGACAAACTCCTTTCAGACAAACCCTCCCGGACAACCCCCTCCCGGACAACCCCCTCCCGGACAAAACCCCTCCCGGACAACCCCCTCCCGGACAACCCCCTCCCGGACAACCCCCTCCCGGACAACCCCCTCCCGGACAAAACCCCTCCCGGACAACCCCCTCCCGGACAAAACCCCTCTCGGACAACCCCCTCCCGGACAAAACCCCTCCCGGACAACCCCCTCCCGGACAACCCCCTCCCGGACAAAACCCCTCCCGGACAACCCCCTCCCGGACAAAACCCCTCCCGGACAACCCCCTCCCGGACAAAACCCTTCCCGGACAACCCCCTCCCGGACAAAACCCCTCCCGGACAAAACCCCTCCCGGACAACCCCCTCCCGGACAAAACCCCTCCCGGACAACCCCCTCCCGGACAACCCCCTCCCGGACAACCCCCTCCCGGACAACCCCCTCCCGGACAACCCCCTCCCGGACAAAACCCCTCCCGGACAACCCCCTCCCGGACAAAACCCCTCCCGGACAACCCCCTCCCGGACAAAACCCCTCCCGGACAACCCCCTCCCGGACAAAACCCCTCCCGGACAACCCCCTCCCGGACAAAACCCCTCCCGGACAAAACCACTACCGAAAAAAATCCAGGACAAACCCCCTCCCGGAAAAAAACATCCCGAAAATCCTCCAAGAAAATAACCTCCCGGAAAAATCGTCCCGGCAAAAAACCCTCCCGGACAAACCCCTTACATACAAAACCCCTCCCGGACAAACCCCTCAAGGACAAAATCCCACCCGGACAAACCCCCTTCCCGGACAAAACCCCTTGGTTAGAAACCCCTATTTTTTGCTGGTTGTTCGATCCCCACATGTGAACATTTCATGGCAGACAAATATTTCCAGTTACGATATGAAACAATATTTTAGTGATTATCTTGCTTTTTTTCTGGCCAGTTCGTGTGTTAAGTAGACAAAGGATACTAATTACAATAGGCCTATATGTATATCCTATTTTAGCGTGTTCATTTTTCAACCTCAGTGAGAAGGGTTTCGTTCCGTCAGTTTAAATAACTATTGGGTTTCGTTTAATACCTCAAATATTCACGGAATGGGTTTTGTCCTACCATCAGCAACATTCTATGTATAATGGACGCTTTGATGTCAAGGTCAACATCTGTTAACAACATTAAGTCCTCAATCGGATCTCCTCGCTCAATAACATTTATCAAATGCATGATAAGTATTGACAAGGGTGTTCCGAATGATTAATTCTTGCATAGATACCTTCTAAATAAAAGTACACAAGGGAAAACAAGACTAATTTTGATGCAAAGCATCAAAACGGCGGCACAAGTTTTAGGAAGCATGATATTGAAGATTTATTATTTTGTTTATCAATAAATAAGAAAGTATGATCATCACCAAGCCATAATTCTGGTAAGAATCATCCACAATTCATGACAATTGCCTAAATAGTCTTGGTACCAATCAATCATTTGTAGTTGTTTCGCGGGAAAATGCTGGTGCATCGATTTACACGAAACGAAGAAAAAAAACGATTACACGAAACGTAGATAGAACGAAACGGATCTAAAAATATACATGATTATAACTTCTAGTTTTACAGATCTAAAAGAACTATTGGGATATCAAAAGGGAAAAATATCCACTAAAAATGTCAAAACAACGTAATTAAAAGTTCAGTTCAACCATCAGCATTTGATCTCGAATGTACTGAATCCGTTTTACTGCCAATGCGTTATTTGAACAACAAATGCTATGACGTTTTCAACGACAATTTTCATTGGCTGAATTTTGTTTACATATTACCATCAGTACATAACTTATATGGGTCAAGTTAAGGCAATGTATATTGCATAGTTTGGTCACTGTATTTATATTTGTACATTATAAACTGCATTCATGAACTTATTAATATGGATTAACATTTTTTGTTTAACAATTTGCTTTTTTATAAGTACAATTTCAATTTGCGTGCACAGCATTAGGAACCATTTCCTGAACTTTGATGATGAATTGAGCGTAGTTGTGAAACGAAGCTATGTAATACACGATGCCTAACCGTTTTCGTGACTAGCTGTTGTAAATTCTTATAAGCATACGTAAAACATTTTTTAAAGCTTTTTATTAACGGTAAAAATACATTTTAAATATTTTGACATTTTTTTATTATCAATTAGTACACTTTTTTTATCTGTATAATTAGAATCACGTTTTGTAAGAACAATTTAAAAAAGCATAATACCAATGGCTTCTCCCATTTCGATTATGCAACTCCATGTACCTAGATTAAAAATTATTCAAATAGACGACGGCCTGAAGGCCGCCGTCAATAAGAATTACCGACTTATATAATCTATCACTGGTCGTTGTGAAAGTGTTTTGGCGATATTTAGATGAGGCCTTTATGGTCAATATGAATAATAATTACAAAAAATGTACATACTTTCTTGCTTGCAGAACTCAGCCAAATAGGATGTATACCAATTCCACAAACACGTAACGCGTAAAAAAGTTATTTGCTATCCAAGACTTCAAATAACTGCGAATTTCTCAGAAAGGCAAATAATGAAAAGAATCAAGGCGACGAATATAAAAGGGAGAGTTTTCATGAAAAAAAAACATCTTCAAATTACTCTTTCGGTCAAACTAAGTTGTAAAACTAATTGATGACCACTAAACTATATGGTTGCTTTCACGTGCATTCATGTATAGTACATTTGTACTATTTGTTTGAACTCATTTTATTTAAAAATACCCAGCTCAGTATGTGCATCGATACTGAACTTATCCGAGTAGTGATTACACAAAAATGTTGTTCATCTAGAATAGGTTCGAACCCTGGGTGAGACGTATCATGTTATCCTTGACAATTTGACTGACGATAATACATCCCAAAGTTGTTCTCCATCTGTGATTCATGTTAAATATTTGTTAAGTTGCGGATAAGCAGTGTTAGTACTGGTTGATAGCCCAACAACACTGTTTATGTCTACTGACCGTCATAAATAACGGAAATGCAATTGAAAAAGGCTTACCTACATAGCATAGTTTATCTGTAGATTGTTTCCTTGGCTCGTGAAACTTACTGTCCAGTAAATGTTTATTCGATGGTAAACTTCGAGTGTAGGGCAAAACTCCTCTTGGACAACACCTTTTCCCGTCGATTTTGCGAAGGTACACACCCTCTCCCGTTACTTTAATAGATAGGCCGAAACCTCTGCCACTAGGATGGAAAAATGAACATGCTTGTGTTTAGCACGTAAACATGTTAAGTACCCTATTATAAATGTTATTGTCATACAAACTGTCTCGAAAAAAAAGTAAAACAAACACTTTATAAATAGCATTTTGTATATCGAGGGGTTAGAGTCAGAATCTACCATCTCCTTTAAACAATTATATGGAGATAGCTGGTTCTTGCACCATCACCTCGATATGTTCAAGTGAAGGATTTACCTACCGCAAAATGTTCACATGAGGGGTTATGTCCTACCAATAAAAACATGGGAGGGTTTTTGTCCGGAAGGATTTTGTCCGAATTGGAAGTCGCAATATGATAAAACTGACTAAATTCTACAAACGGGTAACATACATTCAGCGGTTTTCAGATCCCAAAAAGGAGGTCAATTTAGAATTATACCAATTTATGTGTACACAAAAATAATTTGTTCATCTTAATTATAGTGAACCTTATTAGAAGATCTATGACACATAATTATATTGTAAAGTTATTGTTACATATTATTCATAAGTACAAAATGTTTTTCATTGGGAGTTGCGAGTTTGTGAAGACTTTATAATTGCCCCATAAATCTACCACCATGTGTCATGTAATGTTTTATTACACCCGCACAAGTTGCCAGAGTGTCGATTAGCACATACAATGTGTGATTTGTTTGTGAATTATTTCATTACATAACCCGCGTGAATAAAATATGCATAATGATCAAACACCGTTAAATCTTCAACCGACCATTGTAGCGATCTGCATGTGTAGTTATTCTTACGGAACAAATTACTATACGGTGTTTCAATTTGTAGACAAAAACACATCGCATTCTCGCACATCTTCTAAGTCTGACAGTTTGTAAGGCTGGAAATAATGAGTTGTAAAAACTCGTATCAGTGTAGATCCTATTACACTGGCATCATTTTTGTAAGGTTTGACGTGGTGTCAAAATATAATATGATTAATGACTTCTATGTATACGGTGTCATAACAAGTTCTTCGTATGCAATCCACACTGCAAAAAGATTTCTCATTTTTCAAATCTTTTTACCATATAAGTCTGATACAATGATTGTTCCTCAACTTTTCGCCTTCCAATCTGACGTCTACATCGGAAAGTTGTCGATATTGTAATTCATCAAGTAGTTTTGTTTTAATGTGTGTAATGCCAATGTACACAGAGCGGAAAAAACAATGGTTCTCTGAATGTTTGTAATTAACATTGTAGCCTCTATCTCGCGTGTTTTGTCTTTTTGTTTTAATTACCCGATCGTCACTTTGCTATTTTGTAATTTAAAATTGAATAAAAATCGTTTCTGGCGGTGTGTACTCAATTTGGCCTTTATTCCCGCGCAAAAATATGTGAATCGTGACGCTTTTTAGATCTTACTAATCTTTATGAATTGATTGCTTAGAATTAAAAACAATTGTAATAAAGTTCATGAAATTATTGTTTAAAGGAAATCCATTAATTTGAAAATGGACATAACAGATGTGTTTTACTTTTTTCTGTTTATGGACAGTAAATACATTGACCGCGTCATTCCAGGAGAATACTGAGTTTCTATGTCGAATGGCTTAGACTACTTACATAGAAATCACTATTGCAAGGAAATTCAATAATCTAAAAATGAAAATTGAAAACACTTTCAGCTCATTTTTAGTTTATTAAAGGAAAATAAAGTGACCCCTCTAGTCAATGACACTGTGCATATATGCTGTTGTTCACTATTGGCAGCAAATCTTATAAAAGTAATGGCTGAGAGGAACCGATTGTTTTACTTCGGTTGTATAAAGCCAAAACGTAGTGTTTCTTATACCGGTATCGGTTTGAGTTAGATTGATTAAATGTCCCCGTCTGGTCATCCCGACCAAAAGTGCATGTTCCTTGCATGAAACAGGCAAGAAATAAATAGTTTCATAAATATTTTCCTTTCCTTTTTTTCTTTCATCGTTTTACAACGTCAGTAGCTCAAAGCAAAACATGTCAACGAAATTTATTTACCACGAAGGAGAAGACTTCTTTTTTATTATTTATTTATTCATTTAAGTTTATACAGTAGCAATAATGTTGACATTTACAGATATTGTACACATTGAATAAAGCAGTATAACATGGACATTAATGACATTCTATAATTGATTCCAATAGTAGTCCTATGCGTTCTAGACTTAAATGAACAACACAATTAAAGGTGGGAAAAATCTGAGTCATTGTGGGCTAGAATATGAGGACATCTATATGACTTCATTCTTTCCTTCACTGTATTGTCAAAGTTTTGTACAAATGTATAGAATAATTCAGGGAATAAAAACGTTTTAACTTAACTAAGAAATAAAGATTATAAATGGTAAAATTTACAAATAAATAAAGTCTGAAAGATGTGCATCGTCTCGTGTTTTCAACACCGCGTGTTTCATGTGCTTTTGTGTTATACTTAATTTTGTTAGTAAAAATCAACGAGTATCTAAAAAATAAAGATAGGCCTACTATTGAACAAAGGGAAACAACTCTTACATATACATCGTGATGCGCAAGCTGAGATTTTTTCCACTTTTTTGGGAAATGGTGGCTGGGCCCTTTGAGGGGGGGGGGTTAGCGATCATGGCAAAATGGGGAATATAATTGACTTTACACAGTTTACATTTCTGTTTTCAAACCATCAGTTTTCAGTGGAACAAACATGTATTTTACAGATCAGTATCATGAGATATGTGATATTTCGGGTCTGTGTTTCTGGTTTTCTGAAAGTATGTGTAAATAGGTAAGATGGTTTGCATGGAATGTGAAACATAACTAAAACATAAGACAGAAATGCGAAAAAGAATTAATAAATAAAAATTATTGAAAAATAGTAAACATTTTTTCCAAAAGATCTTCAATCCGACTTGTTCTAGAAATGTTCAGTCTTTTTCGTGTTTTGAAAACGGGAACCAATTGTTGTATGCCTCTCAAATTGCCACTACTATAGACGGTACCTGAGCGGTACCGTCCAAAAACTATATATATTTCGGGTAGGGCACTGTTGACCAGTTTCGGACCCAAATATGGGTGAAAAAAACACTGGCACGAATGTATTTTTTACCGTCCTACGTACGATGCTTTGATTATGTTGTTTGTCAAGCAAGCGACATGCATAGTTATGCCTATTCATCCGAGACGACACTATTCGGTATAGTGGTCAATCTAGACCGCAAAATGGTGCATGAACTTTCAGGACAGACCCATGTCACTTTAGGTAAGAAAATGCACCTGTGCGTAAAACAATAACAGATGTTTGATTTATTTTTCTATCAAAACGCAATTGCGACTTTTCTCCGTCAAGCGCACGAAAAAGTACGAATAACTGTGTACAACCATTTGAATGGATAAATTAAATCACATAATCGGTACTATCACACAAATTAATTGATCATTTAGTGAATGCATATCTCGATAGTGATTTAAATCTTTAAAATATGCTTTCTGACGCACATGATTCAAGGCACAATAAAGATAAAAAAAAGGTTACAACGAAGTCCAAACAGACATGCATGAAAAACATTGATGAAACATATTGTAAACAACGACCAAGTAATTAATAATAATGGGAGAGGGGCGAGGGAAATGAATTATCTTAGCGCCAACACCTTTTAAATGAGTGAAAGTCCACACATGACACCATGGCGCTGAATGAAGTGTTTGGTGTTTTAGCCGATTCCATGCAATGAAAGTCGCTGGTGACTTTTTTCTTTGTCAGTCAGTCTTCTTAGCTTTAACTATGACTTGTATAAGTGTGTCTGTATGAATTTGCATTATGTTGCATGTAATGAATTGTAAAAGTGTGTCTCTGTATACTTGTATAATGTTGCCTCAGACGTATAATTATGATGTTGAATTAATTATATATATCGGAAATTGCCTATTACTTCAATATGTTAAGGTGACCTATAGGCCCAATGGGCCGGGTGCTTATCTATCTGTTATTTGTAAAGTATGTATATAAATGTAAATGCACATGTCACTATAATAAACTATTTACTTACTTACTTACTTACTATGCAGTCGACTTATCATCGTAACAGTTTGCAAATAGTTTTATATAGATAGATAAGTTTATTTAGAAAAAGACAATGCGGCTATCATTCTACATAATTAACTACAATGCAATACTAACAACATGTCGGACTGGAGGTGATTTACAATACATACTGAACTAATTTCTAAAATCTAGTATTAATTAAAGTTTACTAACATAATTACTTGCATATAACATATACTTATAATTACTTTCTAAAGGGAATTACTAAGTAAATTGATAGGTTAATAAAGGAATTTAGATCTCAACTATATTTCTTATTATAATCCCAATTCTCCGCCATTATTGTCTGTCAACTCATAGAAGATAATGGGGAGAATTGGGATTATTATAAGAAATATAGTTGAGATCCAAATTCAAAACTTTTATAACCGGAACAACGATAATATTCTTCATGATGATAGTACAATTATTTTCGTTAATTTTCGCTTTCGATCTGAACGCCATTATTATGAACGAATTCTAAGAGACTTCACATTTATAGTTTCTTTTTCTCACAGTCTTTACTTTGTTTACATAAAAGAAAGACACATTATGTTTTGTGAAGATTCCTAGTTGTTTTGGTCTGTCATACCAAAGACCTATGTCTTTAGTCTTCTTCTTCCCATTAAAGTGCAGGGCCCACTCTGGAGCATCGACGCACTTGGTGATATGTACAAGGTGACTGTGAGGCACAATGCGGTGATGAAATTTAAAACTTAAAACATAGATAAAAACGTGTTGTGTGTCGATTAATGCAGGGAGTAGAGCCCTTCCCTGAAGGCCCCGATGGTCTGCGCTGAGGCTACTTCTTCAGGGAGCTGGTTCCATGAGCGGATACCAGATGGGGAAAATGAGTATCTGTATACATCGGTGCGACAGAAAGGCAGGAAGTACCGGGGGCATGACCTCTAGTTGACGGTGCTGTGGGCCTGAACTATGCAGGGGCTTGTATGTCAACGTGGCCGTGTATGATGCGGTGTACAAGAACTAGTTTGGCATCTGCTCTTCGCTATTGCAGTGTGGGCCAGCATAGAGTGGCTATCATCTGGCTTGTACTACTTGTCCTCCGGTTATCACCTGTCACAAAGCGGACTGCTCGTCTTTGCACTGCTTCTAGTTTAGTGATGTTTTGGGCAATGTGCGGATCCCAGGCTGGGGAGGCATATTCAAGAACGGGCCTCACTATTGACTTGTAGCACTGGGATTTGACAGCTAGCGATGTTCCTTCGCAGAAATGACAGGCTGTTGTTGGCTTTCTTCGTTGTCGAGTCTACATGCTCATTCCATTGTAGTTTTTCTTGGATTGTGGCGCCAAGATACCTGCCACTAGGGACGATTGCCAGTTGATGGTCATGTAACAGGTAAGTTGTCTGTACTGGGGAGCGTTTTCTTGAGACCCTGATAACCTCACACTTTGATTGGTTAAACTCCATCTGCCAGTTTGCCTCCCACTGCTCGAGTCTGCGTATGTCCTGTAGGATAGCAGAGTCGTCTAGTCATATAGAACGACGCTACTAGTCGTTTGTGATTGTGTTATTTTGTGTCGTGATTTTATCCTTCAATATATATACATTGTATTACTGAAATAAAACAGTGTACTGTGTAAATAATCATCAGTGTTCATGGTTGCACTCAGTAATGATACGTGACTTTCTTGTAGAAAAACTGGTGACAGTTAATTGGTCGGTATATGTGTCCGTGTGTAGAAACTCGATTTTATCGATTTTAGCTCGCTATCATTATTTTACTTGATTTTGGATAAAACATAAAACATAAACATATATTAATACGATTTCACATGGTGTGTTGTTTGGCCAGTTGTCAATATTTTGCGTTACCCTGCGAACTGCTATTATCCAACAATTCATTAATTATTTTGGTTTTAGTACGCTCGCACCTAATATGTCAGATTTCACGTTTAACAACATCTCATGTAACACCGCTTGTAAATTCATCATGGCGGCCATGTGGAGGGTTGTACCGAAGAATCTATATTCCGCTGATAAAACGAAGGTAAGTGATTACGCTCTACGTCAGGTATGCATCTGTATGCGCTTATTGACTTATAAGAAGTATGATTTTTAACATATCTTGGTCTGTTACCACGTCGACTTTAGTAAATCAGTTGACATTTCATCATCTATCCAAGGTCGTCATATGATTTCGCGATGCGGCTTTTTACGTAAACTAGCTTTTGCCTGATGTACACTTGTGTATATCGCCATGCTGAGTTAATGTTTTGGGCCAGTTAGTGTTTCATGTAATTAAATGGTAGATGTCAGCCCATAGAAACCAAAATGCAGTAATTTACTGACACCAGAGATAGGATTATCTTACATAATTTAGTATGGTCGCTTAACATATTTTCGTGGTATGTCAGTAGAACTGTATAAACTGTAGGGTATCAGGACAACTTGACCCCTGAACAATTCGACCCCCACTAAAAAACCGAGTCAACTTGACCACTAAAAACCGAGTCAGCTCGACCCCTGTACAACTCGACCCCTATTTTCCGATTATTCGGCAAGTCAATTCGACCCCTCAGATGCTATGAAAATATTTGAATTATCGTATGTATATTATGAAATTTATTATGAAATTTTAATAAAAAATCATGATTTATAAACGCCGAATATGACATAATGTTGTAATATAAATTCGAATTAAAAGTAATTAGTTTTGGTGTATTCTTATGGCATTTTGGTGTTTTGATAAACTCTTTGAATCTACCAATTCCTTTGTATTGCAGGTGTTATATACTCATTATTTCATCTCTATTGTATGGCATGCATAAACATATAAGTAATGAGAAAGTTTGCTTCAAACACATTAATTATCAATTAAATGGCCCATTTAATGAAATCAAGAAATTGATTGTTCTGTAAAATATTTGGCCAACTATGACGCGTTAAAACTTTATCCAGCAATAAAAAATACTTATTATTAAATCATTTAAACATTGCTTATACTCAAAATAATTCTTATAATTTATTTTGAGTAAATCATCTTTTACACCTGATCCTCTAACAATACAGAGGGGTCGAATTGACTTAGCAAAATTAGGGGTCGAGTTGACCTAGGGGTCATATTGACATGGGTCGAGTTGAATTAGGGGTTGAATTGTTCAGGGGTCGATTTGTCCCGCAGCCAACTGTAGTTCTTTTGGTCCATTTGATTTTTTTATTGATGTATTGTTTGCACCCACAATTTTAGAGCTGTATGCATTTTTCATTGGTTTAAAACTTTATACACTGGTAACCAGTACCAAATTGGCTACTTTTGAATTCATTAAGATAATTATTCAACATTTAGAACTTAATAATGTGGCTGTATAATCTAAGTTTACCCATATATTATTACATTTCAGGTTTTGTGCCAATTAGTTTGTAAAGAATGCACAAGTAATAGACTGGTGTTGAAGCACTGCTCTTGGAAAAATCAAAGTGCTTGTTGTTCTGTTGTTCAGGTAATTGATTTAACATTTATCTCTATATTTGTATAGTCTTTGTCTTCCAATACTGGCCACATTCAGTTAATTGAATATTTTGCCAGGGGAAGGGCAAAGTAAATGTTAGGGATAGTCTATAGCTTTAATTATTTTATTGCATTTCATTAATATTCCAGTTTTCTACATAACCAGAGTCTGAAGCAGAAAACACAAATTTTATTGAACCATTTTGACATCATGCATAAAGTACTTGTATCACATGCTGAAATAAAATTTTGATAATATACATACATGTGAACTCTCTGGATTTCCGCGGGAGACTCCCGGATTTGATAGCTAACTCATGCTCTCCTGTTCAGGACCCGCGATCTCCTGATTTTCAAGTAAACTTCGTTAATTTTTGTTATGGGGTATTTTTTAGTTCATTCCCAACTTGTTCCCTGTAATGACTTGTCAAACTGATAACTGAAAGTGTAAAATCGGGATACCAGTCTGAAAATCGTTATATAGATGCTCTAAACCATGGAATTAAGTGCTTGGTGACACTGATCAAACTACGACGCGACCCTCGCTTGTCATGTTGTTTATTCAAGTTTCACACGTTTCTATTGTATTCAGATATGACAATTGGCAATAAAATTGTTAATTGGGGACTCGATTAAAGGGATGACCCCTGGATTACGAATTAATTCGCAGAATATTGCTATTAACAGCTTATGATACGGATGAAACCATGATATTGACAAAATTTCAGCCACAAAAATAAATTCTCCCGTTTTGAGTCTCGATCTCCCGGTTTTCGAGGTGCAATCTCCCAATTTGCCTTCATAAAAGGTTCACATGTATGAATATATTATAATTCTGTAAGATATAATTGAAATATAATTTTTCAGGTCAGAGGATATTCAGATGGACGAAAAGGTTTCTTTGAGAATATTTATAACAACCTTAAAGAAGGCCTTTCTAAAGACAAAAGCTTAAATGTAGGTTTTAACTTGTATTGCTAACCTTTTTTTCAATTAAAATGTCATATCATTTTCATTTTACATTTTGGCTTATCAGAGAATATTTGAGCAAATTTCAACCAGTTGTACAAATATGTATCCTGAAGTTTTGATATTCTACTTTCATTACTAACATTTTGCTTAGAGTGTTGAAGCAAAACATATTTATACTCATGAAGTAATTAAATAGCCTTATCTAGATTTTATTAATGTTAGTTTTTGATGCACTTTTGATTATTTCAGAGCTTTGAGTAAACCAATTTTATTTTTCCAGGAAAATTTGAAGAAATTTAGAGCAGAGAGAGAAAAGTTGGAATCCTCAGAAGCAATAAAACAAGCCAGACAAAAATTTGTGAGTTTTTTATATTTGAGCGCTGCCATGACAAAACCTGCATTACATGTAGTGACGTTATGACGTTGAGTATTACCCAATCAAAGTTTTGACATCACAAACTAAGGGCTCTGTCGGTAGATGTGTTTGACATCACAAACTAAGGGTTCTGTCGGTAGATGTGTTGGAGGCTTAATCATGATTTATAGAATTGAAGGAAAGAGGAAATATTTATAAGTGTAGCATAATTGTTTGAAGAGCAGAAGATTTAAAGAATTATGTACATTCTAACGCGACATCATCATTTTGTACCTTACTTTTGCAGGTTGTTCTTAATATTGGAATTGCTATAAAATGGAAAGTACTACAATATAGACATCAAATTTTAATACTTTTGGTATGAAATGATAGTTGAAAAATATATCGGTTAGAAAATGTTAAAACTGAAAATGGACTTTGTGGTCACTAATACAGGTCTTGTCATGCCACGTTTAGTTTTATCCAATTTAAGTCCTGGTTGTCATGTGTACATTTTTATATGGGATCTACCAAAACAATAGAGAACACATCAATTCATTACCTTATACTTATAGTGTTCTTGTAGGAGTTTCTTATAGTGTAGTTGTTATTTTCAGTCGATAAGAGTAAGACATTCATCGACCAACTGTCATGCATTGCATGCAATAGGGTATCATGATAGGCTGACCGAGAAGTGACTGCTAGTTGAAACAGATCATGATATTACTGTATCTTAATGCCATATTGATGGAAAAACCTCAAACTGTCTACAATACTTACTGTGTATCTTGTATGTTAATGTGTTTCTGTAATCCTTTTAGTATGAAATATTATTTTGTTTACAGGAAAATATAGAATCTGATACATCAGATGGATTTAAGAAAGGATTTGAAGATGTTAAAAGTAAAGTGTCTGAGGTAAGTTAACAGTTATATACTTGGGTGGTGAACTAGGAAAAGCTTTATGACAACAGAGTCTACTGTTGGTAAGAGACAGAGTTTGATAAGAATTAGTCTGAATGGATTTGATTGCTGTTTAATAATGTTATACACTAGTGTAAGTAAATGGACATATTACACTTAACATATATACTAAATAAAGTGTTCATGGTTGCTAGGGCTTCCATCTGAGTCCTGGAATTTCCAAAAAGTCCCATTTTGACCCTCAGGATTCTGGCTGAAGGGTCAATATTTCTCTAAATTATAGCTATTTGACTATCAAATGGTTAAATCCGACTCAAAATTATCAACAAAAAAACTCGAGATACAGCAATCAAAGTACAATTCATATTGAGTTTGCAAAAATATATTAAAGTGTAGTAAAACCTCAATAATACGACCACCATTGGAACTTAGTTCAGTCTTAGTTGTCAGGTGGTCTGATAATTGCCTTAAAATATGGAAGAAAAATTAAAAACTGTTCCAGGAAATATGGTCTCATCAATAAGATAGTTCTGGTTGCCTTTGTCCAATAAGGGCCATACACTCACAAAGCACATCTTTAATAGAATACAGATTTAATGTTGTCTTGCTCTCAAATTGTGTGCTTCAATCTTTTGTAGAAACTGGATGAAGTTCAGAAATCAGAGTTTGTAAAGAAGAGTATTGAAGTTACTGGTGAAATTGGAAAGACTGTTGGTAAGGCAGGAGAAACAGTTCTTGAACAAGGAAAGAAACTTGGTGATAGTGCTCCAATGAAGACTGTATCTAAGGTATACATTTTTTCTTTTCCCACTATTATACCTGGTGGGTGTACACTTAATTATAGACAGAATGGAAGTTTTAATATCAGTAGTGTTTCTTCACAAATAACTGAAATTGTTATGCATGTTCTTTTTTATCGGGATACAGTTCAAAATCTGAATGTGTTTTTTTTCTTTTTTGCAGCTGTTGTTTATCATATTTACAATGGCAAGAGGAAGTCTTTTTCCCCAATAGAATTTCTTATTCATTTTCTGATAAAATTCAGTTCTGAAATGATAAAAATAGAAGTTTTTTTCATTCAGAGACAACAGCCAAAACTGATATGGATACCAGAACAGTGTTTCTGCTCGAAAATTTAATAGTATCTATATTTAATAGTGTGTGTGTTTAGCATATTATAGTGCCAGCTATTTTTTCCGATTTCAGCCAAAATTCTTAATTTCGTGAGCAAGAGTCACTGTTCCAAACCAGCTTGATTATGTTCTTCAGTTGTCTGATATTTCAATAAGTCATTCATATAAGTTTGAATTATAGTAAAGATAGGTAAAAAAGACACACAAACTTTCCACAAACATCTATGACACACGGGACAATAATGGCCAGAGTTATTCAAAGAGCTTCAAGATATACCAGGTCGCTCCAGTAGACGATTTTTCGTAGGTGCTTCTGATGGGGAAAAAAACATAAATTTGGCTTTCGGAATGGGTCAGATAGTCTGATTTGTGGGAACTATAGAACAATGCCTGCTATGTCAGATTGTAATAGGTTGTCTTATACTTATTCTAGGGTGTTAAAGCTGTGAAGACTGAGTTTGATGAGGCAGCTTTGTCGAAAGGCAAATTATATAAACCACCAGGTAAATATAGAGATCATGAATGTTGTTGTTGTCCTCTCATTAGTAGAGCACTGAGCTGTCATCTCTAGGAGCTCCAGATTCAATTCCCGGTTTGGGCAGGTCCTGTCCTTCCATGAAATTTGACTGCAGACAGTAGTCCTCCAGCTGTGTACCATGTGAGGTCATGTGTGAATCCAGCAATTTATGTCAGGGGGGGTCCAGCTTCTTGTAAGACAGCAGATCTAAATCAGCCTTTGGAGTCCTAGATTTTACAATGCAGTGCCTTTTCTTGTAATTTAATATGCTAAGTTTGGACGAAAACAGAGGCTCTTAAATTTGGAAACACCTCTTGTTTTTATGCCCCCACTCTGAAAGGGGGAAAATAGAGTTGCCCTTGTCTGTCCTACCGGACCTAGTCCAAATATAGCCTACAGAGTATGCAATCTTGTGTCACTCATATCTCCAAAAGAATATGAGCGAGAGTCGTATAACGTTGCAGGAATGTGCACCAGCCTACGTAGTTGTGCATCTGTGGTATCATGTTTGGCTGTGCCCTGTAAGTGCAAAGTTATGGCCCTTGACTTAGTTAAAATATTGCCTACAGAGTATGCAATCTTGTGTCATGCATATCTCCAATACAATATGAGACAGGGTCATAAAACTTTACAGGAATTTTAACCAGACTGTGTAGATGTGCACCTAGGTTTCATGTTTGG
Organism: Mactromeris polynyma; assembly: GCA_032209605.1. NCBI lineage: Eukaryota > Metazoa > Mollusca > Bivalvia > Venerida > Mactridae > Mactromeris > Mactromeris polynyma. The sequence continues at coordinate 53,530,792 of JASFXZ010000001.1, forward strand.
CTCTGTCCAGTAAGTGCAAAGTTATGGCCCTTGACTTGGTTACAAGCCTACAGAGTATGAAATCTCGTGTTGCACTTATCTCCAAAAGTGTATCAGCTACAATCACAAAACTTTACAGGAATGTTCACAAGCATGTATAGTTGTGAACCTGGGGTTTCATGTATGATAATGCCCAGTAAGTGCAAAGTTATGGCCCTTGACTTATCACCATAGTCAGTATATTTGTTCACTAGGTAATTTTGATAACCATTCACAAACTATGTACTAGGCCTAGTGCTGTATTTCAATACAAGAGTTATTTTAACATTGTATCATAAATATTGACAGAATAACTAGCAGTTTAGCAGAAAATGTTGTTTTGATGTTATAAAAGGTCGACATGAGATTTATTTTACATTAACTTAGCATTAAAATGTGTTGCTCCTGTTGTTTAATGCATGTTATTATGTTGATGTTAATCGATTATGTTTGTGATTATAGCAACATTGCGTATGAGAACTGACAAACTTGATGCCTCTGAAAGAGATCCAAGAATATTTGAACCAGATGAGTAAGTCATCGTTTTTTAGGCTAAATATTTACTGTGAAGTTTGACAATCTCAAAAATAATTTATCAGAAATGGATGTTTACTTCAGACAGAGAATTGAAAATATTGACTGTTCTAATATCCTGTTGAAAGTCCATGTGGTTGCAATCTCTATTATGACCTAATACTCTATATCGATGGCATCATCATTATTTTACTGTTCTAAACAAATTTGATCAATTACATGCAAGCGGGGAAACTGGAATTGTTGCCCTATGATGAACTGATGCGCAACAGTGATGTACAACAAATTGCCCGCTGCTTGGAGATTGCAACATTACACAGTCCATGTGAAGTCTATGGGCTAGTTTTACATTCACTGCTCAATGCTATATAATGGAAAACTTGACAAGAGACTTTTCATTTCACTTATTTTATAAGACAGTCTCACTAAATACACCCAACAGAGGTGATAATATCTTGTTTCTACTTTAATTTACAGTGAGACGATGGGAATGGTTTTGCACAAAGATTCCAAATGGCATGAAAGTTGGCAGAACTTTAAAGACAACAATGAATTTGTAAATAGTAAGTTTTACAAATAAATTATTAAACTGTTGTGTGATTAGCTGTTTTCACCCTTTCAATGGTGTTGGCATCACAAACAATTTCAATTTATTATTTAAGTATGTTTGGCAGCAGCTACAAGAATTGATCTGTTGACACATCAAATAAGTCTTAAGCTTCATGAAATTACATCAAAAGCTAGGTTTGCAACTGTCACTTGTATTTATGATAAGATTACCTCCCTTTTAAGAAATTTCTATGCAAGTTTTGCATTGAATGTAAGAAGGTTTCACCACAACGACACAACCAAATTCTTAAGAACTTTCCTCAAGTTTGTCACACAATGTAGAGAGTACTTACATGTTAACAAAGTTATATTCCTTTTTTCCCTAGTCATTAGGTAGCATATTCTTTTGTTTTTTGTCTTATTATTCATTCAAAAATTTGTAACATCTACAACTTGATAAGTTATGCTTGCTTTTGTAAATGCGTGTTGTTAGTTTCTCTGTATGTACTTCACTTTTCTTATCAAGAGTAAAGGGGTAATCAAGAGTAAAGGGGTATACTAAAGCAGCCCTTTTTATGGCAAAATTTGGGGCCGATAGTGGGCCCTATTCCCCAAAGAAAAAATAATATATTATATTTTTCCCATCTTAGAAGGAAAATTTCCCTTCAGTAATATAATTTATAAAAATATTGTCTGATATGTACCCAAATTTGGTGATTCATGATGCAAATTTCCCTAATCAAAAGGACCCACTGTACTTCCCCACAAACTGAAAAAAATGGCTGTAAAGTTATTTTGTTGCGATTGAAATTTTGAATTCTTGTTAATGTATTTTTTTCATTTTCAGAGGTTTTTGACTTGAAAATGAAGTATGACGAAAGTGATAATGTATTTGTAAGAGGGACGAGATTTTTCACAGACAAAGTTACCAGTGTATTTGGTAAGTATAATCAACTTAAGATGAAGAGATGTTGAACTATTGAAACTTTTGTAGGTAGAACATTTGACTGCAAACCGGTGGTTGTATTTTCTCCTTGACAATGGGATTAAAGACGATTCTGTTAGACATTTTTCTTGCATACCAGACAAGGATTTCTCACGTTTACACCAGCGCTGGAAAACTATCTTACAATGCCTGTGTAGGATGAGTCTCGTGCTGATAACGTCACATTATGACGTCACATCACCTGGAATATTGACAAGAATGAATCCGTAAAATAATGTTACTAGATTAGAAGTAAAAGTTCCTTAAAGTTTTAGTCATTCCATTTAATCTCGTTCTTTATTTCTTAAAAAAGGGTATGCAAGAAAAAGAATTTATCACTTGCTCATGTGCGCATGGAAATCTCCAGCTCTCAGGTAACTGTTTTCGTTGGAACTCGGCAGATCCTCATCTTCACCAAAACGGTAACCATTGAGTCAGATATTTGTATCCTTAGTGGAAGCAAGTTAAGGATTCTTATAGTCCACTACCTCTGAATCAAATGGAGGCGGATTATTGACAGTTGTTTGCAGAAAATGGGTTAGTTCTGGTTGGTTACTCAGAACACTACTTAGGTTAATTCATTATTGGCCACCATACATTACTGAAATACGGTTGATAAAATGGTAACATTGGTGTGAATTTCCAGCACAACACTTTTTTATTTCTAGGTGGAATGTTTTCTAAAACAGAAATATCTGAAGTACTTACAGAAGTCTGTAAAATGGACCCAGACTTCTCACAAGAAAAATTTATACGATGGTGTCAGTTTGACTTGATACCAAATCTCTTAGAGGTAAATGTTTTAGTTTTATTGCATCTTTTCAACCTGTAATACATATATAACACATTGTTGTGCGATTAATGAGTTTAGTACCAATAGAGAAAAAAGAGCTATGGTATTTGATACTGTCTAGGGTCTCCTGATGTTGGTTATATGTATTTGTACAAATGATTCACAAAACATTATTTTACCATGTAAATACACTACCAGTAATAAGCAGCCATGATAAGTACACTTTAACAAATAAACCATTTATCTCTGCTCAGGATGATTATACAAGACAAAGTTAATGTACAAACAAAACAAAATTCTATTTGAAACAAATTCAGATTTTTTTGTCTTTTCTTGCATTTTCTCTGTATACTACTACAAAACATGTGGACCAGTATGACATTTTCATTTAGATTTGAATAACCAAAATGTGTAACCATTTTTTTCAGGCCATGGTTCGAGGGGAAGAGAAAATTTTAAAAGATTGGTGCTATGAAGGAGTAAGTATGAAATAAGCTTTGATAAATTGTGGGAACTTAAATTTTCAGTTAAAGAACCTGACTTGTAATCTATAGGTTGTGATCTTCACCATCCCTCAATATGGTGCAAGTACTGGAAGCATTCAATTAATATTAGTTGTATACTGATGCTATCAAATAAATAAGATCAAACTTGAATACATTTAAAGTTAATTTTTCCATAATGTTTAACTTCTTATATTGTTTAAAATTAATTCGAAATATTTCGTCATCTTGGTAATTTTGTTATAGTTTCAGACTTAATAGTGTAGTTTGTTTTTCTGCCAACTGATCTATAAATTTATATATTTTCAGCCATTTAATGTACTATTGTATCCGATCAAAACTGCAAAAAGTCAGGGTCTTAGTTTTGACAGTAGAATATTGGATGTCGACAAAGTAGAGGTAAGCTTTGATAATAGTGTAGCCATTTTTTGAGAAAGTATGGCTGGTCCTTTTGATAGGGGAAATTTGCATCATGGATCACCAAATTTGGGTATTTATAAGGCTCAAAATTTAAATAGTTTTACTGAACGAGAATTTTCTTTCTAAGTAAGGGGACAAATATACATATTTTTTGGGGGAATGGGGCCCAATATCGGCACCAAATTTGCCATAAAAAAGGGCTGCAGTGTGATGCTTGATTTTCTTCTTGTATACTCAAAAGATTTTTCACATCTTCAGATTTCGTTTTGAAAAATATATCACAAAGCAAAAACTATTAGTTTGAAGTGTAGTTAAGTGTCTTTTTCCTGTGGGAAACAATAACAACATGTATACAAAACTTGCATATTCTTAAAGTTGGCAGTGAAATAATTGCATTTTTAGTGCAAAATCATGACTTGTCATCATGTGGACAATTCGTGTTAGTAAGCAGAATATTGTCTGGCTTCAGATGCAGAGCTTTGGTCACTTTATGTCTGCAATGTGCTTGGCTTACTTACATGCAGATTTTGTCTGATTAGATTGTAGAAGAAGCCAATTCTGAAAAAACAAAGATAGCTGTCGGGCTAAGCTGAATATTTGGGAAAATGACAAAAATCTCATTTTCTTGCTCAGACAGGATTTATTTACACGATGTCTGTTTTGCACTGATACCATTTAAAAGTTCTCTGACAAAAAGGAAGAATATCTTTTTATAAGTTGAGTTCCAATAGTTGAGGTTGATCCGTATTTCTTGGAACATAGTATTAAGACATTGGTTGCTAGTGGTCAAAAAATTTCCCTTAATATCTGTTGAAGACACAAAATTCCCCATTTACAAGCATCAGCAGGCGTCCAATTGACCCTGGAGTTGACGCTTTGACCCCCAGAATTTTCAAAAAGCCACATTGTTACCCAAAGGATTCTGGCTGAACGGTAATTTTTTCTCATAATTATTGGTAACTATGCTATGAATTGGTGAAATACAATCAAAAATTATCAAAATGACCCTTGAGATTCAGTACCTAGTGGAATCCCTGTATCAGTACCCAAAGCTGTCAAGTGCCGTCTCTCAAGTTTATCATTTGTTGTATAGTCTGCTCCTCGTCTCGACATTCATTCCCTGTGTGTAAAACCCAACTGGACAATTTTCTTGTTACAGATTGCAGCTGGTAAAATGATGGAACAGGGACCTGTACTTGTGATAAGTTTTGTTGCACAACAAATACTTGCAGTGCGGAATGCCAAGGGTGATGTTGTTGAGGGTGATTCAGTAAGTTTCATATTTGCATATAAGTACAGTAAAACCTCACCTAAAGACCACCTCAAAATTAACACCACACTTTTCAAGTCCATTTTTATTGTTATGCTCTGAATTCAACCTCAATATTTAGATGACATATGTAAGAACACCAGTTTTCAAGGGTCCCAAAGGTGGTTTTATTATTGAGGTTTTACTGTGAAGTGTTTCTTTATTATTGTGTTGCCCACTTATAAAGGGCCAGGCATTACTGATTTATGAGACCCCATCTTTCTGAGCACTTTACTTCCCGATTCTTACCTCTAATGCCCGATACCAGGGCAGGTAGAAAAATTGGAAGCATTATTTCATTAGCTGGTGGCTCACTAACCGGTCATATCATAACAGACCCCTTGCGAGATTCAAACCTTTGACCTCCTGCTCCCAAGGACAATGCCTTAATCACTCGGGCATGGGAGACTGGTGTGTCTACATGTCTTCATTTATTCCGCAAGTCATTGTTTATATTCTGACTAAATATTCACCATATTTGAGTATTAGTTCATCTCCAGATATTTTACAATGTGTTCTGTTCTATTCTGTTCTGTTGACTTGCACATGCATTTAAAACATGTATTTCTAACTTTTCATTGTGATAAATGACAAAATACCTTATCCAAATAATTGTTAATATCTTTTATTAATGAGTTGTTGTTGTTGCTACAAGCTCTATTGACAAGTATAACTGCATAAAATTAGTGATGAACATGTTTACAATTTCTTGTGTAGTTTCACTTGTTCATGATCATTTATTGGACTTAGTAATCTTGAGATATGGATGTTTATCAATTACTATTAATTTTTCAGGACAAAATAATGCGAACAAATTATGTATGGGCATTATGTAGGGACATGGAAGAATTAAACCAAGACGCTGCTTGGAGACTACTAGATATATCTGCTCATTCTCAGGAACAATGGTTATAACACACAGACATTTCTAGGCAAATATATATGTAAAATCATCAGACATAGATTGATGCTGATATATCCAGCACCTCTAGAATGCTTCAATCAGAGAAGAGCTGTTCACTTGCCAAGTTGATTAAATTTGTGACACTGTCTTCCTGAAATGTGTATGTAGCATTGTGTCCAAGTCTTTGATGTATAATCATGGAGAATTTGGTAAAATACGAGACATTGATGTTCTTATACTTGCTACTCTTTGTCAAGATTGCAAGGTTTTGGAGCTTGAAAAAACCTTCAAATTTGAGCCTTCATTCTTATCATAAGTATAAGAAGTTTACCAAATCTTTGAACACATAAAATTGTGCATTGCTTTTACTGGTTGACGATTTTATCAGTATTATACTAAGCACTCATACACAAAATGTTGCAGATTAAATTCTGCTACAAAATGAGTGTGCACCCTTTCTTGATAGAAAGCAAGTCATTCCTGATGAAATGCATCAAGTTGAAGCGCTTCGGCTTAGTAATGTGTAAGGCACGCAAGAATGGCTTTGATTTGACCAAGAGATAAATTGATATGTCCTGATAGACTGATAGTGACAGTTACTATGTGTTGTTAATGCATGATTTTTGAACAATTTTAACATGCTGCTCGTATAATATTGTTGGTAATTTTGAACATGTGATAAATAAATGAATTATTATGCTAACAGTTTATCTTCTTTTTGAAGTCATATAATGACAGTTCACTATTGTCTGTCATGCCAGTTTTGCCTATACCATAATATAAATAACTTATTACATCTTTCTTCGTACCTAAACCCCATAAATCAAGAACAATGAACTTAAGTTTCAGTATTTAATTATAAATGCATTTAGTTTGATTTAAAAGACACTCGTTTCAAGCTAAAGTCATTCTGCGATATTTTTTTGGGTAGTTCTGTATGAACCATGTAATAAGTTGATGGTCTTTCTTCATGAACTAAACATACCTCGTCATCTATGTTAACATACATAATATGCTAGAACTTTGTATGTGCGGACATATTTCATCTCGGTACTATAGTTCTACTTGCAAGATAAAGCTGTTGTACTATTAATTCAGTCCCTTCCTAACATAACGACACTGAAAATCAGTCTATAGGAAGAATGCAAAGATAATGTTTACTTTATCAACAAGTCATTTTGTATTGCTCATCACACAAACAGTAATTAAACGATGTTAATTTGCCTTTTTTATTTACATTGGTTACATCTACAACAAAGGTTAACATTATTATTCATTCAAGAGTTTTTTTCACTAATCTTTGTACCAGACGGCAACTCTGAACTTGCACATTCCAACTGTTCACTTTTTTCAGCCAATTCTGTAACTATTTCATCATTGTCATCTTCGTCATCATCATCACTTTCTGTATCCTCGTCAGCTTCCACATCATCACACTTTCCATGGGAACGCAGAACTCCTTTTTCTTGTAATCTCAGAAATGTTCCTTTAAATGTATAAATGTTTGTCCCTATGAAGTATCGTACACATAAACTGGATAATTTCTACCATACCCAGTAATAGAATATCAATACAAACTGTTTATTATAGTGTCATCCCTACTTAAAGGGCCAACCATATTTCTGATTTATATGGCATCTTACATGGCATATTTACTCCTCAATTATTATTCTTTATTGCCAGGCACCAGGCAGGCATAATGGTAACCATTATTAAATAAGCCGATGCTTGCCAACTGGCCATATCAGCTTGAACCCAAACTGGGATCAGGATTTATTGTGGCAAATTTGGATGTCTAGAAAAAATGTTTTAACAATCAAAGAGAGATATAAAGTTGTTACAGGATATGTCAGATACATAAGATAATGCCTCCCCACACAGAACCCAGGCAGACAACAGTCTACAAAACATTAGGGACTTGGGAGGTGCAAGGGTAAACATGTCTGGGAATGTGGAAGCAAGGAATGGTCGGGCCTACCATCAAAAACAACAATGGAAAAATCCAACAGTAAGAAAGCAACTTCATTTAAAAGGCCTTTAGTTCATTCAATGATACCATTTACACACATGAACGATTACAAAAAAATGTTCCTTAGATGAAGAGAGTTATATAAGTAAATTGTCTGACGTTATCTGTTACTTGGCTGCAGTGATATTAAAAACAGTAACTTTAATTCATCGAGCCATGCAAATTATGTAATTGTTTCATTTTGGATGCTAGGAATCTGTGGGGCCCTATTTTGTAAATGTGGCCTGCTCTGTATGACTCATTCTTGCTTGTTTTAAGTAATAGACAAGTTGAATTAACCAACACAGACACAGTTGCTAGACAACACAGACACAGTTGCTAGACAACACAGACACAGTTGATAGACAACACAGACAGATGTGACAAGCACAGTACTATCACAATGAATACACTTACTTCTTTTTCTCTCTGGTAATTGTTCCAACTCAAACTGTAATTCTCTGTCTTGGCTTGCTTGTTCAGCTTCTGATAAACTCGGTCTACAAAAAACACAGATGGGTCACTGATCAAGATTTTAGTCCATGGATTATTAGTATACAGAATGTGAAAAGATTACAATCAATATTTCACAGATTCGGCAAAGTGAAGCAAATGAGCAGCATAGAATCGTTTTACTCTGTCATGTAAGGGTCATGTAAGGGGGTCAAACACATTGCACATTGTGTAGCAAACTGGGGGAAGTTTATAAACAGGTCATCTTGACGAGTTTAAAAGTTAATAGAATCTATTTGGAAACATGATCTTCTGGGATTAGACTGCAGTACATCATATGACTTGATAGGTATACTTATTTAAGAAATACTGAAGTGCAAAAATGTCATTAAGGTATCGACTGCTTCATTATCCTGGGATTAGACTGCAGTACATCATATGACTTGATAAGTATATTTATTTAAGAAATACTGAAGTGCAAAAATGTCATTAAGGTATCGACTGCTTCATTATCCTTGCCAGAATTTATTTCACAAAAGCATGATACCCTAAAAATTCTAAGTATCAAAAACTGCAAGGACTGTGCATTGCAACTCATTATTCTGAACTAAATTAAAATAAATGTAGAAGCGAAAATCATGATATAGTGTCAAGTAAAATATGTATACCAGACATTTATTTATAGACTAAATGGGAAAAACACAAATAGGAATTTCTGCGGACATGCACATCACTTACTTGATGACAGCACCTTTCTTCTCCCCACATTTTGCACATTTGTTCAAACTTGTACAACATGGATTACACAGCACATGGTAAGCTTTCTTCACAGTTTTCTGTTTACACACCACACTAAAGATATATAACACAATTTCTGATCTGGTTACATCTTCCAGCGTAAAATATCATTTGGTCTGATATTAACAATTATGGAAAATTCTTTAAACAAAGCACTGTGTAATAGGTAAAATGGAGACTGGTTACCAATGGCAAAATCGGACTAAAATCATAGTACTAATGCTTGAATCATCCTAGTTAGTTCTGGATATTTTCTTGTGTGAAAAAAGGGTTCGAAGGAGCATTTGCCCTCTTGCTGAAGTAATGAAAGTAACAAATGATAAACATGTAATAGTAAAGTTCTGCTTATTGAAGTAAACACAGCAATGAAAATAATTAAACAGAAAGGAAAATGTCAGAATACTGAATTAATACTTGTAATTCATAAAGTGGATTATTTCACATAACTATTAGTTAATTGTAAACAATGATCTGGACTTCTTTGGTTATTGAATGTTTATTTGTTGACCGTTACCATCAAATTGTTCAAATTTCAAACAGGAAATTTTCTTGAGATTGGAAAGAATGCAAAAAGGCCAAAAGTAGGCACCATTTGTCATTTATAAAAAAATATTTCAAGAATACATACCATGTTTTTGCTTGCGTCAGAGGCTTGTATTTTTTGTATCTTATTTTCCAGTCAATGCAATCTTTACATCGAGCACACACACCAGACACCTCTGTGTTTACTATTTTCTGTGTTTGCGTGCTGGTGTCATGATAGACATTCTTAAAAGCTGCCTTATTTTGGAATTTCTGAGTTCTTGTTCTTGTTGTGTTACCTCTCTGAGAACTCATTCTAAAAACTTCAGCAGCTAAGCTAAAACAAAAATAAAATTATTGAATGCCAGGAAAAATGAAATTTTTCAAAACAAGAACAAAATTATTAAAACAAACTGAGGAGTGAGAAGATGTTGGCCAGACAGCATCACACAGAACACATGAAGTGTCAAGTGAGCAAATACATACTGTGACAATTCTGACTTCCACAACATAAAGGGGTCACATACACTGCCTCCCTTAGGCCTTAGTGCAATCAATTCGAATAGATAAATCAAAATAGTTATGCTGTTTCAAACAATTTTTCTTTATCTTCACTTTGAAGCAAGATTTTAATTGTCTTTGACCCAATTAAGGAAAATGCAGAAAGCTAGTATTTAACCCTGTAACAGTGTGGATAAGTTCTTTGATAGGTTAAATCATAGTCATTTACATCCAGATACAATATATCCTAGCTAAGAACTCTAATTGTCTTGGCTCTATCAGTAAAGGCGAACCTACAAGTTTATATGCTTCTTTATCAATATTATTGTATGCAGTTACAACTATGGTCTGCAGGTTTGGTTTCACCACTCGAATTGTTAATTACTTCTATAAATTGAAATAACTATATGAACACACTGAAAAAAACATTTATCACGATCTAGTCTATTATAATTAAATTAAATATATAACAGTCTCGTGTAGATCCGGTAGGTATCCGGATACTCTTCCTATCCGAAGTATGGATGATAAGTCTGAAGCATCATAGTGACAAATTACAACCAAATTTAGACACATAATTTAATTGTAACCAAGGCGATATAAATATTGTTCACTACTTTAACATAACAGAGAAGAATACGATGAATTAGTAGATGAATTAGCCACTTACTTGGACGATCACGTTGTTGAATCAAGATGGCGCAAGAGTTGACGTTCGTGGCTGCTGATAAAAACAACTCTGTCCGGTACACTGTATTTGCAAAGACCTAAATACCATTTAGGTCTTTGGTATTTGTGAAAAAAAATTATTTCTACATATTACTACCAACACGGACATATAAAACATATGGTTTATATATCCGTGCTCCCAACAATCAAATATTAGATTATAATTGGGAAGCGCAAGTGAGGTGACAGTAGGTTAAAAGAGATTTAGTCTCGTGCTGTGCAAGTTAAAAGAATAAAAAGGCTAGTGCAAATGTTAAAATTTGGTACAAGCAGGACACGACTTAAATAAGTGGTACAGTGGCCAGCCGCTCAGCAAAAACACTTAAACTGGTGCTGGGCTGTATTTATGGGGGAGGGTGTTCCACAAACGAATGGTTCTGGGGAAAACAGAATTGGAATAGTATTGAGTGCGGGAATGTGGAAATAAGTAGTTGGAATTCCTGGTAGGGGAGAGCTAGGTAGTTGTGATCTATATGGACCAGGTCATATCTGATTTTGTATAAGAGGATTAGAGATGATGATAAGCGTTGGTGTTCAAGGGTCTGCCAGTTTAGATCAATTAGCATTTGGGAGACACTTTTCGTGTAGTCATAGTTATTACAGACATAGCGGTCCGCTGACCTATTGATCCTTTCGATCTTATTTGTTAGGGTTTTCTGCCAGGGGTGCCAAATTGTTGAACAGTACTCAAGTTGTGGACGGACATAGATGTTATAGGCCTTTATTTTTATTTCTTTGTTTGAGGTTTTGACATTTCTCTTAACAAATCTGATGGTGTTATTTGCCTTAGCTGTCATGTAATTGAAAACTGAATTGTATATTGATATGGGTAGACCAATTAAGATCTTTAGAGATGGTCACTTCTAAGTACTTAGCGGCATCGGTGGCTTTAATTCTACGCCGTGTAGTTTGTATGGGAAGAGTAATGATTTCTTTTCTCATGAAATGCTGAAGATCCGAGTGCCTAGTGCTGATTTGATATTGCAAATATGATAAATTTGAGTCATTTATGGAAATATGTGCGTGTTTCTTCTAGATACGACTAAAGGTGTATCTTGCCCATCTAAACGTAAACTATTTTAACGGACTTACTTCATTATTTTTATCACACTATCTAAAACATGAGTACAAACCATTTAAATGTTTCACAAATTTAAAAGTTGTATTTTTTCTCGCACAAAACTTGTTAAAATTGGAAAAAAAATTAATAACGTGATATTACTACATGTAACTTCTTTATTGACAAAGTACAATGGCGAATTCGTTTATTAGTGCATTATTTGATTATGTATAATTATCAATGGATGTTTTGGCTATACTGGTAGAGTATTTTTGGGTAAAAAACGGAACACAAATGGGCAAAATATAACGTTGAAGGCAAGTAATGAACAAACCAGATAGATAAATTACTGACAGTGTGCCCATTAATGGCATGTCGATCAATGTTCTTACTTGGAGAAGTGGACCCGTAGGAAACATATGTTCAATGTGCAATTTGACAGTCTTTTTTCATTAACGTGAGTTTGACTAGCACAGGGAAGGTCACAATCACTTGACATGGTCTCCCCATGTACATCATATTAGGGCAAGACATATTATACAAAATATGAAGGAGGTATTAATGAGACTGATATTGTATGCAACTAACAAGGCGCACAACGGTTCCCTGTGTGACAAACACCTCGATTCGGTGAGCAGTTTGACGATAAATCAAACCTATATACCGGTATAAAAGGAATGTGACAGGGTATCAAATAAATTCTGATGAGAAAATTGAAGACAATACAATTCATAGTGAAGATCGGTATATTAATGAAACAAAAATGGACAGGAATGGGAGATATGTATAACTGTGCAACAACTTATCTTTTCTTGAACCAAAGACCTAAATACTAAATGGTATTTAGGTATTTGCTTGAACGAAGAGAGTTATGCAACGCAATGCCTTGGAAGATCCAGAATTGTCCGCATATTGTACTGATCCCTGAATGTTTTGCCCTAGGGGAGACGGGAATACACGCGACTTTAGACAGAAGACGATTCCCGACAGATGGGAATTTTACACGCCGATTGATTCCGGGTTCCGTAAACTGATAGATTTTGGTCGTATTTTTAATAGACCCCGGAAGTTGTGAATTAGCATCTCCCACTGTGGGGATTTAGACAAAGAGCTTGGCTCTAGGGTGGGGACAACTGGGGAAAACGGCACGCCAACCTCGTTCTAAACAAAACAATGAAACGGCTAAAATATATGCTAGCCTATACACTCAAAAACACAAAACACTGATAACGAATGACAAGTATGGAGGTGAACCAAATAATATCCAGGAAAAGGATGAATTGAAATCAATTAAATAACAAAAATGCGTAATTTATAAGACAGCCAGACATTCTTCAATTATGGAGGCATATTACTGCCACCAGTTAGCATGATAGCGTTCGCGAATTGTTTCGTGTTAACCACTAAATTATTACGATAATTATCTAGCTATCTAGTTAATATTCGTGATACATTTTCGGTAAGATAAATATCATAAAACTAGAAACAGGCTTGAAAGTGCCCAGAACAGCCACCTCTAACCTTTTTGTACACTAGATTTAAGTGGTAACACGAATCTTATCTAGTTGACCACTTATTATGTTACTTAATATCTCAAATTCACGAATTTCACTTAAGATTCGTGTTACCACTTATCTATAAATGCATTTTAGGCTTCTAAACACGAAACAATTCGCGAACGCTATCATGCTATCAGGCAGTAATATGCCACCATATTCAATGATTTAGAAAGACACACAATGCACGAAACGTTACGTGCCAAACAATTCAGTGTAATTTTGATGATGTCTAATTACCCATGGGTGATTCGTCATCAACACTAGACTGCGCGTGATACTTTCCCGACGCGTATTTTTAGAACGAAACACCTACGTTCGTTATTTTTGTGATATTTTCATTACGAAATGATAGGGGAATTGACATTGGTTCTACCACACCTTTAAATGTAACGTCATGATCTTATCCGCTATGCATGTGCATGTTCATTGATGAACTGTATATATGCACCCCTTCACTTACGTATATCAGTATGTATACGTCGTTAAATTGCTTTAAATATTATTTTTCCCCAATACGGGGGTGTTATGGAACAACTTTCCTCTCACAACAGCAACTAAACCAAGTTTAGAGGGGTTCAAACACTCGTTGTGCTGCTCCCTAACAAATGAACCTCTTGTGAAAAGCTTTTTATCTGTTTTTACTTTTAAACTTCACTCTTGTTTAATAATATCATATTTTCTCTACTATCCTCTCTACTATCTCACTGTGCAATCTTCTATCACCTTTTCGTTTGCACGCTCACCTGTCATTAATACCTGTAATAGATAGATAGCCCTGATTGTAATACTAGCATGGATTCAGTTGTTGCCAGAGTTAACTTAAATATTCTTCCTCATGTTTGCTGACGATATCGCAATGATTTCAGACGCAGTTGCTGGTCTTTAAAGTAAACTTCATATTTTAGACCTCTATATGATTCTTGTATAATAAGTAAGTTATATAAATCGGTCGGAAAGGATAATACTCCATAATATCATTTTCGGCGCAACCGTACTAGCATGGCTTTGCTATTTGCATATCAGCGTTGTGTAAACCAATTAAATCTTACGTTGACCACTAAACATAATTCTCTCCAACAGAACAACGTTTGTGACATTGCTTGCTTCAGATTGCGCCGATCATCTTTTTTAAAGATATTTCTTGTTTGAAATACCTACATTTACATGAGAAATGTTCTACTGCTTTAACATTTATTTGAGTTATTATAAAAATCAATCTTACGTCAAAGTACAGGGTGATTCATAATATATGATACCATTTTAAAGTTTTGTAACTTTAGCAAATGTCGCACTATTTTAGAAATTAAAACATCTATCTAAACTAGAGATCTCAAAGTTTTATTTGAAGTATACATCATATGAATCAAATGATTTATATCAATGGAACTTACTTATCAAAATGTATACGCTCCCACACAGCGCTTTGATTCCACATGAATGTGAATATGAAGGTATCGGAATAAGCGCCCGATGCTAAAGGAGAGTACAAGATGTACAACAGATGTTCTATATGACGTCCATTTTGTGATATTACGACGTTAAGTCTCCTTTTCAAATTTTCAATCACATTCATGCACATTTCTGGCGTTATCTTTCAGTCATTTCTCTGCGAATGGCTAGTTTTAACTTCTCAAGTGTATCTGGCTTTGGGTTATAAACTTTCTTTCAAATATCCCCATAAAAAGAAATCCAACGGACTATGGTCTGGAGAATGCGGTGGCCAAATTCTGTCTGTTTTAAATGAAATGAACTTTTCACCGAACGAGCACCTGTCCTGCGGTATGTGGTGTAGCTCCGTCTTGCTGATACAAATCTCATTAATGTTAATGCCTTTTCTGCGCAGTGCAGGAAGGAACATGTTTCTCAACAATGCCAAATACCGACCACTATTCACTGTTTGTGCCTCACCGTTCGATTCGAAGAAAAATGGCCCGATCACACCGGTTGAGCTCAGTGCTGCCCATACCGTCACTTTTTTTGTCGTGAAGTGAGTTTTCCAGACAAAAGTCAGGTTTCTCTTCCCCCATACTCGACAATTATGCTTGTTTGCTGGAGAATTCAAATAGAAATGGCCGGGATTCATCTGAAAACCATATCTTTTCAACTGTGACATTATGGTCAATCGTCAAATTAGCAAACTCTAATCTGCTGTTGATGTCTGTTTCTTTCAAATCCTGCATTACAGACAATGAATATGGAAACAATTTTAAATCGTAACGTGATGTTCTATAAACACTTCCATAACTAGAGGAATTTGTAATGTCTCCAAGAACTTCCCTCATTGATTTTCGCGGTGTTTCCTCGATCACTTGATGGACCTCGGCAATGTTCTGAATCTCTGCACTCCTGCTTGGTCTTGGTCTTCCATTGTTGTTGTGTCGGCGGTCCTCAACTGACCCAGTCTGTTGAAATCTCTTCACAGGGCGGTGTATTTGAAGTTTAGTAAGTTTATTATCTTCTGGATACCTGCTCTATGTACATTGTACATATAACAGTTACCGGAGAATGACTCTCAAACTAAAGCTGAACTATTTCTGCAGCCTTCTGCTGCAACGTCGCCATATTGAATAAACAGCATGACGGAAATGAAGTCACAGCGTCATCTTGACGTCAACGTTTTCCCGTACTTCTGAGTTCATTGAAAATTTATAAATCTTGCGATTTTAATAGCATATTATATGTTAGCTTTTCCCAATTTTATAAGGAATCAAAGTAGTATCACATTTTATGGATCACCCTGTACTACAGTATTAATATTGTGGTACAAAATGAAATAATATTATAGTAGCTCTAACTCCCGCCAAAATCCGTTCGTAGCCGATAAAACGAAGGGAGACAACTCCAAATGAATGCATGTTTATCTGCTTCGGCTATATCCGGTTTACAATTATACACGGTGAATTACTGATTTCGTTTATTGGCTACTTTTTGGGTCAACACAAGAAAGCGTGGTTGTGGACAACTGCATGAATTCAAAGGAATATTAACTTGAAAATGTAAGTTAGTACGCATTTGTGATGCATTTTCCTTGCTTTTACGCCATTTCACATATGCATGTCATAAGATGCCAGTTGCACGCGATCAAGTTTTCAAGCAGACGTCTCGTGCTATTTTCATCTTGTTGACCTAATTTTACTTTTGATCACTATTCAGTCGACTGATCCTAGCTTTTGATGTTGGTTTTGAATCTGTGCACTTTGTAATTGTAAGTATGATTTTGCAATTTGGTTAACAGTGTTAGGTCTTTGATTTATTGTTACGATTGACGCACTAATATTTGTTTCATTCGCAATGTTAATTGTTTATCGTGGTGATCGATTTACCCACAAACAACAACAATATATACAGTACATTACATCATCGTGACGCGAATTGTGTCAAGACCGTTTTATTGCGTGTAGAGTTCTAATTATTTTTAATAGAGATGATATCATGGTTACGAAGATTACATAGATCATTTAATTAACGTCAAAAACGTGTGTAGTCAGATCTGCATTATTATTATTATTACAACACTTGACAATCTTTTTTGAGAAACTTTGAACATTATATATAATGCCACGGACCTATATACTATATAGGTCTACTATATAGGTCCGTGATAATGCGCATTTTAATATCGGGGCATTATCCACTCTGAATTAGGTTGGTGAATAAGTATGTACATACATTATGTTGAGATTTTACATTTTCAAAGTATCCACTTGAAAACACTAAGATCACTGAAAGGCATGCAGGCCCGGATCCACCGGGGGGGAGGGAGCAGGGGGCCTTGGTCCCCAGTCGGCTGTAGAGTGACCTTTTTCTATTCCTAATACAAAATCATATCCACTGATTAGGTCGGTTACTTCTATTTTAAATACAATGCATTGATTTATGGTCGATTTCCTCTTGTATACTACCAGTATAGCCGAAGCAAGTGCCATAAAATTTGCCCCCTGTTGTGCTCATTGGCCTTGAGACTGTCTAAAAGAATCATATGCTCACTCTACATCAGCCATGCGCTTTCAATTTCCTTATTATGCATATATATAAAATAATTTTAATCAATTCAATAATTTATGGAAGGGAATGTAATACTTGGGCCTAAAGTTTAGCAAAATAAAAGAATTTTATTTGTTCCCGAATAAGCCTCCTTTCACATTAATTTTCACATTTTCTTTAAAAAGATCTATCATGTAATGATAATTTGACATCACACAAATTTTCTTTTTTTTCATCTTAATTTTTCATGCCGCGCAGCCGTCATCAAAATAAATAATGTTTAAATGTTTCAACCAGTCACAATAAGTGTTCAAATTGTTGAACACAGTAATTTAGTATTTTCAATATATATAAGGGAAATATTCTCCGTAAAGAACTTACCTGATGGTAATGATAGGTGGTGATGCTTTAAGTTACTGGGTAATTTCACCGGCTCCCGGCTCTAAAGGACACCCCTGCAACAACATTCTTTGATCATAATTCTATTGAATTTAAACATGAGTTATGAACTTCAAATATTTTAAGGTTAACAGCAATATTCCACTGAGCAAAGTTGGTACCTCTTTCTTATGTTTGTTAATCATTTAATGATCATAGATCTTACCTCATTATTTATAAAATAAGGCCTAAAAAATTATGTTTGTTTCAGGTTTTATGCCCCAAAAAAATAGGGTAGGTAGGTCGAATTTTTTTTTATTTACAAACGAAGCAAATTAAACATAGATTTAAATGCATATGTTAAAAGACATACCCCCTTTCCCTTTTTAATATGAATAATTTTTAATCAATGTGAATATAATGCTCTATAGCTGAAATACAGTGTAACCTCCCAAAACCGGACCCTCTATAAACCGGAATACTCCCGAAACCGGAATTTTTTTGCAGTCCCGAATTTTTTTGTTCTATTTCTATTGTATTAAAACACTCTGAAAACCGGAACCTCTGAACTCCGGAAACCGGACGAAAATTCAACATTATTTGGTTCCATTTCTATATAATTTCACCTCTGAAAACCGGAACAACTATCGGTAGCATGTGTCATTATAAATCGACTTGCAATCTGTTGTTGACACCTTGTGTATTCCGTTCTGATGTTATTATTAACAGTTTGACAGGTTGATTTACATCGATATGCGGTGGCGCGTTTTAACTACACAAGTGTGAAAATCACATATTGTTATGGACGTCGGGTCTGATTTATTACCGATTAATTACACTACTGATTGACCGTTAATCCGTTGATTATGTTTATGATTGGATTATTATCGAATACGTAGTCCTAAATGGGTAATTATTAAAGATCAAAGAGAGAAATATCGAGTTTGAAATACAAATGTAGCTTGTTTCAAACATACGATCTCGTGTGAAAACATAAACATACAATGTTGTCCAAAAGCATTTATTATCACTTTAAGAGTCATTCTTTTCATAAAAATATATTTAAAGAAGTCTTTTTATAACAGTGGCATGATTTTCTGTACACTTCTTATCATGTCACAACCACCGTCTAAACGTCGAAGAATTGAATTGTCCCTCGAGGACAAAATGACAAAACCCTCTATAAACCGGAAACCTCTGTAAACCGGAATTTTTAACCGGTCCCGAAGGAGTCCGGTTTAGGGAGGTTACACTGTACTCGTAAAGCGTCTAATATTAATACCTTAGCAGAAATATGAACATGAAGAAAACTTCACACAAAGAAATTTTACCAAAAAGAAAAAAATGTTAACACACGCAAAAAACTTTTAGGGTATGGGGCAAAACAATTGGGTAGCTCGGGAATTCTGAAAGAAACACTTTTTTATGCATAAATAAAAAAATTCTAGAATTGTGCAAATTTTTGCATTTATTCACACATGTTGCAAGTGCATGTATAGTATTTCAGCTAATTTGAATATTCACAACTTCTGTTTGTATGTTAACTTGTAAATGATGTATGAAGATATCTCATACGTACTATATGCGCAGCGATACATACAGTATACAAGATTGAATGTGTAAAAACAGTAAATGTAATAAATCATGCGACTGTTCTGGTAACATTGTTTTTTGTGTCTATGATATCATTCTGTGCAATTATTCAGTACTACTGCTCATCAAGACAAAGCATAATATATCTAACCTGGTTTTAAATCTGGCTGAAAGAAGAAACAAAGTTTTAGGGGCTGTATCGGGACCTCTTCGTTGTACATGTACTGTCTAACATATTTTCATGCATTGGATTATTTGTATGTGTGTCTGTCTGTTCTTCTGTTCATCTGCCTCTCTACTTGCTACTTCAGCAATTATTGAATTATAGTCTAACCTGTCGTAACAATCACCTGGGTATTATGTGACCCTGTCTGTAATGGTCAGGTTTTGGTATAACTACATAAAATACCATTGACATTAATTACCTTGTTTATAACATGATCCTGTTTAATGCTATCAGCTGTCACTTAATTGTTGACCATAATGCACTATATAACTGGCTAGATAGGGTAGGTAAATAGGAAGTCACTGAATCTTTTTAGTTATTAATTTGGTGTAAATATTACGACACCTGCTTGTAAAGCTTAAAAATCTGACTGGTTCTGACACGGTACTTTTATATGAAATAACCCATTATGATTTCCTGGTAAATCTGGGTTTGATTCTCTGACTGGGCAGGTCATGTCTGTCTGTGTTATTTGGCTAATGGTCACTTGTCCTCCCCGTCGATTTCATGTGGATTTGCTGTCAGCTGTTTGCGACAGGGAAAGTTACTACTGGTTGATAATTCAATTCCAGGAAAGCTGGTAAGGTCAACTTGTCACCATGTTCATGTTTAACTGGAAAAACCCCAGAAAAATGACTAAACCACATGAAAACAAAAGAAGCATCTGGGGCTGCTTTGATGTCTTCTGGAACATTAAATCAAATGCCTTGAACACAAGCTAGGGATTGGTAACCTTGGTCAGACAGGGGAATACTGAAAACACAAGTATTTGGATGAACATTTGTAACTCTACTTCAGCAATAGCTTTAATTCTATATCCATGTTTGATTGTTTAGTTTTCATCAGCTCAATGTCAAGGAATGTGACACCAATTCTTTCTGTAAATCATTCTAGGCGTCATTATTTTATCTTTCATCATTTCGTATATCAAGTATACAAAATGAATGATATTTGATCAATATTGTGTCAGTGTTTGTAGTGAAAATGTTTTGAATGCAACATATGCCTTTTGTATTTGACCTAATACAAACAAAAAGAAACATTTCCTTTTTTAATAGATACGTAATTTCCACATCTTTTTATGTGTGATCTACAGCTAGTGTGAAGGTTAATATGGTCGTAAACTGTGACAATGACAACAGATTAAGAACAGACAAATATTTTGTGATGAGGCCTAAATTGAAAAACAAATGTTTGTTCTTCGTCTCTGTGACTACCAGTTAAGAATACTGCTCTCCAAAATTTTTACTGGCCCTCTGCCGGATTTTCATTTAGTTTTGATTGGAGGAAATGAAGTTAAACAATTGCATATAATCAGATCATTTTCAATGTAAATTTAAGTTTCCATTTCACTGTTAGAGAAAAAGTAGCTTCTATCATTTTTGACTATTTCTGTACACTTGGGTTCCATTTATCTAAGTAGGGAAATTAAACTCTTAAAATTCTTCAGTTATCTCCTCTTTAATTAAACGTTTCTGTCAAAGCCTTCATCAAAATCATGGAAAGATTATTTCAATACTAAGCCGAACTATATACATGTTTGCATGAACATCAAAATACAATATATCAAGTTTCTGTACAGTAAGATTAATTGACCGCTAGGACAATTATTTTCCATTTGGGGATACTAGGAAGATATGATACTTGCCATTGGATATATCACCGGCATTTTATGATAAAAACAGCTCAGACAAAGTCATACTTTATATACAGCAGTTCAGTGCATTACAAGTACTTGATATGTTAGTGTACTGGGGTTATTGTTGTAGAATGACATCATTTATATGAAGTTACATGTTGAATTAATACGTGATAATACATGATATATTCAGGGGACTTGGATCAATTAAGGTGCCTTAATTGACTTCTTTATGACAGTGCTTTGATGTATACTAAATATAAACAGGTTATTTATGTATGCTGGTAATTTTAGAGTATCATTGTACAGAATATAATCTGCTATTAAATGTCAATGAAATTTTGTTAAGTTGCAGATTTGAATGAAGCAATTATTACCTGAGAAATGCTGCTAGGTCACAATAGACTTTCTGGTCTTTCTATAATTTTCAAAACTCGCCATATATATAGTATGGTTTTGTATCTTTGGAGACTAATACAAGGTTCACACAGTCTTGAAAAGTCATTGATTTTGAAGCATACTCCTTGAAAAATACTTGAATTTGTAACAGCCAAAAACTCCTTGAAAAGTACTTGAATTTTGAAAAAAGACGAATACAATTTGGTAAATTGCCCTTAAATTCTTCTGCTGCGTATACAAAAGGATAAATAATAACAAACATACCAACAATGATGAAAAAAATGTGAAAAAAATGACAGCTATTTTCGACTGTATCGTTATACAGTACGACACGGTGGCTAGTTTAATGCCCTCTTAAAGTAAATCTTACACTGTAATTTTATCCGTGCTGCAGTGATAGTCATCTCGGGCGGTTTTTTAAATTTTTAGTCCTTGAAAATGGGGAAAAAGTACTTAAAAAGTCCTTGAAAAGTACTTGAATTTTTTCCGGGAAGTTCTGTATGAATCATGTAATAGAATTAAGTTGATACAGTTTTGCATTTATCACCCACTGCCATATACGACCATGGAATCATATATTGGGTTTAATGTCCTGTCAATACTGTCAAGGATTTATCTTGCCTTGATTGTCTATTAGAAGACATTTATTTGTGGTTTGGTTGTTTTCTAAGAATATTCCTTAAATTTCAGAATTCCTCTGATAAACTGTCTACTTATATACCGTATATATCCTATTCAGTGCTCCCATTTTATTAGACATGCCCCTGCTTTTTGAGAACATACCTTGGCCAAGACATAAATATCTGACCGATTTCAACGCCAGAAGCCATTAAAGAGTATATAGAAGCAATAAACCTGAGTTGTGTCGGCCAAAATCACCACAAAAATTGCACAGTGTTGTCTAATCTTTCTAAGTAGCCATCAGACTCGTCTAGAGCTGTCATTGATGGAAATGATATTGATGTATCATTGATAATAACCCCATGATCGATTATTATTGTTATTATCAAGCGATGTTGGAAATGTATTGTGTATTGTGGTTTATAACCTTAAAAACTAATCGAAAAAATGTGCTGTCTTGCATTTTCATACCCTCAAAGTACTCCCCATTCAAAGTACTCCCCATGGTTAGAAATGCTTAGTTTTAATCTATGGATCCTTTTCTGTTTATAGATAACATTTACAATCTGCAATTGAATAATCTTGAAATGTGCGTTTTTTAGATCCTTTTACATGTTTTGCATGTTAAATAGGATCTGTACCGTAATTAATTAAATCTTAATTAGGTGTTCATTCAAACTCACTACTGATGCCCTGGTGGGTAATATTATATACAAATACTTAAGACATATTGCATTGTTCTCTTTCATCCTTGATTCATGCGTGAACAAAGTCCGCTACACACAGAGAATGTTTAATTCACTGAGCAAATTATGTGAAGAGTACACTTGTACTGGTTTAAAACTAGGTAATGGTTTACAAACATTTGAAACTGCAGTAAACTCTTGACAGGGAAAATCTACTCTTCATCAATTTTTAAAATCAGCTGGAAATTTTCATGGCTTTCATGTTAAGTGATAAAACTCATGATTTATGAATTATTTCTGAGTGGAAAGATAACAGTTGTATGCAGGGGCAGTTCCAGGATTTGGTCTTAGGGGGGGCTTAACTTTGTTGGGTTTTGCTCAAGCTTTATAAAGTGGCAATGACTGTTTATAAACATCATAATGACAGAATATAATGCTACAATAAATCAGAATTGCTTATTTGAAAATCTTATAATTAAGGATATCTGTATATTTCTGTATTCATACTCGGACATGAGGCGCGTAGGAAGGTATTGAGCATTGGGGCCGCGGATGGGGTGGGTGCCGGAGGGGTATCCACTGCCGATGAGAAAATTTGAAGGAAATCACCTTTGACAGGTGCAAAATTCATCACTTTTAATATGATATTTTCCGAAAATTTGTTTAAAAATTATTACATTTATTCATACATGTATATGTGCACGGACATGGTTTATATGTCCGTGATGTGTGTAATTTTGTAAAAGAACACGGTACTTTTAGGGATGTATTTTGGAATATTCTACTTTCATAATGGATATTCAGAATATGTATTTAATTTGTATCTGTGTGCACTGTTAAAATAGGTTTTGTGAGTAAATGAGATTATCGCCATTTAATTGATGTCAAGTAAATGTAATTATCACCATTTTAAGATTCACTACAATGCCAATATAAATATACTTGTCACTTGGTTAGTATGCTTCCTTTCATGCCTTCATTAATCAGCCGACTGTTTTCACATCCTAGATAGCAGTCAGGGTACTAGCCAAGGTCCCTGTCTGGTAGCATGATAACACTTTGTCATGCGTATTAAATATCTTGGCTGAATGCCAATACAATGTGTGACTGGTTTTGACTAGTTTAAGATACAGATGAGAAGTAGGGGTCAGTTCCTACGTGCATGGACATACATGTTAGGTTGGGGAATTTTAGAGGGGCGCGCGCCAGATCCCCCCCCCCCCCCCCCCTGAATCCGCTAGTGGTATGTAACCTTTATGCATGTGTTATGATGAGCTGTTGAAATCTAAGCACAGAATGTGCTGTGGGACGATACCACTCATATCTGTAGCCAAGCTTGCACTCGTTGCATACTTCCGTTTTGTAAATTAAACAGTTTAATACTATTAAAGTATGTGTAAATATGTCAGATGGTTTGTATGGGATATGGAATAAGACAGAAATGCGAAAAAATTATTGAAAAAATAGTAAACATTTTTTCCAAGAGATCTTCAATCTGACTTGTTCTAGAAAATGCTAGATTTTTAAACCGAAATAAAGAAAATTGTCAGTATTAAGAGTAGAACCTTAAGATTGTAAAACAAGTGAAATGTTTGTCATGATTGTAAATTAATGAAATACCAAAATATCAGACCCTTTATTTAAACGTTTGTGGATATTTAATTATAAATTGACAAATTAAATAATATCAGCTCTAAATTAGAGGAAATTCAGAATGCCCAGGCATGAAGTTATGACAACACTAGCTTGCCATAGGTTATGAGTTTTCTTGTTGTGGTGGGGTATTTTCCAATTAATTTTCCAAGCACAGAGGGAGATGTACATTTTTTTTTGTAGTCGTGCACAACGAGACCATATCTACTATAAATAGCAATAAAGAAGAAGAACAACAGCAATCACTTGTCGTCATTTATATATATCTTTTTAATGCAGTCTGAACTCGAGTACACTCTTCTATGTGTGTTCGTGAATATACCGCGTTTATCGCGATAACCTGGCATTTTAAGTCTCGAGAACGCTGCATATCAGTATCTATCCGAAAACAATTGAAGAGTCAAATAAATACACCCAAATCTATGGAGTTCGCTAAATGCACACCGTTTAAGCATGCACACCATGTATATGCTAGCAACTATATACAATGACGAACACCATACAAGTTAGGTGTCTATTGATGCATCTTCGGTTGAATGTCTCCATATTGATGCACAACATTGAAGCCAGGTGAAATGTCTGGTCAAATACACAGCAACAACTAGATGAAATGACACACACCATACATAAAAGTCCCGCCCATCCAGATGTAACACTGCCTCTCCCATCCATGCATACATGGTGTGCACACACACCACACATAAAAGTCCCGCCCATCCAGATGTAACACTGCCTCTCCCATCCATCACAGGAGCTAAAAATAGATTTTAAAGGTGTAAACTTTGAAAATCTTCTTGTCCAAAACCATAAGGCCTAGAGCTTTGATATTTGGTGTGTAGCATTGTCTACTGGTCCTCTTACAAGATTGCATAAATCATTAAAATCTGTCGAAAAGCATGGCCTACAGGGGGCGGGCCTTGTTTCCTATATGTATATAATGGAATATATAAAGGTCATCTCCTCTTAAACCCCTGAATGGATTTTGACCAAACTTTACAGGAATGATCCTTAGGTGGTCCTCTTTCAAAATTACATAGATAATTTTGGTCTGTTCATAAGTAGGTCACGTGAGCTAATAATAGATTTTATAAGTGAAAAAACTTGTGCAAAAACCATAAGGTTTAGAGCTTTAATATTTGGTGTTAAGCATTGTGTAGTTGTTCTCTTAGTCTTAAAAGATTGCATAAATTATTAAGTTCAGTAAAAAACATGGCAATGTATTCAGGTGAGCGATATAAGGGCCATCATGGCCCTCTTGTTATAAAAACCTACAAACACCAGCTTGTGAAACATGACGATTTTACATCAATTAGATTAAAAGCAACATCTGCAGTGCCTTTAGGCTTTATTCTAGATCCTATTTCAATTCTTATTTACATAAATGATATTGTGCATGAAAAACTGTATGATAGTATTGACTCTAGTCTGTACACAGACCTATGTTTTCCAATGTTTCATATGGGAGATAAATCTTTGTATGTTCTCATTTTTTATGAAATGATGTATTTTTTTCTCACACATAGATAATCCCCCGAGCCCAGAAAGATCTAGCTGAAAAATAAAACAATAGTCGGTAAAAAAATATTTTCCAGACTATATTGACTTTTTGTTGATGATCATTCCAGCTGGCAGATGGTAGGTCGACAGTTATTATAACCCAAGTGTACGCCTGGGATCTTCCTCCAATCTAAAAGAGGGAAAAGTCACTACATGACCCTTCCTGTTCATGTAAATTGAAACTTCATTAAAAAATATGTAATCAGATTGTTGTCATATGAACACTATGATAAGACATCCTATTAAAATTAAATGTCTGATAATACATAGGGGTATTTGTTTATTTCAGTGTAAGATTCAAAGATAATTTCATTGAGTGAATATCAGACAAAACATTTTCACGAGTGGTGAAGTACGAGTGATATGAAATTATAATACTCGATCTCTCAAAGAAACAAATAAAATTTTAATTTTATGCTTTTTCAGCAACAATTTGATGTGTAAATTGTATTATAAGTGCTTCAAATTTAGATGTTAAGGCTGCTAGTGCCAATGTTCTGGCTGCTAGTGCCAATGTTCTGTGTGATATGTCATGAGCCATTTGCTGCGCTAAAAGAGTTCTTCCAACTATTTTGCTATTTACACTTTTAGAGTAGTTGTGTTCATGCTTCATTATTATTTGCATAATAGAATATAAAACGTATTAATTTCCAATCTTGATTTTGGTTTACACATGATGAATCTAAAGATTCTCGCATCGCATGTCTCCCTTTAGCATCATAAATCAGTACAACAGTGAAACTATAGCATGTTGATTTCCTTGCTTTGAAACGTGACATAATCTGGATACTGTCTATCATACATCTCAGTTTACCACTGAAAAGCATGAAATAAACTGTACAGTAAAACCTCAATAATACGACCACCCTTGGGACCCTCGAAAGCTGGTCTTATTGAGGTGGAGTTAATATTGAGGTTACATAAAGAGCAAAACAGTGAAAATGGACTTGAAAATTGTGGTCTTTAAATTTCAAGATGTCTTATTGATGTCGACCTAAGTGTGGTTTTACTGTATATTATTTTTGAAACATTGCATTATATCACAATGGTTGATAACTTACTGATACTAATTGGGCCATTGTAACTGGCAATAAATGACTGTATTATTTAGAAGATGTACTATACAGTACTTTGTTCGAGTGCTTTATTCTTGTCAAAACTGAGTTAAAATGCACTTGGTAATGTACAATAGTAAGAGACCATTTAAGTGCCTACTTGTCCGTCATTAACACAAGACGGATATTTGATTTTCTCTACAAAAATGTGTTTGATCTGCAAAATGACGTTTTGCTCTATAAGTGAACACTAAATGCTGAACACTCCATTATCAACCTTTACAATTGTCATGATCATGCATTTTATTTGCCCATTTTTAACTTGAATGAACTGGTTAATGTTATCTGATCTAGGATGTTTACAAAACATTGAAGTTATGATATGATGTTATAAAAACATTGGCAAAGCTGCTGATAAAAGTTGAATAAGTCAAGTTTTTGTTTTCTCAGCAGTGAATGTCAGATTAGCGCAAAAATGGACCTGCTTGATTCATGGTGTAGAACATGTTCAGAATTTATTCCAGTTGGCGATCGAATGATGAAGAAATTAGAAGGCACTAAGCAATTGGATAGATTTTTGATTAGTATAATTATAAAATGTTCTTGGTATGACATATAATATTTCATCACATTCATGGCAAATGCAATACTTGAATAAACAAATGAATGATGAAACTGATTCATTTAGTGATTTTTGCATATTGATACTATATGTCAATCCCAGTATAACGCAGAGGATGAATACCATTTAATGCCATGCTTGAAGTTGAGGGATGTCACTGTTGTGGCTGCATCACCAGTCTATGTAAGCTATTGAATGAAAGTGTCTCTCAGATACCAAGTATTTGATGATGTGATAGAGTACAAAAACTTACATACAGTAAAACCTCACTAATAAGACCACCTCAATAAGAGGACCAGTTTTCAAGGGTCACAAGGGTGGTCTTATTATTGAGGTTTTACTGTATTGTTCATGTAGGGGTGACACTATAGTAAAGAAATACTTTGATAGGAATACTGATGTTGTTAAATATCAAGTTTCTATGCTTTACAAAGATTCTGACCTCTGTTGGTATGCATCATAATATCCTAAAACTTTAAAGGGGATTTGTGGAAATAGAATACAACCTGTCCACAGCAGCTCCCTCTTGAGCCACAGCCCCTCTTGAGCCACAGCCCCTCTTGAGCCACAGCATCTCTTGAGCCACAGCCCCTCTTGAGCCACAGCCTCTCTTGAGCCACAGCCTCTCTTGAGCCACAGCCTCTCTTGAGCCACAGCCCCTCTTGAGCCACAGCCCCTCTTGAGCCACAGCCTCTCTTGAGCCACAGCCTCTCTTGAGCCACAGCCTCTCTTGAGCCACAGCCTCTCTTGAGCCACAGCCTCTCTTGAGCCACAGCCTCTCTTGAGCCACAGCCTCTCTTGAGCCACAGCCCCTCTTGAGCCACAGCATCTCTTGAGCCACAGCCTCTCTTGAGCCACAGCCTCTCTTGAGCCACAGCCTCTCTTGAGCCACAGCCTCTCTTGAGCCACAGCCTCTCTTGAGCCACAGCCCCTCTTGAGCCACAGCATCTCTTGAGCCACAGCCCCTCTTGAGCCACAGCCTCTCTTGAGCCACAGCCCCTTTTGAGCCACAGCATCTCTTGAGCCACAGCCTCTCTTGAGCCACAGCCTCTCTTGAGCCACAGCCTCTCTTGAGCCACAGCCCCTCTTGAGCCACAGCCCCTCTTGAGCCACAGCCTCTCTTGAGCCACAGCCTCTCTTGAGCCACAGCATCTCTTGAGCCACAGCCTCTCTTGAGCCACAGCCTCTCTTGAGCCACAGCATCTCTTGAGCCACAGCCTCTCTTGAGCCACAGCCTCTCTTGAGCCACAGCATCTCTTGAGCCACAGCCCCTCTTGAGCCACAGCCTCTCTTGAGCCACAGCCTCTCTTGAGCCACAGCATCTCTTGAGCCACAGCCCCTCTTGAGCCACAGCCTCTCTTGAGCCACAGCCCCTCTTGAGCCACAGCCTCTCTTGAGCCACAGCCTCTCTTGAGCCACAGCCCCTTCTTGAGCCACAGCATCTCTTGAGCCACAGCCCCTCTTGAGCCACAGCATCTCTTGAGCCACAGCCTCTCTTGAGCCACAGCCTCTCTTGAGCCACAGCCTCTCTTGAGCCACAGCATCTCTTGAGCCACAGCCCCTCTTGAGCCACAGCCTCTCTTGAGCCACAGCCCCTCTTGAGCCACAGCCCCTTCTTGAGCCACAGCCTCTCTTGAGCCACAGCATCTCTTGAGCCACAGCCCCTTCTTGAGCCACAGCATCTCTTGAGCCACAGCCCCTCTTGAGCCACAACCTCTCTTGAACAACATTATCAAATGTTCTGGTGGCAAGAATTTACAATTAAATTTAACTCTCTGGAGCTGCGATATCTCTCCAACAATAATCTATTGTTCCTGTAGTAAGAATTTACTATAAATTCAACCTCTGCAGAGCAACAACCTCTCAACAACAGCCAGAATTTGTGTCTCCTAAAGGTGTTGCCTGGACAGGTTGTATGGTAAGTGTAATACAATAATGTAACCATTGTCAAACTACTCATGACTATCAGTTGTTTGTACTGGATGATTTAACCACTGTACAAATAAACTTAATATTAATATTCCTTGATGTGGTTACTATGATAGGGTAAAATGATGCAATATAAGACTATATGCAACATGTACTGATGATCATTAAACTATAGTTTACCCATGTAGACATTTTTTTGATGAGCTATTACACTATCCTTGACTTACACATGTATTGCATCAGACTCTCATAAGGCATAAAAAAATGTTAGTTTCAGGTTCCCAACCTACCCTATTTTTTGCCCCGACCCTAAATAATTTTTTCGCATGTTGACATTTTTTCATTTTGGTAAAATTTCTCTGTGTGAATTTTTATTTAGGTTCATATTTCTGCCCAGTTATTGGACGCTTTATGAGTATTCCAGCTATAGAGCGTTATATTCACCTCGATTAAACATTATCCATGTTAAAAGGGAAAGGGGATTTGGCTTTAAACATAATATTCAGTTAAATCTATATATTTTCTTTGTTTGAAATTTTAAAAAAATCTCAACAACAAAATAATTCCAACCATAACTACCCTATTTTTTGGGAGCATAAAACTTGTAACAAACATATTTTTTTTAGGCCTAAGTTAACTTTTGGAGCTTCTTACTTTCAATGATTACTGTTTGTTTTCACCAAGTGGGATAATATAGGGTTTTGATATTTACATATAAATAGAAAATTGGATTTATTTTGGTTTTATAAAGGTTGGTCTAGCATTTAAACATACTCTTTTTTCAGGTTAAAATATTCTACAATGTAACCTCGGTTATTGAGATGTTGTTGCTATAGAGAGGTTAAATTGATGGTAAAATACATGCACCTGTTTACTGCTTTTGTCTATTGTGTTTGTACTTTGCGCAGAATGGTATAAAAATGTCCGGTTCTTTTGTAAGACTTAGGTATATTTGATTTTCTGCTGGGATTGCAGGGAATCACTTCAGAAAAATATTTCTAATAAATAACCAATCCATCATGCTGATAATACACCACTTGATACTGATTAGGAATTCAGTTCAGTGAACTTTTAAGCATTGTAAGCTGTTACTTGTTGATTCATTTTTCTAGTACAGTTTTTTTCTCTGTCTTATAAATAATTTGTATTTTCCTGACCTCAATAAAAAGCATTACGGGAGGATGATGTGTTTTGAGTCTCCAAATATGTTCATGTTTCTATAACTTGCTCTAGAATTTCATGTTTGATTCTCATTACATCTGAAAGCTGTCGTGAGAAATGATCTTTTTGCTTATTCATGTGACAAACATTGTTATTTAATAGTTATGGATATGAAGAGAATGGGGTAAAAATTATTCTATTTATAAAGTTTTCAGACATTTCAATCACAATTATCTATTACAAAGAATGGAATACCCTGTTATTACCTACATATGTACTGGGACGTTTGTCTGGTTTGCGTGTATGTGCCGTGGGGTGTGTGATATGTTTTTACTGTTTTGCTGTAATTTCATTGTCTGTTGAAAATTGATCTCAAATGTATAATTGTAATTTTCTTTCTTGTTTCAAACTGGTTTATGCCCCAACAGTATTTAACTGTCAGACGGTTTCAAGGCTGTTGGTGGTTGTATGGAGTATATAATGCCTTGATTCCCTTGTTGCTTTGTCAGGCTGCAGTGAGTCGTATATCATTCCATATTCATGTTCGTGAGTTTGTTGATGATTCTGTGTAGTTTATGTTCCCTGTCCTTATCATTTGGTTCAGTTTTGAATCCCCTGCTCCCTGTGTATGCCCCCTGGTCTGGTTGGTATTGTTTTTGTCCCCAGCTCCCTGTCTGTGCCCCCTGGTCTGTTTGGTATTGTTTTGTTCCCAGTTCCCTGTGTATGCCCCCTGGTCTGTTAGTATTGTTTTGTTCCCAGCTCCCTGTGTATGCCCCCTGGTCTGTTTGGTATTGTTTTGTTCCCAGTTCCCTGTGTATGCCCCCTGGTCTGTTAGTATTGTTTTGTTCCCAGCTCCCTGTGTATGTCCCCTGGTCTGTTAGTATTGTTTTGTTCCCAGCTCCCTGTGTATGCCCCCTGGTCTGTTGGTATTGTTTTGTTCCCAGCTCCCTGTGTATGCCCCCTGGTCTGGTTGGTATTGTTTTGTTCCCAGCTCCCTGTGTATGCCTCCTGGTCTGTTGGTATTGTTTTGTTCCCAGCTCCCTGTGTATTCCACCTAGTCTGGTTGGTATTGCTTTTGTCTTCCTCCCTGCATATGCTTTTTCCCATTTGTGGATCTCTATAAAAAAGTTCTGATAAATTTGTGAATGTGGCCCTCCTTGCTCCGCATTTCTTCACTTTTCTTATAATTTCACATGATGATAATGTTGTGCAATTCAAGGTAATGGATAACATATGGAATTTTAGTGTAAAATGTATCACTTGAATCCATAAAATAATAAAAGTCAACTATAACCAACATTCCCTACTGTGATATTATTACAATAACATATAAACTCACTCAGCTTACAATATTTGGTATTTTTCTGAGCCTTTCTTAATTTTCGTTTCAAGCTTTTGTCTGAAAAATGGATCAACTTGTTAAATTCCATATGCATCCTTCTTGCTCCAGATTTTAATATGAAGACAAGTGGACAACTTAGGATATGTAAATGAACATAACAGTGTAAAATACATGTATGATGTAGAAATTATGTTGGAACATTATTTATACACTTATGATGTAGAAATTATGTGGAATATTTATATACAGTATAAAATACACTTATGATGCAGAAATTATGTTGGAACATTATTCATATACAGTATAAACCGTCAGTAATGACACCTGCTGATAACAGCAACCTGTCCTATCCGACATGACCTCACGGTCCTCATGGCAAAAGTTCTACAAAATATACACAAGGAAAAAAGTTAAGCTATTTTGAAATAAACAATAATGTGATTGTTACCAGGGCAATCTAACCTAAAATATATGTATACCTTACAAGGAAAATACTCAAAGGAGAGAGTCATTCAAGAGAGGTGTCGTTCCGGTAGGGAATACTGTATTATCGCAAGTGAAATATGATCTCTGCTTATCCTGTACTGTTAACAAAATGATATAGTCAGACAATAATTTACCCTGTACTAGTTAATATATACAAATCCATAGCTTAAATCATCAGGACATGCAATCGGTTATTTTCAATATAGTCTATATTGATCACATGCTCACATTGGCATGAATGGCTATTGTTCCAGTAAAGAATGGCCAGGATTCAATGTTAATAAATCAGGCTGCAAAAACTGTGAAACCCAGATTGGTATAGTAGTTTTCTGACGAACAGAATATCTTATAAATATTGTAAACAATTTCGACTGATGTAAAGAATTGTATAGACTTTACAAAATGATAATTATTCGCTCTGTAAGTTTTAGTACATGTACATTTCAACTTGCAATAAGGTCAGGTAATATATTAATACATACACAGTTAACAGTCTGGTATAGTAGGGCCAACATCTGATGGCACAGTAATATTTACACTAGTGCTAAAGCATTGTTTAACAAGCAGCCAGACTACCATGCAAGCAACATTATGCTATTTTGGCACATTTTTAGACAGTAACCATTCTCCTGTATGTTCCCACCATAATATCGATATTTGTAAGTGTGTATATATCTAATGTCGATCGACAGAAAAAAATTGTTGATTATAATTGATATCGATTGTATCAATGCCATCCCTACTTTCCATAAATGGGGTGGTCATTTATATTCTTGATCATTAAGGGCTTTGTGTTGTATAGAATTACTGAAACATGAACAATTATTCTAATATATATCTGTATGTGCCTCTGTTGTAAGGTAATCTCTAGAGTTTAACGGTTTGAGTCGCAGATATGTTTTTAATGTATTTCTATTTACAGTGATAAAATTTAATTCATACTTGAATATAGTGAATATGTTGTCTTAATTTATCATACTGTACGCTATTTATTTAGTTTGATTTAATACTAATTACAGTATTTTCTTCTGTTATCTGCATACATGTACATAATCTTCGTTTTATTATGAAACAATCAAATCAATAAGATAAGAATAACAATATTGAAATAAAGTCATTCGCAAAATATTGTTTCAGCATTTATATTTAGTTTTATCATGACTCATTACAGGTAGCTAAACTTAAAAAAAAAATCAGTGGAAGCGTCATCATTATCATGATAATTTATTATGCTTGAGAACCTTGGAAATAATTTCTCTGCCTTGCTAAGACAGAACGATGTGCTTTTCCATCTTTTCTGCCAAATAACTTTCCTAGGTTTACACATATTTATCTAGTTTTCTGTGATACACTCACAAATATTTTGTGAAATTTTATCTTTTTAGCATGGTGCTTTCACGCTAAGCTTAATGTTTGAAAACAATGAATCTTGGGATTCGAACTTAGGGTACGAACAAGCGCCAAGATGATTATGATCATTGAACTAACCTGCTATTTGATATGGACTGATCCAAACCATGACGTTTGGTAAATATTATTGTATCTTTAGTAATAATCATACTTCTAATAAATTTGCACTTTTTGATCAGATTTGCTCTGGTACTGCTGTGTTTCTGACCTGAGTGGCTAAGTGAAAAATTGCAGGTCTGTCTGACCACGTTGGATAAATTTCGCAGTTATGTAGCTGTTTGCAATGTCCCTGACCATATGTCTGGCAAGCCACCATGCATTTAAAACCAGTAAATGCTGAATCAAATTTCAAACTATTATACAGATTTCTCTGACCACAGGCAGGCAGTCTGTGAAGCAATTTGTTGAAGCTTGATGTCGGTACATCAACACAAAAATGGTTAGGATCGAATGACAACAAATTTTCTCAGGCATAATAAGGGGTGACACAAATTTTTGTATTAATAGCTTAATAATGATCACTTGTACAAGAAAAATAGCTGGATGATGATGCTTTAGTTACTGGGTAATTTAAGCGGCTCCCTGCTTAAAATATCTGGGTTCTATGATCAGTGACAAAACTACGGCTATAAATAATGTTCATAAAAACTGGTTCCATTTTCATTTACAACAAAGTTTTTCGGCACAACCGTGCTATTTGCATATCAGTGTTGTGTAAACCAATCAAATCTTACGTTAACCACCAAGGCAATTTCTCTTCAACCCAACAACGTTTGTAACCTTGATGCAGATTGGTTCACTGTAAGATAAAGGGTAAAAGTGTTACCTTACCAAAATCCACTGAATTTCAGTGAATTTACCGAAATCCATTTTGGATTTGGAGTGCAGCATTAATCGTAACATCTAGGCATTTTGTTATATTGCACAACAAAGCTTAACCTTCAAATTGCGCTGACCCTCTTTTTCAAGATATTTCTTGTTGGCTTTGTAATATGATAATGAGATAGATATGCCCAATATGACCTGTTAGTTATTTAACTGTAACTACCTGTCTGCTGTCTGTGTATAATTATGCAGCCTATACAGTGCATGTTAACTGTGTGTTCTTTTTGAACTATGGTCAATGAATACAATATGTCTACGCCAGATAATATTTAATCTGTTATCCACGCTTGACCTTCAGTCAGATTTATTCTGCTCCAGTTTGTGGATTGTTTGTTGGCAGTGTTAACTACATGTAAACAGGGGAAACCAGTTGTTATTCTATGTGCTTGATCTTTTGTACAAAACAAACTCAATAAACTGTCCATATTATTGCATCTTATTTTTCTTACCTATTTGTGACATTTTACATTTAGGAAGCATCAAACTAAATGACTTTTTTGTGTTATGCAATTCGCTTTAATGCGTTATTCGGACGATAGCTCGGTAACTGATTTAAATCTGTCACCAAAATATAAACGTTAATGGCATATATCAATAAATGTAAAAATAGAATGAGTGCATTATATAATCCACTTAAACATGCTATTTTGACATTTGTTGTATACAATGTTTATATTTTGGTAACTGGTTAACGTCTGGGACTGTGACATCACCCTGTGATAGCATTATAGCATTCTGAACAACATACAGAGTTTGGATCTCTCTAAATATGAGGAAATGTGAAAATACAAGAAAAGTCAAAAGTGCAGAAAGTTCAGTTTATAGAGTTTTTTGTATACCTGGTTTATTGTATGTTTGTTTACTGTCAATATGACCTGTTCAAGTGTTAGTTATAGAGATTTTATCTCAATCTTTTCAATACACTCCAGTGTCCTTGGTAGGCAATGAAATACAGGGTCGTACTGGGTAGTTTTAAAAGACAGTACATTTGTAGTAGAGACACATTAACTGTTCTGTGATACTCCATTTTAAAGGTAGATAGTCTGATTTTCTATCCTAATATGTTTCATAATAATTTTTAGGAGATGGCTTGTTAATGCCTTCACACAGACATACTCTAAAACATTGCATCGTAACTTCTCTTGAAGATTTTCCTGGAACTGCAAAACATGAGTCTGATACAGGTATTTCCTATGCTAGCGCTGACTCGGCACGTACTGTATGTCGGGATAGAAACTACCGGTATCGGAAGCTTGAATTTGTGGTTTTGATAAACATGTAAGAAAAGTGACAATGCAATGTTGTAGAGTACATCAGTTCTCACTTCTGTGTGAAGTAAATTACAACCAATTTTCTCATATTTGTCACTAAGGATATTTTATCCAAAAAAATAAGACTATGTAACTTAAATGCTAACTAATGGTATATAAATTTTGTCAGTTTGTAACTTAATTTACAGTAGTCATTAAGTCCTTTCATGTTGCTCTAACTTGTTTTTTTCACAGCTAAACGACCCAAACCCATTAAGCCTGAGCTGAAGAAAGGACTGATTTCAACCTTAGTTAAAGACTAAGTATTTAGTACAATCAAGATAAACAGTTTTCAATGATACTTAGGATGTAGGATTCAGATTGCATGTAATCATGGAGCATATGGCAGGTTTTATTATTTGGCCTCATTAAAAAAAATCCTTGTTTGCTGACTCCCTGAATCTACTTTGTCAAGTAGGGCTGGTAGAAGGGCTGTCATTGATTCAAATATTTGCATATTGATTATATTGATGTATCAAAGGACGAATATCAATGATATATGGATATAATCAATTAAATTTTTAAATCCCTTCTATTGACTATTAACTCCTTTTTTCTGTTTGTGTATTATGTGTGTATGCCCTACATATTTAAATGTTCTACTTGTTTTTTATGATAATAACAAGATACCATTTTTAAGCAATTCGTTCATATTTATAACTTCTCAGTATTATATTGTATTGCCAATATATGGAATATTGTCCACTTGAACAGTGTTAATTAACAAGCGGTCAACTACAAAGTGATGTAATGCTATTTTTGGCACATTTTTTACTGTCCCCATTCTAATGTATTTTCCGGTCATAATATGGATATTTGTAAATTTATGTGTATCGAATATCAACCTTCTATCCGAATACTTGGTATCATTCGAAATATATATCAGGTCCCGATGTATCTCCTTAGGCATGTCGAATT
Source organism: Mactromeris polynyma (assembly GCA_032209605.1). NCBI lineage: Eukaryota > Metazoa > Mollusca > Bivalvia > Venerida > Mactridae > Mactromeris > Mactromeris polynyma. The sequence goes on from JASFXZ010000001.1 coordinate 53,568,291, forward strand.
GAAATGGGTTTTTCGAAACCATGTATTATTTGAAATAAAATTTCGGACCCCATGAATATGAATGAACGAGGTTATATTAATTGTATCAATGACGGCCCTAGTTGGATGGTTGGCAGTTTATTAGAAGTTTTACTTCTTGTAGTCACTGTTTAAGTATAAATTTCTTCATCAAGAGGAACAAAATTTCTGACTGACCCAGTAACAATCCTTAAAGTGCAGCATTTTTCGCGGGTATGGAGAGAGACAACAAACTGAGACTTTTTTTTTAAATTTTGGCCTTGCCGTGGAAATCCACGTGTTGATACTGCTTTGTAAACATGTGATTACCGACCCATTATATGATGATTATGCTCGACACATGATGAAAGCGTGATACCATTGCCGTGCACTACGTTGAATTTTAATATTGCCAATCCTTGCTGCCACTGATTAAATGACATTTATAGAAAACTTTGTGACAAGATGTTTTCATTTATAGCACCTTGATAGCGCATGTCACTTGTCGATAAAGTGCTCATGTACTTAAAATGTGCTCTGAATTAGGTATATTACGTATTGAGCTATGATTTTGCCAGGTCTAAGGGTGGTCAGTACATTTTTTTGAAATGTCTGCATTATGCAGAATTTAATTATACCCTAAAACATGCATACTAATGGTGTCCCATTAAATTTTGGAAGATTCAGTAACTATGCAAAAAGTAGTTGTTCCTTGCATTTTTGTTTCACTCGTTATATGCCGATGTTCCTGTTTGCATCAGATAGGTGTGCATAAATTGGTGACTATAGCAATAGCTATTTTATATATGATTAGTTGTAGTTGAGTTTGACGTCATCACAATCTCATTAAAATCAGCCCCTATCTTTAGCTCCATCATTTTCCGCTTTTAGGATCTGACTACACTCCATAAGAGGTCACGTTCATATAACCTCTCTAAAATTAGATATGCGTAACCAGGTGCTCGTTTGTGGTCCAATGAAATGTCTCCTAACAAAACCGTGTTTGTCGTCTTTCTCAAAATGTCATTATAGTTTATTCGGAGTTTCTGTTTTTGGAGTACTTAGAAGTACAAGTCTATTCACATGTTATATCATAAAATATTTTAAAGAGAAATTACTGATAAATATCGACCCATTAGCATAAAATTGTTGCCTAGTACATGTTACAGTTGTTGTGGTTTAAATTGATCAAAATGGCACATTTCATAATAAAACCAAAATGAAACTCTGTGTTGTGAGTTCCACAGAAAACATTTGTCGACTGTTTAAAAGTTGATGTGAATGTTCCCACAAGATGTATTACAAAACATGATGTTTGGCAGCTTGTACCAGTCTGTATTTTGTTATTAATTTTGTCATGCAAGTAACTTATGTTGCTTGTTGTTTTTGCTATGAATCTGTGTGAATATTCAAATACCCAGAGCATTATTTATTCATTTTTAGCAGCTAATATTCCAGTATGAAGTTCAGTTGACAGTTTGACAGTGGGTTAATTAATTAACTACTATACAATTTTGTATAAATTAACATTATCAGGCTTTTGTTGAAGGTGTGTTTTACTATGTCAAGTAAACAATACTCGCAGTCTATTACATAAAACAAGGAACATGATCACTTTGATCAATAGGCAGACAGTGTTATAACAATGAACACAGGTAAATGATATTTCCATGTTTGGCTATTTGTAAACCTTGAAATTAAGACCACCAGTAAGACCATATTATCTTGCACCGATTTGTGCCTTAGGAAGGGAAGCATACAGTAATCACACTGTTTGTCTGTTCTCCGTCCTTCAGTCCAGCGCAATCTTGTCCGCACTTCATCTGCAAAACCCCTGACTGGATGAAACTTCAATGGATTGATCGTTATGAAGCCTAGTTGTGCATATCATCGGCATGTTCCTGTCAGGTGAACATTTGCGGATTTACTCTTTGATTTTTCATACATATGGTATGTGTAATATACATGTATATTAAGATATTTTCTTCTCTTCATCTCCATAACCCATAGCTAGATCAAACTTCACAGTGCCTCTGTTCCTTAATATGTATACCGTTTGACCTCCTTAGGTGCGTTATGTTTTGTGGATTGTTGTTTTTCCTGAGGGCTGCGTGGGGAGGTATTGTCTTGTGTATGTGGCGTTCCCCGTAGTTATGTATTCTCTCTGTTTCACAGGACTGATTGGTATAAAGCTTTGTTGTCCACATGCTTAGATGAACAATTGCTGAGTTATGGCTCTTTGATGTTTTATACATAGAGTTTACATTCTCCATAACCCCTGGCTGGATTTAAGTGAAACTTCCCTGGAGTGATTGCTATGAAGTCTAGCTGGTTGTGCATATTGTTGGCATGTTTTGCTTGGATGAACACTTGTGGAGTTATGACTCTTTGATATTTTTTACATGTAATACAACCCTGATTTGTACAAAACCTAGATGTAAAATTGCAGAGTTATGTTATGTTATTGTTTTTTGCCCATGAAATATACATAGAGATTTTATCTGCTCTACATATCCATAACAGCTGGCCAGATTGAAGTGACATTGCACAGTATCAAGCCTAGTTACTCGGTCTGTCTGTCTCACATTCGTGTTTGTTCTATTTCTTAGTGATCACTGACTGGAATATATTATTAAATGACACTTAATGGGAAGCTTTTCTATCAAGAGGATGTGTGCATATTGTCGGCAAATTCCAGTTCGATGATTTTTGGTGCATCCAACGGTTCTGCTGATAATGCCTTGTTTCATTCTATTCAATGTGAACCTTTTTCGGCGCAGCCGTACTTACATGGTTTGCTACTTGCATATTCAGTGTTTTGTAAACCAATCAAATCTTACGTTAACCACCAAGGCAATTTCGCGCAATTTCTCTTCAATTTAAAAATACGTGTAACCTTGAAGTAGATTGGTTAACCTTTTGTATAGTGTATTTCAAGATTTATCCAGTAAGTAGTGTTGTTATTCATCACCACGGGGAATTGTCCTATGTTGGAATTAAAAAGACTTTCTTGGTTCTATGTACCAGTCACGAACATTTATATTGTTTTAATCAGATAAATCGCTATGTAACAAGTTTATTAACATGGATGTGTGAGTTCACGACTTATGCAATAAGTAATGTTGAACTAAATTGCAACAGACTATACTGTGTCTATGACTAATCATACCACAGAGTTATTTATTATGCAGTCTCATTCGGAACATCTCGGCATTATTCGCTCTGCCGAATTCCGCCGAGTAGTTGCGATTAATGCAGTATCATACGCAGTGATCTCCCCTTACAGGTCTCGAAGTTTCTGTAGTATAGCGTAATTGAATGACATTTAGGCATTTTTATGTTGTACAACAAATTTAAACCTTCAGATTGCAACAAATTTGCAAACTTCAAGTTGCGCAGACCATCTTTTTTAAAGATATTTCTTGTTTTGCACTGATTAATGACCCAGTTAATCTATGCAAACATGTTGCTTATAATACAGTCTTAAAATCAAGTCTGATCGAGCGTGCCAGTGAATTTGCATTTGGCTTTAAAAATATCAAAAATTTCATAAGTCTTATAACATCACATTTATGAATATTGTTGACTCTTGGTATGGTTAGACCGATTTACTACTACTTATAGAGTCTTATTTCATGACTGTTTAATAGTACATTTAGTTCATTCAACTGATTACAGCTGGCAAGTATTTCTGTACTGCTATACATGTATGTATTATAAGTATGAATGAATGATTATTATGCAGTATACAGTAATATGATACATGTGTTTTAAGGTGAGATATACTATTATAATGTTTACTTTTTGGTTTTGGTTTTTTAAATGGAAACAGTTATAATATGTATTTCTTTCTGAAGATGTTCGTAATAAAACTGACTCAGTTGAGTTTCTATTATTAAATATAGTTAAACACTGGATTATGTGTATACTTATTGTGTATATTGATTATGTCACTGACTTAAAAGGCATATTTATAAGTAATTACATGCTGTTGTGCAAGGACATGTGTTTGACATATTTTATAATGTCAGTATGTTGGCATGTTGGCGAAAGAAAGTAAGCTTTTGGTCGTTATCTACTGTATTTACATGTGATATCTTAAACATTTTACATCTGTGCAGTTTTATGATTCAAACTACAGTTGGACCTCACTACTAGTAATTCAAATTCACCAGGTCCAAAATTTTATTTCAAATAATACATAGTTAACTCAATTTATGAGTGGCAGTGTATTTATTAGGTATGCATTGAGTTTTATTGTATATGTTACATTATGTATGTGATATGTATATTGATGAGATTGAAATAAAGATTAAAGATTTAAATAGTTTTCAAATAGCCCATTTCAATCGTAGCCTAGGTCAGATAGAACATACCGGCATGGGACACTTGTATTTGTGGTATTGGGAAACATGTAAGAAATGTGAGAGTACAGTGGTGTAGTGTACATCTGTATTAGGGCAATTACTATACATGATGTTTATGAAATGTGTTGAAAAACATTAGAATGTGACATTTGTGTAAATATTGATGGTTATCATAATTGGACATATATCTCTTTTGGTGTGTATATTCAGTTTAAATAATCTTGTTGATTCGCGATCGCTTAGTAAAATAAACTTGTAAACGTAACAGCACGTGATTTCGCGAAAGAGCAGACAGCAAATCGCGAAAAAATACGATTTTGATCAATTTTTCTTCCTTTTTTGACGAATTTTAGGATTTTTCTTAAAAATCATCGGGAGCCACGATGACATCGCGTTATAATGGATATCGCGCTATATCCGACCGCGGTATAACGGAGTTGCAGTGTATAAATTACCACCAATTTTCTCATATTTATAACTTAGGATATTTTGTCAAAAATATAAGACTATCTAACTGCTGGTAGGAGGTAAATATTTGAACATACTCTTTCTAAGACCTATTATTGCTTACTTCAAGGTTGTCATCCGAAACTATTCTGGAATTTCTTAGAAATTACTTCCTTCCAGCTGATCTCTATCTCTTAAAAATGTCCTGTGACATGAAAATGTCAGGGATGATGGATGATCACGCAATTGATTTATTATTAGAGTAATTTTATATTCTGATCCCGTGATTGCCTACAGAGAAATTGTCAGTTATTTGTTGCAAGCACCTGTTCTGATGTCTTAAATCCTGATGCACGTTGTATAGTTAACTCAATTACCATAAGCAGAGAGAGAATTGATAGAAATTGCCTCTATGGACTGATGTAATAATTAGACTGGGTATTACTTTTGACCTATCTAAGCTAATGGATAGTTCTGTTTACCAGTTAATTATTGATGATTGTTTGTATTGTAACAGTGAAGGTCCTCAAATACAAACAATTTTGACAGAGTGGTTTTATGGTGTAGTACTTACAGTTACGCTGGCATAATTAGTTAATATTGAACTGGCGCTTGTTAATCTTCACCTCTGTCTATAGGCGCAATCCAGACTGTCATCGAGTGGACTCGTGACTTATACATATCGAAGGTCACTCATATTTTGCTGATGATAACTTACAGATGTGTAAAAATATTCGTAAGTGCTAAGTAAATATTGCCAGGATTGCCTGGATTACCAGTTTGCTTCCTGTTTGTACCAATATTTATTTTCAAAAAGAAGTATTATTTGATTTACAAGCTATGTTCTATTGGCTTTGTGATATAGCTTTCATGTTAATCACCAGCCGGAGACTCGCGTCTCTATATATTTATTCCTTTTTTCATTTTGTTCATGGGAGGAGCAGTTATTGTTTAAATATGTTAAAGCATTACAGAAGTGAACTTTTACAGAATAAAAACGTCCGAAATGGGTTTCAAAAAACTTATGCATTATATTTTCAGTGAAAATGTAAGTTTAATATAATTGTTCTGTTGATTTAAACCTGTGCTGAAAATAGCTGATCCTTGAACATATGTACGAAAACCTGTGTTATCTCCCTTTGCATTTAGAAGTAATTTAGTAATGATTTGAGCTATGCTCGGAACCAATCAACTTTCATCACAGAATTTTTTTAAACGGCTGGTTGGATTTCAACCAAGTGTAGTTGTGCATCCTTGTTGTTTCATTCCGCTCAGTTAATTTTTCACTGAGTTATGGCCCTTTGATTTTTTATACATTTACAGTGCATGGTGAACTGATCAAAGAAAGGTCATATGACTATATTTCTTGTCTGCTCGATATTTTATTCTAACATCCTGTATCACTATTATAATTAATTACTGACAAACTGCCATCGGGGAGACATATGGTTTTGTTTAAAAAAACAACCAATCTAGTTTACATTAGTATACTATATATGTACATTTCTTACACAATGATATTACATGTTTAATAAATAGTTGTAAAATTTTGTTTGTGTTAATTACATCATTGTTTATTTTCTCTTTGTATTCCCTTCTAATATTTCTCAATAATTATTTTGCTACACCATTTCTAGCAACATGGATGCCTTGCTTCGAATATCTCTTGTTGGCGCCGCCCATGAGGGCGGGGCCTTTAATGGAATCACAATTTTTTTGTAACAAAACTATGGTAGGAGCATCTATTTATAACTGAATCTATTTTTTTTATTAAGGGTTAAACTGCAGTACATATTACACTTCACTCTTTGTATTTTTAAAAATAACTGAAATGCTAGTTTTACCTTCATTACCATCAGTATAAGGTCATGTAAAGGACACCCACTGCTGAATAATTTAACTTTCTTATCCACTGTGTTTATATCTATACAGGTCATTGAGAATGTTCACAATTATTTACACATATTCAGGTATCATACAGATCTAACATTGACCTTAAACTGAACCATCAAGTTTTGGTCAAGTTTAAGTGGAGTTTTGTTATATCAACACTTAGGAATAACATTTTGGTTTTGGGCTTCGGGTGGGGGGGGGGGGCTTTCAGCTTAGGGAATCATTTAAAATATTTTTGCATTTAGGATTTTGTAAAGTACAGTGTTGTCTTTTTCTTGTCATCAATGCATTGGTATAACCTAACATGATACTTAAATATAATTTAAGTCATTAAACTGATGTTGTTACTCTTAGGGTACATTCGCTATTCTTGTTGAGGGGGTGCATGATAATCATGAAGTCACTCTGTATATTTCGCCAAACTATAACTCAAGGATTTGTAGGAATATACATGGGTGCCAAGTAAATTGTCAAATGGCTGAAGAATTGGCTTTAACAGTAAACAGTGAACATACATCCCTGAACAAGACATTGATTATTGACATATTTATACTTTTGTTGACTGAGATATTTGTGACCTTGACATTATTGTTGTTTTTCACATTTCATGTGGCATGGGAACAGTTTTAACTCATGCATTATTTTCCCCATTGCTCTAATGGATTATAAGCAAATTAAGACGGATCCCTTTTTCTACGCACTGCCCAAAATAAAAGTAAGACATTACAGTCTCTGTAGTATGACACATACTTCCCTCTCCAACATGTGCTTTAAAGCCTTTCATATGGTTCTGTGATAAATAGTCTAGCATGCCTGCTCATATTTTATTGAATTTATTAAACACCTTGGTCAATGTGATAATATATTTGACAAAGCCGCAATGGCACTTAAAGTCTTTTCAAGGACTCGCGTATCCTGTTATGAATTCTTCGAAAAATAAACCTGCAGAATTTAAAATAGATCCTATATTTACATGTATGTTGTTTTGTTCCATAAAGGCGCTCCCTGTTTGTGCCTGTAGACATGAAATTAGAATGTGGATGTGTAATTATAGGGTTTCAGGATACGTATTGTTTTCATGCTATTATGTAAGTAATCATTTGACAGTTCTTGCGCATGTTAGCCATAGAAATAATTAGATAGATGAGCTGTATCCTCGTAAAATGTTATATGGCTTTCCAAATGTCAACTGTATAATATAGGACTCGTGGAAAATATTGCTTTCAAAGTTTCTGAAGAAAATACGCAGTCACCTCGTTCTTTTGAATTCATCTTTGAATAACTCTGGCCATTATTGTTCTTTGTGTCATAAATGTTTGTGGACATTTTGTGTGTCTTTTTTACAGTTGATATAAGAATTTAATGTAGATAAGAAAGCTAGTTTATATAAAAATTAGATATGAAAATCCAGTTCTATTAACTATGAAAATTCCTAAATTGGAGTTGAAGCAATTAAAGTTTTCCCAAATTGGCAAACTTTAAGATGCAAATTTTCACAATTTATCTAGGGTCTTTTTCCCAAAATGGACTGAAAAAGGCCTGTATCATGTAAACAAATGTGATGCTAGTGATACGTCTTCGCACATTCCTACAGTTGACCATTTTTACGCAAAATGTAGAGACTTACAGTCGTTGGTTTGTTAACGTAACTTTACGCTCTAACTTACGCAAATGCCTACGTACGAAAATATTAGTGAAACGCATTTACAACAAAATTTTGTACGTACGTAAAATCTTATGAAAATCTTTGACTAATGCAAGCAAAAGTATATTCGTAAAATGGTACCCTGATATTTATTTCAGATGATACCAAGTATTCTGATAGGGGATTGTCCATAGATATATTCTATTAATATCGTGTTAAAGAAATGGTGACAATATTTCAATTTGCTGCCAATAATTTTTTCATATTTTTATATTTGCCTATTTTAGTACTTATGGTACTGGACGGGACAGCAGTTTGACATTTCATCATGTTTCATTCAATACTTCACATCATATTATATGCATTAAAAAAAATCTGAACACTGAAGGTAATCAAATCAAATCCTCGACTAAGCTCATCAATAACAAGATTCTCTGTGGAGAAAGTTTGACGCATCCATTTCAAAATACAGTAAAACCTCAATAATAATACCACCTTTGGGACCCTTGAAAACTGGTCTTCTTATTGAGATGGTCTTAGTATTGAGGTTGAAATTATAAAAAGCAAAAGAGTGAAAATGGACTTGAAGATTGTGGTTTTAATTTTGTGGTGGTCTTATTATTGAGGTTGTCTTTACGTGTGGTTTTACTGTAACTTAAAGTGCTGTTAGATTGACTGCGAACTAGTGTATGAACTTTCAGGACCAATCCATGTCTGGCTAGGTAAAGAAATGCTCTCGTGCTTAAAGCTGTAACTGCTGTTTCGTTAACTTTTCTATCAAAACACAACCACGGGTTTTCTCTGTCAATCTAACAGACAAATATGAACATTTCAATACACCTACTTTAAAATGTAATGGTCCAGGTAATATATTCATGCATTCACTGTTAATAAAATGGCACTATATAAAGCTGTTGTTTACGTGTTTGCCATTTGACCTGTGAGCACTTCAACACCTTCCTATTGCTATAACTAAGTTAAGATAAGTCGATAGTAAACACGACCATACCCACTTTCCAATACATGTAAAGCAGCTTACGGTCATTATTATGCCTATTTTCATCAGGATTAGTATTAAATTTTGATGAAATATCGCTCAAAGTAGACAGTAGCGGATAGCTCAATTGGTAATGCTTCTGACTACAATGTAGTAACTTCGACCAATAGATAGGGTGTGAGTTTGAGACACATTCCTGCCTACCCTTTTTATGGACAATATGAATTTTTATCTGTTACTCAGTTGTTGTTTGTCGTTTCTGTCTGTTTATTTTTGTTTTTTTGTTATCGTCTAATTGCGTTGTTGTTAAATCAAACGTGTTTATAATGATGGCTAATGGGTCGTCGCTAAAATGTTCATTTGAACCTCTTACGTTTTCGGAAGTAGCCATTTCAACTTTGTTCCATATACTGTGAGTGTGTAGCGATAAATGTACATGTAAATCTACTGCACTTTAAAAATCATAAAACCATATTGTTATTATTGAATATAGCTTATAAATACACATGTTATACAATGTTTTTAATTAATGATATTTGAGCGAACATTATATAGTATAAGTCGTGTAAGTACAACTGTAGATAACCTACGAAATATAAGATATTGTAATGAACAAAAACAACTATCTCACGATGGTCTCGAACTCGGACCCAAAAACTAAAAAACGTTATTAGCATTACAAGGAGCGGACTCGCTACTATCTGAGCTATCACGGCTGTTAGTTTAATGAAATCAATATCACAATAAATAGTTTTGCTTGTTATTTGATTTACCTATTTTGATCAATAAAATTGGTCAAACCATGTGAACATTGCTTGACGTCACTCTCAACTTATCGTGGTATACTTATACCTGTGCCTTGCATGTGACATTTTGTAAATATTATTGGACAGGATTTAACTGGCATTCATTAATCATTGCCTTTCTCTTTATGGGTAAATAGCCCTTCTTGTCCAGTAGGCATGTTATAGTTTTGAAATTGGGAGTGGCTCTATATTTGTTACTGGTGATCATTTATGGATTTGTTTGAATACCAGGGAAATATTTCTGGCTATAACTTACTTGTATGCATGGGGACTAGTTGTTATTTTTCTACTTGCATTAAAGACATTTTTGAAGACTGATAATTAATTCATCAAGAATATATAGCTGGAAATATTATTTGGTGCAAAGTTTTAAATATTTATATTGTTGAAGTTGATGCCATATGATGGTAAAATTAATACTGTATTAGAGAGTAGAATTATCTGGAAAACTTATCGTTAAGACTGTATTAGAGAGTAGAATTATCTGGAAAACTTATCGTTGATACGGTAGTAGAGAGTAGAATTATCCGGAAAACTTGTCATTGAGTTGTTATAATGCAATGTCTTGGACCACATCTAGGAATATATAAGATGGATTTTTGAATGGTATGTGTTATAGAAGTTGTTACAGGGAATGCCACACAAATAAGGCAATGCCTTCTAACACACAGATCCCTATATGATGCCATTCCTAGTTGATCTAAGTTCACAAAAGTTAATGGAATATAATTATTTCTAGATCTGTTTAATTGTGCTTTTATCTTACTACGTTACAGATAGATGATCTAAAAGTGTGATGTCTTGAAGATCAGACTGTCTGGCAGATATGTGACACTGGCAATATAATTACTGGCTACGGTTCTCTGTCTGAAAGACGATGATCTGTCATTTATCCTTGGCTTACATTAGGACCACATGCAAACAGCTGATTATTGAGAAATACTTGGCATCGCTATCATTCTTACCTGTTGATTAGTTTATCTAGCTGTGGAATAGCCAGGTAAGTGTGGTAAAATAGTGTTTGTACTATATTTGTTTTTATCCGCTACATTAATACTGTAATTATGAATACGGTAATCCAAGCTTTTTATTGTTGCATAAAATTTTGAATTTGTTACGTGGTACTTTAAATTAGTGTTAATTAGATTGCAATTTTTTTCATTTTTGAATAATTATTTCTGCTGTTTACGCTTTAAAAGTTGACTTTTGTGTAATGCCGTCTGGAACAAAAAATGCATTTCTTTCAAAATTATCATTTAATATTTATGTACTCGGTATCCACCATTTATGCTCAACATTCTTTCTGATATACAAATTAATTTTATTTTTGCTATCGGTTCCATCTGAAACAGAAACATCGATACATCGTCAATAAAAATGAGTCGACCAGATAACAATATGGAATTTGAAATATGGACATATTTGAATAAAATTATTTGTTAATGGTTTATCAAGTGTTAAAAATGTTAATTACCAGTTTATTTACCATTCATCGTCTTAATGACTAAGTCCATTTACTATTCATGCATGGTTTAGTCGTAAGAGTTGCCAGTAGAAAATATGGCTCTGCCCTTTGTTGTGAGAGGCTCCATACAGTAACGTTCTGACGGACTTCCCACAGTAACGATGTGACGGGCTCCACACAGTAACGTTGTGGCAGGCTCCACACAGTAACATTGTGACGGGCTCCCCACAGTCATGTTTTGAGTTTGATAACCAGCCTTATTACACTTGTCACTGTAGAGTGCCCTTTAATTAGAGAAATTACCTTAATTTTTCCCAGTGGTACTTAGGTTGAATTTATGTAAATGGATCAAGTCAGGTTCAAACCTAGGTCACTAAAGGTGGAGTCATAGAAGTTGTGTCATTTTTACAATGCTTTATTTTAAACTCTAGTGACAATCTTTTTATAACGGGCGTATTTTGCGATGGTATGTGCTCTTGTTGGTTGTTAAAATGTTTGGAATTTCATTACTTGTCGTTAAGTTCCTATTTCTATGATAGTTTTAAAGACTATTTAACTACTTTGCAGTTTCTTCATCATCATCATCATCATCTGGGGTAATCGTATCACTCAGAGTATTCTCGCGATATGGATAAGATACTGAGCACACACAGCAGTCGTAAAAGCTTTTTACAGATAAAACCTTTGTTTCTACACATTGAATAAATTTTTTTTTTTAAATCCACTAGAAGGAACAAAAAATTGAAAATTTCCACTGTTTCCATCCAATCCCCATGAATATAAATCAGCCTTACCTGACTGCCCTGACAGTGCTTTGAACAGCTTTTCACGACAATGGAAATTACTGTCTGTAAAACTCTAAAACTTACTGGAAACACTGCAAGTAGTTCTGTTGTTATGATGTAATCGTTTATACTGAGTCTGATGTCCGAGATCATTAACAACTGGAGTTTTATTTATGTAATATAGTTGGCTTAACTGACATTTAATGACCATGAAATGACATTCTGCTAAATTGGCTTTTAATGGCCATGAAATAAATGACATTCTGCTGAAGTGGCATTTAATGGCCAATGGCATGAACATTCTCATTTATTCTTTAAATGGAAGATATTGCTTCCTGGTATTTCCTGTAATAAATGTCCGGTTATGAGGTCTGATAATTATTTTCCTATGCAGTTGAGTATTAAATGGTAATGAATTGATGTCACGGTATTGATAAATATGTTTACATTACGTATTTTTACTCATTTAGTGAGTGCTTGCTGCTAGCATGATGTATGTCTGTCATTAATTTATCCATCTGTTACTCAGTATTTAACTATATTTGTAACGTATGTGAAGTTTTTACCTGTGCAGGAACTGCTTTTATTTGCTTAACAAGTCCTTCAATGTCTGCTTTGGTAGAAATCTTCATCAACTGCGTAGGACTTAAAAATCCATATATATTGTAATTACCATTGATAATACTGTTTTTGTGTGCACAATGTCTATTGGTCGGTATGTCGGTATGTCGGTCGGTCCGTAACCTTTTCGTTTCCGATCAATAACTCAAGAACCCCTGTACCTATCGTCTTTATACTTGGTCCATACATTCATCTTGGGTAGCAGAGGAACCGTATTGATTTTGGGGTCACTGGGTCAAAGGTCAAGGTCACAGTTTTTTTTTACAAACATCTTGTCAAAAACTTGGTTTCATTGGCTAACCACTTCAGTATTTGTTTACAACCAGTTTCTAAATTTAAGTAAATAACAACAGACTATCTACAGCTAAAGTTGTATTTATATAAGGATTATTTCTTGCATATTGAGTTAGTCAGGAAATGTTTGGCAATGAGTAAAATTGAGCTTTAGTGAAGTAATTTCTTCCATAAAAATGTACTTTCATGCCATTAAAACTCCAGCTTTTTGAATTAGGCGTCTTTTTTGTGCAGGCACTCTGAAGCGTTTTACTATTACTTCTGTAATCAAAACAAAATTAACCTAAAGATCGTGTATTGATTAATTTTTTTATTGATTAATTTAATTATTGATTCATTTAAGGAAATTTCATTTGTAAAATAAAGCATGGTGTTGTCTTTTTATTGTCACTTTGCCCATGTGCACATCTTGTAGTTGCATATTTAATCACATTAAGAACCGCATACTTCATTAAACATATGAGGACTTGAAATGCAGCACGAGGTCTGTAGATCTTGTTTCATGTTTGTCATACTCTTTATGAAGGAGCAGTAGATTGTTGTCAAACGTATTAAGATCAGCACTTAAATATCATGATCTGGCATTTGTAAGGTATCTTAAGATCAGAAGTTTTGTCAGCGCAGCCGTTCTAGCATGGTTTTGCTATTGGCATATTAGTGTTGTGTAAACCAATCAAATCTTACGTTAACTACCGAAGCAATTTCAGTCTAAGCATTATTGAACAAAGGCCCAATTAATTAAGGCCCTTGATCACCACATGAGTGACATCATTTCTGGGTCAGTCAAAACATTGCAGGGATATGATAAATTGTATTGTTTTTGTATTAATGAAACAACATGAATTTTTGCGATCAATTGATATTATATGAAATCTTGATTCATTTCATTTCTTAAATCTGTTCATTTGAATAATCAATTAAGGAAGTTCTATCAATTAATTAAAATTTTATTTTAAGTAATTTAATATTTTACCTTATGGGCCATGTGTTTTTGGTTACAGTTGATTTGATATCGTAAAGATGGAGTCACCGACGGATATGATTGAAGACCCTGGAGATTTCTCGGGTGATGATGGACCGAATGTACACATGCTGCTAAAGATTGTCATTCTTGGCGTCATTGGTTTCGTCAGCGTCATCGGAAACTGTATAGCTCTAGGAACACTGATAGTATACAGGAATTCACTGCGTACTGGTATCTACATTGTTATCGGTGGTCTAGCCCTGGCGGATATTGTTATAGCATCTATGGATGTACCAGATCGCATTATGTTTCAGGTATATAAGGTTGTCTCCCTTACAAAGGGTCATTTGAATTTTGTGGTGGACATTTTACTGTGTAAGTGCATATTTTGGCGAGTCTAAAAGTACACAGATTGGTGATTTCATAAGTTAAGTCAGAGTAAATGTTTGCCAACCATGAGCACAGTCTTACTTGTACAAGCAACCAGGTGCATGGAACGACCATGGTCTTAATTGATCAATTTTAACTCCACCAGGAGTATTTGTTCAATAAACTAATTGTTTTTAGCGACTTTTGTCTAATGCAGCCAGCGACCGTGCCAGTCTTTTGCAAAAAGGATTCAATAATATTCTGTCTCTAGCGACGCTATTGTCAAATCAAGTCAATCAGTTCTGTCATGCTGCGTAATCTCAATTACCCTTCCATGTTGGTGTTATTTTTCTAATCACATCTAATGACATCCATATGACAGAGCGAGACCCTCCTGACACATTAAAAAATCAATAAGCACTGGTGCGAGAACTTCACTTCCTATTTACTATGAAAATATTTGGTTGCTATTTGAATCTAAGTGTCTTGTTAACAGCTGGTCAATGCTACATGATTGATAACATTTTCTGTATCTTGTAGATGATTGATAAAAGTTTATGTTTTGTGCTGAACAAAAACAATACCATTATTTTGTGCTTTCAATTGAAACATTGGTAATTTATTGATGCTGGAGTAAGTCTGCTTGTTGGTTGCTGACTGATATGCTGATTTATGGGCTCTATTGGTCTGTGCTTTCATATGTAAAGTAATCAATTGAAGTAGAGGCATTAATGTAAATATTATTGTTTAGTTGAAAACGGTCTATCCGAATACCAACTGTATATCATTGTATATTGTAGGCTGACAAAGGCGACCTGAAATCAGAGACTTGGTGCAAAGTGTACGGGCTTCTTGTTAATTCTTGTCAGTACATCAAAGCATTTCACCTTGTGGTTCTCGGTGTTCTCAGGGGTATTTTATTAACTGATCGTGCTCATCATGCGCCTACAGCAATACATGCTTTAATCACGTGTGCGATATTGTGGACTGCATCATTGTTAGCAAATATACCTATGATTACTTCCTCCATTCACGATTCAATGACAAAAGGATGTGTCATAGACATTGATCGGGACAGAGATAAAGCTGTTCAGTCCGACGACACGCTGGCAGCTGAAGAACGATACCTCATACTATCGTCAGCATTCTCTTATTTTCTACCCCTTGTTCTCATTATCATAATATACTTATTCACTGGTTATATGAGCAAGAGATTCTTTGAAGACAGTTACTCACGGCGGGAGCGCCGGTTATCCAAAATGATATCTTGTTTAATTGTGACATTTTCCTTGTGTCATCTCCCGTCTGAGACAGTGAACTTGCTTTGGTTCTACCAAGTGAGAAATAAAGAATTAACTCAGTTACAGAAAGACAATGAAAAATACCAAGTATGGCTTCATATTCGAGATTATTTACAAATATTAGCCATGTTTGATATGGCTATACGTCCTATTATCTACGCTACGATGTCTCGTGAGTTCGGTCGCGTTTACGATCAAGTGATTAACTGTACATATTGTCGAAAGGAGGATGAAGAGGAGTTGCCACCGCGCTTACGTCACCGTGGTCGCGAGATAGAAGAAGTGTTGAATACACCCTTGAGACAAGAGCCAGATATTCAGGAAAATGCCGGTACAGATAATGAGACTGAAGAGATATTTTGATGATCGCTACGCATGCAAATATTTGGTTACAATTGCTGTGAGCATTTAGACTGTACACATAAGCCAATTAAAGGTTGGCATATTAAAGCAAGAACTAAGATGTTCTTAAGAGTAAATATTTTCGTCGACATTTTAGTGCATTTGTAGATAACCTTGTGTTCAAGGCCTATCATGTACATAGACATTGTGGTACATCGCCATCGAGTACAATGTCATGTAGGCGTATCCGTAGATGTGTGATGCCCAAATTGTATATTTCAGCATTTATAATGATCACATGAAGCCAAAGACAAATTTGATTAGCATTTTGTTTCACTCAACTCAAGCTCTGCTTTGATCCACTCATGTATGTGTACCTCATGCTGTGTTTCTTACATGTACAAATATTGTCAGTTGTTTACCTGACACACATTAACATTCTTAGAAATATGTAAATGAGAAAGGCAATTTTCAGTATATCTATGGTTACCATGTGACTGCTTGACGAGCAATAACCTCGCAGTTGTCTCCCTTTACAAACTACAGATACCGCTGCCGTCACATGATTATTGTAACACTAGGGGAGATAAGCGCCGAGTGGATTTCGCTTGACAAGAACCACCATAGTGCACACATGAGTGGCGAAGATGATTGAGAGCCTGTTTCATATTGTCTAATAATAGTCGTTCAGATAGCATTTATTGATAAACGAACCCATTTTAGAGCTTTTACAATGTTGTATTAAAGTTGTGTTAAAAATGAATTAATGGAATTTTCTTATGTAGAGCTACTGGCTAGCATATTGATTTATTCAAACTAATTGTTTTGGTATTATCTTACACACATTTGTTACAGATTATTTTCTACTTTATTTTTAAAATATGATATATAAGGGTATACGTTTTTTATTAGTATAGTAAGATATTTGACTTTAAAGAATTTTTAAAATGTGTGATTTAATCCATAGGATATAAACTGTTCCCATCATGATATACAGTTGCATTTGCTAAAAGCCACATTATTCATTTCTAACTGAACAAAAGTGCTGTTCAAATTGGTAAGGATTGTGTTTCTGGGTATTTGTCTATAAATCTCAGTATATTATTTATATGTCAAATATTATGTACCAAAGTTTTACAGACTTCAATTCTCGGACATTGATTTACTCAGTGGTAGTCAGTGTGCACTAATCAACTAACACAGAAGATTGTCACCAGTTATCTCCCTTTATTCCCTCTACAGTTCTCTCCCTTTAACCCTTCTGTAGTGTTAAGTATATATAGTACATATAATACATATACCATAGAAGGGATAAAGGGAGAGAATTCTTGAAGGGATAAAGGGAGAGAACTTGTGACAATCTCCACTGAACATAGCGTATCAAACTTCCTTTTTGCCCATTACAAACCATATGATTTAAACCAGCATTAACATATAAAAACGTATTGAGTGTAGCATTAACGAAATTATGTATTATTTTAATAATTGATTTAATATGTTCTGTTACTTTTTGTATTGCTTTTCAAATGATTTCTGCTTCCTCTATATTATGTTTGTGTGTATGTCTGTGACTTGGATAAAGGATTATTCTGGAATATATCCGTTCCATTTTTGCATCAATTTATTATGACTGATACTCACATTTCATTCTCATGAGTACATTTACTCATTGCATACGTTCTGCTCTGCAATTTTGTGTCATTTGTTAAAAGCTTGCATGTGTTAATAAAATGTTGTATTTTGTTTGTTCTCATACCAAATATTTACTATTATATACATATGTTAACAATACAATTAATTGTAAAATTACTGATGCAACGTACATTCGCAGTTGATATACAAACTGTGTGCCTTATTGTATCCACCATAATGGCAGCTGGTGTCGTTGTTGTCATTATTTAATTCATCATACTCATTTATACTCGCCAGCAATTGTGAAAATTTCACTTAAAATGTTCCAATATTGAACATGCTTTTCTGTATATTGTTTGTGTTGCGATTTTGTTCTGATGAATTCTTGATTACAAATTTGTTGCTGTAGGTTCCTAGTGTCATGAAAACTCTTTTTTAATTTTGGAATGTAAGTTAAATTGACTCAATTCGTTGGAGAGGTGGTGAAATTATAAGAGTAATTGAGTGCTGCTATGGGATTTATAACCTCTTCTGTTAGTGATGTTGTTTCAAGAAAACGCAACATGTGATGTCACTATTTGCAAGCAGGAAACAAAATTTATTCCATATGGTAACTTCGTTTTCATATTGCCATATGCGACAAATATTGCTTACTGTCAGAACAAGGTGACGTTTTCTGGAAATGACTTCACTTATAGAAGAGGTTGGAAATCGTACAGTGGCCCTCAGTTATGAATGCAATTGTTTTAGGGGTATGTGGAAGTAGAGATTGAATTACCGGTATATATGTTGTATGGTGCTTGATTTGTTCTTTTTCTTTTGTTTGTTGTTTAAGTTTTCATGAAAGGTTTTATATTATGTTTGTATATTTCTGTTAATGATACATTATTTTACGTTTTGTATTAAAGTTTTATGTCAACTTCCTGTTGATATGTAACTTCTGGATTGAGGCTCTAATTATCATTCATCCTGGCTGAATGTCTACAGATAAACATTTATTGTATATTATACATAATCATAAAAATTCTGGGTATACAGCACTGTGTAAAAATATTTCACTGTTTTACAGTACATTGTCAAAAAGTTGTCTTTGTGCCTATCACTATGGTACTTTTATGTGAAAGCTTAGTTCTACAGGGTGTTAAACAATTTTGTTTACAAAGTTTGAATTTGAGAATCTTTTTCAAATGGTCTTTCCATCTACGTCGCTATAGACCAATAGTTTACTTCTGTATGAGAGTTCTAAATAAAACAGATATTCATGAAATAAACAGTATAGTTCATGATGCGAAATAAAGCCAGTGTACACAGCATTATTTTCATTTTATCTAAATATAAACATTTTTTTTCAAAACCCTGTATTTTTAAGACAATGTATTCTACCTCAGTGAAACTAGGTGTGAACGTCTGTTGGCATTCTGTCCGTTACACACCTCTGTCTGGTCATTTTGTCTTCACTGTTTTAAAAAGAAGGTGGTGTGCTAGTATTTGCCAAATTCATTTTAATGAAAAGGACTGATTATTTACGTTAAAACTGGATAATGAATGGAACAGAAAATACCACATACTAAGTGCAGAGCCGCCCCATAAGAACAGGAGACATGAAAATATATCCAAATATAGAACAGGGGTGTCAAAATTCTGGAAATCAGGATTCAGAGCCCCAGAGATCGATTTTCAGATCGATATAAATCTTTTGACTTTATATGGGGGAGGAATTGCGGTAAGATTAATCTATTTCTGAACGAACGGAATTGAGTACAAACATATTTTAAAAGCACATACGATTACAACTAAGTTATTCCGCGGTCAAGTCCATGGATGAGTTCTTTGATTCCGCTTAGTTTTCAGGATTGAGGATTTGGCTCTGTTGACACCCCTGATATAAACTGTTACAAAGGAAAAAGGAACACAAGACTCGAACATAAATTAAAGGTGAAGATAGGAGTACCATCTTGGACCGGTCAGTGGCAAAAGCCCTAGGGGGTTTAAACCTGGTTTAAGGTGCACCCAACCTCACACTTGTCGTGCAACAAAACTAAAATGCAAATGATGGGTTAAGATAGGAGTACCACCTTGAATCGGTCTGTGGCAAAAGCCTAATCAGGTTTAAACCTGGTTTAAGGGTGTACCCAACCTCACACTTGTGTGGATGTGACCTTTGGGGAGCTCAAACCCACGGCCCCCTGGTTGAGGGGCTGACTCTCAGTATGTGGCATTCTTTGATTACAAAATGATTTTATTTCTCCCTTTGACCTTATCTTGTGTATTCTTTCAATGCGTTTAAAATTTGACATTGGTTGATCAGTCCTTACTGCAGATATTGCTGGTTTGTATATCTCTTTATTCTGTAAAGATTGTAATGTATGCATCATATATTATTTGGTCATATGTTTGTTACCATTTTGCTAAACATTTACTGCAATCCTTGAAACAGTTGTGAATGTTTTGTGTTTTTCTTAAAATGGACTTTTGGTCCTATTACATTTTGCAGAATTACATCAATATACTTACAATTTTATACCAACTCCTCAGTGAAACTGGACTTGTGTTCTTAATGTCAAGTTCGTTTTATTATTGAGGTGGTCTTTAAATGAGGTTTTACTGTACTGACTTCAAAAAAACACTAACTTAAAAAGTGCAAAATGTTTTCATGGTTTACAGAACAGTTAATTACACAGTGCTTGTATATTTATCAATATGTGGGTATGTTTTGCTGGTGTCTGTTTCATGAATGAATGTATGACAAGAAACCCTATATGATAACATTGGTTATATGTTAAACTGGATATAAAACACATTATTTTGGTGTGGTCAGTATGTCTTAAATTATTTCGAAGAGTTTCTATCCGTTGATTGATAGATTGAAGATAAATGCCAGTACTTTTTTAGTTGTCAGTTACTTGCCGAAGGTTGGAATACTGGTTGGTAACCCAGGAACATTTGGTATGTCATCTGACTGCTGTGCATAAATTAAGTAATGTATCGTATGATGACATTA
This sequence comes from Mactromeris polynyma, assembly GCA_032209605.1. Lineage (NCBI taxonomy): Eukaryota > Metazoa > Mollusca > Bivalvia > Venerida > Mactridae > Mactromeris > Mactromeris polynyma. Next base: position 53,589,217 of record JASFXZ010000001.1, read on the forward strand.
TGTTTATTGTACATGTGCATAACCATTGTGGCCATCATCGTATGATGACATTATGTTTATTGTACATGTGCATAACCGTTGTGGCCATCATCATATGATGACATTATGTTTATTGTACGTGTGCATAACCATTGTGGCCATCATCGTATGATGACATTATGTTTATTGTACGTGTGCATAACCATTGTGGCCATCATCGTATGATGACATTATGTTTATTGTACATGTGCATAACCATTGTGGCCATCATCATATGATGACATTATGTTTATTGTACGTGTGCATAACCATTGTGGCCATCATCGTATGATGACATTATGTTTATTGTACATGTGCATAACCATTGTGGCCATCATCGTATGATGACATTATGTTTATTGTACGTGTGCATAACCATTGTGGCCATCATCGTATGATGACATTATGTTTATTGTACGTGTGCATAACCATTGTGGCCATCATCGTATGATGACATTATGTTTATTGTACGTGTGCATAACCATTGTGGCCATCATCGTATGATGACATTATGTTTATTGTACGTGTGCATAACCATTGTGGCCATCATCGTATGATGACATTATGTTTATTGTACGTGTGCATAACCATTGTGGCCATCATCGTATGATGACATTATGTTTATTGTACGTGTGCATAACCGTTGTGGCCATCATCGTATGATGACATTATGTTTATTGTACGTGTGCATAACCGTTGTGGCCATCATCTTCTAGCGGGCTTTCTGCCGTCATATCCTTAAGACAACATATCTGATTAAGTCGGTCATACAGTCACTGATGAGATAGGTCACACTTTTAAAGGACGATACTTTAAAGTTGATATGAAACTGTTTGTATATGTTTGTACCGCTTCTGTAAATTTTACATAGAACTTGACATTTGCTCATATTTTGCTACTGCCAGTATTTAAAACTATACAATCGGGTATCTGCAAATTACGTTATTTATAACTGCGTAAGCTGTTTTTGCTGTGAACCTCATTGTAGCTTATTGTATTGATATAATTTTTGAAAACTGAGATACATGTAGTTAATACTACATTTTTTGTTACGCTTATTTCTTATTTTCTTAAGTTCCTGTGGTTTCTTTTAGAGGACTGAAATAAGTTGTACTTTCCTTGTTGTATTAAGAATCTACATATACGGTTATTTTATTAAAATCATGTGTCACTGAAAACAGGTACATGCATTGTAGTAATTTGCCAAACATATTTTATTCTTGACCTCAATACTTGCTGTGTACTTGAGTACTGTGCTACCTGTTCAGAGCCAGTCACTCTTCAGCAAATAACTCAACAACATAGTCAGTTTTTTACTGTAGTAAACATTACACTGTATTGAACCTTTCTAGAGCAACAAACTCTGTAACAACAGACAAACGTTTCTCCTCTGGAAAGATGTTGCTCTTGACGGGTTCCTCTGAATCTTAAAGGTATTTAAAACTAGAACATCTTGCCACTTATATTTTTCTTTATATTTACTTAATCTTTGATATAATGTATATGACACCCTTCCTTGTCTGGTGCTTTTGTAGAAATTTGTGTAGATTTGAAATTCTCGGGCCATATTCATAAACATGATTGGTCTGAAACTCAGACTTGAAAATGTTAGATGTTCTTCTTGCTTGTACATTGTTATAACAGTATGGATTTTAATAAGAATTGGTCAAAGTATGGAGCGGGTAACAACAATTATTTAGGCAAAATTTTAGGACTAAAAACAAGGAAACTTTGACCAATTTAAAGTCTGAGTTTCAGTCTTAAATTGTTTGTGAACAAGGCTCCTGTTCTCAGGTCTACAAGAAACATTGACATAAAAGATTCCTTGTACAGTGCAATCTCTCCAGAGTTACTCTCTCTTGAGCAACAACCTCTTTTCTACAAGGGTAACATTCTTCCTATGGTGAGAATTTATTATGAATTAAACATCTCTAGAGCAACAAGGCCTCAACAACACCAGCCTGGGCATCTCCTGAATGGTGTTGCTCTGGATAGGTTGCACTGAACAATGTTCTGAGAATCTGTTAATGAAATAAGCAGTCTTGCCGGAATTGTTGTAATTGTGTCGTTGTGATCGTGAACATTTTGATTGTTTTAAATAATTTTTTGGTGTAATTGGTAAATGACAATGATATTTTTGATGAAATTATTCAATGATGCCTCTTTGACTGCTGCAATGTCCATATGTTCACAATGTTAAAGTCCTAATCATGAGAAATGTGAGTCAGAATTATTGAACAATGTTTTCAATGGGGACATTATTATTGATTTAGGACATCATTAAAATTTATCTTTGTTTTGCCTCCTGAGATCCAGGCCATTGAATATGGTTTATATATACTTCTATGTTTCGTTTCCTCGGTTCAAATTAACTTACATAATGTATGGTGTAGAATCAGTCTGTATGACCCGCATTTCTATAATAAAACTGCTTTTCTACTGTAAACAGCTTTTAAATACATTCATTTGTATTTTCAGTTTGACTTGAAAGTGACATAACTGAAGGGATATGATTTTTGTAGGTTTTTGGAAAATGGGCTTTTTTGGTTTATAATTTTTTTCATGATAAATTGTCAAAATTTTGTATTTTTGACTCTAAAAATGTTGCATAATTTCATGAAATGGTAAATTTCACACAACCACACATAAATTGTTATCAAATGATTTTTTCTCCTCAGGTTATTGCCTGGTAATTGATCAGATATCAGGTGTTGGCCGGGACTGGGGGCCTACATTTGTCCCTGTTTCAGAGCTAGAAGAAGCCTTATGTTAGAATTAGATTCAAATCAGTTTAAAAATAGTATTGCTTTCATATTTATGATCTATTATTTCGAGTGAAGGAAAATATGTTTGGAGCTTGTAAGAGGGTAGACAAAGAATATTTTAAATAAGGCATAATGAAAATAGATTTTGTACTGCATTAATGACAATCTGATACTCATCAGGGGGCGTAGCGTGACCAGATTAAGAATTACTCATGGGAGTGGGGTTGGGAGGGTACCCCCCCCCTAACGCTCACATTTTTTTATTGCATTTTTCGAGTTTTCAAGAACTTATTTTTTAAACCTGTCATTCTAATGTTTACTGATGTGAGTAAATGAGTTTGGCACACCATGTAACTGCTCATCATTGTATATTCTGTATGGACATTGCGTTCCCAGGTTATTACTGTATAGTGTAATCCATTTGTTATTGATGTTTGGCTGAGTTTTATGTATGAATTTTTATCAGAGCCAGAATTGTTATGAAGATATTCACCTGTTATTAGAACACATTATTTCTATTTTACCATAAATCTCTTATTTACATGCTTTTCTTATTTTTCATTGAATAAATAAATTGCATGTGCGTTATTGTAAACAGTCTTCTTTTTTGCTGGTCAAATTTTATGAAATCACTTTATATAAATGTATATTGTTCCTAAGTGTTTGGAACATAATATCTCAATATTTCCTGTAATCCTGTATGGTAGATGACGGCAAAAGTTAAGTAAATTTTTAACGCAGAATCACATTTTTCTCACTTCTCAGATGGCTATATGGTAGATTCAAACCACCCAAATTGCATTTCATTTTACAACAAGACTTTGTGTTTAAGGTTGGCATGTTTCTAAACCGAAAGTAGCAGATTTTATTTGTCAAAAGGAATTAGAGATATTGACAAATTGGAGGAATTATTTAATTTATTGTCGTGATTATCATCACATGGAAAGCGTTTCTTTCTTGTCAGAAAGCATCACAATCTACAGTTTAAGTCCAGAATTCTTATGTGACAGCAAAGTTTATTCGATGAAATTTCGGAATTATATATAAAATGTCTTATTTATTTCAAAATTTGTCAAATTCAGTGAAATAGAAAGTATGTACAATAACTTGATTCCATACCAAAAACATGTAAGAAAAACTTCATAAACATCAAGTATAGTATAACTGCTATGTGTCTTTAAGTTAAACAGGCAGGGATTAATGTAACATTTTGTTACCAGAAGGCCTTGTTCCAACCATGTGTGTAATTCATGTATATCTGCACATTATTCAGCAATAATTACGAATGGCCAAATAAGGTAAAATTCTAGTAAGATTAATGTCTTAATGTGTGCCACACTCAGGGTAAGCAGTTCAATCTGAAATGTGTCGACTTTGTAGCTACCTCAGGAGATTGTTGCGAGTTCTCTCCCTTTATCCCTTCTATAGTATATATAGATATAGAAGGGATAAGAGGAGAGAACTCTAGCAGGGATAGAACTCAAGATGGGAAAAAGGTAGATAATTCGTAAATATGTCCTGTGTATTGTAGCTACGTAGTGTCCCATGGTATGAAAACCAGAGATTGTGTATTTCTATGCAAAATGATCACAAAGTAGCAAACATTTAGCTATGTTGGACAAACATACGATATACCTATCTACCTCCTGTGCAAGTCCTGAACAAGGTCTTTTGGTTATTTAAGAATTTTCCTTACATTGAAGTTTGTGTATAAAGGTATTACAATGAAATAGTAAAACTGTAATGAAATGCCTCTGATACAAGAGTGTTGTGTTCCATTCCTGGTCAAAATTTACCTGTATTAGATGTAAACTTCACAAAAGTCATTATTACTTGTGTAATGTTTTTATGGAATCAGGGAACCATTCATAGGTTTGTTAACAAGTAGGAATAACTTCAAGCAATTAATTTCTATAATTTCCTGACTTATTACATCAATAGTACATGCGCAGTATCGGATCACCAAATTTCACTTGCCTTACTACTTAAATCAACACATACAAAGTCATAGTTTCAGTTGAGTACTTATTAACTTACACTGAATGTAATATTGATACTCGTTACATTATGGTTGTTTTATAACCATCAATATATGTTCTACTCTACTGGTCAACTTTATCCTACTTGTTGAATACTGCTATATAATTTTGGTGCAAATAATGTCAGTGATAACTATTTTATTTCTCAATTGGAAATTTTCTCTCTCAGTACATCGTATGGACATTCATATTATCAGTTAATTCTAAGAGATCAATTCAAAACCATAGTTTATATGTATATTCTCATATTTTAGACAATTTTTATTACCTCTATTACTGAAGAGCTAACCTTAGTTAATATATGTATATTCTCATATTTTAGACAATTTTTATTACCTCTATTACTGAAGAGCTAACCTTAGTTAATATATGTATATTCTCATATTTTAGACAATTTTTATTACCTCTATTACTGAAGAGCTAACCTTAGTTAATATATGTATATTCTCATATTTTAGACAATTTTTATTACCTCTATTACTGAAGAGCTAACCTTAGTTAATATATGTATATTCTCATATTTTAGACAATTTTTATTACCTCTATTACTGAAGAGCTAATTAGTAGACACCAAAGTATCTGTAAATGGCTAGATTTATTATCTGGACTTATCCGTTAATCAATATGTTCATACTCAACAATAACATCCTAACCGTGGACAATAAACATAAATTAATTTAAGTTGAAGGTTCAATGCAAGACTATCGTAACTTGCACTGAACCCTCGAATTAATTTAGTATGCTAGACAAAAGGTAGACCTTAAATACAATTTACAGAGAGGTCTTAACTGTGTGAGCATAAATATACTGAATGGGTTTTGTCTGCCTTAGAAACAATGAATTGGAGATGTTTGTTCGGAGGAGGTTTTTACAAACCATGATTATCAAGTTAAAATATGGAAAAAAAATGAAAACTTGTTCAAGAAAATACTGACTGATTAATGGGATGGTCTTCATTTCAAAGTGGTCTTTAAGTGAGGTTTTATTGTAATTCTCAGCTATTGATACATCATTTACCGTAGATACAATTCAGGTATTGTAAGATACAGAAGTAGATGTTAACCCTTCAGTATCCTCTGATGAGGACAAGTAAGCGTTTTAACATTTTTTACTGGTCTATAACATAAATGTTGGCATTTGGATTCGTAATTATCATCAGTAATTGTGATTTTTTATACTAAGTGTTGTTATATCACATTGTTAACGAGACATTACTGAATAATAGGGCATTGTTGTAAATATTCAGCATTTCTGTTGTTACTGTTGTTGTTATGCTGTGTCATTGACTTGTATTCTTTATCATTTGAGAACTGTGGTAATTTATTCTTTTTTTCACGAGTTCTGATATGAAACTGTTGATTGATACTGTAAAACCTCAGTAATATGTCCATCATTGGGGCCCTTGAAAACTGGTATTTTTATTAAGGTGGTATTAATATTGAGGTTGAATAAAGAGCAAAACTGTGAAAATTGTGTTCTTAATTTTGAGGTGGTCTTATTATTGAGGTGGTCTTTTAGTGAGGTTTTACTGTATATATAACCAATGAAATTGTTTGTGATAAAAAGGTCATATTATCCTTTTTCTTGTCAGTTTCAGAGATGAAATTGTGAAAATTCTCCACATGTTGTACTTCTATTTTCCAGTACTTGACTGGCTCTAGGTTTCAGAAGTTGGTAGCCAACTTTGATACAAAATTCATGAGATAAACTGATGAATGAAATTACAAAACATCTCATAGTGTATTGTTTGATTTAAGTACAATTTTTTTAAGTACAATGTTGTCTCTAGTTTTTAAAAGTTGGAAGCCAGTTTTGTTAAGAAATTAAAATGATAAACTTCTGCAATTTTATTATAAAACATGCTATTTCACGACAATTTTGTCTAACTTTTTGTAGTCAGACAGGAGTTTTACGAGCCAATTGCTAATATTTGACTATTTACTAGACATACTTGTAATGTGGAATAATTGACACAATTGTATGCGTTAATGAGAGCAATTGTTACTTTCTATCGTTCTAATGATCTGGCTCTAAGTATCACTTATAGAAAATACAGTGAAACCTCAATAATATAACCACAAATAGGTTCAGAAAAAGATGATCTTAGTTTTGAGTTTGTAAAAATATGGAAGAAAAATTATGAACTGTTCCGTGGAAAATTCACGTTTTAATAAGATTGTCTTAATTTTGAAGTGGTCTTTTAGTGAGGTTTCACTGTATACGTAATGAATTGAATCATGCAAATCTCCTCGGAGAAACTTTGTGGTGTGTAAGAATTATTGTTTTTACCATGTTTTTCATGTATTTTCTGTATAATAACGAGCGACATGCTTGTGTGTGTGCTTGGCTGTAATCAAGTTGCATACTGGTTTGAAATTGCTTGCTTGCAACTGAACGGATTGTATCTGAAAATAAACTGTAAAATGTAAAAATTGTTTAGATTTTCTGACTTGTACTCATGAATAATGCTCATGTTTGGACTGTTCAACTGAACATCAGCATTTATACCCAATCGCTGGAAGCCCTGTTAAGTCCAGTTACTTAACAACTTCAAAGAAAATACACCAAAGCCACAAAAAGCTTTAACAGGGCTTAGACAAACAGTAACCAGGGTCCATGAATGATCAGACAATAACTACAGTTGAAACCTGTTCTGTCGACATTGTAGGGACCTGATAAAAAAAGTACATGCAATCCAACTCAATCTTGTATGTATGCATTTTCGTTAAGGTGGTGTTGTTACACTATTAGTGTGTTTTGCTGTAGATAATGTAAAACTAACTGATAATTGGCATAATAAATATAATAATATAATTATATGCAACAGAAATCGGGACTACAAATATGTCAACAAAACTGGAATGTCGAAATTACCCGAGTGGACACAATAAGTGTCAACTGTACAACAATAGGTCTAGGGGTTCAAGAGATACCAGTATCTGCATCAGTACATTAAGAAGCAGATAGACTTGCTTCACTCTCACTCCTCCATGTATGACCACATTGTCTGGTTCGAATAGCAAATGGTCAGATAGGCAACACCAGAACAGAATCCCGAGATGTGATCACAAAATGTGCATTTAATGTCATGTTTTTTGCCACATTTGTTTACTGACAAAACCATTCTTATTTCTAAGAAAAAGAACAGAAATATATAAATCACTTCTGACAACTGCTTCCTGGGCTACTAACCAGTACTCGCAACTAATTTAGTAATTATGAAGGATTGCACCCATGTCAGGGCAAAAACCCTGACCTTTGGATCTAGAGCCCAGTACCCTACCCTTTGAATGCTGTGGGTACCTTTTGTTTGACCAATGCCTGTCTGTTTAAGCCATCATGCTGCCAACATAATGTAATGACATAGACACTGTGTCAGTGGATATTTTAGAGTAACAATGCAAGGAAATCTGAATTTTAGACGTTTAGGGCATGGAAGTTTGCAAATCGCAGTAAAAAGTACATTTAAAAGTCTACTACACAAAATATACACTTCTGTGAATAATGAATTCTACATTGAATTTTGTGTTCACAATAATTCGCTAACATTTCCTCATTGCTAACCAGTACCTTCAAACGTTCTTGCCAAACCAAGTATAGATTAAACTGGGAATAATACAATACAAACACATCATATTTTTGTCTGAATCCTGTATTTCATGAATATGTTTACATAGAACAAGATCCTGACACTTGTTGTTGTTGTAATCACGAGAAGAAAACATAATCATTTATCTGTTGGTCACCTGAGAGAAGCATCTGTCCCTACCATCACACCAATAACACAGCATTAATACATCCATCGTTCTCTGGATTATTCGTAACCTGTGCATACTTTCCTGTAATATAATATAAAACCGATTACTATCTACGAGGGAGGCATAGTTGTCAAGTGGACTCCAGATCTGAAGGTCGTGAGTTTGAGCCCCTCATGGAGAATGGTTTGATCACAAAGCACAAGTACTGGTTAGTAACCCAGGAAGCAATCATCGAGAGTGATTGGTGTAAGATGTAAGAAATTGTTTCACATTTGATGTAAAATACAGTTTAAACTAATTACTACCCAACGATCAATATATTACAGTAAGCTTAAATCACAATTTTCTTGAATTTAAGCACCTTGGGTTGACATATTTCTTGTCTGTGGAAAAGTCTAAATAAATTACAGTAAACCATGTATATTAGCAAGGGTATTATTTATAGTCTTTATTTACTTGAGAATGGAAGTAAATAAATTGTAAGGTGGTCACCCAATGAAAACGTGGTATGGAAAATACTGACCAATCAACGTAGTAGACACAAGTGCGGTTTTCTCAAATATTTTTAAACAACAGTATCACAGTATTTTTTGTTTGCAAAATATACCAGAACATGCAAATTACAGACTGCTGCTAAATTTAGATCTCCATGACATTTCAAAGACGATGTTGTTCATGAAATACAACCAGCTTTTACCGGACAAAATTTGGTGTAGTTCCAATTTTTTACCAATCCAAATCAATTTGTTTAAAAGTGCATTAACGAGGGGTCTCGTTGGGATGCCTAAGTAACATGTATCAGTTTTTATTATTTTTTAACCTGCACTTCTATATGCCACAAAACATGTATATACACCTTGTATAGCAATACCTCAAAGACGGAATTTGTACAATAATGGAAGAAGAAGAGACACAATTAGCAAACACTGAGAATGCAGGCTTTCCAGCAGTATATACAAAAAACTAGGTGAATACTAGGAATGAAAGTCACAGAAAACTAGGAAAAAAGAAGGAAACAATAGGAAGTCAATGATAAAAAGTAGGAATTATTGAAAGGAATTTATTTTTATTTGACTACCATACACCAAGGCAATTGGATCATTTAGTTGACAGGTTTTTTGTTTCCGCAACCACTTGCAGGTATCACTGAGGCATAGGGCAACCTTATCAGTCATCAGTTGAGAAGGTAGGACTATGCACCAGTGATACACTTTCAGCAAAAGAGTCAGTCAACTAAACATCCTATAGTCTTCTTCAGCAAGAAAATATCCAAAAACATATATTTAAAAACTTCTAGACCTTATCCAACATACTACTCTGCTGATGAAAAAGTAAGAATACTAGGAGCTTTTTTGGAAAACTAGGAAAAATTAAGAGCAGTTTCAAAAAACTAGGAAAAATCAGGAAAACTAGAAAAAAATGGGAACACAGCCTGAGAATTGTTTCTGTATTATACTATAAGACACAAACTACCACACTTACCCCATACAACTTTACCGCCCTGAGTAACAAGACCAAGTTCACTTATGTTAACCTGAAATACAATTAAGTGTTAGATAGAGCTGATATATAATGTTTAAACATTCCTAGATCAAATAAATCATTTTTAATTACAACAATGCTGCAATGAGTGACAGGCATAGGAAAATTGTCCAGGAAATGAAACTACAGTAGTACATATTGCAAATATGCTAACTCACCGTTGCTATGTTTACATACCTGTCAATGATCTTATAAAAAATGATCGGTATGTCAATAGTAAGTTCAATTAGATCAGAATCATTATTGTAGCACCATGTTTTGTTCCATGGTCGAGTTTTATGAACAATCAGCATTGTCACATTCAGTGACATAAATAGCCAGGGTCATGTAGTGACTATTCAATGTATAACAATTGCACCAAAGTCTGATCCCTGTTAGAACCACCAACCTTCTGTAAGCCAGCTAGATGGCTTCCTTGCATATTCTATATCCCGGAAGGGATTCACACCTGCAGTGGTGAGGGGCAAGTGATTTAAAGTCAGCCACTACAACCAGGTGACCATGGATGCCACTTCACACACATTTATTTCATCATGTTTATTACCAACACTGCCTTACCTCTATGATTGTTCCCTTTGTCAAAACCCCTAATGATGTATACAACGGGGATGTTGGGTTCTTCTTTACACCAAGAATAGGAAGATGAAAGGTAGCTTTAAGTTCTGGATGAGTTACATGTGCTTTGTTGTAACGTAATCCCTGAAAATAGTAGAAAATATTTTTTTACGTCCAGGGAAACAGCACTAACACATCCAATAATAACATAAATATTTGACAGAGAATTAGACAATGACGGGCACAGTGAGATTAGTACACATGTACTAGTTTTAATACATAGAGCAAAACGCAAGTGCCATATATTAGACAGACACAACAATTTTACTATCCGACATTAAAGTAATGAGACAAAGACTGGAGAATATATTCAGGGGTTCCACTAGGTGCTGAATTATTTTGAATGATTATTTTGATACTTTTGACAGGATTTTACTACTTTAGAGCCAAAATATGTATAATTTATAGAAACATTGACACTTCAGCCAGAGTCCTAAGGGTCCAAGTGTGGCCATTTGAAAATTTCAGAGGTCAAAGGATCACTTCCAGGGTCAAAGGTCAAAGAACCCCTGATTTTACAACTACATTACAACCAGTTCCAAATTTCTCACCAGATATATTAACATGGAATAAAATCTAAGCAAGTCATCCAATTATCACTTTAGGCCACATTTTATTAACATTTTACAAATTCCAGGCACTAAAATATAATTTCCGTAATATGACTAATTACTGCAAACATTTAAACATTAAATCAGAATGTTGTACGTCAAATTTCCACTAAATATATACATTGTGATGAAATTTCAGTAAAATGCAATTTATATATGGTGGATATATGACATGCAAGTATTTACTGTATACATGTAGTGATAAAGTTCTGCAAGTGTAATTTTTGCTCATTCACAGAAGTACATTTTCATATACTTAACTATTAATTACTAACGATACACATTCTGGCAAATTGTAATTATTTATGCACACAAATTGACCTAATTCACCGATTTGTGAACTTTCGACTCGCTCAAATAGCCAGTTATACAATAATTAGAAGGCATACCATTGGGCGTATAAATCTCTCGAATTTCGGAGGCTTTCGTGTGAAACCCTCTCCAACAAAAGTAGCCTTTAAAACCATTCTCTTCCAAGCTTTTCCTGTAATGCACAACAATTAAATTTAAAAAACATCCAATTCCTGTTACTCATTAATCTAGAAAAAACATGTTTAAATCAATTGTGTCGAAATATGGAAAGAATTGAAGATTTTAAAAAAAAATTTACCTAGTTTTACAGAAATTCAGCCATATATTATAGTGATAATGTTGTTGGCTCTCACTAATTATGTTCACTTCCAACTAAGTATCTTATTATTTTTTATATCTATAACAAAGTACTTCACAATCATATCAATTATATTTGACAGTCTTTAAATTTATTCCAATAATGTGTCACTGACACAAACCATTTTTTCTTCTTGTGTCAGATGTGGTGCTGGACAGCGCTTTTCTCATCCAGAAATAACACTACACAAGTATAGGCTTTGTTAAAACACTCAGTGCAAAACCAAATATCATAACACAAGAATCACATAACTTTGCAATGCACCGACAAACCCTACAAGATACATCCTGAATGTCAATACTTCAGGGAGATCATATGTTCACAATTTCATTAGAATCCCTTTAAGGAGTGAAAGTGAACAAATAATTTCTGCAATGAACCAACCAAAAAAGAACTTATATAATGACTTGTAATCACTCCTATATATGCCATGAAACTTTGTATGTGGAAATCGAAATACAGTTAATAAACAATCTTCACTTACTTCTGGTTTTACCGGTCCTTACTACTTTGAACACCTCAGTCTCGCTCATTCCCTTGACCTTTGGTAATGGTACTTCCCATTTGCCCTAGATTACAGAAATAAAATCATCAACATAATGCATACAGGCTTAAAATTCACTATAATTTATTGGATTTATTTATACCTATATAGCAATCAATGGAAAAAGTTTAAACAAAATTACAGTCAACTGTCATATCAGATTTGTTTCCAAAAGATTTGTGTCACTAAACGAAAATTCTGTTGTTACGAATGTCAGTGTAGCGAGAGTCAACAGTAAATTGAAGTGTGTTTTTTTTGCTAAAAAATGACATTGTGCTAAATGAAGTAAATATAATGGTTTCTGCATACAATTTACAAGATGGTTGTAATTTGGAAAATGGTGTCTGTCTCAGTAAACATACAGTTTTGTGCCATTACAAGAGTTATAGTGTACAATAAATATCAAGTTAAAAACTTACCGCCTTTTCTTTACGTTTCTGTTTTATCATGTTTGACAATACTTTAGCCCTGCTCTGGCCCTCTCTGTCAAGAAGATAAGCTGGTACTGCACCTTCAGGAACATTCTCATCAGTTTTCTGTTTTGTCTTTCTTTCTTCGTGCATTTTTATGGTTTTCTTCATTTGTATTTTCTCAGAATGTCTCTGTTTATTGTATAGTTTAGCTAAAAAGGAAATATTTTCAAATCATTAATACTACAAAACAATATAATTTTACTTTTATAAGTATTGACCCTTCCAGCAATTAGGGTGGAGGAAGATGTTACGTTTTAAGTATTTATGTATTCTCTCTCCTCAGTTGTGCTGAAGACGATTAACTTTTAAATCGAGTGCTGATCCGGATGATGACACATATTTCATGCTCAAAATGTACGAATCATCATCATTGTCAATCAAAATTTACTTTTTGGATTGGGAATATAGCAGAGTATCAGCGATAAATTTAGCCAAACCTACACAGTGCATATCTATTATACCCATTTCTTGAATTGAGCAATCCTGTTGTCTCTGCAACCAGGTCTTTTGACTGGTAGGAGACAAATTAGTTATCACATGTACACCTATGTTTATAAATCTGTTAAATATGAAGTGTCAATATTAAACACTGATATATGTAAGAACAGAACCAACCTTTTATTCCTCGTAATTTCTTCGCTTTCTTGGACATTTCATGAGGTCTCCTCCCTTCCTTCTTACGCTTTCTCTCATGATAATCCAATCGGTAGCCATGTCGCTTCCGATGTAGTTCAATATGTTCGTTCTGTGGCTGTAAATATAAATAAAGCAACAACATGTAATTAAGTTGATAAAACATATTAAAAGAGTCCCACGAATAGCATCCAGTGACAGAGCAAAACAGAATATTTAATACAATTTTAGAGTATAAAGTTTATCATCAAAACACATATTATTGTTAAAAATAAGATTATGATATGGTAAGAAAGACATTAAGTGAAAAGTGTACATAAAACGTATTTTGGGCCCAACAAGCAATAATTTGATTGAATAAAAGCCTGGTTGAAACCAGAAGAATCGTTATATTAATATGCTTACAATTTTCTTTTACAATATGATTTATGAATTTCTTTTAAAATCCTATTTATTTCAAAGCCAACGTTAGTTTATTTCCAGTCTTTGGCAAAACTATTTTCTCATTGTCAGTTTTAATCGTGATTTTTTCCACCTGACGCAAAAACGTGCCAATCCTGAAGGACCAACCATCACATCCGAATTAATAGTCTAACCAAATACTATGACAGAATCGGGATACACGTGTTCTTTAATAACATAGGAAACTTTGAAACTATAATGAAAATATATTGATGTGTACTGAACAACTCACCATTATTTATGTTAATTGTAGCAGGTGATCATTAAATTAGAAGAATATAGATTGCACAAGCTTTGATTGTTTTCTTCTCGTGTTGTTGATTTTTAAAGGAAGTGACGTTGGGGGTAAGTATAAAACGCGGACTGTTGCAGCGTACCGCAAATTGCAAATTTTAAAACATAAAGTACGAACGGACTCACAGGGCTGTTAACAGCAGTTCCACGTAAAATATTATTGATGATTCCTGTTACATATTTCTCACAATGCTTATTATATGGATATTATGTTTAGAGGTTATTGCCCCTTATCAAAATGCATTTTGCCCCATACATGGGGCAAAAAGGCAAAAATCAATGAAGTTATGTTCAATTCATTGAGCTTTATCTCGTTTTGTATCTCGCTTTAAATATGTTATAAATGTATAGGTCTTGTGCAAACTTGCACGTATAGCCAGTTATGTCTTAATTGAACTGATGGTTATTATTGTATCGTAAAATATTGCTTAATATGGGCGTTTTGCCCCACCTTACACTACTCATTGAAAACCCGATTTATAAGTGATTTGTGCATTTTTTTGGGTACTATCACGGACCTATATAGGTATATAGGTCCGTGGTACTATGAATTACTTGCTTCACTTGCATATAATGGATGCTTGTTTGTTTAGAAGTAATCTTGTGGCACTGGGTAATTTCGTGATCAGAAAATGTGTAAACAATATTTTCAAAGCAGAGCTTTATCAACAGACGATGCTCTGGCAAAGACAAATCAATATGTGTATCCTGGCTGATAGGGCGTTTCCAGTCCTTGAAGTCAATACCGTGGCTATACCTGGGAGCCGTTCCTGCGTGTGTGAACGGTACATGCCACTGGTGCAGGTTAAAGATTGACTCCCAGGCGAATGCGTTAGGTGAACATAATGCGTGTAGGCCTACATGTTGTAATGACTAACTACCGTTCAGCACAGACAACATACCCAAGAAGCTATCGAAAGAGTCGAATATATCGTAGAGATGGTGAAGTAAATTGGGTAGTTATGTGATAAATAAGTTCTTGTACAATGCAATGGATATGTAGCGATACCCATTGACGATTAGAAACCATTTTGTATTACATATTTTTACGTCAAAATGCATTTAGAGCATCCATGGATGTTCTTCATTAAATGACATGACTACGAATTTGCAATATCTGTTCCTATTTAATGTGACCCATGCTCTCCACAACACAGCCTTGTCTACTGAGAATTTGCACAGGTGCTAATCATTTGAATAATTGGAACATTGATAACAAACAGTAAAACGTACTAAACATCATTGAATAAAATGGCGAACGTGGTGTTGGCTGTTTTCGTTGTAATATTATGCATCACTGCAAACGTCATCAGTGAACGACATGGTGATGAAATAGATGTCTATGCGGAAATACTAAATTTAAAAGCTCGTCTTGATCAGAAAAATGTGGTTATTGAAAAATTACAGCAGCAACTGGGTAAATACAATTATAATTTGTATTAATGTTGTGTTAATTTCGCAATGCCACGCTCCGACTCACAGATATATAACATAATTAAATTACATGCACTGATTTGTCCAAATTACAGACATGTTCACGAAAAGAGACAGAAGCAAGCGACTGGTTATGGAAATGGATTTTGAACAAGAAATCACGAATATGAAGACACGTCTTGACCAGAAAGACAAAGAAATGGAACACTTAAAACAACAACTTGGTAATTACCGTTTAATTGTGTCTACTGACGCTATTTCAGGTGTAATTTATTATATGTATTTTTCTGACCAACTGCATTTCAGCTGTCATAAATATTTGCATCTCGTTGTGTTTACCGTTTGCAGACGTTGTCCCGATCATTAGACATTACCGGTTTATGCCGATGCCGAAGCCGATGTCAGATGCCAACGAAAATGACAATTTTACGAGGGGTTTTCTCAAACAATAACTAAAGCTTTCTGCAATGTACACAATGACCCGTATTCATAAACCTAGGTACACTCCACTCAACTCCACTCACACTCACCCAAGTGACGCTCGAGTGTAGCTGGAGTGATGGTCAAGTTAGTGTCGGTCAAGTGAAGATTTGGTATTCACAAACCTTACTCACACTCGACTCACTGGAGTAGCTAACGGTCGATGTAGACGTAGTTTTCATGGTATAATGATTGAAATAATTGCTGTTTCGTGCGTTATCCAACAAGTCCTTTGTTTACAAATGGATATACCAAAGAAATGAAACGATAATTTTGATGATATTTTTGTTCTACATTTTCAATGAATAATGACTATTACGCTCAAACGGATTTAAACTACATTAAATTTTAGACAATCCTTTTTGCATTTAGAATATTGATGGCATTTTATTATCACATAAAATGATATAATACACAATTCGTGTGTTAGTTATTTGTTTGTACTAACGAAAATTGAAACATATTATAATAGATTAAATTGAGTTATTGATGTATAATAATGTAGTTACTTTTAGCGACTTTGTTATTTTCAAATGACCATGTTATCTATGGAAAATATCTGGCTTGAACCACATATTTGTTCTGGTTGGTCAGATTTCATTGAGATTTGAACATAATAATGGTTATGGGAATGATGCACATCAAATGCCCCATGAATCCACTCGAGTATGGGAGAGTTAAAGCCCTTTGCTTCTTACAAATCTCGTAATGGTTGGTCACATTATTATGATTTCGGGTTGTTTGTCCATCCATCAGTCTGGGAAATGATGCATATCAATTGCCATAGCCATTATTACCAACGTCTTCGAGGGGGGCATGAAAAACTCGTGCTGATGAAACTTTTATTATTCTATGCCCTCAAATTTACGGCTTTCGTAATATTTATTCTTTTTCGAGGCTAATTTCAGAACCAATTGATTTGTATTTCCTTTAATTTGGCTAATTCGGCGGGGGGATATCAATTCAACGAATTTGCTTCTTTCGAATGATTATCAAACTTAATTCAGTACAGTTCACGAAATTATTATCTCTGTTTTAATGAACAAACTCGTTAACACTTTCGGAAACAATTAACATAAACATATACCGACTGAAATGATTGCAGAAAAGGAATGGTGCAGAGAATTGTTACAATTGAGCACGTATTCGAGGAACATGGTTTGAACATCATTTTAGAAACAATACTTGTATTAACATTAATAAAGCGACAATGAATAAAAGGCCATCTCCTCCACGTAGCGTATGATAATCGTAGTTAATCACATATGTCTTTTCAGAACTGATATGACCAACTCAAAACACGCATTGACACTGTTGCATACCAGTGATTACTATCCGAATATTTCAAGGGGATTAATGTGTGACTTGTGAATCATATTTATAAATACTAATAGTTTGAGAAAACCCCTGGTAAAATAGTCATTTCCGTATGCATCCAACAACGGCATAAACCGGTAATGTCTATTGATTCGGACTGGACCAATGTCCCAGATTCTGATAAGTACTGTTTATTGGACGATGAATGCAAATTTCGATAACCAGTCAATTAGTATCCAATTGACTATGACAGTGGTATTATAATTTATATTTCTTATTGCTTGTGTTACTAAATATTCATGAAGTAACAAATTTACTCTGTAAATAGACGAATATGGACAAAGTGAGGCCAATATCTTTGATCATGTGACATTGTGAGCCGAAAATCGATATTTGGCACACCCGGAAATATGACATTTTTCATGTGTGACGCCATCGTTTAGCGCGGTAGTCGATGTTTGTAATCTTAGTTTGTCAAAACAATGTGTGAAAACCAAACGTTCATTACAAACTGCTTTAGATCTGTATAAAATTTTCTAGAAAAATAATAATTTCTAAAATGTTCAGTAATTTCCAATACATTATAAACTTCGTTTACTTGTACATTTTCATCTTGTTTTCTGCTAGCGTAAAGCATAACTACATTGAAGTCAAACATATGCAATAAAAAGGTTATAAACCCAGGGCAGGTGTGCATTACAGTGATGCCCTCGGTCCAATATCTCCTAGTATGCCAATACGGCCATACGGCACACCACTTGACCGGCCCTGTATATTAATGACCGCTAACTTTTGCCAGTATTTCAGGCTCTACATACATAAGATGGGGGCGTACAACATGTCCTACTAATGGCACAGACCTAGTTTATTCAGGTAGGTATGAACATTTGCTAGTTTCGAAACTGCAATGTTCATGGTTTCATCGATAGTACAGATGCAATTACTACTGATAGTTCAGTTTTCAATTGTTTGTCAATAAAATGAGAGAAGAAGAAAGAAATAATCGTACTGCAGTGTAAAAATCATATTTAAATCATGTCGTAAATTTGCAATTTGTTGCCATCCCTCCCTTTATCCCGTCTTGAGTTATCTCCATTTATCCCTTCTATAGTATATATACTATATATACATATGCTATTAAACGGATAAAAGGAGAGAAACTTTAGAAGGGATAAAGGGGCAGAATTCGTAACAATCTCCTATGTTTAATGCCCCAAAGAAATTCACATACACATGTATTACAACAATATAACAAACACAGTTTGTATTAGATTTATACAAAACTGAAGGACGCTCTGTCACAACTATATAATACATGTACATTGTAAGCATATACATGTACTATTGTAGGGATAAAGGGAGATAACTCTAGACGGTGGTAAAGGGAGATAACTCGTAACAATCTCCTGTGTTAATGCCCCTGAGAAATTCACTATGTTCATACAAAATTTCAAGCACAGTTTGGATATGATTGTAAACAAAACTGAAGGACGCTATGTCACAACTATATACATATACTTTTGAAGGGATAAAGTGAGATAACTCGTAACAATCTCCTGCGATTAATGCCCCAAAGAAATTCACGTATGTTAATATAATATTACAAACATGGTAAACTAAACTAAATGACGTCATGTCACAACACCTGGAAGATACACCGCGTATATATTGTTCCGTTGAATGTATTATAACGGGACCAGTACAGAGATACAGAAATGAATTATTTGGAACAAAGATCAGTTAGCATTATTTAAAACACTGTCTTTATCTCTACAACTTAAACTATCGGACTAGTTAATATATCAAAATCGTGTGTCACTCCTGTATATATATACTACTATAGGTTGATACTAGTTATTGTAAAATGCATGGCAAATCCAACATGCGCTTTGTGACTGGCACAATGAAATAAAAATGTTCAGTATTTTCATTCAATGATAACATTTATACAAGTGACGCATCCTTGTATAGCACAATTTTCACTAACAGGTTTCATGGCCGGAACACGTCCCACCACAACTCAAAAGGGGACAGGAGCAAATTATCTTTGCCTCTCTGATCAACCGACATGGGACCATTACTCTGAGACGGTCAACAATGATGTTGTGATTACCGGAGTTGAGTACGATTTTTATAATCATCGACCGGATGCCGGTCATGACCTAACTGATTTCTTCGGTTCTGATATATATAATGACGACGCCCCATGTTCAGTCTGTCGCTCACCAAGAAGCACTAATGTTATGATACCAGGACGCATGGACTGTTACCCAGGATGGACGAAGGAATACAGTGGATACCTAGTGGGTGCCAACCCTGGATTTGATGATGGGAGTGAATACGTGTGCCTCGACCGTCGTCCAGAGGCTGTTCTCAACAGTGGTAGAGATGATGATGATAATGTCCTGTACTTTGTTGAGACAAGATGTGACTCAAGTCTGGAATGCCCACCTTATGTCAACAACAGAGAGCTAGCATGTGTCGTTTGTTCGTTGTAAACAATGGAGACAATAAATGAAACAAAATTATTCCAATTTCGTCGATTTTTCAATAGGATTGTGCATACGTTATAGACATGCATAACCACAAAACATTAATTTGACAAACAGATTTATGAATATCACATCAGCCGACAACCGATGCGTCACTTTCCAAATATGTCAAAGTAATAATAATAATAATAAATTCTTTGTTTTCAGAAGATAACATATAAAGGTTAACAATAAATTTGTACATCTTATTTACAATATGGCCTTCTATTAACAAGATAAACAACCAAAAAACACGCACAAACAAACAAGCATTCGCACATGCACAAACAATACATTGAATACAAGTTGTATATATCATGCGCGTAGGAGCTGGGACCACAGGAGCATTTTATGACCCCTACTTCTCATCTGTATCTTAAACTAATATTTTGTATTTGCGTTTATTTATCGTCGCCACCGGTTTCCCGTATGGGCGACGCCTCCAGAAGAATGTTAGTCATATTAGATTTTTGGAGGATAGTGCATGATAAAGAAGATTCCCCAGTTCCAGAAGCACCCCTGGTTCTTTTACGTGCTCGATGTAAAGCATCATACACGGGACCTCGGTTTTTAAAGTCTCGTCCGAAAGACTGTTAGTACGGTCAGTGGTGGAGCGGGGAATCGAACCAGCGATCCCTGGATTACAAGTCCAGCGTTTTACCACTGGACCACGGATCCGCTACATTAAACTAATAAAAAGCAGCCACACATTTTATTGGCATTCAGCCAAGATATTTAATAAGCATGACATAACTAGACAGGGGCCGCCGCTAGTACACTGACTGCCATCTAGGGTGTGAAAACAGTCTGCGGACTAATGAATGCATGAAAGGAAGCATACTAACCAGGTGACAAGTATATTTATTTAAGCATTGTTTTGAATCTTAAAATGGTGATAATTACATTTACTTGAAGATCAATTAAATGGCGATAATCTCATTTACTCAAATAAAGTATTTTTAACATAACATCAAGTTCAAGTTCAAAGTTTATTGACAAAAACTCACAAAGTTCATTGTCATAACAATATATATACAATGGGAAAGGTGAACAAAAATACATAAACATACATTAAACATGTATACGAGAAAAGTGTGTATAAATCTAGTATGAATCATTGACAGATAAAGACTATAGTTGACATAAATTGTATAAATTTAATACATATTCTGAATCCCCATTATGAAAGTAGACTTTGAAATGGATGTTCCAAATCAACCTCGAAAGTTTAAGTTTCCAAAGAGAACGTTTGGTATAAAAAATCCAGAACAGAGAGCATTCAACGAACCAAGTTGCTAATTTACTCATTTGTTCTGTGGAACTATTGCATGTATTGTTTTCGTGATTTCGCATTTCCTAATGATGATGATATAATATCATTGTTTATTTTGCTTTCACGTACAAATGTAGCTCAATAAATACATTAAATGCGACTGAACTGTTTCAAAATATATCCCTAACAGCCCCGTGTCTTTTTACAAAATTACACATATGTAAATGTAATAATACAAGCAGCAAACAAATTTTCGGAGAATATCATTGTTATGTTACTATGTCTCTAAGATGTGGAGATAATAATAAGAACACTATAGAAGTGTTCTAATTATGATTTATTGTACTGCTTTATTCTAAGAGTGTGGGTATCTAACTGACCCTGTGATTTGTAATTGTATTACTGTGTTTATGAGGTCTCCCGTCGCCGCGCACATTTTTTATAATGCACTTTATGGTATTTTGGTCGACCCGGTATGTCCCGCGAACACCATAAATAGACTTTTTGAAACCGAGGGGGAAATTTACCTGCCAGTAGAGCAGTATAGGTCTTTTTAACAGACATATTTTGAAGCCAAATACAGTCACTGCACAGTGCCAATGAGACCCATCGTACAGTTACCATTTTCCTGGCATCTAACCAGTACTTTCCTGGAATTTACCCAGTACAATCCTGGTTACATGCCAGTACTATGTTAGGTGGGAAACACTGAAAAGCATTTCTGTTTGATCGGGCGAGACGAGGGATCGAACCCACGAACTACGGATTCGTAGTCAGCAGCGTTAACCACTCAGCCACCTAGACCCTGTGATAATGCATGCACAGCTTTATATGTGATAAGGTAGACAACTCTACCAGATTACCAGATACTATTACATCTTCCTCCCTAAACAATGCAAACATAATTTTATGACATATATCAAAATTATGTCTGATTGGTAAAACCGTACTGTTCCTGTGCTGTTTATCAATTCCTGTTCATAGGATTCACAGTTCATTCATCTTCTGCGCGGGTGGAAAACAGATATGAACTCTGATAACCACGTTTTTAGATCAAACTGTATTTTATCTACTGACATTGACAGTTTAGGTATTGCAGAGACCCATCTACGTGGGGGAAGACGTCATACACCTCGAGGGTTACACGTGGTTTGGACACAACAGATCGCATATCCACAAGAATGCCAGAACAGGCTCCGGTGGGGTCGGATTTTTTGTCAAAAATACTCTGTTTTTAGATTTTAATGTTTCAATTATTGACAATATACTACGAAAGGAATACTTTTATTAAAACTCTCTCACAAGTCTAGTAACCTTATACTATTGCCATGTGTTTGCTATCTTCCAACAGAAAATTCATCCAGGTCATTTGAGGTTAATCATTTTTATGATTCATTACTGTCATTAATTTATCAGTATTACACATGTGGAGATTTTAAAAGTAGATGTGGAAATGGTGATGATTTTATACGTGGTGTTGATGATATGGTTGACCGGGAATTTATAGATTTTAATTGTAATTCATATGGCGACTTACTTCTTGATTTTTTAATTAATATAAACATGTGTATGTTGAATGGCAGGAATAATGTTTGCAATGATTTTACTTCTATTTCTACAAAAGGTAAATCTGTGGTAAATTATTGGTTTGTAGATCATCAAATGTTAGATAATTTTATAGAGTTTGAAGTTTGAAAGGTATCTACGTTAGTGAACAATAGTAGAGCATTAGGTGAAATAGTACCCATTGCAATGCCAGATCATTCATTACTTAAAAGGGGTTTGATATTTCAATGCGATAAGCAAGTTAGTACTTGTAATAGTAATATTGTACCTTATTCTCAATATACTAAATTTGATGTTAATTATGTACCAGATAATTTTATGTTAGATCAGGAAACCTTTTATAATGTCAACTGTGCTATATCTAAACTTGAATGTAGTTTTAGAAACCAGTCTGATATAGATGACGTGTATAATGATTGTTGTAATATTGTCAATTTTTTTATGTATAACCAGTTACCTTTTAAGGAAGTTAAGTCCGGTGTATGTAATAAGAAACGACGCCCAGGTAAGCCTTAGTGGTCGGATCAGTTAACTGATTTAAGGAACAGAGTTTGTATTGCCGAAAAGTCTTGGCTTTCGTGCAATAATAGAAATAATAAAGTTGCTCTGAAATCAGAGTACATAAGCATGCGTAAATTGTTTGACCGTGAGGTTCAGATAGCTAAACGCTCATATTGGCACTATGTACAAAACCGACCTTTGGATGAATGCAATGTCGACAATACCAAATTTGGAAAAACTGGAGTTAATTGTTCTAAACGTAATGTAATTCCCATGGAAGTGGCACGTGCCGATGGCTCTATCTCTAATGAAGTTGATGTCGTATTGCCTAAATGGAAAAATGATTATAGCTCTTTATTTCAATCTATCGATCATGGTAATAGTGGACATGCGGATATTAATAATGCTACCCAGTCTGAAATTGAATGTTTTAACAATCATATCTCTGCCATGGAAGTACATAAAGCAATGACTAATGCAAATAAAGGTAAAGCTTGTGGAATTGATAACATTCCCGTTGAGGTTCTTAAAAACGATGCAGCTCTGTCTTTTTTACATATACTGTTCAATATATGTTTTGATAATGGTACTGTACCAACTTTGTGGAGTAAATCTATTATAAATCCTATATCTAAATCATCCACTTTAGACAAACGAGATCCATTGTCTTATCATGGCATATCTTTTGCCCCAGCAATGTACAAACTATATTGTTATATCTTGAATTATCGCCTTAGTTCTTGGGTTGAACCTAATGCTAAATTATCAGATGAACAAAATGGATTTAGAAAAGGACGTAGTACTACAGATCATATCTTGTCTTTACATAATATTATTGATACTAGAAAGAAAACTGGAGTGTCCACTTACTGTGCATTTATCGATTTTAAGAAAGCTTATGACACCATTAATAGAAATATGCTTTGGAAACCACAGTATGATATTGGTGTCAAAGGCAAGATGTTATCTGCAGTTAAATCGCTGTATGTATCTGTTATGGCACGTGTAAGAGTCAATTCCTTTAAAACAGAATGGTTTTATGTTAATTGTGGTCTACGACAGGGATGTATTTTATCACCGTTACTTTTCAATTTGTTTATCAACGACTTGGCACTGTATCTTAAAACCTTTGATTTGGGAATTAACATTGGAAATGAGAACATTTGCATAAAGCTTTACGCTGATGATATTGTTATTTTAGCCGAGAACGCGGAAGAACTACAAATGCGGTTAAACGCTTTAAATGATTGATGCTCTCTTATTGATATGACCGTGAACCCGTCTAAAAGTAATATTATTCATTTTCGTCCAAAGTCTCTCTTACGGACGGATGCTGTTTTTAGATGCGGTGAAAATGTACTACCCGTTAGGCTGTTGGTCAGAGTGCTAGTCGTGCATTGGGTTTATTAATCTCTAAATGTAAAAGCTTGGGTGGTGTACCATATGATGTATTTTCTAAATTGTATCATACCGTTGTCTGGCCTGTTATATATTATAGTGCACCATTATGGGGTTTCCGTTCGTATTCTTGTATTGATGCAGTACAAAACAGGGCTCAATGCTTTTATCTAGGTGTCGGAAAATATACACCTAACGATGGAGTATCAGAAGATATGGACTGGAACCCCCCATGTGTAAGGCAGTGGACATCTAGATATGTGCTATTGTATTGGTCAAGTTTGTCGTCTATGAACATATTGAGGGTCAATAAACGTATAGCACTCTGGGTTACAACAACATCTTCTCGTTTATGTAGAAATTGGGTTTTTAATGTAAATTTTTTTATTGATGACAATAGTTTACATATGTGTAATGATATCGAACAACCCCTGCCTGCTTAGTTCGTCAGTACAATTTGTAATGTCACTTTGGACGACTATGTTACTAAGTGGTTTAATAGAATTAACAGTGATATTGGTCCTTCTAGACGAGGTGGTAATAAGCTCCGTTTATATAAACAAGTTTAGTCCGAATTTGTTCCCGAGCAATACTGTAAAATAATTCTACCATCCAGACACAGGTCAGCGTATAGTAAATTTCGTTTTGGCGTTGCCCCCATTAGAATTGAAACTGGTCGATACGAGGGATTGTCAATAGACGAACGATTATGCCCCATGTGTGATGATATTGAATCTAAATATCATGTCTTATTTGATTGTCCAGCTTATTGTGATATACGAGAATCACTATTTATACGAGCAGTAGCTTTTAACAATACGTTTTTTTACATTCTCTGATGTTGATAACTTCAAGTTCTTTTTTTCTAACCCAAATACATGTATGATACGAATCTGTGCCAAAACCTGCAATCAAATTTTACAAAGACGATTAATGTATTTATAATTTGTCAATAATGCTCATTGATTTAGTTTTCTATGTGTTCCTTTTTATTTCGTCTGAAGCAAACTTGCTAATCCAACTCACGGTGATCTGATTAACGTGTTCTGTGATTTATTACATCCATTTTTTTAGTTAATGCTCGTTAGTGCTCCTCTCCCCCTTTCAGTATCCTTTTCAAGTCCTTGAAGTCAATTCCGTGGCTATACCTGGGAACCGTTCCTGCGTGTGTGATCGGTACATACCACAGGTTCAAGTTATAGATTGATTCCCAGACGAATGCGTTAGGGAAAAAACCAATCTCATTGAAATCAGCCCCTAACTTTAGCTCCATTATTTTCCGCTGTTAGCGTATAGTATAGGAGCGTGCGAGTGAAGTTGATTTTAATGAGATTGGGAAAAAACATAATGCGTGTACATATTGTAACGACTAACGACCGTGCAGCACGTGCAATACAGACAACATACCCAAGAAGAGATTGAAAGAGTCGAATATATCGTAGAAATGGTGAAGTAAATTGGGTAGATATGTCATTAATTAGTTCAAGTACAATGCAATGAATATGTAGCAATACCTATTGACGATTAAAAACCATTTTGTATTACAAAAGTTAACGTCAAATGCATTTAGAGCATACATGGATGTTCTTCATTTAAATGACATGACTATGAATTTGCAATATCTGTTCCAATTTAATCTGACCACAACACAGTCTTGCCAGCTGAGAATTTGCACAGGTGCTTATAAAAAGTCGGAACATTGATAACAAACAGTAAATCGTACTAAAATGGCGAACATGGTGCCGGCTGTTTTCGTTGTGATAATATGCATCGCTGCAAACGCCAGAAGTGAACGACATGGTGATGAAATAGATGTTCATGCGGAAATACTTAATTTAAAAGCTCGTCTTGACCAGAAAGATGTGGAAAATGAAAAATTAAAGCAGCAACAGGGTAAATACAATTATAGTTTGTATGGGTGTTGTGTTAATTTCGCAATGCCACGCTCCGACTCACAGATAAATAACATAATTTAATAACATGCACTGATTTGTCTAAATTACAGACAGGGACAGAAGCAAGCGATTCGTTATGGAAATGGACTTCGGACAAGAAATCACGAGTTTGAAGACACGTCTTGATCAGAAAGACAAAGAAATGGAACAATTAAAACAGCAACGTGGTAATTACCATTTAATGGTTTCTCCTGACGCTATTTCGGATATAATTTAGTATATGTATTTTTCTGACCAACTGCATTTAAATGTCATAAATATTTTGGTCTCGGTGTATTCACAATTTGCAGACGTTGATAAATATTGTTTATTAGACGATCAATGCAAATTCGATAACCAGTCCAATTGACTTAGACAGTGGTATAATATATGTTAATAAATAAGTGATTTGATATTGGCCCTGTTATTTGTCCGAGGGCAGTCGTATTGGCACGAGGCCGAATAACGAGGACAAATAACAGGGCCAATGTCAAATCACTTATTTATTGACAATTTTATTAAATAACTTCATGTACTTATAAATAAAGGATTCAAAATCGTGTTTTTTTCTGTATACGCTAAAACTATGAATTAGTTCCGTGCTAAAAACTGTCGACGAACGTTTAAATACTGACTTTAAAATAAAATGGCTGCCGTTTCCGAATTTCCAGCTGCGAATCTATATCATTTTTTGGCCCTGTTTAATTAGCCAATCAAATTCTTTAAAATGCGGGCCAATATCAATATCAGTTAGCGGCCCCGGGCCGAAAAGTGATATAGATATTGGCACTGTTATAGAGGAGGCCTTTGTATTATTGGACGAGGCAAATGCTGTGTTTAAGGGCTAATAATTAATAGTTATTTAATAATAATTATTATTAAATAACTATTAATTATTAGCCCGCATTTTAAAGAATTTGATTGGCTAATTAAACAGGGCCAAAAAATGATATAGATTCGCAGCTGGAAATTCGGAAACGGCAGCCATTTTATTTTAAAGTCAGTATTTAAACGTTCGTTGACAGTTTTTAGCACGGAACTAATTCATAGTTTTAGCGTAGGGGTACAGAAAAAAACACGATTTTGAATCCTTTATTTATAAGTACATGAAGTTATTAAATTAAATTGTCAATAAATAAGTGATTTGACATTGGCCCTGTTATTTGTCCTCGGGACAGTCGTATTGGCCCTCGGCCTCGTGCCAATACGACTGCCCTCGGACAAATAACAGGGCCAATATCAAATCACTTATTTATTAACATATACTATTGCATGTGTTACTAAATATAGTTACAAATTTGCACTGTACATAAACGTATATGGACAGCGTGAGGCCAATATATATGATCATGTGACCTGGAGTGCCGAATATCGGATATTTGGCATACTTCTGGGAGTGCCGAATATCGATATTTGGCATACTTCCGGTGTGACGTCATTGTTTAGCGCGGGAAACGTCGACGTTCAGAAACGAAACATTGAACAGACGACCGACGATCAAATGGCTGATCCGCCTGTTTGGATTAAAACGTCAAAGTTTGTATATAAAATTTGTCAAAATCTAAAAAAATAATAGTTCCTAAAATTTTCAGTCATTTCCAATACATTATTAACCTCGTTTACTTGTATATTTTCGTCTTGTTTTCCGATAAAATAAAGCAAAACTACAACTGAAGTCGAACATATGCAATAAAAATATTATAAAACAGAGCTGGTGTGCCTTATCTCTCCTAGTATGCCAATATGGCCGTTAGGCACATGCACCAGTCCTGTATAATAACCGCTAAATATTGCCAGTACATGTATTTCAGGCTCTACATACATAAGATGGGGGCGTACAACATGTCCTACTAATGACACTGACCTAGTTTATTCAGGTAGGTATGAACATTTGCTAATTTCAAAACTGTAATTTTCATGGTTTCATCGCTTATACACATGCAATTACTATTGACACATACGTTTTCAATTGTTGGTCAATAAAATGACAGAAGGAGAAACATCTATTCATATTTGCGTTGTAAATATCATATTCAAATCATGTCTGTAATTTGCAAGTTAGTGTACATCAAAATTGCATGGGTATTGCATCCCGATTTCACGCCGAAGTGAACATATTCTGTGATTTAATACCACATATATGTGCATTTCTCATGGCATTATTAATCCCATTATTTACATACAATGTACTATTAAATGGATAAAAGGGAGATAACTCTAGAAGAGTTAAGGGAGATAACTCGTCTTCTGTGTTTAATGCCCCAAAGAGATTCACTTATATGTTAATATAATATTACAAACACCGTAAACAAAACTAAAGGACGCCATGTCACAACAGCTGGAAGATACACATCGTTTTATAGATTGTTCCGTTGAATGTGTTATAACGGGACAAATACAGGAATCAGAGATAAATTATTTGGAACAAAGATCAGTTAGCTATATTCAGAACACAGTTTTTATTTATCTCTACAACACAATTATCGGACAAGTTTAAATACCAAAATATTGTTTCACTCGTGTATATATACCGTTATATGTACTCTAGGATGATAGTAATGTAAAATGCACAGTAAATCGATCCAACATTCACGAGCTTTGTGACTGGCACAATTAAATCAAATAGTTCAGTCTTTTTATCCAATGATAATACAAGTGACGTATCCTTGTATAGCACAATTTTTCACTAACAGGTTTCATGGCCGGAACATATTACGACGGAAGTCAAAAGGGTACAGGAGCAAATTATCTTTGCCTCTCTGATCAACCGACATGGGACCATTACTCTGAGACTGTCAACAATGAGATAGTGATTACCGGAGTTGAGTACCAATTTTATAATCATGTCGGTCATGACCTGTCTGATTTTTTCGGTTCCGATATCTATAATGACGAAGCCCCATGTTCAGTATGTCGCTCATCAAGAAGCACTAATGTCATGATACCAGGACGCATGGAGTGTTACCCAGGATGGACGAAGGAATACAGTGGATACCTAGTGGGTGCCTACCCTGGATACGATGATGGGAGTGAGTATGTGTGCCTCGACCGTCGTCCAGAGACTGTTCTCAACAGTGGTAGAGATGATAATGATAACAAGTTGTACTTTGTTGAGACAAGATGTGGCTCAAGTCTGGAATGCCCACCCTATGTCACCAACAGAGAGCTAGCATGTGTCGTTTGTTCGTTGTAAACGATGCAGAAATAAATGAAACTAAATTATTCCCCATTTCGTCGATTTTTCAATAGGATTGTGCATACGTTATAGACATGCATAGGCCTAACTTTGGACGACTATGTTACTAAGTGGTTTAATAGAATTAACAGTGATATTGGTCCTTCTAGACGAGGTGATATAAGCTCCGTTTATATAAACAAGTTTAGTCCGAATTTGTTCCCGAGCAATACTGTAAAGTAATTCTACCATCCAGACACAGGTCAGCGTATAGTAAATTTCGTTTTGGCGTTGCCCCCATTAGAATTGAAACTGGTCGATACGAGGGATTGTCAATAGACGAACGATTATGCCCCATGTGTGATGATATTGAATCTAAATATCATGTCTTATTTGATTGTCCAGCTTATTGTGATATACGAGAATCATTATTTATACGAGCAGTAGCTTTTAACAATGCGTTTTTTTACATTCTCTGATGTTGATAACGTCAAGTTCTTATTTTCTAACCCAAATACATGTATGATACGAATCTGTGCCAAAACCTGCAATCAAATTTTACAAAGACGATTATTGTTAACTTGTTAATAATGTATTTATAATTTGTCAATAATGCTCATTGATTTAGTTTTCTATGTGTTCCTTTTTATTTCGTCTGAAGCAACCTTGCTAATCCAACTCACGGTGATCTGATCAACGTGTTCTGTGATTTATTACATCCATTTTTTAGTTAATGCTCGTTAAGGCTCCTCTCCCCCTTTCAGTATCCTTTTCAAGTCCTTGTAGTCAATTATGTGGCTATACCTGGGAACCGTTCCTGCGTGTGTGATCGGTACATACCACAGGTGCAGGTTATAGATTGATTCCCAGACGAATGCGTTAGGTGAAATTAGGTAGGGAAAAACCAATCTCATTGAAATCAGCCCCTAACTTTAGCTCCATTATTTTCCGCGTGCGAGTGAAGCTGATTTTAATGAGATTGGGAAAAACATAATGCGTGTACATGTTGTAACGACTAACTACCGTGCAGCACGTGCAAAACAGACAACATACCCAAGAAGAGATTGAAAGAGTCGAATATATATTTGTTCAATCAGAACAAGAAGTTAATTGTGTTTTGAACATGATTGAAAACTTCGGAAACTTATCAGGATTACAATTAAACAAAACCAAAACAGATGGTATCTGGATAGGATCTCTTAAAAACTGTCAACGTTCCCCTGGTGGCATACAATGGCTAAATAAACCAATAAAGGCATTAGGAGTTTTCTTTGGAACAAACCAAACTGAATGTAACAAACTAAACTGGAATCATAAAATTGAATCTTGTACGACAGCAATTCATAACTGGAAAAAAAGAAATATTACGTACTTCGGAAAAATTGAAGTCATAAAATCACTTCTACTACCAAAATTTACCTATCTTTTTCACTCCTTGTTAGTTCCAAATAAGGTAATAAAACAAATTGAGACCATGTTCTACAACTTTCTATGGAACGGTAAAAGAGACAAAATTAAAAGAAAGACATTGATTGGCGATAAACGATTAGGCGGACTAGAAATGCTAGATATTGAGTCATATATAAAGTCGTTAAAAATAAAATGGGTACAAGCTATGTGTGATAATAACAATACGGCTAAGTGGAAAATGATACCCAATTTATACTTTAAACAATACGGTAAAAAATTCCTGTTATTTTACATGAATCTAAACAATAAAAAACTATTAGATCTAAAAATACCAACATTCTATGAAGACATTGTAAACATATGGTTACAGTTAAAAAGCACAAATTGTGCAGAAATTAAAAACTTCCGCGAAATACGCAAAGAAGTAATATGGGGAAACAAAAATATCAAGTACAACGGTAAATGTTTAATATTCCCAAACTGGATAAACTCTAAGATACTCTTTATTAATGACCTGCTAGACAAACACGGTGATCTAAGTTCACAAACAATTCGTAACAAACTTATTAGCACACACAACTGGATTTCTGAATACAGCATATTACTAAAATCAATCCCTAAATCATGGAAGCATACTTTAAAATCCACAGAGTCAAAACAAACATTAGTTAATACTCCTCTTGAGATAAAAATCAATAAACTAAGACTTGAAAATATTAACAGCAACTACATTTATAAGTATCTTATATCGTCAAAATTCACCAAACCGTACATGCATGGTCACTGGGAAGCTGTACTTAACTTACACATTGATTGGTCTGCACTATACTCCTTTATACATTCAATCCCAGATAACAGAATAAAACAATTCAAATACAGAATTATTCAGAATATAATAACAACAAATGAACTAAGAATCAAATGGAAAATATACGAAACGAAAAACTGCTACATATGCAATGTTACCGAAACATATAATCATCTTTTCATCGATTGTCCACAAACGAATAAATTATGGACTGATGTTCAAACTGTATTCAATATGTGTGGGATAAATAAAAATGTCCGGAAACTAAAACATATAGTTAATGGATATAAGATAAGTAATTGCGAATACCATTATATGAACCAAATACTATCATTAATAGGTTTTTGCATTAGCAAAGCATACTTTGAAAGCGACAATTGGACTAAAACCAGCAACCTATACAATATATTTACTTACGAATATAAAACACTGGCTTTGTACCTTAAACAGCGAAAGGTCAATGATCGTTTTTTAACCATCTTTAACAAACACCTGCCTTTAATCTAATCAAGAACTAAATATAACGTTATCAATGCTTATACTGTAAGCATTCCTCGTTGATTTTTCAACAACACTGTCTTAACCACACATCCAAATGATCTAGTCTCTTTTCGTTTTTTTCGTACTGTAATAGTATACAAGACTAGATAATATCAAAGGTGTGTCTGGTTTCTATATTTTTTTTCCACATACAAACCTTTTTTTGTCATATTGTCACATTTCATCTTTTTTTACTGTGAATATATGAACTAGCAATATAATAGATATAGAAATACCTACAATGTAGTATATATTTAAACAACTGCCACGTTTATTATGCATTTATATATACATGTATATGATAAGCTCTTATATGTTATGTATGTATGTTTAAAAAAAAAGAAAAGAATTATTCAATAAAAAAAAAAAGAAGAAAAAAAAAAGCAATACCTATTGACGATTAAAAACCATTTTGTATTACAAAAGTTAACGTCAAATGCATTTAGATCATACATGGATGTTCTTCATTTAAATGACATGACTACGAATTTGCAATATCTGTTCCTATATAATCTGACCACAACACAGTCTTGCCAGCTGAGAATTTGCACAGGTGCTTATAAAAAGTCGGAACATTGATAACAAACAGTAAATAGTACTAAAATGGCGAACATGGTGTCGGCTGTTTTCGTTGTGATAATATGCATCGCTGCAAACGCCAGAAGTGAACGACATGGTGATGAAATAGATGTCCATGCGGAAATACTAAATTTAAAAGCTCGTCTTGACCAGAAAGATGTGGAAAATGAAAAATTAAAGCAGCAACTGGGTAAATACAATTATAATTTATATGAATGTTGTGTTAATTTCAAAATACAACACTCCTATTCACAGATGTAACATTATTTAATAACATGCACTGATTTGTCAAAATTGCAGACGTGTTCACGAAAAGAGACAGTAGCAAGCGACTGGTTATGGAAATGGACTTTGAACAAGAAATCACGAATTTGAAGACACGGCTTGACCAGAAAGACAAAGAAATGGAACACTTAAAACAGCAACTTGGTAATAATCCTTTAATGATGTCTCCTGACGCTATTTCGGATATAATTTATTGCACTTGTATATGTATTTTTCTGACCAAATGCATTTAAATGTCATAAATATGTTGGTCTCGGTGTGCAGACGTTGATAACTATTTTTTATTGGACGATCAAGGCAAAATCGATAATCAGACTATGACAGTGGTATAATAATTTATATTTTTTATTGCATATGTTAATAATTATTCATGTAGTAACACACTTTCACTGTAAATAGACGTATATGGACAACGTGATGCCAATATCTTTGATCATGTGACCTTGTGAACTGAAAATCGATATTTGACACACCCGGAAAATATTTGTAATCTTAGTTTGTCAAAAAAATGTGTGAACGCCAAACGTTCATTACAAACTGCTTTATATCTGTATAAAACTTTCTAGAAAAATAATAGTTTCTAAAATTTTCAGTCATTTCCGATACATTATTAACCTCGTTTACTTGTATATTTTCGTCTTGTTTATGATAAAATAAAGCAAAACTACACTGAAGTCGAATACATGCAATACAAATGTTATAACACAGGGCTGGTGTTCCTTATCTCTCCTAGTATGCCAATATGGTCGTAAGGCATATATATGTACCAGTCCTGTATAATAACCGCTAACGTTTGCAAGTATTTCAGGCTCTACATACATAACATGTCCTACTAATGGCACAGACCTAGTTTATTCAGGTAGGTATGCACATTTGCTAGGGTTATTTCAAAACTGTAATTTTAATGGTTTCATAGATTATACCAAAGACCTTAATATGGATTATACACATGGAATTACTATTGACAGACCAGTTTTCAATTGTTTATCAATAAAATGAGAGAAGAAGAAAGAAATATTCGTACTTGCATTGTAAAAATCATATTCAAATCGTGTTAATTTGTGGACATCCCTCCCTTTACCCCGTCTTGAGTTCTCTCCTCTTATCCCTTCTATAGTATATATACTCTATTATATACATATGCTATTGAAGTGATAAAAGGAGAGATCTCTAGAAGGGATAAAGGGGCAATCTCCTGTGTTAAATGCCCCGAAGAAATTCACATATATTACAACAATATTACAAACACAGTTTGGATTAGATTGTATACAAAACTGAAGGACGCTCTGTCATAACTATATACTATATGAACATTGTATACATATACATGTACTAGTGTATGGATAAGGATATAAAACTCTAGACGGTGGTAAAGGGAGATAACTCGTAACAATCTCCTGTGTTAATGCCCCTGAGCAATTCACTTATGTTCATCCAAAATTTCAAGCACAGTTTGGATTAGATTGTAAACAAGACTGAAGGACGCTATGTCACAACTATATACTATATACATGTACACATATACTTTTGAAGAGATAAGGGAGATAACTCTAGAAGGGATAAAGGAAGAGAACTCGTAACAAACTACTGTGTTTAATGCCCCAAAGAGATCCACATATGCACGAACCTATAAACCATGTTAATAGGGCCTTGACATATATTAATACAATATTACAAACACCGTAAACTAAACTAACGGACGTCATATCACAACAGCTGGAACCTCGTTTTATCTTATATATTGTTCCTTATACATGAATCAGAGATAAATTATTTGGAACAAAGATCAGTTAGCATTATTTAGAACACAGCGTATATCTCTACAACTATAAATATCGCAATAGATAATTTACCAACATATTGTGTCACTCCTGTATATATATACCACCCCGTACAACCAGCTTGATCGATTATCGATGGCTAAAATTACATGGTAGTGCGGGTGTTTATAACTAAAGATTTCTTATTTTATTGTTAGTAGGCCTAATACAGGAAAATCAGTGTAATTTACCATTATCACTCACAAGTAACCCAAAACCAATGCATTTGGGGCTAAAACTCCCTGGCGATTTTCTCGATGAACTGTCATAGCTGTTAACATAGACTATTTGGGAACTGTCTTAATTAGCTGTTAGTCATGTGAATTCGGCACTGCCCTTTGCGTTAGCCAAAACATTATACCTCGTCAATTTTAAAACTCTGTATCTCCATCAAAATAAGAAATTGCACAGCGCCACTCGGTAGGATTGCAGGAGAATGATTCAAGTTTATTCCCAGTTATTCAAAATTGTTCGATTTCATGAATTAAGCCGATAATTCAATGTCAAATAAGAAAACGTCGAACTTTTCGCAAATACGGCGTACATACAACCAGTTTTCTCGGTAAATATAGCACTCACTCTCACACAAACGGTATGTAGAAATTGCTTGTTCTTTGTTTAAACGATACATATAAGTGGTTACTCTTAAAATCAACAAAATCAACAAAAAACGCAACAAAAATAGCAAATACTTACCCTTCGTAAATATCGAACCTTGCACATAGCACAGCCATCAATCTACAGAACAGCCATCGATACAGCTGGTTGTACGTGGGGTATGCTGTTATAGGAAAATACTTTAGGTTGATACTAGTTATTGTAAAATGCATGGCAAATCCAAAATGCGCTTTACGACTGGCACAATGAAATCAAATATTTCAGTCTTTTTATCCAATGATACTAGCCTACAAGTGACGTATCCTTTATATAGCACAATTTGTGATTTTCACTAACAGGTTTCATGGCCGGAACTTATCACACTGGAAGTGAAAAGGGGACAGGAGCAAATTATCTTTGCCTCTCTGATCAACCGATATGGGACCATTACTCTGAGACTGTCAACAATGAGATTGTGGTTACCGGAGTTGAGTACGAATTTTATGCTCATCGAGAGAATGGCGGTCATGACCTGTCTGATTTCTTCGGTTCCAATGTACATAATGATGAAGCCCCATGTTCAGTATGTCGCTCATCAAGAAGCACTAATGTTATGATACCGGGGCGCATGGACTGTTACCCAGGATGGACGAAGGAATACAGTGGATACCTAGTGGGTGCTTACGCTGGATACGATGATGGGAGTGAGTATGTGTGCCTCGACCGTCGTCCAGAGACTGTTGTCAACAGTGGTAGAGATGATGATGATAACGTGCTGTTCTTTGTTGAGGCAAGATGTGACTCAAGTCTGGAATGCCCACCTTATGTCACCAACAGAGAGCTAGCATGTGTCGTTTGTTCGTTGTAAACGATGTAGACAATAAATGAAACAAAAGTATTCCCCATTTCATCTGGATTGTGTAGGCCTACATTATATTATTATAGGCATAACCACAAAAACATTAAATTGACAAACATATGTATGAATACCACATCAGCGAGCGGTTGGTATCAGGACATTTCGGACCACGGACACTTCGGACCAGATTTAGGGACACCTCGGACCATCTAATGGACTCTTGGTCCGAAGTGTCCCTATAGATGGTCCATAAATATGTCCTAAAATACACAAAGATTACAACTACATATCACTGATATAGCCAAGCATTTATTAAAACATGAATAATGTTGAAACAAAGTCTTAACTAAAGTTATAAATCATGGTCCGAAGTGTCCATATAGATGGTCCGAGGTGTCCCTAAATCTGGTCCGAAGTGTCCCTAAATCTGGTCCGAAATGTCCGTGGTCCGAAATGTCCATAATTCGAGCGGTTCATGTAGCAAACTAGGTCGACAACCGTTGTGTCACATTACAAATATGTCACAGTCGGTACATGTACATGTAGCTTAGAAAACTTCCATGATCACATTTGGAATATATGGTTCAGATTTTCGAACTTCGGCTGTCCGGTAATTTTCAGATTGTATGGAGATATATATTGTTGTCATCCTTTTGTCAGCAAATATCACAAAGGCTTTGCATGTAAGTAGGTTTCTCTATAGCTGTTGGAAAGTACGCTAAAATCTTGGCACTTCATAGGAGGTTACGCAAGCCTTATGATGACAACGATGCACTGATAGTCGCATGTAATTTTGGAACGCGCGAAATTCAAGATGGTGGACGACAACAAATCTTTACTTGACTGTGTGAAAAATTTACAGCTTGTGTAATATTATCTGATCTTTATTCTTATCCGACTTTGTTATAGATGACACATTATGTATCAAATAAACATCTGCATTCAACTACATGAAATTGGATACATCATCTGTTGATTTTGATTGCATTTAGCTACAATATTTGTGATTAAAATCATCTGAACTATCGTAAAAGTCCATGTAAACCTGTCAAAATCATGTGCATCATTCCAGATCACTTCGGCATAAAGTAATGAAGATTCTCAACATAAAAAATTGTGGGTTAGCTCTTTTATTGGTAGTACTGTACATATTTCAAGTTATCCTTCAAGTTCAAGTGTGTTGCATTATCAATTTCAGAAAAGCCAGAATTCTGCTGGAGAATGGAGCAGATCCAAACTACATAGATTTAGAAGAAGGTGTGTCACCTATGCATATAGCAGCTGGACTAGGATCAGAATCTCTATGTCTATTATTACAATATAATGGAGATCCAAATATAAGGTAATATCTTGCTTCAGGCTCGGATATATAGTCAATAAGTTTGCACCATGTGAAAATATTGCCGGTTTTAATATGGTAATCAAGTCATTGTTTTACACTGTCTTTGAATAGTTTGTAAAAAGGAATTTAGCGCTATGAATGTTAAGACTAAGTTATTCCATTCAAATCATGAATGGAATGTCTTAATCATTAATTTAATGTATAGTCCTTTCTCATGGTACCGCAGCTTTCATGGTACCGCGGTAAACAGTTTTCTCGCGATATTTTAATGTTAGGACCGCCTACCACATGTTGACATATTCTCGTGAGTAAACCTGAAGATGCTCTTCGTATCAAACAATTTTTTGCAAAAATGCCGTAATTTCTGACGAATTAATAGCGTTTTTATACAAACCAGTTGAAACAAGTTTTTCTACCTATGTTATCCACCCCATGGGTCATAAAAACCTCTCAATGTCCTGTAAAAATGTTTAAAATTTTGTATTTGCTGTTGAAATGATCGTCTGACATTTTGTATGACGTCACAAAACCGGTAGCCATGTTGTTTCTAAATTTAGAAGCTATTCCTAGGAAATGAAAGAATGGCAAGCGGTTAAGGTAAAAAAAATCAATTAAAGCAAATGGCAAAATTTAGTGATACACAATAAGCCACCAGTCTTAACCTTTGTCTTTGCTATATGGTTCTATCATTTGAATACATTGAATGGATAGTATTCAAAATAAAGTAACAGCAGGAAAAATTGACGATCACCTTTGAGATATGTACACTAGGGAGTGTAACAGAACAGCTACCACCAAAGAAACACATGTGTGCTGGTTCACAGACAATGACAAAGTAAAAATGATTTTGCACATTTAAATATGGTTTTGCATTCTTGTTGTGTTGAATTAACTTTTGAAATTTGTCTGAAATTAGAGCCTGCTGACTTATATGACAAACTGGGAAATAGTAACGTTATTGCGTATCAGGCTTTCCATATTTGACATTTTTTATGCTTACACCGGTACCATGAGACACGACCTTGACTTGTCAAAATCCAACATGGCTGCACACTAGGCGGGAATTAATAAACAATGACAAGATATTTCAAGAATTGAAATTTATTGGTATGAAGAGGTAGAATTAATAAACCAGCAAAGCAATAAAATATTGATGTGAATCGTTTTCTTTCTCTTTGATCGTTTTGCGAACGTTAAGTACCGCAATATCATGAGAAACCAGGCTATTGCATAAAGGGGTTACCAGGCAGTATTATACTTTATTGGACAGTGTTTTGTCAAAAAGTAATAATGGCTTTCCTAAATCCTACGCCTTTGAAGTATGATCAGAAGGAAACCTATTCAGTCCTTTTTTTGTTTAATACTTTTATTAAGATAAAAATTTGGAAATTGTATGTTTAGTACTTAATTTAATTATTTCAAGACTTTTATAAAAATAATATTGTTTACTTACATTATTACTTTTGGCAATTACTTGAGACTTGGGTTCATGAATTACTTATGCATATTATGTAACATATTAATATATATAAACAGAGTGGAGGATGGTACAACACCAGTACATGTATCCTCTATCTGGGGAGTTGCTGAATGTATGCAGATATTGCTAGCTAATGGAGGAGATCCATATCTTACTGATCAGGTTGGTACCTACTTGTGGTTGCAGGGGTGTCAATAAGAGCTGGACTCTGTAACTGAAGCATCATCACCGACTACTTTTCTTGTATGAATTATCATAATGAAGGGGAAATAACCCACCGACTCCCGTCTTTTTTTGGCGATACTTCAAGAGTTAGTGACACTCTTGGGTTGGATGTATGTCATTCAATGAAAGTTCATTTAAGTGTAATACTTGCTACTTTTGTTTTTATTTCGATAGTACCAATAGGGTTTCCAATTGACCCTTGAGTTGGCCCTTTTAACCCTTGAATTTTCAAAAAGCCACATTTTGACCCTTAGGATTCTGGCTGAAGGGTCACTTTTTCTTAAAAGTATAGGTAACTTGGCTATAAAGTGGTTAAATGCGGTCAAAATTTTCAAAATGACCCTTGAGATTCAGCTTCTAGTACAACCCTTGACCAATTTTGGAAGTTGAGCAGAGTTTGAAATGTTTCATTTTTCACATACTTAACTATAAGTGTCTGTTACATTTGTCTTTACGATTTTTTTCAGCAATTACTCTTGTCTTATGTGACATTTGAAGCTAGTTTAGCTTAACTTTATGTTAGAAAGAATCTAGGTTGTGATATAATATAAACTATGATGAAGGAATTCTGCATGACAAGCTTTTTTCAAAATTAAATGCTTGTCAATTTTTAGTAATATTAAAAGCAATGCATTGCTAAATGATTATGCTTCAATATGACTGTGATTACAGGATGGATTGAGTGCTGTAGACTTCGCTTGTAAGTATCAACACGATGACGTTGTACTGGTGCTGAAACAATATAAGTATGATTGGAATCTCGAAGAGGAGCAGACTATGACTCCGAAATATACCTTCAGACGTAAGACATTGTAGTAAATCTGCAACCGTGTCTGAAGTTTGAACATGGTTTTTGGATGAATAATAAGTTTTTTTAAGTTGATTATTTATAAATAATGACTGAAATGGCTGTTGTAGTACACAATTTTTTTATATGTATACATAATTTTATTTGCTAATTGATATGTTCTGCCAGGAATATAAACACAATTTTCACCATAAGATACATTGAGGAAAAGTCTACAATACATATATCTGAAATTAATATTCCTGTTTCTTCTATAACATTCGGGCCGATAACTCAAAAAATATGCGATGATTTTTTAAGACATCACACAGTGAAAGAGGTTATTGCGAGAAAATGCAGTGTGCAAGAACAATAATTCTGTCTCAGTTTTTGAATTATCTCCCTTGATTACTTTTTCTTGTCCATAGCATAACTTCAGTACCATCAAATGGATTTTGTTTACACTTCACACAATGATAGAAAATATTGACATTGACAGGAAGTGCAATATTGATAGCTGAATGCTTTGAGTATAAATGAGTGTTTCCTTTTTTCTTAATTGCAGGGCTTAGTTCAGACATTTTAAATGGCCAGCCACTTCATCTAAGATCAGAAAATTCCACAGAGGACAGTGATGAAAACTTTCTATATAATTTGGAGGGTTCTGATCCTGACAGTGAACGGTTACATAATATCAAAAAGTTCTCGTCTGAATCAACTGAACTTAGAGACAATCTACGTCAGTTTGCTCGTCGTAGACGCTCTAGTGTATATCTGGAAAGTGTTCAAAAACAGTTAGATAGATATATTACTTCTGGTACAAGAACTCATCTTGTGGATGTAACTTCACCAGGTAATTTAATGTGAAACAATTCTAATTTGCAGTGTAATATGTTCTTTAAAATTTGAAATAAACCCAAAAATCTAAAACAATAGTGATGTAGATTGCTGTGAAATAACTTGTAAGTCAAGAATATGCAGCCTATGCAGGTTATGTAAATAATTGAGATGCCAGATGCACAGAGTATGAATTATAATATATACATACATTTTTACACTGACATTGCCATGAATTTATGTTACTTGAAAGTATGTTTTATTAGTGAGTGTTTTATTTTCACGAATTTATATTACAAATGATTGTCTTGCTTATTTTAGACCTTTAATATGTCCCAGATGCTGTAATTGTGATTTATGGAAGACCACTTCTGATTGAAGAACACAACTAATACATGCTTAAAGAAATTGTTTCACAGATTGCCCAACTTTCTATTAGAGAAACTTATTGTGTAACTTAATGTAATTATGTCTGACATTTACTGGGTTCATAATCATGCATGCTAGAATGTTAACTGGCTGGAAATTTGGTTGGGACATTTGCAAAAAGCTGCAGGTCCTGTTTGAAATTTGTCTGACACTTTTGCGAAGTGTGATGGTACATGTATCCCAGCTTATAGAGGTCTTTCTTCCCTTTCTGTT
This sequence comes from Mactromeris polynyma, assembly GCA_032209605.1. NCBI lineage: Eukaryota > Metazoa > Mollusca > Bivalvia > Venerida > Mactridae > Mactromeris > Mactromeris polynyma. Next base: position 53,631,461 of record JASFXZ010000001.1, read on the forward strand.
CGAGAATTTAATGTACCATTTAATTAAATTAATTACGCTTTATTTTAGATCATCCTTACATAGATGTACGAAGCAGTTTGAATGATAATGTTACTGAATCTGGTGACTGCGACACAACCAGCAGTGAAGACTCTCTATGTTTGCATCTTAGTTCGTCCACCATTGAAGACCAGTCATGTGACAGTTTTGTAACCTGTAATGGGGAGGTATGATGTTGATATTATGTGCTGAATAACATTATATATGTATTTAGAGCTGTCTTCGATAAAACGATACTGAAGTATCATTGATATTTTATCAATTGATGCATAGGAATAAAACATACATGCCTGAAAACGACAAAAAAATCATTTAAAACAAAAATGGAAGCTGGTGCACTGTCTAAATCTTCACTGTACCTATCAAATGTGTTCAAGGAAAATAACTGACTTCTGATCCAATATTTTTAAGGCTCTTTATTCTGCAATTCGGATAGAAGGATCTCTGTCCCTTTACAGATGTGTTAAAAATGTATTAAAATCCCTACCTATCATTTCAGATTTTTCATTTGAGTTTTTAATGGCTTTAAGTATACTATTGTTAGGCTGCAGAAATTAATTGTCGCCTATCAACTTACATTTTGAAATTTGAGTTGATTTTTTTCATGAAAGAATTGTTTTAAGGTATTAACATATTTGTAAAATTGCAATATCTGATCATCACTGAGTGTATCATATGTATTGAACTGCTCTTATAAATACACAGATTATATGCAATGTTCTGAAAATTTGACTTACATCACACATGGTGGGTTTTGTCAACATGCTTTTCGTCAAATATTTACTGTAAGATGCACTAGCATATTTAACAATCTAATTTCATATCGTTAGCATTTGTCTGTTGATATTATTATAAAAATATATTTTTCTGTCTGAATCCAGGATATTGATGAGATGCAGCAGGGATATCCACACAATTCTGGTAGTCCTCCGGTACCTAGTACAGAATATTCACCTTTGCGTGAAAATGTTGAAACTGTGAAAAAGAACCCAAAATATTTTGAAGACCCAAAATTAGTGTATAGCAAAGGACAAAGACATAAATCTTTATTTTCTGACCCAAATTCTGATAAAGAAAGTGATAAAGATAGAAAGCCCAATTCAGTAAGCAGAGCAAATGAACCAACACGAAATGGATGTAATCGATCAAGTAAATATTGTAAAAGAATATTCGAACCTCTTGTTGAGACACAAGATCTTTACAAAGCAGATTATAACTTCCCTGATGATAACTTTTCACACTCACAGGGGAGAGATGATTGTGTTGATGAAAAATGTGACTTTTGTGGTGGTATTGCTGAACAGAATGTTGAAGATGGAACTGTTTGTCATGCATGTGAAGAACTGGGTCTTGAATTAGATATATTGGTTGGTGAATCTCACGATAATCATAATGTTACCATGGACAGACCTGGGATTCATTCAAAAAGTGTTCACAGGAAGTCAAATATTGGAAAGAATTTGACAAACAAATCTAGATCAAAGCATCTCAATGATTTGAATGATACAGATGCTAGATATGTGCAGAAACTGACAGATAAACTTGAAAGGACTAAATTAAACAAAGAAGCTGTTACTCATAAAAAACATGCCATTGTGCAAATGGAAAAGGTAAATACTGTTAACCAAATTGCACCAAATACTCAGTCTAGTGCTATGAGAAGCTCTGATGCTCCTAATCATTTTGAAGACTCTATCTTGTCTTCTATAAGTAGTACATTTTGTACAGTCAATGATCTCGATAAAGGTTGTATATGGAATGATTCAGTATTAACAGTAGATGACACGTTCATAGACAAGGAGCAAGTTTCACCGCAATGTATGCCAAAATATTCAGTTAATATTGAAAATGATGACATAATATATTCTGATGCACGAAAATTGCATGATAAAAGATATGGCAGGACGTCGGATCCGGAAAATATTTCATATCATCTGGAATATGATGATTTATGGACTCAAGTGGAGGAATGCAAACACAAGAGGTTAGCTCATAAAGACAGGAGAGCTATTCTTGATACAGGTTTCTGTGGTCGGGAATCAATGAGTAGTATATTTAGTGATGGTTCAACTATTGACTATGTATATACGGACAAAGAAAATGGTATAACTTTGGTTGAGAGACATATACCTTCTGTATGCGGAAGTCAGGGAAGTAGACGGTCTGTAGACAGTCAGTTTAGTTTAAACACTGATGTAGATAGTGCTGTGAATGGATGTGAAAGTGATTCATCCCAGGATACGGTGTTGTATAACTGGAGAGATAATGCCATGATAATGCCCAGAGACAGTGGGCGTGGTGATTCATGCCAGACTGGTTCTCAGTCAAGTAGTACAATCTCTCAGACTGGTACCCTGCCATTATCACAAGATTTACTCAAGCTTAACAATGTAGAAATAAGAAAAAGACTCAGTAATCATGGCGATGATCCAGGTCCTGTTACACCTTCAACCAGACAGAGTTACATTAAAAGGCTCAATCAGTATGAAAATGATCCAAATTACAAGCATCTCTCACACAGATCGCCAGGTATGGTCCTTATCTTTCCTCAGACTTGAATAAACCCAATGTATTTTATCTAGGCAAAAATGTTTCCTGATCAGTAGTTTGTTGGTTCTATATTCAACTTATTTCAGAGCTTCTCAATGTGGTTTGAGTGTGCAGTAGTTTATTAATACCATTGACAATGTCTTCATAATACATGTAGCATTTTTGACATTTATTTTATAAAATTGTGTAACGTTTTTGGCTTAATCTAGCACAATGGACCAAATGTTACCAGTGCTCTAGCTAGATTTATAAAATCAATGGCGAGATATTTTTTCAAAACTATAATTCATGCATACTGCAGGTTGTGATAACTGTTTCCTGTAAAGCTATATGCATTTTATTCACGTTTTAGACTATCCGCCTGAATTGAGACGAGCACTTTCTGGGAATTGGGATCTGTCTGATATGCCTGCTTTAGAGTTGAAAATGATGGCAGCGTTTCAGAATCCAGACAGACAAAGGCGATGGAGGGAAGGCACTCTGAAGTCCAGTTTTAATTACATTCTGCTAGATCCTAGAATCACCAAAAATCTACCCAACAGATCTTGTAACATGAGTAAGTTGTCTTGTTTATTAAATCTCTGTAAGGCTCCATAATCTCCATGTTTTGATTATTATAAATTATTTTTATCATTTTTATATATTTTATTGGAATCACATGTTGTCACATCCGTCTGTATCTCCAACTGTCTCGATTTCGTTTGAATCGTTAGCAGTCCTTATCTTTGTCATTCATAGTGGGATTTCAAAATAATTTGGCGGAAGTGACCACCATTGACTAAGGACATGTCTCGCGCTTGATCAGTTTCCCTAGGATCAAGGTCGAGCAGTCGAGGTCACCACATGCCTCTGAACTTCGAATGTCCCAATTTTGTTTCCGGTCCATATCTTTGCCATTAATGGTCGGATATCGAGTTATTTCTATGTACTGGTAAACGTGTGGAGGTCTGCAACTTTTTCTGTTTCATATTGTTTAATAATTTGTACAGAGTGTCATCAGCTAGTCCTGTTTGCACAGTTATAAGAACACATGTCTGCCAGACTGGAGGTCATATGTTTGAACCCTGGGTGAGACATATGTTCTCTGTGACTGACGTTTTTCGGAAGTTTAATGCCTCAAAAGTCATTTGTCCGATACATTTCATTTATGTGGGAAAGTTGTCAGTTACTTGCAAAAAGAAAAGTTATTAGTATTTGTACTCAGAGTTATCTCTAGGATTTGAAAGCATGAGTCCAAAACCATGCTTTTTGAAAAAGATGCTGTCTTTCAAAGAAATTTGACCAGAAACAGGTGTCCCAGGCAAAACAAAGGTGTCCAAATAACATAACTAGGGTCTAGTGAAAACCCTGGTACTGGTTGGTATCTCAGGAACACTGGGCAGGTCAACTGACCACTGTACATAACTGAAATAATATGGGTAAATAGTGTAAAATCCAACACAACAACTAACTTCATGTAATAAGCTTGTAATGATTTCTGTTACACTAGGTGATCAGGATGTTTTCAGGACATTTATAACAGCCATATTCTACATTGGTAAAGGCAAGCGTGCGAGACCATACTCACATTTATATGAGGCCATCAAACAGCAGCAGAAGAATGCTGACAAGGTTAGACAATATTTGTGTATTCACCACATGACTGTCTTATGTTACTTTATTAGTAAATGTATACAGCCAGTGATTTTTTCAGGCAAATTTGGGGTCAAAATTGGCCCCAATACCAGATCTGAACAGCATTGAATAATATATTTTTTATTTCATTCCTCTAATCAGTGTTAAATTTCATTGTTGATATCTTCAGTCAGAAAACCAGAAACATTGACCAGAAATGTCACGTATCTCATGAATTTGATGTGTAAATTACATCTTTGTACCATCATATTGGAATGATTCTATTGTATATACATGTACTTTTATGACTTATAAAAACCTTTCATGGTGTTATTTTAAAAGTATGATTAAAAATTTGAAATTGTTTTGATCAATTTGATGGTTGTTTTAAGGTCAGTAAGAAAGTACGACAGATATTGGATATATGGGACAGTGGTCTAGGTGTTGTCTCCCTGCATTGTTTCCAAAGTGTAATACCTGTTGAAGCGTACACTAGGGAAGCATGCTTGGTCGATGCTATAGGTAACATGATTTCATTGTCATTCACAATTTATGAAAATGTTTTGATAACACCTGTGCCATATTATATATGAGCTGCACCACGACAAAACCTATATTAGTGACGTTGGTTATGATGTATTTCCTCATCTTGTAGCTTTCTTATGCATATTGTTCTTAATATTGGAATTGCTCATATATGTTCAGAATTAATCGACATTTCTTTCTCAAAATTCAGTTACATTAATCATTTTGTCTGTTCAATAAATATGTGCTAAACTATTGATACAAAAATTCACACCATTTTGTACTCCCAAGGAGTGGAACTACCAATAAAACTGAAGTTCAGATTAATGTTGTACTTATTAATGTGCTTATGAATTGTAAACTAATGTTTGTCTGTCAGCGCTAGAATACTTGTAATTAGTACACCACTAATATGTACTCTCACAGTAAAATCTATGTTTATTTTTGTTTGTAGGCCTTCATCACCTGACAAACATGAAAAGAGGTGATTACTATGGCGTATCTGTTACATTTACAATGAAGGAACGAAGAATGATGGGTGTGTACCTATTGAAGAAAGCTTTACAAATATTTCTGGCAGAGGGTGAAAGACAAATTGCTCCTCTTGATATTAAAAATTGATTAGTTTAGTGTTACTATGTATAAAAATACTGTATATCAATTTGTATCATCAATTTAAATGGCTATGCTCAATTTAAAAAAAGCCCAAAGGCTGAAATGATCTCTGTTGTATCGTTACCTTCACCATCTCATTATTGATGTAACCAGGCATAAGAATTTTCAGCTGATTTTGAAATTTTGCATCCTCATACCTCTAGTCTTATCACGTTGCAGATAAGATATCTAGTTTTGAAGTAAATGCTCATAACATTAAAGGCAGTCGAAAGCCCTATATTTGTCCAATGATCTTCATTCCATTTTCTCCATGTGACTGCACCATTTGTTAAATCATGTTTTATTTTGTCTTTCAATATTATAAGCTCAAGAATTGTACAATTTAAAAGGGAAATGAATTTTGGCTTGACTGTACAAAGTGAGAGGTATTCTACTCACCCTGGTGTCGGCGTCACACCTTGGTTACAGTGTTAAACGCAAGTTACTGTCAGTGCCATATCACATTATTCACTCAGTCATCAAACCTACTACAGGAACTAAGTTAGATTTCTCTTTCAAGAATATAATGCAAGTTATTGCCCTTGTTGGACTCAGAAATTTTAGTGAAAGATTTGAGATTAAGTACCATCAAGGGCATAGCGCAATAACCACTGCATGTATTGGATTGAAACTTTACATAAGGCATCCCAGTCATCAAACTTACTACAATAACTAAGTAAGATAACTCTTGCTTGAAATATTGAAAGTAATAGCCATAATACTGTAAAAGTTTCTCTTTATTTAAGTTTTTAAGTTCCTATTTAACTTCTGTGTAATTGGAAGACAGACTCTATCCCATACCAGTAAAGAATATACATGTATATTCTGAGTTTGAAGTTAATACATATCGATGATATATCTTGTATAACAGTATCGTTGTGACAAGCTCTATCTAGCAGTCGAGTGCAATGTCTTACAGACAGCTCTGTTTATCTTTCTCATTTGTTTTGTAAGCTTACATTTTCAGTGTCTCAGTGTTATGAATTTTGTGTACTAAGTGTTTGTTATGCTAGTAGTAATGTTTTATTTTGCTATTTAATGTTGAATGTTTGTTAAATGTTTATTATATGAATAATTATGCGAGTCGTTATTGTGAGTGCTATGCATTGTGGATATTGATTTGATCTTATCCCTTATTCAACAGGAACATATTGTAGTATAAATCTGGTTAACTTTGACAATAATCTGTAAACAAGTGAATGATATATCAAAGTTTGCCAAAGAATGCCAACCTTTTCTGGACAAAAAATCTTTCCTTTGTTTAAAGTAATTTTTACTTTACCAGACCAAATGCATTTTTTCAGACATCAGGCAGTCGGGCTAACTGTGATATGGTAAACCTCATTAATAAGACCACCTTTGGAACTGTTGAAAACTGGTCTTATCAAGGTGGTCTTAATATTGAGGTTGAATAAAGAGCAAAACACTAAAAATGAACTTTAAAATTTTGGTCTTATTATTGAGGTGGTCTTTAGGGGAGGTTTTACTGTATATTGTTGGCTTGTTTTTTGAAGGTAAATGAATGCCTGAAGATATTTTATGCAACTTGCATGTACGTGTAACTTAAATCTTTGTCATTATTTCTTGAGATAACACTTCCAAGGCTTGTAATGTACGTCATCACTAAGTGATGTAGTGATGTAAATGTATTGATAGGCTTGTTTCCTTGGTTTGAAGGATCACAGTTGTATACAGAATGAACATGCTGAGGCCAAAATTGGTTAGTTTGCTATCTCCTGACCACCCTGCCAAGGTTGTTACGCTAAAAAATATGTTCACCTTCAGAAGGAAATATATTTTAGTTTTGATCAAGAGAAACATTGTTCAACACTCACTTGCAAGAAGTATTGATTTTCCAAAAAAAATAAAAATAACCTGCCTACCCAACTTCACATATTAGGGTTAGACCTCCGGAAACAATGCCTTTTTTAAAATGTGGCCTAAGGTATAGAAAAACTATCCATTTAAAATTAGTTAAGTGCTGATATGTAGTTATATTTTACTTACACCATTGTGATATCCACAGAAGAATGAAAACACTACAATTTGTTTATTTGGTTATGTTTTGTTACATTCTATATTTGTTATGTTTGCTTGTTTAAATGCATTTATGTTTTTTTAGTTTTCTGTATTTTATCATTTTTTACTTGCTGTGTTTTCTGTTGCTATGTTTTGTTTATTTTTGTTTGTTTATAAATTAGGGTAATAGCATTGGTTACCATATTTTTGATGAAATGGTATTTTTTTTATAATATGTCGGTGTAATACGAAAGATACCGATTTTGACACGCATGAGGGGTGTCCCAAACCTTACGGTGTTCCAATCTGTAGGGTAATTATGGTATTAAGTTTGAAATATTGTTGAACATATACTTAGTGTTGTTTGGAAGTTATACAATATTTTACAGAACTAGTCACATGATCTTGTTTTATGGAAGAATTTTATGTTGTATTTTGGAGGTTGAGTGAGCTTGAAGGTCTATTGTTTGCATTATTATCTTGTCTCAGTGCAAATTATGGATGTCATTAAACCAGAGGCACATTTATTAGAAGTAAGGGAAGTAAGCGAAAAAAGATAGGTGAGGTAGTAATGGTAGGTGTCTAAAAAATGCTTGAACGCTTTGCTAGCAACAAAATGGCGTCCACCAGACCAGGCGACATTGTTTTCATAGATGCCATTTTGTTTATCAAAGCTAGCCATGTCAGATCATGATACCTATCTAAAATAGAGGCAGTTTTACTTATGTTTAAGAAACCGCACCACTACTTCCCCCTAGTAGCAGTAGGTAGAATTTGTCCTACCTCTAAAGAATGCACGTCTGTTTAGACTGGACTTGTAGTTATATCTAATTCATGCATTGGTGATGCTTACAGAAGTATCATTCATCAAATTATGAAATGAACATTACCTGTGCCAAATGTAATGTGTATTTTGCCTTTGTTTAGAAATTAGTGGTGTTTCATTAAATTGTAAGTCATAATTATGTAATTGATACTCGTGTTCTCTCTATTTTCATACAGATTTGTGTAGTAATAATGCCTTATAATTCAATTGTGCATGAAAGTTATTATCAAGTTGTGATTTTTAGTTTATGTACGGTAATTTGATGTCTAATTTTAGTACATGCTTATGTTTAAGCTCTCTTCATTATTAGAGCTGTCATTGATACAATTGATATTATATTGATATATCAAAAAAAAAAATTCTGTTGATCGTTATTCAATACACACTTACAAAATATCGATATAATGGCACGAAAATACAGAAAAATGGGTGCAGTCATAAAGCGTGCCATCTGTTTATAGTCTGCCACTTGTTTAACAGTGCTCTAGTGGATAGTGCATTCCACATGTGGGCAATATAATATAATACTGTGAAGTTAAAAATATGGATTAAATACTTTAATTATATCTGTTATCGTAAACGTTCTAGTTGAACATTTAAATATGTAGGGCACACATAAACATACATAAAAAATAAGATTTAATTGTCTATTAAAGGAATTTAAAAATATAATCGATAATTTATCGATATTTTCTTTTGATATATAAATATTGTCAGTATGCTAAGATCTCAATCAATGACAGCCCTACTTAAAGTAATGCCATGACATATCCAGTAATTATCATTGCCGGTGCAAGAAGTGGTCACTTTATAATGTTGACTTTCTGAGAAATTTCAGTAATACAATGTAACTTGATTGTGAAATAGAACAGAGAACTGATATGTCTTACATGCCAATCATTGTAGAATTGTTAAAATGTCTAAAGAGTTTTACATTTCGTTGCTGTCCTTGTCTCTAATAAATGTATCAAGTATTATCTGATTGTCGTATTCATGAATTGAAATATTGATACTGAAATTTTTAAGTGCTGTAAAATATATTTTATTCTATGTTTATATGTTGTGCATCATGTATTGTGTTAAATTTTTATGTGTTCTGTTGACAAAGTTCAGTTTATTTTTACCAAAGATTGAATCATGTGTCTATTGTTGCAATGTGTATGTTGCATACACTAGCAACTGTCAGTATACAAGTACAGTACAATCTCTCCAGCGCAGCCCTCTCTTGAGCAACCACCTGTCTTCAACAACAGTATCAACATTTCCTGCTGTAAGAATTTACTCTCAATGTAACTTTTCTAGAACATCAACCGCTCTTCAACAATTTCCTGTAGCAGTAATTTACTATTCATTTAACCTCTTTAAAGAGACAACCTTTTAACAACAACCAATAGTTAAATATTCCCATAGTGTGTTGCTCTTGACAGGTGGTGCTGTATTGTTACATTTGATGTGGTAAATTGCAAGTTTTAAGTTTTTATAAAATAGCATTTGTGTCGTCCAATGCAGTAAAAAATATTGAAGAAATTATGAAATGTAATATATACAAAGCATATGAACTGGGCATTTGAATTTTAGGATGTATCATTAGACTGCAGTAGTAGGTTGTATCTCTGTTAATAGTTCTTGACTACATGATATCATTTTTTTCATGATCAAGTTATGAATTATATAAATATGTTTTAAAATACAGTATTTGTTTGTGCCAATCATGGTAAATACTTAGCAGTCATATTGGTTTCCATACTCCAGTAATGGCCAAAAATATTATTTAAGCTTTTTTTTGGACTGAAATTGTGATATTACTTGGACTTGTTACCAACAATGCTAATTACTGTTAATTAACAAGTTGTAGTCATTGCATTCTGTTCTAGATTAGTGTTTTAACTCATTTCATACTTGGATATTTTGTATATGTATACCTGTTGGCAGACTTACTCATATTATGCAGACTATTTTTATGGGGCAACTGTAGTAAACTCAACCATTTCAGTTCAGTGCAACATCTCTTGAGCAACAACCTCTCTTCAACAACATTATCAATGCTCTTGAATTAAAAATGACTACCAATTTAGCCTTTATATAGCAACAATCTCTCAGCAACAGCCAAAGTTTGCATCTCATGTGTCGCTCTTGAGAGGTTTCTCTGAACTACACTGGTAATGATGAAGTTGTTTTATTAATAAAATTACTGTAATATCTAATTGCGTTGGTTGTTGTGTTGAATAGTGTTAACCTTGCAGTTATAAGACACTTGTGTAACTACTTTATATGGCAGTATTAAATGTACACAGAAATGCTTGGTTGCCTCCTCTGACACTGATGCATCCAATGAAATGCCAGACAAATCCCCCTGGACAAATCCTGTCACTCTTTACCGAGATAGACAACACCCCCACAAGAAAATGTCGGGCTCAACCATACTCCTCCCTCACCAAACTGATCTTAAATGCTATTGAAGTGATTATATAAGGAAACTTTGGTGTTTGTTCTTTGCATGAAATGGGCAACATCACAACAAGATCCATGTGATTAATGCATGACTTCAAAACTTGTCCTTGAACACTACTGCTGTCATCTGGGAGGCAATAGCGTTCATGGTGTAGACCGACTCCCGGTATGAAGATTATGAGGGTAGCGGTGTTTTATCACAAATTTCATGATTCTTGAATTTGGCGCAAACATTGGTTAGTAATTCTGGAAGCAGTCATTGAGAGTGATTATTATAAGTTGTAAGAACTTGGTCCATAATTGAAGTTTAAATCACAGGAGATTGTCACGAGTTCTCTCCCTTTATAATTCTATAGTGTATGTATACATGTATATATACTACAATATACTCCCATCGTTTAAACTTAACTGAATTCAGACTTTTGATTGGTAGTCCTCCACTCCACATGCTGGTCAACGTGGGAGAACTCGTCTGTACTTACACGAATGGAAAAGGCAAATACATAAATCAATTTATTCTTCCACAAAAATAGAAGAATGTAAACATTAACAAATGTATGAAACTTAAGATATACATGTACAGTAACAACAACTGTGAAATATGTTGTGTATTCAGCAGTTTGGTGTTAAGGTGGTTTGATGTGCGCAAACATTACAGAAATTTGCAGTAAATCCAGTTCAGTCATGCAGGAGCAAGTAATTTAAATACATTCTATCATTTACGCTATATATGGAAAACATCATTTCAGGGATATTGACAGTAATCATGACACAAAATATGAAGGATAAAATAAAGAATTAACAATACTCATTAATCTTCACAGAAACTAAAAAAACCTTGACAGAATATTTGTTTTGCCTATTTTGTTGACATGATCTGAAAGATAAGTAAGTAAGAAAGACCATACATCTTCATGACCAAGTCTCTTGTGGCATTTGTCACACACCAAACATTATTCCCTTATAATGTATTATAATATGAGGGCTTAACACCGAAGTATTGATGAATATGAAACATACAAAGATTTTTTATAAGGTAAATGATGCTCTCTGACGGAACGATAAAAAAATGTTTTAATATGTGCAATTAGTGAAAAAAGCATTAAAAAGTGTCTGTGAATATGACATATCAAAAGACAAACAGCATCATTCTCAGAACCATATATCAGGTACAAGTCCCAAATCGAGCACTCTTCCTAATCATACACACAAAACTTCCTTAGTAAGGACAAATTAGTTAAAACCATTTACAATATATTCTGCTTTGTCTATTCATAAATATCAAGTACTTCAATGCGCTCGCTCCATTTTGACATTTGTTGATACACAATTTATGTTCATATGTTGTTACCAAATCAAATCGGTGACCACGTCATCATCCAAAGGTCACCTTAAATAATACTGCAAAACATCGCAAGTTTTATGCTTCCTCAAAATGAAGACATCACAAATATGTAAGAAAAATAACTTTTACGGAAGGTTAATACATCAAGTTCAGACTATACTGAAACAACAATAAATAACTTTATTAAAAAATAATTCATAATGTAATCAATAGTGGCTAACAGTAATCATTAGAATAAAATTGATAAAATCCGTGCTTTGACAATATAATGGTTGCATAATTATTTGTTTTCAAAAATATTAAATAGATAGTTCCCACATGTACAATATTTACCTCAACAGCCATTTTGATAGGCAAAAATGATAAGCACATATAGGAGTAATTCCCAAATATGTGATAGTTGAGAAAATACCAAGAGAATTTGCACGTAACAACCACTTTTTCTGCAACTTTCTGAGCCAACTGCCCACATCTGCATAATGAATAAGTTATTTTATATCTGATTATTTTATAAACAATTAAATTATATTCCCTATTAACCTTTTATCTATCAATATGACTGACAATTCAGAACAAGGGAGGTAAATATAAAATGTGGAAACAATCCATACAAAGACATGTAATAAATGTATGTTTGTGAAGCAAAAAATGCTAAAGACTTACATGTACAGAACAGCAGCAAAAGGTGGACATTTTATGGAATGTATACAACAGGCAAGATCTCTTGTGTCCAATAAAATAAATGGAACAACTTCAGTAGGAAGGTATAAGTTTTTATATCAAATTAAGGTCACAAACAGTGAAATTACTTACGAAAATCCTAATACATGTAGTACATTCATAGTAACATGTTACCTCATTTGTACAATTTAATCAAAGAATAAACAGTTGTATCACTAGCAGATTCAGAACTTAAAAATTCCCCAACCATACATGTATGTCCAAGTAATACTTGGCAAGTATAGATACCAAATTATACGGAGATCTTTAATTATAAGGAGCGATTCTGATTTATTGTAGCATTATATTCTATAATGATGTTTATATAATTATATGCTATGTAATATTATCCCACTTGCCTTTGCGGACAATAATATTGTTGAGCAAAACCAAAAAATTACCAAAAAGTTATGTCCCCCCATAGCCTAAATCCAGGAGCCTCCCCGGTATATAACATTACAAACCAATGTGTGTAATTGTATTATAATTACCGAGTTATTTTTGTATTGCAATGAGGCTGGTTTATTTTCATAATACTGAATACCAAGGCCACCCATAGACATCCCAATAGTGCCCATACTCCACTGGGAAATACATCAACATGAAAGCATTAATTTTATGTTGACAAATGAAAAAATTTACTCCTAAAATCATATAATACTTAAATTTCCAATTGCACAATTTTTGAGTCTATAGTAGTATGAAGTCAATGTACAATATATTCAATGCATAAACCTTCTTTGAATAAAGTAAACAATTGTGAACAACTATGACGCATGCAGTTTTACCAACCACAGTCTGCTTAATGTGTTCGAGTAAGATCGAGTGAAGTACAGTAAAACCTGACTTAAAGACAACCTCAAAATAAGACCACCTCAACAATAATACCACCTCAACAATAAGACCATCTCAAAAGTAAGACCACACTCTTCAAGTCCATTTTGACTGTTCTTTATTCAACCTCGATATTAAGACAACCTCAATATTAAGACAAGTTTTCAAGAGTCCCAAGGGTGGTCTTATTATTGAGGTTTTACTGTATACCATTAAGTAAAAGACGCACCAGATTCAAATTATTCATTACATATTTGAACATGGCTTCCTGTCTCAAGTTGCTTAGTTCCTACATATCTGTTTTATATAACAAAAATATATCAAATTCATTAACAAATGAATACACAATATACTAAATAAATATATCACAGAAAATACATTACCATATGTTTTTTTTAACATTTCAGTCTAGATTTCTGCCAATGTTGCCTTGCAACAAACTATCACTCATCATGCAAAAATCTAGAAAATAATGTAGTGAATATTCATTGCATCACCTCAGTGAACATATTTCACCCCTTGTTAAACAAACCACATGATTTTGAACAATTCTAAATGAATTAAATTTAGACTAAAGCAGCAAAATACCCGACACTTCTTAATGCACCCGATTACCAATATGATGCATAAAATCTTGACAATGGGGCCCTCCTAAAAAATCATTTGTTTGCAATCCCCAGAACAACCCAATGAAATTGGCCCTTGTCAAAAATCTTAGGTGTTTATTTATTATAGCGTCACCCCTACTTATGAGACACCAACTTTCTAAGCGCATTTACTTCCAGATTCCTATCCTTTAATGCAAGGCACCAGGCACGTAGTAACCACTATTTAACAATAGCTGGCAGCTCACCAACCGGTCATATCAGAATGAACCCTTACCGGGATTTGAACCTTCAATCTCCCGCTATCAAGGTGTATGCCTTAACCACTTGGCTTACATAGAACGGGAATTGGCTCAAACAAGTATCATTTTGCTGTTAAAACCCTAGTTATTGTAATTCTATCTAATATACTATCGGGAAATCCATTGTAAATGTGACTGATGGCTTTCCTATTTAACACATTTTAGCACTACCTGTAACAAATTAATTATTTCTTCATGCTTGAAATATGAATTCATATATCTAAAAGTTTAATACATTTGTAGTTGCATAACAAGAGTTTAAATATTCAATGGCTTTGTTGGCAACCAGGATGCATAACTCTTGATCAGACTTTTATATACCAGTACATAAAAGAGGGATAACTATGCAGAAGTATCACATCAAATGGAATCTGTAACCTGGATTTTTTTATGTACAAAAAGGGGAATATTCTGTCAAAATTGTGGTCAGAGTCATGGGACTTCATCCTCTGACCTACATGAAAGAGGGATAACTATGTACCAGTATCACAGTTGCAGACATATCACATCAAATAAAATCTTTAACCTGGATTTTTAAAGTACAAAAAGGGGGAATATTCTGTCAAAATTGTGGTCAGAGTCATGGGACTTCATCTTCTGACCTACATGAAAGAGGGATAACTATGTACCAGTATCACAGTTGCAGACATATCACATCAAATAAAATCTTTAACCTGGATTTTTAAAGTACAAAAAGGGGAAATATTCTGTCAAAATTGTGGTCAGAGTTATGGTTATCCTCTGACCTATATAAAAGAGGGATAACTATGTACCAGTCAAAATGGTGGTCAGAGTTATGGCAATTGGCATATCCGACCATGGAATACAACCCCAAACTCATGGGGAAAGCTTCTATCTGTCTATCATAGAGTAGATACAGTAAAACCTCATTCACTAATTTCACAAATGGAAGCCGATGAGGACACTAACAACGGGGCGAGTACTATAACCACCTATTCTTCAAAAAATTAAACAAAAATTGTTCATTTGCTGTTTTCTCTGTTCACTACCTATACCAGCGGCTAATGTTTCGTAACTTTTGCAATTTGGTTACCATGTGAATTGAATGTGATACAATCGGTTAGTGATACAAAACAGTTTTGTAACGTTCGCAATTGTTAGCTGTAACTGAACGCAAGACAGTGTTCTTTTACTAGTTGTTAATTAAAACCCAAAATGAAGACTGCAGTATGCAAGCCAAACTCCCTTGTCAGGTACACCTTGAATTGCAATAATTTGAATTAACAAAGAACTCAAGACAATTGTTTATGACGATATCGTGCCGATCTTGAACCAGACATTCGGGTTTTTGGACGATCGGTGTCTTGAGGTTCATGGTGACTTTGAAAGATGAATTGATACATCAGTTCATTGACCTGTTTTGGTGATTCCATCATTACCATGTGACTTGCATTGTCAATGACAACCAGTTTTGAGTAATAGACAGCCTGAAATGACATAAAATGACACAGTTTTGTCCAACACCTTTTTTCATTGATAAACTAGCAACAATAATTGTTTATATGCATTTCAAGTACAAATATATATGAGAAGAATATGTAATTTTATTCATCAAGTTCTCAAAATGATCTCAACATACCTGGATCAGGAATTTATAATCATGAATACATGTATACAGTGTATACAATAAAGAAATGGACATACTGAATATCCTTGTTGATTGCAGTAAAGAAACTGAAATTAGAATATTTATATTCAGCAAAGAAATTGAGGAGTGGAGCACAATTTGGATATTGGAGTATGATCTACAAAGTTTTGTGAGTCTAGCTGATATACTGATGGAGATACGCGCGACGCAAGATTGCATGCTCTGTATGCTTTATTTTCAATAAGTCAAGGGCCATAACTCTGCACTTACTGGGTGGTGAAACCCCAGGTGCACAACTAGACATGCTTGTGAATATTCATGATTTTGAAACAGACGGAAGGACAGACAGACGGACGTTAAAGGGCAAATTTATATGGCAAATCAGAGTTGGGGCATATTAAATATATCGGTTAGAAAATGTGAAAACCTGGAAATAAATATTTTAGTAGCAAACAGAGGTTCTGTTGTGGACCAGTTCATATATTTTTCTGAATAACTGTTGTTACCCACTCAACACTTCAGTCAATTTTTATCAAAATCTATTTTGTTATAATAAAGCTGGAGCAAAAATAACATTCACTATTTTGAAGTCCAAGTTTCAGTCTCAAACTATTTGTGAGTAAGGCCCCAGGATACCATCATACCCATAATGCATTTTTCCTTACCTGTTCCATCTCTTCCTCTTCTTCCATTGTGACAAATTTATCATACTGACCGTGGAGTAACAATGTGGGTTGTGTTAACCAAGCATGATATAACTCATCACCGTCCAGCCAGTCCTGACCTTTCATCATGTGACTTAGAACATACAGGGGTAGATCAAAAGCTTGTTCACGTGATAACCCACTCAATTTTGCATTGTGAAATGCATTCCTGAAATACAACGGTATAAGTTTTAACTAATCTTCAGTTATATATGACAATTGTTTGACATAAGGTTTGTATTTTTTATCCTCAGAGCATTTGAAAAAAAATTGCTGTATGAATCAATGAAGAAGGACAAGAGACTTGACTAGATTTTAAGCCCCCAGTATTTATACAGACAGCAAAGCCTCATTTTTAGAACACTTGTTTAATAAATTCAATAAAAAATGACCACTCATGTAAGATACTCTATATCATAAAGAAAGGAAATCACATTGCCTGTTAATAATAATCATTTAGATCTGTAATACAAGAGTTATCAAACATTGCCTTACTTAGATGTAAGGTTACATGACCATATATTGCTAATAAGATTAATGCTATATTGTAGCAGTATTACTTTAAAGGTACATAGTCTTGATTTTTTGACAAAATAAACTTAGAAATAAATATGAGAAAATAGGTGGAAAATGCCTTCATACCGATGTACTATACAACACTACATTGTCCCTTTGCTAAGATGTATAAAAAAATACAGAGAGTCCAACACAGCTATTTTCTATCCTGACCTACGCTCCGAGTTAGTGCTAGCATAGGAAATACCTGTATCAGAGTCATGTTTTGCAGTTCCAGGAAAAGTTAAAGAAATGTTATAATGTAGTGTTTTGTACAAAGGCATTAACATACCACTTTCTCAAAATTATTATGTAATATACTTTGATAAAAAATGGAGCCTATCTACCTTTAAGAGTCATTAACTTAATATCTCGGGGAAAGGAAGTGCATATTAAGAGGTTACAAACTTTTCAAACTTCCGTAATATACATGGTTTTATACATGTCAGCATACACGCAGGTAGAGCGAATACACCGGGCTGAGGAGCTAACGGAATAGGGGCGCCACCGCTGATGAATACCAACTTAGCCACACGTCGAGCTCTCCTTCTACCTAGAGCTGCTGCAAATGCACATCTGTAATATTGTAAATAAAATGAATACAGGAAAAAACATAAATAATAAGACTAATAATAATGCTATATAATTTTGAAACAATATGAATTGAAATCATCCACCCTTTCAAGTGTTGTTGATCCAAAACCAATTTTCAAAAAAAGGGCCATAACCCCTACAAAAAGGTCGGATTTTAACCAAAATCAAACTTGGACCGTTTTTAATCATCCTATTCTTATGTGTCCAAAATGAATAAAACCCATCCATCATTTTAAGAAGTATTGATTGCTAACCAATTTTCACACGGACAGACAGGGGTAACACTTATTCTTTGAATGGTGGGGGCATGAAAAAAGTTCTAATCAATTCTTCATTTCTATAATATGAAAGTGTAAGAATCAATTTCAAAGTGACGACTTCTCCACATTTAAGTGTCAATGAATTTTGAATTTGTACAGAGGAATTTTAGAGAAATAACAAATCATACAAACCCATATGAATGCCCAATAATAATGTTCTGTTTCTTACAGTGCTTGTCAAACATACATTCCAAATCAGAAAGAATCTGATTGAAGTGATAAGCTCTTTCACTGTCTGGACAACAGCTATATCCATGTCCTGAAGTAAAAATACAAACATAACACCATACAAGTTTAACATCCAATTATTATAAAAAAGACAACCACAATGAGTCATGGTGTGCCAAGTGGTGGAGACTGTGGAAGGGGGTAACCCCTTATTTTTGTAGGCTTCGGTCCCCAACTGGACTGCCCTTGTTATTTTCCATTCAAATTAGTCATTTCAAGTTGAACTGTCACCAATTGAAGACACTGCCAATTAAAGACTTCTATTAACATCATAAATATATACACTGTACTACAAAACACTAAAATGATATAGTTGAAAATAAAATTTTAACTAAAACATGAATGTAAATTCTACTCATTTTAACACCATTCCATTAAAGTTACATTTATTAATGATAAAACATACCTATTAAATCAGGAGCTATCACTTCCAATCCTAAACTAGCATAGAACTCTATCTGAGCATTCCAAATATCAGCAGAACCACCAACACCATGAATGAAAAACAGGGTTACATCCTTATATGGAGACGATAAATGTTGTGACAAATTCACCAAATCTGGTAATTTAGTCAAAGTTTCATCCATATCATCTGACATAGGGGACTTCATTTTCCTTCGCATACTTTTGGCACTAATAGGACGATGGTCTTTCGTTTTCCTTGGCGATTTGGCACTTTGGTCAGTATTCCCAACAGAATTATTCACAGTCTGGAGTTCATTGTACTCCTGACTAGACTCGCCAATATGTCCCAGGGAATGAACCTCAGAGGAAGGTCTCTGTACAGCTACATGTACCCCAGTTAATGACTGAATACCCGCAGAATTGATTGAATTTCTAGATGGAGATTTTATATAAAGTTTACTTTGAGGTATCAAGTTATCTGAACACTCTCCAATATCACCATCAGGTTTGTCAGTCTCATCTTTAGAATTATTTACTTGATGAGGAATTGCGGTCTGTTCCTCCTGATTTACCTGCTCAAGTTTCCTCCCATCTGTTTTCACTTGGTGACCAAGTAAATGAGGGGGGATAGACGCTGCTGAACCGAGTGCTCCAATCTCTCGATACTGCAGGTATGCTTGCATTTCTTTTTCAAACTTGTCATCTCGCTCTTTCTTATTCAAATGTTTTATTCGCACTGTACGATTTGGTCGTATCTCTACAATGTTGTCGCAAGAACCAGGTTCTGGAGCAACTTTGCGAGTATTGCGGGAATGTCTTCCACTTGCCATCCAAATTGTTACAATGCCATGATGGGTTCCCTGTAGAAATGACAAAACATTACTTATTGCATGTTCTGTGGTAAAAATGAATGTTGTGAAAACAATATCCTGCTAATAGTCCATTGTAACATTTCAATTTCCACCCGACAAGGATGATTATTTTACACCATTTAGTCAATCAGATGGTTGGAGATGTTTTAAAAGTATTGCTCACTTTGACTAGTACTTGATAGTATGCAGTACTGCACATCCTATCAAATCTATTTTCTAAAGCTACAGATTGTCAATATTGATAACAACAATAAAAAAAATGTGCTGTACAGAACATCAATTGTAAATACGACTGTAATTGGAAGGCCTGTAACGTCTTGAGACCACACAACATGACATACAAGACAGCTTGTTGACTTTTTTACCAATTGCTGTTCCTAATTTCTAGGATGTATGGCGACTGTAAAATATCAAATCATGAATGAGCCTTCCAGAAGTAGCCTTTAATTTTTACTCATCCAACTTATCAGTAATTGGAACGTTTTGTGAACTTACTAAAATGTATTAGTTACCATACCTCTAAGCAATGGGGAACAGTCACAAATCAGGATATTTCATGAGCAAAAATCTCAACTCCATTCAAATATTTCCAGCAATACAACACATCTCAATAGTCATTGCTCCAGTGAATAGGCCTAAACTTTGAAAATGTATAATGATTCTAAGAGCTGTGTCTGCCACAACCACCGTAATCGAGTGGTCCCGGTATGAGGGAACAAAAATGTAGCTGGACAACTTTCCTTCATATCCTTTTATATCTATCAGTTTTCTCCTATCTTTACTAGTGTTATATTTTACTTAACTCTCCACCAACACAGCCCGCCACATAATAGACATGTGTCACTATGCTGGTGAATGATGTAGTCCAAAATATTAGACGTTTATGCACCGGTCACACATTCACGGATCGTCCTGCCGGATCCACTACGGATGAAAACTCACGGATGACCCCGGAAAAGACTATATTCGTGGTCTGCTACGGATGCACCACGGTTTGACTACGGGTTTTGACGGATCAACCAAGGATAATGCAGAAAATGGGCTAGTTGACAAACGGGGAGTGATACGGATTGCTACGGTTCGGTACGGTTTAGTACGGAATGACACGTGTCATGGCATATGCGCTGCGGATTAACAATGGTTCGCTACGATTTTAGTACGGGTTAGCATGAATTAGAACGGTCTGGCACGGATAAGTACAGACTCTCACGGAGCGCCACGGACCTGCCACGATAAGCATTCCGTATACATAAACTCCCGCGCTCGCGTGTTCATTCCACAACTTCAAAATGCCACCACGAAAGAGAGAAGCAGCAGTCAAGCATCCAGCAAATGGGGTCAAGGCCCAGACAACCACACAGTCACGGTCTAACGAAGTGTTTTATGTACAACCTCTGCTGCTTTGCTTCCAAGGTGTCTAAGTTGCCACCCCTGGTGTTCTGCACATCGTCCATGTTAACACCCTCTCTCCAGGCTCCGGGGATGACGTTGTGGTTAACATCCTCTTGATCCATGAGAGGGTTCTGTTCACCAGGATATCTGACCCTCATGATGTTGCGAAGGCACACACAGGCGAGGACTATGGCATGTACTGTATCAGGGTCCTGCAACATGACGAAGAGCAAACACCGGAATATGTTTGCAAGGATACCAAATGCATTTTCCACAACTCGTCTGGCCCTCGAGAGGCGGTAGTTGAAGATCCTCTCATCATTGGCAAGACCCCGTCTGGAGAAGGGCTTCATGAGCCAGGTTTTCATGCCAAAATGCATCGTCTGCAATGATATAGTAAGAAATCGGTCTGTCATCACCGAGAAGGGGGCTGCTGGTGGGATGCCGATTACACCCCTTTCAATGGCGTTTTTTTAGCTCACACTGGTTCCAAATCTGAGCGTCGGAGCAACCACCTTGTGCACCAATATTCCTCCACCGGAACTCGGCATCGACTAGGGCCATCAGAACTATTTAGTGATATCATTTATAGTTGTAGTATAGGGAGCCACCGTTCTTAGGACACTGTATGGCAACATGTTTGCCATCTAACATCCCCAGCATATGTTGCAATTATGGTCTCGCATACGTCCCGAACAATACCAGGGATGGTATTGTGCGCCACCCTGAAGCCATACATCAAGGTCCGGTAGCTGTCCCCCGTAGCCAGGTATCGCAGGGTGCTAGCCTCACTCCAGGTTCGACAGACTGTCTGTACCAGGTAATGTTCTTCATAATCATGCGATCCACTACTTGTAACAGTTCTTGGAACATCTGTGGGTTTATTCTCGCAAAGTTTTTGAAAGCAGCTGGATTTTCCACACTCAGTTCAGACATGAGTGCTTCATACTGGCCGTGGATGGGTCGTCGGAGGAGCCAGTCCCTGGTCCACCATCTCTTCTGCCTCCGGTCACCTCTCAGTCGTCTGTCCCCAAGCAGCTCCACCATGGCCCTGGCATTTTGTGCCATATCAATGTCCAGGTCCAGCCAGTTTAGTGCCAGCCTCAGTTGTTGGCTGTTCATGTTGGTTGTTGTTAGATGTAGACTTCTTGGATGAAACAGACATGAAGTAGGGCCCTATAAACTGGAAGTATTTATACAGAAGTCTGGTGACAGAACGGGGTGACACCTAGATGAAATAATCCGTAATAAACTGTAGTGGACCGTAGTAAGCCGTATTATGCCGTGATGTCACGTAGTAACCCGTAGGAATCTTTGAGAAACCTTGGTAATCCCTACCTATCCCTAATAGAACGTAGTGCGATCGTGCTGATCCGTGACTAATCCGTAACAAACCGTATGTGTCCCTGGCTAATCCGTGGTGTAACCGTACAAGTACGTAGTTCACCGTAACTAACCGTACCGATCCTTGGCGACTTGAGTCAGGGGATGTACACTACGAATAAGTACGGTTTATTACGGACTACAACGGATTAGTACGTTCTAATACGGATCAGTAAGGATGTACTACGGTTGTCTGATCTGTGGGAAATTTTTGAACATGTTCAAAAATTGTCACGGATATACAAGTACTACTACTATTGACCCAGGATACAATACGGACAGCTACGGACCACTACAGATTGCCACGAATGATGCCGGATCGTATCCGTGGCTAATCCGGCGTCCGATCCGTGAATGTGTGACCGGGGCATTACATGCCCATTTAACCATAAACATGAGGCGTAGAAAGCAACAATTGAGCTATTTGAAATGTATTTTCCCTACTGGTCTCGTTTGATTAGTGGAAAAAGAGTGACACAGAACCGTGTCGGAAAGTACTACATGACATAGATAGGATAAGAACCTACATAACCGTAAAATGTCAAAATGTGAAATAAGGTATGTAGGGTCTTATTTATAGGACTAGTGTACATGTATGATGTAGATATTGTTCAAGGGTGTCAATAACTTGAATAAGAGCCGGGAGCCAGTACAATTACCCAGTAACTTAAACATCATCTCCCGGCTACTTTTTCTTGTATGAAAGATCATAATTAAGGAGTGTACCCCCGACCCCCGCCTTCTTTCGGCAATTTCCCTGCTTAATAATAGTGACACCCCTGTTGTTATTGGTTTCATGTTTTAAATATCAGTTTTATTTGTTTCAATAATTTGAAACAACATTAAACTCAAGAACATGAACCACATAAAATTCCTTCTAATAATAATTATTTTTTTAATCAATTTTCGTCTAAAAAATAAAAACAACAGGTTAATAGACAAGCAAATTTATCGGATACAGGATGCAGCATCCATCTTCCAATAATATTTGTTGACATAAATACCAAGGAAACGAAGACGGTCCAAGCATTCGCAGCGTA
Source organism: Mactromeris polynyma (assembly GCA_032209605.1). NCBI lineage: Eukaryota > Metazoa > Mollusca > Bivalvia > Venerida > Mactridae > Mactromeris > Mactromeris polynyma. The sequence goes on from JASFXZ010000001.1 coordinate 53,655,047, forward strand.
GTCTGAATTTCCAATTGTCAATATATTCTTTTATTTAGATAGAAATACCTCATATATTCAAAAGAGAAGGTGACGTATAAATCATATATCTAGCTTTCGATCTAGGAATTACATTTATATTTTAAAGGGAATAAATGTAAAAATATTTTTTTGCCCAAACCTCCTAAATGAAGAGTTATCATCCAAAGTTCGATAACTTGACGAAAATATACATCGTGACCTTTGTGGATGTAGAACAGTCATGTTTCTCCAAATGCTTTCAAAGATTAAATGTGCACGACCTTTGTAAGATATTTTATTAGTTGCAAACATATTTTATCAGTTGACATTACCATATCTTGCTCTAAACCGAAAATGACTTGCTTTTACAATGTTAACATATTTCGGATAAAATATTTTCGGATAGCAACTTTTAAGCGTTTTACTGCAAACAAGTGTGGCATTTGGAGCATTTTACTAATTCTTTATGATATATTGTGATACATATCGTAACGCAAGAGGTATATCGTGATACGTATCTTACCGCGTTACGTCCGTATCGTCTCACCCCTAGTCACTAGTCCTAACTCACAAGCATAAATTTGTATTCTTCACGTTTAATGGTTTATTATTCATTTTTGATGATATTTTACATTTTCTGTCTAATGCGGAGTCACATAGGATATCATCACTTTTTATATAGGGGCTGATTGAATTTTGGTCTGGACTACCCTAGTCACTAGTCTTATAAATAAGACCCTACATACCTTATTTCACATTTTGACATTTTCCAGGTATGTAGTGAAAGTAAAGTGAAAGTAAAATAACAAAATAATGAATGTTAATGGTTAAATGGGTATGTAAACGTCTAATATTTTGGACTACCCTAGTCACCAGCACTAGCTTTTCTCACCATATCAATTTATTAAAACAAGGTTGAAATAATTCATCTTGTTCTTTCAGGTTGAAATCACCAGATGCTGTTTCATCATTAACAACAAACTTGATTTCAAGAAGGTATGATCATTTCTGTTCACTTATTTCAAATTCAAATATCCTTTTGTTATTTGAACAATTGAAGTTTAATAAGCCAGTAAATAGAGGGGGGTAGACAGACAGGAACAGTATGCGGACGCTACCAGTATGCGGACACCTCCTTATTTAACGTTTAGTAAATGATTAAAACTTTCTTGACTGACGTCAATATTACTCACATTTATTCGCACTGTACTTGTTCTTCTTCCGGTATCTGGTATCAAGCGCGTACTTGTACTATTCCGGGTTTTTAACTTACAAGTAGACAAACTTGGATTGAGAACGTAAACAAACATTGTTGTTGCAGTCAACGGCCTGAACGGGTAAACAAACTATGGCTGTCTGTTTAAATCATCTTCAAATCAATAAAAGAGAAATAATATTAAAAGGCTTTAATAATTAAAAAAACATTTTTACAGTCGCGCCAAAATATTCAACATGAAGCCAGAAATGGTTGGTTACAATTCCTGAACTATCATCCTAATCATTTAGGCGTTTGCATGTGACATGATGTGTACAGTTATGCGCCAAATGTTTTTCATATTTCAGCCACCCACAGCATAGTTCCATTTTATGAAGAAGAAAAAATAAATGGCCATTTTAAAGTTCGTTTTACTATCCATTTAGTGTTCTCCATAATGCAGGCGTATTTACTCTCTGTTTATACATATGGCTATTTAAACCAAACTAAATGGAATTTAATGAAACCTTTATTCTTACAGATTTTAAAATCTTGAAATTAAACCATCAAAGGAACTTCTTTTAAAATGTCTCCTCATTAGGGGTTTTCTTTGTTAGTGTATTTTGGTGTCTGCGTACTGGTTAAATAGCAAAAATTCTTTTGGCCGTGACTGTAGCATGTACGGTGCCAAACTGCGCATGCGCAGTGGGTTGTTTACAATCACGATTTCCAATAACTTTTATAGCAAGGATTTATCTGAAAAGTTTCTAAGACCAAATGGTTTGAAACACAGCTGAGTTTACACAGGTTATTAAATGGTAAAAAGTGTCTGTGTACTGTTCTTGTCTGTCTAATAAATTTCTGGCTTTTTGTTTTTTTATCTTGGTTGTCTTCACATTCCATGGGGTAGGTTATGTACTGGTTAGTTACCAAGTAAATGGGCACAGAGTGAATAATACAAATTAAAAAAACCCAATTCTGACCAATGTTAAGTTTATACAAAAATTGTACTACATTTATCTCGTGCTTTCCAGTGGTTTACTGCGGAATAACGGTGAAGTATTATCTAATAATTCACAGTGCAATTGTCAAATCGATAATGACGTCATGTCAAACATGTAAGGGTTAAACTGGGATATTTGATGTTATGAATATGTAAAAAAATCCAAAATGATGCATGAACAAATAAAATTTTGTATGTTTCGGGTGTAAGATCGAGTTATTTCACCTTGTGACAATCTGACTTAAAATTTTCCGTCCGCTGCTCACTCGGTGAATAACTTTCGATCTTGCACCAGAACACACAAATATCCTCTATGTACCACTGATGCTTATTTTTCTATTCTACATTACAGCATATCGTCACAGATCAATCCAGCATGGAGGAATGCTGCGTCTTACAATTGTCAGCTTACCTCACTGTCGGCTCCACTCAACAATCATATCATCACTCGTAATGCACATTATGCATATAGACCAAATGCTGCAAAAAGAATCATGAAACATGGGCTGGAGAAAAGACTAAGTTCTCGTTCACAACGTGAAATTTTGTTCAGGAGAATAGTTCAAGGCAGACGTGTTTTATGTGTTTTTCCTAGATTTGTAAATGAACTTCCTGAACTTAAGAACAAATCAATGAAAAGGGTTGAGTTGTTCTCAAAGGATAAAGGCTATAAGAAAATTTCATCTGGACCTGAGTATTACAAATTTCGTGAATGATAAGGATTGAATAAGTATAACATGTGTGGCTGAACTATTTTATTGCTTTTCATTTTAGAAAGTAAATTATGATGATATTTTATGATGATGTGGGTATAGTTGTCATATAAGTGTCTAAGATTATAATTTTTTTACAGCTATCTGAAATTCTAGAAATACAAGTACACATGTATAACAGTTTGTTGTGTTGTTCTCTACTTTTTATGTTACTGTTAATGAAAGTTGATCTGCCATAATGGTCATTTAATTTTGGTCGGACTTGTGTCAGTTACCTGGTTTATTGACTACCGTACTTATTTAGAAATCCAGCAATTGTCATTCACAAATACAAAAGATAATTTTTATTTGAGTTCTGTACCCTACATTCTAATACTGGTAATATTTTATAACAGAACCTAGTTTCTGTTCCAATTTTTTCACATGGTCATCTAAAAGTATCAGTAGTATGTCTGGTTACGTTTTTGTCTCTTTTTTGGGGAAGAACGCAAAACAAGTATATCAAGTGATCAATAGCTTATTTATTTAGATGCAGGTAGACCAGTTGCACTGACTTGTGGTGTTAGACAGCCACTCTGTTAGCTCAGTCGCTAGAGCTCCATACTAGTGTTTAGGGGTTGTAGGTTCAAGCACTCTTATCCTCGATATATTTTTTAGTACCTTATTTATAACATAACACACAGTGTAGAGTGGTAATAACACCCATGTATTATTTTCCATATTTCACTAGTGAAAAAACAACTCGCATGCAAAACAAGCGTAGACGTGCTCACATAAAGTTGACAAATGTTAAATATTTATTTTGTGTGAAGTAGATCTATGACATTTTATTTCATTGAAAAATTTGCATATGATATGCGATAAAATCATTTGAACTTGTATCTTTTGGCTTAAAATTAAAAAAGAAAATTGTCAGAACCATTTTTGATGTGTCGGATTTTGTTTACCAAAGGCCTACACATGTCGTACTTTGCTTGGCAATGTTTTGGCAAAAATCTGCCATTTCTGTTGTTATTTCATAAATAGAATCTTACATTCGTCTTCATTTATTATTGCATTTGTTAAACTCGTCAAAGCCTGGTTTTTATTGTATTTAGAAGTCTCGTTTAATAAATTCTATGAATAATGACCACTCGTATAAGATCCTCCATATACATGTACTCTGCATCTAAGCTTTGTGGATCACACTAAGACAAAAGAGAGAGAATACGTAACTACAGGGAAAGCCACATACATAAGACAGTGCCTCCCCACGCAGATCTCCAGAAAAAACAACAATCCACAAAACATAAGGCACTAAAGGAGGTCAAACGGTACACATATTAAGGAACTGAGACACAAAGAATGGTCCACCACGATGATATGGAAAACTTCCTTCATGGGTATTGTCGATAGTTTAGCCCGTCCCTACATATTCTGTAAGATACGATTATTTTGATTGGTTCAATTTTCACCCGTGTAGCCAATCAAAATCAATGATACAATACTGGCAGGTTTGACAGGTGCTTGTATTTTGTCAACAGACCACGACAATTGTATCGGACAAAGAATTTAACGGAATAACAGGTAAATATTAACTAATGTATCGTCTTAATTTATAAATAACATTGACACAAGCTGTCTAATCTCCTACACCTGCGGAACCAGACAGTGAGAATGTTGAGTGTTGTTGAACTGTCTTCACAAATTGTGATTATGAAATGTTTATATGAATGATGAATCACTGTATCACAATGTGTTGGAATATTTATATGACTTTGTAAAACTTCTGGGCTGATACATGCATCAATTTTATGTAGGGTGTCTATGTGTGTGACACCTCCCCCTGTGGCAGCACAGTGGGGATCTGCCCTGCGTTCAGTTAGGCTAACAATTGCGAACGTTACAAAACTAATACGTTTTTTATCCCGACCCACCATATCTCATTCACTGCACATGGCCATGGGGAACCAAATTGCAAATGTTATGAAACCTTAGCTGTGAACACCTTTACTGAGCGCATGGTGTGGTACAAGGTCATCCAGCAAGCTTAATTGGTAGAGCGCCTTTACCAGTTTTGGCCAGCTTGTGAACTACTCTTCCTTGGTTTACTTTAATGTCAACAATGTAAACTCGTATTGATCAGACATTCAATTTTAATCCTTAGTTTTGTTGAATTCTGATTGTCATTTGATAGGTAAATGGGGACTTACTTTACCAATGATAGTACTCGGGCCTCAATAAGTGCAATCAGACGCCAGGATAACCATTTTAGGCTCAACATCCGTAGGATTGAACACATTGACCCCTTAATACTAGTATTGGGCTCTACTGACTGGGCTGACCGGCAACCATCTAAGACTCAAACCCCAACTATACAAATTTTGCAATTGGCATTACCCACATATTTGTATTCTAATTGCATATATAATTAATTCCAGTTACATACAATTTCAAGAATTTCCAAAGATACTCTTTCAATTACTTGACATTAAGCCTTAAGGATTAATTTATTTGCATAAAATTTGATACAATTATATTTTCAATTACCCCCATCCTTCGACTGAAGGTTGTGGTGTTGATGACACCTGGTACCCCAGCTGGTATGCCAGATAGTTTAGCACTAAACCCGTGAGAAATTTTTGTTGGTGGCAACAAATGAGACAGATTCAGAATGGATGTTGACTGGTTGACTTATATATATATAAAGGAGATGTACAACTACAAGATGAGTCAGAAAGATCATCACAGCTGTGCTTTCTCTCTGTTTGCCCTTCAACTCCTGGTTATGTCTAACTTAAAAAATTACTACATCCACCCCCCCCCCCCCCACCCCATCCTGATAGGTGTTACTTGTTGGACTTGTAGGCGCACTGGGACTAAGACGTAGAGTAGATAAAATGTGATACAGAATAAAAGTTCAACACAGATGGTAAGAAGAATGGACACGAATAATATAAGTTTTTGGACTTAAAATCATATCAGAGATATATGCTCTGTTATATATATCAAGGGATATTTCAACCAGTTGTGAACAGTTCAGGGTTCAAACCATCTTGTTGGTCTGGTAAATATTGTATTTACAATCTGCCTAACTCTGAAGGTACATATATACAATTTATGTTTGGTGTCCGTAAAATTTAGTGAAAGTTAATTTGCTCAACACACATTTATTGATGACTTACATCAATTTGCTTCCTTACAAGTGAAAATAATGTCTAATGAGAAAATTATTGAAACATTAATTATCAAATGTTATAATGTATATAGTTTAAAGAATAAATTGTACAACATCGCTTGTCACTGAAGAAACTGTTCTATTTAAGTTTAAACCATTAAAATACAGTTTCTCTTTTTAGTTAAGTACAATATGTTTACATAACTTTCAATCTGGATATAAACTCTTCATCCTTTTATACAGCAAGTATATTCATGGTAATCGAAGCATACTTTTGTTGAAAATAACATTTAATGAGAATGTTATGGTATATTGTTTTAGTGTCTCTTGCTTTTAGTTTACCATTTTAAAATTGTTCACTATCAGTGGTATCTATGCAATTGGGTCTTTATTTTAAATATAATTCACCGACTATCTGTGAGAATATTAATGAAAGGAGATTTCTTATGCAAAATTAGTAATTACAGATTCAAAGCATACTGCACAAATATTGAATATAATTTTCAATTAATTCTAGTTGACTAATGTCTTTATTATGTATTCTGTCTACAGAGTGTGTCATAACATAGCCAGACACGCACTAGGTTGGTCAGGGTGAAGTTTGCATAATAACCTGTTAATGTTAACTAATTGGTCAAACATGTGACATGTATACATGTTTTAAAGGGTGTGTTGCAACGGGTGATTTCATTGGTTGATACATACATGCGTGTGTTTGTGTCTCGAGATTTTCATTCATAAACTAGTAATTAAATCTGTCAATGGGGAGTGAATTGTTTTAATGCTTGAGGCTATTTTATGTCAGTATACCAGTTAAATGTACTAATTGTAAATATAGACAAAATTAAATGAAAAAGTTTTGATGAAAAGATATCATCTTAAAGATGTATCTGACTCATCTGAACCTAAAATGTTTTAATGGGCTTCAAACATAATAAACATTTTTCTTAATAAGAACCATTGCCATGTATAACCGTTTCAAACAATCTTGTTAATCATATTACTAACAGACAAAATTAGTAAAAAACACCTGCTTGTTAAAACACTGGAAGATATTTTAATTTTATGATAATACAAAGGTCTTTTTTCGACAAATACAGAAGAATACATTATAGATATATTTTGTGATATAAATGCATATTTATTGAAGTTTTAACCAGATATTAAAAGTATATTTTTCATTTTGTTTAGGTAAACAAATGAACATAAAAATGAGCATAATATATCTTTTAAGTCCTTTTCTTTCATCTTCTACTTGACTTATACGTTTTGATACTTTTCCTTGTCATACTGATTTTGTTATTAATAGCAACACTATGTCATCCATAAAATGGGGGAAACTACTCATAAAACGGCCTGTATCTCGGTTACATGTTAAAACTTCCTTACAGATGTGAAATATCAAATACCATAATGAAGTAGTGAATTTTTCTTGAGTATTTAACGAAATTAAGTGGCTGACATCATTTGGTACTTTTTATATTATTGGTATCATTAACAGGTGTTATATTACACTATAAGTGTAAACAAAAAACATCTGTTTACCAGGTCAATAAAAATTCCAAATAAAGTATGGTATCCAGGAAGAAAAAAATGTCTGGTATGTGATATCACTTTTTGGTATAGAGATGATTGGTTGATATTGAATAATATATCAGAAGTAGGAAGTGTATATAATTATGGGGAATTTTGTGTAAATTTCAATATATATTCAGATGTTGAATATATTTAATATAAGTATTAATTTACGGAAGTAGGCAACAAATAACATCTCATGATAATCGTATTAAATTTACATACTTATCAGTGTGGACTTTGTATTTAAATGTATCCGTAGTTTCCCCAAATTTTGTGGTTTGTTTTGGGATTCTACATGATCTTCAGGGGTTCCACTAGGTGCTGAAACTCAACGGTCATTTTGATATTTTTTTACCAGATTTTACTATTTAATAACCAAATGACCTATAATTAAGAGAAAAATTTACTCTTCAATCAGAATCCTTAGGGTCAAAATGTGGCCTTTTTGAAATTCCAGGGGTCAATGAGTCCACTCCAGGGTCAAATGGACCCCCTGATATTCCTATGATAAAACTCAGTACATTTAAAAACACATAAAACTTGTATGCTCAATTTCATGGACTTACTGTTGACTCAAAAATTAGTTTAGAATACATTTTTGGGAACATTATGTCTACTGGTCAACATTTTGCAAAACATGTTTTCATTGGCTGACTACCTCACAGTGTGTTTATAGCCGTTTTTCAAGTAAATAACAACAGACTATATTTATGAATATAACTCAAATTCGCTATTCCTTTCATTATCGTGTTTACCTAAATATCGATTATAGGGGTGTTGTATACAACCTATCCATCCATTCATAATTGAAAATACGATTTAAACAACCTTTCCACCCTATACCCAATATAATGGATAAATCGATTATGAAAGCCTTATCGAATTGGGTTTATACAAGAAAGTCGCATTGTATCATTTTATGTTTACACAGAATGTTTCTTACTTGCGTGCTTACAGTCAACAGGATTTTATAAAAAATCAACATGCAATAAAATGACAATTGAAGGGCCATAGTCTGATCAAAATAAAATGTATACATTTGTATAATCCTTTCTAAACATTGATATTATCTGGAATAGTAAGTTTGATTTCAAACAGCAACATGTCTGAATAGTGAATACTTAAGTTAACTGTTACTTTGATGATAATCAATGGGCACAAATTATGTAAATTTTCAGGTGAAACACTGGAGGTTTTATCTTTTGAGTACAGATTACTTAGTCGGTACTTAACTACAAAATAATGTGTTTTGTTTTTAGGCAGAACATGTTTTAGTAAAAAAAATATATGAAAAAACGGGGACTCTCATTTTCAAGTTACTGTGCATCCCTGGGACCCCTAAAATTAACCTTTGTCAAGTATTAACTGCATATCTGGGATCCTACAAATTTACTGAGGACCCCCAATTTGTCATACACAAGGGTCGAAGGATCCCTAACTGAAAAATCCTAGGGAAAACCCTGAAAAACGCTATTTTTCAGTTTTTGGTATCAAATTACTGATAATATAAATTATATTACACTCCAAGCTTGGTCACTGAATTTTAACTCCATGTATAAAGGTTTAAAACCTACTTACGCTGGTATGTCTCGAATTTTCAATAAAAACTCGGTGAACATGAATAATTACTGAGTTTATTTTATTACTTTTTTTTAATTGACAGACGAAAAACTGTGGTTATGAATAAAGGTAAATTGAGTTTAAAATGATAGAATGTTGCAATTAGTAAACTAGTTAATGATATTTAGGATAATTAGTCAAGTACAAACTTAACTACTGGGTGTTTAACTGTATGCAGAATCAGGGTATTCATCAATCTTGAAATTTCACAGGTGGGGTATTGTTGTATGAGCAAAAATACTGAGAATGGTTTCGTCTGCCTTGGCAAGAAATGATGGGGAGGGCTTTGTTGGGACAGGCTTTTTGTCAAGCTCCCGTGTTAGTTGCTTTAATTGTCCAGCTGTTTTGTATTACTTTCAGGTTTTGTTTGTAACAAATCTGGAATTGAAACCCAATATGATCATTAATAGGGTGTATAAAATGTAGTAATATATCGGTTTAAGTGTGTCACTTTGTCTAACAAATATTTTTCATTTTATTTTTTTTATATAAATTTAGGAGTTTAGGGATCTTATCATATTTCTGTCATACACAAGTGTGTTACTCCCGTCTTTGATTCCTTCCTGTCTGTTTCAGACATTGTGTGGTGTTGCAGAGTTTGTCGGGTAAACGTTAAAAGATAGATTTTTCACTCTGCAAATATCGTCTGACCATCCTAATGCAGTAAATTTGATACTTGAGTCCTGTTTTCCTTCAAGCTACATTTTGTCATTTCGTTGACCTAGTTAAATGTTTACATTTGCCTGTGTTTATATAAATTCACTACAAGTATTTCATTAGCCGTTATACTATAGTTTTATTGCTCAGTTAAAGATGGGTTGTAGGATATAAACATTTAATGTGTCACCTTTTGTATAAAACTATACTTCACAACAAATGTAACGGGAATATGTTTATTTACTTGAAGTACATTAAAAACCAGCTTTATATGAATGAGTTAGTTCATTTTTGAGTTGTTCATCTTTGTATAAAGTCAAAATAAATATTATGTTTTTAGAAATCTAAAATTACAGTTATGTATATTGCCAAATAACCTACCGATATAATTTTTTCTAGGCTAGTGCTAGTAGGTCACCAAATAGCCATTTGCTATAAAAACTCCAATCTAGCAACTAAAATTTGCAAAAAATTGTCTCCAAATAGGCATTTTTATAATAATGTATACGTTTATCCAATTAATTACTGATTTATCAGATTTAGACAACTAGTGCCTGTCTAGCATTTGCAGGTATATTGAGAGATTCTAATTGTCTTCAAGTACTGTATCTACACACATATTTTATCTGTCATGTGTCAGTGATGAATTGATTAATATGGTAAGATTTTAACTATAGTGAAAACTCAATAATAAGACCACCATTGATCATCAAAAAGGCTGGTCTTAGTTGAGAGGTGGTCTGTTTATCGAGTTAAAATATGGAGAGAGAAACAGTCCATGAAAACATGGCCTTATAAATAAGGTGGTCTATATTTTTAGGTGGTCTTTAAGTTAGATATTTCTCTGTACATTGAAGTAAAGCATAAAGATACCTCCTTATTACAAGCTGTGTTTATACGATACAAATGTTGCTGATTATTTTTAGTGCAGTTTAGTCTGTTTACAATTATACATGTACCTAAAATACCTTAAAATTCAGGTGAAGGTATAAGATATACTGTTAAGTGATGGGACACTGTGTACCATATCTTGTCTCCTCATTATACCAAAAAAAGTGTTGAAACTTAGTTCAAAATTGTGTTGGTAAGACATCTTTATGTGTTAGTTTTACTTATTTTTAAATTGATAAATCTTTATTTGTGTTCCATTTGGGCGATAACTGCATTCGTGTTGGTTTTATTTTTTTATTTATCAATATCTAGTTTTATAAATATATAAGTTCATTTGTTGACTGGATGTGTTTTAATGTTACATCTTGTAGTTATTTAATGATTGGCTTTATTTCCTATCATAAAGTCATCGTCCGAGTGATTGACAAATGTCGATATCTCATCTTTCGTGAAATTTATTTATAAATATAATCAAGTAATTAATGAGTCAATATGTCAGCCACTTATGTTTGTATAATAGTAGTTGTAACATGAGTGGTGATTAATTGAAGATAATTATAAGACAATTGATTGGTTGGACATTAAACTTTATTGATGTTTATCTTGGTCAGGTAAATGTTTATTGGCGGCTTTGACCGAGAGCATTATTTATGGTTTTATATATGAGTATAAACTCATTGAACGATGTAAAGACATTCAATAAATTTGTTTAAAGTTAAGTGTTTGAAGGTGATAGTGGAAATATTAGTGTTTGCAGTTTAATGTTAATTAAGTTAGCTCTTGTCTGTTTTACAGGTATAATTAAACGGTATTAAACCGGCACTCTGAAATCTTCGCTTCTGAGACTCTTTGTACACAGTCGGCATTCTCATCGTGGATATGACACAGTCGTACATACATGTATATTGAAATTCGCCTTTTCGTATTTTACCAACTTTAACTTACAAATTGATTTGAATATTTATGAGTTCCAGGTAAATATTGTCTTACTACATGAAGGGATTTATTGGCATATCAGTTCTCACTAGACCCTAATTTGGACTCCTTTTTTTTCCTGGGACTTCCTGCCTCTGGCCAAATTTCTTTGATATTGCATTGAAGGACTGCAGCTTTTTCCAATAGCATGGTTTTAGACTACTGTTTTCAAGTCCTGTTGAGAACCCTGGATATGCATGTAGAAATGATAACTCTATAGACGTTGTTAGGGGTAAGAGAAAAAGATATTCATAATGAATAGTGGTAAGACAATTTCGTTCATTTTTAATGGAAGTCTTTGTTATATCATTATCATACCTTGTTTGTTTGTCATTTTCAGGTTTTTTTTTAAAATGTCACTTATAAAATGTGTTAGTGTATATGCAGGCAGGCAGTTACTCTCAGTTTTGTTGACTCCTCATAGTATTTGAAAGATTTTAGACTTTCGTCTCATAAAGACCAGCTAGTGATTTCAAGTTTATGTTTGTCTAACTCACCTACTGAGAAGTATTCCAGAAATCATCAGTTTACTTAGAAAGGATATTTTTCCTCATTTATTATATTAATTGTCATCCATCCACATGTCCTAATGATAAATGTTTTATATTATCATATCCTATTATAATAATGTATGGCGGAATAGTTCTGTTCTGCATGTCTGTAGTTTGTTACATAACAGGCAAATGTCATATAGACTGGTATCTGCTTCTTGGTAAGGTCATGATTAGAACTCATGTTAATTTGTATTTTTAAGCCTTTGTCATTTGAAAACAGTGATAATGCCCCCCCCCCCCCCCCCCCCACCAGACGGCATATTGTGATCTCTGTCATGCTCGCATAATCCTTGAGTTCCACGAGGTGCTGAAATTCAAGTGTCATTTTGATATTTTTTTTCAGGAATTGACTGTTTTTTTATAGCCAAAGTACCTGTAATTTAGAGTAAAATTAACCCTTCAGCCAGAATCATAGGGTCAAAATGTGAATTTAGAAATTCCAGGGGTCAAAGGGTCATCTCCATGGTCAATAGAACCCCTATGTTAATTACTTCTGATTCGGCTCTCTCCACCATTTCAAATTGCTTCAGCATGGATGTATGTGGTATACATTGTATATCCTTCAGTGATAATTCACCAATAATTATGCTGTCTGACATAAAATCACTCTCCTCACACTAATGCTGGTTCGAATCTTATGCAAAATGTAGAATTTGTAAGTGACGGAGGAAGCTATCCAGTTGGCTTACGGAAGGTCTGCAGTAATCTACCCGCAAGTTCACCTGCAGATTTCCTCCATCCTAATAGCTGGAAAATTCTCTACATGACCCTAGCTGTCTTAGTCGCTCAAAGTCCCATTTGCACCGATCTTAACAGACTGATGTAAGATTAATTTATAGCCATATTAGCAAATAATTGTGACCTCCATTTGTAATTGAAAGTATACACACATGACTGTATATCGTTCAGTTTGTATAATTTATTTGCATATGTCCTAATATTTTACCTGTACTATGTTACATGTACTACATTACTGGTAAATAAACAGTAGATTAACTATTTTTGGTACATATTCATTAATATTCAGTCCACTATATGAATATGTCATTATGTCATTATATACTGCGCAGTCTATTATATTGTGATAGAGTGATGGTGCTGTCCAGATATGGTGTTTGATATTGTCGGACCATAGGTGAACTGTGGAGTTTATGTTATAATGTCTCACATATACCGTATAAGCAGTGAAGTTTGTAACTAGGAATTGTTTGTGTATTTTGATTCAAGAAAGTCGCAAAAATATCAGCAAGTCGGACTCATAATAACGGTTAACTTTTGATTATTTTCAGTTATTTTTCTAAGGTTTGGTTCAGTTCAGTATTGTCTTACAAATATTTGGTTTGTTGGTTCGATACATCTGATGAAAAGCAATATGCTAGTCAGAGAGTTTATACTCATTATCTTTTAGTTACACTGTTTTAGAACTGTGTACTTTTATTATGGGACATGAAGTTCTATTTCTGGTCTACTTTATTTAATATTGTTGTTCTTATTCTACTTACCTTGTCAAATGTTCAATTCTGGTCATTACAATTTATTAAAATATCAGTTATTGAGAATTTTGTGTATTTCATAGTAGGGTAGTAAGTGAAACCAAACCTAACCTGTATCGTTGCAGCCCTATCAGCTGGCATAGTTTATTAATTCACTGAAGCTTTGAAGTACAGTTTTATATACTTTCCTGATAAATTCAACAATACTCACCTTGGTGGTTTTTTCAAATATTTCTGTTTGCTAAACATCTGAAATGGCTGGTCTGCGAAATTTTTGACTTGCCATAATGTCCACTACTACAGTATGTAAATAGACAGTGGATGTCATATTGCTGGTTGTAGATGACATATGTATATACTGTAGAGATGACAGGCTGCATGATGGACAGGTTACCTTTATTCTACTTGTTTTATTGATTATATAATTATCACATGTATGCTGGGTCCTAATTGTGATAACAGAATATGGTTCATGTATACATATTGTGTATTCCTTCAAATACTGACTGATATTTTGTGTAATTACTAAACTAGTGAATATTGCTCTATTCTGTTCTGTTCTGGACTTTGAGGAATGCTGATGAGTTTTTTTCTGAGACATTTCTTGGTAACAATGAACGGTTCAACCTAGGTGTTTCCATTATTGATTTGTACAGTGTTTGAGGTATGTAAAGAATTGAAGAAAAGTTGTCAATTAATATTCATTGATATTTATTTTGCTGTCTCAGTGAATTAAGTTATTATCAGCGAGTATATTGTCTTTGGTAATGTTGTACTGTATATGCGTATTGTGTAACAAATTGTATTTTATGAATGTCATGTACTGTTCCTTGTAATGATGAAGTCAGGAAGTGAATTTAAACTGAATGACCTACAAAATGTACATTTTTATGTGTATACTTGAAGAGCATTTCGTCTAAGAAGCCCCTCAATGTGTACAAGTAAGTAGAATTTAAGTGGACTCCAATACAATATTATCTAGGATTTGTAAACATTGAGAGCATTTGGCCTGTAAATTGCACACATCATGAAGTTCTGCCTTTGCCAGCATTTTCCCCAGAGCTGAGCCCCATTGAGAGTTTATGAACCAGCTTTGGCGGCTAGTACGTACATCACATCATAAACAACAAGGCACAGTTAGTGCAGGCATTGATAGATGAGTGGGATGCCATACCACTGAAACCTGATTCAGCATCTCATCTGCAGTATGAGGGGTAGTCTGTAGTAGACCAAAATGATGGCCTCACTTATTTTGTGAACTTTCAGTTTCGTCTGCCTAATTTTCATTTAGGCATTAAAATTCAACTCAAAATAAAAATTCATTTGTTCTTTCATGATACAGTTGTTGTAAGTCCCTTAGCATAATGACATCCAAAAAGTAGAGCAGTCTATAAATATAATAAGTATATTTCATGGTGCATTGTCATTGACTGCCAGTATATATACCAACACTACCTTACATACAGCTTTTGCTTGAATTATATATAAATGCAAGATCATTATTAAAGTACATGTATCTGGCTGACTCATATGTGTTCTCATAAATATTTCTCTCATGTGATCTATTTGCATTCACATCAGTCTGAATTAAATTGTATTCCCCTATAGCTAGTTTGATATTGAAGTTTATGGTATAATATCATTGCAGAGTAAGAAGGTTCTCTATTTAAATTGACTTTATTTGGCTTACCACTTTAATGTTTACTTTATTTGGCTTACCAATTTAATATTGACTCAATTATTTGGCTAACCTCTTTAATGTTTTCTTTATTTGGCTTACCAATTTAATTTATATTTTATTTGGCTTACCAATTTAAAGTTTACTTTATTTTTGCTTACCAATTTAATGTTTTCTTCATTTGGCTTACCAATTTAAAGTTAATTTGCATACTTTATTTGGCTTACTAATTTAATGTGTACTTTATTTGGCTAACCAATTTAAAGTTAATTCACATACTTTATTTGGCTTACCAATTTAATATTGACTTTATTTGGCTAACCTCTTTAATGTTTTCTTTATTTGGCTTACCAATTTAATTTATATTTTATTTGGCTTACCAATTTAAAGTTTACTTTATTTTTGCTTACCAATTTAATGTTTTCTTCATTTGGCTTACCAATTTAAAGTTAATTTGCATACTTTATTTGGCTTACTCATTTAATGTGTACTTTATTTGGCTAACCAATTTAATGTTTTCTTCATTTGGCTTAGCAATTTAAAGTTAATTCACATACTTTATTTGGCTTACCAATTTATTGTTTACTTTATTTGGCTTACCAAGCGTCATATTCAGTCGTCTCATTTCATAATGCTTTCTATTACTTAGTGGTTCTCATTTGTTTTTAAATCAGTCAGATGCTAATTCTGTAGGCCTATAATTTTGTACCAATTTTGGGTTGTGTATCAAGTCCACATTGTGTATCAAGTCTCAACTGACTTGTGTATCAAGTCTTGATTGTGTCCTAAGTCTGAAGTTTGTTTCAAGTCTGAATTTTAAGCTAGTCTGAATTGCATGCCAAGTTTTGATCAAGGCTGGTTGGAAACTTGTAATCTATTAAATCAATGGAGTTCTGATGTTTTCTGACATTCTGACAAAAACTGTCAGTGGTAATTCCCCTGTGGGAATGATTATATGGTGACATCTGGTAGATGAAACATGGGAAAAAATGAATTAGGATCTCATTCAATAGTTAATTATCTAATGCATTGGTATATCTGTGATACAGAT
The DNA here is from genome assembly GCA_032209605.1 of Mactromeris polynyma. NCBI lineage: Eukaryota > Metazoa > Mollusca > Bivalvia > Venerida > Mactridae > Mactromeris > Mactromeris polynyma. Next base: position 53,671,612 of record JASFXZ010000001.1, read on the forward strand.
GCTTCTTGTGATGATGGCGTGTGGCTACCACTCATCTTCTCGTCTACACTTCCTCTAGGCTTGTTGTCATGATGAATTCGTGCTTCTAGTCGTAATTTAGTGTGCTTTAGGAAAAAATGTGGAATTGATTTGGTCTCATTCTTGAATTAGCAGCTTGCGGCTGCCATTTGAACAGTTTGTTGACATGTATTTCCATTTTGACCTAAACTCCATTTTTCTGGTGTAACTACGTCATGTTGCGTCTGATAATAAAAGAAAAGGAAAACAATTACAGTTTGATTACATTAACCTAGTGCTCAAGAATATTCTTACAAATTTCATCAGATTTCTAAGGCAAATTGGCGTGAGTAGCTTTCCATATAAGTATGATTGTCATCTGCTCATTCGATTATGCCTGTAGAGTTAGCGAGGAATTAACAAGTAACTGAAGATTGTTGTCTTATAATAGTCAGAAAGTCTCAAGTATTGACTAGGATTATTTAGCTCATCAGGAAGAACAACAAACCAAGGGTTTGACACAATACTCATGTAACTGATGCTTTATCAAAACTAAGTTACACTAGTCATGCCACAAACCCTAATTGGTGGATAGTCAAGATTTTTGTCAAAATGAGCTTAGTTGTAAATATGAGAAAAGGTGAACACAGCATTATCATTTTGCTTATGTGTTGTCCAGAACCACAACATGTCTGATACAGGTATTTTTCTATCCTGACGTACGAGCTGAATATGCTAACATGGGAAATACATGGATCAGACTCTTTTAGCAGTTCCGGGAACATTTTAAGAAAAGTTATAATGCAATGCCTTTGAGTACATCTGTATAATGCTATTTTCTCAACATTATTACCTACCATATTATATTTTGATAAAGTCAAGACTAGGTACCTTTGATGTGGTTGTTTGATTATCGTTACATTGTCCATATGTTTGGTGTATATATGATGGAACACTGACCTCATATATTATGGTATTATTGATCAATACATTATCTTATATAGTTAATGTCTTTTCTTTTGTCGTTACATTGTAATACAATGTTGTAAAATATTAAATACGGTTGTTATCATTTATACCACCAAACATTGCTAGAGGGAATGTTTATGGATCATTACACAAAGAATTTTGTTATTACATGTATGTCAGTGGTGTTTTAGCTGTGCTTATTTTGATGTGTTTATCCATAATCAGCTATCTAACTATTGTTTCTCTGTTCTTCTTGTTATTCAAAAGGGATCCTTTGATTTTTATCTCACCTGAGCGCAAAGTGCTCAAGGTGAGCTATTGGGATCGCCCTATGTCCGCAGCGTTGTCAACAATTTAGATTATTTACACTCTAGAGGTAACATCTTTTACCTGATCTGCATGAAACTTGGCCAGAATGTTTGTCTCAATGTCACCTGGGGTAAAAAACTAGGTCACTAGGTCAAATTATAGTAAAACCTTGTTAACACTCCAGAGGTCACAATTTTTACTTTACATGAGAATTAGTAAGAATGTTTGTCTCAATAAATTCTAGACCAAGTTCGAAACTGGTCATCTGGGCTCAAAAACTAGGTCACTAGGTCAAATTATAGTAAAACCTTGTTAACACTCCAGAGGTGGCATTTTTTACTTTATCTATATGAGACATGATCAGAATGTTTGTCTTGATGAAAGCTAGGCCAAGTTCGAAACTGGGTCATCTGAGGTCAAACACTAGATTACAGGATCCAATGATTGAAAATTCTTGTGGATTTTTGGGAGGCTGCATTTTCTACTGGAATTACATAAAACTTGATCAGAATGTTTGTCTTAATAAAAGGCTAATCCAATGTGGTACTGGCTCATGTAGGTAACAATGTCAAATTATTGAAAATCCTCTAGGACTCTCTTGATGGCAATGTACTCAGGTGAGCGATATAAGGCTACCATGGCCCTCTTGTTTACAATAGCTTGAAATTTGCATTATGTTTATGAATGTTTTGGAAACAGCTGCTGATGATTGGCAAAACAAACTGATTGATCACACTCACAAACATATTAACAACAGAATTATGAATAACTAATCAAGCTCTTAAATGGCCAGCATCCAAGCAATACCGCCAAAAACCAATTTGCACTTGTAAACCAGCCTCCAAGCAACTATAACAAAGACAGTAATACACCAAAGTCCAAAAACCTGCATCCAAGCAATAGAAATAAGTACCAGCCTCCAGGCAACACAAACAATAACCAGCCTCCAGGCAACACTAACAATGACCAGCCTTTAAACACCACAAACAAGGACCAGCCTCCGGGCAAGACAAACAAGGAACATTCTAAGCAACACAAACAGGAACAAGCCTCCAAGCAACACAAATCATAACCAACTCAGTATCAGTACATAAAAATCAAATAATGTTTCGACAGGAATTGGACTGTCATGGAAATGGATTTATTTATTTGAAATATAGGAATTGATCTTGTGACAAGCTACTTAAAGGACTAGGTTATCAATTAATGGATCAAAAATTTCACCCATGAGTCAATCATGACAGTAGAGGTATTTCCAATTTCATTGAATTGAATTGGATGTCCATTCACCAGATGTCTAGATTGTGATAGTGATGATTGCCATCTAATTACATTTGGCTTCAAACATGAGAAAATATGCATCATGCTTGATCAGTGAATCATAGTGTGAATAATAGAATACAGTATAAGGACCCTATTGTCATTTGTATGTTTGTTGAGAAATGTGGTGGATACTAATAGAAGGTAACGTTCATTGAAATTTATTGGAATACAGTTTTTATTGTTCAATTAATTTAATTGAATGCAATTTTTATCATGGTAAGGTTTTTATCAAACATTGAATTACTCAGGCACATTGTATATATAATTGTTTGAAAATGAAGTAATTTTGTGGAAGATTTCAGTTAATAACTTTATTTATTTGAACATACTGACATAGAACAGTTTTGCTTTCAAGCATTGTCATGTCATGTGAAATGTCACCCCTCCTTGAAAATATTTGTATTTTAGAATCATGGTTGGTGTTCCATTATTGTGGTTACCACAAACTTGGTTTCTTGGTAATTTTGAAATATATGTAAATATAAATGATGTGTTTGTTGTTTTGACTTTTAAAACCAGGATGTAACGTAGTCAAAAAGGCTGTGTGTAAATTGTGTATTACAATGTTTGTTTTGTTGTTATATACCATCTCCAAAGTGAATGGTTTGGAATTTGTTTAACAGTCAAACCTCCTTTATTTAACGACCTTCTATCGGAATACTTGCTATCATCAGGTCCTGATATATCTTCTTACACATGTCCAATTGACATGGGCTATTTGAAACCAAATATTATTTGCAATAAAATTTTGGACCCGATGAATTTGAATGAACGAGGTCCGACTGTACTTAAATAGAAGATTATTTCAGTAGTTGAAGTCCATACATTACATGCAATGAAATGAATAAAGTAATTATACTTATGTTTAAAAATGAACTTTTACGAAATATACAACTAAAAATCACATACATGTATCAAATAGGTAAAGAATTTGTCACAAAATATGTATTGTGAGATATCTTTGGTACAGAGAATGTGTTATAACTTATAAAATAAATGTACAATATTCTCAAATTAGAATGAATGTCATTTACAAATATTCAGATTGATGAATCGTTGAGAGTTCTGCAATTCACCCTGTTTGACAATTTACTGTTTTATCGACCAATACGAGGGTTCAGTGTAAGACTATCCTAACTCCTATATAAATACATAGGAGTTAGGATGATCTTGCACTGAACCCTCGAATTATAATAATTAGATAGGAAAAACTAATCCTGTTTATGTTAAGAAGTAAACATGTTTAATTACAATGGCCTAATGGCCTGTGGTCCAATGAAGCTGTATACATTGTGGTGAATAATTATGTTTGATTAATTTACATTGTCTAAGCTTGGTGCATGTGAGAAATTTAGTAAATAAAACATCAGTTGCTAGTTACAAGATGGTATATTAGTCTGTTTTAAGGTTGGTTTCGTTCGGTGAAACATGTTGACAATGACTTAATGATGAATAATAGACTCTGTGGCCTGGTTACAAGTTATTTCTTCGCATATAAAGATGTATATTAGTATGCAAATGATAGGAATTAAATAATCATGATGGATGTTGCTTTGTTGTTGTTTTACCATATGTTTGACTGTTGTTTCTTTCATTTTCAATGAATGGTGAGAACTCACTTTGTGTACATGGATTTACTTACAGCTTATTAGACATCTAACCTAGCTAACTTGTATGCACGATTGTCAATCTGAACACCTGGATATATGAATTTGATGATAGTAAAATTTATGAGGATGATTTTTTCATTTTGTGGTTTCATGTATTCGTGATAAGCAAACGTCCGTATTGTGATAATGTGTTCTGATCATACAGCTAAACCTCAGAAATACGAGCATTGTTGCCACAGAAGAAAGTTGGTCTTGTTAATGACATGGTCTTATTATTGACTTCAAATACGGAACTAAAATTAAAAACTGATCCATGAAAATGTGATTGTATTAATGAGACATATATGGCCCTTAATGTACACTTCAGTACAAGTGCATGCATTAGTTACCCATTCTTTGCTTTGATAACTGTAGGCAACTTGTTCTATCTCTTTGGTAACTTTATAACCTATCATAATGGTGCATATGTTAGGCCACATCTATAATGAGATGGCCTTAGTTTCAAGGTGGTCGTTAAGTAATGTTTTTCTGTACCATTAATACAAACTTCATTTCTCTTTTCAGGTTATCGGCATTACTAAACTACAACAATGACTGAATGAAAATTGTATTCATCTTCATGAACTAGTGTGTGACATAAGTGACAATATGACTGCTTGTTAGAGGGTATATTTGATCCATATATTGTGTATATACTGAGGCTGCTACACTCTGGCTACTGCTGACTTTCACAGATCTGATTTCATAATGTCTGATCCAGATGAGATTACCATTGTTGGTATGTATGAATATTGCACTTGAGTTTATTCCCTTTTTTCCAACAGTTCATCATTTGAAAACCGCGATAATGTTCTTTGGCAATCAATTGAAAAATTCCCCTCATGAATCAGAGGCGGAGGACAAATAACTTTATGTGTATTGTCAGATTATCATGGAGGACATACGTCTCACCAGGGGATTAAACATATGACCTCCATTTCCACAGTTCTATATTAACTTCTTAAGATGCAAAAATTAAAAAATGATAATAAGTTGCCAAGTGTTGGTTCTCTGTAAACATTTTTGTATGAAGTATCTTATGATAAGGTAGCAGTAAGATACAGTATTTTTAAAAGTCTAGTCACCTTTCCGATAGATATACATGTTGTCTAAAAAATATCCGTTGTCATTTTGCCGTCTTTGAACTTTACTACATGTAGTATTTTAATATGATCTCAATAAATAATTGTTGTTATATCTACATCTTGTGTGAACACTCCTCTCATACAATGATTTATCTTTTGTTACAGTACACAGTGCAAAGGGGTTGCAAGGAAAGAAACCAGGTATGGTTACAATATGAATATTCTATTTTTTACTATGTCACCGCGGTCATCATCTACGAGAAAGTACGATATTTGTGGCATTTAATGCAATCTTTTTTGAAAACAAACGATGAAGTGACTGTGTGTTCAGAAAACCTCTTAATTTGTAATGAAATTATATTCCTATCAAGTACCGATGTAGTCTGTAAGAGTGCAAGATTAATTAAGTTTCTTGTTTTAGTTGGATGCCATGTAATACTACATTTTTTCCAATCATTCGAGAAGAAGTATACTTTTTAAGATTTTCTCAGACTTATCGTTCGGTTTTCTTGAATGATTGAAGAAACTGTAGAAATTTTGGCCACAATGGGCATGACTGTATGGAACTTCAATGACCTGGCGTTTGTACTGGTCATTCATTGATAAATCTCTATACTCAATGTGGTACTTCTCTGTAGTGGCCACAGTGTATGTTCTGGGTAGAAATGTCCAGACAATCAATAACCATTTTTTTACTTGTTTATTACAATATTGTCATATTTTCATTATAAATACTGGTTACACAAATCTACCAAAGTTGTTGATATATTGAGCCATTGTGGTAATGGTAACAATGCATTATTGACTTTTTTGCAATTAAAATTGTTAATTATTTTAATTTAATAAACAGCCTCGGGGAAAGTGCACTGACTGTAATGTTTGATATTTTTAAGTAAATCATGTGATTTTATGGAGATATTTGCACTTTGTTTTTTTATGATAATTTTCATGATGAATGATTTGTCAGTATATTTTATCTTGCTTAAGGCTATAAATACTATCATACCTCTTTGTATAATGTTACATCATGATACTGCTTACAGTAGGAGTTTTCTGGCAGGTGATCATGATATCATGTGTAGCTGTATTATATTGTCAGACATTGACATTTTATATTAATATTTATTTCATCATTCTAAGATAATACTTTAATGGTCTTCATATTTGTGAAACTTTAACGGTACAGATGAAGTTTGGAATGGTAACAAAACATATTCATATTGACACTGCCTTGTTATCACTAAATATAGTATCACATGTCGAAAACAGTGTGTTGTCAGTGCAGTAAAACGTCAATAATAAGACCACCCGTGGGACCCTTGAAAACTGCTTTTCTTATTGAGGTGGTCTTAATATTCAGGTTGAATAAAGATCAAAACAGCGAAAATGGTCTTGAAATTTGTGTACGTAATTTTGAGGTGGTCTTTAAGTGAGGTTTTACTGTATGTTGTAATCATACGTTTCTCTTATATTATACATTATTATATTATTTGAATACATGTTAATTATATTACGTGGGTTTTTTTCAGTGGAGGGCTTTTGATATTTTAAGGAACAAAATATAATCATGAATTTATATTGTATTCCTTTTGTTCTGTAGGTCGTCACAAGTATTCTGTGATCTTTGGTTTAGGAGGTACGAAATTTCGAACAGCTATTGTGAAGGATCCCAATGGAACTCCTGACTGGAATGAGGAGACGTTAGTGTAAGTGTCTCTAGTTATTTATACCTGATCATGTGATCATAAAATTATTATACTTCAAGGGGAAAAGTATCCAGTAAGAATTTTATTGTATTGTTATGCCATGTTCACGGGAAACTCCTAATATGGACTCTTGGACTTCTATTTTTGTTCTTTAGCAATTTTTTGTTATAATTACTTAAAGGACTCCAATTTAGAAATTCTAGTGAAGACCCTTTGTCTTTTGTTTTGCTGTATGAGTGTATTCTCATTTTCCTGTGCCACAGAATTTAAAAAAGTACCAATTTGCTATAATCCTTCAGGAGTACAAGACTAGTAGGGGCTGCATCTCGAGGGTCATTTTATTTGTTTAGCAGGTTTTACCATTGCATAGCCGCATTACCTATAATTTGGAGAAAAATTGATCCTTCAATCAGAATCCTGAGCCTGGACTAAATGTGGCGTTTTGAAATTCCAGGGTTCAAAGGCTCAACTCGAGGTTAAATTGGAACCCCTGTTCCTTTCACATTCAAATATTTCATGATAGAAACTGTTGTGTTGTAGTCTAGTTGTACCATTGTCAAGTACTGGCCCTGTTGTAATTAAAGTATTTAGTAAAACATGTAGCTATTCTCTATTATATTTCTTTATGAGAGTTCTTTGAATAATGTATCAATAAAAAATATTTTCCTTCTTTCAGACATGTATCAAATGTGTTAGATCAAGTGTACTTTATTGTAACTGAGAAGGAAGATATACTTGGACAGATAACTATACCAGTCACCTCATTGAAAGCATTAAAGGGTCAGGCTAAACGTATGCCACTTCAGCCCCATAAAAAATGTCCTCAGCCTGAGGGTGAACTTGTCTATCAATGCTATGTTTCTAAATATAGAGCTCCTGGTGATCATTTACCCATTATTAAAGGGGTTAGTCAGACCCCAGAGAATGTGCAGCCGCGTTCAGCATTTCAAAGACTTAGAAAAAGAATGGCATCGCCGGTCGTACAACGAAAGACTCGCAAAGAGGACAAAAAAGAACCTAAGTCAGGCTTATCAAGTTTTAACAAGAAATTTTCACGTTCCATTCAAGATTTATTCTCATTTAGCAAATACAGCGCCGGTGATTCCGTCAACGTGGATGATAATGTATCTATAAATAGTAACAATACGCAGAAGTCTAAAAATAAAAAGCGGTTCAGTTTAAGTTTTCTCAGTGTGAGTCATGATCTGGATAAAATTGGTGATGATCCGATTATAACTTCCTGTTCTCCAAACTCCGGACCAATCGACAGCCCAACAAGACTTACTATTGAAGGTCATAACCTTGGAATCGGAAAATCGGACATTCTCTCTCTCAAAGTTGCTGGTTGTGATTGCACGGACACTGTGGAGTTTGAATCATCTGGTAGAATATATTGTACAACACATTTTTGGAAAGTGTGTAAGGGTCCTGTTATCATAGATACAATATCAGGAGGTATCGGAACACTGAAAGAAGGCTTTTGTTTCTACGAGGAATTGGATGCAAATGAAAATAGTAGTACGAATCCATTTGATAACAAAGGTGAACATGATAATGCCATAGAAACTACTAATGATGCTGATGGAAAAATTGACTTCCACCTGGGTGGAAGAGAAATTAAGGTAAGTCGGGTGTGTCTGCTCGGTTCGGAATATTTTCTTCCAAAATAAATGTTATGCAATGAGATGGAAATAGTTTACCTATACAGTGATATTTGCAGTGTTTAGTGACATGTTAAGTTGTTCATTATAAAATAACAGTACTTAAATGAAACAAGCTTTTTAATTATTTCAGGAATAATACTTCCATAAAAAAAAAATATTTCTGTTACATATCAAGTGAGTTAAGTCAATGGCCAAAATGTTCTTACTTGGTGTCGAAAAAGTTTGGTCACGAAGGTTGAAATTTTACAATTTTCTAAATGAGCACTTCTGTACGACATCATTTCCAGAAAATGTCACACATGATGTCGCCATGTACTGACGAAAACGAAGTGATCATATAGAGTAAATATTGTTTCCTGCTTGCAAATAATGACATCACATGTTGCATTTTCTTGAAATGACATCACTTACAGAAGAAGTTGTAAATCCCATAGCAGCGCTCAAATACTCTTTCCATCTATGTCGCTATGGGACAATAGTTTTTCTCATGCATGAGAGTTCTAAATAAAATGGATATTCATGATAAAAGAAGTATCTTTCATTATGCTAAATAAAGCCAGTGTACACAGAATTATTCTCATTTTATTTGTATTCAAACTTTGTGAACAAGCTTAAGAGATTTTATGAACATTTCAGTCTGGTTCTAACACATTACCAAGAATCAGGGATTCATCAGCTGTACCCACCCCAAACAGATCACCTTTAAACTCATCCACGCCTACAGCTCCTGGTAGATTTAAGAAAAAACATACAAGACATGCGAGTGAATCGGCAGCCAGCAAACAACCTCCGGTAGAACGTAAGTGGATCATTGTTGTGAAAATATGTAAATTCAGTTCTCAGTGTTGTTATATTGATATTTCCAGTGAAAATGATCATTGAAATTTACAGGTTATTATTATTTTTAAATAATTGAACCTGTTTTGGAATTGACATTTTCCAATTTAGTCGATTGGGTTATAAGATGGTCTTATTGTAAATTATAGTGGTAGTAAATTGGCCATAAAACAGTCCTTGAAAACTTCAAAAAGTTCTGGAAAAGTCCTTGAATTTTCTCTTGGATATCTTGTATGAAAATGTAGATTATAGTCCAAATTATTTTTCTTTACTATCATAATCTAGGACTGAAGTATTTAAGATGTAAGTCATAATTATATATGCCATATCTTGGGTTTACGGTACTTACAGATTACATATGTTACAATGGAAATCACTAATTATAAGTAAATGATAATGTATATTACCTTATAAAGTACCAACGTATCAGTGTAAATCAAGTGTACAAAATAGGAAGATCGACGCATTTATGTCAGGGGGGTCCTTGAATCTCAGCAAGGAACTCGCAAAAATAAAAACTCCCGAAAAAAAAAGAAATTTGCAAAATAAAGTGCCTGCAAAAATAAGGATTTTTACAGCAGTTCAATGTGAAAAATTTAACACTAGTTAAATCAACTGCTCACCTTATGTAAGCCGACTCAATCAACTGGTCCTTTGTTAACTATTTGAGTATTCTATTAGGCTTGGATGTTGATTGAAATTTGCATTATTTTGTATTGTTGACCAAGATAAGATCTACTTGTTAATGAACCCTCTGCTAGATGTGTTTGTATAGTACGTTGCTAAGATACAGTCATTTGCTTCCAATAGTTGGTACTTGATGAATTACATCCCTTGTCTGTGAACTATCTTCCATTATATTCTATATATACTTTCATATCATGTACATCACAGGTTTATATAATATTATATATTTACTACATTAATATACAGGTTCTCAATATATAAACAGATATAAAAAAACTAACTTATTCATTATGCTCATGTGGGCAGATGGCTCAGAAAGTTGAAGAAAAAGTGGTTGTCACATGCAAATTCTCTATTTTCTCAAGTGTCATATATTTGGGAATTACTCCTCTAAGTGCTTATCAGTTTGCCTATCAAATGGCTGATGATTAAGAACAAGGGAGGTAAATATTGTAGTCATGGCAACTATCTATTACACGTTAATCATATACAAGTGTTTCGTACATTCTTATTCACTTGTACACATATGTATCTTAACATTGTTCATGTTGCAGATATACTAAACTTGTGTTGTTATCAGATGTATTTGAAATTGTTGATGAAACTAAATACAGAAACTGAATTGTTTTCTGACATAATTACAGAAATAAATACAGGTGGACTGTGTTCATACGAATTCATCAAGTCCATATTATTCTCGAATTACACATAGTTTCGAATAGCCCATTTCAATTTTACTTGCCTAAGAAGATACATCGGGACCTGAAATTTATTTCAGATGATACCAAGTATTCAGATAGAAGATAGTTGAATAAACGAGGTTTGACTGTACTCACTGAAATACCAAGTTAAATGTCTGTCGCCTTGGAGACGAGTTAACAGACTTGATACATATTGTTAACTGATTAGTAGCAATCATTGGTATACATGTTAAGTTTGTTGCAACTTTATAACTTGGACAAATATGGTAGACTATTAGGAAAAGCTCTGTTTAACTGTGTATTACCAATAAATTCATTTGTTTAATAATGAAAGTTATGTATATATGATTTGCCTATTTCTGAGGTGCGTTGTTTAGAGGTATGGGAAGTAAGCGAGCCTGTGTAGAAAAGGTAGTTGTCTAGAAAATGCTTGTATGCTTTGCTAGCTACAAAATGGTGTCCACCACAACAGACAACATTGCTCTGCATGGATGCCATTTTGTTTAGCAAAGCAAGTACTGTTGTGAGATCATGCTACCTATCTATGCTTTTCCTATGTTTAAGAAACGGCACCGCTACTTTTCCCGACATAGCTCTAGGTAGAACTCTATTTTTCCTACCGCTAAAAAACGCGTCTCTCGATTTTGTTGATTACCATGTATGAAGTTACATGAATGTATTTACTATATTTACAGATGTATCCAAGGAAGAGCTTCAGGACAAGATTGTAAGATTGGAAGACGAGAATGCAGGTAAGAACTACATTTTGTTCTTTGTTCAACAATTTCTTGTTTAAGTTGTGGTCTCTTCGATTGATTTTGTGTTTGCTTGTTCCATGAAACATTCAACTGAAAGTGTTTCGAAAATGAGTTTTGGAAGCATTGCTGGGGTGTCAATAAAAGCCAGGAGCCAGTAAAATTACCCATAAACTTCAGCATCATCACCGGGCTACTTTTCTTGTATGAATGATCATAATTATATGGAGTACCCCCCAGGATTTCCTCAGCAACTATAATCTACAGAATATATCAAGCAACTTACAATTACATCAAGAAGGCCAGTTTTACTTGGCGTATTAATCTCATGGAAGATACTAACTGGGAAAAAATGTAAACGAAAAAAGGCAAAATGTTGCCTAGGTTTTCAGAAATGTGTTTAGTATGTTCACATGTGAAGGTTGATATAAGTCAGGGCTCTAGAAGTCTACTAGTCGTTGCCCCGGACTAGTCTAATGCTGAATCGAGCTACCAACACATGAGTTCAAAATAGTACTGGACAAGTCTGTTTCATTAATTTTAGATTGTGGAGTTGTCATTGTGTGTGTTTATTTGGTACTAATTTGGCAGATATTCTCGGACAACTAGCTTCCTATGTTGGACATTTCAAATTTAACATTTCCATTAGTCCGGGTCAATTGTCTTTGAATTTTTTTAGAGCCCTGTAAATCTTTGAATGTATTGATGAGGTTTTAGTATAAGTATATGGTAAGGTAAACTAAAACATTGATTATATTGAAATTCGTTACATGTATTTTGTTCTTGTTTCAGCTTTGAAGAAAGATAATGTAGAAATGAAGTCTTACATAGATAAGTTGGTGGCCAAATGTATGCTACACTGTCCGGAAGCATTAGCTCAGGAGGACGGAGAAAAAGCAAAACTGTTTGTACTTTGATGGAAGAAAAACCCAACCTAGAATGAGTTACAGTGGCTGGGAGACGTTGTCTGCAAGTTTCTTTGTCGTATGGTCCGATAATTAGTTAGAATTCAAATAAAATTTGCAATGTATGAATATTTTACAATATTTGGTTGACAACTGGTTATTACAGTGTAGGTTTAAGCAAGGGAATGCCCTAAGGAGTATAATTAACTATAAGTTATGGTTGAATTTTCCCTAGGGTTCCAAGTAACACATAGTATTCTACATGAAAACTATATCAATATTTGAATATGGTATCAAATACTAGTTGGGGGTAACACTTTATTGTTGATATGGATATGTAAATGACGTACCCTGCTGTATTGTGTACTATGATGGTTTTACAGTCCTATGTCTGACCGGATGTATACATGTACCTGTTTGATGAAGGGCTTCAACTGTTGCCTATCATAGAAAAGCAGTCATTGGATAAAAATGTCTTGGAAGAGGTTAAAATTATATTATAAGTGCAATGTGCTATATTTTGTTTAGTTATGTTACCAATTACAAACTATGTATACAACTCACATCATAAATGTTCAGTTGTTATGTCATACCCTGAATATTTCAAATAGCAACTCAGAACCAGAACCATCATATTTTTACTATTATCTTATTGTCTGAAATTTATGTCTCCCTGACGACAAATAGGGCCGAGTGTCTTCTGTGTTCAAGTACATCCTGAGTCGTTCAAAAAGTGAAAAGAATATTTAATTACCCGGGTATATGATATGGACCAAACATATTTTTATAATTCAGCATAAACTTGAAATTTACATAGATACACATTAGAATTGGACGGGAAATCTGTATTTATGTATTAATGCAAAGTTTTACAGCTTAGGAATTGTGAGTATAAATACAATTTTAGGTTACCAACATTTTCTATGCAAGTTACCATGGATGCAGTCATGCTGACTTAGTCTTATTTTTTTTTATATAATGAATATTTTGGAGAAAAAACATAACCTTCATCTTGATCCTTATCATAAGCACTTTTCCAAAACTCAAAACATTTCCGTGTATTTCTTTGTCTGGTTATGGCCTACAAATGTGAGAAAATTGCGGAAAGCTGGTAGGGTAGACATATAATAAATGTCTTATGACTTATGTTGAAGAATTTGTTACTGGTATGTAAATGTTCTCTGGAGGCAGCAGTTTCATATTCATTGTTCTCTGTCTGTTTTAGTGTTCTGTGTGTTTGTGAAATGTATTTAATATAGTGTGACTGACTTCTCAATTCTTCTCAATTTGGTTAGATGGGAGAATTTTATAAAATCTTCTTTATGGTGAAAGGATACAGGGATACTGTATGAGTTTAACTACCCTTACATATCAGTTTTTTTCAACCGGACATTTTTGTGGTCTGCTTGATAAGATAAGTTTAAGAATTATACACATACTTACAATGAAGAAACATGTACGATGCTTTCCTGATATATACCATAATTTCTGTACTCGGTCTAATGAAAAAATGCTGAGATGTGTCCTGTAGCATTTTATAGCCTATGTTAAATATGCTGTGAGGAAGCAGAGCTTACTAGCAGATTCTGTTAATGTATTGTTTTTCTTTAATGTAGAGCTGTCAACGAATGGCAAATTTGGTGTTAAAATATTTAGTCTTCGTTCAGGAGTGAGAAATTTCCACTTGTCAGACGACTTCCTTTTCTTGGACCCAAGATGGTGAAACAGAGGTAATCTGATTAGGTCAGACGTATGCAAAAATGATAATGTTGTTCAATGGTGTCTTGAAGATATCTTCTGATTTTTTAAGTTTTTGTTTTCTTGCCCATGAGCAATCGCATCCATTTGATGACCTATATCTGCTACTAGTTAATAATTTCAAACATTCGTTGATATCCCTTGCGTATTGATAGTGCTTCATCCTTTATTTTCTTTTGTTCATTATGTTTGTTTGCTCTTTGTTTTACATGTACTGTGTAAGTGTATATTTTGCACAAGTCAAAAAAGTCCGGAATCGACGATTATAGATGTTTTGTGACCGTCACAATGAGTATCATTACATTGATTAGTCAGGAATGTATAAAGAAAGTTCAGTACCGTATGTGAGAAAATGTACACCGGTTAAAATTTTCATGAAATTTTGGAAATCACGAAATACGCAAACATTTTCCCATCAAGAGGTTTACCACATATTCAATATACTGTTTACTTGTATTTCATGGTACTTATAAACTAACGTAATGGAAAAAATATTACTTTGATTTTTTTGTGTCAATTTCTTTTTTACGGTTATGCCAAATTGTTTCAATGTAGGTGTTGTTGTCAAAACAACAAATACTTCGAAACCAGAAGCAAACAGTATATATGATGGTACAATTTTCATGAATGATTATACGGGTTGATGGGGATTAGTGTATGACCAATATATGTCTTCTCTGATATTTAGTTACATTTTTGTTTAAAATAATCTCACTTAGTTATTGTGTTACATTGATGATGAATATTGATTTACTTTTTATGATGTAAAATGACGTTCAGAGCTATTGCTGCCATAGAAACTGTTTGCAATATGTATGCATGTATATAATTTCATAAAGCAGCCTGAATTTGAATCTGTAGTACATTAATCTCACATGTATATTTTGCATTTTGCCAGATCTTTTGATGAAAAATATTTGTTTATTTCATGTTTAATATGCATGTTTGAATTGTTGTTATATTTTTTGCAGAAACTGGATTACAAGGTATTTACTGGTTGCATCAACACATTGCTTGTTTTATATCTACTAGTACATACATTTCATCAGTTCAGTTGAAAAAAGATCTGTCTTGTTAAAAACAAATCACCATTTGGATATCTCTAGTTTCGTAACACATAGATGTATGTCAGGGACATGGCATGCTGGAAGCTGGATCATGAATTTTATGAGGGGGAGGGGGGGGGGGATATTGACGGGGTATATTTTGTGACTATTTTTTGCATTTTCCAAAGTCTAAGTCTTTTCTATTTTTATGTATTTCATTTTCATGGTAAACAGAAGTTTGTCACACTATACACCTGTATGATATACAAGTGAACATAATAATAGCAAGAGATGAATTCTGTTTAGGACAATGAGTGTTTTATTGTGTATTGTTCCACAGGAGGTTGCCATGAGTTCTCTCCCTTCTTTCATTTCTATAGTTATATATGATATTATACATATATGATAAAAGGGATAAAGGGAGATAATTCGTAACAATCTCCAGTATATTGTTTTTGCTTTGAGAATTAGTATTCTGATTTTACATAAGGGAACAAATAAAAGCAGTCATTTGTTATTGAGATGAATTGTTATACATGTACAACTATGCACTGTTTGTTTATATTGCAAATAATGTGCCAACATCTTGTTATTGATTGCAGTCATTTCTGTGTTAATGATAGTAGATATAGCAATTTACAATTTGTAAGAGTTGTTTCCCCTTCTGTTATTTTTGTTTCCACTGTCTGCAACTAAAAACACTCCTTCTCCATAAAAAATTCTAACCGTATTAGATAAAGCAAAGCTACATAATAATTTAGAAATATATTTATACCCCCACAAACTTCGTTTGTGGGGGTATATAGGAGTGAGCTTGTCGGTCGGTCGGTCTGTCGGTCGGTCGGTCTGTCTGTCGGTCGGTCGGTCGGTCTGTCGGTTTTCATGGTTTCCGGACGATAACTCATGAAAGGCTAGACAGATTTGAAAAAATTTTGGTACACAGGTGTAACATCAGAAGATACAGGTCAAGTTCGATATTGGGGCTGGTGGGGCCAAGGTCAAGGTCACTGTTACTAAAAATAGTTTCTCTTACTTTCACTTACTAGCAAATGGTTTGTTTTTAGTTGTAAACGACTTATCTTTCTGTGAAAATAACTGTTATTTCTAGCATATTGTTTGATATATTTTGCATTGATTTAGTTCCATTTTGCCCAGCTTTTGGTGAGCAATTCTATACAAGTTCAGTTTTTTATTTCACAGGAACTGTTGATTAGTTCTTACTGTTCTGTTGGCAGCATTTTTGGTTTATTACATTCAGATACTAGCAAATGGTTTGTTTTTGTTGTTGAAGACTCGCCTTTCAGTGAAAATAACGGGATTTCTTTTAAAATCCATTGAAATAAGGCATAATATAATGTTATATCCAGGTAGTTTGATTATTTGATTAAATCTGTGAAACTGCAGTCAAGGACAATGGAACAAAATGTCTTGATTGCGAATATAAATTGTATCAATTTAATACGCTTTGTTGCTATATTTGTTCGAATTTGAATGCAAAATGTTCAGATCTTGGGAGTTAAAATCAAATATATTGGTGTTACTAGTTCATACTCTAGTCGAATGTATCATTATATTTCTTTGTGACAAAGTGCTATATATTACTGTTCATTTTTTCTATTTTATTGATTTTGACCTGACTCCCATACTGTGGTATTCATATCACCTCCGAAATATTAAAATGTACACAATTCTTATTATAACCCCACTTCAAAATATGCAATGGGGGCTATATGGGAATCACCACTTGTTCCGTCATGTCACATAACATGGTTTTCCATGAATTATTTCTACCAAGCCTAGTTGTGTATATTGTCGGCACATTCTGATTGTGGTCCTGTAGTGATAGATAGTGATAGATAATTTCATTGTCTTGACTGGCGGCCATCTTTGAATTTATCAAAAATATGTCTGACAAAGCGGTATTGTGGGGGTATTAATCACCTTCAGTGATAGCTCTAGTTATGTATTTGGCATGAATTTGAAACCTATAGGTACTACACGCTATTTCGGCCTTACAGAATGTTAACGTGTTATTTGAACTAACAATGGGATGATAATTATTTGATCTGGATCTGTACAAAGTTTTAAACACTAATCAAGTCCTCATTGGATCATTTGTAGTGAGTACTGTTAGAATAAAACCATATTAACATCAATTATCAATTATAAAATGCTATATAAGGATTCCTTATTTACATGCTGCTAAAAATAGAAACACTTTAATAGTAAAAGGTACGTATACGCTAGTAATAGTGCTGTGTTTAATTATATACAAGGTAAAAGCATCATATATGTATCATCAATAACATGACATTACTGGGATTTGATCCGTTCATGGGATACCTTGACTGAATTAACTTATATATAAGCTGTTGTGTTGTTGCAAACTTTGTAGAACATTCAGTCTTACCGACCATTGTCTTTGGTCTTACTTGATAAAGTTCTACAATACTATACTAATACTTGCTAGTATTTTCTGTGATAATATTCTGTTTATGAATCTGTTAATAATTTGTGTTGATTTTTACTTTGTGACTTTATTGTTTAATTGTGGTATACAAACAGGGAAATATTTTCTTCAAAACATGACTGTCCAGTTTGCATTAGTTAACAATTTTTTTCTATTCAATGTTTTGCAGGGTATATAGTTCATGTCAAGGTTTGCTGAAGAATATCTCCGAGTCTTTCTGTATGAATGTTTAACATGTTTTATTGATTTTGTTTTTGATGTAGACATGTTGTACAGTTTTATTGGTGATTAATTAAAGCAACAGACTTCCAAATTTTCAGTAAAAGAAAAAAAAGAAAACATTTGCACTGGCTTTATATATAATAGAATGGAAACATATGAAGGTATTGTTTTCACTTTTTTCTGCGTGTATTATCAAATTCTACGAGTGTTTCGTTACACATTTACCTGAAAGAATACATAATTATTCTGTATGTGTTTTATTACCATGTGTATGTTGAGATACTGGTAGATTCACAATTACTGACCAATAATCAAGATTTCTGTTGAGGCGGACCATTTCATGATTTTTGTTAAATCACAACAGATTTATAAATCATTAATTAATTTTGTTATCGTACAGAAATTGAGGAACTCGGTACAGATTGTTCATTTGTGTATGAATTTTTCGACAGGGTCACGAAGATTAAATCTTCCATGCTCAGTTTTGATCCCCTTTTGCTGCAGATACTGTAATTTAAGAAAAAGTGGATTTAATTTTTGTTAGTACAAAACTATGACATTTTACCACGTCTTTGTTGTTGTATCACTTATAACACCATATCAATTTTTTTAAAGCCATATCATTTGTCCTATGGTTGTGAATTTTATAAAAAATATTTCATTTAATATATTTTTCTTTTGTTTAACAAGGTACATTATACTGTCTGTATTCTGTTGTTTTTATTGTTTATTGAAACTGTTGTCTATCCAAACCAGTCTATCCATACCATGTATGATATTTCTAACAGAGCGACAATCAAAACTCGATACTTACCCATAGGTACATTGACATATTCATTGTTAACATTAGCATTAAGTTTAAAGAATAGGAAATTGAAGCACATGTTTTAATATTCCTTGTGTTCCAATTCTATTCGACAAAAAATGTAATATCATCTTGAATGTGAAATATGCTGAATTTATCTTCATTGTAAGCATTGCTTTGAATTGCATGCGTATGGAATTTGAAAAGTTCACTCTGTACAAACAATTTTTTTTTTACTGTTTTGTTCCCAAAAAGAATGATCATTAAAGTATTTCGAAATGTCGAGAAATCTGTCCGATTGATGCTTTCAAAAATACATGATAATATAATTGGTTATAACTCAGTATTTGTTCTATAAATTTTAATATTACATTGTATATTTATTTGGATATATGACATGCAAAGATTATTTCTGTGTTTTAGATTCATAATGATTTCATTGTACAGTAAAATCTCAATAATAAGACCACCATTGGGACCCTTAAAAACTGCTTTATATTCA
Source organism: Mactromeris polynyma (assembly GCA_032209605.1). NCBI lineage: Eukaryota > Metazoa > Mollusca > Bivalvia > Venerida > Mactridae > Mactromeris > Mactromeris polynyma. The sequence continues at coordinate 53,691,002 of JASFXZ010000001.1, forward strand.
GGTGGTCTTAATATTGAGGTTGAATAAAGAGTAAAACAGTGAAAATGGACTTGAAATTTGTGTTTTTAATTTTGAGATGGTCTTATTAAAGAGTTGATCTTTAAGTGAGGTTTTACTGTATTTGTGTAATTAAAATAACAAATGTCATGTTGCTTTATGGAAGAATTCAGATCTATTTTTGTTCAAGCTATTGTTTTTTGGTTTCTTCATCGAAAAAAAATATAGTCGGTTACATATCCTTCCTCCATGTTGTGAAAATGTTCATTATATAAATAATATATTTGATAAAATATGAGTCCAGCAAATATTTTGACACCATGTTTTTGTTACAAAGTGATTATTAAAGAAAAGTGTTATTTCCAACTTGATCTATTTTTCACATATATCTATACCACAGGAGATTATCACCAGTTCTCTACCTTTATTCCTACTATAGTATATATTTTATTATATACAAGGGATCAAGGGAAAGAACTCTAGAATGGATAAAGGGAGAGAACTCATGACAATCTCCTGTGATCTATATATATACTATTAAGATTTTACGACAAATACAGGGGATCGATTATTAGTGGATTGTTTGATAATGCATTTCTATATTTTGACTATCGAAATTATGATTATTTTTCAAGATTGTGTAGGTCAACAAATCAACAACAAAATTAGCGTAATATAACTTAACTTTGTATTTTATATAGGAATTAAATCTTTGATGGAAAATTAGGTGGTTTGTTTCATTTTTTGTGAAGTAGATATTGACAATAATCCAAAATATTATAGACAATACTTTCATTGCATTCCTCATACTTATAAATGCTTCCATTGTTATCTATGTTAGTGTATTTATATAGTTATTCCAGACTATTATCATGTATAGCTATGTAGTTATCTGTGTACAGGGTATATACATGTATTCATGTTTATTGTAATCATATAATGATTATTTCTCAGTTATCTTTATAAATTGCTATCACTGATTGCTAGACAGATTGTTAGCTATTATACAGCTGTATGCTTGAGTTTTCATTGTAATTTGTGCTGATTCTGCAAGAAGTTGCGAACTTATTTCGCAATCAATGTACAATACGTTAGTTTAAACTATAGTGTTTAAAAGACGTGTCCAGTAGCATTTTTAAAGCCTATGTAAATTATTCTAACTTGTTAGGTGCTTTTACCAGGATATATTGTATTATTTGAATCTTTGAGAATTGTTTTAAACTAGGTCGAATGTTGATCAATGAATATTTTTTGTTGTGCAAAAATTTTACTGATGCCTTTTGAAAATGCCTGACAGACCATTTTGAGAATCTGTAGTTAACAATATAATTGAGAATACATTTCTTGTATATGATTCATGCTTTATGATTTATTATATTTAAAGCATTATTACTGATGACCAGAGTTATATCAAGGAATTAAAGTGAACCTTGTGTATGTGTGTGTAAATCAGGAAGCAGATAGGCTTGGTTCGGCTTTCTTCCCTCGATATCGGGGTTATTTTGCTAGTTTGTGCTAAATCGGCAGATTTTGTTACCATAGTATAATTGTGGGATATAAAGGTTTATTTTTGTAATATGAGTGATCATGAAATGATTAGAATCACTGTATGTATATGTTGATTGTGTTACCTTAGTTCTTGTGTTTCATTCTAACATCATGTTATGTTTGATGTATTTTAGTGTAGCGAGTGTTTTGTTTGTTGTTGTGAGTGAATTGTTTTCGTTGTTACTTTTTTTCCAAAATCAGCTGTATTATATACATGATCTGAACTGATACATTGTCAAGGCATTATACATGTATTTATGAATCGTATAAATATATTTGCCATATAAACTACATCTGTCTTCTTATTTATGTTTGTGCACAGAAGATTGTCATGAGTTCTCTCCCTTTATCCCTTCTAGTGTATATGTATATTTCGTGACCATCTCCTGTGTGTTTGTGAGGTTGGCTTCTGTAGCACTGTGGTTTAGGGCTGCCGGACATTGAATAACTTGTCTGTCAACACTACAGGTCCTGAATCACCGAACAGTTAACTGACTTTTTAAGTAAGTTACTTCAGTGCTACAGCGTTGCTGCAGAGGTCATGGGCGTGAACCCCAAGTGAGTCACTAAATGTGTCTAGTATTTGAAATTCCTTCTGTCCATCACAGCAGTAAATGCCATACGGCACTCCTGTCTTTATGACAAATAATAAATTATTACAAAATTAACTTCATTTAAACATTTATTTTTGTCAACATTTTTCTTCGAATTTTCTTATGAAGAATGACCCTATTACCAGCTAGAAGTTATGATACATAAACTATATAGACATAATTAACAACAATGATTTACATACGATATACAGAACACAAACTCTCATCAAAATGCTGGAACCAATTATCTACTTACTTTTAAAGTAGATCTATAAAATCAGTACTTGTATTGAACTAATACAAACATGCAAGGGATTTTCTTCAATTGTTCTGTAGAGTAACTCTGCTGTGAACAAATATATAAGTGAACACAATTTAGGCCTAATAATGGATGGTTGTTTGAGTATTGTAAATTTTATTGAAATAAAAACACTGACCAATGGTGATACTGATTATTTTTTCGAATAGTTACTGACTAAATTGACTTCAAATACAAACAAGGAAAGAAAACGAAAAATAACTCGGAACATATTCTAGAGCCTGTTATACAAACTGAAAACTAAATAACATGAGGCCCATGAGGGCCTGATGCTTTACTGGCAACATAATGTAGCACATGGACCTTTGATAAGAATTTTTCTTGACATGACAATTTTCGAAATTATTCTCATTATAACTATAGAAAACCTGTGACCCCTGGGTGGGGTGGATTTTGACACAAGAGGCATAATTTGACCAATCGTTGAAGGAGACCAATAAATGCTACATACAAAATATCAAAAGCCCTGGGCCGCGCAGTTTTTCAGAAGATTTTCAAAGATATTCCCTATCTAAGTCCATGTAAAACATGTGACCCCTGGGTAGGGACCAATATTGACCCAAGGGACATGATTTGAACAATCTTGGTTGGGGGGACCACTAGACAATGTTACATACTAAATACGAAAGCTCTGGGCCTTATGGTCTGGACAAGAAGATTTTTAAAGTTATCAATTTTAAAAATATTTTATAGCTCCTGTGCCTATAAATGCAACAGACCATGACCATTTGAACAACTTTGAAAGAGGACCACCAAAGGAAAGTGCCTGTAAAGTTTAGTTAAAATTGGCCGAACAATTTAGGAGGGGATGTCGTTTGAATGAAAAGTTAACAGACTGACACATAAACTGTGGATTTATACTATGGATTTATACTTAAACTAAGGATTTATAAATAAACTGGATTTCTACTTAAACTATGGATTTATACTTAAACTAAGGATTTATATATAAACTGGATTTCTACTTAAACTAAGGATTTATACTTAAACTAAGGATTTATATATAAGCTATGGATTTATGCTTAAAGTATTGAAATAAATTATCATTAATATCACTTTAATATTGTATGTTGAGAACAACGCGATGTAAAAATAAAAGTACTATAATAAATAAAATACAAAGAGACAACAAAAGCTAGAGTTTAACAAAAAATAACAAATCAATATATACAATATATCGAAGAAAATATTAACAAAACAAAATATCATGGAATGCTTCAAGGAATGATGGTGTAAAATCATAGCAATAAAACTAAAAATAATGTACATATGTATGTCATATGGAATGATTATAGAACAAAAAATTGGTCCATTTACTCACTTTACATACAAGTAAAAGATTTACCCAATGAATCAGACAACAGTTCAACCAATTTGCTTTCTATACCTAGAATATTGCTTAAGTAAATGCTAAAGTTTGACTCACTACTTACAGAAAAAATCTCACTTAAAGACCACCTCGAAAATAAGACCAGCTCACTGATAAGACTACGGTATATTTTTAGGGATGTTTTTTTATATTTTTCTTCCGTATTTTAACAAAATAATCAGACCACCTAACAGATAAGACCGACTATCTTCAAAACCAATGGCGTGTTATTATTGAGATTTCACTGTAGTAACTAGTCACTAGAGATAACTTTGAGTGAAATATTTATGACAACTACAAAGAACTAGACTCAACATAACTCCAAAACAATGAAAAGGTTTATTACAGCGCAAATAGAGACTGGCTAAAGATCTTTGTTCTACATGAGATGAAACCAGAGATTCTAAAAACATTGATGTCAAATTGCTGATTGAATCTTTCATCCTGTTAAACTACTAGTTACATGTATGAAAACAATACAGCTACTGGTATAGACAAACCATGTCACTTCAAGAATGGGCCATTCTGATCTTATTCCAAGCATTTTAGTAATACTATGTACAGGGAATTAATGAACAGCAATAATACCTGTATATATCATTAAACATATTTTAACATATCTTAAAGCTTCAGTTCCCGATTATGTATGGGACGTAGACATGAAAACTAATAACGAGAAATGATTGAACTAGTTCTGGAAATTTTGAAAGTAGTTTCAGGTGTAAATGTATCACAGAGATTCAGAAAAAAATAGATTTATGTCTCGTTTGTAAATAGCAAGCTAAATATAGACACACGAACATACATAATGTCGTACTTTACTATCAGTAACAAGTAAATTAGTATTATAAACAGAAAGAAACAAAAATATACCAAAGGCGTGAAATCACAGACAATTACATGAAGATCATTTAAAGCTAAGACAGAAACACGAGCTAAAATCTAACATAACATAATGAAGTTCAAAGGGAAATAAATTGCACAAGAACAAAAATATGTCAGTCAAACCACAGGAGATTGTCATGAGTTCTTTCCCTTTACCCATCTAGAGTTCTCTCCCATTGCCCTTTCTATGTTCGTAGTAAATATAAATGTTCTATAAAAGGGACCAAGGGAGAGAACTCGAGATGGGATAAAGGGAGATGACTCTAGATGGGATAAAGGGAAAGAACTCATGACAAGCACCCGTTAGTAAATCCTAGTAACTAATTGTTGGTAATAACAGACGTTAAATCAATAACCAAAACATAAGAAAGTGGTCAGATTGAATCATGAGATAAGAAACAAAAAAAAACGTGCCACACATGGACAAGTATCACAGACAAGTTACACACTCAAAAGTAATTTCTGGATATGGGTGAGGAAATAGAATCCTATATACTTTGACAGAAAGTAAATATATTATGCTATTTTTATTAACCAACTTAACACACAGATTCAAGTTTGGTAGTATATATTGCACTACACTGAAAAAGTCAAGACTACAGTATCTAGAACACATGAAAACAAATGAATGAATGGATTTGCGTAACAAAAGTATATACTTGATGATAAGAATAAAAAACAAATATGTAGAAAAAAGTTTGAAATAATCATTAAAAGCAACAAAAATGATACTAAGAAACATGTGAATGTTTTCAACACATGGCTTAGACACATAAACGCCAATTATCATATTACAATAAATATGTCTATTACATTAAAGGGTATTCCCTACAAAATGACGTTAACATTTTATCTAGAACCTGTGGTAGAAATGTAAGATCTTAACAATAAAATAATGAGAGTATTAACTTTCTGTTAGGAAACTGAGAACACATGATATCATTAGTTAATTACTAAATACAAACTTAATATCAATAACGTGAGTGTTCATACTTTCATACAAAATGTTTAAAATAAAGTACACACCAAAATGTAAACTTTATTCCACCAATGATTTGTAAGTCATTTCTGATTAAAATATCGAACTTTCTCATTACAGCTAAAAGCTTAGAAAGCATTTGTTTACATTAAATATGCCCAATCAAGAAATGCTCATCCATTTACTAGAAGAAAACATAAATACATGTATATAGAATATATAACAACACATATATTTCAATTTAGGAATATTTGGAATGTACAACACCTGGCCAAGAATGTAGACAAATTATAAACATAAGTCTTCTACCTAGTTACACAAACATGCTAGACCTAATTTATCTACCGAATCTCAATCGCCAAGATGAATGATGAAATAACCCAAGCATCTGATTGATGCAGACAATGTGATGTAAATATTGAAAACCCCACATGATAGTTACAATCTATTTTTAAATCATTTGAAACCTAAAAATCAAATTAACATTTCTAATAAACGCAAACCCAGGAGATAATATCATCATAAATTGTACTTTCAGATCAGATTAATGTGATATCTTTTTTAACGTAGAACATGCTTCAGACCACAACAAACAGTATGAACACAAAGACACATCATAGTCGTACCAGTTTCATAAAATCTTGCACTCATTTCACTTGTACACAAATGTGTTCATTTTGCATCATTCATTAACAGATAACTCATAAAATGTGATAATATTGCAAATTTGGCAAAGATGCCGACAAAGAGGAATGATATTGGATTTCATCAACAAAACATACATGGCAATTTTAGAGTCACAATTTGACATAACAAAGAATCATACATAATTAAATCCAGGTATACCTATAATTCATTCATTATGACACTTGACTACTAAATATGTAGAACATTGTTCTTCATGAAGTATAACCAATCAAAAACTCTATGTTTCCAACATATGGTAATAAAACATGTGAAATAGTAATCAAAGGACTGAAGGTCCAGGGAGACTCTTCCAATACAAGACTGCACGTTATCCATTTTATCGTATTAGAAATTAATACAAGACAATTTGGGTGAACTCATTTGCCAAAAATGACAAATATAATCCAGAAAAGCTGTTTATATCAAGACTCCCGCCATTCCACAATTGATATATCCCTGAAAAATCAGCCATTATACTCATCAAATCTATAATAAAATCAGAAGACTTTACATGTACTATTTTCTTGAGATGATGAATATGGCGATACTTCGAGTAGACCATCCGGTTGATGATGATAGCAATGAGACGCTGAAGCGCCTCAAAAATTATCTTTTTCATCCATTTAAACACCAATAAAGAACGAATCATTACTGTTATACAGACAAGTGTATGCTAAAGCATTGTTGAGAGGCAAAATTGAAACAAGACCATCAGGTTCTTTGTTTACAAGCTTTCATCCTTTGATGTACATTACAAACATCTTTACAGCTTTAAATATACACAGCATTTGATGCCTACTTCATTTATAAAGTTATGTTACAATCTATTGATCCAAAAGTTAAAAGTTGCCATTATATAATTCATGTGCATATTTGACAATTTGCATAATTTTCCATGTATTATACTAGTCTTAATTAGTAGTTGCCAAAATTTTTAATGGTCACTCATGAGTTACGCAACAAAAACTGTTGATAGCGCAAAAATATTTACATGAAAATTTGTTAAGGCGTTTGTTGAACTACTTGTTAATGTGTTTAGCTCAATAAAATCATGTACATGCAGTCAAGTTTTTTACAAAAACTGAAAAAAATACTGGATTTTTTAAAACATATTTCATACATATATACATATGATCACACTTAACCCATGCAAAAACACTATACAAACTTAACACATACATTTTTACATCAAATGAACTTAGCAGAACCTTCCATCAAAACTGTACATGATAAAATGTTTACAAATTAGTCCCGATTTGCATTTTTGTTTCTGAGAAACATGCATATGATTTGGCTATGAACAAGCTTAACATTGGTCACTGTACAGCACATTTATGTGGTATCCATGTAGCAGATGGGCAACATGCGCACCTTTCATGAAGTGGGCGGGGTGGAATAAGGTCAAGGTCATCATCATCAGGCTCAAGGTCAAGGTCGTACCCATCCTTGATTAACTGCTCAGTAATCTCACGCTGAGCTTCTTTTGTAAGACTTGGCACTGCAAACTCATCTTCATCACTTAGAGAAAAGAAATAAATGATAAAACAGACATATTCTTCAAAGTTGGTCTGAAAGCCTATGGACAAGTAATAATGCCTTTTTCACATATCACGTCGAGGGAGTTAATCAATGTTTCAAAGTTGATTTTTGCAGAAAACACATCAGGCATGCAAACTGGTATTCACTGCAGTGATTTTTCAGATCAAATTTCTTAAGACAACAGAAATAAGACTTTAAGGTGGAACCAAGCTTTGTTCCAATAATTGCTGTCTACAATATGTTCTGGGAGAGATATTTACACATTGAACATTTTATTATTATAGCTACAGTAAAACCTCAATAATAAGACCACATTTGGGACCCTTGATAACTGGTCTTCTTCTTGAGTTGGTATTAATATTGAGGTTGAATAAAGAGCAAAACAGTGAAAATGGACTTGAAAATTGTGGTCTTATTATTTATTGAGTTGGTCTTTAAAAGTGAGATTTGATGGTACATTGTATATGTATAATGTCTATGTTCAGATAAAAATTCTACATTGCACAGAGAACTGAGACACATGAAAAGCAGACTAACAAAAAAACCCATTAAAACAGATGGGGAACAACACAGTGTGTTATACAATACTGGGAAATATAGGATCAATGCCTTTATTTTATATAATCATTTTCCTTAAAAGGGTCCATTAACATTTCAGCAGTATGGCGAACAACCAATAGTACATTGTTGACAATATGTATGGACATTTTGATGTGACAAATTAAGTGCTTACTTCGAAGTGTCTTTGTTGCTTAATTTTGATTAATAGAATTAAATAAACATGAAAATGTATGTAAGTGTTATGAAACTTGTTTCTTTCCATTTGTACAACAGAAGAGGTTTAGGAATTAATGGACATTTGAGTAAAGTTTTTTTGAAGCAACGCCATTTTGTAGTTTTTCATTTTATTCTTAATACATGTACTTGTATTTTGCAATTTGAGGAAAAGTAGAGGTCCAATTTTAATACTGTTGGTAATAAATGAAACTACAAAAATATGCATGTTAGAAAATGTAAAAACTTTTTGGTCACTAATACAGGTTTTGTTGTGGAACAGCTCGAATACATTGATTGTCTTACCTATCATCAGATACTATGGCTACAAGAGGGGTGGCATCATGTGACAAGGGTATACCATTGTGTTTGTTTGGAATATTCAGTCTGAAACATTACAAACATATAAGTATATCAGTGGTGACTCCATGCTACCTATTATGTACTTAGAAAAACTCTGTCCGACATTTTGTAAAAAGTCATTTGAAATAAAATCGCCTAATAACTCAACTGGCAGGGTGGTCACTTTGAGTGCAAGAGGTTCTTAAGTTAATTCCCCAGTCGAGGCATGCCAATCACGTGAAAAATGGTATTGATATCTCCTTCACTGTCTATAAAGGTAGTACAAGGAGATCAGGTTCAGATCAGATTCATTCTGATGGTGAATACCATGTTGGCTGTGCAAAAACTTCAGACCTCATGTCAATTGTTGATCATAATGCAATGTTAAATGACATACTTTTATATCAAGTATACTCTTAGCCACCATGCCCCTTCGAAGTTTCAAAGTTGTTGCCTAAAATATTATGGTCATGCAATGTGAAAGTACTAAATACAATGAACTTTCTTATACACATAATCTTTTCCATAATCTTTTTAGAAAAAAATTTACATTCTCAATGGTTCCATTTGACGCTGGTGGTGACTCTTTGACCTCTAGAATTTCCAAAAAGCTCATTTGACCCCAAGGATTTTTGGCTAAGGTCAATTTCTCTCTAAATTATAAGTAATTAGGCTATGAAATGGCGAAATCCAGTAAAAAATAATCAAAATGACCCTTGCGATATAGCATATAGTGGAAGCCCTGATTCTGTATATTCAACCTACCTCGCTCTCGGTATCAGGAAAGAGCGTTTCTTTGGCTGAGAATCTACGATATCCTTCTTTTTATTTTTCTCTCGCTGTTTTTCTGAAAGTAATTATTTATTGATTAATTTTTTTAACAGATTTGGTAAGGAATAACATTCTTTCTACTAAAAATATTTTCTATTTTGCAGAATTTGCCTTGATTTGAAACATTTAACACTTCACTTTCTCTGGAGAAACTTCACTGTAACTGAATATCCATTGGCATAAACTGGTGAAGGTAACAATTTCTGACATGAATATATCATATATGTATGGAAAACTCTTTTCATGTAATGACACCTTATGTCATTCCATGTGAGTAATCAAAATGGTAAGTTAGTATATTCTTATGTCAAAAAACCCTTCTTTTGATCTGATGTTGAAAATAGGCTACTTTTGGTATAGAAAAATGTCAACATCAAAGTAATAGACCGTATTTGTGTAAAATGAAATGCAATTTAGGAAGTTACTAGTAACTACTATACAGGCTTACAGCTACCTGAGAAGAGAAAAAAATAATATCATGCAGCTTTAAGAAATGTAAATATCAAATCAATACAATGTGTATAGCAAAATGGTACAATATCATCATAATTTCGTCAAATCATATGAAAAATAATATATTGAAGTTATTCACAATTTCATGTAACTATGATTTGCTGGGGTTGATCCATATTGCTTTTTAAAAATAACTGACTAAAAACAGTACATGAAATGTAAAAATAGTTTGACTTAAAATTCTCCTTTTCATTTGCCAAATACATAAAAAATGCTCCATTGGTGGGTATGGGTATCAGTCCCCAAAAGCTGTCTTACTCATTACAATGTAGTACCCTGTACAAGTATTTATTACCAATCTTTTTCTGTAAATCTGATGTTCTTCTAATACTCCTTGCAGTATTTTGTGACAAAGATTTCTCCTCAATCACTTCATTTTCTTCCACCTAGAAAAAGTACAAAACCAGAAATAACACTTGCAAGAAACACAATATGAAAACTATCTGGATGGCTGAAGTAACCAAGGGAAATAGGCCACCAAATACGGGGCTAGATCCATCAACCCCCCCAAACACAAGCATGGCGCTCCACCGACCGACCGAGCTAACCAAACACCACTACACTCCTCCATTTTTCGGCACTTGAGCTCAACCAACTTTGTCTGTCAAACATCGCAGCTATGACTAAACTAAAATAAGTAAAAAGTGTGCCCAATGCAGGGCTCTAAACCACCACCCTTCAGGTTTAACTCTAGCATGCTACCGAATGAGCCATACTCATTATGTCCTGTGTTCAGTAAAGGTGTTTGGGGCTTATGTTTGAAATTTGGTTCCCCGTGTGCAGTGAATGTGATACAGTGAGCCTGGGATACAAACTGTTTCGTAACGTTAGCGACTGTTAATGTAACTGAACCGCAGGACTGGTGACTGTTTAAGGTCCTAGTCCTACACAAATACATTTTAAATTAAAGAAAATCACATAGAAGACGCATCGATCTCAGCTGGACATTTTCAAACTATGAATTTATAGATAAATCTGCATCATTGCAAATAATATAGTATAAAAAGTGTACATTCGTACCTCAAATTAAAGTATGTTCGAACAAGTTCGAGTACGAAAGCATACTGTAACATTATAATTTAGTTACCTGCGACATAAATGATGAATTGGAAGCCGATTTGTTGTCGCTATCAATTCCACTGTCATCTATACTGTCCATTCTCTACAAAATGTACACATTCATGTCTGTGACAGACGAATAAAAGAAATAAATATGCATTTATTTACGTTCCGTTAAAAGCGGAAGTTCATGACAGGACAAGTCGTACCCTCGCTATTTCGTAACCTCCAAAATTTTGTCAAAGTTGTTACCCAGGCATCGGTCAAGTCATACCCTTCATTTGATCGTATCTTCTCTTTGGTAATATCGTGCCCATATTTCATAAAATAATGATATACAGTTTTTCAGAGTGTCTAAGTATGTGATCACACTTTACGCAAAGATTTAAAGGTCTTTGATATCATTTTGGTCTTTGCTTTACCTGGGACCAAGCTTTACGTAAATACTTTTTGTTTCCAAATGAATCTTCCTTTAAACTTTCTCTCATTGTGATTTATATGTTACAAATGGATAATTATAAAAAAGCTGATTGGATAGATATTAGAAAAAGTAATGTCATTGTGTCAGTATATATACTCCATGTAATTGTATATTTCTTATGGTGGCATATTACTGCTACCAGTTAGCATGATTATGTTACATTTTAAGTGAAATTCCACGGACAAAACCATATGGCCGTGGAAATTCGCAAACCATAACTAGATAACCCGTTAGTGTAATATACATCATTAAAAGGTAAGAGGTGGCAGTTCTGAGCACTTTCAAGCCTGTTTCTAGTCTTATACTATGTCTTAGTCTTATGATACCGAAAATGTATCACGAATATTAACTAGATAGCTAGATTATTATCGCAATAATTAAGTGGTTAACACTTCGCGAACGCTATCATGCTAACTGATGGCAGTAATATGCCACCATATAATTTCACTACTGGTACATTCACATTCAAGTTGTCTTATATACAGTTACTAATGTTAAACTTATTCAATAAGGTTTAAAGTAGGTCTCATGATAAGTTATTTTATTATGCCACGGACATATATGGTTTGTGGGTGCGTTATAAGGGCGTAAGGCGAGGGTACGGGAATACCAAATTTGGGATGGTACGAAATGACGAGGGTACGAATTGGACCGTTCCCGAACCCGATATCCAAAATAAAGCGTCTGTATAACTCAGAGCTGCGGGAACTTCAAACAAATTATTTGTTTACGGAAGAGACAAGGTATTGATTAAACTACGTGCATGTCATTCGTGCGATGTTTTACTTTTGAGAAAACCTAAATTTTTAGATTCAAGAACTTTTCAGTGAACATTGAAATGGCTTGTCTCTGGAGAAATCAAGGGGACATTTTTTGGGGCTGGGCTTATCAATATCATGTGAGTTGTGACATGTGTGGGGCTCGAGACCATAACCCCATAAACACCAGTTAGCTGCGGCACTTTGAGCTAACAGGTGGGGTCATCTAACCTCACACCACTACACTTGTGGCATTAATGCGCAGATAACTTCCAGGACTATGGGCTGTCGAACACTGCAAAGTAAATCAAGGGGAAAGATTATGCCTGAAAAGGGGCTCAAACACACTACCCCTTAACACTAGTGAGGTGCTCTACCACACGAGCTAACACGACATATTAGAAATGCATGCAAACTTATTTAATTATCATTATGTCTACTCATCCTTATTATTTATTTAGTCTCAGTAGTAATATTTATGTTGGGGGTGAAACGTCTTCATATGTAACAAATACTGAGACTATTCACCCCCAAAGTGGGGGTTAAACGTCTTGGGAGGAAATGACTTGGGGGTGAAACGTCTGACAACCTGTCTGACCCCAGGCCACAACCCAAGAGGTGACCCACACAGCCACAGAACATTTAGTCCTACACATATAACTCCAAGCATTTGTATTCTTCACGTTTTACCTTCATTTTTGATGATATTTTATGTTTTCTGTCAAATGCGGAGTCATATGGGAGATTATCATTTTCCCGTAGCACTTTTTATATAGGGGCCGATTGAAATATGGTCGGGACGTTTTTATGACTATAAATTCAAATATTTCACCAATATAACTTATGACACAGTAATAAATAATCAATTATGATACAGTTGCAAAAAAAACATGAATAAAACACTAGCCTTGATAATGCAAATTGAGTTTAAATACAATGTGTAGTCGAATAAACATCTGTGTGATGGCATGGCGGACGGTGACATACAGCGTGTTGTTTACATCACAATAATTGCCATTTTTTGCGTTTTTCATTGGTGTTATGCATGTAACTAAATCAAATTTTGGCAGCATTTGACATATATCTATCCGAAAAACATGTGATAAAACAATATAATCCAAGTGTTTAAATTTGTGCTGAGACTGACTTTGCTATGTGTTTTTGATGAGATGCTTTTAGACTCTATGCTTGACAATGAAGGTAAAATATGTAAGATAAAAAAACAAATATTGAAAAATGAAGGTAAACATGAAGGATCTAGCATGGATGTCTAATTGTTCGGACTACAGAACATCAATCCCTGAATTTATATCTTACAAAGACACGCCCTGTTGTCTGATATTGTGGCATGGATTCTTATGATATAAGACCACTGGATGTACCAAAGACTTGCCTTGTAGTGGATGTCCATGCTTTACGACACTTGGGCAAGACTGCTATATCCACCAAATGTGATTGTCTGCACAGGCTAGGTCAGTATGGACATCAGCCGTATGCTGATTGTGTTTGGCATGACGTCGCTGCATAAATCGTGTTAATTTGGCACATGTTCATTCTTAATGGATCATACAGCAGTGGAATAGCATTCTTTTTTCTAGCAAATCAAGATTAATTACTCGTACATGAGTAATTAATTTCGATTTGCTAGAAAGACATGACATGTAACAAAAGGATGCTCCATGGAAGGGTTCAAGTAGATCATAGAAGATGAGTTAAATGTTGACTGTTGCATGCTTCAACAAGATTAGTATGAGGTGGGGGTTGGGTTTAGTTATTGATCACCAATGTAAACCTTAATTCAATAGTGGAACCATATTTCACATGCTTAAATAAACAGACTTGTGTGTCCTTTTGACAAGAGCTGCAGCTAACCTGGTTCTATGTATACTGTAGTGAATTATTATGTTGGTCATAGTATGTAAATAAAATATACAAATGTATTTTTGAACTATACCAGCTGGCTGCAGTTTATATCAACACATAAGGTAATAGATATACCAGTAGCTCTATGCAAGTCACATGGAATTCTATTTCCTCTTTCAGTATGGATTCTGTTAGTTTTGAGGAATTTTCAAATCATTTCAACACAAAATTAGATGGACTCGGGACAGTTCTTGATCTCCGAGATGCCGCAGAGGATGATACTTGCATTACACAGTTACAGGTTGGTTTACTAAGGAAATTTTATAAATGCTTGTACTGCATTTTTATTTTATCTGAAACATATTTATTTTACATTGATAGTGAGTCAAATTATTACAACTTATATTCAGGGTTTATTTTCAGCTGTATGTATAGCCATTATTCGGATTTATTCCCAAAGTCAAAAAGTATATATTTTCCCAATTTGAATGTAAAAATTCCCAATAAATCTGAAGAAAAAGCTTTGGTTCAATTAAGCCAACAATTGACAAAGTAAGAGGCTTTTCTCTCACAGGCAGTTTATATATATAACAATTGTTGATTAATTAATCACTACAAACTATACTTTATTTTCTAAAATTTTGCTGTAATTTCTAGACTTTTTCTCAATTTGTAAGTTTAACGCGCAAAAATATAGGAGAAGACCTATATAAGTCATTGGCTTTCGGTTTCATCCTTTTTACATTAACTACTGAACAAACTCATTCATGTAAAATGCTGTGTATTGTATTGTATTATTATGATGTTCATAGTTTGTAAATAAAATATATTTAAACTAAAATTCCCAATTTGAAGGGTATGGGTCATCTTCCCAAACAGCCGAAATAAACCCTGTATATTGAGGTGACCCTTCTTGGTAACATTAAAGCGGTACTGGTACTTGCACCTGCTTCAGGGACTGTGAAATTGTTAAATCTACCCTGTTCAAGGTGGGATTCAAACTCATCACCTTTGGACCAGTTGAGTAGTCATGTGCTCTACCTCTCAGCCACTATGCCTCCCTGTCTTGTTTTGGTTTCACCCATTGAAATGGTAATTTATGAAAAAGATGTATTATAATTGTATTATGTTGCAATTTTCAGATGTTGAAAACAGAATTGAGTTCAGTCCAAAGTATACTTATATCATTAAAGAATCGACAGGAGCTGAGAGAAAAGAAGATGACTGAATTGAAGGTGAGTTCAAATCTTTGGTGGCACTGCACTTAGTTTGTATACCTATATTGTTAGAAATCAGTCATAAAAAGGGACGTGATGTCTGTAATCAGGTGGTCAGTTAAGTTAACCAATATTTCTTGGTTTCATACGATTATCCAATTGTTTTTCGCTAGCCAGTGACTAATTCCCTGCTCAGAACAGAGATGGAAGGCCAAAAACTTCAGCTGAAATCTCAACAAGGAGCTCATTTATGTTTTGTTCTTGATTCAATTTATGTCTTTATAGTCCTATGTTCGTCTTGTTGAGTTGACTGTAATATGAGATATCTTTCTCTTAGTTATATGTTTATGCCATTAACACCTTTGATATTACATGTTTTAGGCATGCTGCAACATTAAAACTTAAGTATATCAAGGAAAAAACTCGAGACTTGTTTACAGAATTAAAGCATTCTTTTCTGAAAAATTGCTTACAGAATCGCTAGAACGAGGGGTGCTCGGAAAGTTGTTACTCAAGTCAAGAGTTATTGCCCTTTAATTAGAGAAATTACCTAAAATTGTTCTTGTCCGATCAATAACTTTAGAACTCTTGTCCAAATTTCACCAGACTATGACCTAGCAATTTTTATTCTTATTAAATACATTGCATAAATTTCGAATACAGTTGTTGGAATATTTTTCCCAGAGGTAATTAGGTTGATTTTATGCATTTGAATCAAGTCAGGTTCAAACCTAGGACACTAAAGGTGGAGTCATAGGAGATGAGTCATTTTTACCCTGCATTATTTTAAACTAAAATTTTTATAATGGGCGTATTTTGCGATGGTATGCGCTCTTGTTAACATATACAGCTATGGGTATATTTTATTGGTTTATTGTTACAAGAATATAATAGTTTAAGTATCATGGAAGTTATTGTCACCATGGCAATGTCGGGTCAACATGTGTGGGGAAACTATGAATACCCACATCATATTTCTTTCCGCAGGAAGGAAAAAACTGTCAAATTTTCATGAAATATTCTGTAGAACACTTCACATACTTCTCTTCTATGGACCTCTAATTCAAAATTTATTTTAACTTTTCTGATGGAATTCTCAATGTCACAAACGATTAATCTCCTATCAGTTCTCAGTAACGTCACAATCTCGTCTGTCTCTCCCGCCCTACACTGGGACGTCCTGATCTCTGAAGATCAGCTGCGTTGCGTGACGGGTCTTTTTTAAAGATGTTATACCACCCGTAAATGTGTGTTCTTGACATCGCTTCAGTTCCGTACTTATTATGAATTATAGTTAATGTTTCTAATATGCTTTTTCCCATCAGCACGCAAAATTTAATCAAAAATCTTTGCTTCGTATTCATGCTTCATTCATTCATTACACAATCCTATAAAATTGCATCGTTAAATTCTGATAAGCACTGTCATACAAACTTTGGAGTTTTACAAAAAAATCAAGAACACCGTCAATGTGTCCAATTTATGCCTACTTGACGTTACTATAGCGATGGAATAATCCGTGCAGATAATGGCACATTACAATTATAGTCTCTAAACAATAGATAAGATGTTGGGCTACATATCCTGAAAATTGCGCGGAAAAATATAAGAAAATGAAAAAGGTACAACACTTGTGCCGAAACTTGACGGACACCCCTCGGACATGTACTTTAAAATTCCAGTTTTCATGACTACATACGGAATAGAACTTTGTGTGTGATTTATCTGTATTTGATTTTTTTTCAGGAAATGAATGAGAATGTAACTGGTACAATAAAAAGACTATCCTACACTGTGAACAATATTCCTAGTAGGTTACCAAAGACAAATAAATCAAGGTAGTTAAGTTAAAAGCTATTCTTTGCTGTCCACTGAAATCAGTCTACAGATGTAAATTATGCTGCTAAAATGAAAATACCGAATCTTGCTTGATAATGTCTTAGTTTGGCTAGGCACAATCTAATGTTGAAAACCTGCCCCGCATTCAGTAAAGGTGTTTGCTGCTTACGTTTTGTAACGTTTGCAATTTGGTTCTCTGTGTGCAGTGATTGTGATATGGTAGGTCAGGAATACAAAACTAAACAGTTTCATAACGTTCGCAATTGTTAGCCGTAACTGAATGCAGGGCTGGTTTCATGACATTGCTGTTAATTTCTTAGGAACTGTTTTGTTAGAGTTTGCTGTTTTGATACATGTGCATTTAGAAACAGACTGTTACCATTTTACTGTTACATTATTCCATGGTTCAGCAATTAATAAATACTATTGTCACAAAAAACTGGTATCAATGTCAGATAATACCTTTCAAGACATGTTTGAAAAAGGAAAATATTCTTTACACATCACATAATAAAAGATTTTCACAAAAATCATCAGGTATTTCTAACAGAGAGACATGTCACTGAAAAGTAATGGATGTGTTCATTACTGATATGTTTTTTTAACTTGGTTGATAATAGTGCTTTTATCATTAAACAATTCAATGCACTACTCTTGGAATAATTTTTAACTATGATTTTAAACTAATATATCTTTAATTGAAGCTTAATTGCTTCCTCTATCACAATGATTCCATCATCTTTATTTTCTTTTTTTAGCCAGGATGAATCAACTGCTAGTTGTCCGACATTAGCTAGCAATAGACACAGCTCTACATCAAACACAGCAACTGTACCAGCATCAAACACAGCCACTGTACCAGCATCGGCTCTGACGAAGAAATCTAGTTCCAGTATTCAGTCACAAAATGGTAACGCAAGACTAACTGTGAAGCAAGAGAACGTATACTATCCAGAACTGGAATTTCTTACAACTGAAGAGTTTGATCAGATTCCCAAGTAAGTGAATTTTGATTTGTGTTTATAAGTGAATCTAGATATTGGTGTCAGCAGGTTACTGTTTGTGAATATCATGTTTTCCATTGTTTGATCTCTACTTGAAATCTGAAGCTTGTGGGGAGACAAATGGGCAATTGCAATGATATTGTTTTATCACTTTCTTTAAATAATTCAACTTATCTCTTGCCTATAGGTAGGTATAGCCGGCCTTCTAGAGTTGGTGTTTGCACGATGCTGGCCTTACAAATAACCTTCCTTCTTTGTCATGGCAGAGTTCTGTGCAACAGTTTTCTTGAATACTTTGCTGATGTAATTAATTATCTTAACTATGTTCAACTTAGTTGTATTTTACATCCATTTGAGTGTTAGGTATTATTTTTATTTGTACACATCTGTATATATGTGATATGATATTAATGACATTGGTCCAGTAACCGAATCTGTTCATCAACTCTTTCATTTGTTTTATTGACCAGAGAGGATTGATTTATCGTAATTTTCACATCGTTGATTACTGGTAGTAATGTCACAGCATGTCCATTGTTGAAATATAATTTCCTCACCTATGATATTTGTTACACAAATACACATATATATACAGATGTGTACCAATAAAAATTGTACAGTTTTTTTATACTTTGAATGCCTGTATGTCTCATGTTAAGAGTATTGGTGAAGTTACACTCCCTGGAGTTGAGTTGTAAGTTCTTGATTTTGCAATTATAACCATGTAGATTACAGCACATACAAATACTGCACAAGAGTGTATGTTATATATGGTGTACATCAGATGAGTCACTGTGACCTTGACTGATTTTCTTACATTGATTCATCAAGAAACTTGCTCAGAATGCGAGGATTTAAGTTAGTTGTTGTAAGACTAAGAGTACTGAAAGTGGAATTACTGTTGCCATGGCAGCATCTCTTCTCTTACCGCATGTCAAACTTATGCTGGGTGACTCAAGTAATCAAACAGGGCCATTTTTGTCCTCTTGTTTGAAGTTCTTTCACATGATGCGTCATTAACGAGTCTATATTACCGAGTAAAATGTTTCATAATCGGTTTACTGAATTCTTAATTTCAGGTACCTGAAAGGCCGTATGTCTTATGATCAGGTGAATAAATTCCTTGAAAGTATGAATAAAACATACCTTGCCAAGTACAAATTGTTGAAACAGAAGAAGTCCTCCCTGAATGATGCCAACAGGAAAAGATTTGAGACGTATAGAAGCCAAGAAAACAAGGAAACTCAAGGTAAAAACTCTCATTTACTCAGAAAGTTTGTGTATCATAAAGGTTAATGGTCACAATGGTGTAGTTGGATGGGTTCAATGCTCACAAATGACAAACTGATGTCCATCATCATTTGTTGTTCAGTCTCTGTCACTATTAATATCTCATAACATACGGCACAGGAGTGATTATAACTATATACATTGTTTCTCATGATGCACTAGTAGATTATTTATGCAAATTAGGCTGTGTCACAATTTATACTTGCTGCCAGAAACCAAAATAAACATGGTCCACTTTTGCGTATCGGACTAAAAAATGTAGCATTTTGCAACTCTGTCAACAATTTGTTCACTGGTCCTGTCCATGGTGAAAAGTTACGTGAACATTGATTGGAATAGTCCACATGCTGAGGCAATCCATCCTCTGAGAAAACAAGTACAGTGATTGAGGGTGACAGCGAGCTGAAAAAAGGCTCTCCTGATAGTTGTACTTTTACTATTGTTATACATTGTATATAGGTTCAGGGCTTCTCTCATCATTTTGGGAATGGGTCTGAGTGATGTGATTGGGAAATTAACGTTTTGACTGTCTAAATTGGGGGAAAGTTTAGTTAACATTTATTGAACAAAATATTGAACCCTTGGGACCCTTGAAAACTGTTCTTAATTTTGATGTGGTCTTATTATTATTGAGGTGGATTTAGGTGAGGTTCTACTGTATTCTCATTGATAATACTTTTTTTCACTCATTATAAATGGTGGCATCATCTATCCAGGTTTTTCAATGAGTTTTCGCGATTACTATTTTGCAAACCTATCAATAATCAATGCTGAATTTTCATTTTGTGCCATTGCCAATTTTGGGAATTTTAACGCTTTGATTAGGAAAATATACAACAGTTGTATATTGAATTGGTAATGGGTCTCTTCAATGGGAAAAAGCCCTGATAGGGTACTGGTACAACTTGAGCTACAACTCATGAAATTCCCAAACAGGTCCGTGGTGCAAACTTTACCACATATACAGTACTAAACTTGCTTCAAATAATTTACTTTTCTTTTCAGGTTGTTATTTCATTGTTGACGAAGATATGAAAGAGATCGGTGGTTTAAAAATCGACAATGTTGCCCGTTCTATTTTAACTATTATTCGACATTGTGGACGATGTAAAGAGGTCCGAGGTGGAAGATTAACCAGATATGTGTATATTGAAAGCTATTGAGATGGTAGACACATGTACACTGGGACCTCTAGAAGTCTGACAGATCTTTTGTTCTCACTTTTGTCAATTCTTTATGACATGTAAAGTAATACATTATTTTACATCAGAACAATCTTGGAACAAGTAACAGGAAATTGCCACCACTTCTCTTCCTTTATCCCTTCTGTGGTATATGTATACAGAGTACTACATATACATTTCATTATATAGATAAAGGGAGGGAACTCTAGAATGGATAAAGGGAGAGAACTCATAACAATCTCCTGTGCAAGTAACATTCTGTAAATGTTTTTTAAAACAGGTCAACTGCGAGGAAGTTGATAAAATCAGCTATTAGATATACACTGGTCAAAAGAGTAACTTTGCCATTGTGTATGTTAAGAGTCTTCACTACATTATGACAAATTGGTCTGAAGTGGTGAATGTGAATTTGACAGGTTTGCATCGAATTTTTCAGCAGTTTAAGTTTATTACAGCCATCAAAAACAACAGAAGAGGTATCCAGCAGCATTTTTTAAACTATCTGAATAATAACTGCCAGGTTAGCATTTTTGACCAGTATACATGTATATAAAACTATCCAATATTGTATACATGTAATGCTAGATCTTGGACATTTAAGTAATATGGTGTCGAATAAAAATTCATTACATAAAACATTCGTGTTTTAATTGAATCCCTGCCTTACATAAGATGGTTAAAAGAAGATAGCTTTATAGTTTAATGAGAAGTAATAATTTTGAGAAAATGGCATGTTATGCCTTCATACAGACGTACTCTAAGACACTTTAAAAAACCGAGTCTGAAACAGGTTTCTCCTATGCTGGCACTAACTCAGCTGTATTTGTGGTTTTGAGAAATGTAAGCTATGTGACGATGCAATGTTGTAGAGTACTTCTGTCTGAAGACATTTTCTTCCGATTTTCTCAAGTTCAAAACTTAAGCATATTTTGACGAAAAACAAAGACTATTTACCTTTAAGTTGTAAATAGTCTCTGCTAATTAAATTACAATTGGTGTCCAGACAAGTTGTCATGCAGTGGAAACAAACAGTGTTCCATGGTGTAGCTAAAACTTCCAGCTGCCTTCATCTCTAAATAAATGTAGTATGACTGACATATTGGTCAGTTTTGTTCTGTATCAATAATGGAATCTTGTTCAAATTCTGTTCATGTTGCTTTGACAGGAAGATTACAAATATGTATCTGATCTATGTTCTTCATCCAGTTAACATTTTGTTCACCACATGGTCTACTGCAAATAATATACAGCACAGAGCATCAAAGTAAATTAAAATTTCTTTGTTTCTTAATAATGGGCCCCATTTGCTTTTTGGAAAGTCTTGACTAAAGACATTTTGCCCTATGAAAGACATTCATCTGCATAAATATATGATGTTCTAGACAACAATTGACAACTTACCTGCCAATGTAATTTAGATAGCTTCTAATAAACTACAGAATAATATTCAATAAAACTGAAATAGCAACGTTGTGTTGGCACCAACCAGTGCTGACCTGTAAGCAACCGACGACTTCTCAACATGAACCAGAGGTGAAGGACAGATGACTTTGGATGTAGCATCTTCAGACAAATTGTCACGCAGAACTTGCCCCTCATCCAAAACAGCCACCTGCTTGTCAGTGGAAGTGTCTAACTACTGAGCAAACTGAGAGGAATTTGATAGCATCATGCAGTAATCTTGCAAATGAAGATGAATCACAAATTTGAAATATACACAACTTCTGGCCAAATAGGCATTGGCAAACAATCAAATTAAGACAAGAAAGATGTCCATGAGACATGTGCCCCCAATTTGCTAGGATATACTGTCAAGCAGTTTGTAGCTGCATGCATATGCAGTATAACTGTTGACTAGAAGCTTTTAGGTACCTTGGCCCCAGCCGCTCTTAATGTAATTGCAACCTTTATCTCATCGTAAGCTATCCGTATGTACACATAATTACCAAGTTTTATTTTATAATCCGTTTCCAGACGCGTGGTATTTAGTGCAATAATTCAAATATTTTTAGAAACAATGACCTTGACCAAATGGTGGTCCGTTAGGTCTTCTTGATAAATACCAAGTTGCTACACAGAATAGGTCATTCAAAATTTAAATTATTGGCCAAAAGCCGAATTACTAGTAACAGTTTTATATTAAACTTACTCCCAATGGCCCTACATTCTTTCCATGTAAGCTAAGTGAATACCAAGTTTCACCACAGTATCATTATTAATGGAGTTATTGCGCATAAATCATTTTCTAATTTTAGTAGCAACAACCTCGTCCATAGCGTCCAAATCAATCTTAAACTAGGCCAACGCCAAAGTTGATACTGACCAAGCTTCTTCAGAATAAGCAATTCAAAACTTACTGGATACCTAGCTACATAAACAACCATGTAATCTAAATGTATGTTTCATTGAAATTCTAGGTTGTGTACCACAACCAAACCTATAAAAACTTCTTGCCTTACCACTGTGGAAGAATTTATTAAATGGTATATACATGTAGTGATATATATATATGTGCATATGAAAATGCAGAGATTAAGTTTTTTGGCCTATTAAGAAAGAAATATTACAGTACATTGTTCCAGGGAATGCCACATGCAAAATACAATGCCTCCCCAGACAGACCCTCAACAAAACAACAGCCTATAACACATTGGACACTGAGGAGGTTAAGGTAAACATGTATCGGAATATGAGTGCAAGGGTAAACAGGTATGGGAATATGGGTGAAGGGGTAAACATGTATGGGAATATGAGTGAAAGGGTAAACATGTATGGAAATATGGGTGAAGGGGTAAACATGTATGGAAATATGGGTGAAGGGGTAAACGTGTATGAGTGCAAGGGTAAACATGTATGGGAATATGAGTGCAAGGGTAAACAGGTATGGGAATACGGGTGAAGGGGTAAACATGTATGGGAGTATGAATGCAAGGGTAAACAGGTATGGGAATACGGGTGAAGGGGTAAACATGTATGGAAATATGAGTGCAAGGGTAAACAGGTATGGGAATATGAGTGCAAGGGTAAACATGTATGGGAATATGGGTGAAAGGGTAAACATGTATGAGTGCAAGGGTAAACAGGTATGGGTGAAGGGGTAAACATGTATGGGTGAAAGGGTAAACAGGTATGAGTGCATGGGTAAACAGGTATGGGTGAAGAGGTAAACATGTATGGGTGAAAGGGTAAACAGGTATAGGAATATGGGTGAAGGGGTAAACAGGTATGAGTGCAAGGGTAAACAGGTATGGGAATATGGGTGAAGGGGTAAACATGTATGAGTGGGAGGGTAAACAGGTATGGGAATATGGGTGAAGGGGTAAACATGTATGAGTGCAAGGGTAAACAGGTATGGGTGAAGGGGTAATCATGTATGAGTGCGAGAGTAAACAGGTATGGGTGAAGGGGTTAACATGTACGGGTGAAAGGGTAAACATGTATAGGAATATGGGTGAAGGGGTAAACAGGTATGAGTGCAAGGGTAAACAGGTATGGGAATATGGGTGAAGGGGTAAACATGTATGAGTGCGAGGGTAAACATGTATGGGTGAAGGGGTAAACATGTATGAGTGCAAGGGTAAACAGGTATGGATGAAGGGGTAAACATGTATGGGTGAAAGGGTAAACAGGTATAGAAATATGGGTAAAGGGGTAAACAGGTATGAGTGCAAGGGTAAACAGGTATGGGAATAATTGGGTGAAGGGGTAAACATGTATTAGTGCGAGGGTAAACAGGTATGGGAATATGTGTGAAGGGGTAAACATGTATGAGTGCGAGGGTAAACAGGTATGGGTGAAGGGGTGAAGGGGAAAACAGGTATGGGAATATGGTTGAAGGGGTAAACATGTATGAGTGAAAGGGTAAACATGTATGGAAATATGGGTGAAGGGGTAAACATGTATGGAAATATGGGTGAAGGGGTAAACGTGTATGAGTGCAAGGGTAAACATGTATGGGAATATGAGTGCAAGGGTAAACAGGTATGGGAATACGGGTGAAGGGGTAAACATGTATGGGAGTATGAATGCAAGGGTAAACAGGTATGGGAATACGGGTGAAGGGGTAAACATGTATGGAAATATGAGTGCAAGGGTAAACAGGTATGGGAATATGAGTGCAAGGGTAAACAGGTATGGGAATATGAGTGCAAGGGTAAACAGGTATGGGAATATGAGTGAAAGGGTAAACATGTATAGGAATATGGGTGCAAGGGTAAACATGTATGGGAATATGGGTGAAAGGGTAAACATGTATGAGTGCAAGGGTAAACAGGTATGGGTGAAGGGGTAAACATGTATGGGTGAAAGGGTAAACAGGTATGAGTGCAAGGGTAAACAGGTATGGGTGAAGAGGTAAACATGTATGGGTGAAAGGGTAAACAGGTATAGGAATATGGGTGAAGGGGTAAACAGGTATGAGTGCAAGGGTAAACAGGTATGGGAATATGGGTGAAGGGGTAAACATGTATGAGTGGGAGGGTAAACAGGTATGGGAATATGGGTGAAGGGGTAAACATGTATGAGTGCAAGGGTAAACAGGTATGGGTGAAGGGGTAATCATGTATGAGTGCGAGAGTAAACAGGTATGGGTGAAGGGGTAAACATGTATGGGTGAAAGGGTAAACATGTATAGGAATATGGGTGAAGGGGTAAACAGGTATGAGTGCAAGGGTAAACAGGTATGGGTGAAAGGGTAAACATGTATGGGTGAAAGGGTAAACATGTATAGGAATATGGGTGAAGGGGTAAACAGGTATGAGTGCAAGGGTAAACAGGTATGGGAATATGGGTGAAGGGGTAAACATGTATGAGTGCGAGGGTAAACATGTATGGGTGAAGGGGTAAACATGTATGAGTGCAAGGGTAAACAGGTATGGATGAAGGGGTAAACATGTATGGGTGAAAGGGTAAACAGGTATAGAAATATGGGTAAAGGGGTAAACAGGTATGAGTGCAAGGGTAAACAGGTATGGGAATAATTGGGTGAAGGGGTAAACATGTATTAGTGCGAGGGTAAACAGGTATGGGAATATGTGTGAAGGGGTAAACATGTATGAGTGCGAGGGTAAACAGGTATGGGAATATGGTTGAAGGGGAAAACAGGTATGGGAATATGGTTGAAGGGGTAAACATGTATGAGTGCAAGGGTAAACAGGTATGGGAATATGGGTGAAGGGGTAAACATGTATGGGTGAAAGGGTAAACATGTATAGGAATATGGGTGCAAGGGTAAACATGTATGGGAATATGGGTGAAAGGGTAAACATGTATAGGAATATGGGTGCAAGGGTAAACATGTATGGGAATATGGGTGAAAGGGTAAACATGTATAGGAATATTCCATGGGTGCAAGGGTAAACATGCATGGGAATATGCCATGGGTGCAAGGGTAAACATGTATAGGAATATGCCATGGGTGCAAGGGTAAACATGTATGGGAATAGAGGTGCAAGGAATGGTCTGGTCAACCATGAAGTTTTGATAAAAAATAAACATCATCAAACTCTTCACTCAATAGTTGGTATACATACATGATTTTCCCATCCATTATACTACTCTACCACATTGTCTTATAATAACTGAATTTACAAATTGTGTGCAAGACACATTAGCTAGAAAAAAGCTCATTTTAATGTTTATTTTTCACTAATGTCATTGTTGACAATAATTCAGGGTTGCTAAAAAATTAACTGAAGTTCAATTATTTTCTGTTCTTTTGTCTCACAGTTTTGGTTGGTACTGTCTTAGGAATATTCGGTTTGGTACGTCGGATGACATTTTTATTCATGAAGCAATATTCTAGTCAGAGAATTCATAAGTTTAATGCCATTTATTTGTAGAAAACTTGTCTTTAATCTTTAATTATCGTTAAAAAAAGAAAATATCTGATAATTTTATTTTTAAAATGCGTATAAACTAATTTGATCAAATAATTTTGACTGCATTTGTACCGGTATAAACTGATCAAATTTAAATATGGAATCTATTACCAGCATTTACTGAAATGCTATTACAAAGTTAATAGATTTATTAAATAAATCAAAATTTTGGTATACTTGAAATTGAAGGTTATCATATTTGTGCTCGAGATGATCTGACATTGTTTTACAAAAGTCTGCAGATGAAATGCCGTGATATGCCTGTGATGTAAAGGGGATAATCATAAATCTTCTTATACACAAGGGAAATTACCAGCGCAGCTTTAGACTATATATAATATATATGTTCATTTTATACACTGAATTAGTTATATATAGGCATGTAGGCATATAATTCTCGGTTTTATAAAAAATAAAGTTTAGAAAAATTAAATGCTAATTTGTTTTAATTATGAAAAGGGGCTCAAGTATTAAACGCTCATTTCGTGATTGTTACTTCAACCTGTTATGACGAGAATTTGTTCATGGTAAACTAACTTAGACACACCCTATACATACTGAAGCTCATGACAAATGCACGAGAAGTTTAATGGGGACGTATATCCGTGATTCCAATGACTATGTACTTAACAGTACAGACCCCTGTGTTATTATTTTTTTTGGTTTGTCATTTTCAAAACATATTTGAACTAATAGATCGACGACACACATTTTGGTTTTAGTACAAAATATATGTAGCTAGCCTACTGAGTTATCCAAATCGGAAAACTTATGCAGTTAACTGTACACTGCAGGTGCTTTTTCATATTGCGCCATCTATCGGTCAAGAAAAATGCGGCGTTTTGATTGGACAAATTCTGACAAGGACCCCCAACATTGGCAAAATCATAACAAGTCTATCGTTTCGCATCCATCATGGCGAACCCGAGGAAATTCAGCGAGAAAATAGCGCTACATAACCAAAAACAGGCTGAAGAAACTGCTGCTTTTGAAGCTATCCTCAGAGATGTCAGCGCTGCCACACGGGTGCGGTGATTCTGTCGCGAAATTGTCTTGTTGGTTCGCGAAAACTGTTTATCTAGTTCCGTTGCAATTTTTTTAAGATTTCTATATTGAAACTTTCTCCCTTACGATGTCTGTCACCACTGCTATGTTATTATCAACACTCTTATTATATTACAGGGACATGTACAGCAAAAGCAGACACAACAACTTCATATACAACAAAACATAATGCAGCAGTTCCGTGGAGGTTCTTTGCCTAACGTAAATCAGATGGTTAATGCTAATGCAGGGTTAGATATGCAGGTACGCTCGTTTTAATACTATATTATTCTGTATCTTCTCATACAGGCTCCTAAATTTCTATTGAATATATAGCAATAATAGTGATATTTGATGTACATGTGTGTTAATCAGTGATCCAGTTTTACTGGATTTCCCAGCTGTTTTATCTTGGATTGTCTCCCTTTGTAGGTCACTGAACAGTGATCAGCGTTAATTCTCCCTATTGAATGCACTCGCACATTGAACATACAATAAATAATACATAAATGGGTTGTGTCTGGAAGTGTCGCCTTATTTTTATGTTGTCCCATATCCGAAATGTTGAATCAGTTGTTCATTTCAAGTATCCCGCTACAACTTAAATTCGGCACTAACCTGTTTTCGGCAGCCCTGGAAAGTTTTATTTTTTTCATATGAGCTACGTCACATCCCGGACAGGTACATGTTTTTTGTTTACACGCATCGTAGAAATGTGTTTTCGAGTCAAATTGGAGATTAGGACGGTGAAAATTAGCAAAAATATGCATGTTTACTGTATTTTGTATTGGTTTTACTATTTCCAAACTTTCCTCATTGATAGATCCACATTTTTACATAAAAACTACAAGTCGTTTACTCCGAATGTGTTTGTCTGCTAAAGAAGGTCAATGGCTAAGTCCTGCCTGCTTTTAATCGTTTTTCAAGTATATTTCACAGAAAAGATAAAGTGACAGCATATGTCTGGTAGCTTATTAAATATCTAGAAAGTTGTGAACTTATTGATTTTTAATTGGTTGATGAATGCATGGTATCGAAACATTGTTTCCAACATTGTTCAACATAATATACATGTATGGGATCATAAAGATTGTTATATTTGGGGACAATATAAAACTCGTCATAGATGGGTTCACTTGTCATATTCCACTACTGCTAGGGTTATCAGACGAAGTGAAACATCCGTCTGCCCTGACTGCAGTCAGCCAACTAAGTAAACAATTTGATCAATAAAAACAATGGTAAATGTGTTATTGACTATTATTTATGTTAAAACAATTCAAATTTCATTACTGTTAAATTTGGCAAATTCCCGTGTTAGTGCATCGTAGACATTTTAGTGCAGTATGCTTTTACTGTATTTGCTGAAAACTGGTTGGATTACTTCCCTTGGATGTAAATTAGGTCGGCCATGTTGAATGCGCATCAGTACAACAAAATACAATGTCAATATAATTTATTTATTTCTGATGTAAGTTAGAAAACTACTCAATATTATCTGATATTGAAAATCGTTTTCCAAACATATTTTTATAGCTTGCGCATCGATTAACCGTTGCATTGCCGAAAACAGGTTGTACCGGGATATAGTGATAATAGATATCCAAAAGATTGACTCACCTCAACAAAACCTCCTTTTCTCAGTCTTGAAGTCTTAGATTCTTTGGAAGTTAAAGCTCTTAATGTTCATGGCTTCACAGCATACACCCTCTGGATGGCCCTAACCCTGGTAATCTAAAATCCCTCAAGAGTCAGATGTAAATGCATCTCATATTGGCCACCTGCGCAACTGCCCAGGCTGTAATATCCCCTAAGTATGTTGGGGTGTTAAAAAGGCCCTTTGCTGTCTGTTGGTGGGGGGGGATTGGTTTCTCCAGAGTGCTTGCAGCTGCCACCAATTGAAGTTTTTATGCCTGGCTGTAAATGCATACATGTGAACTCTCCTGATTTCCATGGGAGATTTGACAACCAACTCGCGCTATTGCGGCTCCTGATTTCAAAGTAAAAAAATTTGGTATGAGGTATTTTTTAGATCATTCCCGACTGGTTCGCTGAAATTACTTGTCAAACTGATATCTGAAGTGGTATAATCCGGTTACAAGACCAAAAATCGTATATACCACGTTTTTTGGGATTATATTGACGCTCTTAATCATTGAATCGAGTGCTTGGTGACACTGATCAAAATACGATGCGACCCTAGATTGTCATGTTGTTTCTTCAAGTTTCACAGGTTTCTTTGGTATTCAGATATGATAATTGGCAATAAAATTGTTTATTGGCGACTTTGTTTTCTATAGGGATGACCCCTAGATTAGGAATTAATTCGTAGAATATTGCTATCTATTGCTTGCGATATGGATAATGGCATTAATATTGATAACATTTTAGCCACAGAATTTTATTTTCGTTTTGAGTCTCAATCTCCCGCTTTTAGGGGTGCAATCTCGCGATTTGCCTTCTGAAAAGGTTAACATGTACGGCAAAGTAGCAATTTGGGAAGTCTTCTCTGTATGCCTTTAGTACCTGGATGCAACTCATGAAATAATGCAGATTGATAGGCTGCTGTCTGGAACACTGCTGTTTTACAATCTCCCTACATTTGTCATAAAGATCCGATGATACTGGTTTGTTCTTTAGTCCTCGCATATGGTGTACCAAACCCTTCTTTGTTGTCACATACCTGAGCACCTGGTGTTAGACATTTTCCTGCTCCAGTCACTCCTGCCTGGGTACTGTGTGGTCCACCGCCACTTCCTCCAAGACTCAATGCTCCGGTTCTGGACCAGTTCCAGGATAGTTGCTTCCTCCCTCTGTCCAAAGGCATAGGCTTACTTTGGGTGTATCCCGATGGCTATCCGAAAGTTTGAGTTCCTGGGCAACTTCACCAAAGCATACCGCTTTGGAATATTCTGGATGGTAAGAACACCATGACGCCTCCTATGATTTTATCAGGTACTCTGGCACTGGGCTCTGTTGGACTTCCCAAATCTGGTTAATTTCCACCCAATTCTGACTAAAAACACTTGAGTGGTTCTGTCTTAGTGGAAATGCTAGTCAAACCCTGCCCTGGTTTGTTCCATAGGCATTGTCCCGGTTGTTTCTTATGCAACTACCTGTGCATACCGTTACTTTCACTTTTGCCCCCTCCTAGACATATGCTTAGTCTCTCTCCATCTCCCTTCCTTTCTACTCCTGTACTCCCTGGACCTCTCCTGCCTCAGGTGATCATATCTCCTCCTTTCACAGCTTTCATGCCATGATTTGTCAATCCACTTCTGGTTCCGCTGTCTCACAGCCAATCTGTACTGGTCATGTACTGATTTTTAGGAACAACGTGATCGGTACGTTGTCCCACCCCAGTTGATATATCATGTCCTTGGGGTTAAACAGCTTCTCCTGGGCTGTTCTCCCTAGTAGTTTATCCACTATACTGGGAACATGCACGTCTTGTTTCTACCTCCAACACTGCTTTTCCTCGCTGTCGGACATATCTGTAAATAAACTAACATTAGCCCACTTAAACCCCCACCCTTACTGGCTCTAAACACAACTCTAGTAATGAATGTTAACTCGTATCCTCTATGATATATTTTCAGAATATAACAAAACTAGATTGTTGTCATAAATAACTGTACTGTTCACTTTGTATGTGACATTTTCTGCTTGACATTTACTTACAACCTAGGTTATTACATCAATTCAACGTGTGAACGAATCATCGGGCCCTTTTATTTTCTGAAAATGATCCCCTTAGTCTTCATAACACATATTATCATAACAAGTCCGTTGTAAGTGATAAGTAAGTATATAATGTTAAACGTTGCTATAGTTTCTATATTATAAAAGTTCTGCTGTCTGGGTAGCTAACCAGTACTCGTGCAAAATTCAGGGATTGTGAAGTTCATGATCAACTCTGCTCATCTTAGGGCTCCAATCCACGACCTTCCAGTCGTAGTAAATAGTCTATCAAAATCATTACTTTACGTAATATTAAGCAATTTACAGAAATCCATCAATATGATTTGTTCATTTTCTTTCGGGTAGTGTAGGGTAAATTAAGAGCGACCAGAACCGGGTTGGGCAGGTTTGCGAAGTTTAGGGACTGACTATATTAATAATTTATGACACTTAACATTTCCTGTGTTATTCTAGTGATCAGAGAAGGCTAATTTGGCCAAAAATATGACTCCCGAAAATGTTATGGTCAGGTGTTTAAATCGTGAGAAAATGCTCCAGATTCATGAATTTTAGAGACCTATTATCTTAGCAAACTATGAATCTTGATGCTCTCACTGCCGCAGTCTTTAATCTGATATGATAGAGAATTGTAGATTGGCGTTTTCTCTTGTAATATTTACCTTGTTTTTATATTTTTTGTAGACTATACAACAAGTGGAAAATATGCGTGGTGGTCAACAAGCCCGTATTGATAGGATGCACCCTAGAGACCGAGGAAGACAACAAATTGGTCCTGGTCCTCTCCGATCTCGCCCTTTTCAAATGGAAAAATCTAGGGTACTTATATGCTTCATGTTTACTTTTATGTTTACAGTAGTTTAAATCACCAGGATGAATATGATTGGAATTCACATTTACTCCTTATCGGCATGCAATATCATCATCGAGGACCTTTCTGTATTTTTGTTTTTTATTAGCACTACTGGCCAAAGGCTTTGTAGGGTATAACTGCAAAAATTGTCTCGTCCAGAAAAATGATTATCAATGGTCCAGCTGCACAATGTAGCCAGTCAGAATGTCAGGCCCTTGTGGGCCCTTTTTATTGTCCCAATATCAAATCTACAGGCCACATGCTGTATGCCAATTGTCTAATAATTAAAGTCAGATTACAGAATGAATTGATCATAACAATATAAATTTTAAACATGATGTGGGATTTTTCTAATGGGTTTGTCAAGTGTTAGCGAATGAAATATATATACCTTAACTCGATATTTTGACATTTGTTGATGTACAATTCATGTTTATATTTTGGTTACCAATTAAAGTCAGGAACCATGAGATTGTCCTATGAACACACATATTCGATAATGGTTGGATGTGTCCTAAATATAATACAAATATCAAAGTAAGATTAAATTGTAGAAAGGTTTCTTCATCAAATTTGTCATAAATGATTAAGATTTGATGCTTATATTCATTCCAGGCTGACTGTTCTCCGTATGGTAGTGGTTCATACTTGTCCCCGCCCCCTGACAGTGGTTGGAGAAGGTATGTGTTTCATGCTACTCTTTTAGGCATGCTGTCCTTACACCTTTTACCATTTATTGTCATATATTTGATATCATTTTTGAAATTTATGGGTTCTTACAGAGAAATAATGCTATATTGGGTATCACTATATTACCTAACTATCTCACTCCTTTCCTAAATTTTCATTTCTCTCTGTTTAACCATTTATTACAGTTGGTTGACTTCGTATGAAGTTACGCAGTCCTATAACTGAAGATATCAGAACTGTGTCCAAGGACTTATTTCATGGACAATAACACTCTGTTTGCACAAAAAAAAGTTTGATATATGTCTCCTTATCATTGATAGGCCAATATTCCTTTAAGGTGTAGTTTCATCTGTCGCAGTGACTGAATCGTTTATTTAGCAATACATTTAACTTGCTGAGCCATATATCTAGGTCAAACCCACCCGTCGATTCCAGTAAAGTAAACATAGTGACATTACCTATATGCATATTCTGACGTTATTGGTTTCAAATTATACTTAAACTTGATCATTTTAAAATTGGCTTCTTCTTGCAAATAGTGAACCTTTGTTAATACAGGAATTACATTTCTAAGTTTCTTACAAACATTATCTTTGCCTCGGCCAGATTTGCAGATCTCCCGGAATCTGTGTATAATATACTCCATCTGCCACCTAGGCACTCTGTGATATATATTGACATCAGTTGCTACCTTTTTCATATGCGGTTTTGAAAGTTCAGTGAAATGGCAATAGATTAATATCTCTGAGCTTATAATATATGAATGCTTCCATGACAAACCTGTTTTAGTAACAGTGGTTATGACGTTGAGTATTTTCAATTTTTTGAAAATTTGACACCATAAATTATTGAAACTAAGCGCTTACTTTGAAGTGTCTTTGGTTGATTGATTTTGATCTATAGAATTAAATGAACATAACAATGTGTATGCATGTTATGTTGTTTGTTTTTTACGCCACCACCATTCGAAGAATGGCGAAGGGGCTTAATGTGTTACCCCGTCCGTCCTCGAGTCCATGTGTCCAGAATATTTCTGCAATGTACTTTCCCAACAGTTAAACTTCCTTTGGTGTTAAATACTTCTCAGATTAATTAATTACCTAGCACTCTCCTTGCTTAACATTGTCTTTAAGGCCTATAAAAGTATATGATTAGTTAGACTTACATGCCAGAAATAGAAAAGTTGGGTAGATTGTATTGTTTTGTTGCGAAAAATTTCCTATTATAGATAGGCGAAAACCTGGGTTTTGATAACAATTGTCGTTAACAATTTTGCATTGGGAGTTTTTTCCCAGTCATTACTTCAACAGTTTTATCCAATCTCCATGAAACTTGGTCAGACTATTTGTCTGCATAATATCTTAGACAAATGTGAATATGGGGCATTTTAGGTAAAAAACTAGGTCACTAGGTCAAATCTTGGCAAAAAAATTGTGTTAAAGTTTCTTATTCCGTTCATAAATTAAACAGTTTTTATCCAATCTTCATGAAACTTAGTCAGAATACTTGTCTGCATGATATTTTAGACAAATGTGAGTATGGGTCAACTCGATAAAAAATACTAGGTCACTAGTCAAACCTTAGGGAAAAAATGTTTTAATTATTTTTTTACTTTCCTAAATTCAACCGTTTTTGTGGAGCCTATCTGTATTGAGCACAATATAGTTGTCACAATGGCTGGTCAGTATATATGTGCAAGCATCTGTCCAGATTTTTTTTTCATACCATTACTTTGTCATTTATAGGTGGATTTTCAAATTACTTGGCACAAATGTTCACCATGATGAGATTGTGTGTTGCACACCAGACCCATGTCTGTAGCTCAAAGGTCAATATAAGGTTAATTGTGTAGGGCATACAACCATAAACATACAGAAATATACATTTAATTGTGTACTAAAGGAATTCAAGAAATAACATCAATATATCGTTGATATTTGTCACTTTGCTGTTAGTGAGATGCAGTCATATACATAGAAAAATTCATGATGATTGAATGCATTACTAAACTGAAGCTTTATTGCTATTTACCTTTCAAATCTTCATATCTTTTGACAGTACATGATTGACTTGTTGTGGGTTTGTCCTTTAGTCAGAGATTACCGTAACTCAAGAAGCTTTAAGGATATGAAATATAGTGAAAACCTTTTGATATCTCCTTATCATAAAGAGTAAACTTACTTCAATGATTTAGCAATGAGAGTAAAATGTATATGACACAACTATTGTAACTGCTTATAATAATTGCACTCAAACCCTTAATATGAAAACATTCAGCATCAACATTATTAAAAAATATGGTTATGTTGTATCAATATTATCATGA
Organism: Mactromeris polynyma; assembly: GCA_032209605.1. NCBI lineage: Eukaryota > Metazoa > Mollusca > Bivalvia > Venerida > Mactridae > Mactromeris > Mactromeris polynyma. The sequence goes on from JASFXZ010000001.1 coordinate 53,726,564, forward strand.
ATATACTTCATGACGTGATTGTAGGATTTTTGTTTGTCTCTTGGGTTATTTTTACTGATATTCTTTTGAACACTTATCAAAAAATATAATATTTTTTATCAGTTATCTGATTCAAGGTGATTATATGGTATACAAACATTTGATTAACTGCTGAATTGAACGCTTTTCTGTCAAGGAACAGTCTCTTTCTTTAGACAAAGCTACTATCCTACCTGTTTATGTGAAATTTGTAAACATACAGGTTGAATGTCTAATTCAGTTTGATTTTTTTATGATGAATATACATGTATTTTGTTGTGCTAATTGTTTGTTGTTTCACTCATTACTAGCTTATGTACTAAGGAAATTGAAACTGTCAGTAGAGACAGATACAACTATATTGACTTCTGAAGTAGAGGTCATTCTAACATTATATTATTATAATTACACTGATCTTGTGAACTTAAGATTAATAAATACTGATTTATGTGCATTTTGAAATAAATTAAATTAATTAATGTAATAAATTAATTAAGTTGAAATGAAATAAGATTAAGCGTCGAGTGTTTAGGCTGCCTACGAGACATAATTACTGTCTGGTACACATTGTTTAAGAATTGAGGAAATTAATATAATATTCTTTAGTCAAGAACTTCTATTTGTAAAAATTATTTCAGGAAATACATGTAAACTTTGTAATGTGGATATAAAAGTAGGCCAGTTTCATGGGGATAATTTCCTTTGAATTGATTTTGTGATTCATGTGTAGAACAAACAATAATAACTGTGTCAAACAGACTGCTATATTGTTACCATATATATAAGATTAACCTCATGTGTATATTGGGTAGCTTTGATTTATCTGAGGGTTTTCTTATCTTTTTCATTTGTTTAACGATAACACCTTAATCCACACTCATTCTTCTTTTAATAATCTCCAATTTTCAGGTTATTTCGGCACCTTAACGGTGTCAATCACTTATCACGGTGAGTGAGATACTTAAATCCAAGGAATCATCTTACTATTTCTCAAGTTCATTACATCATTATTCATACCATACGTCTTACATATCATGCTCTTTGTTTGATCTGTATAAATCAGATGCTTGACATCAGAATTTTAAAGAACCTGTCTTGACCTGAAATCATCTGATTTTCTTTCTCGGTCATTCTTGTACACTGGAGGTCTACTGTTGTTCCCTGGTTGCTATAGCAACATGGTATGACCTCTGTTGGATAGGAATGGTCTGGCTTCAGAAGTTTATGGCTGTGTTAAAGTAGTAGAATTTTGTTACCATTTTCTACCCATATTCTTCTTTACTTTGGGGTTGAGCAAGCAGTAGTATAATCTTGTTCACATGGCACCTACAGTCAGACCTCGTTCATTCGAATTCATCGGGTCCGAAATTTTATTTCGAATAATACATGGTTTCGAATAGCCCTTTTCAATTTGATGTGCCTAAAAGATACACCTGATATTTATTTCGGATAATCCAAGTATTCGGATAGAAGATTGACGAATAAACGAGGTATTGCGAACAGCAAGTAAATTAATATAGTAATGTTTTTGTTATAGATTCAATCGGATATTGTAGACTATGTTTCTTTAAAATTGTATAGTTAAAAATTAGTAGTGTTGTACAAAATAGTGTAATCGGCTAATAGCAGGTGTCAAGGGGTCAGTTAATGGTGTATTCTATGTTGGTTACTGCAGTGGATGTGTATTGGGTACATTATGACTATGTACTGATGTAACAGTTAGTTTTTATTCCAGTCAGTTTCCTGTGGGTAGAATACCAACTGATTATATACTCCATGCCATTAAAACGCTACTAAAAATAGTCTGTGTCAACACGGCGTGACATAAAGAAATAAATATATTATAATTCTCAAATATAATTTGCTACACTTAATCAGTTATGAAATACCAAGGCCATAGTTTCATTTCTTTTTGATGAATGATTTACACATTGGTAACAATAAAATGCATTTTAACACTTGGAACAAAATGAAGGCTAAGTGATGAACAGTTGCATTTTTAATGGCATTAAGTATATATGGTGTATATAGAATGGATGTACTTCAATTACACCTTGTTGGCAGTGTGTAGTTGTTCAGGAGGTAATATGTTGTGTATGCTAGCTTCTTTTTGTTCATGTCTTATCCCCAAGTACAAGGTGTTTGTATATAATTTGACAAAACATCCTGTTTATCTGTGCTGCCTACAGACGGTTTAAACATGTCTCCCAACATTGTAGCTGAATAGTTAAGCATGTAATTGATTAATAGTTATTATCCATATCTATGGGTGTGTACCGTATATACCTGTCAGTAATACTTAAATGTCACATGGGGACATAGCATAATCTTATGTTGAGTATCCTTGCTATGTGTTATACTATAAATCTTGTGGTTTATATGATTAATTGCAGGTGTCTGTTTTACATTAAATAATCATTGTTTGTATGACTGTCTGATCAATGATATAAGTTTTTAATGTGGTTATATTCATGATTTCATAAATAGAAAACATTTCACGATATTTGCATTAATAGTTGGTATTTACCTGAGAAATTAAATGGCGGTGAAATACTGTCCTTGCATTTTTAGCTCACCTGAGAACGAAGTGCTCATGGTGAGCTTTAAGGATCGATGAATGTCCGTCAACATTTTCTTTTAACAACATCTCCATTACCACTCAATGGATTTTGACCAAACTTCACAGGAATGATCCGTAGGTGGTCCTCTTTCGAAGTTATATAAATGGTTCTGGTCGGTTGCATATGTAGGTCACTGGAGCTAAAATAGATTTTAAAAGTGTAAACTTTGAAAATCTTCTTGTCCCAAACCATAAGGCCTAGAGCTTTGATATTTGGTGTGTAGCACTGTCTAGTTGTCCTCTTAAAAGCTTGCCTAAATTATTAAGTTGGTAAAATAACATGGCAGTGTATTCAGGTGAGCGATATAAGGGCCATCATGGCCCTCTTATTGGCTAAATTTTGCTAATTATAATAACTGCAAAAGTCTGAAACACAGCATTCCAGATATTTCTAGCCTCGCAATATTTGAAATATTTATTTCCATCATTTTTTTAATTAAAAGGCACCATGTTGCCATGGAAACATTTTTGCATTTCATTGATATAAAAGTTGTTTGTTCACAAATCAAGTAGAGCAAAGTAGATGAAATTAATTTTTACTTTTGTTTACAAAGAAAGATGGAATGCTTCAAATGTATGCAGTATGATACACATGAAAAATTCATCATGCAACATTAGATGAACTGAATTCAAAACTGTTTAAATTTCAATTTACCTTTCATTATAATATTAAATATTGATATATTAAAATGTCAGACAGAAAATTTCTTCTATAAAGCTATCGGGTTAGAATAATCGGATATTGTCAGATGTTCAAAATCCATAATGTTTGGTATTCATTTTACAAATATAGCTTGAATGAGGTGTGTGGTCATGTGGTCAGTTTGCATGATTAGCTTTGTTATGTGGGGGGGGGGAATGTTTGCTGTTCTCATGGGATTTCTCGGATATTAATCAGTCTGTCGGATGAAATTGTTGAAAAATGAGTGCATCCTGTTTAAGTTAATCATTATATTAAGAAATATAGGTCATTGCCTGATCATTTGTCTACTTATGAGCAAGCTAAAATATATCGCTTTCTTTTTCCATCTGTCTTATTTATTACCGGGAGTTTCAATGATAAATTACTTCTGTATGTCAATTTATATACATTTGGCGTTAGTCTGTTCAGTATGTTTGACAGAATATACTAGAATGTTTCTATACATTTAGAATTGAAAGGTAGAAGAGATAGTGTAGATATGTTGGATTTGCGTCTGCTTGTGAAACCCCTTTTCTTCTCTAAATATGAAAGATAATACATCTTGGTATGAAAGGGAAACAACTCTATCTGCTTCTTTAATTCACATGCAGGGGAGTCTCCTTGGTCATGTGGTTATTGTTGCTGACAAAAAAATACTTGCTTCTCGCCACTGCAGGTTCGAATTCCATCTGGGAGGTAGAATTTGTAAGTGAATAAGATATCCAACTGCCTTGTAAATGATGGATGATTCTACCAAAATGCATGCCTGGGGTCTGCACCCAAAAATAATCTCAGACAGCAGGGTTTTTTTTGGCTATTTTGGGAAGATAACCCATACCCTTAAAATTGGGAATTAAGAAATTGTGAAAAATATATAGAAATTACAGCAAAACTTTAGGAATAAACTTAAAGGATGTAGCGATTAATTAATCAACAATTGATATTCATATAAACTGCGTGTGAGAGAAAAGCCTCTATCAAAACCTTTTCTTCACATTTATTGTCAAGTTTTATATCCAAATTGGGAAAAAATATACTTTTTGGCATTGGAAATATAGCCGAATAACTGCTGTAAAAACCGCTGTAAAAAACCTGGATAGTCACCACATGACCCTTGCTGTGTATGTGACTTTAAACCCCATTACAAAAAAGATTATATATGCAGATAGACTAGTTTCGCTTTCAATCTCAACATGTAACTCTATAGTTTTTGCACATTTAAAAAAAAAGGAACTTAGGATGAACTTGGAGCATGATTTGTATCATTGAAATGCTGAGATGCCTATATATATTCATTACATGGAATGGTGCCTGGACGAGGATGTTAGCAATGTTCATGTATACTTGTTGTACTATGTGTCCAGACTTCTTTTTGTAGACAGGGTCAGTGTCTGGGAAAGTTTACTTCAAAATTCATACTACAGTGCCTAAGGTACATGTTGCGTTAACCTACATCGTATCTGGTATGAAAATTTGATGAGGATTGCAATTATATGTACCTCATTCACTGTTGATGCATAATTCTTTATATTTGATAACTACTGTATATTGTCAGTCAGTGACCTTGAATTTGTAGCATAATCAAATCGAAGTTTATTAGTTTTTCATTGCTGCATTATTATGTAATGGTATGCCTCATGAATATGAAAACACGCTTTCAGTATTAAATTATTGCATTATTATGCTCCCTGAAGGATAGCCACCACTTTGTCTGTTTGTCCGTGCATTTGTATGTACGTGCTTGCATCCCTCCTGCATTTGTTTCCACGCTATTTCTCAGCATCCACCGACCAAAATTAAAGAGGAGATGAGCATATCGTCGACATGTTCCGGTTTAATGATCAATCATGTACATATTTCAGGGGGCATCCATTGTTTTAAGGATATCTTGTTTATAAATTTAAAACAATATTCTGCCTACTATTGCTTTCCATTGTTATTCTGCTAAAAACTTTTAGTTATCTTGAACTAAAGTATTAATTTTGGAATTTTTCAATATAGCAATTCGTCTGTATTAGAATTTTTTTGAAATTCTTTTTACAATATGTCAGAGTTTGCTAGACATGTGCCCATATGTATTAATATTTAAATTTTGTTGTTTCAAACTAGTGGCATTGAATCTATATATATACACTAGTATGTGAACTGGCAGTTCACTTAAATCTCATTTTTAACTTTCTGTGTAAATATAAATCAACCATTTAGTAAATCAAAATCCTGGATTTGGTCTTACATACTTCCTCTTATTGTAACGTATGTTTCTGGAACTACAAACATATTGAATATTGACTGAAAAAAGTAATTAACTCTTTACATTTTTCTTTGAAATTCCTGTGTTGTCATAAAGCTATTATTTTGTCCCTGTGGAATTTGCTAATCTGTCATTCCATGGACCTGGGTGTGGTAATATTTGTAATTTTGTATCTTTTCCCAATCCATAAAACCTTCTGTGAACAGTCCTTTAGTGTTGAGAATATTGGCTTAATTAAAAACCTAGAATAATATCTTCGTCTTTTAGGTTGAATCCCTGTATTCTACATGATTTTTTGCAGACTGAATTTCAGTACAGTAAAACCTCACCTTAAGACCACCTCAATTATAAGACCACCTCAAAATTAAGAAAACAAATGTCTAGTCCATTTTACTGTTTTGCTCTTCATTCAACATCAATATTAAGACCACCTCAATAAAAATACCCATTTTCAAAGGTCCCAAAGGTGGTCTTATTATTGAGGTTTTACTGTATTTATTGTCCTATTATAGCTATATCACCATTTGCTGATATAAGTGTCTTTGCCCTGTAAAGGCTGGAATAGGTGCAAACTATTTTTATGGTTGTTAGATAATCAAATTAGAGTTTGTGATTTATTCAAGGACATTAGTATTGTTTTGTTGCTGATTTTTTAATTAATTGTAGGATTTAACATCTCTGTATGGATCGTTTCATCTGAAATTCTATATATGTTTGTGAATCATTGACTTTTTAAGGTTTAATTAAAAAATAATATCTTAAATATTCATAACCTAGTCATCAGTCTGTATTACCGAGAACAACAATAATACAGAATACTGTTTTTCTCCAAACATTTAGTTTTATTCATAAACGTACTGTAAGAATAGTAACAAGATAGTCATTTGAGTTTTGTTATATTTTTTGGGACACTAGTTTAACCATGGTATGTGATTTAACAAAACTTATTATGTATTCAAAGCATGATCTGTAGTAGATGGGAGTCATTCATTTATTAAATGTACAAGTTTAGCCTGAATTAATATCAGTACCAGTTCAGTATATGCCTGATTCATCATCATAATATCATTGATAAACAATACTTGAAAGCGCTGGAGTCAAGATCGCTGCTTGGCATTTTAAACTGGGTGTCACAACAGTCTCGGGTTTCGGTATTGCAATGACATGTATGAATGATTGATGTATACACTGCCAGGAATGAGATTCTACCCTTTCAGTACTGATTTCTATTTTTCTGGGCATAAAAACACTGTCTCATATCATCAGACTGTCTGGTTAGCTCAGTTGTTAGAGCAATTTGCTGTTACCTGCAAGGGTTGGGTTCAAATCCTGGGCAGGGCAGGTCGTGTTATAGAGAGACAGGGTGGTGGAGGGAGAGAGCATCTGACTCCTGAAGGTCATGAGTTGTAGATGAGGTTTAAGTTGGTACTTATCAATCCTTGTCCTTGCCTTGAGTACTGGTTAGTTACCCAGGAAGCATTTATCATGAGTACTGTATTAGTGTAAGTTATGAACTAAATGCAAAGAATGATGTAAGATAAATAAGCTTACGCAGTATACATGAATGGTGGGAGAATATTCAACTTGCTTTTGATGTTATTGAGTGCAGCATCATTCTGATTTCTACAGATTTCTTCTATTTTTTGTCCAATCTCGCCAGTGATGTTTATACAGGGTCCTGGGAGGAATGAAGACAGTTTGTGTCTTTATATACCAATACAGATAAACTAGTTTCTGTGTGGCGGGTTGATATATACTGTAGACTTCGATGATATTACCAGTTTAAAATGTCAAATACTGACCTCTGGCAAGTTGAAGGGATGTGGAATACAGACAAGCATGAGCTTGTATCATCATCACCATCACCATCATTGTTCATAATAACACAACAAACAATGCAGTATGGTGACCAGGCGCTTAATATTTCACTTGTCCATTGTTTGTTCATTGGTTTATCCTCTAATATCATTTTATTGATTTTAAGCTATTTTTTTGCTGATAATGAGGAGTGTTACATTATTATCGGAATTGTTACTAATAACACATTGTATTAAAGCTTAGGTGGTGAATTTGTTTGTTTTAAATGTAATTAAATGATATTTTTCATGTCTTGTTTTATATAATTGTTGACTAGAAAGTACTGTAATTGTCATATGTGTAAACAGTGTTGATATAAATGACATCAATTCTAATACGTTTACTTTTAGAATAATTATTGTTTTACAATGAACTGATATATTCACCAACCATGTTTGATAAAAGAGAGAGAATAAGTTGCTACTGATTCGCCTAAATAAGAGTCATAACAGAGGTGCAATTTTTAGAGGTTGGAAAAAGAGAATTCAGCGTAGCGCTATATCGGGATAGTAGCGGTGCTGTTTCTTAAACGTAAGAAAGATAGTCTGTATTTTTAAATAGGTAGCATAATCTGACTGTGCTAGCTTTGCTAAACAAAATGGCGTCCATGTGGAACAATGTTGTCTAGTCGGATGGACGCCATGTTGTAGATGGCGAAGGGTTCAAGCATTTTATTGACTGTTACCTTTTCCTCTTCTCTCATTCAGCTAACTTATCTGAGTTACTTCCCCTTCCTCTAAAAAATGTGCCTCCGGTAATTTGCTTTTAAAGTTTATTATAGTCTGTATTGTTTTACTTTTAGTTGTACCCCTGTTTTATCTTGAGAAATATTTTTGTACTTCTATTTGATTGTTTAAATTGTTACTATTTCAGAACTAATTCTGACTCGGCAATACATGCAAGTTCGACAATGGGAAGTGGACGTTCTGCAGGTGATATACCAAGTCCTAACACCCCTCCCATGCATAGGAGAAGTATGAATTCATTGATTTATATAACTCGTATATTCTCCACTTTTTCTCTTCCTCTCTAGATTCCAGTCCTGTTCAGTTATTGAGTGCAATGTTTTGAACTTAATAATGATAATAATATCTTTATTCATAGAAGGTAACATGTAAAGATGTATTCAACAACAGTCATACAATTCTTAAATAAAACATGGCCAATTTAAATCGCTCATTAGATTTTCATATTGCAACATTACATACATAAATTCTTGCTATGAAAAACATATAAGAATGAAGATTTTTTACAATAGATTTGATTTTAACGTTCTTTTGAATTCATTGACTGACGATACTGATCTTGTGTTGTTGGGAATTTTATTCCAATAAATAGCACTTACATTTGTTAAAGCGTTTTTCATGTAGTTCGTTATAAAAGGTTTGTCCATAATGCAGCCTGCCTAGTTGGCTGAGTTGGTAGAGCTCAGAGGACGGGATTTGATTCACGGCAAGGGCAGGTCATGTCCATATGTAACATTTGACTTTGGTCATTTGTCCTTTACCTCTGATTTGTGTGTGGTAGTTTTTTCAGCTGCTTGCACAAGGAAAAGTTAGTACTTGTTGTGAATTAATTCCAGGAAAACTGGTTAGAAAAGCTGTATGTTTAACTGAATTAAGTGAAAACAATGTTGAAAGATGGCATTAAACAAAATAAAAAACAAACGAGTTGTCCATGATGCGTCAAACAGTGTAACTGCGCTTGACTGACCTTTAATTTATTATCAGTTATCAAATTCAGTATGCTCACATACTAAGTTCTCTAAGACACGAGCAGTTTCCAAAATCTACTATGATTTTTTTTTTAATTTTCAAACAAAATTGTGCCCCTATTAGCTCTAGAATATGCTGAAATTTGGTGAATTTTAATTACCAGGATTTGCTATACACAAAATGCGGCTTTAACTGGAGCACTGTTTCAGATGGTGTTACTGTAACTTCATCCTTAGTAGCAGTGGATGGCAGTTCAAAATTAGACTTCTGATAGGGTTTTACCTTTCCCACTAGCTATCAAGAAAAGCTCTGTAAAGTCTTTAAAAGATGCTATATTTCATGAGCTTCCGGGGTCTCTGGGCACCTAGACCTCAGTCAGGGCCTTGCTCTAGACCTACCAGGAGCCATAGCGACCCCCTGGCACCCAGCTTTGAAATATTACACTCCTGGCTCAATCTGACCCTTGACAGCTATGAGTGAAGTGTGTTTCTTGTTTTTGAAAAGTTGAAACATATCTAGAAAATCATTCTTGGTCACCTTGTTTCATACATGTAGAGTAACCAGGTCAGAAAAGAAAGTTTGTGTAAATAATTCTTGTGTGTCAAAACTTATGTGATAAGCGGGAAGAGACTGCGGGGACATTTTACAATACAAAGTTAGGAAATATGTTGTTAAATGATAATTCTATCCAGTTTAAACTCACAATGAAATATTATGGTTGCTTTATTGATATTATCCATGTTTTCAGTTCATGAAGTTGTTGGAGAGAATTCTGGTTTGTCCGCCGGACCGTATCCATGGGATCCTAAGAAGGTAATAGCTCATTTCTTTCTTTTACCTTATTTTGTGGTGACTTCGATAAATTCAGAAATTAAGCACAGATAATTTTTAGTTACAAGGTGATAATGATAGGAGGTTTGTAACTTGATTAGTGTCCGTTCCTGTAGAGCCAGTTATAAGCCACCTGATTGGTTATTATGCTCCCTGAAGGAGGAGGATATAGCCGTTACTTTGTCTGTCTGTCCATCTGTATGTTCGTATATGCTTGCATGTGTCTGTCCCACATTCATGTCCGTGCTATTTCTCTGCAATCTCCGACAAGAATTCAGTGAGAATTATTGGGAAGCTTCACTACCTGAAGAGATGGGCATATTGTCAGCAGGTTCCTGGTTTGATAAGTTTACATAAAACAGTACTGCACCCTGTTAGTATTTTGTTAAGAAAACACCACGATTTACCTTAACTGTAAATGCTGAACTCTCTTGGATCAAACTGAACTATATAAAACTTATTGTTGATTGTGTTATGTTGTTATTTCAGATGCAACAAAGACCTAAGTCATGTGAAGTGCCAAATATCAAGTAGGTTGTTTGTTTGAGTTATAGAATTCAATTAAATTCATTATTTTGATGTTGTAATTCAATTTTATCAAGTACAAGTATCAAGTATACGCTGTTCTGGCTATTGTTAATTAAATGACACTCGGACCTTGTTTGTTTGAATTCAAAGGGTCGGCAATTTTATTTCGAATAATACATGGTTTGAGTAGCCCATTTCAATTTGACGTGTTTAAGAAGACCTGATATTTATTTTGAATTTTACCAAGTATTCGGAAAGAAGGTTGTTGAATAAACGAGGTCTGACAGTATTTATTATTTGTCTAGAAAAATGTACCTTTTTCTACATATTGTACATATACTTGCCACTGATGGTAACTTTCTATGTACCTGAATAACAATAACGAAAATGGCCTAAGTTTTTAGAATAGTTATAAATATTGACTTGTGCTTCAATGAAATTTATAACTGCTTGTTATGACTGCTGAGAGATTGAGCGAATGTCTTTTCATAGTAATTTGATACAACTTTGACTAATGTCTTCCATAGGGACGAATAGTTGAAATATTAATCTAAAAAAATAGTTGTTATAGTTGTTTCAATCCTATCCAAAATATCAATATTTTAAAAATTGTAATTTCAGCATTTATCCATCTGGCGAGCAGGACTCACAGATGCATATTCCCATATCTAACAACACGGGATCGTTACCTGACCTGACCATTCTGCAATTTCCCTCACCTCTCACCACCCCCATTGATATAGAAGATCAAAGCTATAATGGTAACCCTGCCAATCTCTCACCTACCAGTGCTCATCACATCAACATGGGTCACCCTCAACACCACAATGGTTCCCCGGTTCAAAGTCCAGGCAGTCAGCGACGTAGGATGAACCCTAGTGGGCCCAGTCCCCTAGTTTTGCCTGGAAATGGGAGTCAAACTCTTCCGTTATCTTCTCCTGTAAGTATTACATGTAAGCATGTACGATGTTGTTATTGTTGTCATGTCTTTACACTATCCTATCATTGTATTGTCAGTGGTATTATATGTCTTTAGTATGACAAATATATGTCTTTAGTATGACAGATATATGTCTTTAGTATGACAAATATTTACTTGTTTACTGTATTAATGGATATTTTTATTTGTCAGGAAGTTCGTGAGTCTGCTGTTTAGCAAGCAGAAAAATGTACTTCTGTGATCCGAAGAAAAAATTATCGTGGCTGATATTTTCGAAACAATTTTTGCAATTCACAACATCACTGTCTTGCACACTGTACCACTTATACAGTTGTATATTAGTGGCGTGTATATCTGTGGCTCATAATCTTAAAGTATAAACTGTACTTTGGTATAAGTGTTGTGAGACATAGGCAGCTATGAAGTCTACATAATGAAATATGGCATTTTGTTAAAAGCTTAATATGGTTAATATCCAGTATGAATTGATCAGTGAACTTTTCAGATCATCCATGTACTCACATCGCATAGATCAGTCTTCAGCATTTACTGTTATGTTGTTTCTGCATTTTTATTGTTTTTGCCTGTAGTTTGCAAAATCAGATTTCATAATGATGTTAAAAACTGCGAAGTTCTGATCATAGTCGTATGTTAATTTGATGATTTATTTTGCATTTAATTGCAGGCTTTTGATATTGTTTGTTTTGTGTTGATTCACTCGAGTTCCATCATGCATCTCAAATTCTTTATTTGTTTGGCTTGAACTTAATGTTTTTTATAATCTGTTCATAGAATTAAATTAAATATCAGTGTATATTACTGAATGGGCTTTGAAATAATGAAAACAATTGGTTTGTGTCGATGTTGAGATATCTAGGAGATAATCATGATTATGATTGATATTCTTCCCTTTAGTTGCATGATGGAACTAGACTTTGATGTTATAGTATCAAATCATGCAGTTTTCCATACTTAGCAAAATCAAGTAAAGCTTTAGTGTTGAATTTTTGGTATTGTGTATCACTGATCATGATATGTACTTACACAAAATTAGCCAGTCACATTGACATGTTCCCGATTTAGAAAAAACACAGGAAAAAACGCTGATATATCGTCATGAAAGATGATTTAGAATAACTTGAACTGGTTATTACCAGCATCATTGTGGATGAATTGTGTGGGAAATGGTCAAGAATTGAAAAAATAATTAAATGAAAATCATAGGTCTGTGTTTGTTCTCAATGTTAAGCCTGATTGATTATTATGTAGTATTGGCAATTCTACTATTCCACTACTAATACTTTTGGAATCTCATATGATCACAAGAAAATTCAACAGCTTTTATATTTATACTCCTAGAAAAAATTAAAAAGGTATAATGGTTGCAGGGGTCCCACTAGGTGCTGGATCTCAAGGGTCAATATGATAATTTTTTATGGAATTAATTATTTTACCATTTAATAGCCAAAATACCTATTATTTAGAGAAAAATTGACCCTTCAGCCAGAATCCTAAGGGTCAAAATGTGCCTTTTTTATAAAATCCAGTGGTCAAAGGGTCAACTCGAGGATCAAATGGAACCCCCGCCTGTTGTAACAGTTCATGTTTGGGACATGTTAGTGTGCTTGGTTATATCTGTAGTAATTTTTAGTTCTGGTTTTATATTGTTTGTTGTACTGGTAATATACCACTTCGCAACAATTGTGATTGAAATGCTTGCCTTATTTTAAGAAATCTGTTTGTATATGCAGACATTTTTATCTTTAGCAACATAATATAGCAACCTAACAATCTATAATACTTGGTATGTTGTACATATGTTTTTTATGGCAAAATATTTGGGATTTACATAATGGTGCTTTTTGGGTTTCTTTGCATGTGGGTGGGGCGTGTCCTACCTTGAATTGTAAGAACTACTAATTCGATGTTAAGGGCTGTTCTGTTCTGTTGTAGGCAAGTCAATAATAAAAACAAGTGGCGGCATTTCATCAAAACAGTGTTTAGCGTGGTATATTATCAGTTAAATTATCTAGTAACATCAGTAGCAGTGTTGTGTTTCCCTATGCTCATAAGTGTTGTTTTGCTGCTCTTGTCTGTGTAGGTACAAAACGTAGATCCTTCTAGATTACAAATGGATCCTCGTATTCAGCAGCAATATATGTTGTATATGCAACAGCAGCAGCAGCGACAAGGTCATGTACACGACCACATGTCTCCCACTCAATCATCTCAAAACCAAGTGGGGCTTGGTGACAGCCCGCGGGTTCCTCCCCCTCATATGGGGCCAGTACCGAAAGTATGTGTAACTTCTCATGAAAATGACCCACCTGAGGTAACATATTCAACCTATAATCCTCTTCATTTTCCTGTAAAACTATATTTCACTTCCTCTAAGCTTATGACGCTGGTTTGCCTGTATAATAACTTTTACTCTGACTGAGCGTTAGACGCTCATTGATGAACTTTCTCTAACTTTTTTTAATGTATTTTTGCTGAGGCTTGAATCAATGAATAATATACTACAGAAATATTTCGCTGGAAAATATGCAATTTTCAGAAATGACCACAATTTGTTTTTACTGTCTATCCTGTCCTTTCTGCTGTCTTGCATAATTCGTTCAGAAAGTGTTGTATTAAATATAATCTGCATTCTCATGTCCTGTTGTTCACATTTATTCTTATGCTTGTACTATTCTGTTTTAAAAATTTTCCTTTTTTGAAATAAGGATTTTTAACCATGTTCAATGAAATGAACTGTTTGTGTAGGCATTAAGTCAATGTTTTATCATCAGAAGAACTTATTAATCATCATCTCTTTCTTCCGGAATGATCACTGTTCCGATTGAATGGACACCTGCTTCTATCGCAAGGTGCTCTTAAACTTTACATTTGACTTATTATGAATCAATAACGTAAATTTAATATTTCAAATACTGATTAGCATCCCTGAATGATAGGTAAATATTAATTGAGCACGGCTGTACAATTTCCAATTTTCTATAAGTGACGTCATTTCCAGAAAATGTCACATGTGACGTTACAATGTCCTGACCGTAAGCAATATTTGTCCCATATGGCAATATGAAAAGTGAAGTGACCATGTGGAACAAATATTGTTTCCTGCTTGCAAATAGTGACATCACATGTTGCGATTTCTTGAAAAGACGTCACTTACAGAAGAGGTTGTAAATCCCATAGCAGCGCTCAATTGACTATTGTAATACATGATGCTATATACAGCAGACTTGTTGACCAAGTTATTACAGGATTAGGTTACTGTTGTAGTGGTGCGTGACATTTTACAAGCATGTCTTTGTTTTGCATGGTACATTGTTGTTATCATTTGAAATTCACAATCATCATTCGTAAAGATATACAATATTACATATAAGGTCAGTAAAGTCTAACAGCTGGTTCCTCGACCCTTACTTACCACATGGTAGGGGTAAATAAAAGGGTTTACCCTATTTTCAGGGTTCAAAAAAAGATGTAGTGAAGTATACATTTTAAGTCCTAAGACATAAATTAACAAGAAGAAAAATTTAAAAAATAGTATTGTTTTCAACTTTTTAGATTTCCTTTATGAAGGACATGTACATGTATTATGATAAGTTTTGCTGGGGTATAATAATTTTTTCAAAAACCTTCAAATTAATGATTGTTTTATGGAATAATTCAGATTATTTACATTACATGAGATTATGGTACTTTATGTATGTATGTGCACTAAACAAAACTTTTAATTGGTAGCTATGATATTGTTGTAGAGACCATACCATATACATGTATTGCTGTTGTATGACTTGAAATTTTAAGGTTGTTATTCTTGATCTGTCGTGAATGTCACCATAGGAACAAAGTGGATTAATATTTCAGAAAATTTGTACTGAGAAATTATTTATTTGATGGTGTTTACATTGTTGAAATTTCCTCATTCAATGTTTAAAATATCAACCAACTAGTGACCAATTAGAAAGTTAGTTATGTGTATGTATGAGAGTTGGGTCATGTATTTAAGATAATGGGTTTCACTTGCATTGAAGACCTGAAAAGTCCTGCTATAGTCTAGACTATGAATGGACTCCGAGTACTTTCATTGGAGATAAAATTTCTGTGTTATCAAATTCCTTAAGATATTTTTACATTTAAATGGTGGTACATGTGTTTTCAATTCATTTAGTTGTTTTAATCATTTTTGGATACCGAATTATTTTGACCTCCACTTTTTTGTTTCAATGTTGCAGACATCGTTGACGCAGTATAGATCAAACATATCTGAAGGTAGTGGGGGGTGCCAGTCTCCTACATCCCCCCACAGTCAGACGTATTCACCATCTCAATCACCCGGTCTACCACCTACCACATGGAATAATAGTAATACCGTATTTGAATTAGATCCCTATCATCTTCAACAGCAGCAGACAAATGCATTACAACAACAATTTGAACATTTTAACATGGTGAGTATTGAAGCTTTTACTTTCATGATACATTTGTATTTACAGTCGGGACCACTTTTATTTGACAACCTTTTATCCAAATACTTTGTATCGTCCGAAATAAACATCAGATCACGATGTATCTTCTTAGGAATGTCGAATTGAAATGGGCTATTCGAAACCATGTATTTTTGGAAACAAAATTTCGGACCCGATGAAATTCGAATGAACGAGGTCTGACTGTAGTTTAATTTTATAGAATACTTCAGTTGTATATCATGTGACTGTCAGCTGACTTAATCTTTGTTCTTGGGTTAAAACTGATGCTGGGATCATGAATCAACATCAGGTTTTTCTGTATGAACAAGGTCGGCCATTTTTTACACTTGTTATTGCTATTACATGTTCAATGTGTCAGATATCGTACCCAAACTCGACATCAATTTTTAACTTGAGTCTGAGAAATTGTTTATGATCCTGGCTCAATTATTGAATTCTTCTTAATTAATTAAAAATTGAGTCAGATAATGATTCAATACTAATTACAAACTATTTTCGTGATCCCTCGGCCTGGTTAGCAACCAACGAAGTACTAATTGAGAGTGATTAATATAACTTAAAGAACTTGTTTCACAATTGATGTTAATTGATGTTAAACTGAAACTTGCTTCCTTAAGTGGCAAAGCTTAGATTGTTATTCAAGCTCAGGTAACTAGGGTTGCTGTGTTCTTCAGTGACGAATATTTGTCTTTCAGCATCAAGCCATTACATTGTGCAGTGATGTAAGTTCATCAGGAGGTGTCATATTGACTAGTACAGCATCAAACTCTATACCATATTCACATGACAACCAGGTTAATTTCTCTCACATTCTTGCCTGTGTTCTGTAGACTTGTTAATGCCATTTGTAGCAAACCAAGAATAGGTGTTTTATGATGGTATTATAAGCAATACTGTATTATGGGTAAAGTTAAATTCGCAAATTCATGAAAGTCAAGAGAATATTACGAGGGTTCAGCGCAAGACTATCGTAACTCCTATATAAATACATACGATACTCTTGTACTGAATCCTCGATAGCTAGTGTAAATTTCACAGAAGTATATTATACATATGCACCAATATATGATAATAACAATAAAAATCTCCAGCTATGTTCGTCATGTTTTGGCATTGTCTTGGTGCACAATTTGTGGTCCTGTCTGTTTTATTGACTCAAATTCTTGATACAATAGGCTAAATGTCATTTATGAGTTTGCTTATGCAGAGATAGAAGAATGTAAAAATCATTGAAACAACATTAAACATTATAGGCTGACTATGTATTGAGTACTGGTATGGTTTCAAATATCAGTACATACCATTGTCAGTCCAGCCCCAGTGCATATTTCAAAGTCGACAAGTATGCAAAAGGGAGGACAAACTCCAATTTTTGCGACGGGTTGCATATTAGTTTTTATATTTATTCAGGTAGTCTTAACATTGACTACTGGATAAAAACATGTACAAGTGACGTTCGGAAAGTTTTGAGAAAACGTCCATTTAACTATGTTCCTTTGACAAATCGTATTGAAACTAATGCATATATGATAATACTATATTTCAAAAGCTTATGTTCAGATTATTATATTGTGACGTCAGTAGTTTTTTTTTATTCGTATCATTAGCAACATGCGTTGAAAAGACCCAGCGCAACCCTTAACTTCTCGATTACACTGCAATATATTGAACACACAATCATAATAAAAAAGCGTGAAACGCTGTAAAACGAACATGACGTTATATTTGAATCATAACGTCATGTTATGAAAGTATTCTGGAAGTAATAATTTAGATACACGCACCTAGCGAAGCATCCTTACTTTGTGCATTATGCAAATGCCAACAAAAGAGGAACAGCGGATTTTCATAAAATATTGTGTCAACCTTGGGGGAAAAAAGAGCTGTTGGAGGTTGCTAATAACAGAGAATCTGTGAGCAGAGCACTTGTGTACAGATGGCTTAATCTTTCTGTGACGGTAGAGCATGTACCCAGAACAAACAACGATCTGGTCGTCTGTCTGTGGTTGATGAAAAGGTTGCGATTGTAAAGAATGAGCTTAATAAAGATTGGCCAATGACGGTGAAGGATATTGCAAATTTGTCAATGGTGATGAGAATCATTTCCACATTTGACCAGGTGTCTTTGAAAAGTGGGTGAAAAGACATGAGAAATGTGTACAGTGCAACAGGCGATACTTTGAGTAAGAGTAAAATTAGGAACTGGATTAAAACAGTGTTTTGTTCAGATGTTACGTTCAAATGACGTTACTGCGCCGGGTGCTTGTAGATGTGTGTTGTTGTATATGTAGATATAGAGGATAATTGTTGATTTCGATGGAAGAAATAATTCAATCTTCCATCGAAATCAACAAATATTCTTTTTATTTTATGCTTTTTTAAAGAATTAAACTTTATTTTAACCAATAACTACTCGAGCGTCTCATTTACTACCCTGTGCGGTGCCTCTCCGCAGCCCTTTAACACTATATCAATTTTTTATCATCTGCTGACAAAATAGTGCGAAATTTTACCAATTTATTCAAGAACACAGCAATGAAAAGTCGAAAAAAAAAATTGATATGAAATATTGTGACAATCAAATCATTTTTTCATATGAAATTATACATTAAAAAATAGTTTCTAGAAATTATTCAACACATGATTATGCAGCAATTTTCAAATGTTCATCGATAATTGATCGAAGCGCGACGCCATGTTGGAATGAAAGTGACAACACGTAAAAATGATGGAATTAACTTGTTAACAAAGAACTTTGAAATTTGGAGAACGTTTTAAACAGTCTGTAGTAACGGACGAGTTTTGCACATGAATATCAGTCACTGTAACTGTCAAGAGATGACACAACTCTTGAATGGTCTGGCGAGGGGGGTTTCTTCGCATCTGTACGCTTCATCAGAATGCCTCAGGTTTTGTACATTCGAATTGTTGACCATTTTGGAGAGTCATTGATCTAGATTCCATGCGGTTGAAGTTGAAATTGACGTTTCCATGTAAATAGCTGTTCCATGTGAACTATATTGTTAAATGTTGCAGACGAAACAAACTATCCCGGCGTCTTTAGTTTTGGACGGTACAGGCACGTTAATCAAAATACACACATGGCAAGATATCGCTATGTAAATAAATATATATAACGTACATTCATTTGTTAGAAATTATGTGAAATACAAGCGGAATACAACCGCATCTTACTTCGAAATGTCAACAAATATACCGGATAATGACGTCATGGTTTTCTAGTACATGTACAAAAAAAGAGAGGTCATTTTGTGATTTAGTCTCATTTCAATACAAAGGGAGGCAATTCAATTTAGTTTCTACATGGTGGTTACCCTTTTGGGGTTACCAGTGGGGTAAAAAATAGTCCCAAAAATCGGAACAGTGAGAAATATGAAAATGATATTTTCACTGTTTGAAACAGTGAAAATTCGAATTTTATTTCACTGATAAATCTCTATAAACCACCGTAAAGCATAAAATAAATTGTGTTATTTGTATGAAAATTGTACCATTCGGTAGATTATGAATTAAAAGATACATTGTGCAAATTTTATATACTGATTCCGACTTAACATTAAAAAACAAACCTAGTCTCAAAACTTTCTGAACGTCCCTTGTAGATGTCATAATGTCAAAGTGTGATGTTATGTTTGGGACACTTGTTGACTAAGAGTTGAGAAACTGATATTTCTATTTGTAGGTATTTAATGCTGACTATAACCGTCATCAGTTTTATGTAGACAGTAACAACACATCTCAGTCTCATTCCCTCAATAATGCAACTAGCTCAAATGCCAACAATAAAATACCAGATATTATATTATCAGGTGAGTACAGTGTTCATTATCTTTAAGGATTTCAGACTGTGGCTAATAATGACTTTATTCGGAGTTTGATAATGTGATTTTATCCAATCATAGGGGACGATTTTGAACCCAATAGTACCTTTAATGTCTGGATCTCAATTACAACATCAATTCAGTTATACAGTAATGTTCACCAACTTGTTGGTCACCCCTCGTGTATTGTGTTTTCTCATGGATTTTTGAAGTAAAGCACATTATGTGTTATTGATGCATTTATTAAATCATAGGGATTCGAATATTTGTTCATGCGCCTGAATATACAAAGTCTGAATCCGATTCTATTGCTCCTACTTTCATAAGTGAGCTGAAATAAAAGACTCAATAATTTTCTATTGTGAATATTCAAGTACCAAAATTGGCATTGGTTGACATCCCTAATTTATTAACAGCATATTTTTAGAAAATAGGCATGAGAATTTTTGCTCGCAAGGGTCGTTTTTGAGACAATTTAAGCCATCTAGATGCTTCAAAGCCAGGAGCTTCAGCGGCCCACTGGACCCCTTGCCAAATTTTCAGCTGATTTTGAAATTTTGCATTCTCATGCCTGAGAAAAGCTGATGCATATTTGTGCTATTAAATTATGATTATCATATTGAATGTAATACACTGCAGGCATGGCAGATGGAATTTTCGATGCAGATTTATTTGGAAGTGTATCTGATGAGGCATTGAAAGATGGACTTGATCCTCTCGATCCCGATGGTCTACAGATGCTGACAGACCCAAGTCTGGTGACTGATGCTGATACGGAGAATTCTTTCAGACTTGACCAGTTATAGGGCTGATAAAACAGTTACTAAGTCAACTAATGTGTTTAGTTTCCCACCTCGCAACAAACTGTTCGTTACAGCTTTGTTTCCCAGGATGTGAAAGTTTATATGAAAAAGTGGGTTAAATTTACCCGACGTATGTGTGTGAGTCAGCAGGGCTTGACCATGACAAAATTTCCATTTTTATGTTTGAATTAGTGATACGCAAAGTCAGCGAAGTGAAAAATGGGAACAATATGTGAGTGATTTACCTGTTGTGCCATGATACTTGCTGGATATCATACTAGGTAGTACGTTCAAGCACTGTAGTGCAGGATGGACTGTGTTTATCAAATGGCATTACATATTATAGAAAAAATTTAATGCTATAGTTTATTGTATGGAACAAATCTTGAATTTACAGTACAGGTATGTGGGTAAGGAAACCGGAGTTTATATTTGATGGACTTACAGCAGCTGGTTCTATGTATTCAGTAATTTACAGCAGACTGGTACCTCCATATCATGTTTGATGGACATACAGCAGACTGGTTCTATGTATCCAGTATTTTAGGGTATACCAGTACCTTCTGAAGTATTATAAAATATGTTCTTTATTGAATGCAAGATTTTCTAGTGACAGTGAGGTATTTCTGTTGTCACAAGTATATGGAGTTGGTTAACATCTCATGTACAGTGTTTATGTTAAGTTTTGAACGATCCTCCATCTTTGTGAATTATCTTCAAAGTACACATCGGGCAATAGAAATTCAGAGGTCAACAAATATTTCATACCACCACATGAAATTCATTCAGTCTGGTAAAATACATAATACTATAAACAAAAATAGGAAATATTCAGGTAAACTCTAGGTTATGAACTCTAAAATTGACATGTTTGTATATGGCATACATTGAATCACCCAAGTTACTTGGTCATTTTACTGGGTCCCGGCTCTTATTGACACCCCTGGGTATATTGTAACCGCAGGCTGGATTTTGGAAGATCATTTATTGTTGTTCCTATGTTGGGTAGATGGTAAATCTCCATAAACTATGTACACATAAATGTCGGATACTGTTGATAACCAGCATGTTCTGCTGATACTGTGTATGTTGTGAAAGTCCCTGTTGTTAGTCTTTAACTTTCACGCTGTTGTAATCGCTTAACATTTTATGGTGATTTCAGTTCCCTTGTAAGCATATAAATGAATTAGTTTGAATGGTTAGTATTCATCGCAATGCTTGTATTTACAACTGATGAGTGAGTCTATTTTTATACATTAAATATAACAGAGAGCTTTTTCTTGATTAAGATTATTTGTGTGTTTAGATTAGTCTTCTAATGTCAGATACCTGTACAGTGAAACAGTGAAACCTTGGTTCCGTCTTAGTTTTGCGACCGTTTGATTATCAAGTTAAAATGTAGTTGAAAAATTAAAAACTTGGTCCATGGAAAGATGGTCTAATTAATGAGGTGGTCTGAATTGTAGTGTTTGTTCAGTGAGGTTAATTACTGCAATTCCTGTTTCTTAATTTCTTGGACAATTTGAGGACATAACAAATACACATTTGGTTTATGTAGAGTAGCATTATTTAGCTGCATCAGTGCTATAGACTAATCATTACAATATGTCTGGCAAAGTCAGGCTTTTAATGATTGAGTTGTTTATTGGAATCATTTAAAATGATCTTGTGGTAAAGTAAGCCTTTAATGATACGCAACATTTCATTTTTGAATTGATGTTTTTTTGTATGTGATAAATTCATATATAATATGTTTCTGTTATAAATACTTGAGAGAGCTGATGTCTATTCTCAAAACAGACCACTATGTTGTCATCTCCTTGCTTTTGGTATAGACGTACAACTGAAAGTAAAATGCCTTGTTAGTCAACTAATATGACAAGAACTTTTTTATTGTGAGGGTAATCGAAATAAGGGGATAATTATATCATCTTTGGGAATGGTACCCATGAATTGGTTCCAAAAATGTCCAAACAACTCCTCTGATCACATATATCCTGAGCTGGGTTCTTTTCTTGTTTCTGAGACAGCAAAGTTGACCAACGTGTACCCTTTATTTACAGTCTAGTGCTAGTATTACAATTACAGAGAATAGGGATCAAACTCAACATATAGCATTGGGAGGTCTTTCTATGAGTCTGTTCCCTTTGCTACATTATCTGTGAAAATCAGAATTCATGAAGTGAAGATAACTATATAAGAATCTCTGTCATAGCTACTAGTACATCATGTCTTGTTGTTTCATCCTCTATCATAAATATGCAGAAAATAAAACACATAGGGTTCCACATAAATAGCAAAACTAAACATAACTTATTATTTGTGAAACATTTTACTGTCAAGGTGCATGGTCATTAGGAGCACCCACTTCATCTTGAAAAGTCCCGGCAATGTTGCTCTAACTGATTTACCTGTCTATGATGAGCATCGTTATCTCAATTATCTGGAGCACAGATGATGGTCCTCTCAACTTATGTTTATTGTTATCTTACCTTATCTTGAGGGTGAAAAAGTTCTCAATGTTCGTTGTTAGTTTTGGTTATGCAAAGTGAGTTTCACACATAGTTAATCTTACATTTCACTGCAAGTTCAGTAATACAATTTGGGATACGAAATTGAATGCAGACATTTACTCATTTTTCCTTATTTTGCTATTTGTCATAATAAATCAATATCATTGTTATCTCGAGCATTGTGCTTGTCCTGATGAGACCTGGAGATAACCAGGTTTTGCAGTATATAGAAAACTTCAGAAAATGATTTCTCTTTATCATGATCAGTGGATTATTGTACAACCAAAATGTTAAAACTGCCAGAGGGTGGGCTATTTTCACCCAGCCATTTCTCAGTTTACAGTGAATAAATTTTAGAATAATTTTGCAGAAATTGTTGTTGACTGCAAAAAGCAGATATAACTAACACTGCCAGAGGGTGGAGCTATTTTCACCAAGACATTTTTCAGACTACAGTGAATACATTTAAGAGTTATTTTGCAGAAATGATTTGTGGTTAACTGTGCAAAAAAGTGGATATTATTATTATTCAGGCAGGATGTAATATTTTATATTTAGTGGACCCTTGTGTTGGTCAGATTATGTAAGCCCTGCTCGGCATTTTTTTTAAAAATTGTCAAGTTTTTCAATAGATTGTAATATTGTGTTCACTCTTAAAGATACCATTGCCTAATCCAAGCTGTGGCCTTTTTTAATATTACCAAGTCTACTTATATGAGAGGTATATTTGATCTTGTTCAGGCCTAAAAAAAAAATATCTGTGTTTAGGGTAACCCGACCCTACCTGTCGAAAAATCCCGACCCTAGAGTTTTTTACGACCCTGGATATTTTTTTTTCGATTTGTTTTCGATTTGTTTTCGATTTTTAATTGTTTTTGAAAAAAAAAAAAAAAAAAAAAAAAAAAAACTTTGTCCCTACCCTACCTAGCATTTTTGAGACCGTTACCCTAAACACAGATATTATTTGTTTTGGCCTCACTCGATGATGAGTTTTGATTGTTCATACAGTACAACATCCTTGTACCCAAGCTATTCATTACATACCCTGGGCAAATTGGCTAATGAAACTTCGTAATACATAAATATTCATTAGCTTTTCTCTACCAATGAAATGGACGATAATGAAAAAGAAGGAATCTCCTTTGTGAAGAGCTATTAGCAAGTTCGACAAAATGGCTGTCGCACACGATATGTAAGCCGCGATTTCATTGGATCACTCTGAACCGCTATTTCATCCGTAACTCCTCGGCAATTTCCATATCACATGAGGTGTGTGTCATGCAGCCAATAAAGCGGCTGGATTTCACCTCATTAATTATTCATGAGTACGAGATTTTTAGTCAGTTTGCCCAGGGTATGTTATGAATAGCCTGGGTACTGAGGATGATAGTACAATTTTAAGGGGATCTCCGTACCTATTATAGCATATTTTCATTGAATGTTGTTAGTTTTTGATGCTCAATTTGCTTGATCTGTGTGTGTGTATGGTACCTACCCTGTGTTCTATTTTATATTATGCATGATCTATTGCTGTTCAGGGCTATTGTATATGCTATTATGCTTCAAATCTATGACAAGTGGAGTTGTTCATGTGTCGTCAAATTGCTGGAGTGGAATATTGTGTCTCTTTATACCCTTGTTGTACTTCTATATTTCTTAGATGGTGGCTAGTCAATATTGTGATTGTAGTCTTGGTTTTCCAAAAATCTTAACAACTTTTCATTTACTTCAGTATTTTGTTTCTCTTTCTTTCTTGGTAGTCTTCACTAGAAATCACAACAATGTAAAAATCTTTCTTCAGTGAATTATTTAAATTTTTTGATCTTACATGACATGGATACATTTATTTCAAGAAATTCGTCAGACATTTGTGGTTGAAGGTTTAAATTATACAAGTAGATACTTTCACCTGTCAAAAAGTTTGCAGATCGATAATTTCAAACATGTTGTGAGTGGACATGTTTGCAAATAGCCGAAATGAGCTATGTAGCATTTAGTGGTCAAGTTTGTAAACAGATACTACAGATACTGTATGCTGGCCAATATTATCATAATGCTCTCATATTTGCGATATTTGCAAACATATCCACATTGCGAACTGTATCACTAATACGGTTATCATATTGAAAGGACTTTTATGTCGAGACACGCATGGATAGAGGATTATCAGGGTTGAAATGTTGGTCTGCCGTGGATATGTGGATGATATCGGCTGATACAGTCAAATCTGATACATATCCACACTCGAAACAGAAATGTCCGAGTTTACCTTGGTACCAAATTCCATACAAGCCTTGCAAATGTCAAGGCTCATAATTTCTTTTTTTTTTTCTTTGTTCATATAATTTTATCAAATAAATTATTGCTTAAAATATGTTTTATACACATATGTTTCTTATAGAAATCATTAAGGCAGCAATATAGATGTTGGTTTTTGTGCCATGTCAGCACAAAAGATGAAAAAGTCAATTTGAAACTCAACATTGACTAGATTTTGCTTATTATATATGATGTAAATATGATTTAAAAACACATCACTATAAACAGATAAATTTCGGAAAAATACTGAAAGTTGTTCACCGAACATACTGAAGTTTCGGTGCTCTCTGTTGGAAATAACGATTGAATAAATATTATCTTATCGTGATGCTCAATTTTTCGAATAAGATAACTAGTCTCTACGAATTGTTGTTGTTTATGAAGGTTTAAAGTTGAAATTTTGTCTTGACATGGTACTTATAGTTGTCCATTTTTGTTGGGTTTTATGTATGTAAGTTCTAAATGCATTTTCTGCATAGCTTTATTCATTGATCTTGTGTATTTTACATAAATGCTATGATTAAGAGAATGGCGTTTTGTGCATATATTATATAATATATATATTTGTTCTTAATTAAGAGATGTATTTAAATACAGAGTTTTATGATAATGATTTTTATGAAGTATTTTAATATTTTACTATGTAATTCTGGAGTAGACATTCCAAGTATGTGAAAATATTGGATATAATACTGTTTTATATTGATAAAAACTTTATATGTGTACAGATAATACTTTATTCTATGCTGTTGTTACTTATTTATTTGAAAAAAAGTGCTTCTTTTCTATCATGTATATTTCCCTTAGTTAACTCCCCTAACTTTATTGATGACCATAAAAATATAGCTATCGGTAGTTTTGTTTAGAACATTGATAAATTAAATATTCAGTTACTTCAGAATGTTTTAGTCCGTTTTTGATGTTTTTCTCATTCATAAAGTGACAGGGCTCTAGAAATCATCTTTAAATACAGTTGTCATGGACTGGTGCCCATGTTAATTTTGACTTGTCCGACATGGGAGGCTAGTTGTACAAGCATAAAATAGGGTACGGATTAACAGTTAAGTTGGCGTGCATAACAGACTTGTCCCTGACTCGGTCCTACTCAACTGTTAGACTGTCGGTAGCCTAAATCGGCAATTAAACTTGTCCGGTATGTTGGGCTAGTGGATTTCTAGAGCCCTGATAAGTGATGCCTGACTTTTGGAATAATACAAGCCGTAAAATTTCATCTGGTCTGGCAAAATATAAGAAATTGTTCATGAAACTAGCAGATTTTTTCTATCAAGTTCTGCTGAAGTTAGTGGTTTAAATGGCATTGGTGCGTGTATTGGTTGATGAAAGTGATCCATGGATAAAGGGATAATTATAGATGCAATGACAACTTTGTCTAGTATGAATACTTGTTCTGGAGCATTACTTAAAGCCATAATTATGTATTTCCCATGATCTACTTTACCTTATATCAATTTCATGACAAGCAATAAGTGTCTTTTAAGCAAGTTTTTACTTATTAATTTGACAAATTTCTATGTTTTGGTGCAATCGAAATCAACAGAATAGATGAAGTTTTTAATTGGCCCAA
Source organism: Mactromeris polynyma (assembly GCA_032209605.1). Classification (NCBI taxonomy): domain Eukaryota; kingdom Metazoa; phylum Mollusca; class Bivalvia; order Venerida; family Mactridae; genus Mactromeris; species Mactromeris polynyma. The sequence goes on from JASFXZ010000001.1 coordinate 53,753,567, forward strand.
AACGAGTTATTTCAGGAGACTACAACTAAGTTTAGTTTTATATACATTGAAGTTAAGACTGACAATTAATTATGCTGTTTGTTCTGATTGCAATTCAATGAAGATTTCAATGGTATATGGATGTTTGAACAGAACAATTTCAGAAGAAAGCCCATATTGATAGCAAACCAGAGTTGATCTATTGGGTTAATTGTGATTTGTTGGATTACCATACTTTTCTATCACTAATACATACCATATGCCAGTGCTTTCTATAAAATGTAACCCTTGACGTAATGTTTTCCTTAGCTCAATTGATTCATCTTAATAATCATATTCTAGAATTTGTCTTAAATTAAACCTATTAAAATGTATTTTGGCTCTGTCCTATTCATTGGTTATTCTACTAGTCTGGTATATATTTCCTCTGATTGATTACTTGATAAATGGAAATTTTAGCAAGTCATAAACTTCACAAATCTATTATTTCAGGCATTTTGCGAACAGAATATTTGCGAATTGTGTAAAGATATTCTTCCGTGAATGAGGAAATAGGGGTGACTAATATTCTTGAATTCTCAAATTTCACAATCATTTCCACATAGGAACTTTGCCACCTATAGAGTATTTCTGATTGTTATAAAACCCTCCAGAGGTTTGAAACTTCGAGTGAACAATATCACAGGTTGATCAAAATACATGTTTATTCAATTTTACCACCTTTTTCTAAGGATATTAGTTCAAAATAAGGAACATATTCTTTTTAAAATTTGCTTAGTACTGCTTGAAGTGCAGTTAATTTTTTAAGATAATTTTCTTTTTATTCATTTTTCCAAGACAACACAATGCTGGTCTGTAACTGATAGTACACCTGTCTGTATGTGTTCTCTTATAAAATGGTAACGAATTCATGTCTAATCTGAAATTATATTCGTGCATGACTTTCTGGCCATTGTTAGATATATCATAGTGAAAAATCTAGTCAATATTTTTGTCATCAAAATGCTGTGTTTGACCTGGGTATTGACTTCCATTTTCCAAAACTTCTGAAGTGGTCTGTGAAGCATGTTCACTTTAGCTACATTTGTTTTGCTGAATTTTGGCAACAGTTTCTAAATCTCTGTCTATCAACTTCTCCTTGTTAACTATCGAAGTCAGATATTACATCGTTGTTTGTTGACCCCCTTGTGTTGAAATCAACTTAGTCAAGTCAACACATAGCTGTTTGTATGTGCATGGCTTGAACCATGTGTCCGATCTTGTCCAAGCTGTTATTTTGACACAGATGGAGCAATTATAGAACTAATTGGCAAAATTGATTGTCTTAGTTAGAATGCATGTTGCATGCAGGACCAAGTGCCCTATAAGGTTAGGCTCACACTTTGGGGTAAAGGGACATGTGTTGGCTGTAACATTGATATGTTTTGAGTAAGTATTGAATAATTGGCAGAAATGCATGCCTTAATAAGACAGTGTTTGCAAGCTTGACCCAGACCCCGTCCCTATAGGAATTTACTGGGCCTGTTAATTATGGGTCCGTCAACAAATAATAAGTTCAAAATTCTACTTTTAAATTAATTGATTCAGAATATGAATTTTGTTTTAGGCAATTAAAAGGAAACTGTAACATGCTTCGGTTTGTTTTATTAGTACGCAACAAATCTAGGTAATGCTATTATGTTCTAATAGCACAGTTACCATTCATAGGATGTCCCACTTTGCGTTATATGTCGGGCCCAAGTGATATATTTTTATAAGGTTATGTAAGAAATGGGAATGGTGTTTATTTGTAACTTACTAAGATTGTTAACTCTGACCATGGTTTAAGAAGATTAATCCCGGTTCATATGATGTTTCTTATATTATATTTGATTTTTTTCTGTATTGCTATATATACATTTTAATTGATGTTTATTAATTGTTATAGTAGTATTGTTGGTGTTTATTGTTATACACAATTGGCTTTAACGAGGTCTCTCTTGTTAATGATTTGAAGAGTATACATTTTAGATCTATTTTTTTCTATATTTGTGAAACTTAGTTTTACACACTCTAATGAGTAAATGTTTGTACCGTGTGTGTGATAGCTGTTGAATTTTTGTACAGTATTGTTGGGAAAAGTTTTGTATGCTGTTTTATATGTTGTATCTGCTGTTATAGTTACTAGAATATTAGGTGATAGAGTTCTAGATCCTGGTCTAGTTTTCTGTCTATTTCATCAGTGATTCAATCACAATGCTTATTTTTTTCCCCGGAAATAACTGTTTTCTAAGAAGAAATGCAAACTATTCTTTCAATATTGCATGTATGTTTTATGTATACACATAGCCTTTTGCATACTGTCAAAGTTCTTGTAGCCTCCTGTGCGCGCCTTTAAGCATACTAAGTACACATGTATAGCCTACTACTTGCACATGTGTAAGGCTTGTGTGCTTGTGAAAGTCTGTCTACATGGGCGCTTGAAATAGATACTAGAGGACTTAAAAAACACCTCACAAAAATCAATTGAGAACAGTACTTAGCTAAACTTCTAGTTCAATTTTACTTTTTTAAGTAATATTCATTACTATTTAATAGATTCTAAATGTCCTTGATGGAATTTTGGTTACTTTTATACAGATACTAAATTATGCAAGTAGCTGGCCCAGGATTATAACGGATACTTACACACAATATTTATATCTCAAATCACAAAATTTACTGTTAATTGTCTGTTAGTGGATATTTGAGAGTGGATATTTGAGAGTGGATATTGAGTGGATAATATAAAATGTGTGCTGAATCTTATTTTTGGTCCATTTTCTTTGTGATTTTAGTGTTATTATGATATATGGGAGTAATTATTGGGGTTGAGTGCCACATTCCACTTTAATAATTATTCCTAGATCTTATATTACATTCAAATCTAGTAGAAAAGGGCCCTAAGAGAATATTCAGTTCATTGAGTGCTGAGAGCAAGTATCCATAGAAATCCTGGGCCTTGTTGAATGCTTTTAGAACTATAAATTATACATCAATGAGTTTTTTAATTCCTCATGTATATATCTTGCATATTCTTTCTGTGCCATTCTACAGATTCGGTTAAGTGTTGTACATCCCCATGTATTGTGATTTTGTAGCGTAAATATCCGGACACTCTACTTATATTGATGAATTTGTTAAGTGAATATTGAGCCCATATAAGTGATATATTATTTTTAACCTTTATAATAATATGTCTGTTTTATTTCCTTTCCGGTCGCTAAATGTAAATGTACATTAAAACACTGATGGGGTTCAAATTTTAAAAATCCTTTTAGCTATACGTGTGTTTTTATTCTGATTATTTTGTTCTGAACTGTCCCATTTTGTCAGCTTGCTGATGATATTGAGATAGTGCTGTGCAGCAGGACGAAATAAATATAATTATGTCTAGATACTTAGTGCTGTAGTACCGTAACACATGTAGTGCTAATATGAGTACTAACCCACCTACAATTACCAGTTCTTGTTAAATATGGTGGCATTCATCAATCATAAAACACTCTTGATATTTTTAGATTTTTCCTGCACAATTGGGTGCAAAAATGACATTAAGCCCTGTTCTATGAATATGGGTCCTATTCGTTGAGCAACATAGTTTTGTGCAGTTCATCAGCCTCAAAGGCCCCTTTTTGTGCTGGGCCCCTTTTAGTGCGGGCCATTCAGTATCTTAGCTTATTTATGTAATTGCTTATCTGTTAGTTTTGCGTATTTTCTTTCAATCTAGTCTATAACTTCATATTTTGTATTCATATAGTCAGTGTGTAAGATTGTATTTTTGCGAGTTCTGATCGCCTGGATGAAACTGCAAACGAAAGCATTACATGTCTATTCCTCAACTCTGTGAAAGTAATGTGTTTTACATAAGTTCCGATATTTGGCATTGTTTTATTATTCATATGTATATGATGAATGTCTATTATGTTTTTTATTGAGTAGTGTATGTTACCTGTTTGTATATGACTACCCATCATTGTCTGTATATCTATATATATACGAGTGTTTTATTGATTATGTTGGAATTTTGATGACCCCTGTTTCTCATACAAGCATTCTCATTATTGTACATCATCATGTATTTCTAAATTAAAGGATTTCAATGCTATTGTGTTATTTTTGTGTTTTAACAATGCTTTCTGAAGTAACTATAAAATCAGTTATATATGCAAACATTTAACCTTATCAGTGTTCCTTGGTTTCCCACCTGGTGGGAGAGAAATTTGTTAACATATAATCATTATGCTACACAATACACCTTTCGCTTATCAAAATATGTAAACATCCACACAGCGCTTTGATCCCACTGTCATTATGACAACAAGAAAAACTTATAAAAGTTTTATGTCATATAACCAGATCACAGACTGAATGTTAAATATAAGGTTTACCAAGTGACCATTATCAAATTTTGAGTAGTATAATTTAAGCATGTATGAAGGCCTCTTGTGAGATAGGTTTATGTATGTTTCTATCTACATATCTTAATGAGCTGCCGTCAAAAAATAAAGTTTATTATTATTATAAGTATGTATGTAGATTTTCAATAATGTACAAGGATTTTTCTCTGTGGTGCAGTTGGTCATTGAATGATCTGGAAGTTCCAGGCCCTAGTTGTGTCTCCCTTGTCAACCGTAATGTAAATTGGACATGAATTAACAGAAAGATACTCCATATTTCAAGATTTTATTGAGATTTCTTTTTGCACACAAGTAAATAAACAAAATGAATACACAATGCATGAGCTGTATTGGTCAGATTTTTTATGTATCAAAGAAGTTGGCCCCCAGCTTTAGATTCGTCAATATTGTGTTGTGATAATTGGATGAAGTACTTAAACATAAAATACATCATTGTTTTTCATTAAAATCATTTCCAATTCATTTACCTTACTGATGGTTAAAGGTGATATATACACAGCGTGCAATTTATAAATCAACTACAGAATAATGAATTAAAAAAAAACTACAGCACGTCGGGCGGACACAAATGCTCATTTGTGATTGATTACAATACATCATAACGAGGAATCCAGGCTACAAAAGTAAACCCAAGTACAGTGAGCTTGATCACTGTGACTTCCCATCAACAGTAAGTTGTATTCAAGTTCAAAGGCAGTGGGTTTTATACTTTCTCAGAAACAGCTAAATACGAAACTTTCACAAAGTTTTAAATCATGGCACAGAAAACGTTGACACACACAATGATCATACAAAGACAATAATGTTAAGTCTTTATTTCTGTTTTTTCTTCGTGAGATTTTAATATAATGTGTTCCTTCCTGAGATGTTCGGCTAAGTGATGAACACATAATTTAGCGAGATTTTGAATTCTCGAGGTTTCAACTCGCCAATAACGCGAAAATAAAAACCTTGCGAAAAAAAACAGTCTGTTATTATCACAACAAAGGTGCTGATGTTTTTATAAACAGAAGTTTAAAATGTTACACAGAATTACGAAATGATGCTGGTACAACCTTAACATTTATAGAAGTAGAGATACAGACTTTGAATCTTGCATCATTATTGTGATCAACCTTGTATGCAACTATTGGCTTCATCATTTCTGCCAAGACAGAATAACACCAAAAATATAGAGAAAAACATTATCAAAAACATAACAATCGTTTCATACAATGTTATTAAAACCTAACATCCAGAAACAAATATTAGAGTAAAATATGTATCTCCTTGTAAAACAAATAAAATACCGAAGTTACCATCAACAACGACTTCATACAAACATTTCTTTTAAAGTCAAAACAAACAAGTATAACCCAAACCCAGCAGAAATTTAGCAGACAAACCATGCCTGGAAAAGTCCAAAGCTACAGCGCTACCTCTTTGGGAGTTATAGGGAAAAATGAATGATAGTTGCGCAGTTTACTACATTCGGAACTAAAATTTGACAAGAAAATTGACAAGAGAAAGAAAAATGTACATTTTATTGTCAAGATAGCTCTTCGAAAAGGTTTCCAAGAAGTTAGTTAAGTATTAAAATGTTTCAATCCCACACTAACAATGTTTGTAAGATTCCACCTTGCATATCTGAAAGTGAACTGGTGACATGTCCAACTCCTTCACGCGTGTACTATACATGTATAGCAAGTTGTGACCGGACGATTTAATGTATAAATCTCAAAGAGTCAGCTCTGTACTTTCCCAGGCACGAAAAGCAACGAAACAAAGTAAAAGAAAGCTCTGTGCTCCATGTACTTTTATTTTCAAAATAAAAGCAAGCAATTATTCTTTGTGACTGGAACAATCTATAACATTTATTCCTATTCTAATTCCTCAATTGTAAAAATTGAAATACATAAATAATTGTCACGTATAATTCAATGTATCAAGCACTTGGATGTATTCAAAAAACGTGTAGTTCTGACTGGTTCCCACTCAAAACACAGGAGATGGTTCCCAAGCTTTTAAGGTCTACACCTGTCTACAAATCGTGGGTACAGACACACTTCACGGATGTGATATCGGTTGAGAATCCAACAGAGAAACCTCTCTAATCCCAAACCATAACCACCATGTGGACATGTACCGTACTTTCTCTGTAAAGAAATTAGAAATAATGTGTTATACAGAATTTATATTCAGTACTGAAACCGTTAATGGTATACAGTTGAACATCAATAATAAGACCACCATTGGGACCATTGAAAACAAACTGGTCTTAATAGTGAGGTGGTCTTATAGAGATTGAACAAGAGCAATACAGTGAACATGGGATTGAAAATTGTGCCCTTAATTTTGAGGTGGTCTTATTATCAAGGTTGTTTTTCAATGAGGTTTTACTGTGTATTATTGAAATAATCCACAAACACAGTTTATACAGCATAAACCATCGAGAAAATCAATAATTAAACAATTTATATGGTATGAACTATTGAAACACTAAATGAATATAGTTTATAAGGTATATACTAGTAATCAATAAAGTACAGTTAATAAATTATATTCATTTATTGTTTCAATAGTTCATACCACATAAATTATTTATTTATTGTAAAGTTACTTTATACGATATATAGCATAAAAACTAATGAAACACTCAACAAATACCATTTACATAGTATAAAGTACTGAATACCATCAGTTAAAATGTTATAAACTATCCAAATGCATATGTTAATAATATACTACATGCCATTAAAAATTGCAACTAAAAATTGTCTGCATCAACACTGACCGTTATAAAGAAATAATTATATATTAATTCTCAAACATAAATTCCTAAACTTAATCAATTATCAAATATGAATACTAGGGCCATGACTTTTTTTATGAATTAACGCCAAGTGAAATAGTTAAGTATATAATAAAAATGTAATGACGCATTAAACTGATACTAAAGGAATATCAGCCATTTTATTCAGTTTTTGGGGAAGTATGGAAGGTCCTTTTGATAGGGGAAATTTGCATCATGAACCACCAAATTTGGGTATCTTATAAGCTATGATAATTTTATAGAAGGGGAACTTTCTAAGTAGGGGAAAAATCTGCACTTTTTTCTTTGGGGGAATTGGGCTCAATATCGGCCCCAAATTTGCCATAAAAAAGGGTTGAATATGTATATTAATAAAGCTGATGTTGAACTATTGAACTAACCTGATCCAAGTACCAGTAGTAGTTGGTTGGATCTATTCCCTCTCTCTTGAATCCTTCCAACAGTTCATCGTGCTGCCACACCCTCATTGATCCACCAACTATCTCGCCCACATTCGGCATCAACAAATCAACCTGAAAATCAATCATAATCAAACTTTAAATGAACTCAATCATAGAACACAGATTGTGAAACACTTTATATACAAATTATAGTAATTACTAACCAGTACTTGCACCTATTTGAGGAATTGAGAAGTTCACAGTACCTCCTCGCCTAGGACAGGATTCAAACCCACGACCTTTGGAACTGAAGTCAAAAGCCTTAACCCTCTTCCACTATGCCTCCCAAATACTGTTTTTTTCTTGTTTATAAAAATTCACTCAAGTTAAAGGCAAGTAAGGACGACTAATAAACAGGGCAGCAACAATACAAGTGTCACTCGGTTCAGTTTCCATTATTACTCTTTCGGTTATTCGGTAATATGAAGATATGAAATACATTAAATTCTCAATAACTGATAAATCCAGACATTTGATTAGGTAAGTAGAATAAGAACAATGTGTTATACTATAAAGTAGAGCAATGACTAGAAAGAGTACTTCATGTCCCATAATAAAAGTGAACAGGTCTAATAGCTGTGTAACTGAGTATAAACTTATGATTCCTTTGACTAGAATATGGCTTCAGGAATAAAAATGTTATCTGACGTACTGAACATGTTTGTTAGACAGTGTCGAACCAAACCGTGAGAAAAACAACCCAAAATAGCCAAACTTTGGTTAATGGTTGCATCCCTAGTCATTTAAAAACCTAGTGGCATGCTTAAAAGAGGAGGAATAAGTTGCTACAGGGAACGCCACATAAGCAATATCGCTTACAGATTCTGTGAGACGTCTGTCGTCCTGGCAACGCTGCATGTAGAAAGATTTAATGTCTGCTGGAAAATTGCACAATAATATCGGTTCATTGATCTTATCTGTCATCTTCCTTTCTGGTGCCTCAGGGATATCCTGAATATATATAATTTCAAAATTAAATGCGATCCTGGCGAACAGCAGCAAAGCCCTGCACTTTTTATAAAATTATGATTAGATAATATATAATGAGAATGATAAATGAAAATATCGATTATGCTATAGCAATAAAGAAGAGTCAGTCATACAGTGAAATATTATAATAATTAAAGATAAATTATATTTCTTGAACAACTCTGCAGTAGTAGGGCACTCCTTTGGCCGTTTTTGGGTCCCTTTAGTTGTTTTCCTATTTGCAGTTAAAAATTCCACTCACAAAAAAGAAAGCAATTCTTTACAAATATACTTGTCCGAAAATACTGCACATTTGCATTAATTGATGAACACTATAAAGAAGTTTAAAATTGATCATGAAAGGTTGACTAAAAACAATAGGGCTGTGGCCCTATTATTATCGCTCACCTGAGTACATTACTATGTTGGCTTCAAGAGTATCCTAGAGGATTTTCAATAATTTGACCTTGTGACCTACTTTTTGGACCAACACAACCCAATACCTCACTGGACATGCATTTTATTACAAACATTCTGATCAAGTTTTTAGTAGTTCCGGTAGAAAATGCAGCCTCCGGAGAATCCACAAGGATTTTTAATCATTTGATCATGTGACCTAGTTTTTGACCTCAATCCTGACCTAGATCTTATTAAGGCAAACACTTTGACCAAGTCCCATGTGGTAAAAGTACAAAATGTTACCTCTGGAGTGTTAACAAGGTTTTAATATAATTGGACAAAGTGACCTGGATTTTATTTAGGCAAACATTTTGAGCATGTCTCACATAAATCAAGTGAAAATGTGACCTCTGGAGTGGAAAGTGGATTTGAGTTTATTTACCCTCGCCACTGGGATATCCCATATGGGCGAGCATTCACTATTTTATATCACTATACTCTAGCATACTATTTAACATTTCTGTTTTAAATAAAACTATAGTGAATGTCTGTGTGTGTGTCTAAATATAACTCTTTTTAAATAGTAATCTATTTTAAAAATTTCTATTTTTCAAATATTATTTTATAAAAGATACTCTGTATTAAAAATACTGACTAGCAGTTAACTATTTTGTAGATAATATGACTTCATTATATTAAGAATAAATAAATAAATAAATAAAGTTTGCGGACCAGCAGCTTTTGATATAAAAATGAAGTCATAATTTTTTTAAATTCCTCTCTCTGTAGCATTTAAAACAACAATAGATTAATGGCGTACATGTTAAAAATAATGGGTAGGTCGTGGTCAACAAAACGGCAAACTTTATAGGGCCTAAAAACTAATAAATAAACAAAGTATTTAAAATATAATGCAATAATTACATAAAATATTCAACTAACAGAGAGAGGATATTTTAAAAGGAAGTTTTACATATAAATGACATTTAAATTTTTTTATGGGTAGATGCCTCCTCTGGAGTGTTAACAAGGTTTTACTATAAATTGACCTAGTGACCTAGTTTTTGACCCTTCATGACCCAGTTTTGAAATTGGCCTATATTTCATTGATACAAACATTCTGATCAAGTTTTTGCAGATCAGGTAGAAGATGTTACCTCTAGAGTGTTAACAATTGTTGACGACGGACACAGGACGATCCCAAAAGCTCACCTCGAGCACTTCGTGCTCAGGAGAGCTAATTACCCATTTCATCTTTCAAAGATAAAAAAATGTGCTTAGTTTGTAACGTCAAAACTTCCACTGGGAAATCGTAAACATCATACTCAATGTCACTAATACAGGTTTTGTATTGGAACATCTCATACAAGTCATAATAAGTTAAAAACATAAAAGAAAATCAATTCCTACTTCTCCAAATTCATAGAATGAACCATCCTCCTTGGTAATGTCGTTATCTTTCAAGTATTTCACAGCATCAGCATATGCCATTCTTCTAAATGGTTTCTTGGGAGGTTTAAAATCCTGAAAAGAAATCAAACATTAAATACAGAACATTTTGTCCAAAAGTTCAATATTTCTATTTGAATGAATGAATTACAATGAGAAATGTGTCCCCAGGTCACAGGTGCCCCCATTTTACTCAATAAAGGGGCATAAGTACTAAATAAATCCAATAAAAAACCCAGGTGCGTAATTTCATGCTATGACCTAATATTCTATGAAGTTTCATTAATCTAGGTCAAGTATTTTTGAGATGGGCAACAAAAGCTTGGACGGACAAGGGTAAATCTATGAGCCACTAAAATGCATAAATGTCCTAGCATTATGGTATATTTTGGTAAGGATTGAATCTAACATCATACACGCTGTACAACGTTTTGAAACTATCAGTTAATGTAAACAGAACTTACAGGGTTGAGTTCATAAACAATATTGCCAAAAGGTGATTTCAATATCCTGTCTACAACATCACAGACAAGATCTTCTAGTCGATCCAACAAATCATCAAATGAAATAAACGGACACTCTGCTTCTATGTGGGTATACCTGTGGAGACATAGAAACAAAATATTATCACTAATTAATGTCTACAGTTTCTTAGGATTATCTTGAACAATACGCATCCGACTGTCGAAAAAGTAGAATAAAACTCACATTTTAGTGCAAGTTTACATAATTATAATAGCTAAAACAAGAGTTTTCTCTGAAGGTGATTTAGACCCCCGCAATACTGTTTGGTCATCGAGTTTAAGATCAATAAAAAAAAATTATGTCATGCACTACAACTCATCATGTAGATTATTATAAACTGTAGAAGTTTGTTCCCCAAATTTTTGTTAACAGACTAACAGATTGACTCCAGTATACCCCCTTCAAACTTTGTTTGCGGGGATATAAGCAATTTCTTCAATGTAGTAAATGATGGTCGAAAAGGCGAAATAAGATTTAAACACCTATACTATGTACCCTAGGCGGTAATTCTGTGTATGTGTTTTGTCTCCCTTTAGTAACTATTTACATGTTTGAGTATATTTTCATGTCTTGTGCTTTTGGGGTAACTGTGTATGTTGTATGCGAGATTTTCAGCACAATGTTTTTTTCTCATTTTACTTACTCTGCAAGATGCCGTCTTGTACGAGATTGTTCCGCTCTATAGGAACTTACTATACTGAAAACATCACCCATTGATGGTATGGCTGTCTCAAGATACAACTGTGAGGACTGGGTAAGGTATGCCTACAAATAATGAGTATAAGATGGAGGCTCATGTTTACATTATCCTGTCTCCATGAGCTGTTGTGGTGTGATGGTGGTTGGTTTTGCATGTAGCAATGCCTTCCTCAACTTCTTTGCTCTCATAAAGCCTAGATTCATTCTAGTGATATTTTAATATTTAAGGGTAAATGAATAAAATCAAATTTAAACCAAGAAATATTTGACATAGATTAATATGGAAGATTATAACAAACTTATAATGCAGTAACGTACTAAAATTAATGCGAAAAACAATATATACTAAAAATTTAATGCTTTAGCATAATCTCTACTTTCAAGATATGAAACATCTAATGTATTATGTTAAGGTTTTAAATAGTGCAAACTAGTCTGTCAGTCAATCGTCGGTCAGTCAGCTCAATTCAACCATCCAACAAATTTCATTTCTTGTAACAAATAAAAATTTTGACAATGGCGAACCCTCGACAGAACACCGAGATTAGGGAGATGAAAAGGACTTACCTGTTCACTGAAGTAGTTAAGTTTAAACAAAGTTGATCCGCCTTCAACCTGAGTTTGTACCAATGTGGGTGGGGTTACTTCGAAGTATCCTCGGTGAAAGTAATGTTCTCGGAAACAATGCATCACAACCGATCTCATCTTTAACACTTTGGAAGTCTAAAAATCAAAGCAGTATAAATTCATGTTAAGTCTATACCAAATTTCCACAAGAACACCACAGGTATTTTTCATATTAAGGGAGTGGGTCTGGTTATAAATCAAGAGTAAATCCACCTTTTCTGATATTAAAATCTTTGACAAATGGATCTAACGGCTTCATACTCTACCAAGTGGCAAGCAATGTTTCTGGGCGAGATGAAAATGCCCCTAAGTCACTTAACATATTTTTATCTGTACAAATATCTTTCTAAACTCACCTGAGTACACTGCCATTCTCACTGAATTAGACTAATGTCCCAATAAATTGGTATAGGTTCAATAAAAATCCATTCAGCAGCTTAGGAGGAGATGTTGTTCCACTATATGCATATAAGCAACAAGGCAATGCCCCCTGGTAGCCATGTTTAAAGAACTTAATTATTTATACAATCTTGGAAGAGGACAACACACCAAATATCAAAACTCTACACCTTACAGTTTTGGATAAGAAAATTTTCACTTTAACAAGGCTCCACCTCCTGCCGACCATGTTTTTTTATGGAACTTAATAATTCATGCAATCTGTGAAGTTTGGTCAAAATCCATTCTGTGGTATAAGAGGACATGTTGTTTAAGGAAATTGTTGACAGACAACGCACGACAACAGACATCCAACGACTTTGTGCTCAGGTGAGCTAAAAACAATTTTCATACATTACATTGGATACCAAATGGAATTGATTCTCACTCCAATGCATAGGTAAAACTTACATTTTCACCACGTATCATCATATGTCTGTTATCTAGTTGAACATCAACATTAGCTTCTTCGTTCAGCAAGTTATCTGCCCCTCCTGCAGGGGACGCACCAATAAGTTCCCAGAAATCTGCCGACATCTCGTGGTTACCAGGTGCCTGTAAATCAACACATTAGACATTACCATGATCAGGTATCGTAATCAATGATAAATCTCGTCAACCACTAAATGTTTTTATTTGTTTAAACTAAGGCGACTTCTTCTTATCTCTTGGTTAACAGATTTGTCATCCAATTTCTGTTTTTACATTGCTTTTGATTTTAAAGAATCAATACAGGTAACTCACAAATGATTAAATTGCCAAGTGTGTGACAAACACTTGAGAAAAAAAATATACACTTACTGGTTGATTTAAATAATTTCATTTTGCCTTTGAAAAAGGCAGACAAAAGATATGGGATGTTTTTATGAAATATGTATTAAATTCTGACTTGACTAAAAAACATGTTAAAAACTAATATTAATCACTCTTGGTTCAACCTTGCCAAAGGTAAGACCTAATTTTGTGACCTTCAAATCAGAGGGCGACCCCTCGACCACTTTGCCTCGTGTTGACCTTATAGCGATTTATGTAATATTTTGTGAGCAATTCACATCACTTTACTTTTATTATGTATATCAACATGTCTGAATAACTTACAGTCTTTCCTTCAGGGAGTTCTTTAATTTCACCATAAACACAAATAGCAGATTCTGTGGCCAATGTCAATGCTTCGTATGTCTGACACTGAAATATATTCATACACCGCAGTGTGAAAAAATGCGTTCTAACAGACAGAAACAGAAATTTCACTAAATATTTTATATTCACAAAGATACTTGATTAAAATTTGTACGGTCGGACCTCGTTCATTCAAATCAATCCATTCAAATCCATGGGGTCTTTTTTATTCGAATAATACATGGTTTTGAATAGCCCATTTTCAATTCGATGTGCATAAAAAGATACATCAGAACGTGATCTTGATTTTGGATGATACCAAGTATTCGGATAGAAGGTTGTCTAATAAATGAGGTGCCACTGTATATGTACAGACACAACCAAGAACACAACTAAGCAAAAAGGAAAATATGCATAAATCCAAAAGTTACATTTCCAGTGATATCTAAATCCAAGCATACAGATGTTGCTCTCTAGATTACCAAGATAGCATAATTAAAACATTTTCATGAAATTTTGATGACTTAAACCTTAAAGGTACATAGTCTTATCTTTTGACAAAATATCCTTAGTGATAAATATGAGAAAATTTACTGCATACAGCTGTACTCTATCATAGTGCATTGTCACCTTTCTTACATGTTTAACAAAACCACATATTCAAGCGTTCGATACCAATATTTTCTATCCTGCACTACGCGCCGAGTTAGCGCCATCATAGGAAATACCTGCATCGGACTCGTGTTTTACAGTTCCGGGACAATTTTAAAGAAAAGTTACGATGCAGTGTTTAGAGTATATTGTGTGAAGGCATTAACATGCAATTTTTTCAAAATTATTACATAGCTTATTTTAATAGAAAATCAGACAATCTACCTCTAAACAGGAACATGCACAAAAATAGAGATTAAGTATATTGGTGAGAGAGAAATATTGTAACAATACTTACCAATTTATCGGCTAGCACACACTGAAGATACCCAGTACCATCTCTTAACACAACAAATGTCAGGTTTTTCCCTTGATTTCTGAGTCGATGTACCCAGCCATAAATTTTAACTCTAACATTCCTGTTGTCAGTCGATTGACGAATCTTGATCTAGAGTAAGAGAGAGATTAAGTTGCTTCAGGGAACGCTGCATACATAAGACAATGCCTCCCCACACAGAGACCCCTGGGAAAACAACAGTCTACAAAACAGTAGGCTCTGAGGAGGTGCAAGGGTAAATATGTATGGGAATAGGGGTGCGAGGAATGGTCTGGCTGACCATAAAAATTACTGAGAACAATTCAGTGGGACAACAAGGGGGAACAAGGATAGAAAAGAACATGAATATCAAACAAATATACTGTAGTTAAACAGGTGTTTATCCGTGTCCTTCACACAATGTCATGCAGAATGTTTTCTCTTCAAGGGCATATTTTCCCTTTATCAGTGTCCTTCACACAATGTCATGCAGAATGTTTTCTCTTCAAGTGCATATTTTCCCTTTATCATTTATTTATTTATCATTCTTCTCCACTTATGATGGTATCCCCGTTACAATTCTGTCCTTAATACATTTCACCCATTTACAACAAATGTATGCAATCTTTATCTTCAGGAAGCTATAAAACACTTCAAAGCACTAACATTGTACACACTACTGTTAGCAGAACATTTATCATCAAATATCTTATGCACAGCCTAATACAAAGCTGCTACAATGTATTTAGTCGAACATTCTTTATGTCACATCGACAGTGAAACAAGTTATTACACATTTTATAATCACTCTTAATGACTGCACTCCTATAATACAGTCAGATATACGTAATTATCATATAAACTTTACCTGTTTTGGAGCAGGTAAACTTGTATCCATAGTAATCACAATTTTTTTTGCTTCATCCAGATTTTTCTCTCGTCGCTCTGCATCGTCATTCTGTATTAAATAGTATAGATAATTGTACAAGCAGGTTTGTGAACGTACAAAGTTAAAACTGATGTATTATGGGGAACACTGATTAGGTCAACAGACTGTCACATAAATTATAATTGTAGTACTGAGGTGAAATTACGGTAGACTAAAAAATTACAAATGATAAATGATGCAACAAATAAACAAAATCAAAATAATCTTACATCTTTTTTGGCTTTATCAGCAGCCTTGTTCGTTTCTCTTTGCCATATTTTTTGCCATTTCTTCAACTGGGACTTGGCTGCTACATCATATTTCTACAGTAGAAGAACAAACACATACAATCAACTGCCATTAAATCGAACATTATGGGAAATGAAGAATGTAAATACAATACAACCATTTACAATGTATACAATGGTAGCAAAATATGTATACCATTTACAAATATATTTGTAGATATAAACTGGAGTACAATACACTTATTTAATATGTTAATACAATTTCTCATCGCCTAAACTTGGATGAAGCTGGAATGGCGTTTCACTCAAAATATTGAAGGTCAGTAAGACAGAGTCTTTATCATACAAATAACAAATGTGTACCTTTCCTTCCTCCTTTCCATCCATATATATAGTAGGGAACGGTTCCTCCCCAGCATGCCTCATTGCCTGTAAATACATACATACATTCTTGATGTAAGGTATTGTATATGCCTATACATGTTTTGGATGCAGTATTATTTTAGGTAATTTTTTTCCATACATACAAAACATTGGACAGGGGAACATTTTTTTCTAAAGAAAAAACAATGCATATTTTTCTCATCTGCATTTTCTTTCAAACATACTTTTCTACAAGAGGGCCACAATAGCCTTGAATCAGTCACTTGAGCTCCTGAAATGTTTGGTATTATGGTCCTGTCTCAATTTTTTTTGTAGTTTCCACTAGATACATATAGGCAGTCTTGTTTTTTGACAAATCCAAATAATTTGAACAATCTTGGTAGAAGATTACCTAACGAACATTCAGGTGAAATAATATCAAAATTGGACCAGCAGTTTTTGACGATTTTTCAAGTTCAAACTATAATACACATAGGAAAAGTGGCTCCACTCCCTGGTGGCCAGAATTTTTGACAAATCGAAATAATTTGAACATTCTTGGTAGAGGGTCACCCAAGCATCATCTTAGTGAAGTTATATCAAAATTGGGCCCAGAGCTTTTGGAAAGATTTTTTTTAGATTTCCACTATACATTGTATATGCATATGAACAAGAGGCTCATGAGGACCTGTGCTCTACTGGCAGGTAAAATATGACAATTTTTGTCATTTTCAAGGGGGCCATAACCCTGTCATGCACAGGTAGATCTGGCTGGTTTTCGATTAGAACCGAGCTCTCATATAGCTTTTGGCCAGTAGAGCTAAACATTAATTACCTATCTTCCTACCTAAATTTTGTCCGGTAGGGTTACAATTTTTAAGGACGGCCTAACGTTTAAGAGTCATACCTGGAGAACAGATTTAAACGGTTTATCTGGAGTGCCATCACCAGTCTCGTCTGAACCATTCTTCTCTGATGTATATATCTCACCTGAAAATAAATATAAATGCACATAACTTCATTAAATTATCAAAGCCAACAGCAATGAAACCACAAGTATACTGAATTTTGGATAATTCAAGGGCCATAATTCAAAAGTGCCTGGGGCGATGTGGCTGGTTATCGAACTTGGGCAAGATATTATGCCCACAAACATTTTCACCAAGTTTGGTAATGATCGGATGAAAACTCTTTGACTTAGAGAGCGGACAAGGCTAATTTTGCCAATTTTGTATAATTAAAGGGCCATAATTCAGAAGTGCCTGAGGCGATGTGGCTGGTTATCGAACTTGGCCGAGATGTTATGCCCACAAACATTTTCACCAAGTTAGGTGAAGATCTGATGAAAACTCTTTGACTTAGAGAGCGGACACGGCTAATTTTGCCAATTTTGGATAATTCAAGGGCCATAATTCAGAGGTGCCTGGGGGGATGTGGCTGGTTATCGAACTTGGCCGAGATATTATGCCCACAAACATTTTCACCAAGGTTGGTAAAGATCGGATGAAAACTCTTTGACTTAGAGAGCGGAAACCATGTTGAAGCCGCCCGACCGCTCGCCGCGGGTGTTCCCATAATACGTCCCGTTTTTCAAACGGACGTATTATAAGTATATTTTTTCCCCAATTTGAATGTAAAAATTCCCAATAAATCTGAAGAAATTTTTTTAGTTCAATTTAGCCAAAATATTGACAAAGTTAGAGGCTTTTCTCTTAAAGGCAGTTTATATATTATAGTACTTGTTGATTAATTAATCACCTCATCCTTTAATTTTATTCCTAAAATTTTACTGTAATTTCTAGACATTTTCCCATTTTCTAAGATTAACATGCAAAAATTCCCACTTTGAAGGGTATGGATCATATTCCATAGACAAAACAAACCCTGAACAGGTAACGGCGTGCTAAGGAAATATAAAATGTTTGAGAAAAGAGGAACTGAAAAATGCAAAGACAACCTTACCAATGATACACAAAAGATATGTGACTTTTTTTTATTATGCCACACATGATTAAACAGAATTAATTGGATTTTGATTATAATATATGATTAACAGGACATCAAAGTCATAGAATTTTATTAAAGAATAATATAATGTATATCGTCTTTCAAAATGCATCAGATGACACTTTTCTCAAACTTTAAAATATATTTAAACTTATAAATCAAAATTTGTATCACAAAATCCCAGAAAACTTCTTCGTCAGTGAAGCCATTGATCATATGTGTAAAAAGAATAATGATGTATACAGTCAACTTAATCATCTCAATTCATCAAGTATTTTTGTTTTTATGTATAACACTATTTTCAATTGCATTTCTAATAACATTTATCCTATTCTTTGCCTGTTGGTGATACTGTAAACTAAATGTATTAAATTGTCTTTTGCTATCTGGTAATGAATGGCTCAAGTGTTTGACGGGGCATACAGTCATCAATTGAAAATTTGGTTATATTTGTATTGATGGTGCAACACAACATTTACAATGTAGAAAACAGAAATATATGGATCAGGAAAATGACTTTATCAAGTTTGGACAGAACAGATATGATGGAATAAAATAAAGCTAGCCAATGCCTAGATTAAGCATGACCATTTGTGCGTAGAAACGACATATACAATTTTACAAATCAAATAAAACTATGCAGCCTTTGTCACAAAAGCAAAGCTATTATTCTGCTCATAGTTTGTGAATGGGTATCAAAATTACCAAGTGAACAACTGAACTGATTATGTAGATAAGTCAAGGGCCATAACTTTGCACTTACTGGGAGTAATCATACATGAAACCCCAGGTGCACAACTATACATGCTTGTGTACATTCCTGTAAAGTTTTATGACTCAGGGTCCTATACTTTTGAGATACACGCCACACAAGATTGCATGTTCAGTATGCTATTTTTTCATTAAGTCAAGGGCCATAACTTTGCACTTACTGGGCACAGCCAAACATGAAAGAATTACTAACGATTCACCACAATAACGATTCGCCACAATCGAATAACGATTCGCCCAGTTGTAAAACGATTCGCCGCAGTTGTATAACGATTCGCCACAGTTCTTTTATTAGGATTATAATGATAATATCACGGACATATAAACCATGTATATGTCCGTGATAATAATAATGCTGATTATTATTAAATTTGACCTATTTATTACATACTCAAAAGTTTCAAATAACACCATAATTATCATAGATGATTCAATTTTAAAAGACCACATGTTGCTGCACATGTGAACAAAACAATAATAAAAGAATGAGGTTTACAGAACAGAAACAATAAAACAGTAGGAATAATGTTTACTTGTATATTAATTTCAATCGTCAAAATAACAAAATTTGGTTTTAAAGCATACCTTATATTTTCGAAAATAAGCTGATTTCAGATTTTTAAATCTATTTATTAAATAATAAATAAAAGTTTTATAAAGTTCGAGAAGAATGAGTAGTATGTACTTACTCTCATAGAGAATGTTAATATTATTATTGTAAATTGTATAATTGTATTGAATGATAAGTATATATTATACTTAAATCCAGATATTAATAAATCATTCTGTTCTGTTATGTTCTGTTCTATTCGTATAAATAAACAGACGTTCAAATCTAAATCTAGAGCGGATCCGTGGTCCAGTGCTCATGCGCTGGACCAGTAATCCAGGGGTCGCAGGTTCGATCCCCTGCTCCACCACTAACAGTCTTAACCGAGGTCCCAGCTGCGACGATAAATAAACGCAAATAAACACAAATCTAAATCATATATTCAAAAAAGCATACAAACAAATACCATCAATCTTCAGGAATTTGCGCGTGCTGTAACATGCGACAAATGCCACAGATGGCTCCACATTAACTGTGGAAAGCAGGTACTAAGACACTACATGTAAAGCAGGTACTAAGACACTACATGTAAAGCAGGTACTAAGACACTACATGTGAAGCAGGTACTAAGACACTACATGTAAAGCAGGTACTAAGACACTACATGTAAAGCAGGTACTAAGACACTACATGTAAAGCAGGTACTAAGACACTACATGTAAAGCATGGTTCTAAGACACTACAATGTAAAGCAGGTTCTAAGACACTACATGTAAAGCAGGTACTAAGACACTACATGTAAAGCACGGTATGTATAAATTTTAATAAAATACGCTTTTTAAAGAAGATAAATGACCTTTTCCACACAAAAAAGGGAAGCTAGCGTGATTTCGGGTAATTCCGACATTCGTCTATACCGTCACCCTTAATGTTTTAATACATGTAAGGAATTAACCTGTTCTAATTACCATAATTTAGTTGAAACAATGACGACATATGCCAATGTGACGTCACGAGTTGGTGTATGCGTCTAAAACGCTCTTCCTTTTCTTTTTAAAAATCATCTGAGTTTAACAACTATTAAGTTGAATAATTGAAAAAAAATCGATCTTATCCAAATGTTTAAGACAGTCGTTCGAAACAAGGATGTATATGTGACATTGAAATCAAAATGTTGGCGCTTTTAGTAGTATTTAAGGCACTATAGTATATTAAACTTGTATTTAAACATCACACATTCAAATTTTTTCGACTATAGATGTATATACAGTGGTGTCGGAATTACCAGACAAATAAAGTACTAAGAGGCTAAATCCGACTAATGCACATGAGAGGTTTCCTTCAAGCTATTACCGCCACTGCATATCATTATATTCCATATTCAGTACAAACTATCGCCAAAATCTCCAATAATGATACAAGCCTTTATAAATGTTAAATCTTCAGAAATATTTCATTTTAATTAACCAAACAATACCGTATTTACTCGCCCACAGTCGATCAAAAACGGCTTTTGAAAATGCTCTAAAAAGTCAACTTGACTTATGGGCGCGATATTAAAAAAAAAAAAAAAAAAAGAAAAAGGGAGGAGTGTGTGCCCTGGAAGTTCAAAATCGTCGATTGTTGTGTCTGACTATCGTAAGTAATAACATACGCATTTATATTCGGAGTAAAAAATGATTCTTAACTTGCTCTGTAAAGTATTTTTTACAATTAAGCTTTTTGTTAATGACAATAAACAACAATTGTGAACAAAATGTTTTGTTTTATTCTTTAAAATAAATGTGTTCGTTGGTTAAGTTTTTCAAAGTTTTCGAAAGCCTCAGAAGTGTTAAATAATAGGACAATATCTTACACGTGTTAATGAGGTGAAAATGTCCATGGCCCACGCAGGTGTTATAAACAAACTGTCACAATACGACTGCTGGTTGTTGTGTCTGGGAATGACGTCACACAGAGCTACCAGCCGGGTGTATTTACCGTAAATTCTCATAATGTTTTTAGATTTAAACTGGTACGCAATATTTTAAGTGAGTGGGAATTCTGATGTAATAAATGACTAGACTGTAACCTGATCTTTTCACTCCTTGAAAATCTGGCCTTGACTTAAAGGCGGGTGCAAGCAAAATACCGAGTTTTAAGCAGCAAAGTATACCCGTTGACTTATGGTCGAGATAGACTTATGGGCGAGTAAATACGGTAACATAAATACCCAGACATTTAACAAATCAATAAAACTTTATAACTTCCGACTCAAATTACAAAGACTAACAAAGATTGATTAATACTGTGAATTCCGCACATAGACCAACAAAGGCGTTATGAAGTTAATAAAAAGAACCTCATTGTACAGATTATGAATGATTATTCATACAAAACAATGAAATATTATCATTCCCGGAATCTTCCGTCTGTCTGCCCGAGACATTTTGGACTTCCGTGTCTGACAATCTAGATTTATAAGTACTTGAAGGAATTGAAACATTTGAACAGAATTATGTGTACATGTGTAGAGAAACATCATTTTCCATAACAATGTCGTTTGGAAGTTTCTTCTATAAATACAATTTGCACCATTTGTCATCCAAATTTCATTAATCGTTATACAACTGTGGCTCATTTTCTTTGGGAGATATGAGTGACACAAGATTCAATACTCTGTAGGCTATATTTTAACTAAGTCAAGGGCCATAACTTTGCACTTACTGGGCACAGCCAAACATGAAACCCCAGGTGCACAACTACACATGCTAGTGAACATTCCTGTAAAGTTTAATGACTCTGGCTCATATACTTTTGGAGATATAAGTGACACAAGATTCCATACTCTGTAGGCTATATTTTAACTAAGTCAAGGGCCATAACTTTGCACTTACTGGGCACAGCCAAACATGAAACCCCAGGTGCACAACTACACAAGCTGCATGGTGAACATTCCTGTAAAGTTTTATGACTCCGACTCATATTCTTTTGGAGATATGAGTGACACAATATTTTGTGACGGACGGACAGACACTGACGGACAAGGGCAAATTTATACCCCCTCCCTTTCAGAGTGGGCGCTTAAAAATGGTATAAAATCTCAGAACAAAATTTGGAAGACCGGTTGCCGGCTGAGTTGACAGCTACTTCCTCAACACGTCAAGTACCAAGAAATATGTATATTAGTTATTACCATGGCATGGAAAAGATAAAATGAGGCACAAACCTAAACTCATCTTTTGTACTTCTTCTGTGACACCTGCCATAACACAACAGTAATCCCAACTTGCTTATATGATACGCGTCGAGTCAGTGATTTTTCCGAATATGTTAAGCGGTTGCATCAGCACATGGAGAGTGTCAAGTTGTCGTAAAATACATCAAAGTGCATACATATATTATCAAACGAAATAAGCTATTATAAATGGACAACATTGAATTATCATTATATTGATACTTAAAAACGTGGTTTAAGCTGGCATTAAGCAATTATAAATTAGGTATGCGTTTACGACATCAGGCATTAATGTCAATTTATGGCACTAGAATAGCAGGGTAGAATGTCGCATATTAAAACACGTTGTTTTAGATTATAACACATTCTAAAATATTCAAAACTGGTGTCTAGTCTATATATTTTGTTTTTTCTTTCGTCTTTTTGAAGCATTCTGTTGTTAGAT
The DNA here is from genome assembly GCA_032209605.1 of Mactromeris polynyma. Taxonomy (NCBI): domain Eukaryota; kingdom Metazoa; phylum Mollusca; class Bivalvia; order Venerida; family Mactridae; genus Mactromeris; species Mactromeris polynyma. Next base: position 53,776,958 of record JASFXZ010000001.1, read on the forward strand.
AAAGGATAGTAACACAAAGAAGTATTTTCTGTTGGAATAACAAAAAACATGGCGGCCGTGTAACCGGATGTTGTTGCTAAAAATAGAATTAAAATGTCAATAAACACCAATATCTTCACATGTTCATGATGCTGATTTGACAACAGTGATGGAACCTACAAGTAAAGGAGGACTTTTTATTTGCAATGTATATGAACTCAGGGATGAGTTTGAAGAGGTATGTTTGCAACTCGTTGAATGCAGGAATATTAGATTTCTTCTTTAAAGTAAACCTTATCATTCATTCATGAACTTGTCCACAAGTAAGATGTTGTTATAATCTTAGCCTGGATCCATTCTACAGAAAATACTAAAAGGTTTATTGCACCGACAGTTCCTAAATCTACTATAATATCTAAATACTAGGTAGAAATCAAATTCTGCAAAAAATTTGGCTGTGGCTAGGGATGCAGGGCTAGTGCTGGCTTTTTTTCTTGAGCCAATTTTGGAACTGGTTGGTTTCAGTAATTTGCGGGCTATATTTCAGCGTGCAATCGACAAATGGGTAGTGCAGTTTTTCATCTCAACCCCCCCTAATATTCCATGACATAGGACTTTGTTTAGTGTTTCTTTGTAATTGCTTTAGTCTACAAATCATTTCTAATAGAGCTTGTAGGATGATTCACTGTAGCAGTTATTTTATTTCTTGTTTATTTTATTCTTGTAATTAAAGTTTAAACAATACATCTCATTATCAAGTATTAATTAATCAAATTTAAAAAAAGAAGACAATGTATACTCCCAAACACAAGTCACAGTCACGTGCAAGAAGCAATATATTTTTAAAACACTCGGCTGTACATAAAAACTAGGCCACAAATGAAACATAAACTAAACATACAGTGATGTAAATTATATGTGAATAGTCATAGCACTGAGTATGAGACATAAATCATCAGTTTATGCAGGCAAAAATAATAGTTATCTGAATTATCATAATAATTTTCATTCCTAGTAAAATTCGGAGCGGGCGGCATTACGGACCGTACGGTACGGGTTTTATCGTATACTAGACACGAAAATGAAAGTGATTGCATGGTTATCACAGACATTGAGAACCGGTCTCACTCTCAGCCGCTTTTAACCGCATTTATCATCTAAATTGAATGGAATAAAACATTCGCCAACGGTAAATTTAGAAATTCATCCTTTTCGATGGGACAGCTTTTCATCTATTTTATTTTTCTTCAGCCATTTTACGAAAATAAACGGTGCTGGCTGAAATTTTTCACCGGACAATTGGTCCGACAAAAACAGAAATTCCATCGGTCAAAATGAAAATATACCGGACATGTCCGACGGTCATTCGCATTGACTGGTCTAACCAATAGTTATTTCGGCGAATTCGTGTTTGACCAATTTAGTTCTCTGGAGTGTTGTTATTATAATGCGCTTCACAGGTCAATCACGTGTCGGGTACGCGGGACGTGATTTGATTGGTTGAAAGGAGATTTTGTGACAGGCGACAAGCTCCACCTCCGATTGTTTTTGGTAAACGTGTGTATAATTATGTCATTATACATGAACGTGTCATAGACAGGATATCAATTGGGGCCCTTTAATATGTACGCGAGTTTATACACAGACATTGAGAACTGGTCTCAGCAGCTTTTAACCGCATTTATCATCGAAATTGAGTGGAATATAACATTCGCCAACGGCAAATTTGGAAAGTCATACTTTTCGACGATTTGAGCCAATTTGATTTTTCTTGAGCCAATTTTTGTTTTCTTGAGCCAATGGCTCAATTGGCGAATGCCAGCGCGAGCCCTGGGATGCAACTAGAATTTAAGTCAAGGGTATAACCGTGCTGACTCCTGTAGATGTATCATGTAGACATACATATAAGGGATATTTTGCTAGACATCTGGGAGTTTTGGATTAACCTGAAAAAATCTTATTGTATACATAACATAAAAAAAATATCCAGTAAATTGAGTAATTGCATTGTAACAATGAAGTGTCCGGTGGTGTCGGGTTAAACTGTAAACACAAGTTTATCAGCTACTCAGTAGAACAATGTATTACTACTAGTGTTTTGGGGGTAGTGGGTTTGAGTCCCTCATGTAGCACACTTTCCTATTGATTTTCTACAATCGTAGCAGCATTGTATGACAGTCTATGGTGGTTGAGTCTTTGACCCTTAAATCAATAAATGTCAGAAGGAGGGAGTGAATTGGAAATGGTATGGGTAGGACAATTGTCCAGATTGCTCTCATGGTTGACTGCTATCCTAGTGTTGAGATAATGAGTTCCAGTTCCACATCAGATGCATTTTTGCACCTTAATTTACTTTATTTAACAAGGCTACACATGCCTTGAGGGGTGTTGGGTTTGTAGTTCACTGAAATTGATTCATGAGAACCCCAGCTTTTTGGTTGTGATACCTGTGCATGCTCCTTGTCATAGCCAGTAAGAACGAGGTCTGACCTATATCTGTTGTCAGTTGACTCGTGTTTACTCAAATTTACAAAGCACATGGGCTGATGCATTTTATAGTATTAGTAGTACTGTACTGTTAGCCTATTTCTTAATTGTGTGAATGTCTCGTGATGATGAGGTCATGTTCCTCTGATTGACCCAATTAAATTGTCCAAGTTCTAACCAGTAAAATTTATGCAAGAATGTGTCATGGTGACATGCTGCTGATGAATCAACAATATATATCCTGATAATTATGTTTATAAGTATTATTTAATTTCAGAAATTGGAAAGATGTCACATTTCTGTGAATACGTTGTTGAATGGAATGTCAGAAAGAGAAGCCAATGATGCTCTCAATACCCATGTAAGAGAAACTGATTGTCAAATAGTTCCAATGCTGTAAAATAAGCATAACATTTCCAATTTTATCCTAGGTCAAGCTGTCTATAGATATAATGTAACTCGACTCTTTGTGTTAACTAAACACCCCCTTGGAATTACTGCCAAGTTTGATGTAGATACTAAAAGCAATTATAGATGATCAGATCTCCGTGGAAAATCTTTTGTGTAAATGATGACCGACACATGAAAGGACTGTTATATCAGTGAGTGACATATGCCCTCATTTGATTGTCAAAAATGATGAAAATGATAAAAATTTAATTGTCTCACGCTGCAGACATACATGTATGTTATGTTGTCTTAATGTAAAAGCATTCTCATTAAAGATGTTGTTCTCCTAATTCAAGGATGAGAAACCACCTCTTTCTGTGCTTTTCTCTTTTTTTCTAAACACAAATATTGGGAACGATTTGACACTTGTTCAGTTCAGTTAAAAAATTGTGAATTTATGCTGTGTTGATGTATATTTGCACATTACTTTCTCTGCCAAAGTTTTAGGTTTCTCACATTCACTTTGCCTCGTAAATAATAATATTCTAAGTGATGAGATCTATCACAATATTTTATTTATTGTAGGTATGTAAAGGTGCACAGCAACATGAAGAAGTGCAGTTAGGACTTCTGTATGCTATACTTATAGATCCATCACCAACTCATGCACAAAAGGTAGGCTACAGTGGCTTTAAGGGCCCATTTCGTCTTGAAATGAATATTTCCACTATCCTGTATATAATATTACTTCTCTTTGCCTGGATGATAATTTCAGAAACATTGACTTGCAATATCATATGTGTGCGATCATGACAAAACCTGTGTTAGTGACAGTGTGGTATTTTCCAATCAAAGTTTTGACGTCACAAACTAAACGCTAAGTCCGAAGATGTTTTGGATGCTTAATTCTATGTGTAGAATTAAATGAACGAGGAAATATTTATAAGTATTGCATATTTTTTCCATTTAAAGATCTAGATTTTGTTAATAATTATGTGCATTCTGACATGACGTCATCATTTTGTAGCTTACTTCTTGATCCTGTTCTTAATATTGGAATTGCTATAAAAAGAAAAGTAGATGTCCGATTTTAATACTCTTGGTATTAAATGACAGTTGAAACATATATCTGTTAGAAAATGTAAAAACCTGAAAAAGGACGTTTTGGTTACTAATACAGGGTTTGTCATGACACAACTCATATCATACATCTCATGATACTGATCTGTCCTTAAACATGATTGTACTACTGTCAGTTAATGAAGACATTGTTCAGAAACAGACATGTATAAATCATTAGCTTATCATTGTAAATTATATTTCCACTATATACCCCTCCTGATGCTATTTTGCCCTGCCAAAGGGGCCCACCACTATTTCCCTTAAAATGAAAAAAAAACACTTGGGTATATTACGTACAATACTGAAAGTATATGAATTGTATGAACACTGTCCTAGCGAAATTGTGGCAGATATGCTATCACAAAAATGAGAGTAAGTGAGAAGTGTAGTTTGTGTGGTGTGTATTATTCTGATCATTCCTGTTAAACTTTCTCTTGTGTATGTGTCGAAGATGCCAGAATTTCATTATACATGTATTTCTGAATCTTCAAAATTCAATTCCCTCACATGAGAAAAATAAACACTCATTTACTGACAGGTTGCTGATAACTCCATAATTTCTTATTTCGAATTTCTTCTTTGGTTTTTTCCAGAATTATCGAGACATTCAATTAGTGTGCAGGGATGCTTTTAGTATTGTTCTAAACAGACTTAATCAGTTAATATACGAAAAATGGTTAAAACTGAGGGACGCTGCTAGGAAACAGATATTGTGGTTAACTCGAGAGTTTGTGAAGAATTCAGTTGTAGGATCAGAGGCTGTCATGAATAATTTAATGCGTCAGATAGCAGGTTTGTTTCCTTGTACGAATAGATATGGCCCAATATGTAGAGCTACATACAAGTTGAGTGGTGTATATGACTGCTTTGATAGCCAATGACTCATTCTGCCCCATTGTTTGTAACAGGAACTTAAGGATTTCACACTCTAACGAGTTTGGTAATTTCCCTTCAGTATACATGTATATATGTTTTTTCAGAGAAGATTTAGGGTCATTTTTTTTTTTGGAATGGTAAAAAATTATAAAACTTTCAAATAATATCCACAATATTATGTAGATTAAATCAACAACTATTTCATTTGCCGTAGACATTATGCCCATTGGGGTGTGAAATCGTAAGTCAGGATTGCATAGACCACATTCTGATATTTAAATTAATGATAATAATAATCTTCCTTATGATCGTGTTAGTACAGTATGAACTATATAGATGACAAGCTAGGCCAAAACTTCCCTACCTTCTCAATGAAAACGCTTCACTCCAACAGAATTTTTTGGCCCTCAGCAAAAATGTGTTTTAGTCTTGATCATGAGAAATATAGGAGAACCATTGCTTACAAGGACTAGGGTCAAGTGGCAGCAAACAGGTTTTTTTAATGTGGTCCTACTTTCACTTTCGTTTTCATATTATATAATAACATCCTGATCGTGTCTTAATGAAATCTAGCCTCTTGCTTGTGTCAACATTGAAGTTATTGATCATCAAATTTAGAAAGTACTTTGTAGCATTAATATAAAACTGCATGTAGTGAACATACTGTAGGTTAAATACTTCCTATTCCATTTTGTTCAGCTTCTGTATGAAGCATATGGATTGTGTCTGTCTGTATAGGTTTGTATGTGGTTCATTGACCATTTGCTACTACATGTAATATGTACAAAGTAACCTTGTAGCGGAGGCCTCTCTGTTGAGCAGAACCTCTCTTCAACAACATTAATCAATGGTAAAAAATTTATACCATGTAAACATCTGTATATAGACTGGGCCTTTACTTCTCATCTGAATATCTGTGGATGTGTATTTATAGTTCTATGAAATAAATATTCAATGTGATTTGTGCTGGTTGTGTATATGTTGTCTATGTGTTTGCAGGTGGTGATATTACCCCAAAGAATGTATATTTGGCTGAAGGTGTCTTGGATATCCTGATAGAACACAGGTTGGATGCGTTTTCTCTTTGCATTAATCATTGATAATTATTTTAATGACAAATATATTCAAATTGAATTTTGATATGATGTAGATGTATTCCAAACATTCTGCATTTTGTCTGGAAACTTATATGTTACTCATATGTACTTATTTACATTGAGGCTTTATTACTTGTTTGACATAGTGATGTAGTGATATAGCATGTAACTATTAATCTGTTCCTCTTGCCCTCATAATTTCACAGTTGGCTGTTTTTTTGTCGAGCCTGCTTGCGGTGAGCTCGACATAACCGCCACAATGGTGGTCTTTTATGTGTGTGCGTGTGTCCGGATTTTTTTTGTCCGGACCATTACTCGTCACTTATTGGAGGATTTTCAAATGACTTGACTCAAATGTTCACCATGATGAGAGGGAGTGTCACATGCAAGCATTGTGTCCGTAGCTCAAAGGTCAAGGTCACACTTAGAGGTCAGATGTCAAAAACGGGTCTGAAACATCTTGTCCGGAGTATTGCACTGTCATTTATTGTGGGATTTTCAAATTACTAAGCACAAACGTTCACTATGATGAGACGGCGTGTTGCGCGCAAGACTCATGTCTTAAAGTTGAAGGTCACACTTGGAGGTCAAAAATGGATCTAAAACATCTTGTCCAGACCATGAAACTCATTTATTCGGGGATTTTTAAATTAATTGGCACAAATGTTCACCATGATGACCTTATGTGTTAAGCAAGACCCGTACCCTACCAATACATAGCTCAAAGGTCAAAATCACACTTAGAAATCAAAAGTAAAAAATGAGTATAATAGATATGCACCGTATAGCATTATTGAACCGTATTGACGTTGATAAATGCTGAATAACAGCCGTGTAATATTTTCATGCATAAAGGTCAGGATCAGGCTGATTTCAACCAGCTATAATTACTGGTAATCTTACCCAAATTGTCATGCTAGGACTACTGAGTATAAATTTCTACATACGACTTTTCATGTGTGGTATATTGTTGTTAAAAAGTGTTACTAAAAAGATGTTGGTTCTCTTCTTTAAATGTTACTCATCTCATTTGTTACATGTTTACAGAAGCTGGTTGGACAAATTTCCTACATTAATACCAGTTACAGTATACACATTCCTTCGTGTGATTGTTGACCACACTGGACAAATATTTCACACGTTGAGACAGAGGGAGGCGGAGTTTATCGCTTCTCTTATGCGTGATAAGTGGACAGAATGTCAGATCATAGGTCGAGATCTTGTGCGACTGTTACAGAATGTAGCGAGGCTTACAGAGTTTGAATCACTGTGGAGAGACATCATGTTAAACCCCTCAGCCTTAACCCCTCAGTTTACTGGTCTACAGCAGTTGTTGGCCACTAGAACTTCTAGAAAATTTCTGATTTCTCGTTTGACACCTGATATGGAAAATAAACTTATATTTCTCACGACTAAAGTAAAATTTGGCCAGCATAAAAGATACCAGGACTGGTTCCAAAGACAGGTTAGTGATTGAATATTTTAAGCATTGCTTTCCACACTGAATCTATAGAGGAGTAAGATAGGTGTTTATGAAACTAATTTATTAAATTAATGCAATCTTCAACATAAATGAATTCTACTTAATATGTAATACCTCTTGATGCTTTATTTATGTTGTAACTTACACTCATAAATACTTTGTATCAGTTACACTTAATATTGAACCAGCCTATTGGCTCATTGGTAGAATATTTGCCTCTTATGAGGAATGTTGTGGATTTGATTCCCGGCTGTGAAACACTTTTTTTGATATTCTTAGGTCCCTTGCCTGTGTTCGGCATTACAAGGGTAATGTCAAGTTTGGTTGGCTTGATGTCTAGTTAATTTGTTTATTTTCATGATGATTCCAATTTCATTGAATGAGTATAGTAGTTTGAATATCGTATTTTGTTTCAGTATCTAGCAACACCAGAGAGTCAATCATTACGTTGTGATTTGATACGATACATCTGTTGTGTGTTCCATCCATCTAATGAGTTACTGTGTTCAGATATTATCCCACGCTGGGCTGTAATAGGTTGGCTATTGCAAACATGTACGGTAAGTGTTACAAAAATACAAATATCACACCCATGCAATGTCTTTGATAATTCACTTGCAAATTAATAAATGATGTGACGCCCCATATTTTTCTCAGACATTCAACAGATATTGGGGCATTGGATAACAACAATATACACTATTTAAATTACACAAGATCGAGACTAACAGTTTATCGTGGAATTTAATGTTTAGTTGATTTAAATAAGTTTGGATTACTGTTATTGCGTATTATTGGTCATTATTTTCAAACCCATGTTTTTATTGGTTGACCGCCTTGCAACATGTTTACAACCATTCTCACAAGTGAATGAAACTGGATTATAGGTTAATACTTCGAGTTATTGTGCCATAGTTCTCAGTATTGACTTGTTGGTTTTTATAAATTGAGTTAATGTTTAATGTGAATGTTATTTTCAGTCAAACGTAGCAGCATCCAACGCCAAATTGTCCTTGTTTTACGATTGGATATTTTTTGATCCGGAGAAGGATAGTATAATGAACATAGGTAAATATTGGTTGTCCCGACCTCGATAATGAAATGTTTTTAGAATTAATTGTAAATGCCTGTTCACTCAAGAATTAAATCCTTATTATGTATCATATAGATATCCTGTAACTATGAGCTTTGACATTCAGCCTGTCAAGGTTTGAGAAATTTGGGAATATTCGTTTTAATGACTTTTAGTTATGACATGTAGTGCTAGTAAAAGTTGTGGACATCTATTGAGTGAAATAATGTTGAAATTTATTGTGGTTGTAGTCACGCTATGAGTGAAATAATGTTGAAATTTATTGTGGTTGTAGTCACGCTATGAGTGAAATGATGTTGAAATTTATTGTGGTTGTAGTCACGCTATGAGTGAAATAATGTTGAAATTTATTGTGGTTGTAGTCACGCTATGAGTGAAATAATGTTGAAATTTATTGTGGTTGTAGTCACGCTATGAGTGAAATAATGTTGAAATTTATTGTGGTTGTAGTCACACATTGAGTGAAATAATGTTGAAATTTATTGTGGTTGTAGTCACGCTATGAGTGAAATGATGTTGAAATTTATTGTGGTTGTAGTCACACTATGAGTGAAATGATGTTGAAATTTATTGTGGTTGTAGTCACGCTATGAGTGAAATGATGTTGAAATTTATTGTGGTTGTAGTCACGCTATGAGTGAAATGATGTTGAAATTTATTGTGGTTGTAGTCACGCTATGAGTGAAATAATGTTGAAATTTATTGTGGTTGTAGTCACGCTATGAGTGAAATAATGTTGAAATTTATTGTGGTTGTAGTCACGCTATGAGTGAAATAATGTTGAAATTTATTGTGGTTGTAGTCACACATTGAGTGAAATAATGTTGAAATTTATTGTGGTTGTAGTCATGCTATGAGTGAAATGATATTGAAATGTTATCGTGTTTGTAGACACACATTGAGTGAAATAATATTGAAATGTTATTGTGTTTGTAGAGTGTAGACACACATTCAGTGAAATAATATTGAAATGTTATTGTTTTTGTAGAGCCAGCCATCTTGGTCATGTTTTACTCTATGAGATCTCATCCAGCAATCACTGCCACATTGTTAGACTTCCTTTGTAGAGTAAGTATTTCATCATAGTTGTGTTTCTACTGATGATATAATAGCATTCAAATGTTCTGGTTAAATTTTAAAGCATTGCATTGAATAACTAACAAAGGCACTATTAGCGATCCATTACAAGAAACTGATTGTGTCCTCGACCAAATTAATAAGTATGAGAATGGAAAAATATTTAGTGACTACTGTATCGTTTTAAAGTGTCCTTATTGCTAATTTTTTCTGCGTTAATTTCGACTAAAGGTATTTACATGAATTAATGCAGCATGTTGTTGATCTGCAATTTGTGAGCGACATCCTATCTTCAACAACAGTACAATTGAAATTCAATTGCCAAAATGTTTTATTGCTTTTTAAACCTGGGATACAATATCAGTGTGGATGTTCTCATTACTTTGTATTTTGAGACGTTTTACTGCCATGTCATTGATATCTCTGTTACGTTTGTGGAAAGCATTACCAGTCAATTTCAGAGTTTGTTTAACAGAGCCAGCCTTAACCAGAATAAAACAACTCATTCTTCCTTTGAAATGTGTAAGTCGTCTGGTTAGCTCAGGTTAGGTCAGTCGATTGACTATCAATCAGGAGGTGATATGTAAAGTCAGGCGATTGACTGTCAATTAGGAGATCATAGGTTAAGTTACGAATAGGAATCCATAACTTAGGACCACTGTATACAACTGAGGTACTGTTGAAATACAATCTAAAACTCCTGACCAGCATAATTGTTTTATGTCAGATTTTAGAAATACTTATATATTTTTTTCAGATTATGAACAATTTTTGTCCCATGTATGCTGAACAAGTCAAATCAGGGATTTATAAATCATTACGAACAATACTGGACAAGAGAGTGTTACAGTGAGTCTATATTGTTTCTATGCAGTAGACTGTATTTGTATTACAGATCATAATTTATATTTGCCTTACAATAAGCTTCTCATGTTATATTATGTAAATTTGCTGAATGAATGACATATACCCATGACTCAAGTTCCTATAACTTAACTCATATGCTGCTGGTCATAGATGGTTTGACAATTTGATGGTGAGAAGCGAAGTTCTTAATATTGTTCTAGATTTCAGAATACAGATTCTGATATAGTATAAATACAACGAGAAGTCTTTTGGAAAAAATATGCTCTACATTTACAGCTGAGATAATTGTGTCTGAAAATTCCTATGTTTATGTTATGTTTCATGCACTGTTGTAGAATTCCTTCAAGATGTAGAAATGTAAACAAAACATTGGATGATCAGTATTTATTCTTTATAAAAACTGTTATCAAGTCCTTGATGGTTATGTGGTATTGTTGGTGTTCAAAACTAAAACAATATTTCTAATGTTATCAAAATACTACATATTATATTATATGTTGTTGTAAATGCAGCTAAAAATAGAAATGCTGTAATAGGGCCCAGTACTTATAGCCATGGTTTGTGTGTAATATAATAGTATATACTCGTATTATTGTTATTTCTACATGTTTATGATTGATCCTTTCAGGTCTTTGCAGCCTTTGTTTGAGAATCAGAAACTTGATAAAGAATTGAGAGCATTAGTCAGAATCAATTTCATGGAATTTATGTCAACTGATTGTAGGTTTTCATTTCTTTTCTTTGTTAGTTCATTCTTTCATCCATGTTCAAAACAATGTCTGTATTTCTATATTAATTTAACATTTCTGTTCAAGTCGGAGTGTCTTATGTGTTAACTTGCCTATAATGAGCTAAAATGTGTAATTAACTTATATACACAGTAAAACCTCACCTAAAGACCATCTTAATAATAAGACCATTTAATAATAAGACCACCTCAAAATTAAGAACACAATTTTCAAGTCCATTTTCACTGTTTTGCTCTTTGTTCAACCTCAATATTAAGACCACCTCAATAAGAATACTCAGATTATTGAGGTTTTACTGTATACATGTGTGTGTGTATACAGTATATAAACTAGTATCTGTACCATACATGCAGTGTTTGTTTGCACTGTTAGAGGATGGTGGCAGTTTTGTTTAAGAGAGAAATTGTAGCATTATGAGGGGGGAAATGTGGGGGGAATGTAATGTCAAAGTATACATTTCTTTTTCGAAACCTTGTATTGATTTGATTATCTTTCACTGGTGTGATGAACTCAATTGCCAAAGGAAATTACAATGCAGTAGTGGAAAACAGGGATTGTAAGGTTCATGAGAAAATCTTGCTAAAAGTAGGACTGGTCTCATGACCTTCGAATTAGCTGTTGTGTATTCTTCCCATAGATTGCAAGCCTCCTAAATGTGTAAGCAGCCAGAGGTCAATAAGAATCGGGTGCCGGTAAAATGACCAAGTAACTTGAGCATCATCATCCCGCTACTTTTCTTGTATGCATGATCATAATGAAGGGGAGTACCCCACAGACTCTCGCCTACTTTTGGTGATTTTCCTGCTTCTTCAAGAATAAGTGACACCCCTGAGTGGGGAGGATCGCATTGAATTGAAAAAATTATATGCCAAAAATTCTGTTCATACATGGACTTTGTCTCATGACTTTCGAATAAGGAGTTTGGGGTTCTTCCTATAAATAGCAAGCCTTCTAAATGAATTAGCAATAAAAGGGGAGGATCAATTCTGTTCATATTTGTAATATATAATGTTTTACAGCGGTTGTGAAGATGGAAGATGATGATACAAATAACAAGGAGTTGGTGTTGGATATAGAAGCCAATCATTTAGCTGTAGATAATAATCTCTCAGATGCTGCTTTCTCTGATGATGATGAAGAATCGCCCATCCGTGAGTGATTTTTTCTTATAAATCACATTTAACTACTCTCAGCCGAGTTCACTACTCCTTAATATACCATATTGCCACATGTTTTTACCCACAATCCTTAATGGGCGCTCAGTAAGTATCTTCTCTAGATTCAGAAACAAGATGGCAGATGTTGCAAAATTTTTATCACAGGTTTAGTCTTGGAAGAAATCTTCCTGATGCGAGATTTCAAACAAATCTATATAGACGTAGTAGGAAGTTTCCAATCCATTGTTTATATGTCTGTGTTTAAGCTTAAATCATTCATTTTGTATATGTATATGGTCATCTTGACCAATATATAGGTGTCAGAGTAAATCCTTCTGGTTTTAATATTTATTCAGAAACATAAAACCTTGACTGTTAACTTCTATTTTCAGAAAACAACAAATTCGAGACTGGTTTCCGGCCTATACATGATATACAGAGGTACGAGCCGGTTGATATAACAGATCATTTACAACAACTAGATGGAGATATCAGGGATTATACCATGCAACTTCAAAGTGAAAAGTAAGTCCTGTCAATCTTTTCATGTGTTTCTCAATTATGAATGCGCGTTTCTTTATAGCCCTTTGAATTTTAGAAATAACAGTATCTTGAATAATTTTTTATAGAATTAATTTATGAATTATGTCTTTCATCTTAAATATTAGATTTTGTTTGCTTGTTAATCAGAACAATGTTTTGACTGACTAGACTAACTGACTGACTGTCTATTTAAGACAATATTCTGGTAACAGAAAATAAATAGGCACCTATTTGTTTATAAGTCATTGGCAATCCATATACAGTGGAATCTTGTTGGCTAGAACTCTGTTGCGTCAAACACCCTTGTTGACTCGAACTCATTTGCATGCAGCATTGTAAGGGCAGTACTAGGACTGGTTGGCTGGGTGTCAGGTCATCGTGACCGGTAGTGGTGTCGTAGCATGAGTCTATGACACGGTATCACTGTAAGGCAGTACTCTGTCTGCAACGAGTAGACATGGTCTCCAATGCACTCAAGTTGCTGACTGTAAACGACCTAAGCTATTCATCATGCGCTGTAGAAACTCATTAATTATTCAATATAGATACATGTATACAGTAAATCTTTATTCAACCTTTATACTAAGACCACCACAATTATGAGTCCAAATTTAACAGTACCAAGGGTGGTTGTATTATTTAGGTTTTACAGTATTCTTTTGTCATATTGGTTCATGAAATGTTTTTTGTGATTAATAACTTAAGTTGCTGTAAAAGTGCTTAGATAGAAAGAATACATCTTTGTAACTCTGAGCCTTAAGTTAATGTTGTTGAATATTTTAAATTGAAGTAAGTTTGTCACTGAATTTCTTGCTCTAGATTTTTTTGAAAATGCTAAATATATATAGTGGAGGCATTGTGGTCTATAGATTGTGTGCCAGACTGGGCTGGGAATTTAAACTCAGAATCACACTAAATTGTCAAAGAAAATCAACCAAAAAGAATATTCGGCGCTCATTTGACTTGGCGCTCAGTTTCATACATTTTCCACACTCAAGTTTCCACTATCAGACCGGTAAGATTAAATATTGTGATTTGAGTGCTGAGTGTAAGTATCCCCTATTATTCCGCTCTGTCATTGAAAGTGATTACAGGTGCTTAGTGAGCCATATTCGTTTACTCACATGAGGAAACTTAAAAATGAAAGTCTTAAAAAGTCTTAAAATGCAATCAAAATGTGAGCCTTTCGGGGGGGGGGGGGTTATAGACACCCCCTCCCAAATCCACCATCATCAGTAAATCTCTTTCTGTTCATGCTACTCCCTTGGAGTCATAAGCATTTGATGAACTAGTGTCCTCATCAAACTTGTATGTATTTGTTTATTACAGTGATCAGGAGATACAGTGTGAGATTATGGACAGACTGATGCAGATGGTGGTCAGGGAAGATGAGTTTGATTCTGACATGACAGCTACTCTGGCTACGTGTTTGTGTCAGATATTGATATCTCAGTTTAACAATAATATATTTCCAGAAGATGTTGATGACGAGTAAGTCAACATACTATATTTGGTCAGGTTATTTTCGTAATTAAAAATGAATTTTTTATGTTAAATACTTATTCGGAGCTGCTAAAACTATTGCTATGGTTACATGGTAATGTTATTAGCTTGTCTGGTTTGAAAAATTCAGAGCTATTGTTGAAGCTTGATATTCGTTTCCACAGAATTATATTAAGTTTAGCTCTATTTCTGAGAAAGATTAAGTCTCAAGTGATATGTTGCCTGCAGACCAGCATCTAGTGCTCTGGTTTAAATGAATTATTCAATGTCTTTAATGTTGGTATGGTCTTATGATGATTTTATTGTTCGGTCTGTTGAAATTTACTTTGTGAAAGAGGACTAAATTTCAGTTGCTTTCTTGAACATGTGATTAAACAATATTTAAAAATGTTTACCATTTTCGGAATTAATATAATGGCATTCACTACTGATCAGACATAACAGAAAATACGTTAATTTTAATTACATTGTGTCGACATTGGTAATTTACAATTCTGGTTTAATTGACATATTTGTAAAGACCTGATTTTTTTCGCTATATATTGTATAGGGAAAATGATTTATATCTCAACATTTCTATGTCGACAGTTAAGGCTATGTCGACAATTTAGGCTATGTTGACATGATTTCTCTGGCCCAAAGAGTGAGTTTTCCTACACTGCCGTAGTGAAAATGAATACATACAAGATTAGTAGATTACTAGTACATGTACTTTGGAAATCTGATATGTCGACATTCGGATATATCGACACTTTTTATTAGGCCACTACATTGTCGACATAATGGGGTTGGACTGTAGTTATATCTTCTCAAGACTTTCTTGAGTATGTGCTGAAAAGATTTTAATGACTTCATTGTTTTGTTTTGTAGATCATTGGAAGAGTCTATTGGCACACCATTGTTTGTTATGCTAAGGTATGCATCAATTAAATTATCTTTGTACATGAAACATACTGTTAAAATTTGAATAATACTCGGTTTGTTTCAGCAATATGAGGGTTGCAGCAAAACTATTTTATGTGCGTATAAGTTAAGAACCAGATGTAGTGTTTGTTGCACTCACCTTTTGAATTGCACAGATATTTGTAATGTTTTTCAAAATTTACTTTTATTATGCAAATTGTTATTGCTAAGTTCAATGAAAAAGAAACTAGTCTTCAATATTTCTTCTTGTCTGAATTCCCATGGGAATTAAGGATCTGGAAAAAGGGGCAAATCAGAGTCAGTCAGCTGTGTAACATGTGGTTGTGGGTACAAACCCTGGATGAGATGTTTGTTCTTATTGACTATTTGACTGAAGATAATTCATCCAAGGTCAATTGTCCTCTGCCTCTGATTCTTTCAAATCTGAGGCGTTAACTCAAAATATTTATTTCACCTGCATGACGCACGGTGTTGTAATCATGGCGAATGTAGTGCGGTGAATTTTTACCATTTTTATACGCCTGTTCAAAGAAGGGGACAGATTATAGTTTCACCTGTGGCGGGAGGTTGGGCAGGCGGCGTCCAGCATGTTGTCCAATTAATAACTTAAGTTTTCTTTGTCCAATCTTCACCAGACTTGGTCAGAATGTGTAACGCATAATATCTTGGACAAGTTCGATAACCAGCCATATCACACTTGTCACTGTAGAGTTATTGCCCTTTAATTAGAGAAATTACCTAATATTGGTCTTGTCGGATCAATAACTTCAGAATTATTTGTCCAATTTTCACCAGACTTGGTCAGAGAGCAATTTTTATTCTTATTAAAACCATTGCATAAATTTCGAAAAACGTTGTTGGAATATTTTCCCAAGAGGTTGATTTATTCAAATCGATCAAGTCAGGTTCAAACCTAGGTCACTAAAGGTGGAGTCATAGGAGATGAGTGATTTTAAGACTGCTTTTATGTTAAATTCTAGTGACAAAAATTATATTACGGGCGTATTTTGCTATGGTATGCGCTCTTGTTGATATCCTAAGAGTAAGGAATCATCCCTACTATCCCTACTTTTAGGCAATAAAATCCCTACTTTTGTAAGAAATAAAGCCTTACTTTATCCCTACTTTTGAAAAGAGGTGATTTGACAGCCTGTGGATGCTGTTGAAGATGGTGTAAAACTCTTAACATATTCCTGTATTGTAGGTTTCTAAGTTCTACACCAGAAGAGGACCCATCACGTATACCATTATTACAGTTGTTAGGGGAGATGTACATGAAACAACCCAGAATAGGATATCATTTATTGTACTTCCTGAGAGTCGGGTAAGCTTTATATTTCTCTGTTAATCTTCTTACTGATACACACATATAGTTATAATTCGATAATTTTTATAGAGAATTATGCCTGAATTATAGCTGAAAGAAATAAGATTATATAGCAAACATGAGGATTATGTCTCGAATGTTGGAGGTTAGATAAAACGTTAAATAGAATTACTGATGATTCATGAAAGTATCGAGCTTAATTATGATATATAATGTAGATTATATTTAATCCCAGTAATTATTTATTGGCTTTGAGATTTTCATTATAGTCATTACTTCACTCAGTATGTAACTGGAAGCCTGCCCAGTTGTTTATAAACAAGCCGAACACAGCACCATCATTCATATAGTCAAGTGTTTGATCCTGTGTGCAGCGTTTGTTTCCTGTGAAGATTGGATCAAATTATTATATTAAAAAATATTTTATATTTAAATTTTATACATTATAACATTTTGTCATTCTTTCTTGACCTTGGTTTAAGTGGAGTAGAGAAAGTCAGTTTTGGTTGGAAACCAGAAACACTGATATGGTCAACTAGTTGCTGTGTTACATACAAACAATAACTGACAATGGATACAGTAAATCTGGTCTGTATGGTAATTTTGAACTGTAATGTATCTTTGACATTGTTTGTACAGGAAGTTGAATGATGAGAAGATGGCTACATACAAAGATTTTGTGAAGAGTTTGGATGGCTATACCTTAGAGTCCTGTTTGTTGGCAGATATGAAGATATGTCAGGAAGAGGATGTTAGATTGTTCACATTTCTTCTGCCAGATATTTATACACATGTACGTTATTTGAACATTTATGTCAGTCACTTAAAACATTTACATTCTTTTTGTATGTTAGAAATACAGTAAAACCTCAATAGTAAGACCACCCTTGGAACCCTTGAAAACTGGTCTTATATTGAAGTGGTCTTAAATGAATGCACTCGTTTTTTATGAATATTGTGGTGCAAACTTTTGAATATCTGATCATTCGTTTTTTGCAGTTCCCCAATGTATGTATGGGAAATACTGAATTACTACATTTGATTGTATCATCCATTGATGGCTCTCAGCTACAGGAACTCATCTGTCAAATCTTACAGGGAAATCTGGTTATGTTTCGTCAGGAATCTTTCCTTAAAGTCCTCAGTAAGTATTCTAAATATTGTTTTATGTTTGTCTTTGTGTTTTACACCATTTCTCAACAGTATTTCAGTGATATAGAGTGGTCAGTTGATCTAACCATTGGGTTACAAATCAGCACTGTTCCTCCACAAGCAATTGATAAAATAAATCAGAGTTCAGAGGTGGAGGAAAAATGACATTGGATGCATTATCTTCAGTAAAATTATCACAGTAGAACATCTTGCCCGGGTTTCGAACCCATGACCTCTAGGATTGCAGGCGCACACTCTACCGGCAAAGTTAACCAGACAGGCTCTAAATATAGGTGTCAGACATAGGTTTAAGACCACTCATATAAAAGAATGGTATACAATTGTGGAAGAGAAGCACTGGAAAATCCTTATTCACTAACAAAGCTTCCCGACACAGAGCCATTGGAGAAAAGAAATAAAACTAAAATTGTATGGTACAAATTGAGATTAATAAGCAAGGAAATTGATGCAAGACAGTTCTACAAGACTTGAAACAATACTCGAGGCTCTACAGTCTCGGAACTGTCAGAATAAATATGGGGAATTTTTTGAAAAGTGAATTTGTCTAATGGTGTAGACAATTATTGAATTTCCAGTTGGTATGTTAATTGTAATGTGGTACCTGTGCGAGTTTTCATACATTTTCTAAAAGCAGCCGGCGGCTTGAATTTATTTGCCAATAGCTCGAATAATCATAAATACACTTGATGCAGAAATGGTGTTTTTTGTTTTTAAATTTGACTGAAAAACCTATGTCTATTCATTAACAGGTGTTTTACTATATAAAATATGGACTTAAATTTTTTCCTCATCTGAATCAATATTGTAAGAGCTCTGAATGATTTTGAACAATTATTGTCAATGAGGTGAAACTTTACTTAGTAAAATGTTTTTGTCCATTAGCATTCCTATGAAGATTGAATGTTGAAAATTGTTTTTATACTTTTAGATGCCAGTTTGGAATGGGAGACGTTAGAACAATATTTTCTATGGCAACTGGTCACTGCACATAACATACCTGTGGAACATATCATGCCCATTCTACCCAAACTGGATTATCATGGTAAGTGCTAAAATGATAATCTTAACAATTAAGGGGGATTGGAGATTAATTACATAATTATTGTAGTCTTCACTGTGTAATTGTCTGTTTGCAAGTGACATTCTAGCATTTTGATAGCAAAAATAACCGCTGAAGGAATGAAAAGTTGCTAATGTATGTATTTTCTTTTTAGCCCACGCAGAAGCTCTTACAAGTATTATGGTTCTGTTAAAACAAGATTGGTAAGTATGGTCATGATTTGTGCAAATTCATTTCTCTATATTCAAAATGCTGTCAAACCTAAGTCCGGGATAAGTTGCTAATAATTGCGGAATCATCAAATATGTTAAATAATTGCAGAATCATCAAATATGTTAAATAATTGCAGAATCATCAAATATGTTAAATAATTGCAGAATCATCTAATATGTTGTATAAAACAGATTTTGACTGCATCCAATTCTTTTTGATGAAAATAGTTTGTGAATCATCTGATTAGTTACATCAGAAAATATCTCCATATTGCTGGGGAAAATAATTTGAACAACAAGTTAATGTCACAGCTAAGTGATTATTAGTGTTGTGGTGTGTATAAGTTGATGGACATTCTTGTAAGCAAACAATGCTGATGCTAACATATAAAAGTAGATTTTTCAAAACATGGAATATTCAATTTACATTATGATTGATTAATTACTTGTGTATTTCAGCCCATCATCAGATCTGTTACGACCTATTCTATGTAGAGAATGTAAAAAGAATGATTTTTTCACTGTATCAATTCTCAATTATTGGGCTCAGGAATTTGAAGATAAATTAGCAGAGTTAATATACTCACAGTTCTCAAAAGCAAATGGTGGGACTCCAAACAAGAAACGAAATCGGTGAGTTAATTGATGTATTTCATGAATATAATGATACTCTAGAAATATGGTCAATTGTAGTTCATGCTTGTTCCAGATTACTGTTTTATTAATATAGCCGAACCCCTCCTGGCTGATATTTTCTCGTCATTCTCCATTTCATGAAATTCTCACACATTTCTGTTTCACCGTTTTTACCACTTATACAGTCAGTACTCATTGATTGAAGCTATTTTAACTTGTAAGAAAACCTGAATTATTCATAGCTGAACATTATGCTGCACCGGTTCCTTGCAATATTTTGTTGTATTATTTCAGGCCAGGAACCAACGCGAAGAAAGATTTCCCAAATTCAGATCAAATCTTGTCACATCTGGATCATATGAGACAAATATGTAGAAATATTTCACGTAAGCATTTTTCTGACTGTTTGATTGAATTTTAATCTAAGTTACTGATACCATGGACATCTTAAAACATGGAAGGATATTGATGACATGTACTGGTACTTAACTTCTTTGTTTGCATACTTGACTGAGCGGGATGAAATCTTGAATGAGGGATGATACATTTTGTGCCTCCACTTTGGAGAGGAGATTTTACTTGTATGTGCCACTGGTTCATTGGTTCAAAAGTTGGTGTTTAACATATCTAAAAAAGTATACTAAATGCCTTCATAAACGCAGAGTTTTTCCACTGTTTCGAAGGTAAAATAAATACATGTCAGTGTATTTATTGTATTATGAGATATGACATGTACAGTATTTGCTATTAACAAAAACAATTCAGAAACATTTTGGAAATCCGTAGAGATGCTTCTGAAGATATTTACTGAAATTACTGCAACGTTTTCATACATTTTCAACTACTGCATTTGTTTGCATGCTGAACCAGTATGTAACTATAATTTTACTGTTATGTCTGTTTCAGTATTACAACATGAAAGTATACAGACTGCCTTACAACAGGTTCAACAAACCGCTAGTGATACACAAAAAACCAAGTGAGTGATATGTAACTTATATTTGCGAACACTAGCTGCTGGAAATGAAACTTGTCATAAGTGTTAAAGAGCTGTGTAATCTTAACATGATGTTGCTAAACTTCTGAAGGCAAAAACGAATCTTTTAGTGTATTTCCGGCATCGGAGTGTCCTGAATTTGACTTATTGTGCATATTTGCTATGCTGAGAGCTTTCAACATTTAGGAGATGCTTTGTTTTTAACTTCAATACCAGGACGTGCATAATGTTTTCAGTGGACAAGTGTATTATTCTAGGACTGAATACTGGAATGAGTGGTTCATATTTTACAATATTTTTATTGCTTTCAGGTTCAGTGATTTGCTAGCGCTTGCTGAAGATATTGTTGATTTAAAATCAACCCGAGTATTGCGAGGACTTCCAGGAAGGAGAGCGGCGGCAGCAGCGGCGTCATCAACCACAGGGCAAAATTCATCATCGTCATCAACCACCAAAACATTGAAGAATAAAAAACATTTTAATCCATGGTCAGATAGTGAATCTTCAAGTAGCGAGGTACAAACTTGTCAAAATTTCCAAGTTCATGTTTTATTTAGTTTATCTTTGCATTGAATGTGAAACAAATTCTTACAACGTATACTTATTACTCTCAAGGACAGCTTCCTTGGTTACTGAGGAGTACTTGCACCAAATTCAGGCATTATGAAGTTTTTTTATCAAACCCTGCTTAATTCAGGGTTCAAGCTCATGACGTTCAGATCAGCAGACAGGCACTGGATCACATTGTCTCCTTAACATTCTTTGTTGATGCCTACATGCATGGTATAAGAACACAAAGTTGAATTACGAATATGAAATGTATGAACAACAAGTTTGCCTGATTAGTATTTTGTGTATCAAATCGTTTTTGTGGAAGTTATATTTGCATTAAGTTATTTAAGATGACTTAATGTTTGATTGGTGTTCTTGCATATTGAAAAAACAACAACATTTTGTATAAAGATGTAAGTTCATGTTTTTATAGTTTGCACCTGTGGGTTATACCTAAATGAGAAGGGCAAAGAAAGCTGCAAGCCTGGGGGTCTATATACTTACGACGGATAAAATGGGGGTCTATATACTTATGACGGAATAAACTGTCTGAAAATAAAACCAAAGTAGTAGCAGTCAAAATATCTGCCAAATTTCCTACTGTGTCACAGAAATATGGTCATCACATGGTAAACCTCCTTTCCCCAATCTTTCTCATTGGATTAACATTGATGAAAACTCATATTTGATATGGATAGTCAATAATTAATTGATCAAGTTACGGTCTCAATTTCCGCAGTTGTTGTCATTCAATATATCCCTTTAATACTATATTTCAGGAGGAAATTATAAAACCAAAAGCAAAAAAGAGAAAGAAGACAGTACCAGTGGATAATGACAGTGATTGAAGTGTTCTGTGTACAATACAGTGATTGGTTAAGAGAATAAATCGGTAATTACCTACGGCGTGTTGAATAGGTAATGCGATGGAGGCGGAATATTGCAAATTTTCTGGCAGCTAAAACTGACTAGGGGGTGGAGAGTCTGTGTGAATGATGAATATTTTGTGTTATTGCCCTGTCTGTAGTTAGAATATAAAAAAACATTTTGCCTACAAATAGAAGTTAATGATGTATAAATGATTGTACACTCACGAGATAAACTTCAGTAGAATACAGGATAGTGTGGAATACATACTGGCTGTTTCTGTTTCGACACAAAATGCTCACAGTTTAGCTGGTGCGGATTGATTTGTTTAACAAATGTGCTGATATCAAAGTGCTATTGGACAAAGATGTAGTGAATTCTATACAATGCAGTGTATCTGAACTTGTACTGATTTCATAAAAGTGCTCTTGGAATGTTTAGAGTGGAATTTAGACGGACATTATAAATCTGTTTGAAAATATATTGAAATATGCTTAGATCTGTACAAAATATGTATTCTTCTTAATATTTACTGATGAACCTGACCTTGCTGCATTATCCTGATGGTTAAATTGATGTGGTTGTATGTATTGTTGTTTTTGCAAGATGAACGATCATTTGGATGAATTGTGCATTTTTTTTATGAATGAATGTGTCATTTATGCATTGTTAAATCACAATATGTCCTTGATTTAATCAATTTCATGGAATATTTGTTCATAAAACATGATAAAAGATGAGAAAAGTGAGGAATAAAATGATAAATTTTGATAATATTTGTTCATTTAACTATTCTTTCTTATAAATACTGAAAGCAAAATGTCGAGTCTGTGAAGGAGTCCATGTGGATGATTCAACCCGATATATCTGCCTAGACATTGAACAGATCTCTCTTCAAACAGCTTTATCAGCTCACAACATAAAATGACGATATCACATTCAGCGATGTTGTAATAATGCCACCAAAGGCCAGAAGAACGTATACGATGCCATGTTGTCCGCCGTCTGAATGCGCGGAAACAATTGCTTGTGAACACGATAAAGTCTTCTTTTTTGATTTGTTGTTGTATTTGCGTTTATTTATCGTCGCCACCGGTTTCCCACATGGGCGACGCCTCCATAAGAATGTTAGTCATTTTAGATTTTTGGAGGATAGTGCATGGTACAGAAGATGTCCCAGCTCCAGAAGCACATCTGGTTCTTTTACATGCCCGATGTAAAGCATCGTACACAAGACATCGGTTTTTCTAAGTCTCGTCCGAAAGACTGTTGGTACTGTCAGTGATGGAGCGGGGAATCAAACTGCGATCCCTGGATTACAAGTCCAGTGCGTTACCACTGGACCACAGATCCGCTACTGTTTTGATTGTATCTCAAAATGGCACCTTAATTTATAATCCGATGAGAGCTTGGTTCCTTTTGAATTCAGCCAGATTCGCCAATGCATGACTGGATTATAGCCCTTTAAAATTCCTATAAATGAGCTTGTGAACACAATAGCACCTTCATTTATTATCTGATGTTTACCTAACTTATACAGTTGTTAGATATTTCCAAATCTCAGTTCCTTTCAAAAACCAGCCAGACAAATTTGACCAGCCAGTAGAGAATAGGCCTTCATGGGCCATTTGTAAATCAATGGCAGGCAATACAAGAATATCGAATATCCATCCTGTTGGCTTTTTTCCAATCTGAGAATCAATTGTGGTCCATTTGACAGTTATGTTTCACCCGCACAAATGTAGACTGGTCGACACAGACAGATTCTTACAGACATGAATTTCAAATATCTCCACATGGTGCCATATAAAGAGCAAGTGCTAAGTTGGACTGTTGTTGAATGTTCATGATAAAAAGACATGTCGTGAAAAATTGAAACAAAACCATTCTGATATGAACATCACCGCATTTTTACTTGATACAAAATGAATAATCTTCTCACAAAAGTAGATTACAGATATCACAATACTTCAGCTATCGCCTGATCACAATTCATCAGGAAGTAGGGTTTTTTAACAAAAATATATACATGTATTTGAATTAATATTTCATTATTAAGGGAAATTATAGACTGCATGAAATACATAAGTTTGGCTAACACCACAGAAAATTTACTAATACATCAACAAGTTCATAAATTTAAGCAACAAAAAGAAAACTACATCAATCAATATCTCAATAGTCTAAAGTTGCTTCAGATTACAGCCATAAATGTATAAAGCAATGTCCCTAAAATTATTTGATCACTGCTTTTTAAACAAATACAGTCCATTAGTTTCATGCATAACTTAAAAATTAAACATCAATGCCTTCTAGGTCGTGTTAAGTTTGTTTCCTGGTAAACAGCTGCATTTCACTTGACCCTAAGTGAAGTGTTTTCAATATCGCCACCACCTTTTCATCAAATACTTCACTACAAATTTCACATTTTCTCATATGTCATAGTAAAATTACATGTTTTACAGGTTTTAGAATAAATATCTTCCTCTTCATCGTATGACTCCACACCATACACGTGTTCATGGGCAACTTTATCTTTCTTCAATAAACTGCTTCTCACCGACAGTCTTAAATCTGCAAATACAATAACACACAGTGAATAATCACCCTGACAAACTTGTACACTGTCAAATAAAGGACATTACACAAGTTGTCATAAAATAGAACAGTTCGCCATCAGTGTACCGCTTATACATTTATACGTTATGAACATTAACTATTCAAATACATGTAGCTATAATTATCGTAACATTTAACGCGTTGATTGTGAAGCATTTGGTTGTTAAAGAAGTTATCAACGGCTAGGGATGTAGTTTAATTGCAATGTATGGAAAATTGCCTACCGGAGAAAAGCGCTCATATGATTGTACAATAGTATATATACCATACAGCATATTTTCATAAAAAACAACTGAGGGCCATAACTCTGGTATACATAGTTCCTACGTCTACAATATTTACCTCCCTTGTTCTGAATTGTCGGCCATTTTGATAGGCAAATTTCCTTAAAGTGTATTGGGAATATAATGTAAACGATGATAAACTAATCCAATATATAAAAAATTACTTATTCATTATGCTCATGTCGGCATTTGGCTCAGTAAGTTGAAGAAAAAGTGGTTGTCACATGCAAATTCTCTTGGTATTTTCTCAATTATCACATATTTGGAAATTACTCCTATAAGGGCTTATCAGTTTTGCCTATCAAAATGGCCGACAGTTAAGAACAAGGGAGGTAAATATTGTAGATGTAGGAACTATGTATTATTAGAGAGCATTAAAATTCCTGCATTCATGCACATCTTCAAATCTGAGGTACCTAAATTAGAATTTATTTACAACCATATATCTACACTCTCCACATAGATCTAGCACACCACATAACACTATGTATAAAACAAACCTTTCACTTTCTTATCAAATTTCTTTTGTTTAGCTTTTTCTCGATTTTCTACCCGTTTTTGTTGTGCTTCATCAATTTTCTCTTCATCTCCCCACACTTCCAAACTTCTCTTCTTTACCTGTATACAAGTATTTTAGATGGTTAGACTTACTGGTGAAATATATGCCACAGCTAAGCCATATACACATATTACATTTGAAAATAAGCGAAAACCGTGCAGTCATATCGGAAATGTGGTTTCAACTATTAGAGACGTTATATATTGTATTGACTCTACATGAATTTAGTATTACTCTGGCCACAGAGAAGCATACATTAATTTTCTCTCTAGTATCAATGTTATCTACCTGAGATTCCAAGTATAGTTTCATGTCGCCCCATCTCTCATTGTGTGGATTTTTCTTTACAATGAACTTCAAGGCAGGTTCTCGCATATCAAAGTCCGGATCCCTGAGCAAATATTTCTTCTGTGCATTTGACTTCGTGATGAGAGGATATTTGTCTTCTTCCGTCCTGACACATAGAAATTTGATTCATAAACAAGAACTACAATTAGAAATTTGCAAACTAATTGATCAAGTTGCACTTTAATATTAGGTGTTGAACAGTTATATACACTGAACAAATTTTCTAATTGGTTGCTTGGGTTTTAGATAACTTTTGAACAGTAAATGAAAATTCAACAATGCAAACACCATGGTATACATCATTTCTTTGTACAACTTTTCGTGAAAACAATAATTCACGTTCACTCTCGGGTGACTCATCAGCAACTGATGCATGTATTTCTAGATGCAACCTTAGGAACAATTCATTCTGTTTTTACAATTTTATTGAGTATCGCAGGGTTCAATGTACCACATTTCACAATGTCTATATCAAAAGTAATTAATATTGCACATCATTGCTTTACATAAAATATTTGTTATAAGTATGATATATAGAAACAACAACAATTGAGACCGACTTCGTCATAAGAAATAATTACGTTTGCGGTAGAAGTTGATAATTAAAATATCATTCATTTAGTAGCAGCAATAATGGTGTAACCCGAGCCATGTATATTTCCACTGCTGCAAGCCGTGGCACTAAATGTAGGTAGACATTTTATCTATACCTGCAAGTATCACAAATGGATTCATCAAACTTTGTATAGAAGTATGAATCCATGAACTCTTTCTGACAACTTTCACAAAATAAACTGTCAAGCTCCAACACAGCTCCTGAAAGTCAAACAGATTATTTTATGCAACGAAAATAAATTAACATGCCAGGTTTCATTCTGTATATAAATAATATAATTTACAAATTTACTGTTCATAGGCAGTATTTCATGCTTTGAAGCTGATGTAATTATTCAGGGGCGAGTATTTTCCACGGATTTGCTTCCAGGAATTTTTGGTCTTCCAAGCCGTTTTTGAGATCGATGTAAATCCGAGGAGAAATTTGAGGTGGATGGGTTGGGGTGGTAGTGGTCAATGCTGTAACACACTAATTAATTCTAATTAGGGGTGAGACGATCACGATACAATCACGCCCAATACTTGAGAAATGTCGATGTTAATCATCGTCCGCCATTTATATGCATCAAGTTTCTATGGATACTAAATAACATGCAATGCAGATTTCTACTGTTAGTTAAGACGGTTTACAATTAAGGCAAACTATTGGTTTCAACTGGTAGAAAAAAAGTGTACGCACAATTACAGTGAAAGGTATACCTAATATGGAATTATCAAAATTATCATTTCTCTAGTTTTTTGGTCTGTGATTTCGTACGATCAAGAAATATATACCCAGTGCTCCAGATAAGCAGCGTACTTGCGTATTTCACTCATGAATATAAACATGTGGAAAACGCAAATAATTTTGTTTTTAAGCATACCCACTACACAAATAATTTCCTTTAACTCAAAACATAGTTACTACGTGCTATTTCTGCTTTCCGCTGTACTACTTTGGTATATACAGGAAACATCCAGATAAACTGGTTTCCAATTATTGTAGTTCCTACATCACAAGCTAATACCAAAGTGAAAGTAGAGACGAGTACCAGTTAGTTTATCAGCTCTTTATCACACAGGAGTTTGCATATTATACATACTTAGTAATGAAAGTGTCTACATAATCAAAATCACGCACTTCACCAAAATGTCAAACAAATCGAGAGTTGTTCTAATAAAAAGCAAGACAAGGCATTAGAATTACTTTACTGAGCGAAAAATCACCCAATTTAATATTCGGTTATATGATGCCACCCATTTTTTTTAAATTTTGATGAGTTTTCACCCAATTCAGTCAATTCTTTTCTGAGCACTGTATACCATAGATTGTGATTTATGTGTTCCATATTGAGTTCAGTACTATTGTAACCAACTTCTTATTTCATATACTGACAAATATTTAATGCACCACATCATCATACTTATTACCACAGGAGATTGTCACAAGTTCTCTCCCCTTCTTAGTTATATTTCCCTTCTATAGTATATGCATATAATATATATAAGTATATATTGTACTATATATACATTGTATGCATATATAGTACTGTAATTTTGATTGTACTATAGAAGGGATAAAGGGAGAGAACTAGTTTGGATAAAGGGAGAAAACTTGTGACAATCTCCTGCGCTTATTACCTTCAGGATAAGACACTTCCACATTAGTTTTATTGCTGTCCTCATTTTCTTCAATAAAAAAACCAGCACCAGTATCTATTTCTCGAGGTGGCCCTTTTATTCTATTCCTGAATAAAATGCAAATAATACTGAATTTAATCTCATTTCTACAAACCATAACCAACTTATTCGGCGCAGCCATACTAACATGGTTTTGCTATTTGCATATCAGTGTTGTGTAAACCAATAAAATCTTACGTTAACCACCTTGAAGGCAATTTTTATGTATGTAACCTAGATGCGGATTGGTGAACCTTTCGATAAAGGATACGATACCTTACCGAAATCCACTGAATTCGGTGAATTTACCAAAATCCATTTTGGATAATGAGTGACCAGCAATCGTAACATCTCTGCATTTTTTATGTTGCACAACAAATAATGACCTTCAAATTGCGCCCAACCATCTTTTTTCAAGATATTTTTTGTTTCAATGTTTCATGGCGGACAAGTCAGTAATTTGATTATTTTATGCCATTTTATAATAAAAGCAGCTATTTGGAGCCATTTTGGCAAATTTTTAACCAGATCAGTGATTTAAAAGCCAACGGTTATTTAGTTATCAACTCTCTCTAGTCTAGTAATGGTACATTAAGTGTTGGTTGCAGTACTCCGATCTACCATTGTAGCATCAAACTAGTATTTATTAGGGTTTTGAGTTTGAGCCCCATTATGGTCACCTTCTTTTGTTAACATAATTAAATAAGTCATAAAATAAATCAGAAATTCACCCTAAAGAATCTGTAGCGTATGGATGTGCCTGTAGTCGACTTTGTCTAAGAAGTAATGCTCTTTGCCTATTCCTCTCAATACGAGCCCTCTGTGATGCTGACAATTCAGCAGCATCATCATTAGTTGAAGGTTTGTCAAGAGACTCTTCAGGTTCAGTCATCCCCTATAAGTCAATATAATTAATAAACATTCTTTGTTCCTCTCCATGATACCAATGAAGCAGATACATCTTAAGTCATAATGTATTACGTATGATAGCTTTTGGTTGCTTCCAGAAGAGTAAGGTTAGTACTGGTAAGACACCCAGAAAGGGTGAAATGAAATTCCCAAATCCACCTATTATCTGCTATATTGAAGTACAAATTATTATAATCATAAATTGCAACATAAAAGAGCTTTTAGACATTTGGTTCGATAAATGAATAAAGTTTTATAACATCATTTATAAATGAAAACTGGTGGTTTTCTTGAAACAACCAAATCTACTTTAAACCCACACAAATCCATCTCATACTGAGTCAATTTTACGAAGCGCTGCAAATATCAATGGAAATGGCAACATATAAAGTGTGTTTTTTATGTTTGTTTAAATTAATCAATTTAATTTCAGTGTTTGGCACTAGAACATGTGATTTTTTGAAGAAAAAAAACTGGTCTAATTAATTATTGAGCTAAGATGATTGAAAGAAATAATAGTGTTGCCTGATCAATTTGCTTACCAGCCTACAGAAGTTACGCAACACAACAGGCAAGTCTCAGAAGTTGTAAACACTGCAGACGACAACAATCTGGATACAGACGTTAGAAGTTCTCACATCAACGATTACAGATCTACGATTGATTGATAAGAAACTAAATTAAGAGCATTTTCCGACTGCCAGGTAATCTTCATAAACAGTTATTGCACATTTTATCAAAGCAAATGGCGTAAATAAATAAGGGGAAGTAATCGTATTATTTAATTTGGCGAGTGCTAAATTCGTTCGCATACCGTTGGATATCGAGTTTCCAACACCGGAGTATACCGGCATTTTGATCGATACCGCACTGAATGGTCTTTATTAGCAACTTTTACCTACTTTCAGTTTGGAGTTTTCTCTTCGATTCTGTCCATCAAAGCTGTGGCAGATTATGTATTTCGCATTGCGTTATTATGCTATTTGCGTTTTTAATTAATGAAAATCCTTATCATATAGATAATTATGCAAATAACATGAGGTTTTTTGTAAGCCATTCACCGACTTTGCTCGTCCCCATTTATGACCCTGATAAACTGAGTTCGATATATCTACAGTGACCTAGTTGAAGTAAAAACAGAGAGAATACTTGTGACATTAAACAGGGATTGAAATAAAAACAGGTATGAATTTCACGTTTATTATCACAAAATACCTTGTTCAGTAATAACTTGCAATGTATTCATTTACACAAGACTTTGGAAAGGAAAATTGTGGACGTAAAATGCATATATAATGTTTACTTAGCTTATTTGCTTAGTGTCATGTCTTTTGAACGTAACAACGTGATTGTGTATTCACTCTGGTACAAGCGCCCAACCTTTCATAGATCGCAGTTCATTGTGTTATTAACTTCAACTAACCGATACAGTTTACAGAACTGTCAGAGTCCGAGGGCTTAACGCAACACTGTCGTAACTCCTATGTATTAATATAGGAGTTACGACATTGTTGCGTTGAGCCATTGAGACACTGAACCGGTTACCTCTCTTGATCACGGACTTGGTGTGTATTACATACTATACGCTAAATAAACAGCAACAGAACAACCAATATTTGCACCTGTGCGGAGTAGTTCCTATATTTTAGCAGTGCCAGAAGCAATTTAATTCACGCCATTGCTGTTCAATGATCAAGATGTTTATTGTACATGTATACCTATACCAAGCAATTATAATTCTGTGAACCCAACGTAATAACAAGTGTTGTGCAAGAATACATTATATTACAGAATTATTACGGGGATATTTGGTAACACTGTATTATTAAGTTGGACTATGTGTGAGATTGAATGGTGTTTAGTTTATGACATATATCTTGTAGAAGTCTTGGTTACCTATACTATAGTTAATTGATAGAATATCAGATTTAATAATATTTAATCTCATTTTTTTCATAAATGAAACATTTTCTAAGAAATTCCATTTTATTCAATGTTTACAAACAGTAGTAATATGTCTGAAATACACGTGTTCCAAAACTGGTTCATAATTTAGTATTTGAGGGTTATAATGTTAGACATCCTAATTGTTGACCCTCTCTGTACACTCAGTATTTGATCAGTTGGTTCGTATTGCTGTTGTACATTGATGTCACATGATTGTAGTTTATGTTTGGATATGTTAGTATTGAAATGAACCTTAGATAGTGTAACATATTTACTGCTGTGTTGCAATAAAAGACGAACCATCCCAGCTTTTACCCTCCCCTTACATAATCTTGTATTTCATTTCTGGTTTGATCTACAGTTCTCATTTTCTTCTTTGGAAATCAAGTAGTTGTCATAATTTTATGCAAATGAAAATTATTTGCACAATTTGATGAACTTTTGGATATAATTCTGTACTGAAAATTTTGTGTCGCACTTATTTGCAGAATTCTTTCAGTTGGACAGAATTATAAATAATAATTATGTAATGTGCGGAATTGTTATTATGTTTTTCATTGGTAATCTCTGCGAATCAGCTTTGTAATATTTCATTTTTGTTTAATTCAAGGGGACCAGAGATTCCTGTTCATAACATCGAAACACATATTTATCAATCTTTTTTTGTTATTTTTAGACAAAACTGTGAAAGATGGCATCGAGTCGAGATAAGATGCTGCTGGGAGTGGCAGGCGCTGTCGGTGCAGGGGTGGTATCGTGGCGGACTTTCTTTCCATGGATTGGTTATGATTTAACAATGATGAAACAAGGAAGAAAAGCTGGCAAAATGATACTGAGAGATAATGAAACTGGAAGATTCCTCATTGAAATGTTTGAAGAAGCAGTCGCCAAACATCCGAAGAAGCCATTTGTTATATTTGAAGATAGAGTGTACACATATGAGTTCATGGATGCCCAGGCTAACAGAGTGGCCAATATTGCTGCTAACTGGGGATTGAAACATGCAGAGTGTGTGGCTATAATGATTGAGAATGAACCCTCATTTATTTGGACGTTTCTAGGTGAGTTTTTTTTAAATCATCTATTTTACCAGTCTTCAATGTACCATATATGATGACTTCTTCCTGCAATATTAACCAGTGATTTTGCCTTATTCAGAAATTTATTTTACCATTTTACAATGTACTGCAAAACCGCACTGAAAGACCACCTCAATAATAAGACCACCTCACAATTAAGAACACTATTTTCAAGTCCATTTTCACTGTTTTGCGAGATCTATATTGAACCTCAAATTCAAGGCCACCTCTATAAGAAGACCAGTTTTCAAGGGTCCCAATGGTGGTCTTATTATTGAGGTTTCACTGTATAAGAATTACTGTTGATGACTACTTCCTGGATTACTAACCAGTGATTGAGCCTCATTCAAAGATTGGGATGTTTGCGGTTCCACCTCTTGTAATCAACAGAGCATCCACTAGCAGATACTTACCTTGGTTTAATTATCTCCTGGTGCTACCCTTTATATACTGAGTGCCTAGTGAGGGAGGTACCAATAATATTTCTCAAGTCTCATCGATCCATCACAATGCAAGCCTTCTTGATACACGTATCGATACATTTTGAGAAAAGTCGATGTATTGATCTGCCGTTTTATTCATTGAATGTAACGAAAAATGTTACGCTCGTCCACTTTCTTGTGTTAATTTGCCTGAGAACTCATAAATATGTTGCATTAATCAAAATCAAAAACACAACTGTCACGCATTTGGCAACACAAACGACTATGATGGAGATTTGTTACGATTTTACTCAAAAATTTTGGAGTGCATTGAAACCATTTCAATTCTAAATATTTTAGTCATGTTTACCGGGTAGTCATTTGTGTTTTGTTCTTAACAAGAAACAAGCATTTGAAGTAAATGTTCTTAACTTAGTACTGCCATTCATTAGTACATCCTTACCATTAATGCTAACAAGTACACGTGGCATTAGGTTTTAGTTATTCTTTATGATATATCGTGATACATATCGTATCGTGAGAGGTATAACGTATTGTATCGCTTTACATCCGTATCGTCTTACCCCCAGTCTTCGGTATGGTGCGGCTAGGGATCAAACCCATGACCTCCGCTCAGAGCGGACACTCTTGAGTAAATTAACACCATTTTATCCACAGTGTCCTTGAGTGATTGTGCGTCATCTTATTCTGTCCTTAAAATATTGTTTGGCATAAACCTACCCGGCAAAAGTTTTTGGTAGGTAATTAATTTTTTAGTTATCATTTTGTGTGGTCATATAAGTGTTAACTGATAATATGTTGCTTTAAAAAATCAATTTTTATTGAGTACGTAGGGGCCATTTTCATGGGTAATTAGGGTTACGTCAAATAAGCACTTTTTTAATTATGACCTTAATGAGTTTCCTTCCTAATCTCAGATTTGATTACAAAAATTATGTGTGGTTGTATTTTACTTGTTGCTCAGGTTTGCAGAAGATAGGTATTGCTGTGGCATTTATCAACTTCCACATCAAAGGAACACCATTGGTTCATACGATAAAAGCATGTGAAGCCAGGGTCCTGATATTGGGATCTCGTAAGTAAAATGGTATTCAATACATTCAATACAAGTTCAACGGAGGCGTTTTATAGATAGAAACAATATTGATGTATCGTTGATATTTTTCAATAGATCGGTATTTAAAAAAAAAATATGAATAATAAATTCATGCCTGAAAATTATGAAAATTCACCCAAAACAGAAATGGAAGCAGGTGCACTGTCAACAGGCTATGTCTAAAACTTTGCCGTACCTTTCTAATATGTTCAAGGAGAAATGAATAACTGAAGATTATTTATATTTTCCTTATTAATTTTGCAAAACAAAACGCACATACTTCATAACAGTGAGGAAACAAGATAGTCAAAATAATACATAAGCATGTAAAAGACATATATCTAGAAGTGAAAATATATGAAATTATGAACCGCAAGCATGTAAATGCTGAATTAGTAAACAATACTTGATATATCGATGTATCGTCGATATTTCTCATCCGATATATTGATATCATTGATATGCATTTTGCCAAATCAATGACAGCTTTATTTATAGATGTCACAAAGCTTAACCACGGGCAGAGAATAGATATCTTGGTTCCATTACAAACAGTAGTTTAAGTTGATATTTTCCTTTGTCTAAAGGTTTAGCGCTATTAGTATTGTTATTTTCTAACAGTAAACTATATGAAAATATGGTTTTGTAAATGGGGAAAATTGTGCTTGCTAATACTTTTGTGGAATACTTGACTTTGTAAACTTTGCAAACATATTCATATCACTAACTTCAACATTGATACATAAAAAAGATAAATCTTATATTAGTCTTTTGTGCCTATTCAGCAATGATTAGGGTTGCTGGGGTTTGACAGATATTGTCTGATTGGAATACTGTTTCACTGGAATCGTTATCATTTTTTCGGTTTGTTTGTTTTGCAATAAAAGTTTGTGTCATTTTAATTATTTTATTTACTATGCAAGTCAGGTGAACTTGTAATAATTACGGAAAATTTTTACTCTAAACAAACCATTGCACATGCCCTTTCAATTATTAATTATGTGCGAAATCCATAGAACTATGTGTAATCTTGTGAAATTTATTTACTTGGCCAATTTATGTAGACATCAAAATAATGTATGAAAATGATGTAAAATTTGTGATGCTCTTTTAAAATCCATGTATTTCTTCTATATTGTAATTGTATAGTAGTATTGACTTTTGTTTGCTATAAACATAGTAACATGTTTTACGCAAGAAATGATTTTGTATATTGCATAAAAAATTAAATATGGTATAAAATTGTATTTGGTTTTCAGAGGAGCATATATTTCAAAATGTGAACGAAGTGAAGCAAGACATTGGGGACATTCCTGTGTATGTGCAAGGACATAATGTGGATCTAGGTCCTGGGTACCAGCTGTGGGATAATCTTATGTTTACTGCTCTTCCGGTTCCCGTTTGTAAAAGTATGAGAGCAGGGATTGGGCCCACTTCTCCTTGTTGCTACATATTTACGTCAGGAACCACAGGTAAACTTAAAAGAGAGAAATTTACGACAGTGACTGGACACAATATGTCTGGCATTAAGCACACAATACAAGCATACTGCCAGAAATAAAAATGTGTTCCGTCTCCTACATAGGTTGTTATTTGAAATATTATGCAAAGACTACCCAGTCTTAAAAGATCTATAAAATCAGTTAGGAAGTAAGCCTTGGAATATTACTGTGATCAAGAGTTGGTAAAATGTATAATCATATAATGTAAAATGCTATAATTGATTTTCGACTTTTGCCTGACTATGATTTCAGTCATTAACACTAGTGATTGGCGTGTTTCAACAATGCAAATCACCATGTTGGTACAAAATTCAACGCATCTGAACATCACAAATCTCAGTGTCCAATTACAATTGGACATGCTGCAGTGTAATGATTAAATAAAATATTACACCACAGTGTCCATTTATAGACAGAGTCGTAGGTTTTCATTGGCATAAACTGCAAAAAGAGTGTACTGTAAGAGTCTTGTTATTGTTCCAAGATAATGTATCATTGGATGTTTCTATCCATCTATCCATGTATAAACATGTATAATGTATCATTGGATGTTTCTATCCATCTATCCATGTATAAACATGTATAATGTTGTTTTTCAGGATTACCAAAACCTGCCATTATAGCACAATCAAAAGCTATTGGAATCAGTAAATTCTTCCAGTTGTTAGATTACTGTCCATCAGATATCATCTACACATGTACACCCCTGTATCATAGTGCAGCTGGTGGACTTGGCCTTATGAACACACTCGACCAAGGTATCGTATTATATTCACATGCATTAATTAAAGTTAATTATCATTTATTATTACAGTGTCAGACAGTCACTTACAGTGCAATACCCTATGATATTTTATGTGTTGAAAAATGCAACTTTACTAACTGTTGATATGACTACATGTACAAAACAGCCTTCTTGCATTCAAACAAAAGAAATATTGTCGTCTCTCATGCACTCAAGTACCATTTTTTACCAAAGATTGCAATCATTTGCCACAGGACCACTCTTCCACTTACTGGGTACTCTATGCCTTGTTATGTATAATGTTTGCAAAACTGGGCTATTTCTATGTACCGGTATATGTAATATATGATAATGTTACAATACGTTACAGGTGCTACTATGTACTGGTATATGTAATGTATGATAATGTTACAATACATTACAGGTGCTACTATGGTGTTAGTGAAAAAATTCTCGGCGAATCGATATTTTGAAGATGTGAGGAAACACAATGTTACGGTGATACAATACATCGGAGAGTTGTGTCGTTACCTGCTGTCTGTTCCTGAGGTATGTGATTGCATTTTACAATACAGGATGAAAGTACTGTAAATCTGGAATATTTAAGTTACAGGGGTGTCATTAAGAGCTGGGAGCTGGTAAAATTACCCGTTAACATAACCATCATCTCCTGGCTACTTTTCTTTTACGATTGATCATAATTAAGGGGAGTACCCACCCAGACCCCGCCTACTCTGGATGATTACCCTACTAATTCAAACATTTGTTACACCCCTGAAGTTAGCATAAATAATGTTATTTGTTGATGTAATTTCTTGAATTGTAATAGCTGCAGAAATACAGACATTAATACTTGAAACCATGTACCATTGACCATTTCTAGGTATACAATCAAATCACTATTGAACTTGACATTTTTTGGCGAAAGCAGATCAAACAAAGGTGATATCTTGAAATTATTAACAAGTCAACATCGGGATTATGATTAAGTGAGTTAAGTGAGTCCATTTGTCAAATCCTAAAGTCTGTTGATCCATTGTCTGGGTTACGGTTTACATCTGTGTCTGAGTAACATGTACTGGTCAAAAGTGTTAACCTGCCAGTACTATTTCACTTAGTTTTTAGTAAGCCACTTGATACATCTGCAGTTGAATTTGAATGCAGTTAGCCCTAACAATGATTAAAAATAAATTGAAATATCAAAACCTTTTATATAAACCTGTCAAAATCATGTACATTTCAGGTCACTTAATCTAATGAAGTGAAGATTCTCAAAATTTGAAACGATGGGTTAGCTCTTTTGACCAGTATATTGTTTTAGTATGTTACCAGTTTGGGTATTGAGAGTATTTGATGTAAGTTGTTTAAGCTGATAACTTTCGGATTTGACATTTCACCCAATCCATTCTCAGGGCTCTGTCTTAGGTATGTGTGTGACTGTTCTTTTCAGAATCCTTTAGATGGAAAGCATAACGTGCGCCTTGCTGTTGGGAACGGTTTACGGAGCGACATATGGGATCTCTTCAAAAGTCGATACAATATCCCGAATATCTATGAATTCTTTGGGGCTACCGAGGGGACAACAGCTACCATGAACCTAAGTAATCGTACTGGATCATGTGGTCGCTATTCACCTTTTCTCGTATGTGTTCTCTTTATTGCTCTGCTTCATACATTTCGTTAACTTTCTATAAGGCATCAACTATAATTTTCATTTTCAATGTGTATTTATATAATATTTTTGTCTCATCTATATACCGGTGCATACATTATGTAAATATAATTTTATTGTTGGAGCTATTAGTATATAGCATCTCTTAATGCAAGTTATTACAAGGAATTTCATTGATACAATCAATATTGATATATCAACAGTTGTTTTAAACAATAATATCTGATATTTAATATATGTAAACTTATAGTGTAAGGGGTAATTTGATGAATTACTCAGTTGGTCATGTGGAATAACAATAATGCCCCATACCTGCCTCTAGGATTGGTTGTCGTCATACCTTATGTTAATGTTATGAGTAATGGTGCTCCGCAGATTTTGAGGCAACTGCTAGAAAATTCCCGCCTAGCCCAGTTCTAGTACTTCTCTCATATCAACCAACAATCTCTTACAAATGATGAAATGGTCTCCAAAATGTTCATGATATTTATAAACGTTTTTCTTAATAATTGATACTCGCTCACACAATTTAGAGCACAGGAGATTGTCATGAGTTCTTTCCCTTTATTTCCCATCTAGAGTTCTCCCGTTTTCCCCTTATATAAATGGATGTAGTAAAGAAGGGGCAAAGGGAGAGAACTCTAGACCAGAAACAAAGGGAAAGAACTCGTGACAATCTCCTGTGATTTAGAGCTAGCAATTATGATGTTTCCATTTATGCCTTTCGATAAAAGTTTACAAAATTCCAGTTTGCAAATATATTTTCTGATATATTAACTAAAGAACAAATTTGTATTATAATGAACCAAATTTGTCAACTTTTACGATTGTTTCATAATTACAAATTAAAGAAATGTGTTATGAATTTACGATTATTGTAAAATTTATAAGATTTCAAAATGTGTATGATAACTTTTTCTTGGGCACTCTCTAATTTGACTTGTGACTTTCAGTGACTGTGTTATAACCCTGTACATGAATACACGGACACCAATAAATATTGCCAATTATTGATTTATTATAAATTCAATTGCTTAGTTTTTCATTTCATTTATATTTCATTTATAACCATGTATGAGCGCCGCTGTACGATTTCCAACCTCTTCTTTCAGTGATGTCATTTCCAGAACACGTCATATGTGACGTCATCATGTACTGAAAGTAAGCAATATTTGCCCCATTTGGCAATATGAAACGAAGTGACCATTATGGAGTAAATATTGTTTACTGCTTGCAAATAGTGACATCACATGTTGCGTTTTCTGGAAATGACATCACTTACAGAAGAGGTTGGAAATCGTACAGCAGCGCTCATATAGGTATTTTCATGTCTGTATGTTTGACTGTATTGACTGTCTCTGATCCCAAATAGAACTTATGGCCATATTATGCTTGTCACAAAGGGAATGATGTACAGGACTATCTTAATATAAATAGAACTTATGGCCAGACTATGCTTGTCACAAAGGGAATGATGTGCAGGACTATCTTAATATAAATAGAACTTATGGCCAGACTATGCTTGTCACAAAGGGAATGATGTGCAGGACTATCTTAAATATAAATACAACTTATGGCCAGACTATGCTTGTCACAAAGGGAATGATGTGCAGGACTATCTTAAATATAAATACAACTTATGGCCAGACTATGCTTGTCACAAATGGAATGATGTGCAAGACTATCTTAATATAAATAGAACTTATGGCCAGACTATGCTTGTCACAAAGGGAATGATGTGCAGGACTATCTTAAATATAAATAGAACTTATGGCCAGACTATGCTTGTCACAAATGGAATGATGTGCAAGACTATCTTAATATAAATAGAACTTATGGCCAGACTATGCTTGTCACAAAGGGAATGATGTGCAGGACTATCTTAAATATAAATACAACTTATGGCCAGACTATGCTTGTCACAAAGGGAATGATGTGCAAGACTATCTAAATATAAATAGAACTTATGGCCAGACTATGCTTGTCACAAATGGAATGATGTGCAGGACTATCTTAAATATAAATAGAACTTATGGCCAGACTATGCTTGTCACAAAGGGAATGATGTGCAGGACTATCTTAAATATAAATAGAACTTATGGCCAGACTATGCTTGTCACAAATGGAATGATGTGCAGGACTATCTTAAATATAAATAGAACTTATGGCCAGACTATGCTTGTCACAAAGGGAATGATGTGCAGGACTATCTTAAATATAAATAGAACTTATGGCCAGACTATGCTTGTCACAAATGGAATGATGTGCAGGACTATCTTAAATATAAATAGAACTTATGGCCAGACTATGCTTGTCACAAATGGAATGATGTGCAGGACTATCTTAAATATAAATCACTTGATTTTTGTTTACTTAGATGTTTGATAAATATACTCCTTTATAATGGTGTCTCTTTTTTACACTACTCAATATTTCTTTAATCTATCAAGACTCTTGTGTTTCAAACCCATTATCCCCTAAGATGACAGTGTTTAACCCTGAAGTGGGTAGAGTGGCAGTGACCCCAGTGCTAGGTGGTAATGATGTAAGGGTTGTTTGTTCTAACTAGTAGGGGTCACCTGTAAATTAAAAAAAAAAGATACACAAATGCTACTGTCCCTGGCAGTCGTGTAAGCTGTGTGGAGCATCTGTCTATGAGACATGTGAGCAACATTAGATATATCAAGATACTGCAATGGTTTTTATTTTCCTATTTAAATGAATATTTTTTGTATTTTTAGTCTGTAAAACAGCTTTTGGGCAGCTTTTGAGTTGCAAAAGGTCTTTTATAACTGAAAGTACATATACCAGATTATACAATACCGGTATGTTTGTACTAATGAGGCATAACTATTGTACTACTATTTTAGAACAAGCTGGACCCAACCCCCAAGTTACTGATCAAAGTTGACGTTGATACCGGAGATGCGTTAAGAGACAAAAATGGTCATTGTATCCAAGTTGGTGTTAGTAAGTGTTTGTTTGTATACTTAGCGTGTCAATGATGATAATTTATCATGTTTGAACAGCGTTTGTAACCTTGATGCGGATTGGTTAACCTTTCGATAAGGGGTACGTAACCTTACCGAAATCCAGTGAATTTTGGTAAATTTTCCAAATCCATTTTCAATTACAGGAATCCACTTCTAATACAACATATTATATATCGTAACATCTCGGAATTTTTTTATGTTGCACAACAAATCTTATCTATCAAATTGCAACTAATTTGCTTGCTCCAGATTGCGCCGACCATCTTTTTTTAAGATATTTCTTGTTTCTTTATACTTTCCTCTGAACTTTTATAGCAATTCCAATTTTAAGAACAAATTCAAAAGTAAACTACAAAACTATGACATTGCATCAGAAATGCTTTACTTAAGTGTACATTAATTCTTAAAAATTATTCTGTTTTTTTAAATAGAAAAAAACAAAACAAATTACACAACACTTATAAAATTTTACGCTCACTTAGTTCTATAAGTATTAAACTTAAATCCAGATATTAATAAATCATTCTGTCCTGTTCTGTTCTGTTCCATAAATCAAAGTTACGCCACAAACACACTTTCCAGGAAGTGCATAGTTTGTGTCGTCAAAACTTTCATTGGGAAATACACACAGTCTTAACCACTTTCACTATTACAGGTTTCATCATGGAAGTGCTCATTTTCTTGTTGCTATGCATATTTTGAGACTTTATTGCTTTGTTTTCATTCACTGTATAGATGAACCTGGATTATTGCTGGGAGCTATACCAGAAATGAATAGCAAAATGCAATTTTACAAAGGTGGTCGTGAAGTTAATGAGAAAAAGTTGCTGAGAAATGTTCTTAAAGATGGTGATGTTTACTTCAACTTTGGGGACCTGATGACGTTCGATAAAGATTACTTTGTATACTTTAAGGACAGAATTGGTGATACATTCAGGTAAGTTTTCTTTTTTTTGATTTTACATTTGATGAAAACTATATAATTATGTTAAATTTTGAAAATATGTTAAATTTTGAAAATATGTGAAATTTATGTCAATCTCATGTGAAACTGCATTTGAAGGTATACCATGTACATGTATTAAGT
Source organism: Mactromeris polynyma (assembly GCA_032209605.1). Classification (NCBI taxonomy): domain Eukaryota; kingdom Metazoa; phylum Mollusca; class Bivalvia; order Venerida; family Mactridae; genus Mactromeris; species Mactromeris polynyma. Next base: position 53,818,686 of record JASFXZ010000001.1, read on the forward strand.
TTAGGAAATGTACGTACATGTACTGGTATGCTCACACTATAGACAAATTCTGACATTCCGATTAACAGTGCATGTAATTTGTAGCTGCCCTGTTTTATCTGATACAGTATTGACATAACATCTGTTGATAGTTCACCCTTTGAAACAATAGTTCAGTAAAACCTCAACAATAAGACCACCTTTGGGACCCTTGAAAACTGATCTTCTTATTGAGGTGGTTCTAATATTGAGGTTGAAGAAAGAGCAAAACAGTGGAAATGGACTTGAAAATCGTGTTCTTTATTTGAGGTTGTCCTGTAATTGAGGCGGTCTTTAAGTGAGGTTTTACTGTATGTAGTCAATAACATTTACTGCTATTTAAATGATGATGCAGACATGCATTAACTCCCATGTATTATTTTTTTATTATTCAGTAGTGATATAACATACAATGTGATGTCACAATCGTTTTACAGTGATGGTCACTTCTGTTATAAGCTTATGATGTTGAAGCATATTGTTAGCGATAAAAAACATATTTACAATTCATAATATCAATAACATACTACATGATTGTTCAGTAAATACTGAATTTATTGAACTTGTTTACAAAAAAAGATAAAAACGTAGCAAACTGTGTTTTTATCAAAATTTAGAAAACTTGTTTTACAGTTTCAGTTGAATCATATTTTACTGAATATAGTGCTCCATTCTGTCATACCAACACAGCCACTTAAGTCATGAATGATAAATACATACAAAAGGGTTGTGCCAAAAGTTTTCACTTTATTATCGTATGCCCTCCCAAGCTTTGATAGATACAGTGCCTTATGAAGCGCAGTGGTCAAAGGGTAGAGCGCCTGACACCTGATCCAAAGGTTGTGTGTTGGAGCCCTGCAATGATCGGGGTTAGATCACGAACTTCACAATCCCTAAATTTGGCGCAAGTACTGTTTGGTAGCCAGGAAGCAGACATCAAGAGTGATTAGTATGAGTTGTAAGAACTTGTTTCACAATCGATGTAAAATAAAGTTAAAAAAACTTGGAAAAACTAATGAACATTTTGACTATGCCTTTTATGTATTACAGGTGGAAAGGAGAAAATGTTGCCACGTATGAAGTGTCCAATGTCCTTACACAACTGAGCATTATTCATGATGCTAATGTATATGGTGTGGAAATTCCAGGTATGTCTTACCATTAAGACGATTTCAGTGAAATATAACCCAAAAATGAATCATTACATGGGTGGATACGGGATGTTTGATTGGGGAAGGCTTAAATTATAGATTGGGTTACTAGGGGCAGTTGCCTCTCATTCAGGGGTCTTGGGGTGTCACCAATGGCACTTTCTTGCTTATTCTCAAGAAAATCTACTAAATGTTGCTCAATGTATCACCACGTTTAGTAGGTAGATCTGTAGATATCAACCTTTTCCAAAAGCTTACCAGATTTTGGGGGAGGGGTGCACACCTTTTTTACCCACCCACCTTAAATCTGCCAATGCATTATACGTAAGTATGGTTGATGTCTCAGTTGAGATGCATTAATACTTGCTTATTGGATATTTTATGATAAGTCTTGACATTTATATGTAAATAAAGTTTATAATAAGAGATGAATTATAAAATGTGTTAATGAGAAGTTATATTTGCTCCAAAGTACTCCTTTCATTGGAGTTTAAAAGTCACTGTTTTTATACCGAAATTATTTAATGTATATTCTATTTTTTTGCTCTGTGTTTTATATTCTCCTTACTTTTACCCTGGCTATGTTTTTCTTCCACACTACGTGCATGTCATGTGACCTGCCTGAGCCAATCAAAATTCTGAATTATCATAAAGTATTCTGTACATTTAATGTATAATGTTATGTTCACAGGGTCAGAGGGCCGAGCTGGTATGGCAGCTGTACATCTTGAGAACAACAGTGAAATTACTCCAAAGATTTTACAGGAGATATTCCATCATTGCACTGAAAATCTACCAAGCTATGCTCGACCGCTATTCCTCAGATTTCCAAAGGAATCGTCTATGACTACAACTCATAAACAACTGAAAACACATCTGCGGAAGGAGGGATTCAACCCACACAATATTGATGATCCTTTATTCTTCTATGACAAGACTGGGAAGATCTACTCTCCTCTTACCGTTGAAACATACGGACAGATGTTAACCAAGTCGAAACTGTAGAATTAGTGACGTTTACAAAACAAACTCAGATCTTTTCTGATGCAACATTTTGAAGAATGTATTCAATATTATGTCATTTGATTGATTTGAGGGAAGTATTTGAAAAATTTGTAAAACAACCCCCATCTACTGAGATCTTTTGTGATTCCTGAACTTTTTAAAGAATGTATTCAATATTAACTTTAAGTCATTTGAATGATTTGAGAGAATTGTTTGAAAAGATTTGTAAAACAACTCCCATCTTTTGAGATTTTTTCTGATGCAACATTTTGAAGAATGTATTCAATATTAAGTCATTTGATTGATTTGAGAGAAGTGTTTGTAAAGTAGTGAACATTGTTATGTCCCTAGTCAAGGTGACAAATTGAAAGGATGGTTTTGAAAGTGGCCATATATTGGGGTTGTATAATGCAGGGACTTGTTTACATTGTAACTTTTATATAGTCTGTTCCTTTATTGACTAAATTGCTGGGGACTTTACCTTTACTGTATATCAGGGATTTAATGATTGAAAAATGACAATAATGTAAATTTGTACTGGTTAGTTGTTCGGTAGAACAACTAGTTCTATGGCAATTTTCTACAGTTGCATCGCCTTAATATGAAAACTACTTTTTTCCGGAAGTGATGCAAGAATAACCGGTAGGTGAATCGGTTAAAAATAGTTCAACATCTGGATGTAACCTGCATATCATACTCAATACTGGTAGTAATCTTTAATTTAATTTAATGGTTCAACAATGGAAATAATGATTCGTTCTTTCTGTGAATATAGATGTGTTGAATACAAAACCAGTGTTCAATACCGAACAACTTAAATGCTTTCAGCACTCTGATTTTATTTTTGTATCTACATGTACTATGCATTATGCTACATTCCATGTCTACCAATGTATAGCTTGTATATGTTTACGGGTCAAAAAGTTTGTGAATTGGTTAATTTTGACCATCAAAAATGGGACTAAAATTTGTGTTTTGTTTAATTGTATAGTATATAAAAGTGTACTTCCATGAATAAGTAATTCTTGCTAATATTTTTTGTGGCATTCTTGAATTCAAGATATTTGCAAATATTTTCATGCTGTGAAATTGTATAGTTTTTGATAAGACATATTTGTTTGTAAAAATGCATTATATCTGTAAAACAGAACTCACGATTTTCTTAAATTTATTTTCGTTATACATTTAATCAGTCCTGGTAATAATTTAGAAACATGTTTTCATGTATTTCCAATGGTTGTGTCCCATGACTCGGAAGTCAGTATTTGCTTGATACAATCAGTAACTGTTATTTACTTTTCCTATGAGAATACATGTATTTGCATCTGTGTGTATTCATATGTATGTCTCAAATCATTAACATGTTACAGAATTTGTTAAATTATGTTTGATGTCATAAAAACTTGTATACATATATCAGTAGTTCTATTTTTATTCGGTCTATGATTGTTGTTAAATGTGTGAGTGATATGTAGTCAGTAAATGTTGTTCACACTTTATGCAAGGATGGAAGGTATGAACTTGACTGTATTTTATATGTCTGCATGATCAGGTTTATTTGTTAAAAACAGAAACATGTGATTTCTAGTATATGACCGATTTAAGAGTTTTTAATCATTAAAGCATTTTGTTCAAATATTTGTATTCTCAGGGAATGTGTTTGAACCATTACTTAAGTCTATTTGTTACGTCGGCCCCTATATCCATGTCATTGTATGGTTTGTCTACACAATGTGGGGCTAGAAAAGGATATGTTACCAATAGTATTATATTGTGCAACCTCTGCAGAGCAACACCCTTTGCGTGACACACATTTTGGCTGTTGTGGAGAGGTTGTTGCTCTAGAGAGGTTATACTAATAGTAAATTCATTTTAGAGGAAAATCGGATTCTTTAATTGGAGGAAAATTGTTGCTCAAGAGAGGGCGACTCTGGAGAGGTTGTTGCTCATGAGAGGGCCACTCTGGAGAGGTTGTTGCTCAAGAGAGGGCGACTCTGGAGATGTTGTTGCTCAAGAGAGGGCGACTCTAGAGAGGTTGTTGCTCAAGAGAGGGCGACTCTGGAGAGGTTGTTGCTCAAGAGAGGGCGACTCTAGAGAGGTTGTTGCTCAAGAGAGGGCGACTCTAGAGAGGTTGTTGCTCAAGAGAGGGCGACTCTAGAGAGGTTGTTGCTCATGAGAGGGCCACTCTGGAGAGGTTGTTGCTCAAGAGAGGGCGACTCTAGAGAGGTTGTTGCTCAAGAGAGGGCGACTCTAGAGAGGTTGTTGCTCAAGAGAGGGCGACTCTGGAGAGGTTGTGTATTTACTTTGATGTTTTCTTGTTGTGAATATTACCTCTTTGATTATCATTCCATCAATATGTGTATACATTTATAAGGTAATTTGTTTAAAGAATTATATTTTATTAGTTATGGAATAAAATAACTCTTATATTTTATTGTCTACTCTTGTATTTTTATCTCTATTTAATGGGATGAGTCATTTTTATTACTTGGATTGTTAGTGAATGTGATCCTGGGTATGATTCCATAGTCACCGTCTCATGTGGCCCAGTGATTAAGGCATCAGCCTTGGGAGCAGGAGGTCGAAGGTTCGAATCCTGGTAGGTCCATTCTGATATGGCTGGTTGGTGAGCCACCAGCTAGTTAAATAATGGTTACTGTGTGCCTACATGCCTGGTGCCTATCATGAAAGGATTTGAATCGGAATGCAAATATGCTGAAAATCATATCAAAAGAGTGACATGCAGAATGGTAGAGTACATCTGTAGGAAGGCATTTACCACAGATTTTCTCATATTTACACCTAAGCATATTTTGAACAAAACAATCTGCATGTGCCTTGATATAGCATGACGCACATACAGTGAAATCTTATTTAAAGACCACCTCAATAATAAGACCACCTCAAAATAAAGAACACAATTTTCAAGTCCATTTTCACTGTTTTGTTCTTTAACCTCAATATTCAGACCATCTCAATCATAAAACCATTTTTCTAGGGTCACAAGGGTGGTCGTATTATTGAGGTTTTACTGTAGTTTGATAACAATTAGGGAAAATGAAACCTCTAATCTGTTGAAAAAATTCTGTCTCGTATCTTCTTAAGGCAGAACCTGGACCACTCATATAGTTCCACATCTACAATAGTTCTCTCCCTTGTTCTTAATCATCAGCCATTTTGATAGGCAAAACTGATACGCCCTTAAAGGAATAATTCTATAATATGTGATTATTGAGAAAATACCAAGAGAATTTGCATGTGACAACCACTTTTTCTTCAACATACTCGGAGCCAACTGCCCTCGTGACATAATTTTTTTTTCTATCTGATAATCTTATCATCGTTTACATGCGTGGATCCTGAGTATGGGGGAGGGCGACCGCCCTCCCCCCCCCCCCTGAGATTTTGGCAAAAATATATTTTTCTCTTTAAAAGCTTAAAAGGCCTTATAAATACTGTAAGACCTGAACCCCCCCCCCCCTGACGAAAATTGCTGGAACCGCGCTTGGTTTACATTATATTCCCTTTAAATTTTAAGGAAATTTGCTTATCAACATGGCTGACTATTCAGAACAAGGAAGGTAAATATTATAGATGTGGGAACTATCTATACGGTCCCTGGTAGAACATATTATAGTTCTAATGATTCACTATTGGAAGTAGGAAAACGATTTTCTCGTATGTGTCAAAAGTGATTGACATTATCAATATTTTCGGATAATGAATAGAAATTAATCTTCTCTATTTAGTAATTGCTATCTTTTACTTCACATCTGCAAGCGCAGATCAAACGATTTCTGAAATCCATCGTCAGCCGAACAATAAGCAATTAAATCCAGCCCCACCTGTGGCTCGTATTGGCTTAAATTGTATTATTGATGAGTCTACAGAGACTATAGCGTTTCCAATCAACGTATGTTTACTTGCAATTACCCCTATCAATTAGGATTGTATCGCCAGCAAAATGCAATATGAGTATAATTATATGCAATTGGCGATAGAAATATGTCACTGTGTCGATACCCATAAGGTTCAATAAGTCAATGTCCAGCAGCACTTTTGTTCTCTTTTAACACTTTCCGCTCATTAAGTCAATCAGATACTATAATTAATATCGAATATCGTCCCTTGGGTTATTTGTGGAACAGTAGTACTTAATTTGCCTTACAGAAGCATTTCAGAGAACACATACAATGTTCAATTTTGCAACATTCATGAACAGTTTCTCATTAATATTTATGGAAATACCTGTCGATCAAAGGAGAATTACGTGCTAAATCAAATACGTGTGTTCGATCGTGCAAACATTCAGTTATATTCTTGCTATAAATTAAAAAAATAAACAAATATAAGGCTGCACATTTACGAAATAGCAGTATCAATGTCAAGTCGATCCTTTAAATACAAGACGCAAGTAAGTAAGTTATTATAGTGACATGTGTTCAAAGCATTTACATATATACAAATATTATAATGTAGCAATAGACACCCGGCCCATTGGACCTATATGTCACCTAAAATATAGATAGTAAACATAGAGTATAAATAATTATGCAAATTAAAAGCAAAACATGTATATGAGATCACAAAATTATAACATCAAAATGTGATAAACAGATACACAGCTTATATTAGTATTTTACATAGAGTCTAAACAAATTATTTGTCATAAATTAATCAATATCATAATGTCTACAAATCTCATTTCCACATGACCAAATACAAGTAGACATATTGATGGGAAAATGTCGGGTATTTGGAAAAGACAGACTAGTCCACAGGAGATTGTCGTGAGTTCTCTCCCTTTATCACTTCAAGATTTCTCTCCCTTAATCTTTCTATAGTATGCAAAGACTAGTCACTATAGACGTCACAATTTTCATTCGCATGTGTATTTATCAAGTTTATAGCGAAACAATTTGTTTCGTTAAATGAAAATAAAATCGCTGATGACACTTACATATCTTTAAGATAATACTTATTATCAGTACTAAATAAACAGCTTAAAATTCCCTAAAAGTATGTGAAGGTGATATAAGGTTAATCAGTACAATGAATCTTTCAGATATGTCCCATCTTGGTACTTTTATACGCATCAGAAAAAATAGCAGTACTCAAAACGTACTCCCTCGAGTCTGTCGTAGTTTAAAAATCATCACACCTCATTACATGCACAGACATACGATTGAATATGTATTGCTCGTGTATTGTAAGTAACCTTCACTTATGTTAGGCACTAAGTGACTTTGATATACAGTAAAACATGTATTTCTGTAGACTGATTTTCCCATTTTCTGTAAGGTAAAACAGTACAACATGGCTTATTTCCCTTACATTATATCAATGCATTTGTTGATAAGTGTTCATAGGAATTCATCAACTGTGTAAACACTTCATTCATGCGATGACGTATTCCAAACAATCTTTCTATAAATGTCACATTAGTGTTATAATACACTTGGCAACATTTCAACTCTTGGCACAGATAACTGGTTGAATGTTGGGTCAGATACAGTCGCTAAGGAGGGAGAACTGGTTGAATGTTGCTGGTTGAATGTTGGGTCAGATACAGTCGCTAAGGAGGGAGAACTGGTTGAATGTTGGGTCAGATATAGTCGCTATGGAGGGAGAACTGGTTGAATGTTGGGTCAGATATAGTCGCTATTGAGGGAGAACTGGTTGAATGTTGGGTCAGATATAGTCGCTAAGGAGGGAGAACTGGTTGAATGTTGGGTCAGATATAGTCGCTAAGGAGGGAGAACTGGTTGAATGTTGGGTCAGATATAGTCGCTAAGGAGGGAGAACTGGTTGAATGTTGGGTCAGATATAGTCGCTATGGAGGGAGAACTGGTTGAATGTTGGGTCAGATATAGTCGCTAAGGAGGGAGAACTGGTTGAAGGTTGGGTAAGATATAGTTGCTAAGAGAAGTCTTTAGTTGCTTGAGGATGAACAAGAAAGTACTGGTTGGAATCAGAGAAACACCGAATAGGTCAATGCACCTTCTTAAATGACTTAGATAGTGTTGATTAACGGCGCCCCAAATAACTAACAACACAATTACAATTGAGTGCTGGTTGGAACATCAGGAGTACTAATACGGTTAAGTGATCAATGGAGATCACTGGCATACTGTTGAAAAGCATTGCCCCCATACTTCCCTCCCACGCCGCTCAAAATTAACCCGATCAGAACATCCGTAGAAGCAGTTTATGAGTAATAGGGCACTTTTCCTATCTTATGTAGAGCAAATTCTAACCTGATTATGTGGATGGATAGATTGAATCCTAGGGTGCTGTAGTAGCCGTAGATCAATCAACGCCATTATAAATGACTTCGAACGTACTACATGTAATTATAGTTGTCGAACTACATGCGGAGATGCTGATTATAATGGTATTTACGGACTATCAAATGATTGTATCACTCACTGAAAGTTCGTTCACGTTTTGATGTTTATTGCAGTCGATAAAACTGTTACAGAAATTATACATTCCGGATGCTTTGTGGTTTAGGTATTTTGTGAGTATGATGGTAGGATATATCAGACATTGAGTGCAACTTTAAACCAGGTTTAAACCCCAGTGACATTGTTGCCACTGACCATTCCATGGCGATACGCAAATCTTCACCAATCACTTCATTGTCTGGTGTCCCTTACACGTGTCCCTTATATATTTAATTGTGTACATGTATGCATAGTTTCATGTCTCTCTGTGCTTGTTGGGTGATTGTTCCTTTATACATGTTATACATGTACGTAGATGGATTTACTTTGGTACAATATCACTTACAATAATCTACATAGTACATACAATGCAATTTAAAACGCAATGATTATACATGTAGTTATAAATATTACAAAGCTTAGGTAAAAATAAAAATAAATAACTAATGCCAACAGTTGAAGCTAATAAAAACACAACACACGTTTTAAGAAATTGATTTAACAGGGTAACATTATGATAGTTTGCAACAACATAGCTATTTTAAGAATACATTATTTTGATCTCATACCAAGGATAACCCATAAAGGTTGCTGAACAGCACTTACTTCCAATGGGGTCATGTGTCTTTAATGTAATGTGGCATTACCGCCTCGACTTCCTCTTCCATAGTTCAGTGCAACGTCTGCAGGGTGGCCTTCTCTTGAGCAACACACTCTTCAACAACAGTCACATGTTTTCCTATTGTGGGAATTTACAATCAATTTAACCTCTCTAGAGCAACACCCTCTTCAACAACAGTCACATGTTTTCCTATAGTAGGAATTTACAATCAATTTAACCTCTCTAGATCAACAGCCTCTGAACAGATACAAAATGTGTATGTCCTAAAGTGTGTTTCTCTGGAGATTTCAATTCTTTACGTATTCTTCGCTTCATTGCTAAACGGTTTCTTCTAATTCTTGTTCACAAACATGTACATGTATGTGCACGAATTGATTTCAACTAGTCTGAATTTTATTATTTGTAAAATGAATATAATTAATATAATTATTAATATATTATATTATTTGATATATACTTATATAGTCAGTTAGATATATATTGTTTAAGAATACATGTAGTATAAAGCGCAACATCGTCAGTGCAATGCCCTTTGCGTGACACACTGTTTGATTGTTGTTACTCAAGAGAGGTTAACTTGATAGAATTTCCTATTACAATAAAACTTGATACAGCTAATGAAGAAAGATTGTTACTCAAGAGAGGTTGTATATTTTACAAATGCATTGCCTTGTTTAGCGTAACATTGTGTTTGACAAGCGTTGTTGTAACATTTGAATATAAAATAATTTTATACATTAAAGAATATTGAACTACAAAATGTATTTAAAAAAATGCAGTCTGGCGTTTTTAGATCTATGTGTGTGCATTTAACCACAGTAGGATCATGATAAGGTCATACATGTACTAATTGATGTCACTGATACATCAAAGCACTTATAAAACTGCATAAATTCATTACATTCACTTTGTAATATGAAATGTTCGGATGGAAAAAATCAGTAAAACTCTAAATACATATCAAGGATACTGATTATGATATAGCATGGTAATCAGCGTTCGTTTTAAGCTTTAGATTATCGAGTTTTGTGAACAGCAAGTACAGATTATGAGTGTCCCGGTTATCAGCATGTTATTTTGTGTAAGAAACGCCCGTACATTAATCAGAGACCAGGATAATCTCATACATCAATGATATAACTGAGTACTTGAACAATTTAGGAGACAAGGTTTCAATGCTGTTGTACGACAATAAAAATGATGAGTTCATCAATGACCTAGAGATGTTTTTTCCTCGATAAATCATCGGGGGAAACCTAGCTTCACACGAACCTATGTCTTGTACTAGACTTCGTGGGTATAGGCACATCGGTAGTTGCGCTAAGAACACTAGTAGGACTAAGCGAAACACGAGGCGCGCATATCCGGGTATGGGTTCGGAACCAGCATGGCGTGTATATTTCTGGATGTCTGTTGTTATGGTCGGCGCAATTTGAAGGTTAAGATTTGTTGTGCAACAAAAAAAATGCAGAGATGTTACGATTGCTGGTCACTCAAGATCCAAAATGGATTTTGGTAAGTTCCCCGAAATTCAGTGGATTTCGGTTAGGTAATGTACCCTTTATCGGGAGGTTAACCAATCCTCGTCAATGTTACGAACATTGTTCGGTTGAAAAGAACTTGTGGTTAACGTCAGATTTGATTGGTTTTCACAACACTGATATGCAAATAGCAAACCATGTTAGTACGTCTGCGCCGAATGAACTGATTTGAACCATAGACAAATTGATTGAAGTAAATAATTCAAAAATGTAGCTCTAATTATTTTTTGTTACACATTATACTTAATTACTTCTTAAGTATGGATTAAATCGATTTTTTGGGCTAACAAGCTAAATGCAGACAATGGTAAAAGTGTATGTATCCTTCTCCCGACTCAGCATTGCTTGATTTTAAACAGCCTGTTCACGAGGCCATTATTGTCATAAGTTCATCAAACATCTCAACTGTACATTGTGTTACAATACAGGATCGGGGAATGTGAGATCTACATTGAGTTTCAAGATTGCGTATTTACACAATATGTAGGCAAACTTGAACTTCTTCAACTGAAACAACCTGTTTGATTTTTATGTTATTTCCGTGAGAAATGTAAATTTTGATTCCGACTTGAGAAGTTTTACGAATTCTAACCGTGGTTCTAAGAACATACAGTGCAATCTCTCAAAAGTGAACCTCTCTTGATCAACAACCTCATTCCAGCAATAGCATACGTTTGTTCCTCATAACTTATTTACTATCAATTTTACCTCTCAACACCAGCCAAATTGTCTGACTGAATAATTATTTTCTATTAATTCACCATCTCTATAGCAACAGTCTCTCAACAACAGTCAAATTTTCTGAAATAATGATTTTCTATTAATTCACCATCTCTATAGCAACAGCCTCTCAACAACAGTCAAATTTTCAGACAGAAAATATTTTCTATTAATTCACCATCTCTATAGCAACAGCCTCTCAACAACAGTCAAATTTTCAGACAGAAAATATTTTTCTATTAATTCACCATCTCTATAGCAACAGCCTCTCAGCAACAGTCAAATTTTCTGAAATAATTATTTTCTATTAATTCACCATCTCTATAGCAACAGCCTCTCAACAACAGTCAAATTTTCTGAAATAATTATTTTCTATTAATTCACCATCTCTATAGCAACAGCCTCTCAACAACAGTCAAATTTTCAGAAAGAAAATATTTTTTTATTAATTCACCATCTCTATAGCAACAGCCTCTCGCCATCAGTCAAATTTTCAGAAAGAAAATATTTTCTATTAATTCACCATCTCTATAGCAACAGCTTCTCGAGAGCGTTACACAGGGTGTTGTTCACGAGAGATTGCACTGTATTCTCATTCCAATGACCTCAGTGATCTTATTTCCGTAATCAGTTGATAGCGCTAATAGTGTTTGCCATTTGTCTATTCAAGTAACCCAATCCTATACAGCAATTCGCAGAGTTCATATTGATTATACATGCGTGTTTATGTGCAGGTGACCTATATACACTGATGAGTGATGTTTTAACACATGTATTATCTCTGTGCATGCAGGGCTCTCTTTAAACACGAGACTGATAACACCATTTACGTCATTAATTAGCTTCCATGTTGTTATTGTTTCTATCAGGGCGTCAACGTTATTGTCGTTTCATTACTTTATAATATGTGTGTGAAGTGAGCCGGGTGATGTTTGCGTGTATTGTATCGATGCTGCCTAGAAATAGAGAAGTAAGAACGTGTTCGTTCTCTCGAAAATCTGGTATCAAGTCCGTGTTTAAGTTCCGATCACGACTAGAGTGGGGCAGTCATCAACTTCTTGAGTTAATTACAGTCGAACCTGTCCTTCCGACCACCTTTTACAAGCGACATCCTGTCTTTTACGACCGTTCTGAATCCCTCCCGTGCGTTTTTAAGCGTTATATAAATCTAAATTAGCAACCACCTGTCAAACACGACTACCGACCTTTATACACGGCATCGTTGATAAGCGACCACTAAAGGTGAAAAGGTTTTATGTTTTCATTGAATTCTATAGATTTTACATATACGTACATGTTTTTTACCTGATTTTACCTATTTTGTGTCTTAAAACATTAGGTTTGATGCACATAAAGAGAAAACTATTGTTCACTTAGCATTTGTAATAAACTCTTTGTCATGCAATTTCCAATTCAAATTGCAATTACAAATATTTTAATATCTGTAATAATATATTATTAAAAATATTAAATAATATGCATCGTACTTAAGGTTTATGTTTTTGTCAACATTAATGTATCCTTACTTCAGAGACCACTTCATTCTGAGTGGTCTCTTAAGACAGGTACGACTGTACTGTGGTAAACCCGCCTATAGAACACTGTGGCAGGCCGTTCATGTGTATACATGTATGTGTTTGGTTGAACGTCTCGCCGACTCCTTTTCAGCCATTAATCGTCCTTGATCCTGGGGAGTTCGGCTTAGAGACTGATTTATGGTGTAAGGAGACAGTGTAACCAATCATCACCGAACAGTTTCCAGACCAACGAAAAAATTCGAGGTGTTTCGGTTTCGAGAGGTTTTAAGAGTACACTAACATACGTGGCCTTTAAATCGAACCAACGATGTTTAGTTGTAGCGGAAGTGCCGTCACCCTGCGATACCCCCACCCCCGTACACACACGTCATGGTACCACCTCATATAGTACATTCCGTCGTAATACAACCCTGTTCTTTGTACGTATAGAGAATTATTTACGGATACCGTTTTCTATGCTTAAGGAACACGAAATGTAATACATAGTGATTTTCATTTTTATCGAAGATTGCTGTTCATGTAACCTCTGAACATGTATTTGAAAAGTCCAGATAAGTGTGAATTGCTTCTCTGGCGATATCTTTATATTTGTCCGAATGTTTCTTTTGATACACGATCATGTGATTTTAATAATATGTATGTTGACATTTTGTCCTCTTAAATCTAGTCTGATGTAGCGGTGGGTAAATATTTTACGATCAGTATATGAGTGCTGCTATGGGATTTACAACCTCCTCTGTAAATGACGTCCATTCAAGAAAACGCAACATGTGCTGACAATATTTGCAAGCAGAAAACATTATTTATTCTATATTGTCACTTCGTGGTCATATTGCCACATGGGAAAATAATGCTTACTGTACATACATGGTGACGTCACATGTGACGTTTTCTGGAAATGACGTCACATAAAGAAAAGGTTGGAAATATTACAGTGGCGCTCATATGGATAATGTAGTCGAGTAGGAAATGCCATGCTTCCAGCTTCACCTTGACACACATAGGAACACACAAACAACATACATTGAGATGTTTTTTAATAAAATCAACGACTTCGAATTTACATTTGATGTCAAAATATACACATACGTACAAATGTTAAAACACAGTGTAAAACAAAGGAACGACTGTAGAGAGATAACAATAAGATGATACTTTATACGATCAACCACAATAAGAGTACCTTTACAAAATTATAATAATAATTGGAAAAAGGGCGCAAACTCATAGAAAAGCGCGAAGGAATATATTGTTGTCATGTACATTTGTATATAGAATGCATATTTCGGTTACAATCTTGTTGAGTAACTTACTGCAGTTTTTTTCCGACAAGGTTTAGATTTATGTAAATCCAACACGGTTGTATTAACTAAAATACTGTCTTCAAAATATGTTTTTTCTATAAGGAATATCCGCTATGGACTGACCACGCCAATACAACAAGTCTGACACTAAGCACATTGTATACTGGAGTTATATTACAATAGTGTTTTGTCTCAATTCGTCCCTATACAAACAGACATCCTAATTGTAAGCGACATTGAGCGCTGTGGATGCAGATAGAGCGATGTTGTGAAGCTGTATTGACATATTCATTTGTTGTTATCAATATATGTAATCTTTCAATGACTCCTTGTAAGACAGCTGCAAATTACACAAATTGCTTATTAGAGACATATGACTTAATAATTGTTCGTTCCATTCTCAAGATATATTAAATTATTACCAATATGTCAAATGGAATAAATGCATAAAAGCAATAAATACGGTATATTTATCTTTAAAATGAACGAAGATTATATCTGGTATACAAATTCAATTTAATTTGATATATTTCTTCAATAGATTTATTACGAAATATTCTTTTGTTTGAAGGATTATTTTCAGCAATCGAAATACTCTATTACATAATAGAATACCATAATAAGAAGCTGTTCTTTCATCCCGGAACAATTCAACATTTTCAGTAAGGCAACGAATGCTGTTACTGGCCAACAAGATAAATGAATCTTCATCAATTTCAAAATCATGTATACTGGTCAGAAGTGCTGATCCGCCATTTTGTATTTTGAGAATGTTCCCTCATCTAAAACGATGATCAGGACACGTTTACTTCGACTTTTTTCGACAGTCCCATCCCTTTGAATAATTAACATTATAGCTTACAGCAATTAAAATCAACAGAAGTTCTATCCATTAGTTTTACAGAGACTATGAAAAATAGTATCAGCAGGCTAGCACTTTTGACCAGTATCACGAGTCAGCACATTTGCTGTAGAAACTGCGCAATTACAGCGTAGTTTAATATAAACACTTAATCATAGTGCATTTTGTACATTCAATTAATAATAATTACATTCTTGTTCTAACTCCTATGAATTATTGGCATAATGTGTGGAGTAATTTGGCTGCAATGATAAAACATTTCGAAACTTAAATACAAACCACATTATTCAGTAATATAAAATAAACTCGTCTAATAATTCTATATCATATTTTCTAGTGTGTACCACATAACAAAATTGTAACTTAATTCATGTTTTACTGTTGATTAGATGCTGTTGTTTTCTGCGTTCAATTTGATATAAAGCTTTCTTGTAACCAATGAGATGAGCAAAAAACTAGACACTTAAATATGGTTTTATTACAAGTAACAGAGGCATGAATCGTTCTATGTTTATTGAAAATATTCTGTTTATACATCTTTTTGATGTAATCTGCACTTGATGGATTGCTTTGTCTAAATGTGTCAGAGTGGTAGACGAACGTAATATTTCACAAATATTATAAATGGATACAGTGTCTATGTTTGCTCAGTCAAATCTCTGTATACAGACATTTTGGTAGGGTATATAAATCCTACACAACCCGACATTAACCCGGATTTAGGGTGCGAATGGGGTTTGAGAAAAAGTACAATCTTGACAGCAAGCCAGTAAGATATACTCGTATATCACAGGGATTTAATATATGTATCATACTGCTCCTATTTATAGAATATTTTACCCCCCCCCAGAACATTGAGGTCTTGCTGGAATTGTTGTCTAAATACAGTAAAACCTGGATTAAAGACCACCTATAATACCACTGCATTGATAAGTCAGTATCGTGCATCATTTTTAATTATTTCACATATTTATTATCCCACATTTTACCTCGACAACCAGACCACCTCAAAACTAAGAGCAAGTTCCCTCAGAAACCATGGTGATCTAATATATTTTTGAGGTTTCATTGTACATTAAATACCACAGGGTTCATGCTACGGAATGGTATGACAGGTAAACAGCCACCTTATGCTATATGTATATAACACTCATATTATACAAATCAATGGTATAATAGTAATGCATTGCTACACACGAACACTCACTATGTATGACATCCGTATTAAGATAATTGAAACGTTTAAATACAATGTACACATTGCAGACGGAGATCATAAATCTTACAGAAATATAACAAGAAATATTTTGAATAAATCTATTTAAAGGTTAAGTTTGTTTGTGCAACATAAAAAATTGCCGAGATGTTACGATTGCTGGTCACTCCAGATGCAAAATGGATTTCGATTAATTCACCGAAATTCAGTGGATTTCGGTAAGGTAACGTACCCTTTATCGAAAGGTTTACCAATCCGCGTCAAGATCATAAACGTATTTCGGTTGAAGAGAAGTTGGTTTAGCGGTTTACGTAATATCGATTGATTAACACAACACTGATATGCAAATAGCAAAGCCATGTTAGTACGGCTGCGCCGAAAAAAAAAATTAATGCAGAAAAAAACTCACTTTTAAAAACCATCTCCAAGTACAGACCTCCTACTTAATAATACCGTGTTTTTAAGAACTCGATAAAAAGACCACCTTTAACCTAAGACCCTTTTCCTCTGAACCATTGCTGGTCTTTCTACTGAAGTTTCATTGTATTGCATCAATTTTGCTATCCGAAAATAAAGTTGTGAGTAAACCGCATTCACCGACCTTTCTGCAGCATCTGGATTCAAGTACTTAATCAAACGAATCGTCTACTCCGTAATTACTAATTTAAAAGCATTATCAGTGATCATTTGTTGCAAGTTAAATACCGTTTTCTAGAGTAAAATACGGATACACGGTCGTCTAGATAATAGTTAAGATACAATTGATTTTGTTTCAACCAAAATGAAACAAATCCCTCGGGTGTAACAACAGTTTGATATTGCTCACATGTGATTTATGTAATTGTAAAACGCAATACATAGAGAACCAATTTGTTTAAATGGCAAATTGGGGAGGAAAATTGCTGATGATTAACAGAAACTTTCATGTATACTCCTTCGTCGTCTGTAAGGATGAACTAGAAAGATTGGTATTATTGGGATGAACATGTGGGAGCAATGAATGCATATCTGGGCAAATTGAATAACATGTTGTTCGTGGTTTCCAATCATTTCTTTTGAAGTTTTACGCAAAATGTGAATTAGACTACAATTTCACGAATGAGTCAGCAAGTTTCTAGCCGCACTATCTCTATAATGTCACAAAGTTTTATCTACCAACAAATAATACCATAGTGTCTATGATAAACTATGTTTAAACATATCGGGATCAAATAAAACACGTTTTGTTAACATATACAAACACACATAATATATATATGTACAAATCACACTGATATCTATGAAGTGACGGACACCACAGCATGTTTTGTTTTCTCAAATATCTACATGTCACAATGCTTCATGTTTAAACACTAATCAACTTAAAGCAATATCAACTGTACACCAACATTTTTTTGTCCGCATAATGTTGTAATATCACGATATACTCCTCAGTAAACGTTAGAAATAATAGAAAAAGTGTTATACTATCAAATCACACGACTTGCGAATTCAACCAGCGTCCCCTCTGACAGGTAGTGAAAATCCTGGGTGGCGCAGAGGTTCGTGCCACTGTGCTCCTCTGTCCGACCGCCATGCGAGGTTGGTGTTTAAAGCGACATACCCGTTTTAAATAGCTCATATATTATATACACCTAGGTAAATACACACATTCAAACACCAGCGTCAAAATGCACCGTCTGTGATTGTGGTATTCAAATCAATTCGTATTGCGAATTCCGTTACCTATTGTCTTAACTTCGCCAATCAAACAACTAAAACATTCATAAATTAAAATGTACACCATAGTGACGTCAGACGGACGATGTGATGACGTAGAAAGTGTCACCAACAAAATGTGTAATATTTGTTTTTACGTATCTAACTTTCAAGTCATGTAATATAACCTTTAAAAATACGCCGTAGGATTACAGATTACAAGCACAGTCTCACAACGCGTTTGTTTAAGAATGACGTCATATGCTTCCACGCATGCGCAATGTCTAGAAAGTTCTATTACACACGCGCACAGCAACATAGAAGAAACACAACATTGTCAGTAATGTAGTGCACATGTCTCCACCTCTCATAACAAACGCCATTGCGCAAGCCGCACTAGTCGATGCAGACGAATCACTCTTGTTAGGATTTTCTGAAAAAAGAAAGAAGTAGCAATGTAGTTGATATTTCCACATACTAAGTCAACTGATACGAGACAGCATGGATGTTTAGGTAAGTTATCATCTTTAAAATGTTTGATGCTCAAGCCTTAACATGTACATGAAATAACGTCGTCTGTTTGTTTAGAGGATCAGGGTTTCAGGCAACTTAATGTTTCCGGGCTTCCGGTACGGTTCTGTGTTTATTTCAAGGTTTTACCTCATCCGAGAACAAAGTGTTCATGGTTGAGCTGATATGCTTATGGTTTATCCATCGTTTCTGTCCTTATCGTCCGTTAACAATTATGTTCAATGACTTAGTACATGTATTAGTATTGCACAGATGAGCATTATAGGACCATGATACATATCTGGCTTCAACTCGTGAAATCTTTTCCGTATTAAGGATTGTTGCAAATAAACCATTATACAAGTCAATTAATACATTGGAGAACAAATGAATGACAAATACAATTATTCTGGACATTGAATGGTCAAATTCAGAAAAAATACAGACTCATACGGCTGACTGTTAAAACAAAACATTACATGCATTGATTTTGTAAATTATATTTTCGAAGCAACTGAAGACAACGAGATACAGAATTACACAAAGTAATAATAGAAAATTAACATGACAGTAAAATCATATAAAATATTACAAAGCAAAACATAGAATAGATAATCATAACAATGTTATGTCTCCTACTTTATAAGGACACCACGATTTGTTTACGAAACCAGCACGGGCGTATCTTTGCAATAACCAAAGGAGAACCTTACCAGTGCTGTGTTGAAAATTTACAACCGTATTTCAGTTATATATATATGGAGGACAATTGACATGAGCCTTGCTCCTGGGTTAACAACCAGTACTAACATGTTCCTCTGCAAAACACTAGCTTCTTCCCCAAATAAATCGGGGTAGAGGGTATATGACTTCGGATGCATTTGTCTAAATGTCACGGAGAACATACGCCTTATACGGGGGTGGAACCAACAACAAACTGATTGGAAGCGGAGTGTATTACTGTCTACTGTTTAACTTAAATTGTATAACGAACAATTACAACTGCTACTAAATGAAAGACGTCGTTTATAACGCTGTATACAGACAATGTTTTAAATATAAACGAAATGACACAGCAGCTAGAAATACAAATGAACGCGATATAAAATGGAGTACCAATGCAGTAAAAAGGGTGTTTTGTTTTCCCTTTACGGAGAGGCTGGGAAATTTCAAATTGTCAGTTACAAGTCAAAGAGCATTAAGAAAAAATGAATACATATTCACAACGAACATTGAAAGCAAAAACTAATAAAGTGTGACTTTAAGGCGTATATTCAGTGTGTAAGAATACATGCAATCTAGCCTTACCACTTAGAGAATCGCCTAATGAAAGCCGGTGAGAAAATGGTAAATGTGTTTGTTAGTTCATGGACGTCATTTACATAGTTAGCTCATAGAATCAGATGGACATAAATAAAACCACGGACGTCATTTACATAGTTAGCTCATAGAATCAGATGGACATAAATAAAACCACGGACGTCATCCACGTAGTGAGCTCATAGAATCAGATGGACAGAAATAAAACCACGGACGTCATTCGCATAGTAAGCTCATATAATCAGATGGACAGAAATAAAACCACGGACGTCATTCGCATAGTAAGCTCATATAATCAGATGGACAGAAATAAAACCACGGACGTCATTCGCATAGTAAGCTCATATAATTAGATGGACAGAAATAAAACCACGGACGTCATTTACATAGTAAGCTCATAGAATCAGATGGACAGAAATAAAACCACGGACGTCATTTACATAGTAAGCTCATAGAATCAGATGGACATAAATAAAACCACGGACGTCATTCGCATAGTTAGCTTATATAATCAGATGGACAGAAATAAAACCATGGACGTCATCCACGTAGTAAGCTCATCGACTCAGATGGACATAAATAAAACCACGGACATCATTCGCATAGTCAGCTCATATAATCAGATGAACAGAAATAAAACCACGGACGTCATTCGCATAGTAAGCTCATATAATCAGATGGACATAAATAAAACCACGGACGTCATTCGCATAGTTAGCTTATATAATCAGATGGACATAAATAAAACCACGGACGTCATTCGCATAGTTAGCTCATATAATCAGATGGACATAAATAAAACCACGGACGTCATTCGCATAGTTAGCTCATAGAATCAGATGGACAGAAATAAAACCATGGACGTCATCCACGTAGTGAGCTCATAGAATCAGATGGACAGAAATAAAACCACGGACGTCATTCGCATAGTTAGCTCGTAGAATCAGATGGACAGAAATAAAACCACGGACGTCATTCGCATAGTTAGCTCATAGAATCAGATGGACAGAAATAAAACCACGGACGTCATTCGCATAGTAAGCTCATAGAATCAGATGGACAGAAATAAAACCACGGACGTCATTCGCATAGTTAGCTCATAGAATCAGATGGACAGAAATAAACCCACGGACGTCATTCACATAATAAGCTCATAGAATCAGATGAACAGAAATAAAACCATGGACGTCATTCACGTAGTGAGCTCATAGAATCAGATGGACAGAAATAAAACCACGGACGTCATCCACGTAGTTAGCTCGTAGAATCAGATGGACAGAAATTAAACCATGAACGTCATTTACGAAGTTCACTCACAGAATCAAAATGGAGAAAAATGAAAACAAGGACGTAATTCACGAAGTATTACATTGTACGCTTTGACGGCAAAAAAATATATTTGTTTTAACATCAATCCATTTTCTTGGTATCATGATGCTCCCAGATCGACGGACATGATAACAATGACTAGTTCAATAGATTCAATAGCATACTTATAAACACTATGAAAGTAGAGCACATTTGTTAAAATGATCACCCGAAAATGGTTAAAATTTACAGTACATAAATAAAGAAAAACTTTTTTTATCAGCATATATTTGGATGCCTATATGAAACTGTTCTCGGTAAGTTATGTGATAGTTGTACTATAAATAGAATGAAGGAGAGCATAGTTTCATGCAATTTACGAACAACAGAGAAATGTCTGCTTTACAAGCAATAAAAATAGGACCACATCTGAAGTAATCCTAGATTGCAAGACTAATCTGGATGCTTTAAATAAGAACAGCGTGTAACGAGTGTCTCCAAAAGTAGAACCCAGCGGTTAGATCGATGAAGTGATCGACGCAAGGAATGCAGTATCGTGCATCGTTGTGAACTATCTATAACGGGTAAAGAATTTGGTACATACAAGCGTTGTTGACAATAAATTTGTATATAAAGATACTTACCACGCTTTTTATGACTTGTTTCTGCTGTAAAATAAAACACAGACTAGTTATAAAACAATATTTGCATAGTGTCAATTAAAAATATTTACAATTTATGTAACGTTTTTTTAACAAAACAACAACATTTATTTTATTTTATTCCCAAACATTTAATTAAGATGGTGGGAACATATGATATTAAAGATAAATACGCTTTAAGTAACTTTTTTACAAAGCTGATAGCATTCATACCATTCTTAAACAAAATTTATGAAAATGAAATGTTTACATAATTCTGTTGGTATAGAAACACCATCTAGATCGCGAGGGTTGACGGGAGAAAATGAACAAACAGGATAATCCATTCACACACAAAAGGGCCATAACTCACACGTATACATGGAACAATCAACAGTCAAACGTAAAACAACACATTGTTTCTATTCGTTGTGTTAACTAACAAATTAATTTCTTATTAATTAATTAGTAGCATACCATAAACGATTAATTTATTTATAAATATTTGTTATGTCTCAAACGGGTATTATTTATTAACATTGTTTTAGTGGTATTTAGGTGAAAGTGTGAAATATGATTATATATGTATTATCATTTCCCAGTCGATGGCTTGCCTAGTACAGAAACAATCGTGATACGTGGTCATTTCTATATTTCATTAGTGTTGTGACAAGTACAATTGTCGGTACATGTATCACAATCACCAAGTACGCTATATAACAGCGATATAACCGCAGATATTGACGTGGGCCGTCTTACACCACTCCAGTTTTAGTCACATCGGTTAGCCTATTATTCGTGTCAGCATGATATAAAATATTTGATATGTATATTTAATAGAAACTTTTATTAAGATATTCCGTCGCATTGTTAACAATGAATTTTCAGCACTTTTTAGGGCAACACTCGTATACGAGCGTTATTGTATCGCTAGGTATGGTATACATAAAACGATATGGTATCGCCAGGTATGCTGTACATAAAACCGGTATTGTATCGCTAGGTATGGTATACATAAAACGATATTGTATCGCCAGGTATGCTGTACATAAAACCGGTATTGTATCGCTAGGTATGGTATACATAAAACGATATTGTATCGCCAGGTATGCTGTATATAAAACCGGTATTGTATCGCTGGATATGCTATACATAAAACCGGTATTGTGTCGCCAGGTATGCTATACATAAAACCGGTATTGTGTCGCCAGGTATGCTATACATAAAACTGGTATTGTGTCGCTAGGTATGCTATACATAAAACCGGTATTGTGTCGCTAGGTATGCTATACATAAAACCGGTATTGTGTCGCCAGGTATGCTAAACATAAACCGGTATTGTGTCACCAGGTATGCTTTACATCAGAACGATATTGCATCGCCAAGTATGTTTTACATCATCGCCAGGTATGCTTTGCATCAGAACGATATTGCATCGCTAGGCATGGTATACATAAAACAATATTGCATCGCCAGGTATGGTATACATAAAACAATATTGCATCGCTAGGCATGTTATACATAAAACGCATTGTATCGTCAGGTATGGTATACATAAAACGATAATGTATCGCCAGGCATGTTATACATAACACGCATTGTATAGCCAGGTATGGTTTACATAAAACGTTATTGTATCGCCAGGTATGGTATACATAAAACGATATTGTATCGCCAGGTATGGTTTACATAAAACGTTATTGTATCGCCAGGTATGGTATACATAAAACGATATTGTATCGCCAGGCATGGTATACATAAAACGATATTGTATCGCCAGGCATGGTATACATAAAACGATATTGTATCGCCAGGCATGGTATACTTACAACGATATTGTATCGCCTGGCATGGTATACTTAAAACGATATTGTATCGCCAGGCATGGTATACATAAAATATATTGTATCGCCAGGCATGGTATACTTAAAACGATATTGTATCGCCAGGTATGGTATACATAAAACGATATTGTGTCGCCAGGCATGGTATACATAAAACGATATTGTATCAGTTTTCATTTCACTATCGACGAACCAACAATAAGCGGCTGACTAAACTATGTTGGTTTTTATCCACTTTTGCAATGATTGAAATTTCCGGTATGAACCCTTGAAATTTTATATGTATCATGACCAAAGCTGATTAGGCTATATTTTTTCGATACATACATTCTTGCATTCAGGTGTTTAACTTTTGAAAGATAACGCACTGTTCGAAACACGCCAATGTAAACAATTAATGAAAGGGGTTCTTCAATGAATTGCTTAAAGCTTATTATCTTTGAATTATTTTGTTTAACCGTCGCATAGTTAAGAGTTGTTAATTAAACAATGATTTCTGTTGTTTTTATTTAGGGAGGGATAAGGAATGTTGTTACACATATCGGGGAATCTGTATCTGCGGGATATATACGCACAACTCTAGTATAAAATAACGATTCATAAAGCACGAAACACTCATCAGGATTTCCATATCTTTCATTAACTTAATACATGTATATTCTTCATACTTATTTATACAAGACTTAAGTTTGCAATACATTACATCGACTAAATTACTTGGAACCCTTTGAAAGTCGTGCATGTCCGGACATAAAGTGACTCAAGGAAATGGCACCAGATTAACTGAATTCTTTAAAAGGAAATATAGTAAAAACTCAATAATCAGACCACCCTAGGTAGGGCCTACTCTTGAAAACCTGGTTTTGTTATTGAGGTGGTCTTAATATTGAGGTTGAATAAAGAGCGAAACGGTGAAAATGGACTTGAAAATGGTGTTCTTAATTTTGAGCTGATCTTATTATTGTCTTTAGGTGATGTTTTACTGTATTAATTGTAACCACGTAATGAGAGATAATATTATGTTGACTGTCAATGTTACCGTGCTATCATTTGTTTGCACGTAAGGTACACATCAGCGGACTAAATCGTATCTAAACAACACGAAAAGTGAGATACAATGTAAATATCATACATAATTATACACAACATGTAACACATTCACGATAAACACCAACAACCGACAGGATTTATACTTTATCAGCTGACTTCAACAAATTTGTCATCATGTCTTTCGCAATGAACGAAAGAGACAAAGCCCTTTGGAACCACGACAACGGTTTATGTATGAGGCATAGCCCTGTAGAATACTAGTAGTATCACTATTAGTAAAACGACAACGGTCGTTAACGCACACACTACTAAAGCTAAATATTATACAATAGATTGCCACATGGATATGACGTTATGAGATAGAAGAGAGATGTTGTACATAATGACCAATGAGATAAATATATCTAAATATAGGTGTGCTTCACTTGATGACGTCATTGTTGTGAAGTCATGACTATGGCGATCGTATGGGAGAACTTTAACCGTGGCCCGAAATGGATAAAGCCCATTCCGCACACCGACTAACACATACCCTTTACCCATGCTAGATACGTATAGTCTGTGACGTTGTACCAGGTAATCACGTGCGCGGTACAGAACTAAGTGCACGGTACGGAATTTAGTCATTCCGAGTCATGGACAAAGTTTTCCCCGATTTGGGAATACAATATAGAACTTTAAATGAACGATAGAAAGCTATGCAGCTAAAACATAAAACATATAAAGCAGATGAAAGGTGGTGATTTAAAGTTACTATAGTTATTGAACATAGAATATTTTAAGACAGGTTTTCGTCAGTTTCGCAGTATGTGTGTGAAGACCATGGTATTTTTAAATCAAATACATTCGTCGAATATATGTTCTGTCCTTTTCTTAGATGATATCATTATACATTATAAAATGAACAGAATTAGTAGAAGTTTCTAACAAAGTTTTAATGAGAACATAGCAACTGCGTGATGTAAACTAGGAACATAATTTGCGGCAATTCATAGGCAACGAATTAGTTCGTCGGAAAAAACCAAATCACATCCTGTGTAAAAATTGTATTAGAAAACCTGTCTTCGGATACTACCTAGTATCCGGCTATTACTTATGATTAATTTGTGTTTATACAAGCGCAACATAGGAATGATGTACGAAGCAAGGTCCATACAAGTTGTGCTTACGGAGGATTTTTTTTCTTGATCTTTTAGCCGTACCTGTGGATAATTATTGCTTTATTTCAACGTTTGGAAAAAACAGATATGTCCACACAGATGTTTTCATCTATTTACGGAACATTAATGCTTACTGGTTGACATCAAGCATATGGTTGTTCAGTCTACAACATAGGCGGCACATTTTTGAGCTTCGCGTTGGTGTCCGATATTTTATGATCCTTTGTTCACCAATAAAACATCAAATTCCAATTAATCCCTAAATTAACAGACCCCAATATTGTTTGTCAACAGTCAGCAAAGTTAATCATATTTTATATTGGAATGTATATACATGTATACATATATCATAAAGAAGAACATTTTATGAGGACAGTAATATTTATAACTAATATAAAACATTTATTCAGCGTCTCCTAAGTTGATCAAGGCAATTCCTGTATACATAGACGTTTGTCCTTGGGTCGAACTTCAAATTATTAAAGCAATCAATGATTTGTATCATTCACTGCGCGTTAATGCACTAGAATATGACATTGAAAGCATGAATGTTATTATGAACCTAGAAAAGCAGAATTTTAGCTGCATAGCGTCCAATTTTGATAGCCATATTGTGGTGAATGTTGGAATTGAAATCAATGTGTAACTCATACCAGCCTGGATACGTTAAGACTGGTTCATCAAAGCCAGTGTATTTGAAAGTTATTCAATGTACTAGAAACTAAACGAAAACTTCTGGACAAAGGATGATGGCAGACGCCTGAAATGCGTACTGCTCGAGAACATGGTCAACTTGTGAATCATTGAATTGATACAAAAGGGGAAACAAAACTTCAAACATAAAATCAATATTAATATTGTGTACACTTTTAGTCAGAGGAAAAACATAAAACAGAAATCAGACGACTGCTCTAGTTATCCAAGCTGGTAAAACTATGAACCATGTGTTGCTAATCTATGTTATAATTATTGAAAGAAAAATAAATAAAAACCGACTTGTTAAATCGCTATCATGAACGGCCACCTCAGAGTAAAATAATATATGAATGACGTCATTGAGTTATGATATGGAAACAACAACGGTTTTAACCAGCAAGATTTTTTGTCTATACTGAGTGCAACATTTAAAAAGTCGGTTGTTTGTCTATTGAAATAAAAAGGTGATGACAACAGCAAGGGTAGGTAGAAGATACGTGTTTTACCTATATATGGTGATTCTTGGGTATTTATATTATCATCGTCCTGAGACCGAGGCTTAACTTTCTGGTCCGTAGTTTTCCCTTTTTTAAAAATAGATATCAAAGTTCAAATGCCGTCAATTGAAAAAAGGACTAAAATACCATCAACCTTGCTGGTTAAAATTTTGTCATGTCCACATTGTTATTTCCGCCGGAAGTATCAGGCAGACAGCACGTGACCGGATATCGATCGATTTGAATGTAAAACAGCACACCATTAAAATGAATCAATGTTTTGCAAATACGGTGATGGACCGGCGTGACGCTGGTGTTAAAATAAGTGATTGATTGGCCAGATATTTTATCAAACAAATTTGTTGTATAAATAAGTTTAAAATTCACAAATGTGTGTTAGTGAAGCGTTTTGTTGTTATTACCGAACAGTGAGTGACGTCATGGCAAGTAATGGACCAAACAGAACTGACATATACGTATGCTTGTTAAAAATAAACATTTAGTTTTATACACGGAACATGAATACGATGATGTATATTAAAGAATGAGGCTATGTAACCACATCTTAAATAGTTTAAGTTCGATTATAGTATTCTGTGATGATTTCTCATACAAAACAAAAAAAATTCAAAGCATCATAATGCAGATTTTTTGATATAAATGTTCCTGTTAGTATGTACTAAAAATAGGCTAACTATCGATAATTACCTAATTTTTCTCTAAATGCATCATTCAAACCAAATTTTGAAACGTTATTCCAATTACTATTTGGTGTACACATAGCGACGTAAGATATTTATTTCTATTATTAGAGTTAATGATACTATGAGAAGAGTGGATTATGCGGTCAAAGACTAGTTATGACTATCTGACATTTTATTAACGCCACTTACCATTTAAAACCATAATACTTTTGCTTGTTATGGCCAGATCTGAACTTCTACAAATATAAATTCCGTTATCGGTCATATCTGCTTTGTCAATTTCAAGCTGACTATGCAAGGTTTTTGTCTCTGCAATGCGAAACTTTGCGATACTAATCCCTCTAAATTGGTTCTGTTTGATTTTTCTGCCATCCTTAAACCAGTCTATGTCCTCTGGTGGGAACATTTCTCCAGAAGCATTACACGTCAACACAATTTTGTCTCCCTTATCCACATATGTTTTCCCGGTTATCTTTATGGCTGAAAATGGTAAGTAACACGATAAAAGCGTTGAAAAAGAAAAAATCAAGGTGGTTAGCAGGACTAGAATGCAGTGAGAACGTACATATGCTTTTGCTTTTGTTTCTTTTTATTCAGAATGGCTTTCACATGTGCAATGGCAGGTAACGTAGAAATTGTTGCTACTAGCGTAACGTAAGTGACAGTGCCTTGAGAATGGGTGATTTCATACAGTTTTAAATGGTACAGTTATGCGTTTATATTTGCAGAACAGCGCAGTATAAGGGATGAAACATAGACTACATAGTTTAATCTATGAATATCATGCTTGTAAAAACGAGGTGCACATATAGAGTTTTGGTAACGTAAATTTTGTTTTACATACCTTCCCGTGGGGGCGCTGGTTCGTCTGCAAGATAAACCAAAAACTTATATATTAGAACATTAATTATTATCTACACAATTTATCAGACTATAATATAACATATGTCCTCGCATATATGCACGCGGGATCTGCAGGTTGGTAACAATATGGAAATAATATGATTAGAGCCAAAATTCCATCTACACTTTGGTGCCAGTTTCAGTAACGTGCATGCTTAAAATCAACGATTTTCATAAATCTTAGGAAAATTCTAGACATTTTATGCGATATATTTTATTATTATCTTAGACGATTATTGAATAAATATGTGTATATATCCAATAGACATGTTGCACACAACAGGAGACGCTTGAACAGATGAACAATAATATTTATCAACTATAATTGCATTCAATAAAGTTCTATGATATATCTCACGAGTATTTATATTATAGATAAAGACGATACTATCTTTGTACCGAAATTATTAACTGAAAAGTTCGGGTTAATATCGGACGATAATGCAGCGAGCGACTTTCGTGGTACGTAAAACAATAACAGACGGAATTTTGAACTTGATAACATATTGAAATGCATAAAAAGGCTCCCAACGGATTTAAACTATAAATTCACTAAACTAATACTTAGGTTGGTTTATTACTCTTGAAGTACACTTTCGTGATTAGGAAGCAGTGATTGTTCTAATCATTCTCGACGAATGATTAGAACAATTTGGAAAGCACTTGTTTCACAATCGATGTAAAATATGTAAATTTAAGAAATAGTAAAGTCATTTCAGTATTATAAACAGTAAACTGTAGTCTTTGTGTGACACGGATAGTGTTCAAAATTAAGATGTTTCTCAACAGAAAGAAGCCTTTAGAAACGATCAGTGTGTTGATAACGAGTGTTTAGAATGAGTTTGTCTTCTTGTGTGCGATATAACATTGAAACACAAGTAAACAACATCATTGCAAACAAAATCGATGTTCATAGATGGTTTTGGTTATACAGGTAAAAGAGGACTTGATTTCTTCGTCTCTCGCGATATCATCGTGTGTATACGTACACCGGATATTGCCACACCCGAAGCGAAGACACGTTTACGAACGTTTCCTTTTTATCAGAATCTACAGATGCTATGACTAGATTTTCCAGTAGCTCAACTTTCCGTTTGCTATAAATCGCAATATTGCAGGTATTTCGTAAACATTAATCTGAAGTGAAGTGTACTAATATGGTCTCTAGCATCGATTAACTTGCCAGTCAAGTCACGAGACAACTTATCCTCGCTTCGGGTGTCGCAATATCCACTGTACGTACATACCCGGTGGATATACAGGTCTTTCATCGCTGACCAGGAATATACCAGTCTGATATGTGCACTGTAAAACTTGCTTATGAAGAACACTGATATAAAGGGCACTTTGATATAAGGAACACATGTATTTAAAAATTCATTAATGCATAGTTTCTATGCAAATACTTATAAATATAGCAACATAATATCTGACATAAAGATCAGTCATTAGAAGTTCCAATGAGGGTCCTTATAAAAAAGTTTTACAGTATATAAATGGATAGTTTATTTAAAAGTGAGAGACAATTGATTTACCTATAACATTGAGCTGAACATATTTCCGTAAATCCTCGGTCGTACTGATCTGACACTCATATTCCCCTGCATGTTTAAGTTGGACGTTACTGATAACAAGATTCCACTCATCCCGGTGTGGAATATGGTCTACCGTAAAATCTTTATCACTTACATAAATCAACTCCCCGTACGTAAGAGGATAATCATCGTGTTTTTTCCACCAAATCACCTGAAAATATATGCAAACAATTTTACTTTTCTCCGTGTTTAGTATGCAATAAATACAAGCTTGTGAACTAAAGTTTTTCACCGACTATTTAGAGTGAACTTTCTTTCATATCAAAACCAATATCAAATAATTTGAAATAAGTTTTAGACTTGCACAACTTCCCTTGCAATGTTAAAATGCCTTAAATGACTTATTTTTAACCGCCAATAGAAACATTTTGTTTGTTTTACTCGGGTTTAATGCTTTTTTCCGACAATTTTCGACTACAGTAAAACCTTAATAATAAGACCACCAATGGGACCCTTGAAAACTGGTCGTATTTTTTAGGTGGTCTTAATATTGAGGTTAAACAAAGAGTAAAAACAGTGACAATGGACTTGAAAATTGTGTTCTTAATTTTGAGGTGGTCTTATTATTGAGGTGGTTTTTATGTGAGGTTTTACTGTATATACGAGCGTCAGTCGACCTCATCAGTTACGTGGAATTAAATATCAACCATTTGTACCCTGCCCTTCCGCAAGCAGCTGACAACTTCCCCGCATGAATCAGGGGTGGAGGACAAGTGGTTGTTGTGAAATGTCGAGGACGGACATGATCTGCCCAGCCCGGAAATCGAACCCGGACCTCCGCGGTGGCAACATAATGCTTTGGCCGCTGAACTAACCGAGCGAACCGGATATACACCTAATACCTTAATAAACCTAATACTGTATAGCATATACCTGATGATGACAGCATAAACATGGTACATGTACATAAAGAAATTATAAATCCCTTCACGAACTAGTTTTATTTATTTCATAACCATATATAATGCGGACAGTAATTTTGAACCAATTTTAATGATAAGACAATCTTTAAAATCATTTAAATTTAGAAAAGACGGACAATAAGCCGTAAGTGTTCTCGCTTGAATCATCTGGTGCATATTGAGACAACCGATACATCGAAGCAACTATTACCAAAATGACATAATTTTCTATTATTTCGATCTCAGAACACAATTATATACCACTGAATGATAGCATTTTCCAGTATTACACTCTCAAACGAAAATTTTTATCCATTAGAATGACATTATATTGACATAATTCATGCTTTCTATGTATTTGCAACGCATGTTAAACGATGAATTCACATTAGTGAGTATTTAAGGTTTTTGCCGACTGAAAATAGGATAATAGACATGGAAGAAGGCCATGCATAATTTGATTTGGCTATGTTAGGTTCAATGCAGTTTTAAGCGGTATATGAGATATATCGGCAATCATAAGAAGGATTCCGTCGATCCCAAGCGGTACTGAGTTGTTTATCTACAGTCCGCACAAAGTAGAACGGTTATTAGAAGACATTAATCTTAATATAATATTATAATGAACACAGTTTAGACATTAGCGGATTTGACCAAAGAAGGACAGTTATATGCGACGAGACGATAAATGACAATTTAATGTCTAAGTTGGTCAATGACGTAACAACGTATTACAGCTGAGGATGTACACATACGATTTTGTGGATTTTCATTTCAGAGAACGTAATCCCGGCAAAAAAAACCGAGCGAGCAAAACTATTCTTCCTATACTCATGATTGGGTTTGTTCGCGTATAATTACCCCATGTTTTTGTCCACGAGGAGGTGAAATTAGCCCAAATTGTTAACTTTCACGCTTGCCTTTATCATGACGACGTTTGCTGATATTGGAGATGGAACTGTCGCGAGGTATCACTGTATATAATGTACATTTGTATTTACATTTAAATTAGTATCGCACAGATGATGTTTTCATGCACTCGATAAGAAGCATTCATGACTGCAATGTCATGCTGTAAAGAATTGGCTATACAGTTTTGCTCTGTTCTATACTTGACGCCATTAAACTATTTGAATTAGGCGTCATTTTGTAGTACCAACTGTCAAAAGCGTGTAACAGTTATTTATATGTTAATTCTTGTTCAAAACTTTATTAAGCTCTAGACCAATCATTTTTTATTTCATTATTGATTAATTTTATGAAATTATGTTGAGAAATAAAGTATATGTTTGCCTTTGTAATGTCACTTTATCTCTATGCACAAATTTCGGTTGCGTTTTAAATGGCGTTAAGTATATATTCTAACATTAAAGTATATTAAATAATTCGTCGTACAGCCAGTACATAGTCTATCCGACTTATGTTCTTCATACATCATAGCATTGGTTTAATAGTTTACATATGAGCGTTGCTATGGGATTTACAACGTCTTCTGGAAGTGACGTCATTTCAAGAAAACGGATCATGTGATGTCACTTTTTGCAAGCAGAAAAGAATATTTATTCATATGGTCGCTTCGTTTTCATAATTGCCATATGGGACAAATATTGCATTCTGTCAGTACATGGTGACGTCAAATATGACGTTTTCTGGAAATGACGTCACTTAAAGAAGAGGTTGAAAATCGTACCGCGGCGCTCATATGGAACAGCGGAACCTCGCCGGAGCAATACATTTTCGGAGAAGTTAATTTTGGCCGCTGTTGAGAGGTTTTTGTTCCAGAGAGATTTCGTTGATAGCAATATCATACTAAACTGTTAAACCTGAAAAATGTCTGGACTTCTCTTATTTGCATCTATCTCTGAGTTAAACATCACAAATATCTCATCCGACTGACTGTAACTAATGAAAACATACTATTGTATCCTGACAGTGTTTTATAGACACTGGGATGCAGCGATGGAACTAAACATTATTTCAGGATAGGATATGATTATTGTCGGAGTCAGACTGGATATAGACACATAAAATAATCAATTTGTCGAACGTTTACCGCTTCTTCAAGTATTATACTTAAGAATTATCGTTCATATAGACGGTATGATATATGAGAGAACAAACTCGACATCAAAGTCTTTGATGGATCTTCTGTTTTTCGTACAATTTGCCCCAATATCGTGAATCATCGTAAACGACATGAAATCGATACCTACATACTGCTGCCGATATGCTCTTTCAAAAGTTCGTTTATGGATTGACATAAATCATACGAGAATAAAATGCTATTTAGGCTCAACTTTGCTGAAAAATGCGTGTTTGACGCGTGAATATCCGTACTTAAGTGGCTTTCCGACGATTTGAGTAATATGTCTTGTTTTGGATACTTTTTGTCTTTCAGTCATACGTTTCGAAAATTACATATTCCCACGGAGAAAAACAACGTCTACTCAATTTATATATATCCTATAAACATTAAATTTCATTAGTGAGCCAGTCAGGGAACATGTGTCTATTCATTTATGTCGATTTCGTCTAGAAAACTGCTCTTTATTTGGTATAACGTTTTGTTGAATTGGAACTTATCACTTTTAACGGTTATAATGTAGAGAACGTCAAGAACGACAAATTACGGTTTCGTTTATTATATTATTTGCATTATTATTGTAAATTCGGTATCCATTCCATTAAAAAATATTCGATTTTATTTTCGTTAAATATTGATTGCATCTAAAGTATCTTCGTAGCATTATTGTTGTACGAGCCCTCAAGACAAAATGAAATGAAATATTATTTACAATTACAGTAAAACCTCGCTTAAGACCATCTCGATAATAAGACCACCTAAAAATTAATGACACACTTTTCAAGTCCATTTTCACCGTTTTACTCTATATTCAACCTCAATATTAAGACCACCTCAAAAACACGACCAGTTTTTTAAGAGTCTAAAGGGTGGTCTTATTATAGAGGTTTGACTGTATCACAAGTTCGCGTGTGTGAATTAAGGTTTTGAATTTCGAGATCTTGAATATTTTCTGAAAAAATGATATTGTCTAAATTTATGATGTTTTAATAAAACATGCCTCACACAATACTGATATAACGTGTAGTGGGACTATAATGTTCAATGCTTAGGTATTCGCTCGGTATGTTAGATCTTGATTTTGCTTAATTAAGCTAAATATTTTGCTAAAAGGCTGTTATCATGGGATGCATTTAAACAATAGTCTGTTAAATATCGTATCAACAATATAGATAATTCATTTAAACATTTGTTCAGCAACAAATGGGATTGTTTGATTTCTATCCCAGTTCTCATTAAATATTTAACCCCATAGTTTCATTTTTACCATGAAAAAAAACAACATTCATTGAAGCCAATGGATGAATAATGGAAGTATAAATAAAATATTGCTATATTTTTGTTGAGTGGAACTAATGGCTTGATTCTGGTATTGACTTGGTTGGTTGAATATTCACCATAGAGGATAATTGGACGTATGACAATTTATTGTTATTTAAGACAAGTGTATTTCAAAGGCATGACAGTCATTTACGTGCGTTTTCATATTTCACAGACTGTTTTTACTGTATTAATAATTTGCTTCATACTATATCTGACTGAGCATACATAACGAATGAGACATCAGTTAATAACGCATATGAAAAGTTAAAAACAGTACAGTAAAACCTCACTGAAATACCACCTCAATAATAAGACCACCTCAATAATAAGACCACCTCAATAATAAGACCACATCGAAATTAAGAACACATTTTCAAGTCCATTTTCACTGTTTTGCTCTTCATTCAGCCTCACTGTTAAGATCAGTCATCAAGGGTCCCAAGGGTGATCTTAGTATAAAGGTTTTACTGTAATATTAAACAACAAACATATTCCTGACATATCAATATTAATAAATTGTCATTACTAATGCAACCCATTGTCAACAATTAATGCGAACGGAATGACAGTACATTAAAACCTCACTTGGAGAACACCTCGATATTAAGACCAATTCATTAAGAAGACCGTATTTTCCTGGAACGTTTTTTTAATTTTTAAAACTTGATAATCAAACGAATTCACAACTAAGACCGACTTTCTTCAGAAACAGTGGTGGACTTATTATTGAGGTTTCACTGTAGACGCTGTGCCAAATGATTGACAACAAAAGGGTCGAGGGGTTGGATGACCGCTGTCTGTATGATATGTAGAACTATTTTCCGATTTTTACAAACAAAAGGCGATCAACAGCAAAACGAACATCAGTGCTCTGTCGCTTAAACATTCCGACAACACCTTTCGCCTAAATACAGTAAAACCTTAATAATAAGACCACCATTGGGACCTTAGAAAAATGGTCTTAATATTGTGATTGTCTTAATATTGAGGTTGAATAAAGAGCAAAACAGTGAAAATGGACTTGAAAATTGTGTACGTAATATTGAGGTGGTCTTTAAGTGAAGTTTTACTGTATCTCGTATTGTTCCAATGGCTTATAATCACTTGAAACGGATTTTGAAAAACGGTGAATATTTCCAGACATACATACGCAAGTCGCTTTGAGCATACTGTGAGGTTAATAATTATGCAAATAATACGGTGGCATGATGAAGCCAAGAAGCTTCTATCCTTGGGCAATTTTAGTAATTAGTTTGTGAGAAAATGACATTGAAAAATTGAGATAAAGTGAAGATAATGCAGATGTATTGATGTAAAATGCGACCACATACATCAAATTCTAATCATCGTGTCTTTATATCAGATTATGTCCCCTCCAGGAAAAATATATTATGTAATTACAATTAAAACAGTCGTTAACACATGTTTTTATAGCAGCCATGGTCATGAATGAAGAATTAATTTATACTCTCGAGCAAAAAGAGCATGTAAAATTAATTTGCTACCAACGTTGAACGGTAATTTGCATTTTGATGCAGAGTAGTTCATGATTTAATGATGAATTTCTGTAAATAATTGTGTGGAATTTTCATTCATTCAGCTAAAACTTCACAAAAACTTCACTTATTATAAAGGCAATATAAAACAGTTAGTAGTAATGTTTTGCACTATAAAGAATAATTAAACGTTCCATAAATACTAAAAGTAATAAGCTTTCATTATACGATCAATCTACTTTCCGAAAAAATATACGTTTTTGTCATAATTTGGCTGTACATTTATATATTCAATGTATAAGTATGCCAAATATATATAAACATCTGGAGAACTATCAAATAAATAAGGTTCGCAAAATCGGTCCTTAAGGTCCAATTCGGTCGGCAAAATATGTTTACCATCAAGTATAGCGCGGAAAATTTGGTAACAATTCAATGGACTGCACGTCTCTTAGACAACTTTCTTTGTAAAATAGCAACATTTAGTTCACCCATTTATGAAAGGCTTCGATGGTTATATTACTTCAATATGGCAATATTAAACTTTGCAGCACAATGATACAAATTGTCTCGTTGGAAGAAGAGTCATTTAGTGTTTATACGAATATGTTCCAGTAACTATTTTATTTCGCATATATTTTGTCTCGTATAAAATCACGAACGTAATTAATTGGCAAGATGGGAGAACTTGTATTAACAAAGAAGAAATAGACAAGGAATCAATAGAGAGAGTCCACCCCTTTGGCGATGTCAATAGAATAGGAGAAATACTTCTCTGAAAGAGGATTCCAAATGTAGACATATATCACTGGCGGTCATTTAGATGTGCTGATAAACATACAGACCTCTGTGATTTGACAAAACTAGTTCAAATTGTCCTCAGGTTAGGGAATTAGATGAATTAGGTACTCTATAGCCGACAATATTTATTAAACGTATTTATTATAAGGACACGTTGTTTGGCCTATTGTTTGCTGAGTGAGATAAGAGAAATGTGTATAATTAAAGCGAGAAAGGAAGTGGAAGCCACAACACGTGGTGCCAGGAGCGGAAGAAACATATTAGTAAAGTTTATTGTCTCTGACACTGACATAAAAATCCGACACAATGAGACGGTCCTATTAAACACACAGACATTGTTACAGTCGTGTTCCTTTGAACAACATTTAAAACATCCTCTTTATCTAGAAACATGACTCTTACAAATAATGCTGTCACCAGACATAAAGAGAGAGAGGCGACGAGACGTGCCCGTTTGCAGAAATGATGGCGAAATGCGGAGAGGCTAAACTTTTGAAGATTCTCTAATGAGCCTCTTCTGTGAAGCAGAAATGTTGTCGTAGTTTGTTATGGTTGCTGTCTACGCAGACACACGTATTGCTGGCAGACAGAACAGACCTAGTTTGAATATATCATCTAACATTGCTTGAAATGTCATTAATATATACACTGATGGTTCCAATGTAGTGAGTCCATTGTGTTGCAATGTTTCTCGTCATGTTTCGTTGTTCTACAGCCCTCTTCCCCCGCCCCATACCTCTCCTTTATAGTTTCATTTTATATCCACACACCATTATATTCGAACCCTAGGGATCTGAGGAGGAAGGTCCTGTACTTTGAATGTGTGTTTCCCTGTTCTAGTCCATCACATATATTCATACCGTTTGTCCGTAAGCGGTAGTAGAATTCACGGCTATTTAGCCACGGGCATTCAAATCAGTTTGCCATATTTTCCAAGCTATAGTACTGGAATTGAATCCACCAATCTAAGAAACTTCCGCATAAGACGCGATGTACTGTATGATTTTAAAACCGACAAATGTCTGACAATATCCGCTTACTGGTGACTCAAAATAACGAACAAACGGGCATGAAAAGAAAGGAATAATTGCCAACCATGTATTTGTTAGCGATAAATGCTGGTCCATCAGAAGTATACAGAGACTGTCTTAAGGAGCAAATGTAGAACTTATAATTGATTTATTGAACCACAATATCAATATCATTCATAAAAGATACATTAGGAGAAAATAAATCTCGGTTAATAAAGTGATACGACAGACAGGAAGGTTCAAATATATGTAGCTTCGTGATTTGGAGTTTGTACAAGGACGTGATGGCAATACGAAACATCCCTGAATTAATTAAAGCTGATATATTTGATGCTAACATTACATAATTCGTGAGCGGTTCAACAAGCTGTTTGTTAGTATATATATATCTTTATTAACAGTGTAGAGATGTATGTGACATTGTTTTGATGACCAAACATTGCTTAGCGTATTTGGGTTTGAAGCAAGCAAAACAATTGTAACGTACACCCGAAAGCATGAAGAAAAGGAGATGTTAATGAGGGAGGGAAAGAAAACCGGGTACAAGCTGAACGTCGTACGACTACCTGTTTGGTTCCCAAATGTTTGACGGCACATTGAAGGATTGCTCTATCGCCCCTGTAGTAGGTAAAATTTGATGGCGTGTCGATGTACTCTGGCAGCCGGTATGACCATGCATCTTGAACCACTGAAAATATAAACAAATCCAGTTATTTATTCCATTTAAAATATCACCAACTATTACCTTCAAAATAAATCCGCCCGGTTAGCTCAGTTAGTCCGGGTTCAATAATTCCATTGTCATGTCCTGTATGACATTTAACTACAATGTTTCTTGACACGTGAGTTTAATTTTAAATCCTCAGTCCTAGTAAACGACTCAAGTAGCGATTTTAAACAGACAAAATGAACCAAACTTAGGTGTACGGTTGGTAATTAAATTGCTTATAAAGTATCAATGCTAGACAATTGTGTGTAATAAAACATAATGTCGATAGATGAGACAAGAAAACAAGATGTCTCTTTGGGTATTTTATAGCTTTGTCACAAGTATATTCTATTTAGTAGGATAAGCAAATTGCCTTTCACAAGTAATTACGTCAATGAACGCAGTTTGGTTCTGTCAAGGTCCGGAAGATGGTTGGTTGTACATAAATGTCTTGTTTTTTCCGGACATATCTGACGTTTAGCATCGAAAACAGTGGACACCGAATGGACTTAACCAATGCAATAAATGGACTGGTAAATGGATGAAGAGGAAATAATGTAATTTATATGATGGCCGATGGATAATTGTAGATCCACAGAGGCCTATATAGACAAAAGTGTCAATAATGCTCGAGATAGAAAGAGTGAAAATATATACAAAATCGCTTCCAATTATGACTGATACTATGTTCGTTAACTGACTAGCTGTCCAAATTTAATGATTATTGTTTTTGCCAGAATACACAGCAATAAGCAAATTCGCTAGACAGTAAGTGATTTTACTTCGTAGTATAATGAGTATCCATTATAATAATGAGTCTCAGGAGAAGGCACCGAAGTAAGTACAGTTCTTGGTCAAACAATGATAATCAATTATGAGACCTTGTATTAATCTTCTACATGTAAGATAAACAGATTTGCAGTATGGGAAGGTCAGGCTAGAGGTTACACTCCCAATACAAGTCTATGATGGAACGTTCTGGACACATCGTTATTTGTTCTACTTTCCATCAGAGCAATAGAGTCCTCGGCTAACATGTTATATATATTTGTGTACTCAGTATTGTGTCAAACATTCGAGATATAGTACCGGGTGTTTGAGATATTATATACGAGATGTTCTTATCATCAAATTCCGAGATGAATATTATTTACTTTAAACACGATAAAAATACAAATGTTGTTCAAGTTAACGATTGACAAATATAAGGATGCTGTAGGAGACACTTGGAATAAACGAGAAGTATGAGGAATTAAAATATCTGAGGCTTAATCCAGTATGACAGCCACACAATCTCACAATTATCGGCGACAATATTACAAATGAAGATATGAATTGACAAAGCTGTCAAAACGTCAAAGAGACGCCAAAACATTTAAGAGAATAACGGAGTTAGACTGCTCTGAACAGCCATGACATCTTAGTTCACTCTGATATTTCTGTTCGTTTTTAGATCTTTCTAAGCTACAAAACATTACAGGGAAAAACAAGTATTGATAAATTCGTCCGGTATAATGATATGAAAGAAAAAAACGAACAACAAAAGTTGATCTTCGTGCCATCAATAATGTCAAACTTGACAGTGAAATATCTTTTCTAAATTGGGAAAAAAATAAGCAATATCATAACTTTCTGAAACAAATATACTAAACATGAAATGAATGAAACAGAAGAACAAAACAAAATAAAAAACGGACGAGATGTGATGCCCCCGAGGTCGATTTATGCTATTAAATCTCCCAAGTCGAAGACGTTTTCTATTAGAAGTAAGTAACAGTAACACGGTGGGTCTTGATGGTGGCGTCTCCCAGTCGCCTTGGAGCGCGGTAAGTATATACTTACAACCAACACAAGTAAGAACAAAGTTTGATTGAGCTTCCTATATTCAATTTCAATATAGTAAAGAATACCAGATTTCAATACAGTCTAGTTTCCGTTACCTATTCATTATAACAGTAAGATTGGTTCTTACGTCCAATTATTTATCGTCTGGAGTATATTACTTCTATCACAGCCTCTCTCACAATACCAACGTAATATCAAGTGTTTTCAAGGATTGCTTTATTGTCTGCGTGTGTTCATACAGGCGATATTTTTACAATAACAAAATATTCTAATTTCATATCCACATGTAGTAATGCTTCATATGAAAGTTGTATCATACAGAGAGTATGGAAGATAAAAACCAGGCATGTGCATTTGGTGTTAACCAGGGAATTGTAATATTGATAAGGCGGCACATAGATTTATCAAATGAACACACATATACAAGTAAATTAGCTATAAATTCATGATTCAATTGTAGTTTGATTATTATTACATGCATGACATAAAGGCCTAGTTGAATTCAGAGACCTACATAAATTATGTAGCACGTCTGAGTATAATAAATATTGTAATCATGCAAAATTCATAAACCTACAAACACCAAAGACGAGTCAAATGTATGTTCGGAGATAATTAAAATTTAGAAATATTTTCCCCTGTCAACCATTAGTCGAGCTTCATAATGAAAATGTCAGAATCAATATGGATATTTGAAAATATATAGATACTGACGGCTGCATTACGTAAAGCCGCCCCTGGGTGCACTGCCATCTTGGCGTTTGTTTGACTGATTGGGGAGTGCCAGTAGATGATTTCTGACAGTATGCTGATCAAGTGTAATAACTGGCCGTGGCTCCCCTCGGGATTGTAAAACAATGAAATCAATAAGTAAAATAAACGTTTAATTACATTACAAATATTGGACTAATGATGCGTATACGATGTAAAATGATATTAATGTGTCGAGTGGTAGCTTTAAGAAATCAGCTGTCAGATTAACTGTACTGTGTAAGTAAACAGTTCAAATAATAATGTTAATGTGTCAAGGATATATTCCATATTGTAGACTGTGTTAAAGTGTGATAGACAAATCCTTTGATCTGAAGTTCTGATACAACATGGAGATTGAAAGTTTGATATACAATAGTGTTTACAAGCTAGAGGTTGAGAAGAAAAGTAAAAAAAACACATCAGTGGTGTTATGGAACAATTATTTTGCTGTGTGGTTTTTTTTGGAAGTATATCCATGTATTATAGTAGTGTTTGTGATGTAAATGACCAAAACCATTTAATTCACTAGAATCGGAATTGAATCAGTGTACTACCGGTATCACTTCAGTAATTGCATCGTGTTTGGTCGTTTCAAGAAGTGTCTGAAAGAAGACAGGGGGTTACATTGAGGAACAGGAAATACAGAACTTCCGCAGTCAACTAGTCTTGTGTTGTCATACGTCTAACCCTTGGTTCAAACTTACAACCTTCAGTGCTCTGCTCAGTGAGCATATATTCCTTCTGATTCATGGAAGAAAATAAAAGTTGACTGCTGTACATCACTAAAATATTGTAACCATGAATCCAACGTGACCTAACTAAAAAAAGTGCAGCCATGACGCTGTGTTTGCTAAAAGTGCATCTCTTAAAATGCCGAACAGAACACAAACAATGATTATGTTAAGTAATACACCAGTTAAAGGGTTAAGATTTGGAAGTATATTTAGTCAAAACTATCTTTATCACGTTTTGATCACAAAGTAAGCTAGATTAGGAACCATTTGAAGCACTAGAAATGTTCAATTATTTTACGCACAACACTATGTTTTCCGTGAAGAAATGCATCAACCCGTGTATTTATCGCACATCTCTTGCAACATTGGAACAAAAACCGGAGCCAGTAGCATATAAATATTATATAATGACCAGTCCCGTGTTGTTAATGTACTTTCCTCGTCCATAAAACTGGCACAGACGCAACGTGCATCATTTCTTCACGGAGTTGGAATTAGACAATTCAGCAACGAAATAGTTCTAAAAATCGAAAACTCCAGGACACGTGACTCCATTAAACATTTTAATGAAGTATAATTTTCCTTTGCACCATCCAGATATTCAGACTGGAACCATTTAGATGAACAGAAAACAATGCAGACAACTGTAACCCAGCAAATATATTCCAAATAAACACTGAATCTTCTAATTTTAACTTGTTCTTTTTTGTGTAAGATATTCTTTGAACACATTAATTTCTCTTATGAAGTCTAGAAATATATTCTTTATCGATATATTTATTGTTTTCAGGGTACAAACGATTAAATAGAACAACCAGAGCGATTTAATCTCATTTCATATCTAATCTTATAGCTGATTAAGTTACCGAAGAAATGAGAGACGAAACATTGAAAACATCAAAACTTTGAATAATTACCTGAAGATAAAACTGGAAACTGTAATAGAACAAGGCTTTGATTTTCATTGTTATACATCTTTGATATACTATATAGAGTATCAAGGATGCAATTTACTGTAACGTATTCCAGATTGTGATGAGTGTATGTTTTCAGTGTTGATGAAATCAACGGTCTTTCTGCATGACCTTAATACTGAATGGTGAACACATTTACTTTAGAATTTCGTCACAAATGAAACATTGGCATCAAAAGGTGGTTCGGTTCAGTAAGATAAACATGAATGTTAACTATCAAACTGGTAAATATTGACTACCGAAGCGGTTAATCGTTACTACCAAAACGGTCAATGTCAGTTGTGCTAGAACCATAGACGGTGCCGTTGCCCTTTTTATTTTGCGGAAACTTTCTAGAAAGCAAGTGGCTTAATTCGTGTATGTTTTCAACAGATTAACAAAGTAAAGATTCCAACCTAGAAGAACATAGCAACACCCTCAGCCACACTGATGCCATACAAGAGACATACAAGGAACAACGTCAAACACGCAATATGAACTATTGTACACATACTCCATTAACAGTAAAACGTAGCATTGTTTTTGCTTTCAACTGACAGGTGAAACGACTTGCATGTTATTGATGTTAGAGTGTATTAGCTGTAAATTTCATGTATTTATAACGAAATAAACTTTAACACAGACAGCCACTTGACAATGATAAGTAAAAAGATACAAGTGTTTCAAAAATAACTGGCAAGTAATTAAATCATAAAGAATATCAACAAGTGTTCATCTCTTGTATCTGGCTTCCAGAAAACCCAAAATAAAAAATCTCACAATGAAACAAGAAGGTTATCAAGCTGTTGTCATGGAAACAAGATGAGAAGGCATGCCACCGATTGTTGTAGTAAGAAAACATAACCGTATCTCTGCCATTTGGAAGAGGTTTTGCATATTCTATCCATTTTTTCCCTCGGAATATAATTACTCCTTGTCATCACGGCAATTTTGTCTAAAATATTGTTTGTATGTTTTCGTGAATTGTGATGCGAGTGTTTACACAGGGTATATCAGTCAATAATGCCCAGATATTTCATCAGAAATTAATCTCAGTCAAGTGATAATTTCAAAGCATGTTACCATACGACATAACATAATACATTTCAACATGATATAATATGTTATGACATACCAAGCATTATCTCGTGCATACCAGTACACGTACATAGCGAGGTGAGAAAGGGTAACAGGTTAGAAAACAAAAAATATCTTGAAAAAAGATGGTCGGCCCAATTTGAAGGTTAAAATTTGTTGTGCAACATAAAATAAAATGCCGAGATGATGCGATTGCTGGTCAATCCGGATCCTAAATGGATTTCGGTAAATT
This sequence comes from Mactromeris polynyma, assembly GCA_032209605.1. Classification (NCBI taxonomy): domain Eukaryota; kingdom Metazoa; phylum Mollusca; class Bivalvia; order Venerida; family Mactridae; genus Mactromeris; species Mactromeris polynyma. Next base: position 53,862,995 of record JASFXZ010000001.1, read on the forward strand.
CACCGAATTCGGTGGATTTCGGTAAGGTAACGCACCCTTATCGAAAGGTTAACCAATCCGCGTAAAGGTTACACACGTTGTTCGGTTGAAGAGAAGTTGATATAGTTATAGTGGTTAACGTAAGATTTGATTGGTTTACACAACACTGATATGCAAATAGCAAAGCCATGCTAACTACAATTACGGCTGCGCCGCAAAACATGTTTAAATTATTTGTAATGAACACTAAACATGTTGGTTCTTATAATTAATAAGTCGATTTGCAGGCAGACCGAAATTCTGATTTTTTTGAAACAACGATCACTTTTAAGTATTTGGAAAAAATAACAATCTGCTATTTTTTTTAAAGAATTAAAATACAACTGTTGAAAGATTATTTTCATGCGTAACATGGACAGACATTGTATTATATTGTCATGGGCAGACATTGTATTATAGTGTTATTCAAAAAATATAAAACAATTACTAAAAAAGATATCCAAAAATATGGGGTTTTGATAATTAGAAATTTTCCATTAATGCATCAGAAATCTGGCGCTACCAGTAATAAGCCAAATAAAACGTCGATGAAAGCTTTAAGGACGCCGACAGACGCTTGGCACTCGAAAATGTAACATGTTCAAATGTAGAAAACGCGACAAAACATGGGGCGCTCGGGTGCCTGACACCAGGCTAACATTATATTGAATGCAACTGTCCAGTCTGATCAGGACATCCGATGTGCGCTTTACCATTACATTGCCTCGCTAAACAGAGTGGGCCGATGGTTGATGCAGATACAAGACCAGTCATGGAACTGTGCGCGCGTACTAGGTCATAGTTACTTCAGTCTAGTTCCTTATGCAAAACACAATATTGCCATTTGCAACTGACGTATTGCGGGTATTTGCAGGGCACAAAACGAATGCATCCTTCATGTACATTTTCTTAAAACACCCTTATCACTATGTAAACGTGAGGTTTAATATGGCTGGGAACACACGTTGTCTTGGTCACGTGGTCTTGTTTCAACAATTGTATTGGCCATTTACTCGCGTGACGCATACTGGAAATTTACCAGAATGTTTTGACGAAATTCTGCTCTTATTATCAATGTACTTTTATAAAAAATAAATAAATACCACCTGGTTATATTTTCATATCTATTGGCACTCAGTCTGTTGTTAATACTACTCTTTATTCTTAGTCTAGGAAAATGTAAGTAGTATTATACTCGCTAAGCTATTCATTCATATCCTCGTGTTGCGAAACTATTCATTACCTCGCAAACATGACTCAGCAGGTACCGTATTTCTAATACTTGACTCCGCCTCCTGGCGGCGTCGAATAAATAATGACGCCTTGAAATGAAATCACGCAAAGAATAATACATCGAGGCCAATGCAGTCTAGCGCATGTGTGTTAATCATTCCAACAAGTTGGTATCGCTCAAATCAATTGTGATGTCACAGGAGTAAAAATGGGAGAAGTTTTATAAAGTAATTACTTAACTCAATTAGGTTCTGAAATGATAATCTCTATACGTTGTTTTTCTCCATTACAAATTTCCGATTTGCTGAAAGATTAAACGGTAAGATTTATGGATGTTGCTGTTAAAAGCAATTTCAGGCCAAACGTACCTTGTTTCGGTGTCCCTATTCTCGCGATATTTGAGGTATGCGACGCATCCGAGACACAACTGTTCCTGTCTTTCTATGCTTCTTCGAGACGATAACAATTATGTTTCCGACTTTGTTAGTTGCATTTCTCTTTCATGGAATTTTCACCACCACATTGTTCATACATTACAGAGGTAAATCAGATCACGTGACTAGTTATAAACAACAATCTTGGAATGACAAAAACAACAACATACTTGTTTTGAATTCGGTTTGTTTCAGCGTATGATCTTACACCACAGTTTTGCATGTTACAGTGTTAAAGACAGGCGTTAATTCGATGATATCTTAAACAAGAGTACTACTTATTTCCCGATTCTCTCTCGTAATTCTTGCTAACCAGAAACAAGCAATAACTTCGAGAAATTCGGCTCAACACATTTCGTTAAGTTTGTCTTAAAATAAGACTTATAACTAAACTAATGTTTAGAATGATCTAATGGCGCTCTATCGCACTACCTCCGAGTTTTACCAACTGTTTGGAATGAGTAGAAATTAAGAAAGATCATGGCTGAAGAAATTCAAGAAATTGAGACCAGCTGTTTTATGTATTTAAGTTTTATCTCTCGACAATATTTTACCTTCTATGCTATCATCAAAAAGATGTTGAAAGAAGATATTTGCAATTAGTAATCCACTTACGCATGTCACATTAGAATGGGTGAATATTTCCTGATCAAACAAATAGCAGAGGTTTCAAAATCTAACTTCTTATATTATTTATACACCTCTAGTATTAATGGCGGGCATGACGTCATTCTTGGTTTACGGAATATGTACAACGAACTAGATACCAAAGTTACAAACTAATTTCATGATAACAAATTAAATTTGTCGCCGTTTCTGCGCAGACGTATTCAGATCTCACGGAATTACGGATAATACGGAAATATTTCATCGAAGCAGCGCGTTAGTCCTGTGTAATTACAAATAAGAAAACATTCCTTAGAAATTTGCTAAAAAAACTTATGTTGTTTACGCTTCATGTTTGATACTGGCACAGAAAAAAATCTTAAATATGTAATTACGAAGAATGCACTCTTAACATAGCGAACGATTATAGACCTAAAACGTCAGTTTGCCAATGGTCTTTAAAGTTTCAACGAAATTTACGTTTTCACAATTCGACAAAGGTGCCGTAAAAATAACTAGCCCGCATGCGGGTATATCTAAAATCGTCAAAGAATTGAAATTTATTCGTGAGAGTGAACCAGTAAAGTGAATTAACGTGCGGCCATATACAACGATAGACACTTAATTACACTTAAATAGGTTAGAAGTAAACTAATTTGCAACACATCGCTTTGTGATGACATGGTGCGGTTCTACTAGTACCTAGATTGAATTTGTATCAATCATTTGTGTTGTTCGGTGGAACAACTAGTTCTATGGCAATTTTCGACAGTCGCTTCGCCTTAATACAAAAACTACTTTCTCCGATAGTGGCGCAAGAATAACATGTAAGTGAATCTAATCTAATGGTTCAACACTGGACAATAATGATTCGTACTTTCTGTGAATCTGGAAGCGTTGAATACAAACAAAACCAGTGTTCAATACCGAATACTTTGCTCTCTATTATGTGTTTGTCAGTGAAACGAATAGTGGTCGACGGGTAGAACGCCTCACTCCCGATCCGAAACTCCTGTGTTCGAATCCTGCGTTTGGCGTGGCACGAACTTCCCAATTCCTGAATTAGGCGCGAGTACTGGTTAGTATCAGAGGAAGCAGTCATCGAGAGAGATTGATATAAATTGTGAACTAAGTAAGTGCAAAATATATTATTACACAGCACATTCTGTTATCCACATACCAGCCATACATTCCATTCAAAATGGGCCACACAAATACAGTAAAACCTCACTTCAAGACCACCTCGATAATAAGACCACCTCAATATTAATAACACAATTTTGAAGTCCATTAATTTGAACTGTTAACTCTTTTTCAACCTCAATAATAAGACCACCTCAATAACAATACCATTTTAAGAGTCCCAAAGGCGGTCTTTTTATTGAGGTTTTACTGTATTATATTAAGTGCAAGAATGTTTTCATATTAAATCGTTCTATGTTTCCAGGAATCATGTAAAAAATTGGTCAGAAGTGTATATTTGATAGATTCGTCAACCGATACTGTCAAAGCTATGAATAAAATTATCTTCGAGTGAAATAAAGCAGATGTTTGTAAACTGTAAAATGTAATCATTTACAGAGTTCACCGTTTTAATCTAGATATATCAGAAGCTGTCTTGTGAATGCTAGAGACATATTAGTTAGGCCACATCAAGTTCTATCTATGCTTATCCTTAGGTTCATGTCATTTTCGAAACCTACCTACCAGGTAGAATACAACAAACGAAGAGCCGATATTTTTCTTATCTTTTGTATCTACAACATCTTGGTACCAACGAACAAAGTCATTTTACATCAAGACAAAAATACAACAACAAAAAACCGAACAAACAAACTGCGAGTTAAAAAAACATGTACCAATTAAATGTCTAGATTGTGTTCACCTTTTGAACATGGTCATTGGCTCTATATGTATGTATTGTTTAATTGTATGTATATGTTCTTCTCTGTTAATCAATTCCGCCTAGTAGAGGGCAATGATCTGTAAAAGTTATGCCTAATAAACGGAATTGAATTAAAATTAATTAAATTAATTGAGTTGATTAATTAAATTAATTAAATAACCAGACACATTGCTATCGGCTAAATGGACAATGCCGTTATCCTTTTACACCATTACCGGGGATTTTGGACATTTCAGTTTTGTTTTTGTTTGATCAAACCGCCGAAATCTATCCCCTGAGAGGACACTAAACACATATCCAATATTGGTCTGGCCTAACTGTGATATCGTGCGATTAACTAGAACATAAAACACACACTTCATCCATCTAATTACTATGCTATCATGATAACTCATATTTTGTGTAGCAAGTTTCTGAGAGGTCTACTAAAACACAAATGGATTTTCTCAGAATCATTGAATTTAATACTGAAAACATATTCATTTTCCGAATTGAACGAGTTTCATAAATCCTCATAAAGAAAATTATGAACTGGTAAATATTGCGGCTAGAGTAGTGGTAAAAACATTGATCTATATTTGGTTGTACGAAACCCTTTTTGCTTTATTTTTGTAGTACTCAAGTATTATAAGTACACTTATATATAATATGCATTGAAAACATGTGATATAGAATCATATATTCAAACGTTTAAGTGAATATGAGTGAATGAAAAATAACGATGAGTGTTACTTTAATATCGCAATATTTAGTACTAATGTGTTTCATATAAAAGAAAGATTCACCGAAACGACACACCCGTTTCTCTTAACATTTTCTAGTTTGAATAATTGTTATTGAAGAATTTGTGTGACAATCATATTATTCTGAGTATGAATGTTTTTCTAAACCTCGCATGTATTGCGTACAGTAAAAGAAACGGACGGACGAACGAACGAACGCAGGGACAGAAGAACGAAAGAACGAAAGGACGGAAGAACGAAATGTCGGCAGTTCGGACCGAAGAACGAATGAAGGAAGGAAAGAACAAATGCATATTACGATGTCCCACCTACTAACCTGCTAAGTGCCATATATGGCCACGGCCATAAAATCACGTGCTTGTGTTACGTGATGACTTGGACATAAACTTACATCGTCGTCCCAGTGGGAATAAATGACTCAATGTCTGCTTGTTGTCTTCAAACTGGCCTGCTGTCGTGTAGTTCAAAGTTAGGCCAAGTTTCCATTATATATGTGCATAGAACAGTTTCCATAATTATAGTCCATGGTAAAATGTTATGTTCTACAACAGTTAGCGTTAAGAATTAACAATAACGAGTGTAAAGTTTTAACTGAATATTTTTTCTGTGCTATGCAGGTGTATCAATCACGTGACGCTCCTGGCAATGAGACGCACAAGAATAATTTAGCATATCAAAATATTAAATTGTACATAGTTTATTGCCCAGTATCGCTAGACGCCTGGTGAAACGACAAATGTAGTGACTGAACGTATACTTAATTGAATGGCAGATCAGTTTGGACCAGACGGCAAGTATGGTGGAACATTAAAGATGTATCCGGCTCATCTGAACATAAAATGTTTGAATTGGCTTCATCCAGTATTGTTGTTACATTGGCTAAAACATCTCTAATAAGAGGCATTGCAATGTATAACCAATTGAAAATACGTTTAGCCATATTACTTACAGACAAAACTTGTAAAATAGCCTGATTGTTAAAAACCTTGTGACTTGTGAAAGATGTACAAACATCAACACATACGGATCAATTCATAAAGCATTCTTTCTTTGTTAATGCATGTTTATTGATGTTTTAACTATAGGAAATATATGTTTCATGTTTGTATAGGTAAACAAAAAAGGAACACAAAAATGAGCATAATCTATCTTTCAGGAATTCCAAGAACGGATTACCCGAAGTGGTAGGGATGTATATGAGTTTTGAATCCACTATGAAATTATAAGCATGGAGAAAGATTACCTGAGAATATCATTATCGTTATTGACGCCCAAAACTTGTGTAAAAATGTGTGTTTAATTAGGTATGTAACCATAGATTGCACTTATATAAACGATGTTACATCTGTACTCAGCCATTACAAGTGTTCTTATATGCGTTAAACAGAATCACAGCAATATGCGATAAAAGAAATGGAAGGTTTATGTGATAAACACATTCACATTTCACAGAATGTGTGAGTGAAATTGTAATATATTATCTGCAAATGTTTTGAAAGTTTTTGTCGTTTTTTTCTAAAAAAATGTACGTTTCATGGATTATCCAACAATACACCACGGAAAACCGGATGTCTCTATCGTTAAAACCTGGGTCATTAATTTTGCTTATTTTAAACAAAGCGTTCTGTGCCGACAGACTGACAGTAAACATTCACGAATACCAGTGCTAGTAACTTGGCGACTGTATTCACGTGGTCTGTGCTATATAAATTAAACATCGCAGAAAATGTCGACAAATAATTCACGAGGGCCGACGCTCCTTTATTGCCCTGAGTGAACAATAAACATAATTTTATAATTTCTGTGCAACTAATCCTACATTTATTGCATATTCTATCATTATACCACATATCTGTCCCGAGTTTTGCTGAAACAAGCAGTACATGGGCAAACGTTGGAACGATTTATTCATCTCTGATTATAATGCGAGGTTTATTATCATGGAAATTCGAAATAAAATAACGTTTGGGCACATGGGGATCTGTCCAGAACAGTTATAGTGAAAACATTCAAATATCGATATGTCACATGAACGAAAGCCCATTAAAAGGAATTCATTTAATATTGTAAGATTTCAAAAATATATCAAATTATATAAATATAACTACTGTCATGACTTGTACTATTGTTCATAAATATGACTACTGTCATGACTTGTGCTATAGTTCATAAATATAACTACTGTCATCACTTGTACTATTGTTCATAAATACAATTACTGTCATTAAAACAAATTAAAACTCATCTGAATATGATATTGAAATATGAATCATTACAGAAATAAATCACATGCAATACAAAGTGTAAATGCATATTGTAAAATATTTAGTAACTCTACGGTGTCTTTTAAATTACCCTTCGTTTCTGCATGTTGTTTGGTTATATAGAATACATAATCGCATTTTCAGTCGCAGACGTATATTTAAAGGTATTCACTTGAAAATATACGTGCAACAAGAATCTATGACAATTTGGTTTAATGGGAACCAGACCAGACGTTGTGGTGTTTCATGTAATATTAATTACGGCAAGAACACAACGATCTGACCTAGAAAGAATAAAATGAATATATTACATATAAATGTAATGGCACTGTTCCGCTTACACATGCATATAAAATACTACTAAGTGTTATATACAATTGTTCAAGGGTGCTACAGTGCGTATTTTCCACGCGTTGTAAAAAATGATGCTACCTTAAAAGAGATGAGTTGTCTGCCATTTGTACGCAATGCACTATATAACGACCAAAACCAGGAATGTGGCGGGCAGCATCGAACGCAATGTTTGCCTGCTTGTATTTAGTGACCGGTATTATAATTAATCACAAAATGTAATTAAACGGTGGAAATAGTTGTCCACACCAGACATGACGTTGACAAAACACAATAAAATTCACGTAAAAATACTGCTCAGTATCGAAACCAGTATTAACCTGACACTTTTGTCTGAGAGTGTGATTGATATAGACACTGTGTGTGCAGACTAATTGCTGCATTCTTTCTATGATAGTTTCCAGATAACTTGGCTAAAACATATCTAACTGTTCACCACTTCATAATCGTCACTCTAATCAATCCCGTACAGTGGACGGAGCGATGACCGCCAGATGGCACTAGGAGGCGAACGGCCCAGTGGTTCTTATATAATTCTTACACCATCACAGTATGCAAATTACTTGATAGATTGCAAATGTGCTAGGGATATCTTCTAAAACAAATGGTACAAACACAGGAATGTTATCAAAAACAGTATTCAGTATCTAATAGCATCAGTTACTATCCCCTACCTACACATACAAAGAACTCGCGGACTTGGTCAATGGACAAGTAAGAAATGATCAGTATTTAAGCGGAAGCATGTTACAGAATATTATTTCAAAAGTGATGTTTTCAGATGTATTTCTTCTTCTTTTTAGACAACTCAAACAGAGAAAATGTTTGCACAATCTATTTTATGGTTCTGAAATAAACCAAAATATTACATTTGCAAATACTGGAATCCGTTGCATCCATGGATTGATAATGATACAGTCGGACCACGTTTATTCGATCTTATATGCGAATACTTGGTATAAAAAGTTCGGACCCGATGAATTCGAATGAACGAGGTTCGACTGTACGTCGATTTTTTAGTCAATATAATACTGCGATTAGATTTAAATAAGTTTGATATTGCTTTTGTACACTATCATATCTTTAACAAACGCGTATGTATATTAACCACACCATATAGTCAGATGAAGTAAATGGGGGAGCGCCTCACCCTGACCCGAGGATCGTGGGTTCGAATTTCGCCTTGGGCAAGGTTGCACAGCAAACTTTAAAACTCCTGAATGAGGCTCGAATCCTAGTACGTAACACCAAGCCGCTGTCATTGGGAGCGAAGAATATAACTTAATAGCTTACATCACAATCGATATAAAATAAGTTTTAAGTATCACCGGGTATAGTATTACCCTCCTTGGTATTATATTATGTTATTTTTATTGATCAATAATACAGAGTATACATAATGAAATCTAAAGCACTCAGAATTCTGTGATAAAATATTTGGTATGCCAAAATATGATGGCATGATTACATTGCAATTTTATCTACATAACACTAAAAACTTATAGTCTCAAATGCATAGATATTACAACATAAACCATATAAACAACGAGTAGTTTAATTAAATATTTTGAGGAAACACTGATTAGTTCTTAGATGTAGGCCTCCATAAACAATTATATGTCACTGATTGTTTCTGATGGCAAACTATAATAATCACCATAATAATTGAATAGGAAAACTCGTAAATAATATTACAGCTTTTATATTGCATTAAAAGTGAACCAGTTTAAATTAAAAGTGTTGTTCTGGCGATGATTCAACACACTATTGAATGAAATGAGTAATTCATAACTATGTGAAATAATGTTTTGCATGTCACTCACACTATTGATTCATTATTAAAACTTTTAATGATCTCATACCGCCAATATTATATTTCCAATTTTATGAAATGCATTGTTGTATTAAGACAGGGCCTATGTTACTCACCTTGGGGTACTTTCATTGTTCGTCATCTCTAACTTTTGTTACAGGGCTTATTACTAATCGACATGAACAATTAGATCCATTAACGATATAATGAATCATACTGCCGTTGTAGCTATATCGTATTGAATAGTCGGAAAATAAAAATATCCACGACATCATTAATTCAAACTGCCAATCATTTCGCTTCCTGATCAGACAAAGTAATCAGCGTCCGAATAGAGAGAACTTCGAGTTCCAGTTTAGTTATTGATTTCATACAAGTTACAATAACAGAAACACCAACATCAGAAATCATGCAAATTGAAAACTATAATTACGGTCTTTACTTGATTCGCTACGTAAAAATCTTGGATGTAATGAGACGACTTAGCGTTCAACTTGTCACCTGGAGAATGAAAACTTCACAATATTGTTTAGTGGGGGGTCTATCATACTGGGCTCAAGCTTACCACTGTTTTGATACAATAAAACCGATTGATTTATTGCACATTTGTATTAATACTCTATCGTCAACACAACACAATATGGGATTTCCCGGTGGCAAGGATTAACAAATTCAAACCCACAACACAAAAGTAGGGCAAATGCAAAGGAGCAAAGCCAGAGACTGTATTATCACAAAGGTAACAGAAATAAAAACATGTTTTTATCCTAAAAAATGTTTTTTAATCTTTAGTGATAAACTCACATTTCTGGTGGATAAGCATGGCCTATTTATGAAAGCAATTTATCAATGAAAATAAATAGAACAAGTTTAATCCTTTACATATTTGACACACTAATTATGAAGAAGTTTATTTAAGCAAGACAAAGTTCATGTGGGTAAACAATTCACAGAGGTGGCAAATGACTGAAAGGATATAATGACAAATTTGTAATCGGTTTAACTCGGTTGTTGATCAAAACGTTATTTCGATTTCAGAAAAAAAGCTTTAAGAAGTATACTCAAAGCCATTAAACACGCAACCGAAAATTGTCTGCTTCAAAAAACTTATTGAAACATGAAATTATTGCTCCACAGTTTCAATACATTTTGAATAATATTTTAAACATTGGTAACAATTGGTAGCTTTTAACACAATGTACAAAATGAAGCCTTATTAAAACAGTCGCGTTTTACTGAACACCAGTATATATATTTTACACGAACAGTGCACTGACTGCAGACGATTCTGAAAACAGAAAGAAAGAAAAAGTAACGGAAATTGTTCGACAATCGTCGTATTGGAAACCGCAGTCAAGTGTTTGTGGAGAAACATCAAAGCTGGAGGAATGTATTCTTAGTCCTACTCTTTGATAAATGAGATATGAAAATACATACATCTTCATGTTAATTCATTTGTTGTAGCTGAGAGATCTTCAATTTATCTTGTCTACAGTTTTGATGAATGTAAAATTAATCAGAGCCTATTGTATTTAATACTGAGATATCAAAATGCACCATGCAGGTAGTTGAACGGAAAATCATTTTATTGAATTGAACGCTGGTTTCTATTTACATGAAAATGCTATCTCTTAACATCCAACTGCCATCTCTTGGTTGTTTCTCAGTTTGATGCTAACGTTCTAGTGTATCGCACCTTGACGAATATCAGTTTGATATAAAGTTTAATGAGATTCAGTAGCTAAGTAAAAATCCATCATATCTTTTATTGAATCCATCAAACGTGGAGATTTAGAAATCTATCATTATTTCGTCGTTATGTAATCGTTTTTACGTTTATTATTAGTACCCATGGAAGTGATAAATGATACCGACAATAGAACGCTTACCATAACAAATTACCAGTCTAACAAAATTATTTCAACAGCGAAATCTATTCACGCTCTATCATGTAAGGAATATTGATAAATAGATTTCGAACGGGGCGACGTTTTTACTCACATGATACTTGCCTTTCCCACAAAAATACCACCATCTCATACTTGTTAACAAACTAACATTATATCGCTTAATTTTGCCACATGCTTGCAAAAATATGTACAAAACGCAGCGAACTTCTCTGGTGAATATACCGCAAACTGAATGTTTTATCCCAAAGGGACAATTTCTCCTGCCAAGGTACCCATGATTTATATTAATGTCTCCAGGAATCCAAATTTAACAGAAACCACACATCCAAAATCAATTAGTTATACATACTAAATTCACACTACATGATTAGAGACCGCGCAAATGTTATTACGGAATAAAACTAATTTTATTTTACCTCAGAAAGACGTTTGTACCAATATTTAAGAGGAAGATCGACATTGGTAATACAATTTGAGATTCACCAGCCGCAGAAATTTGACGCATTTTATGAAAACTTTAGCGGAGAGTTGGGTGCTACGTACAGTCGTTTTGATATGGGTCTAAGTTCTCTTTTGGCGTGAATATTTGCGTAAATATCTATAAAACGGTTTAATACAAAATAATTGTGGATCGACAAAGTTTGAATCACAGTAATATGACAGCTGACAGCCACATGTCTGTGAGTAAGAAATTCAATATGTCGTTAACGTGATATGTGTATATATACACAATTATTATTGTTTGGACAAATAATTATATATGTATGTATATCATACAGTTTATACGAATCACGTACATTCATAAAGTGCATTTTTATTTCTACTGATTGTTACAAGCCCAGTATTTGAACCTAATCAACGTTCAACATTTATGTGTTTTTTTTATTCTTTCGGCGCTTATCACGTGTACTTCAATACGTATTGTATATATGTGACATATAAGCCCGTTGGGTCGGGTGTTTTGTATCGCTACTTGTATAGGGTGTATGAACACGAGTATAAATGGAGAGGTGTTGTCGTGGATTTAATCCCCTTAAACATAACGACCACACATCTTCATAAAACACAAACATCCGAACTAGTTTTCCAAGTAGATAACTCAAAATAGATTCAAATAATCAGTATGCACCCCTTACAATCTTGTATAGATAATCTGGTACGCCAGCAACAAGTGTTAGGTGCATATCGGGTACTAGGTCAGTATTCAAACATGTACACTTACATCGAGCATATAAACAATCGAGCAAAAAAAGAATATTCCCATCAATAACAAGGATAACACCAGGAACCTTAGTCACAAACATTTTAAAACTGAAACTTAGACTCAGACTGCAACTTCGCATTGTTATATTTACCAGCCTTTCGTTTTCATTAGATCGAAACAGACGCAAGTTTGTCTGAATAGTTGTGTTAACGTCAGACTTTTGCCATTTTTTATTAAAATATATTGCATTATAACAACGTAGGAGAAAAAAGAACAGCCTTAAATATTTGTGAATAAGCCCCCCCCCCCAAACCCCCCCAAAAACCAACAAAAAACAAAACAAAAAAACCTAGCTTTAATAAGTTCATTTTGTTGCGACTTGCTGTAGTTTACTATATCATACCTTTTAGATTTTTTAAAAATTTGCTTTATATTACAACACATACATCTGGTTCACCACCCTTGCTTAAAGTAAATCCTCACTTATACCACCTCGAAAATTTACACCATGCAGTACATTGATAAAACCGTATTTTCTTGAAACAGTTTTTACAATGTTCTCTTCAATAATCAATCCCAATTATCAGACCACCTTACGACTAAGACCGACTAATTTCGGAACCAGTTGTAATTGTAATGGTTTAATTATTAACGCTCACTGTGTAAGATTGAAAAAGACTGAGTAAACAATGTCAATTAAGTTTGTCTGATGAAATATTTAAGCTGATACGAAACGCGTCGATTTTGTCTTCTTTTTTCCCTTATTGCGTATAAGATTGTACAAGTTATGCTTTCTTGTTACTGTCGCTGTTGACTAATATCTATAAACCCAATTTCAAATAAATTAATTACATTGCGAACATCAGTCGGTGTCACAATCTCACAAAAAGAAGATTTATAGCATTTTAAACAAATCCGATGGCTTGTTTTACTGCACTATTGTCAGAGCCATCACAAATATTTCACATCACACTGTCAATAACGGAAGCTATGAGTTCTTCAATTCCCTGGTATAATTTCGCTAACACCTGTTTATAGCATTATTTCCGCAGACATTTGCGTGTATCATTGTAATATAAATATCAAAATGCATCAAAAGTATTCTACAAATGGATAAATATTCACTTCTATTTGCCAAAATAGAAAATTAAATCACATTGACAACTCAACATTTCTCGCCAAGTTTTTGTTGTTGGGTCGTAGGTGTATCATTTCAATTTAATCAAATTTGACACCGAAGAAACGGTAACCTTGAGACGTAATAATACTCTCGTCAGTTGTCTTAATTATACACAAATAAGAATTCAATACTATCCAGTTATTATGTCTGGTGACGGATATACATATAAGTGTCGTTGCAAAGGAGGAGAAACAAACACTACAACTTCATAATCTTGTCATTTCAAACGTAACGTAGATTTAAGTTCTAAAGAACTACAACACAAAATTTTACGCGGATTTGTATGTTGCGCTGTTTTTCAAAATAAGTTTATGTTCAGAACGTATTTTCACAGACTTCTGATAAAATGATTGAACTTGATGGGGTAGCTTTTAAAGTTACTGAGCAACGTGAAAGATTATTAGTTAGTAGTTTGAAATTTTGACTTCTTATATCGAAAGTAAATTAGCATTGCTATGGGATTTACAACTTCTTCTGTAAGTGACGTCATTTCAGGAAAACGCAACATGCGATGTCATTATTTGCAAGAAGGAAACAATATTTACTCCATGTGGTTACTTTGTGTTCATAATGCCATATTGGGCAAATATTGCTTAGTGTCAGTACATGGTGACGTCACTTAAAGAAGAGGTTGGAAATCGTGCAGCGGCGCTCAAATACTCTAATAAAAAAATTAATATGTAGAAGTGAAAGCTTTCTCTCCCATTCATTCAGAGGTAGAAACATTCTCCGAATAACAGGAAACTTACAAATAACAGTGTTTGACGTTTTTGCAACACTTAAGCTGAAAGAAGACGACAACAACAACAATAACTTGCGATAAAATGGAATTATGCTGTTACTAAATAACTAGAAATCAAGCATTATTTCAAGATACAGACACTTTACATCGACGTATAAAGAAGGGAAATATATTCACTAACTAAGACAGATGTCCAAATATGACAGTCAATAAGCGACAGACGAGTTTAACATTCTTAGCAACAGAAACAACATTGGAATGATATAAATCAACAACTGTGTATAACTAGCTGTCCTCTTTGTTAACAGCATCGGACGCCACGGAAATTCCAGCAAATACCTTCTGCAAACATGTTCAGGGATACATAATCCGAACGTTCTAGTAAAGTCAACAAGGCTTTGCTGTGTCCGAGACCTTTGTTTGACAAATTACCATACTGTCAACATTAGACACTTAACTGATAAACAAATCATAAAGTACACGTAGCTCCGACACTATTGATTCATTTTCTGATTCATACATAAAGCATGCTTCGAATAGCAGGTTTGAGGAAAAATAAGATTAGTATCAGTTTAATGTATCGTTCTGTTCCTTTCATCCATCGAGCAAACAGATATCGTATATCTACAGGAATGATCGGTGTGTTGCTGAATCACACAATGTATAGTTTCTGCGGCATCATAAAAACTGTCACTGAATTCAGTAAATTCAGTTAAAGCAATAAAAGAGTTTAGAATAGTTCATTTCCTGACGTATTGACAACTTGCATATGAATGCGTATGTTTAATTTGTTTAAACGAGAAAATTATATGAATGCAATTCTTTGCTAAATCTATTGAATGATAAATCTAAATTTAAAGTGCCTAAGTTGGTAATATGATATTTTTCTAAAGTTTAATCGATAACGAAACAGTTTTAACGATTACTTTAAGTACATGAAACGAAATAACACAGATTCAATTTCCATACAATAAGACTGGTGCTCCAGAAGTATGCATAGTTTATGCTTTATTTTGTTCGTTTCAATATTTTTCTGCATACAGTTCTGATATTCAGTATCCTAGATTTAATTTTGCTTCATCGGGTTAACCGCCATGTTTAAACATTTATTCGTTTAGTTACACATGGCGGTCTGTTGACTTAACCAGTTTTCCTGGAAATAATTATCAACTGATACTAACGTGTCCTTCCACAAGCAGCTGGTATCTACCTAACATGAGTCAGAAGTAAAGTACACATATCTGTCTCTGTGACCACATGTCACAGAAGGACATGCACTGCACCACCCGGGACTCTTACCTAGGACCTCCCTGGTGACATTCAAGCTCTCTACCAACACAGCTATCTGGTATTTCCTAGAGTTTGTACTTTAACGCTTTTGATGATATGCGCATAACCTATTTTGTGTACCGTTAAGTTCGCCTCTCCATTGCACATCTACCATGTGTGTGTACCGTTAAGTTCGCCTCTCCATTGCACATCTACCATGTGTGTGTACCGTTAAGTTCGCCTCTCCATTGCACATTTACCATGTGTGTGTACCGTTAAGTTCGCCTCTCCATTGCACATTTACCATGTGTGTGGACGAGTTATTATTTGCTAGACAATTTAATTGCATATAATACATATATTAGTAACATAACTAGCGAATAATGGATCGTTTTTACAACAAAAGCTAAGGGTCTCTCGCTTACCAATGTTTCTATTATGTCAATAACAACATTTATGTTTTCTAAGCGTGCAGTTATGCTTCCAAAGACCTCAGAATATAAAAGCTTTTAATGGATTACTGTCTAAGAGATATAATTAAGTCGGCATAATGATGAAGTCGTTATTTCAAAGATGAAATATGAGTATGAATATCGAGCAATTATTGACATAAGAGACAATAAATCATAAAGGAAATTGCCCTCTGAGTTATAGACCAGCGCTTTTGATTCATGAAAAAACGGGCGTGTAGAGCACATTAGCCTGGAATGCACGCACAGCGTACACTGACTACGGTATGCTGAAGACTGCAAAGATCAGATATAAGCCTTGATAAGCAACATGATCTAAATTAGATGGAAAGTTTTGAAGTTAAACAACGCAAGATATCAGAACACGGCTAGCTGAGCGATCACACTGCATTAAACATAATCAATAACTTAATACATATATATGCATGCAAAAAAAACCCCACATATATCCCACCCACACGTTTGCATGTCCGCTTGTACTTTATGTAGGGTGACTGTGCATTTTGTAATCGGCATTACCTGCTCGACTTCGATATACATTTTTGGAACCTTTATTCTGCCGAATTATCAAATAATTAAGGAAAGAAGGAAGCGACTATGGGTTTCTAATTAAAATAATTATAATCACGAAAAAGAGTGGTCATATAAGGTCACATCAAGTAAGTTAACAAGTAAAGTTCATCTGTAACCATAGTAATGCTATGCCAGAACCATAGACCGCAAATAAAATTCTTTAAGTAGTACCTCCAAATATTTCACCACATAACAGAACGAAGCAATTGCAAAAATGCATTTGGTTCTTCTGAAATGTGAAGGTTACAAAAACACAAAAGCTACTTGAATTTATGGGTTAAACTCTTTGGAAATTGAGAACCGCAAAACACTTCCAACTTCAAAGCGTTTTTGACATATTGGAAAATTACATTCATTTGTTTAATGTGCTACAAGATACAACTTAGTGCACTGACAGAGATGATAGACGACAACATGCGTCGAACGCTCAACCCTACAAATGAAGCCTGGAAAAAAAAACTTCAAACGATATTAATCATATTATATAATACAGTAATATTTATGTCAACAATGACAGTTAGCTGCTGGGCGTTATTTTGGCTTCTGTACATTTATCTTGATTAAACGCATACTTGTATGTTTTCATAATTTTCATTCATTTTGTTGTCATAATGTTTGTCTTGCACTCCAGTTATGATTCAAGAGAAATAAGAATATTAATAAAACCACGAGTGGAAAAATGGATAAAAGATACAAACCATTTATAACACTTATAAATGAATTAAAGGCGCGGATAACAAAATTAGGCATGGCTTTATGCATCCTTTATAACAGGGAAATACCGAACGTTGACGAAGCTATAATAATCATTATGATATAAGAAGCACTTTCAAGTGGATAATAAAGCTGCGGTGAAAGCGACGGAAAGTATGTAAACGGCAGTGGATACCAGATGTGCTCCCGAGACAGTGGGTGCCACGCGCTCGATAGATCGTGATATTTGTGTTTATGACCGAATGCAAGTCATTTGCACGCTGAGTATAAGCCATAGAATTGTACAAAAAATACAAATTACAGAAATATCTACGATTTTTTAGTTAACAGTTCCTGCGCCAAAACTGTACACGCATTTGTACCATCTAACATGAAATAGTGAATTAACATCGTCTCAAAAATTAATTTTGCTCTCATCTACTTTTTTGGTCATCATCACTTATATTAATATCCAAGTGCCAACAAGCTATCAACATGTCAAGAGCATAAATAAAACTATTAATGTTACATTAGTAAAAGGATTTCATTCATTTTTTGTTGCGTATTTGATATTTGAGCAAGCAATTAGCTGATACAATTGGTAATAACAACTTAGAAAATAAAACGATGACGATTCTCATACAAGCCAGCTTTATCTGAAAAAACGTGTGGATACCTGAAAACTTCTCTCGAAAACAAATCTTTGCTTGGTTAAAGATATTAACACAACAGTAATCATTAATATAATTTATCTAATGAAATGCAATTCCAGATTTCCAGTCATTACTAATAGTATTTTCGGATGAAATGTAATTCAATTTAATACAATTTCCAATCTCGATCTAATCTCATTTAAACAATCCATGTCTGAGGGAAAATGGCGAGTTTTGACCAGCTTACATCATGACAATGTGGTTGCATCTCTGAGAGGCACATAATTAAAATTACTGTATGCAGTCAGGCATGTTCTGTGATAGTGTTAGGCATTTAATGCTTGCTTAAACTCCAAGCATGCCTTGCTCTATCAAAAACACGATCAAGACCATAAATCCACATAAAAACAGCGGTCCAGAACTGGCATAACCTATTAAACCTCACGAGCAGATTTGCGGTAAACCCGAAACACATTTGCCTGTTTTGTTGATAATTCCCCACATTACAAACGATAATGATGGACCATCGGCACAAAAGGTTGGGCTTTTTTAATGTTATCTTTTTCTGCACGGATCGATTCATAAAGATACAGCGAATTCCGTTTATTATGTTATAATGGATAATCATGGCGGCTGATTATGGCAAATTTCTCTGTTTTGTCGATGGAAACGAACGAGATATTTTATTCAATCGGAAGACCTGGGATTTCTTCGGCATTATCACATCTGATTGTTCCTGAACAGTTTTCTTTACTGTTTGGAATTCATTAACGGAACTTGATTTTTAGGACCGATACGTTAAGACATGACAAACTTGAAAATATTTGCAAACAAGACGGAGAGCGTTATATCAAATTGAAGACTTCTCTTGGGACAATTACAAAACTTCCTTCAATAATTCTGTCGATTCAACAATGCTAATTGATGAATAATAGTACTGAGGGATACAAATTAGATTGCCGAACATGTGCTCAATGAGTACAGGGGAGCTATTCATCAAAACTGTCTGTTAATAAATGTGGCTGCTGGAATGTTACAATGGGTGCCTGTTTCTGCATTTCAGAGCTCAAGAAAATGAAACTAATTATCTGGCATTACGTAAAATGGACATAGTCGTAATAGCTTTTATATTTTAAATACGGACGTCACGCGATCTAGAAATTTGGAATCGACAGCGCTATAAAAGCAATCTCCGCTTAATTTTTTCAACAGCCATGCAATTATAATACGAGCTTTTCTTGTGTAAAAACTGATTCTTTTTCTCTAGATCTTTGAATATTTTATTTCCTAGGTAACAATTGTCAGGTAGGTGACATGCAGAAACATGTCTTTTTATGTCTCGTTTTCGTAGGTGGCTTGTCCGTCATTTTTCTGTCAAAAAGTTGGTTTTAATATTTTCAGTTTATTCACTGTCACATATTAAAGGATTCATTTCTCATTTTATACTCTTTTATAAATAAAGGAATCACGGGTAAACCCAGCGAACTGATTCAAGACGTTCTGTGCATTGTTATCTTGTATGATAGGGAATATTTCAGACGTGAGCTTAATCCAACACAGATGTCGGAAGTCTATCATAGTACAGGAAAAAAGACAAGCTCGAAGCTGAGGTTGGAAACATCACAAGAGGCTATGTAGAATTCTTAACAGTCTTGATGTCAACAAGATATCAAAAACTGAATCTGATAAATGATGAAATGTAACAGTTAGTTTGAATATCTGCCAACTGTGCTTTCTTTCTGTAGCTTCTTAGCGTTCCAAATTGTAGATATCGTAAGCTAGTATAAACTATATATTGTACATTGTATATTACCAAAATTACACTGGATGACAGAGCATGTGACCAGGAAGACTTGGGTACAACAAGATTGTGACCAGGAAGACTAGGGTACAACACGATTGTGACCAGGAAGACTTGGGTACAACAAGATTGTGACCAGGAAGACTTGGGTACAACAAGATTGTGACCAGGAATACTTGGGTACAACAAGATTGTGACCAGCAAGACTTGGGTACAACAAGATTGTGACCAGGAAGACTTGGGTACAACAAGATTGTGACCAGGAAGACTTGGGTACAACAAGATTGTGACCAGGAAGACTAGGGTACAACAAGATTATGACCAGGAAGACTTGGGTACAACAAGATTGTGACCAGGAAGACTTGGGTGCAACAAGATTGTGACCAGGAAGACTTGGGTGCAACAAGATTGTGACCAGGAAGACTTGGGTGCAACAAGATTGTGACCAGGAAGACTTGTGTACAACAAGATTGTGACCAGGAAGACTAGGGTACAACAAGATGTTAGCAGAACGGTAATATATACCTTGTAACCCGACTGAAACAAGTTTTAAACCAATCAGTTACTTTACACTTAAGCAAGTCTACGTTTAGTGTGTATTTAAATGCAACAACAATTAAATCACCGAGGTATGTTCTATTTTACAAGTTAAATTTCTGTATCATTTTTTCTGTGTTTCTGTGTACGGCTGCCAAATCATAGTTGGATCCGTTGTAATACCACTGTAGTGGTGATTTCATCTTCACAGCATGTCATTGCTTGATTAATATAACATAATTTTACGTTCCAAACATATCAATCTGAGGGCCACGCAGACATGCCTCGTATTAAAGATATGTTAACACATTAACTGACGAGATAGATGGTTTGAAAATGGGGACATACGTGGCGTTCTTAGACCTAGAATGGTAAACATACATTTTTTTACTTCGTAGAATTACTATTGTTGTTGTATGCCGCGGGTATACTAAACGTATCCTACTTATCATCAATGTTTGTTACCATACACCATTACTCTTATGATGTCTGTATGCTGATTATTCAAGTTTATTGACAATAACAACATTTAATAATAAATTTAGGGCGCTTGTAGAGGGTTATATAATTTGTAGTCATGAGGAATATACAGGTAGATAAAAGTCAAAGAAGCACACCTTGGAAAGCAGTATATGTATTCATATTTATGTTGCGGTTTATTTAAGCTATACTGCGATAAAATAATAAAGTTTACTTGAACCACTCTCAAGTCCGGTTCTTGGATAGAACCGATTGTAGTCTTATGAGAAGGCGTTGTGTGACATTTTCAGGAGTCTAACCCACAACCTCCTGGTCAAGCGGTCGACAGCTTATCAACGATACAACCGTTTCCTTCAGCAAATTCAGCGAACAATTACAGTCGGACCTCGTTCGAAGTTATTTCGAATAATACGGGTTCGAATAACTCATTTCAATTCGACGTGCTTAAGAACATACATCGGGACCTGATATTTATTTCGGAATACACCAAGTATTCGGATACAAGGTTGTCGAATAAACGAGGTCCGACTGTATAGGTTTCGGTAGGGAATGACTAGACAGAATGATGGTAGTTTGTGCCATGTGGCGAAAACAGTCCAGCCTATGTGGCGCTAACAGTCCAGCCCATGTGGCGATAACAGTTCAGCCCATGTGGCGCTAACAGTCCAGGCCATGTGGCGCTAACAGTCCAGCCCATATGGCGCTAACAGTCCAGCCCGTGTGGCGATAACAGTCCAGCCCGTGTGGCGCTAACAGTCCAGGTCATATGGCGCTAACAGTCCAGCCCATATGGCGCTAACAGTCCAGCCCATGTGGCGATAACAGTTCAGCCCATGTGGCGCTAACAGTCCAGGCCATGTGGCGCTAACAGTCCAGCCCATATGGCGCTAACAGTCCAGCCCGTGTGGCGCTAACAGTCCAGGCCATGTGGCGCTAACAGTCCAGCCCATATGGCGCTAACAGTCCAGCCCGTGTGGCGCTAACAGTCCAGCCCATGTGGCGCTAACAGTCCAGCCCATATGGCGCTAACAGTCCAGCCCATATGGCGCTAACAGTCCAGCCCATATGGCGCTAACAGTCCAGCCCGTGTGGCGCTAACAGTCCAGCCCATATGGCGCTAACAGTCCAGCCCATATGGCGCTAACAGTCCAGCCCATATGGCGCTAACAGTCCAGCCCATGTGGCGCTAACAGTCCAGCCCATATGGCGCTAACAGTCCAGCCCGTGTGGTGCTTACAGTCCAGCCCATGTGGCGCTAACAGTCCAGCCCATATGGCGCTAACAGTCCAGCCCATGTGGCGATAACAGTTCAGCCCATGTGGCGCTAACAGTCCAGGCCATGTGGCGCTAACAGTCCAGGCCATGTGGCGCTAACAGTCCAGCCCGTATGGCGCTAACAGTCCAGGCCATGTGGCGCTAACAGTCAAGCCCATATGGCGCTAACAGTCCAGCCCGTGTGGCGCTAACAGTCCAGGCCATGTGGCGCTAACAGTCCAGCCCATATGGCGCTAACAGTCCAGCCCGTGTGGCGCTAACAGTCCAGCCCATATGGCGCTAACAGTCCAGCCCATATGGCGCTAACAGTCCAGCCCATATGGCGCTAACAGTCCAGCCCATATGGCGCTAACAGTCCAGCCCGTGTGGCGATAACAGTTCAGCCCATGTGGCGCTAACAGTCCAGGCCATGTGGCGCTAACAGTCCAGCCCATATGGCGCTAACAGTCCAGCCCATGTGGCGCTAACAGTCCAGCCCGTGTGGCGCTAACAGTCCAGCCCATATGGCGCTAACAGTCCAGTTTTCTATATCACAAAAAACGCGTCGTCCGCATTGGTTACATAAATTTCTGACGTGTATGTACAAGCAAGCCCGTTGTCTCGTAATCTTCGCATGACATGTCTCGTATTTCAAAACCTTAACTTCACTTATATGGATCAATTTGATGTTGTTAGACAAATCAGAATTGTAAAAGACAGAGCCCTGTTATGTTTCACTAGAAACATTTTATTATATCGCTAGTAAGCACAACAGAGAACTATGGGACAAAGTGAAGCTTTTAGGAATTCTTAACGGTACGAAATCACGCGAACTGATTCACATAAACATTAGACTATAAAAGCGATCAATACTTGAATTGTTTCGCACCCGGACCCCACGATAATCATTAATCAATGAAGGTGCGATTAAAACAATTTATTTATTGGCTCTAAAAAAAACACTTTCAGTAATTTAATACAATGTAATCTATTACATATACAAAACACAGAATGAACAAAAAATATCTAGCATGAAATTCCGCATAATTCTTTGATATCAAAGGCATATACCATAATTGCATACTCATATTCACCAGTAAAGAGGTGGACATGCATGCAATATATTTGATTACTTCACGGGACAAGCTTCTGTATGTGTTACATGGGATCAGTCGCCAATATATCTATTTCGGCGTAGCTTTATAACATTAATTTTGACGTACATTTTTGACCAACCAAATGTTGTCCTCGAAGCGGGCTTTTTAAAATCTGACCAATCATATCTGACACTAGAGGCACCAACTAAGATGTTCGACGCAATTTGAAGGTTAAGATTTATTGTGCAACATAAAAAATTGCCGAGATATTGCGATGCTGGTCACTCCAGATCCAAAATGGATTCCGGTAATTCCACCGAAAGTCAGTGGATTTCGGTAAGATAACGTATCCCTTATCGAAATGTTAACTAATTAGCGTCAATGTTACAAACGTTGTTCGGTCGAAGAGAAGTTGCTTTAGTGGTTAACGTAAGATTTGATTGGTTTGCAAAAAGCAAAACCATGTTAGTACGGCTGCGCCGAAAAAAGCAAACGACAGGCTGGAACCCAATCTACTGCAAGTGGTGTACCATGACATCAAACCTGTAATTACAGGAAGGCTTGAAATCATGTACTGTATATAGAACTACTGGTCAGAAGAGCTACCGAACCATTTTGTGCGGTAAGAATCTTCACCCCCTCACTGAGAAAGTGATCTCAAACGATGAACCTGATTTGTTTAGGTTAATACCAACATTTTCCGATGCTTCAATTCATTTCGATGATGAATATTAGGACTTACTGTAGTCAAAATCAACAAAAGATGTATCCAGTCGCTTTTTAACAACTATGCAAACTAGTACTGGCGGGTTAGCACTTTGACCAGTATATACAGTCGGGCCTCGTTCATTCGAATTCATCGAGTTCGAAATTTTATTTCGAATAATACATTGTTTCGAATAGCCCTTTTCAATTCGACGTGCACAAGAAGATACATCTGGACCTGATATTTATTTCGGATGATACCGAGTATTCGAATAGAAGGTTGTTGAATAAACGAGGTCCGACTGTATTACGTCAACTCTGTTCATTCCAAACAAACACAGACAAACAAAGACAACAATTGATAAATGAGACACAAATGGAAAATGTCCAGAAGAAATAAGAAACTTCTAAACCAACTTATGCCCCTGCCAAGGAAATATTGCATGACACTTGGAAGCAAAGACATCACGGCAAATAAGAAATGTTCAACGATGACATAACATATTTGTCTCCTTTATGTATTGTCGTGTTCCAAGCCAGAATTGGCCCAGGGTCACAATGGTTGGAGTTTATGGCAATTTTAACATAAATATTGTAATCAAACTAAACAATGACTAGACAATCTTGTTGTAGAACTTATTGGCTAATATAGACTGTAGGAAATGTCACAAATAAAGTGATTTATATTCAGTGATACATGAATTGGAAGTCACAACGTCCTGATCCGTTCTGCTCATGTAGCTTCTCCAATTCGTGGAAATCTATGAGTGGTGTTGTTTGTCAATATACTCCAGGCCATCGTCGTAATGTTGTTAACAAATATTTTTTTTATTTGAACAGTGCACATTGGAATTGGAATTGTTAAGTAAAAGTGTTTATTTATTATAGTGCCACCCCTACTTAAAGGGCCAGCCATTTCTATCTAATGAGACACCTACTTTTTGAGCACATTTACTTCCCGATTCATATCCTTTAATGTCAGGCACCAGACATGTAGGCGCACGGTAACCATTATGTAACTATCTGGTGGCTCACCAACCGGCCATATCAGAACGGACCCTTACCGGGATTCGAACCTTCGACCTTCCGCTACCAAGGCGGATGCCTTAACCACTCAGTCAAGAGAGACGTTGAAGTATGAAATATAGAATAAATATAGCCCAACATCATATTGTGTTGACATCATTGGAATGTTAGTCACCTTCGATTATGATACTTGTACCCAACTAAAAGACTGTTGTTTCAATGGCTTCAATCTGTTGGTTATGTAATATTTAAAATAGCTTACATAATCTCATTTAGTTTAAACATAAACTGATTACTTATAGATCGGCAATATGATTGTGTGAATCGATCTATTTATTCCTCGAATACAAACTAGATAGAGCATGAACTTAATCCGTAGATCAATAGATTATTACTACCAAGTGCAATATCTCATAAAAACATAATGAAACTAATATAGAGTTAATAACCAAACGGTGTAAGCGCGGCTGTGAAATATAATGAATATCAACTAGATACAGACGCCTTTAAACAGACACTGGGGTATTAAATGCTATTATAATATGTGTAACTAATTTCTTGAATCGTTTACTCAACGATGGCATTTATATCTTTGTCTGGCGCTTCAGAATAAAAACAAAATTGTGTTCGCAGCTAAATCCTGTTTTCTGTGGTGGGCTGCACGTATAGACATATATTACAACTGCACTATTAAGTACACATCGCAATCTTATACAAACAAAATCGCGTTCTTTTATAGTGGTCATTCAAAATAGGTAGACACTAGGTTCGAACAAGCGCATGTTCTTATGTTTGTGTCCCCTTTGTTAATACTAACATGTCCCCTTTGTTAATACTAACATGTCCCCTTTGTTAATACTAACATATCCCCTTTGTTAATACTAACATGTCCCCTTTGTTAATACTAACATGTCCCCTTTGTTAACACTAACATGTCCCCTTTGTTAACACTAACATGTCCCATTTGTTAACACTAACATGTCCCCTTTGTTAATACTAACATATCCCCTGTGTTAATACTAACATGTCCCCTTTGTTAATACTAACTTGTCCCCTTTGTTAACACTAACATGTCCCCTTTGTTAACACTTAACCTATCCCCTTTGTTAACACTAACATGTCCCCTTTGTTAACACTAACATGTCCCCTTTGTTAACACTAACATGTCCCCTTTGTTAATACTAACATATCCCCTTTGTTAATACTAACATGTCCCCTTTGTTAATACTAACATGTCCCCTTTGTTAATACTAACATGTCCCCTTTGTTAACACTAACATGTCCCCTTTGTTAATACTAACATGTATGTATGATTGTTCATGTCTTCTTGTGCTGTTTGGATGGTTAAATGCATTATATATGTGATAACTCCTGCTCGACTTCTTCATTCATTTTTATATTATAACCAATCTATTTCGATATTACTCTTACTATGCATTAACCGTTAAGTGTAAAATAATACCGACACAAACTTTAATGTTCAGTTTATGTTCCTATTCTCGTCAAAATAAGTTCAGAGATAAAACGTTACTAGAATGTTTCGAATATTCATCGATTGTTCAATAAGATAAAACATAAAACTTACGTTGAAACAAATCTTAGATGTATACCATATGCTAATACTTTCAATTACATTCGACACGAAATGATATACAAAGTTGCAGTATACCAAAACGTTTCTGATATGAAGTTGACGAAATATAACGTTCTTGAACAAACTAATTCCCAATACTTGTAGACATTTAGGACCGGTGTTAAGTCTAGATAGATTAAACCAGAGTGTGTTGTTGGAGCGCTCTGTGGAAATAAGAGTTATCGTTCTTGACATAATGTTTCTTTTACTCCATGTTGTCTAACGAATATATGTGTTTAATGTAGTTTTGTGGGAACATTCCTGTGAAAGTAGTTGTTTCTTATTCCGGGACACGAACCTTTAATGTCAGATTAACAAATAAATGCCAATTCTGAAATATACGTCCACTCTCATGAATGTAAAGAAAGGAGATTCGTCTTTGTTCCAAATAATCACGCAGTGTATAGATTGACAATTCGAAAAGAAGAGTTTACCGATATTTTATTCATTTCCACTAATACTGTAGCGGATAATTAAGCAATGGCTGCGGAAAGACGCACTTGTTGTTGGTTTAACTATCGCAATAAATTCGGCTCAGTTGTATTATTTGGCTTGAGACTGAACGCCGTTTATAACAGTATTTCAGCTATATGAACGGTCGGTTGATTTGACCAATGTTGTGGTTATACTAACAAGCTCTAATTTGTTCTATCGAATTCAACTGACAATTTCACTAAATGAATCGGAGATGGAGGGCAAATGATTTTGGATATATTACATCCTGACAAATTGTCACAACAATTGTCTAATAGGTTCTGTAAATCGGCATCAGCAACACAGAAGTGTTCGTTTAGAAAACACATCATATTCACGAGATTAACGAGCCCACCCAAAAGTAATAAAAACCGTTATCATTTTACGACACCGAGTTTAACATCATGTTTTGTACCACTAGATTTACGTGAACAGACTTTGTTCACTGAACAATAATGGTAGCTGTGTATAAGTTCGTTTCCATTATCGGATCTGTAACAATTGCAGACAAAATCATATTTACTTTGAAATACAAACTTTAAGATTATCCCAATGAGTCAAGGATAGGTCGCTTCAAGTGATAGAACACGAATGACGCAACCGATAGTGATTTTTTTTATATGCTTTGATTTCTTTTCCACTCCTTTGTGGGTGAACATTGCTTACATTGGGTATACTATTGGGTTCTTATGTATAAAAATCATACATATACGCATTAACAATACTATAATTTTAATTCCTCAAGACAGTGCATTCTATTGAAAGCAACATGAACATGCGGTTACCGTAATCTTATCTAAGCAGTTTATCTTATAAGTTTATATCATTCGCTAATCACCTTGATAGCTCACAACATTTGAAATACACAATGAGGTCTTTCACCCCAGTTTGATCAACAGTTAACATTTCTACACCACACACATCAAACCACACAACATTGTGATATGCCCAACAATTACCATCAATTAAGATTAGGGAAGCATTTGCGGGCTGCTAAGCAACTATGGCTTCTCGGCGACATTCAGCATTACTGGGGTGTCATTAGGTATATGCAACTTTAACAGAAGTGATTAACAAGGATAGACATTAAACCTAGGCTAGTATTAATCATGAACTGTGTTTAATATTACGGGGGATAAATCTACAATGAATACGATGCCTTTATAGTTTTTGTATGTTCTCGTAAACAAATGTGTGTATGATCTTTCTTGTAAACTGTTTGTCTGACCTCCGAGGTAAGAGCACACAATGAATTCTGGAAAGTAATAACAAACAAGGAAGAAAGTCAATATCTGTTGAACTACATGTGTGGAATAGACAGAAAGCATACTCATGTTGCAATATCTAGCTACTATACAATGTTTATCAGTGACAGTTAAACTACATACAAAGACTCTTAGATTAGAGTAAATCGCGATTATCTATCTCAGACGATTCATACAGGATTATGCTGCTTGATAAACGTGAGGACTTCATCCAAATTGAATTTTCACACAAAACTATGGAACGCCGACACTGTCATTGTTGTCATGCAACCCTATGTCCGATAAGAAATAACCGCAGCGTCGCCGACACCATACCGATTTACTAAGAACCCAACCATGGAATTTAGAACTTTCAAAAAATAGAACAGTACAGTCGGACCTCGTTCATTCGAATTCATCGGGTTTTAAATACTTCTTTCGAACAAAAATACACGGTTTCGAATAGCCCATTTCAATTCGACGTGACTAAGATACAGCGGAAGCTGATATTTATTTCGTATAATACAAGTATTCGGATGGAAGGTTGTCGAATAAACGACGTCTGACTGTATTTCTTTTAGTTTTCAAACATATGACGCAAGCCATTCACAGACGTTTTGAAAGGTTCGGAATATCCGATTAAAGACAGCTGAGTATGTTAGTACTACTTCACCAATCGCTCCTAGCTTTAGAACGCTTTATGATTGTTTCTGTAGTTCACACTTTTATGCGCTAGACAAGACATATATCTGTTGGAAGAAGCATCTAAATTGCTACAACATAATTCATGGTATTTCGACAATGTATTTAGAGAAAATGTTTACTTCAATTTGGAACAAACTGAATATTTAGTATAAAAACATCATTACACTAATGGTCCACAAACAACACTATGAAAATCGGATCTTTCAGTGTCCCCATAGTAACATACAACGAAATATAGGAACATCACTCTGACGATATGACTGATGATAAGCGCCAGAAAAATATATACCGTGTATATATTACATAATGGACAATATTACAATGAACGCGGCAAATTACCGCGTCAAACGATATTATCTCTATTCAATTGTATCTGTTTATTCTATCCTGATTCTGGCAATGCTATGTCGGTAGTATAAATAATCTACTTGGGCTAAGATGAGTAGCTTCACATCAAATATTTATGTCATTTTCCTCAGCATAACTCACATCATCACCAGAGTGATTTACCGTCAGGCAACATGCGACTGTTATTCTCAAACATTAATACGTGTACACAGTCTGGCTAAAACACCTTAATGGTAAGATAGTTGCAATAAAACACTCCCCGGAACATAATTTTATTACTTAATAGCTGTTTGTGATGGATTTTAATCAATGGATGGTGGTCCAAACAATTTGCTGGTCGACTGACTGACTCAGTTGCATTTTAAAACATCGTCCAATCATTTTCATCGTTACATAGACGCTTGATTTCTATGACTTCGAAATTGAAGAGCTCATAATGATGGCAAAAACATGAAATGCCAGTCTATATGGGAAAAAAGACACACTGTCATACAGTAAATAATAATTATAATCAAAAGAATATAATGAAAATACAGCGCTAGTTACCTATTAACCCAATTTACAGAAGCTGTTAATTAATCTATCTCTGGATACCTTTGTACAAATAACACATTTATTATTACTGATGTAGTTATCATAGTTATATAACACGTTTATTTCTTTCTAGCAAACATCCCAATGTCAACATGGCAAATCAGCAAAATAAATATTAATTACCAAAAAAAATGTTCTTCTATATCATGGCAAAATATTATCGAGGGAAACGCAGCTTTGACTTCGAGTACAATCTTATCAGAATAGATGGAAGAAATAAACTGTAAGTTTCATAGAAATAGTTTAATGAATTAGTTCAACACAATATCACAAGGTGTGGATTAATCCATACGATTATACGGAAACTAAATAAGGACGCAGGATTTTTTCAAATTGAAAATGAAAATAGAAGTCTCGAATATATTTTTTTCATTCGCAACTGGGCAGCTTGCCATTCTATGAGATGTAATCACTCGCGTTCTATTGTCCAGGATTGACAACAATATTCTGAAAATCTGCTGAAAGACTTCTCGTCTGTCCGTAGAGATAAGATGAATTTAGAAGGAAAATTTGTGGTTGTTAAACTCAAGGCTTGTTTATACCGTCTACAAATAAGCTGGAAAAAGGTGATAGGTTGCATTTTAGACTGGTTAATATCGAAGTGTTTTGCTCATTTGATAAATTTTACTTGCAGAATCCGTCTTTTTTCTAATTTTAGTACGAACAGTTCGGACCCTTGGACATTTCGTACCGTGAACATTTCGCAACGTGGGCATTTCTAACCATGTTATAATTTAATTTTTTTACTAATTACTATTGCAGGTCGCGCATAAATCTTATAATCCTTTTCCAGTGTGAT
Organism: Mactromeris polynyma; assembly: GCA_032209605.1. Classification (NCBI taxonomy): domain Eukaryota; kingdom Metazoa; phylum Mollusca; class Bivalvia; order Venerida; family Mactridae; genus Mactromeris; species Mactromeris polynyma. The sequence continues at coordinate 53,893,754 of JASFXZ010000001.1, forward strand.
ATACACCAGAGCAGTAGCAAGTCTATGTTTAAAGCTACAGAAGAAACGAACAGTGTTTTTAGTACATGCTGCCTAACATTGAACCCTTTAACACATATTCTGAACAAATTAGATTATGTTTGAGTGTGAAAGTGATGTTAAAGTTGTACAGGAACCTTATTACTATTTTAGTACAGTAATCCAGACCTAGAAGTGGTAATTAAGATAGGACGCCGTTGGCTGTGTTACTCTATATTCGCCGTCATAACCAACACGTCTCTCGCGCGCTTAGTCTAGTTTAATTAGAAGTCAGTATTTCAGGTGACTAATATGAGTTGTCGAATTCAGAATGCGTACAGTTTACATATAGACTATACCAACGATGTGTATCTTTTTAATGTACATGTATGTAGTATTTGAGTTTGTTGTCAATAATATCGGCCGCCATCTTGTAATTCTGAGGTCAAGGTCAGAGTTCGAATCAACAATCAGTTCTCTCCCCTGACGCTTTTTTTCAACATAAGTGTATTTTCGAGACACGTCATACGCTATACTAACAATATACTTCGATGATTAGTTGTACCGTTTTAATTCAATGATGTGTTACTACAGGACAACAGGCTGCGTTTCATTTCGTTACACGTGGCATGCACGGCATATGAATAATTGTACAAATCAGATAAAAAACAAAATAGAAATGTTTAAGTAAGAAGCAAACCAATTAAAGAAACATTACATAAGATTAACGCATCGTCGGAGACTTGCTTATCGACAATAAATGCGAAAGAACAGAAGCAATCTAGACAAATGAATACCATAATTCGAAGTGACGCGGTTTGGCCAGCAGCGAAACTATCGTATAGACGAGTAGTATAGCTATCGGATACAGCATTGTCTGTCTAAGAGTAATATTCTCAATCACGAAATAAGCACCAAGCTATGACTTGTTGTTTTTAATTAAAGTTAACCTCATTCAGAATTTGAAGAAATGAATGATAAATTACTTGACAGGACGAAAACACCAATCTCCTGTTTGTTACAAGTAAAAAATTGGGGAATAATAAAGACGCATTGGCTGGAGCGAGAAAAGACATATCTCATAAAATATCTGGATACCGAAACATAAGCTAATCCCAGTCTGTTCAGGAACCTCTACCAACCTTATTCATACAAATTGCATCATGCAAAAATATCGCTAATTCAGAAATCTACAATTACATTGAGTAGTAACGTAACTGATATATCTTTAAACTGTTTCAAATAAACACCGTTAACTTTGGCGTCATTCCACGAGAATCAGTCTGTTCAGGAACCTCTATCAACCTTATTCATACAAATTGCATCATGCAAAAATATCGCTAATTCAGAAATTTACAATTACATTGAGTAGTAACGTAACTGATAAATCTTTAAACTGTTTCAAATAAACACCGTTAACTTTGGCGTCATTCCACGAGAATCAGTTATTTACCAAAGCATCTTCACAATAAATTTTTTAATTGCCGTTTTGTCTAAGTTGTTTGTTTAATGCAATACCGATGCCAAAAAAACACCTTACCAGTCTAACCAGTCACAGAAGCCCTAGCCCTTTGTGCTTAACGAAATATACTACATAACAAAATAACGAGGACCACTTAGCATAGGCGTCACGAGACAAATCATTTTGATTTTTAAGGTAAACAATGCTTACCATTAGAAGATCATGCATTTGATGTGCACATTCCTAGCACAGACTTCCGTACATTGTAACATCAAATCTTAACCTATTGTATGTGGTGGCATTTCAAAACATAAACCCGGAAATTAATACGCAATACAAAACATCAAACATTTGTTTTGTTTATGCTTTTAAATACAGTAAAACCTCAATTATAAGACCACCCATGGGACTATTGAGAACTGGTCATCTTATTGAGGTAGTCTTAATATTGAATAAAGAGCAAAACAGTGAATATGGACTTGAAAAGTGTGGTCTTAATTTTAAGGTGGTCTTATTATTGAGGTGGTCGTTTATTGATGTTTCACTGTATATACTGGTCAAAAGTGCTCACCCACGAGTACTTTTTCACTTAGTTTCCAAACTGCAACTGGATACATCTTCTGTTGAATTGATTGGGCAGTCAACTATAACATTGATTTTTCAAATGAATTAAACAATCTAAAAATAACGTCGGTATAAACCTGTCAAAAATATATATTGTTGGATATCACTCGATAATGATATGATTATTCTAAAAGTACCAGACGACAGGTCAGCTCTCGATCAGTACAATGAAACCTACCCCATACACTATTATTCACAAACACATTAGGAAGTATACATTTATTTGATATATAGTCAATACATAGCCGAGATATAAGAGCAAGGTTCTGAATTATACATGTGTAATGACTAGAAACTTTGGTATATACTCCTAACTGAACTAAATGTCACTCAAAGGTACACTTTACTTTACAGACTATGGACTTGACTGGCCTGCTTTGTGTCTGGTCACTCAAAAATACGGGAGTTGTATTAATAATTCACGAAATCAAACAGTAATCTAGTTTCAGAGACTGGCTTGATATCGGAGCGGCATAAAAATCTAATATATTGGTCGAGTTTGGGATCAGTGTGTCAGTTAAATGCGATATATGCAGACACATGAACGTATGTTTTATATCAGCACAGTTCATGGGCCATTGCACGCCGAAAAAATGCTGTAAAGTATAAAACTTGCATAAACAATTTGGCAATGTATTTTTCTGGTCAGTATCAAACATCGCGCACTGTAATTTAAATACACGTTACATTTATTCCACAACTTTGGCATTAATGTTGGTACATGTACTGACAATTACAAGACATTACATTCACAGGTGATCAATATTGATAAGTATTACCTGAAATGTATTAAATAAATTGTCTTAAAACGATTCTGATTATATTCTTTATTTTTATTACAGATTAATCTATAGTATAACATTTAAATACATGTTAGGTTACGTAAATAAGGTTTCAGGTTTCCCGACCTACCCTATTTTTTTGCCCCGACCCTAGAACATTTTTTCGTGTGTTAACATTTCTTTTGGTAAAATTTCTTCTTTTTGGTAAAATTTATTTGTGTTAATTTTTATTTAGGATCATATTTCTGCCCAGTAATTAGACGCTTTACAAGTAGTTCAACCATAGAACGTTATATACACCTTTATTAAACATTATCCATGTTTAAAAAGAATTAACATATCTTTTAACATATTCATTTAAATCTATGTTTAATTTGCTTCGTTTGAAAATAATAAAAAATCTCCAAAAACTACCTACCCTATTTATTTTGACCATGAAACATAAAACAAACACTTTTTAGGCCTAATACGTCTGCGACATTATTTATGACATGATGGTATATTTAGTGCACGCAAATAACTAAAAATACACCGTATCCATACACCAGTTTATCCGAAAACTACAACAGTTTTGTTAACATAGCCACATAAATCAACAAGAAGACGCGCTAATCGTTATTCACATTGGTAATTAAATTTTATCACCATCTTCGATTGATAAGAAATAATGACTTGCCACGAAAATCTGTCATAAGTTTCGCGAAGATAACAAATTTCGCGAGAATGCAATGTATAAATGTGGCGTACATCAATAACTGGAGAATTTTAATTAACCCAAAGGAGACGATATGGATGAAAAGTAGCATGATCATTTGAGGCAAACTGTCGGGCTGCGGTGTTCTATGTTTTATTTTAATATCTTTCTTCAGGAAATGATGGATGAGGGCAAAGTTTGGTGATTTTTTAATCATATATGATACGAAAAGGGCCGTCTAACCGTCTTTCATGAATGCACGATATGAACTCATGAACGCGGGATGCCAATCTTGTCTTCTTTTCTTGAGGAAAAAACGTTCGTTTTTTTAAAGCTCCGCAGGTAGAATGAACATTTAGTGATCATTATTCGTTGTATTGCAATGTTTCTAGTAAAAATTCGGATGTTAATTAATCACAATAATTCGCTCAATCAATTTGTTGAGACATAATTCATTGATATCAATGAATGTCAAATTAAAACGGGCAACAATTGTCATACCGTGAACAAAGCATTTGCAACAAATCTGTTAATATCAGGAAGAGAAAACTTTGAAATAATGCCGCAATGTTAAAAGGTCCCCTGTTCCCTGTACTGGCTAGCCTGTGTTCCCGCCCTCAAGATCAGATGGGTTGTTATAAAAAGTAGGGGTCCAGCACCGGCGTTTAGCGATGCTACTGATACGCAATGCACAACAGAAGTTACATTCAGTCGTACATCGTTAATTCGACAACCTTCTATATGAATACTCGGTATCATCCGAAATAAATATCCGTTCCGATCTTCTCATGCACGTCGAATTGAACTAGGCTATTCGAAACCATGTATTATTCGAAATAAAATTTCGGACCCGAATAATTCGAATGAACAAAGTCCGAATGTATATCAGACAAACATGCTAAATGGTAACTTGATATAATACAACACCTATAAACATAGAATTACCATGTGGAATACCATGAGAGTCGAATACTTCATATTGCTCTGAGCAAACCAGACATATCATTATCAACCAAACAAAGCACTGGGTGTGTTTAAAAGCAAGTCGAAGTGCACTTTCTTGTTGACTCTCATTATGTATACTTAATATTCTAACAGATATAGTTCATATACATAATTATGCATTGTGTCACAGAGACAAGCCAAGGCAAACATACAACATAGAAAGCAATGAAAGAGTCTCGTAAAATCTGATAAAGTTCTTGACAAATTGAGATCAAATCATCCTCCAGTAAAACACGAGGGAGTCTGTCAAAATGAGACGTCAGAGATTTGTCACCAAATTGCCTCACATCTGTGTTCGTTTAATCTGTCCAATTAATTTTATATTAAATCAACTTTCGAGTTTTAATAGAGTTTTTTTTCAAAATGAATGTGAGAAAACGGCTGCCTAATTGCTATTCATGTCTCCGTGAGTGAGTGAGTGAGTGAGTGAGTGAGTGAGTGAGTGAGTGAGTGAGTGAGTGAGTGAGTGAGTGAGTGAGTGAGTGAGTGAGTGAGTGAGTGAGTGAGTGAGTGAGTGAGTGAGTGAGAATTAATGAACGAACGAACGAACGAAGGAATGAACGAACAATGAATAAATAAAACCATTTCACACCATTATGTCAGTGTGGTGTACTTTTCGAGTGAAAGTTACAATACCATATTGAAATAGCAGAATTTTGAAACAGGAAAAGTGTCTACTGTAGTCAATGGCAATGAGACGGATATCCATTTTTAAACATTCATTAGATTACACACAAAACTTCCTGGAAAGTCCTGTGCAAATTCGCAAGATAACAATCGAAGGGATTTTGTTGAAAGCAAGTTCTGTCAAGTACTTATTCTTCTACTTAGCAATGGGTTGAGTTCAAAAATGGAAATTTAACTTTGATATGAATTCTAGAAAACCTGAATGAAGACCGAACATACATTTCCGTAGCGACAAATCCTAACAGCAGCAATCCGTAATCACAAGAATGGTAACTAAACTAAATCTTCATAGCGAATAAATATTGAATAACAGCCCTTTTTTTTGCCGAAAATAACTTGCCATCGAGACAATAATATTTCAAAGATGATATTAATTAAAAATAATAAAAGCCATTGTTTATAAATTCCCACGAAAAAAACGTGCATACGTTTGGGATAAAAAAATACGGAAGGATTTGTGATTTTCGCCCATTAATAAAGTGATAATATATTCAAATATGTTAAGTACACAATTTACATGGGTAAAAACACGTTTTAGCGCGAAGCAAACGTATTTCTAGTTTTATATAGCTCATAACAACAACAAAAACACATTTTAATGAAACACATATATTTCGGAAATGAGACATTTGACTCCATTCGATTTTAGGTTCGAAACTATTATTTGAAGCGACCCGTACGCATAAAGATGGAAAACGTTCGCTTCTCAACGGAAGTGATCATATTACCCAGATAAACGCGGGGCAGTAAATATTTGCTGACAGACAGAATTGTTGATATTTAAAGCGCACAATACGCGTATATTTTTATGTAAATAGTGGGTAACTCAAGGAATTTATTGCCGGCGATATAAGTTCATTTCGCTGAATTTAACATAATTTGTCATAAGTTAGAGATTTAACTCCTAACTTTCTTCGACGAAACTTAGATGTCACAGATGCACTCTAAAACTATTGAATGTGTCGCGAGTCATCCCGGAAAAATACATACTGTCGTTTCGATGTCTTAAATCGTTTTAGAAGAACACCCATATCCATATCACAATAGTAGAATGCCTTGTTGCAAAAATGAAATGCAATTTTAGTGGTCTGAAACTATCATACACATGTACATGTAGCCATCTGAGAATATACACAAATTGCCATGTCGCTTTAATACATACAACAATATCATTTCTCATTCAGTAATCTGTTTTTGTTGGTGACGTATAGTGCTTCATGCGTCCATGTACGATCTGTACGGATTATATTGATTCTAACCACTAATTGCTTTAAACGAATGACATCTTGGACTATCAACGACACTCAATGACATTATATACAGATTCATTTTGTGTAGATCCACGGTGATTAAATGAAATATCCATCGCCTGTATAAGCAATTATAACCGTCTAATGTCATGTAGTTATATTTGGGTGACATTAACAATTTGTCTCGAAGGGAATTAGACACTGAGCAGAAAGTGCGAGGATAAGAGAGCGATAGAGAGAAGTAATTAACGTAGATAGCGAGATCTTACGAGAAGTCCCGAGAACAGCAAGGAGTACGTAAAGCGGCTCGTTCAATGTCGCAATCGATTGTTGGAAATTAAATCAAACCTTACACTAATATGATTTACAGTGTCTTTCCGTTTTACCCAAACACGGTCATTCAAATCTAACGATGATTGAGGAGAGTATTTTGAATTTACACGGAAAAGGCATTTTATTAATGGACCAACGTTTCTGGTCGATGCTAGTTCTCCGTGACAAGTGTACATGTTAGGTAGAATATGTCGTATTGCTCTAAAAAAGACAAATGTTGTTATTTTTGCTTTTTACAGATCACGATCATTAAGTAGTTTATGTTTCAGCCAATTGGTACACAATATGAATTCGGTACACAACATTAGTCCAGCCTCGTCATTGATCGCTTATGTAAATAACAAAATATATTTACGACAAGTCTACCGTCAATTGAATCATTTTGATCCATATCTCTAACACCTGATTACTCGTCGCCAAATCAAATAATATGATGTATAAACGTAGCCACATAATCAAGTAAAGTTGTTTTATTGGAGTGAACTGACCAGTATATCTGAATTAACAACTTGCCCTGTGTTTTCCTTTGTGTAACGCCAATGTTTGCGCGTAGGCTCCAATCATTAAAGATGTCAATCAAACGAGACAATGAATCCTCATATCTGAGCAAATTACATCTGAACACAAATAAGCAGTATTCTATGACATCTCTGGGGACATGGAGACATCGTGGATTCTTTCTGATTATTACAGGCAATATGTACAGTATCAATTTATTCGCTATATTGCAACGTTTGTGCAATTTTGAGACAATGTACTGTCAAATAATCGGGCAGAATTGAAAGATGTAATTGAATACTATTTGTCTGTGGTATCAGAAAAGTATGTGAGAAATTACGCTTGTCGTCAGACAGGGACAGAACAATAATCTAAACTCAAATGTAGGAAAACACAACAATTCGTGCAGGCGACTGGAAGTTAACCCTTTTTTCGAATGTTTGGCAACTTCGAGAAATTAAATTATGGAGATCAGACGTTGACATTTGAAGAACAGACAGTGTTCTGTGAAATAACTGTTTTAAGAAATGCGTATATTCTTCCGTAGAATAATTGATGTACGAAGAGAGTGTACACTCTTGAGAACTAATTGTTGTTTAAACAGAGAGCACGCTTTTGAGAACTTGTCGTTGTTTAAAAAGAGTGCACGCTTTTGAGAAAGTATTGTTGTTTAAAATAGAGTGCACGATTTTGAGAACTAATTGTTGTTTAAGAAGAGTGCACGATTTTGAGAACTTCTTGTTGTTTAAAAAGAGTGCACGCTTTTGAGAACTAATTGTTGTTTAAAAAGAGTGCACGCTTTTGAGAACTAATTGTGGTTTAAAAAGAGTGCGCGCTTTTGAGAACGTCGTGAAATTATTGTTGTATGAAAGGTATGTATACAACACTTCAGATGAATAACTCATGTATGGAGTCAACGTAAGGAGAGACGGACAATTGATAAAACACGTGAAGTGTCATATAATAGAACTTCTTGGCACATTTAGCGGTTAACAATAGTATCACATACAAGGAACCTTTTAAAGTAGCACACTTCAAATAGTTTGAACACTATCAGATATCAGTCACAAAGAAGAGCATAACACGGCAATTAGTCGGAATAACTTCTTTACCATGTAACAATTGTTCTGATGCCAATAAATGAATGCTGATATGTTTGTATGTAGTTGTTGCACGCGTCTCTGGAAACATCTAAGAACAAGGGCGTGTTGCGTTTTACGGGCTTGCCAGAAAAAAACAGAAGCATAGAAATATATGCGCCGAATTAATACTACACACATGAAAATAAAACCAGAACTGGAATATAACACTTATTTCTTCCAATTGAACTCTCAACAACGTATGCAATACAGAGACCACGTTAATTTACAAATCATACCAGCCATTTCCCTAAGAAGTTCTTTAAAACAAATGGCGCGACAAACTGCAAAGGGAAGCAAATCTTGCAGTGGTTCATTTATGCTAAATGCCCTCACAATACCAGCTGCACGACGAAATGGTATCGGTTATCATGAGTTATGAGTAATCAGTTCTGAACTGTATAGTAACCATTCACGGCCAGATTAGTTTTTAGTCTGGAAATGAAAACTAACTGGTCAAAAACCTGTTAAATTAATGACGTCACGATTGACGTCATTTACCACAATCAATGGGTTCCTCATTATTATGGGGTACAAATGTCATTGACGGCATTATGTGTGTATAATTTCCAATGATATCCCGTTCGTGCAAGTTTAATTCTCCTAAGTAAGAACACGAAGATTATTACATTTGAAGAGCCGGTAAACTTAATTACCATCAGACAAAACAATGGCAAATAGTCGTAATCTATTTTTACAGGTGATTTTTTATTTCTTGTTTTGAAATGTTTATAGTAAGTTAATCCCTCGTCCGGTCATTACGTACTTAAAATATTTTCGTTTTAATACATTTGGCAAACATTTTGGAAAGAGTTTTGTAAATACTGTAACAATGATTTTGTTCCATAAAAAAACTTTCACAAACTCGAACAAAATTACTCTCCAGCTATGTTCACCTCATTTAATTTTCACAAAGATTGAAAACATATTTTATTTTCCCCAAGGGGGCAGTCTGATATTAAATATAGACACGAGACGTCATTATTTGTCCGTGTTTACACGAATTGTGTACGTCAATTCAAAGATTTATTCTTCTGTTTTCTATAGACTATACGACATTTGATTTGCTAGCTAAAACGAATATACAATCGTAAATACTAAACTAAAACAATGACTGTAAACTATTTCTGTCGTTTGAACTGTCACAAAAAGAATTCCAATTCACTAACACATCAACATCAATCTATTAAAAGTAGTTTATGATATTGTAAGTGATATCGCTTGATCGGCGTCACTAAAAAAGGGAAAATGCGGATTTGTTCAGATGACGCTTGGGAATTATAGGACGTAAGTTACTTGTTAACACATTTCTGACGATTGTTTTTGTTAAAACAAAGACTCTTCATAAATAGATCAGTGACTTATTCAAACCGATGCCGGAAATATGTTTGCTTATTGTTGATAGGAAATATAACTAACTGCGCATGCGCACTTGTGAGTATGCGAACACCTGTTCACGACGTGGCAGAAAAATCAATACCGTTTTGATAATTCCCGGGGTGAAAGTAATAATAAGTTTATCACAGTATTGTGTCTTTCTTTCTCATATTGGCTATTTTTGCGATACGCTACATTGATTTGTGTGAAGCATCGTGAGAACATACGGTCCCGGAAATACTCACACACACCACAGCGGGTAGCTCCAGGTATTAGACATTCAGTAGCGGGTACATGCATTTATTATTGTTTATAAATAGCAATAAAGGTCTCGGGTATCGCATGTAACACGTGTTTCTACATTTTATTTCTCACGCGCGCCGAAACGCTGTCTTAAAATGTCTGAAAGAGAGTCGCCCGTTGAGACATGCAGGGACCTGGCGTATGACATAAATTTTACCGTTGAAAGAAGAAATAAATAGCTTACATCATTTCTTAGCAACCAGGGAATATGATTGTACAAATTAATTATCACACACTAGTCACCCTAATATCATAAAATTTCTTTATTTACGTCCCCCTGATATTCATCGAAATAACACCGACGGTTCGCGTTTTATTTTGTTAGCCGTGAAAATCAATTGAATAGCAAATAATAGAGTTGCATGCAACAGTGTAATAAGAACAAAGAAAACATAACCAGCTGTCTACTTAAAATATTTGTTGTAAAGTTGTCTACAGATGTCTGGTATATCATTACGTTTTTAGGGAATATAGTAACTACCGCATTCTTAGTGAAATCGCTCAACATAGTAGTGAAAGGCATTATTTCCATAATGGACTTTTATTCGTTATTTTTATATGCCGAATGAAAATTGGGCAATATTACATAGGCGGTCCCGTGTAAATCCGAAATTGTGAAAATCACTAGAATAACGCCTGAAGAACATAAAAAGATTCTCGCACGTTTTTCTCGTACCTCGGCGCAGTGTTTTCTATCGGGCAAGTATTTATTGCTGACTTTCGAAACAAGATTTCATAAAACTAAAAATAAGCGACCAATAAATCGGATGACGGACCATTCACTATCAATTTTCGACTTACAGAAAATTACATTGATGGTATTTTTGGTGGAAATTCATTTCATCACGCGATCGACAGTTTCCAACAAATTGTTTTCTGGGAGGAAATTATGTTTCATGTTAGTTTTAATAAGTTTGCAGTTATTATATCATAATCCTGTCAAAAACAATAGAATAACAAATTAATGTCACACGGCAGTTCACAGCAAACAAATTCCAATATTTTAGTCCCGGGCATTAGAATGTACACACAGCAAAACTGGCTACGGTTTGCATACATATATATAGGTGCACTGTATCTATGCATTTTCATTTGATCAAAATAGTTATAAAATATGATAGAATTAAATTTAATAAATTCAAATGTAACCACAACCACAAATAAGTGCAATCAAACCTCACTTAACGACTACCTCAATATTAAGACCATTTCAAAATTAAGACGGCAATTTTCAAGTCCTTTTTCACTGTTTTGCTCTTTATTCAACTTCAATATTAAGACCATCTCAATATTAAGGCCAGTTTTCAAGGGTCCAAAGGTTGGTCTTATTATTGAGATTTTACTGTGATATCTAACATTAAAACTCCTAGCATTTAAGGCGTAAAAGGCGCTTACTTTCAAGTTAAAACTAAAGAAAAATGTAGAACAGTAAAAGCAACATTCACAAATCAGAACTTCCCAAACAGATCTAGACAGTTTAAAGGGACGAGATACACATATGGAGGGACACAAACATATCAAGTTAAAAGGACCATGAAACCAAACAACGCAGCATCCCTAACTCACTCAATGACATGAACATGGAACGACACAAGATTAACGACAATGCAACTAGAGAAATAAGGCAATGTAACAACATTCAACATTAGAACTAACAGTAAAATTACGTTGGGACTTAAACCAGCTTAAACCAGTTTAGCGGCATGCCTGCCTCGCATTTAATCGTCATATTACCAGAAGTCTAATGCATCCAAAAACTTCTGTTGCAATCGCATAAGTTTGCAAATTTCTTGGAAGAGATCGCTTAGCAACAAACCGCTGCCCACATTTTGGTGCAGTTCTTGGATAGATTTACTATATAACTTATTATTTTTGCGGCCATTTCGCCTAACAAAAAACAGATGTAAATCAGCTAGCACTTATATTTTGCCGACAGCAAATCGATGCAAAAATGCGATTAATTCAGTCTATAACAGCAATAAATAAATTAGATAGCATAAACACTGATTTACAGCGTGAAATAGCGCGATATTATAGATTAATGTTAGCACCGGTTTATGTAATTTTGCGCACCACATCAGTGATAAAGATCCTATGTTCAGTGCGGTAGAAATTCCTATTTACACAGACTGCATCCTGTTAGAAGCAAATAACCTTAGTATTCGTTCACTGTAATAACACCAATTTTGTTTTTAAGACACAGTCTATAAAACTTAATGGAACATAAACAGTGGCACGATTTCTTATACTATAACCATCAAAATTTAATCAATTTGGTGAAATCAGGGGGCACGAATATCAATTATTTCAAGTAAGAAAAACATCTTTTTGACAAGCTAATAAGAAAGATTGCTATAGTTTGAGAAAATTGTGGTAATTCAGTTAGTACAGCTGAGCTATGAAATCCAGGTGCCGATCGGCCTGAATATGTTAAAGCGGCCACGTGTGTTTATAGAAATTAGAAAATAATTCCCGGATTTGATAATAATTAGTAGTATAAGGTCGTTTTTCAACTGTATTTTGTTCATATTATGTCAGTAAAGTGACATAGACGATGTTCCTGGGTTAACAAGCAGTATTCACTTCAGCAAGAAGTTGACTCTTCTCCACATGAATTAGGGGAGGAAGATAAATGATTTCGGGTGCATTCTATGCAGTCAGACTGACGGAGAACAAACGACCCATTCGGAAATCGAACCCACGACCCCCGGTTTGGCACAAGCGGGGAGCTCTACCGACCGAGCTTACTTGGCGGGTAGTCCATATGTAGAAAGCGATGTCAAAAAGTCAACATCAATAAAAAGTTTAAAAACAATATAATGATTCTTGTATGAACTACAATTCAGTTTGAGGAATTATTAAACTGCCACATTATTGTTACGCAAGGGAATCTTGATATAATATTTAATTGTAATGTTAGCGACACAAGGGAGATGGCAGAAACATAGTTCTCTAAAATGTTTTTGAAAAATATATTAAGTTTGACAGCAATAGTATGACTTACGACAAAAGAGAGACAATGATATAAAAGTAGTGGGTTGTACAGAGTACAAAGTTTAGTGTAAAACGTGAAGTGTGTGATAAATTATTCAATACAAGTAAAGTAAAGTGTTTATTTATTATAGCGTCACCCCTATTTAAAGGACCAGTCATTTCTGACTTATGAGACACTTGTATGAATACTTTCTGAGCATATTTACTTCCCGATTCCTATCCCTTAATGCCAGCCGCCAGGCAGGTATGCACATGGTAACAAATATTTACTAGGTGGCGGTTCACCAACAGGCCATATCACAACGGACCCCTACCGGGATTCAAATCTCGACCTCCCGCTCCCAAGCCGGATACCTTAACCACTAAATATATAAGATTCGTTCCCCGTATAGCAGATATGTTGAATTGATGAAACATACTCACAAAAAATGTAAGAAACATGCTTTATATGACAAATCACATGTTTCTTTCGAAACGAGAGGGGTTCTGAAAATCGGTAAGAGCAAATAATATGAGAAACAATAAATATCTTGAAAAAAATGTTCGGCGCAATTTGAAGGTTAACATTTGTTTGACAACATCAGTGGATTTCGGTAAGGTAACGTGCCCTTGATCGATAGATTAACCAATCCGCTTCAATGTTACAAACGTTGTTCGGATGAAGAGAAATTGCCTTGGTAGATAACGTAAGAATTGATTGGTTTACACAACACTGATATGCAAATAGCAAAACCATGTTAGTACTGCTGCGCCGAAAAAATTCGAAACAAAACGCTACTTTATACTTGTATAGACCGTATGTATGAAGTTTTGATGAATACTAAATATGTTGAATTAATCAGTATTGATACCTCACATCACGACGTACATGTTTGATCAGAATGTAAAACCAGGATTGTGGTTGTCGGTCCTTTGACTGACTGACGTGTGTCAAACATCGGCGATATCAAACAAAGAAACACGCTGGAACTGCCGGACAATATCTACAAGTAGGAACACACAAGGAAAATCTGTCGACAAAACGATGTTTCACTAAAATCCAAACCTAATCAGAATATTCCTTAAACTACTTCGTTAAAAGTTGTCTATGGGTTTATGTGTCAGCGGAAAAGTTGGCAAAGTGGAATGAAAATTAGATGAGAAACACTAAATACTAGGTCAATGTTAGAAGACGTGACTGCAACAGTTCATAAAACGTTTTTACAGCCAAATAAGGAGAATTAAGGCCAGTTTTCTCTTTTTTCTAGTCTGAGAAACGTTCCAAAAGTTCCCAAATGTCTTCTAAAATTGCTGTGCTGAATACTTGATAAAACACAAGATATCTTTTGCGATGTTGAAAAATGTAATATAAGACCAACTCACGTCCTGGGCGTGAAACAACGAATTAAATAATTCAGTTTTTTTTGCGGAGATCTATATTATTTACTCATGAAACAATGACAGCGACACAGTATTCTAATTATTCACACATTTACATGTGCAGGAACTTAATTATTGCAAAAAACAGCGATGAAAATTAAACGTTTAATTACTAACATAATTGGACGCAGCATGCTAGAATTCTGAAGACACAGATCACACACAAACGTTCCGAAAGAAATCGTGTTTGTTATCGTTCCATTTGAATTCATTCTGACAGCAAATAATTCATGCTCAAGAGAAAAAACACGGCTAAATAGTAGTTTTTATCAAACACAGCGGTGAAAGGTCGTTGAATTAAGATCTTGTTTGAGATAGGGTCTCTAGTTTATACAGATGAATAGGTTGCCATACATCGTGTGCAATAGGCATGATTCGATCAATCAAGAAATAAAAACTATCGGGAGGCGATCTAATTGAAGGAGCTTTCACCATTAATAACACCTAAATTGAAAACTTGTACATCCTTAAAATAGTTTGAATCGTTTTCATGCTTGGATTGACCCGAGACTGAAACTATTTTATCAATATCACAACAGGGGATCAATGCTACGATATATCATGAATTACTTACCATGTCATTAATCATAAAACGACACAGATAACAGCAAAATTGAAGTGTTCTTAAAAACCCACTCTTTCGCTGAAATTTATTTACTTAAAATTATGACAGCGCCCGATATTGTGTGATGAATGGTAACATTAAGGTCCAATTAAAAGTATTCTCATTTTGTAATGTCTTAAAGCCCGAGGTTGCTTATCACTTGGGAACAAGAATAATTAATTTACCTCTTCGTCCACGCTGTCTACAAATTAAAATAAAGTTAACAACGTCATTAGTTACAAGGTGAATCTCGTTTTTTTTGACGTTTGGGGGTTGAAAATGACGAATCAAATGTATTAGATAATAGGACTGTTTCTCTGATCGTTTAAGATAAATTATGTCTCTCGTTTTATTCTTAGATTCGTTTTTTTATTAAATAATATTCAAATACGAATCGTTTATTTGCCCTTGGGAGTTCAGCTTGAAAACTCACAGATGAATTAAATCGTCGTGTTTTTGTAAGACAAGTCATACTTGCGTTTGGTACTGTTTTATAGAAATACTTACAGAATAGCTTAAGTATGAATTGAAAGTACAACGTCCTATTCACATCACTGGCCTAGAAATCGAACCATTATAAGTACAGTAAAACCTCAATAATAGGACCACAATTGGGACTCTTGAAATATGGTCTTCTTATTGAGGTGATCATTATATTGAGGTTGAATATTGAGCAAAACCATTAAAAAGGACTTGAAAATTGTGGTTTTAATTATGAGGCGGTCTCAATATTGAGGTGGTCTTTAGGAGTGAGGTTTTACTGTATATGATTAAGCGAACAAACATTAATAAAACGCGTTTATATTTACATTTATTATTAGTTTTGTAAATATTGACAGCAAATATCTTGCAGAAAATATAAATTGATATCATAAATGAACTACCGTGCCGGTTGCTCTGTTTTGTAAATCTGTTATTATCATGGAAGGCAGTATAATAATCATACAGTGTTATAAAAATACTTTTATGTGTTTTAGTTTTTATCGTATCTGTCTGCTGGTAAGATTAAGTATAGGATATTTCAGATTACAATCGGACCTCGTTCATTCGAATTCATCGGGTCCGAAACTTTACCTAGACTAATACATGGTTTCGAATAGCCCATTTCAATTCGACGTGCGTAAGCAGGTACATCGGTACCTGATATTCATCAAGTTCGGATGATACCAAGTTTTCGAATAAAAGGTTGTCGAATAAACGAGGTCCGACTGTCGATACTGAACACATCCCACACAGTATTATATACAGATAGTCTCATTAATGGAATAGTTTTGAAGATCATAGAAAGATTCTGTAAAGTTGAAGCCAATTCGTTGCCTTTAATTTTCATTTCAATTTTTACATTTTCTCTAGATCAATATCTGAAGATTTTTTAATCTGTAAAATATTCATTATGTTAAAAGCAATCAACCACCGGCGAACAATCGACGTACAGGCATCGTGTTCAGTATCTCCGCATGTTTGTGGTATCAGATCCCCTTTGTAAGTAATCATTATCTGCCGCATACATTTACAGTAATGACCGTATTGCATGTTTCCGTGATATTTCCTAGATAATTTATTTATTAAATTAGTCTTCATGAAATGAAAACCTTCTAAATCAAGGTGATTAAAGGCATCACAAGTCACTTAGGGTCATCTATCAAGCTAGTTATACCCGTAATATGTTTAAGTACCCACAATTGTCTTGTAATGAGATATGATACACTAGGACCCCATCAACATTTTATCTTTTATGTAGGGGTCAATTAGTTTACCATCTGGGGTACAAAGCCGAGTGATAGGTATAAAAATCTTTTGTAAAGTAGTTCGTCTGTCAGTTTACCTAGTATCATTTTCACTTACTGTTTTCTTTAATGTTAGGGGAAGAGTATATTGTTGAATAAAACATGTAAGAGATAGAAAGCAATATACATTCTTGATGATTATTTATTAAGGTAGTCAACAGCAACACTATTCCGACCTTGACCTTGAGATAATCACGTGTTTATATTTCCTATGAATATTTGAGTGACCAATCCTGTAAAAGAATGTGGTTGGGTGAATCAGCGTCGCTGAAAATATTTGAATTAGGGCAAAACTAAGACGGCACCCAGCAAATAATAAAATAAACAAGCGAATTGAAAAAAAGGCCGCTGAAACTTTAAAAAATTAATTATGTACATTTTATCTTCATATTGTCTATACAATAAACCCTCACTTAACGACCACCTCAATATTAAGACCACCTCAAATTTAAGACGACAATTTTCAAGTCTATTTGCTCTTTATTCAGCCTCAATATAAAGACCACCTCAATATTAAGACCAGCTTTCAAGGGTCCAAAGGCTGGTATTATTATTGAGGTTTTATTGTACATATTTTGATACGGCAATAAAACAACACACGGAAACTTTGTATTAAAACTCTTCCTCTCATTGCAACAATTATACGCTGTTTCGGGACAACCCTCGTATTTTCTCGGTTTGCTATGCACACCAGACACCTTTGAAGAAATTTTCTTCAATGTAATAATATGCATTTCTTGAGAACATTTGAAATGTCAACTAATAACGGTTTACGAGAAAACGGTAATGTCTGTACGCCTGTAAAGCAAAAGCATTTAATCTGTCTTTTACAGAATAAGATTTGGCTATAAAGACATGTAGTAAATGGATTCACATGGGAACTTTTATGATTGTTACAAACAAACCCTTCATTACAAATATATTAATCGATCGAGCGTTCATACAGGATAAACAGACTCTAAAAACATAACATCGGAAAATATAAAGCACATTTATCTAAGATTTGTTTTTCGAAATGAATCGTAATGAAAAAAATTGGTATGAATTGCAATGGGGTATTATTTGATCCAGCTCAGTTTTTGTGCGTACCAACAAACAGCAGCTACAGGAAGAATACTCCGCAGTTTTGTTAGAAAATGAAGTCTGCAGAAAATGGTATTTGCTTCGAAGATTAATTGAGTAGCTTGAGAAACAATCTCGCGAAGCCGTGTATCAAACAGAGCATAAATAAATATAAGGATCACTAAACGCGATGTTAGACACGCATAGGGAAGCTGCTGAGTTTAGTAAAAAATACACCCAACATGAGAATTCTGCGAAATGTATTAGGTACGAATCAGCGCAAAATGAGCGGAGCGTTCCGTCCCATAGCAATGCGATTTTATAACAGATAAATGTTTTAAGTGGAAAATCAGACGCTTGGATTCTTGTACTAGCACGCTAAATTCAAGTATTAGCATACGCCATCAACGTGCGATTGTTATCTCAAACACTTGAGATGATTATTATTGTGAATCCGAGCTTAATTAATCTCTGTATCTGTGATTACACGACAGGGCGGAGTATACTAATTGCCATCAATTCTTTGAAATTTGTCTACCACACAAGCGATATAAATGGAAGCCTCTATGTAAAGCTTATATATGGATTTACCGTCAAAATGAATGTTTACGTCATGAAATTGTCAGTATAATGCACTGATAATGCATTTTCTATGACAAGTCTGTCATTCCAATGTTTGGAGATGTTTGAAGATGTTTATGTAGAGACAAAGATGATTATCTGACGCGACGGTTGGTTGGAATTTAATCGATTAATGTGCATGCTATAGTTTCAAACAAGAAACACTCAATATAAAAACACAAACGACATAACTTCACAGCTCTGTCACCTATCATGTAAGGTTGTATTAATTATAACAGTGTTATTCTCGGGTATTCTTGAGGCCCAAAATTCTCCCTTATCAGATAAGGATGGCACCCGTCTGAAAAATATACATGAGTAAGTATCCCATATTCTCTTTTAGATTCCGTCTCACAGAAAGTGTTGATATTTTCTGGCAGAGAACAATGTACATCGTCCAGTAATCGAACATATCTCATACACTTATTGGTCATTTAAAGATTGTCACCAGTAAACATTAATGCATACGATACTTGGCACTAACAGTATATACATGTACTTCGTCAGGTAATTTATTCTTCCTTTTTACCAAACATGATTATAATTTCACATCTTACCCCTTTCTCATAATGTGAAAAAAATTATAATGAGAACCAGTTTGGGTTAACATTCGGAAAGAGGAATATGTGAATGTTGTATTGCTTGAAACACTTACCGGGAGCCAGTAAGTCGCTAGAAACACTTACCGGGAGCCAGTAAGTCGCTAGAAACACTTACCGGGAGCCAGTAAGTCGCTAGAATGGGTTATAAATAATGTCATCAATTCAGTTTTACTTTCACCGACATAATTAGTGATTTTTGCAGTAGGTGTGATGTTGTAGCACCACAGTATTATCGGGTAATTACTTGTGTGGAGGAGGATAATAACAATATTGTACTACAAAGAAAAATGAGATATACAGTAACAACTTATCACATTCCTTAAGTATAATGGTACATGCAAACCATTTTGCACAACCATGCCGAGTATGTGCGCCAAGCAGCAATAAATACACGATTTAACGCCACAATAACCCGACGATCAGATTCCTGACATGCGGCTTAATTATATTGAAGTACCAGTGAGGTTATCGTTTTATATTGAATAAAAATAAGCATTTGCTGATAAGCCATGTGTTGATTTCTATGTTTAGAACATTGAGACAGCCGCGAATGCTCAAATAGCTTCATTGTTTGATTATGCCTGTTGATTTTAGAGATATATCGTAAATGTATCTTCTACGATCGTATCTCGAACATAAAGATAATACAATCGGACTGAGAAATAAAAAAATCCTACAAAGACATCAACTGCCAAATAGTTTAGGGAGTTATTGCTGACTGGTTTTTGAAAGTCGGGAGGAACGGGACTCCGTAAATAAATAAATACTCGTTAACATGTTACAGGGAAGGTATATATTCCGGAATTTATTACTATATGGAGGCTTTTTAATTATTAAGTAACACTAGCGCTATTCAGTGACTTGCCGTTTTATAGTCTGACAGCACGCATATCAATGTGTTCAGACTGTGGTGTCTAACTTATATCCACACTTTGTTGGCTATATAGCCATGGTTCACAAAAGAAAAGTCTCAAACGCACATTTCATGCGATTATTTATACCCTCATTAAGTTGGTTAATCTATAATGTATCGTATATTGTTTTGAGAAAAATTGCAACCTCTCTAGAACTGTAATATCTACAACAACAACCTCTCTTCAACAGCAATATCATTTGTATTTAAATTCACTAGAGCGACAACCTCTCAACAACAGTCAAAATGAACATCTCCCAAGGGGTGTTGCTCTAGAGACATATTGCACTGTATGCTTGGACAATTCTTGGAAAGACCATAGGTCACAATTTATATACATAGTAAACACACAAGCGCTAATTGTATTCCAAACACACTTGTCCCGGACTAGAGTACATGTTAAATTTGACTTGTCCGACATGGGAGGCTAGTTGTCCGAGAAGAGACAATAGACAATCGTATTTCAAACCGATGGACGAACGGAAAAGGGCAATATAAGGTAAAATATAATGCATGTTACGCCTGCAAGACAGTAACATGATGCGACAGAAACTCTAAATAACATTTTTCACAAACTCTGAAATCAACATGCCCGGTTCCGCTTTATAAGCGAACTACAATGTAGTAATAGAAATAAATATCAAATTAAATGTTTCATACATACCTCCAAGCATGATAAATATGATGATATGTAGAGTTGCGATGGGCGGCAACAATTTAAACCACGTGACTAGATAACCGGAAGTCCGTTTCAGCATTGTTGTCACATGTTTTGTTCTTGCACACTTTATCCACGATTTGTCGTCTGCACGTTATCCTCCATAAATATATCTAATCCATAACCATCACTTCTCGGCCCAATTCATTTGAATCACTAAAACTGATTTATAAATATGTCGCTTGTGTCTTTGAAAAAAATGATTCCACAATTCACATAATTATTCTGTTTCAGTCAAACGATACGATCTGGTAATCAGTTTCGCAAGACGTTTGAACAGCGGTATGAAATATGTCTAGATATTTGCCAAAATATTGTTATACGTGTACCAAGTGTTTAAATCCTCCTCTTTCTTGAACTAATCCCACATAAGAGCCTGTAAAACAATAAAAAATAAATAGGTTAATAATGTACAGAAATAAACTGCAAAATTTATATATTGCTGCCACCTGTATTGAGTACTATACTATAAAATGTAGCGTAATGGAAAAAACACCACTTTATTGTTTAAGTATTCTCTTAATTTATTTTATTATCAATGAAAATAGTGCAAAGTTGAAATAAAAAAACCCAATCAGAAAAAATATTCCACACTTTCTGAGAATGGAATAAACGAGCAACAATAACTATTCGCGCTGACAAAGTTGTTTTTATAGTACCATGTCATAGATACATTACATTGACACTGGCATGTTTTACAGTTAATGCAAACAAATGCATTTGTCTATTATTTAAGAACTAAGATGTCATACGCAGGCATGTGTCAATGGTTATAACGATACATATTATCAATGTTTGAAAATGTTAAGGCAATGTTTCGAGGGTTCAACGCAAGACTATCGTTACTCCCATGTATTATTACAGTAGTTGCGATAGTCTTGTACTGAACCATCAGTTTATCAATTGGAACTTAAAACCAAAGACCACCAGCTGTATATGCAATGGCTAATGCACTGCTGAAGATCAGTATAATACAACACAGCATGTATCATTTACGATTTCGTATACAAAAATATTACTTTGATTACTGGAAACAATTAACGTTGTTCCAGTCAGTAAATCCATCAGATATTGCCGATTAGTCAGCTCAGAAAGTATGTAGAAATAACGATACATATTGTAGCAAGGTTTTCACAACATTTTGTAAAACGATCGAACAATTAAAGTAAACATTAATTGTTAAATGACATCATTGTCTCGGAAGCAAGCATATTAATCATTGACAATTTTGCGACAATTCCCTCTTTTGCTTATGAAATTTTCACTCATCAAAAATTAAAAAAATGCACAACAGTAAAACCTCACTTAAAACCATCTAAACAAAATAAGACCACATCAAAATTAAGACCACATTTTAAAGTCCATTTCCACTGTTTTCTGTTTATTCAACCTCAATATTAAGACCACCTCCACATAAAGACCTATTTTCAAACGTCCCAAGGGTGGCTTTATTATTGAGGTTTTATTGAATGTATTTATTGCTTTTTACAACAACCAAGTTTCTCGGTTACGCTCGCTTTGCAGCCAAATTCGGCATTGTCTAATTAACATTCTCTATGAATTCTTCGGGACACAAAACATAGACGGAAACAAGTTAATCAACAAGTGAACGTAGCCTATAGAAGGCAATATACAACCTGATGTGCACTGAATGATCCCCACACTAGTATTCCTAAACAAATGATTCACAAGTAACATCAAACAAAAATGAAATTCAAGGAATTGTGTTTTCATTTAAAGTTTCAAATTCTGTAATTTTGTTTCCATGTTTACGGCAGAATATTTGCCAAGATATTGAAATTGTAGCCAAAATATATTATATGAAATGTAAAGTATTTGCTAATATTAACAATAATCTACGCAATGCCTTTGAAATAACCATAATATATTATACTTTATTAAGTTTAATTGGGCTATTACACTTAACAGATTATTGCAAGGCAGAATTATTCTTGGGTGATGAAATAAATATAAGTTTATTTGTTACGTACACTAAGCATCTACGCTTCATGATTCTGGGTCAAGTGGGAATGCCTTTTTGGACTAACAACTGTTGGTATATATAACCTCTAGATACTCGAACAAATCAGACTTATCCAATATATCAATTAAAACCTCAAAAGACAACATAAGCCCCTTAGAAGCCTGATATTGCAGACAGATTGTGCTTGATACTTATCTAACTAAAGCCCGCGAAATCGTGAAATATTACGACAAAGAAAGCTTGCCAAGGTATCTATTTATGAGTTCATTTTGTTTCTTCTGCAACAATATACTCTATTCTTACACTCATGGAGCATAGAAAATATCAAACGATTTTGTTGTGGTTCTTTATTGCGACAAATGAGATTATTTTAGTTTCGTTGAGTTGTTTATGTGTAATTGAGTTTGAATGAGAGTTGCGTGATCACCTAGCAATGATGTAGATGTTTCTTTCATGACGGCAATATCTGAGTTCTAACCAGAATGCATCAATGAAAACGTTATATATGTATAGTCTCTGATCAATGCCTCGCACCAATGATACATCTTCTTCTCCTGAATGTAAATCACGTTCTAACGAAGTAATAAAGTACTGAACATTGTTTTAGCTTTGTTGCTGTGGTCTTTGTCTCAGTTTTAACTGCAGAGCTATGAGGTTCTGTAGCAGCATCTATCGACATTGTAAATGGCAAAGTCTGTCCCGGCGTGTGAGCGTTGGTGATATATTAGTCTATAAATATATAAATACTAATTTTGTGAATGACTATATTGATTTAAACAACGTTCCGGGCCAGACAACCTTTGTCATTTTACCAAAGTCTTTCAAATACGACTTATTAAAATAGCGACAGGCGTGCTAGATGAGATATATTGTAACGGCGTAACAAAGAAATAGGTCAGTTTTTCTAAGACATTGAATTGACAATGTTTGCCAACATAGAGATATTATCAAGCGCCTCTTGATTTAACGTGTGTCTGTTCGTTAAGTCAGTGGAAGTTTCTGGCATTTTGCTGTCAATATTATCTCATTTCTTCTGGTATAAAACAAATACTAATAAATTTTCATTTGATCGTGTTTGAAATATTGGTTACCCAATGAAAATGGCTCAAGAGTAAGGCATGCAAACACAACGCTTGTATCTGCTTCTTTATTTTTAAGCAGACAGACGATCTTTGTTACGATCCATCGATCTTGTTCGCATATTTTCTTAAAACATGCATACAATCATGTTGTTTTTATGAATGTTCTATTGACCGACGTCAATGAACTTTTGTTTGAATATTCCATAACTTGTCGTGCAAAAGATTTCAGTAAATACATGTAGTCGCTTATCTGCCATATTCACCTGCAGTCGGATAAGGCAAAGTATTGCACTCTAATATTAACTCGCTGTTCCAAGCTTTGGGGAGTTTTTCGCCAAAAAACTGGATTCAAATAAAACTGACATGTAGAAGTGTTTTGTAATGCATAATAAAGAGCTTTCGACATTCTCTGGATCGTAAAGTAAACCCCTCAAGATGTAATTACTCGGGGTGCCAGTCATAAACAGTGTAAGAGTTTTTTTTAAATAATGATTAACTGAACATGCCTTTACAGGAGGAAAAACTGGTCTCAACAACGCAACGTAATAACAAGATGAACCGAATGCACTAAAAAGGAACCGAATGGAGCAACGCATTGCAGAGAAAAGCATAACGGAATGGACCGGAACGGACAGGAACGGAGCGAAAACATTAGTTGATATGATCAAAATGTGCCTACTATAATGCTGATGCAATTTGAGAAGTGCTATGGAACAACATATTCAAATAAATGAAAGAACCGTGCATAAAGGCTCATGATGTATGAACAGAACATTGAACACAGGGCAATGCCTCAGATGGTTGTGTTTGGTCGTTACTATGACTGTGTGATTTACGTTACAGCGATAGTTTTGATTACCATAGTTACAATTGATGATACTAAAATAACCTTAAATTTACACTTGACATGATACTCCATTCAAAAACAGGTTCTTCTGTCCTACAGCAATTTGTGTAAACAGAATAACTGACAAACGTTCGAACCATTTGAATTTCCATGGAAACAAAAGGAATGCATTTGGTTTTATTCCTGATTCGCTTACAATCTTAACAACATTGCCCTGAAGTAACTTTACTAATTATGGAACGAGACTTAATCGGGTTTCCTGTTCTATAACTGTCTTCTGTGATAAATTCAAGTTGGGGTTTTTAAATAAATCATTTGACATTAGGCAGACGATACAAAGACGTACACAGTCAGATAGACTTAATTAATATAAATACAATTAATGAATAGCTACTGAATGAAATTACAAGACTGCAGTCTGAAAGTAACAGTAAGTTCTATCTCATGTCTAAATAACGATTGGTTATTTAGTACAAAGTATGATTACTCGCCTACGCTTTATCTAGTACATTAAATAAATATGTTTTTGTCTTACATTGGGAGAAGTAAAACAGAATGTAATTAAATAGAACAGGACTGCAATATCATTATTTCAATATTATTTTTATCGTTTTTTTTTGGTATTACTTATTCCACTATTTGACAACATAAAACCACAGAACAGAAATAAACTGAACTAAGTCTGTAAAACGGCACAAATCCGAGCAGAGCGGACGGATCGAACACAGGACATAAAAATGTCGTAATCATGTGATACAGTTGCTGTATAGTGTGTACTGAAAGTTGAACGCATGAAACTCATGAGTAAAGCAAAGTCTGTCTCTCTAATTGCACCACGACGTATTAAAAATATGTAAAAAGTCAAAAAGTTACGGTTACTGATAAGCAATAAGTCGAAATGACCCTGCTAGTCATATGAGTGACGTCAGTATATCCGATATTTCTGATTGTATATGACGACGACTGTTTCCAGACAATTGTTTCGTGGTGTGCTACATTAGTCTCAAACAATTTCAACTGTGACTGATATTATCTTAAAGCATTGATTATCCAGACACATATGGGAACAAAATTTAAAGTGAAACTATTTTTAATACTAGCGACTATATACAGAACGCCAATCGTGTGAGATTAAGAAGAGATTAGCTTATATCTTTCCCTGACGGCAAAGTTAGGACACACACCATCACAATGTTAATATTGATTAATGAGTTCATATCAAATTTAAGAATTTAAAGAGATTATTGACAGATAAACCCACGGTCAATGTGAGTTACCGACCAAAGGAATAGTGTGACATGTGGACACAAGCACGCTTAACGTTTATATACTGTTCAAAAGAGCTAACCCGCCATTTCGTATTTGAGAATCTTCATAACTTCAAGACAAAGTGATCTGAAATGATGAACGTGACTGTGAAATGATGAACGTGACTGTGAAATGATGAACATGACTGTGAAATGATCAACGTGACTGTGAAACGATGAACATGACTGTGAAATGATGAACGTGACTGTGAAATGACGAACTTGACTGTGAAATGATGAACGTGACTGTGAAATGATGAACATGACTGTGAAATGATGAACGTGACTGTGAAATGATGAACGTGACTGTGAAATGATGAACATGACTGTGAAATGATGAACGTGACTGTGAAACGATGAACATGACTGTGAAATGATGAACGTGACTGTGAAATGATGAACATGACTGTGAAATGATCAACGTGACTGTGAAACGATGAACATGACTGTGAAATGATGAACGTGACTGTGAAATGATGAACGTGACTGTGAAATGATGAACATGACTGTGAAATGATGAACGTGACTGTGAAATGATGAACGTAACTGTGAAATGATGAACGTGACTGTGGAATGATGAACGTGACTGTGAAATGATGAACGTGACTGTGAAATGATGAATATGACTGTGAAATGATGAACGTGACTGCGAAATGATGAACATGACTGTGAAATGATGAACGTGACTGTGAAATGATGAACATGAATGTGAAATGATGAACGTGACTGTGAAATGACGAACTTGACTGTGAAATGATGAACGTAACTGTGAAATGATGAACGTGACTGTATAATGATGAATATGACTGTGAAATGATGAATATGACTGTGAAATGATGAACGTGACTGTGAAATGACGAACTTGACTGTGAAATGATGAACGTGACTGTGAAATGATGAACGTGACTGTATAATGATGAATATGACTGTGAAATGATGAATATGACTGTGAAATGTTGATCGTGACTGTGACATGTTTACATAAACTCTTTTCAATGCTTTAATTAATTTGAATCATGATGTTCTAGCTCCAACAGAAGGTGTCGCCGGTAGCTTATTAGGAACACATTGAAATAGCACTGTCTGGGTAGCGATTTAAACCAGAATATATAGGTTTTAAGTATAACGGTAAAACACAAGAATTGTTCACAATAATCAACACCTGAGCGAAGGGTTTCAACAAGATCCTTGTAAAATAAATATCAAGCTAGTAAATACCTGCAGAAATTTCATACACACTCGTAAAAATCAACTAAACGCACATTTATTAAAGCACTTAATATTTGTTTAAGTTTGTTTTATTGAAACGTAGGAAGCAATAAAATAAATAAATGTTATAGCGCATATCACGACACGATACTATTTATACACTGATAAATGTTATCATAGCTGATTTAATATTATTACACATTTATAAACAAAGGTATAGAAGCATAAAACAATGCTCTGTTGTTTTGAATTTCCGTAATTTCATACAATATGCGATTCAGCGCCTTTGCACACTTTTCTCCCATCAGCCATATTTATGATCTAATAAAGTACATGTTTACCCACCTTCTAGAGTGATTCATGGAATATTTGCTGTTTAGGTCAATGTATATTTAATTTCTATTGTATTTAAAACCAGTCTCAAATTTCCCCAAAGTCCTATAAACAAAGACTAAGATATTGGTATGATGCAACGATTTTATTGATATGCGCAACAAAGGCACAGTTCGGCTCAGTTCGACGCATAAATATACGGTTTCGACAACTAATATTGTTCGCAAAATATAATATACCAATAAAATACCTTACCTTTGGGCAATAAACCAACCGCATCAAAATATTAATTGCTTCAATTTGGCAACGTTAAATCTAGAACAAGGAGGATGACAAAACACGCTTGAAGATGATACTTTGGACCGTAATACAAACTAGGTGGATCGCATTTAGGAACATACCGTTAAAACATTTCAAATGTCAGAAAAAACGGTCTGATTACCATATATTAACTTTACATGACATATTAAGTTCGTTTGAGCTATTATCCATGTTTACGGGTAAAGTAGAAACAAATTGTATTAAATATTTCCGCACGGAATTTGAGACACTACATCTGACACGCGCGACCTAACTTACCGTATTCTGTTTCCCTATGACATTGTTTAAATAGCTAATAAATTATGCATTGACTGTCTGATTTACTGCGCCTTATATCGCTTGAAGTCAAGTATTATATATTTTGTCTTGGTCCTCGTACCGTCTTTAATAGCTTCAACAAATACATTCAACAAAAGTCAAAAGCTGAATTTATACAAAAGCTTAAAAACATAAACTTCGCGGGCATGGTTTTTTGTCACTGTAAGAAACTAACTCTACAGAATGGGCGTGTCTTAACGCTGTTGTATTCTAAAAACATGTGGAGGCTTCATACCACTTCTAAAAGTCAAATCGATAAATAAAATTATCGATGTTCTACAACGATCGATTGAAGTTTCCAAATACGGACAATAGTGCATACGCCTACATGGAGCTAGAATGAAATAATACAATGTGTTATTATCAATTTACTGACAGCAGTTTACTAGTCATACCAGCATGAACGGGATTGTCAATACTTTGATTCTCCGCTACGTACTGGAAAGATGCGATTTGGAGGGAGAACACGCCACTACAGAGTCAGAAAAGAGACATAACCAGGCTTTGTTTTATGCTAATTCAACTATCTCCCCTCCAATTATTTAATACTCCAAGGTTATTATCAGTTAATGCAACAGAAAGACATTATGGTGACTCAAGAAAGAAATACTTCATTCATTGAAAATTGTTCAGTAATATCTTACAATACGAGTGTCTTACGGAGATTACGAAGCTTTAGTAAATGCCGCATATGATCAACAAGTAGCATGAGCAACAAAGCTCTTGGGCGACAAACAAATGTATCCACTGACAGATACTTGGCTGGGCTTATTTAGTTCCTAGTACTACCCTTTATACACTGAATGCCTAGTAAGAGAACTACCATAACCATTGTTCATGTCTTTTGGAACGCACTGATATGCCTTTTACCCACGACCCCTACACTCACAGTGGACACTCTACCAATTAAGCTCACGAGGCGGTCAAAGATTAAACATTTTAAATAGAGAAATGATCGCCGACAATTGTGTTGGGTTCATATACATATATCACCCTCGTTAAACACAAAACGTTGAAGTGTTTTATTGTTTCTGTCGTATATAAGAGGAATGACTTAACATTGCTAATGTGATTTCCAATGGCGTTTAATTCAACAAGCTTTAGTAAGCTGATATATGTGTCCAATAAACCAGAATAATAAGATTATCTTGCTATTTTGCCAACTTCTATTGTAGTCGGACACAACTCATGCAAATTGACAGATATATCATTTGAAGGTTGTCCCGATATTGCAATAAAATTAACCCATTTAATTTTCACATCAGATTTGAACGTGAGAATTCTTGTTCCACCAAAGAAATACATTGGAACATAGAATCACACGCTGACACAACAGAAAACATTATGACTAAATGTACAGAGCTAAGTTTTACAAACAACACCAACCACGTGAATCTTATATATATTGTGTTAGAAACTTTCGCCATTTTTCTATAGGATTTCAGTAAATATACGGCGGTCAGTTGACTGAACCTGTCTTCCTGGGTTACAACCAATGCTAACCCGTCCTCTCGTCAGCAACTGACACTCTCCCCACATGAATAAGGTAGATGGTTACAACCAATGCTAACCCGTCCTCTCGTCAGCAACTGACAATCTCCCCACATGAAGAAGGCAGATGGTAAAATGACTGCGGTTCTATTATCTGCAGACAATTTATTATGGAGAACAAAAGCGTCACTGAGGGGGGGGGGGGGGGTTCAAATATATCACCAGATTGGCAGTGGAGACCTCAACCGAATTAACTTATAGCCCAGGCTAACAGTAGAGTAGAACAAACTGTGATTACTCGCCATCATGATTTCAGTGAACGCATTAATCAACATATGCGCAGCGTTTGATTCGAAGAAGCTTTGACGTCAAAGCCCAAACGGTCCGAAATCAAAAGCCATCAAATCTTACGCACAACGCCCTGATCATCCTTGACTGTTGCAAACATGTTTTCCAAACCGACCTCAAACATATACTCGTCAATGACGCACTGTATATTATAATGATCAAAATGACAAAGACATCACAGAACAACATACAAAGGATCAATAGTAATGGTTAAACATCAGACATTACCATTACAATGATGGGACTTTGTAATTATCATTTCGTTATAATCTCCGTCATTTAGATGCAAACCGCATTGTCATCGAGCAATAACACAACATTACAAAGGCCAAAATTCTCTTGTATTCTTTAACAACAGTTTCATGATTTTCGTGAGACGGATACACGATCGTATGCATAATAATTGCATTATTAATACACAATGAATGTCTTTTATATGTCGTGGGCAGACGAAGCGTTTATACGGCAGTAACGTTTGTAACACAAAGAATCGTTGAGAATGTTCACATAAATATTTGGTATAGATGACAGAATGACGAGAGACCGTATAAACGACCAATCGTTATCAAAAACGTCAATCTTTCGGAAGAGAATCACACAAAAATGTTGCAATGGCAAATGAATGAATATTTCATAAATTTAGAGAATTTAAAACCCTATCAGTATAAGCAGATGTGTTGCCAGGAGATAACGTCGATAGCAATCATTCCATTGAGTTTGAAAAGAATATGAGGACATGTGTACTTTTGAATTGCATTAATAGGGTAAATTAAAAACCTATCGTAGTCTATTATGTCAATGCAGTGAATTTAATGGAATGAAAACTGCGGATGATTGAATGTATTTCCCAACTCATTAAAACTGTTATTCACAGGAACATGTAAATAATCAGCGTAGATATTTCTTTTAATTTCCGTGTTTGGTTTTTTCATTCAAAATAATTCCAGTCCTATATTGTGTTCAAATATATTGATTGAAGTTCGATTTAACCGCTCTGTTTGTAATGAAACCTGACTAAATTAATTAACTTAGCTTTCGGCTGTTACCGGAAGTACATCTGGTTTTGAAATGTTCGAGTTTTGGTTCCAATGGCGACACAACCTTGATGAACGGATTAGTACCGAGAAATTTGGACAGATCAATAGATGTAATGAATATTCAAGAGATATCTTTAAAAAAAGATGAACAGCGTAGAAAGAATTATGTCTACAGAATCGCCCTATTTCAATTCTCTGATATCGCCAGACGGGTACGCTACGGGAAACTGAATTAACGTTTCGAGACACCCCGTTTAGTGCCCCTCCGCTTAGAATATGAACCAATCAAATCGCCTTATTTGTGGCATATTTAAACAACGTGCTTCATATGCAATATTTAGTTGGTCTAAAATGTAGGTCAAAATCAATATTATACAGCTACGCTGAAAAAAATCGGCAATAGTGATATAATAACTGTAGCTTGACTTAAGTCATTATCTACATGTTCTGATGACAAACATTCTCGGGAAAAAAATGATTATACCCATACAAAGTCGTTAATTCACGCAACAAATCAATGTCTTAGTCATACAATGGGTAACAAATCGACTAGTATAGACGAAGTGACAGATTCAACGTGTTTGGAAGCGAAATGACAATAGTTATGATCATGCTTGTTATGATTCAGTGCGTAAGTTATTGGAGGTTAGCGACAATTAAGTGCCATAGTTCATAAAATATTAACAATATCTGCCACCCACATGCTGAGATACCTGGACTTAACAAGCCTTGCACTATTAACATATTGTGTCCATGTGTTGATCGTAACAAAGCCTGTCATAGCAACATTTTGTAATGCTCATGATGTAATTGTTGAAAAAAGGTTTATATAGAAGTTGATGAGGTCATGCAACAGCCATCCCAGCGCGACGAGACATGAACATATAAATACAATCGGAACTCGTTCATCTCGAATTCATCGGGTCCGAAATATTATTTCGAATAATAAATGTTTTCGAATAGACCATTTCAATTCGACGTGAATAAAAAGAAACATCGGGACAAGATATTTATTTCGGATGATACCAAGTGTTGGAAAGTTTTCGAATGAACGACATTCGCCTGTATGAACAATAACATCTAACAAGATAGAAAGGACACAATACACCAATATAAATGATGGGCGACAATAGGAGCATCGCCTCGGAACGGTCAATACCAATGGATGTTAAAATATTAATTTAACTATTTTTTAAATTTATATGAATAATGAATCACTAACATTGACCCTAGGCCATATTTCAAACATTAATTACATCAGTCTAGCGATTGAACAATACAGAAAGAAAATGTCTCTCTGATAGTGTACTCAAACTCAAATATAGAGATAAATTTCTTGTGTGCATTTCAAATTTGGAATGTATAACAGTACAATAAAAAGCGGATTCAATGATTCGGTTTTCAAAAGCAGTTAATGAATCATATTTTAGAGTGTTTATTTAGAATGATAAAGGTTATATAAATTCCATATTTTACGGTACTTGAAACATTAAATACGCTTTTTATAAAGTTCAGCAAATTCTATGCACAGCAATGGAAAAGTAAGTATACTCGTAAAATGGATGAATAACCTATAAGTACCTGAACTAGTTTCGGACGAGTTCGATAATTCGGCTAGTTGGATTATTTAAGCTTGTGAATGCATTCATAATAATGTCTAGGCAGTAAATCACTTTTCCCGGACGTTAAACCCAATGTTCCAAATGCTGTATTGACCAAAACAAAAATGATAAATAATGTTCTATTGGAGAAAATGTTCGATCTGTTCACCATTAATGCCTAAGATATGTCAATAGTTGACTAGAAAAGTTGAACAGCTATTGATTAGGACTGAGGGAGTAGATTCTAAATATTTGGTATACTTACTGAGTACAAGAGGATACATTAGACTATTTCTGTGCAATGGACGCATACATAATACATACTACTTTACACCATGCTATGAGGTTCACGTACAAGTATTATGAACAACGACTTATCCATACACCTTATGTCAGTATAGGCAGTTATTGAAACCCTCCGCTCCCTGAGGAGTTAAACAAACGGTTTTATGACTGCAGTTGGCATCAGTATAGACTACAATTAAATGGTCATATATGTTGCACCTTTTCATTTGTATGTTATTGGCAAAGGCTTATTGTTGAAGCCTCCAAGACTTGTTTGTATACCACATGGAAATCATAAACACTGTTATATAGCATTCCCGAAACCTCCTTTCGACTTCCAATAAAACAACTAATCATGATATGGTTGAATAAACTGCACTTCGGTGCAAATGTAATCTTCATAACCTGGTAACGAATGTTACAGAAATAACATCAGAACAAAATATTACTTAATATGCTACATTCACCATGAGTTTTTATAAGTTTACGTAAATCCATGTGTGTGGAATTCCAGTCATTTCCTTCAAAACATAGTCATTTAGGACCCCAAATCGAAAGCGATCTCTTGCGTATTACGATCTAAGATAATCGCACTGAAGTGCGCAACGTATGATATGAATTGTCCCAAGTGTGTTACATCATTTATGTATCTTTCTGATCTTTGTTTTCGAGCAGAGATGTAGGAATATTTCATAGCGCTTTAACATGTTGTTAATATATGATTAATGACTTGTGATGATGTAAAGATTGAATTTATATACGACAGAAGTAATAAATTGCGTTCTTTAAGTCATATAATTGAATGTGGCAGACTTTCTTGTTCTTTATGTTACTTATGAAACAATTGTGCTTTAAACGATAAAGAAATAATAAAAATTATGTTTATTTTCATGCAAACTATTTAGAACATTGCACCGTTTACACAGAGAGAGGGCGTGGCTTGACAGTTGTTTGTGTTGATACAGTTAGTTACCAAAATAACACAAATCTTAATGATTTCGTACGTAAAGCTTGGCTATCTTATCAGTTCTAAATACATATTTTATTATAGTATTAAGATAACTTGTTTCCTATATAGTAAAATAAAACCCATACCATACAGTGCTTATACTGAAACATGTATAGCTGAAAAATCTGGCCATGACCTTCCATGACATTTAAAAACGGTCATGTGTCCGTCATCTCTGATTCTTTAGGGGGTTGTTTTATCTGCTTGTGGAAGGGCAAGCTTGTGTTGGTGGAAAATAAATTCCAGAAAAAACAGTCAAAGTCAACTGACCGCGTCATTTAACTGAAAACTAAGTCAATAAAACGATGACAATCAAGCGTTTATTTGAATAAGAGTTCTGTACAATGAGCGGTGTCCACTATAACCGTATAAATAGCTGATACAGAGTTGCTGACCTGAATGGTAGAACTATATTTATCTCGTCTATATCAATACAGTTCACTGGACGCTTAATTAAGCACACGTGATATTTGTTTAAATTGATTATCGAGCAAACATATCATGTAACTTTAACTTAAAGCCTCTGGAAGAGTCAGACTGATTCATGATCGATGCGAGCGAAATAAAATCACAGTTTACAGGAATCAAGAGCAAAACATTACCGTGAAGTCTACGTAAGTCTACATACAGTTCGATAACACAAAATGATATCAAACTATTTTAGAGGAAGGTCACTGTACAGATGTTTTAGTATTTGGTTTCATGTAAAAAGTGAATGTTTAGTCTGCGATCCGTCATAAACACGAATGATTCAATGACACCGAAGCTTTGTATCCGATCATGCGACACTCGGTTTAATGCGAAACGTGAACTAGAATCACTTGGCTGGCATCTGTCTTTGTCTAACGTTTAAATCTCTATGACAACACGTAAGTGGTGATTGTTAAAAAATAGGAAAATCGTGCCATCTGTCAAAGTATGACTTTGTTTTTAATCAATTTCACATTGAAAAGGATATCGAATGAACCGGTGAAGGTTTGCCGTAAAAACTTGTTCAAGTGTTCATATGCATCGAGGGGACAGAGATTGTTTTCAGGAACAAGTGGTAACCGGAAGTTTAGACATTACGAGGCGAGAAAATGACAGTAATGGTAATTATATATTTACGTGCTTCAATTTTTAAAGCCAATTATAATGTGTATTTGCGTTTATTTATCGTCGCCACCGGTTTCCCATATGGGTGACGCCGCCGGAAGAATGTTAGTCATTTTAGATTTTGGAGGATAGTGCATGATACAGAATAGGTCTCAGTTCCAGTAACACTCCTGGTTCTTTTATGTGCCCGCGATGTTAAGCATCGTACACGAAAACTCGGTCTCGTCCGAAAGAATGTTATTAAACAGATTATAAAAGTCTATGATCTGTATTTATCAATATTCCGAATGTCATTGAATTATCTAAAGTATATTTGAAATCATTACTCCGTACAGACAAGCCTCTCTGGCAAGCTCACTTCGTGATTACAATTTTTATTATTTCTTAAGAATGAAAAATGATGATAAAGTTACGAGCTATCATTCGTCCAAAAAAACTATAAACATGTAAAATATAAGTTTTCGCTATGTGCAGTCTAAATTGGGCGTTTCATGCTTAATGAAATTGGTGAGCATAATGTCTTGGTGCATCGTAATCTTTGCGAACATCCAACGATTTAGTGTACCATGATTTCGCAAGAGGTTTTGTATTGATGTATTGTAGTATTGTTTTTCTTTCGTGTTTAAAATCTTTTTTATGCTTAAGTTTCCGTTGCCATGTAAACAAGTATTAATTAAGTCCAAAATTTGCTAATGGAAACTGACTAAGACGTAAGATAGTTGTAACTACAGAAATCGAGTAACACTTTCTAAGCGATATAAACGCCAATTCAATTTTGTGCCAAACGCATAAAACTGTCCATAAACAGTCAAACTGATTGAGAAAAATGTGGAAAATAGATTTTTTTCTCCTGTGAACAGAAGTGCAAAAATATAGAACTGACAAACTCGGTAACCACAAATTTCCCGTGAAATGAAGTCATTGCTACCAAGTAACATAATTATTCTTGTACAAAGAAATGAACAGTTTTCAGACTAACGTGTGAATAATATCTCAACTTTTTCTGACAGTGATTAGATATATTGTTTAAAGAAGTTGGTTTGGTTATGTTAGAACAGGTATACATGCATGCGTTGGGTTTATTTGTATGCTGTTTTTCCTATTTATTCATATTGTATCACTGTCGTTTGTCATGTGTATTGTAATATTTCGTTTGACTATGTTGTTTGTATCAATGTACATGTACTTACTCTCATAGAGTATGTTAATATTATTATTGTAAATTGTTTATATTGGATGATAAGTATTATACTTAAATCCAGATACTAATAAATCATTCTCTGTTCTGTTCAAATCATTCTGTTATTTGTACATCTGACGCGAGTTTTTCCCAGTTTGTATAAAATACTACATTATACCGGTACGTTGCAGTCTGTGCACTTCTTAATTTACGGGGTAGAGCGCAGAGCTCCATATCAGAAGGTGGGGGTTTGAATCCCATATACTATGGACATGAACTACATAAGTTTATACTAAAATACCATCGAATATAGAATATCACGCAGCAAATATGTAAACATATGTACATATATAAATATACAACATAGTGACATACAGTTGAACGTACTGGCCAAAACAATATCAGTCACGAGAGAAAATTTGAAAATCAATATAATCAAAACTGAGAATCCGGCATAATGTCTTTTTTACACACACACACAACATTACATATCAGCTTTAATAAATATAACAGTCGCTGCACTAGAGTTTTTAGTAGCTCGTGTTTAGAAAGAACGCTAATTTTTCAAAGATAAAGCGAGTTGACACTGAGTGTTAGTTGATTTGTTTAATGGAAAATCCGGTTCGAGATCTGTTCAAACTCGTATCCTACCACCTCATATTTCCAGTCATTGTATGTGAAAGCTGATACGAGGTTCTACATAGGAATACTGGCATCACGTGGTTTTCGACGTCATAATTGAGTGAATAGAAAGGCATTTGTTGCGAAGTTTTCATTATATAATTGATAATTTCCCTTAAGGACAATTATGCTTTCGTTGCAGATAATTTGAAAACAACCTTAATTTGGAAACATAGTTGTCAGAAGTACATTTATTTTATTAAATATTCCGAACAAATTAATAGCAGAATAACAGGGGAGTCAAGCACGAGGAGCGTTCAAAAAGTTCATCGACTTCTCGATTATAAGTTACCAACTGGGTATGAAGCAGACACATAATTTGCCAGTAAGCGTTTGATATTTTGCCTTGAACATTGTGTTAAGGTACAACCGTACACTCTTCGTGCGTGATGTTTTCGAAAACATTTGAATAAATACAACTATTAAGCAGTGTATCTTAGCACCGTTCCGTTTTTCTACGAGACTTATTTTCTAGCGAACAGTGACATACAATACCACCAGACAGAGAAATAAATGCGTTCCTCGGAATTTTGAGAAATGGGTGGTTTTTACCAGTCAACATTTCGTGGCGTTAATTTATAATTAACATGCATGCAGCATCTAAATAATATGTTTAATGACAGACATCCACGCGTCATCATTCACAAGTCTTCAAAAGAGATGAATTCTCGTACAGCTAACGGCGCTATACTGCATGCATTATATATAAACCCTTGCAAGGATATTACTGAACAGGTGCGCAATCTAATTTTCTAATTATTTATACTCAATATAAACTATAGACACACATATAATTTTATTTTATCGCAATATAACCCGAAGCATATACGTAACTATGTCGGCTTGATATGTTAAGGCGCAAATTGTAAACATATTTAAACAAGGACTAATGGTTTACTGTACACTGCAGAAACGTCCGTTTCACTTCAAAGTTTGTACACTGAATTCAAGCCTTTTGGTGATTGAAACCCAGGAACACTAACCAGTGTACATACGTGAATTAAATCTTCAAACTAAATCAGCCTTACAAAGTCTAATGGAATTGGGAATACAAAATAGTTATGTGTGTAAGACTCTCAAATGTGAAAATGTGCAAAAATGTGAAAATGTTTGGATACAAACGGTCAGAAATGTGAAAATGTTGGATGCAAATGGTCAGAAATATGAAAATGTTTGGATGCAAATGGTCACAAATATAAAAATGGTCGCAAATGTGAAAATGTTTCAGTTAAAAGGGTCAACAATGTGAAAACGGTCACAAATGTGAAAATGAATACGCATACATAATGTAAAATGGTTACATATGTGAAAAGGTCTATACATTTTAAATTGTTCACAAATTGGCAAACGGTTACAAATGGGTAAACAGGTCTCAAAAGTGAAATTATCGCAAAAATGGAATTTGTCATGACTGTGAAAATGGTCACAAACTTTAAATTTTACATCGAATGAAAAATCCACATAATGTTGCATTATTTATTAAGTAGAAAATTATAACAAATTTAAAATCCGAATCGCGTGGCGGAGTAACAGATCAAAATATTACAAGCGATGAGTAAGCATATGACTCATGTGATATTAAGGCCCACATGTCAGTGAAATATCAAAGTGGTGAACTTCAAGCTAATTTCAGTCAGAAGAATTCAAATTTTTAATCCATTATAAGATAGCGAATTTTTTATTGAATTTTACACTTCAGACCACAGTAACCACGCTTTAAGGTAAATATGTCATAGGTTAGCATAGAAATGTGAAAATAACGATGCGGAATGTCACAATATGGGATGCCTTGAAATGTACCGAAAGTATTTGGTCATTAGCTTAAGTACAAATTGAATTTTTATCACGAAATGTGTTTTACATTCCAAACACGGCATTCTTTCGCTTGAACCGCAAATACATATTCATACGTAGGTTATACACTGTTTATAATATTTTTCAGGCCAGTCAATGTTCCAATTGTTACATTTATCGTATTTATTTCAGATAAACTTGTATTTTATGAATGAAATAGTTCAGGCACAAATCGTGTTGGCAGGGAGAAAATTGATTATCTGAGATGATATAGGTGAATGTTTGTTAAAATACCAGCTACATTTAATCTTTATTTTCGTCTCATCTATATACATACATTCTACTATAACATCATACTAGAGCCAACTATAAGTATATAGCCACTCTTTATAAGAGTTATAAGAGACTAGAAATTACGATAAAACATCAAAATATCACATGATACGTTAAGATAGTAGACATTACATAATATTGTGTAATAAATATTTACATATATGCATATAAAACGGAGAAAAAAACAGTTGTTAATTGTTACTAAAAATAATAATAAACCAATAACATATGTAAGAAACTGAACATTATTGCGCATATTTAAAACATAATCGTATGAAATATATTTAGGACTATTCAGATTGTATCAATTATTTATATGTATGTTGTAACTAAACAGACACACTTATTATATGTGGATTATATGAATATACGCACGTTCACAGGGTACAAACTTTTTATGTGTAAAATGTTAACCGATTCAACCGAACCTTAACATTTATCTCAAGTGGTCGCTTTGGTTGAAACTGTTTTTATTTCACACAATATTCTATCACGAGAAAGATTACTTCGATTAAAAATAAATTTATACGTTCGATTTTCTTCAGCACAAAAACAGAACAGAACCAAATAGCTAATCAAATGTGATTTACGACCTTGTAAATATACGAACGACTATGAATTCAACACACGTCTGCGTTTAGAGTGTTGGAATGTTATCAGATTTACAAATGAACTTTACTTGCAAAAACATTCGACTCCATAAATACAGTTGGATTTCATAGTCAGGAATGTTTCATCCTTTGAACCCTACCATGTCTACAGTGGAACCTCAGCCTTTAGATCCCCATTGGTTCGGGATAAAGTTGGTCTAGCCAATGAGGTCGTCTGATTATTGAGTTAAATGTAGTAGAACAAATTCAACCCGGTCTTATTAATGAAGTGGTCTTAATTTTAAGGCGTTTTAAGTGAGTTTTTACTGCAGTGTGTACAAGAGTTAATGTTTCACACACGTTCGTATTTTGTTAAGAAAAGACAGTGTTTTACCTTATCCATCATTAGGCCTGTAAACTTAACAGTCATTGTTCAATACCAAACAGTGCAGTCCCTGCTTAGTGTAATAATATGTTTAAACGATCACTTGTAATAGTGTGTACAATGTATATACGTGTGTATATTTGTCACTGTCATTTGTCATGTGTATTGTAACATTTCGTTTGACTTTATTGTATGTATATAAGAGTATATCAATATTATTATTTTGTAAATTGTATACATTGGATGATAAGTGTTATACTTAAATCCATATATTAATAAATCATTCCGTTCAGTGCTGTAAATGACGATGAGCTGTTTAAGTCAATAATAAACTTAATGTTCTGTTCTGTTCTGTTCCTTAACCCAGTTTACAAATATCTCGATTACAAAAAGTTGTGTGTGAACAAACTGATAGGCAATAAAAGTTACCGATTCAAATATAAACTTTCTTGGAAAATGCGCGTACGGCATAAATCAACACGTGTTGTCTACCAATGCGAATGAATCAATATTAATTGACAGGTGTAACTCTTTGGCAGTTGGTACATAAAGGAATACAAATAAATATTTCCATTTTAGATGAACAAAGATGTTTCATGCTTATGTTGCCGTCACACTGGCACCTATATATAACTACCGTCACACTGGCACCTATATATAACTACCGTCACACTGGCACCTATATATAACTACCGTCACACTGGCACCTATATATAACTACCGTATTATCGTAGTATGAACCTCACTAAACACACACAAAAAAAGAAAAAATCTTAGGTTAAAATATGAGCAAACTTTCTGGGACCGATTTCTTAAAGCTGGCGTAGTATTGGCCTCACTGGCTATCACGTGTGTAGGGCTTTGTTAGTCTTAAAGCTAGCGTAGTATTGGCCTCACTGGCTATCACGTGTGTAGGGCTTTGTTAGTCTTAAAGCTAGCGTAGTATTGGCCTCACTGGCTATCACGTGTGTAGGGCTTTGTTAGTCTTAAAGCTGGCGTAGTATTGGCCTCACTGGCTATCACGTGTGTAGGGCTTTGTTAGTCTTAAAGCTAGCGTAGTATTGGCCTCAATGGCTATCAAGTGTGTAGGGCTTTGTTAGTCTTAAAGGAGCTTCCAGCAACCGATTACTCTTTAGTACCCTTTCTGGCAAACCCAGTGTTGGTGTCTTATCTGGAATAGTGGTCGTTATATTATATGGGCTCCGAACCCACAATCTCCGGGTTGAGCGACCGAATCTTTACCTCTAACCAAATAGAATTCATCAATAGAACGACTCAATGTGATTTCCAATTGAGGGGGCTAAACCCTAATACATGTCTGATGTAATGAATTAACAAATTGTTACATGTAGTATTAATTGTCATGTTTTTTGTCTACAGGTACATTCACCGATGTATTAAAACGATCAGAATACTAGTAGATGGTGGTAATTTTATCAATTCTATCTACCCCCAAAATAATTCAAATTAACAATATTACACTAGAGCAATAAACTCACAGCCATGAGAAAATACGGCGATATTTTGAACAACAAAAACTAATTTATATCTGTTCTGTTGGCTCAACTCAATTATACACAATTCTTCCTTCCATCAAACATATCAAGGCATCAGAAATCTAGACGAGTTAATGATATGGCTAATTAACCGCTTCATTTCACACAAAACGAGGCTAAGACGTGAAAATTGGCTCGTTTTTTCTCGGAGATTAGTTATCTCTTTATTCCAGTATCGATGGTCATTGGGCATAAAATTGATATGGACTCAAAACAGTAAAATCTACAACTTGATGAATAAAACGGTAACCGTTTTCTCAGGTAGGTATTTACAGGGAATATTGCTTGCAGTCGGCATGCAGAACGCGGAAATCTGCCGTTAAATACCTAAGCTATTGTTCTCCTGATTATATTCTGGCAAATAGTCCATGTAATAGGGTTTTAAATCATTATTTTATGTTCCGACACTGACGGAAATCGACCGGCGGGGCTATGGAAAGTGTAACCAAGTCGTAAACATTTTGCAACGGTGAGCAAAAAGAATGTGCTCATATGAATGCGATATAATTGAAAGTATGCAACTTTTTTTCTTATTGAAAGATGTTTCGGCGGTAATGTAATTAGTATGTATCAAGATGAGAGCTTTTGTCAGAGAGATCATACCACATGTACGGAATAATAATGCTATCTTTTATTGTAACGGAATTTTCAACAATTAAGCACTAAGTCTGCTTCTGTGCGACCCAGGTGAATGTAATGCAATGAAACAATAAAGATATAATTATATTAATAAACCAAATACGGGGAAATGTTCTCACTTTTGCAAGTTGTTGATGGGTGTAAGTTAATTGATCGTATCTTAGAAAAATACAATTTTAGCAATCTAAATTGTTGTTGACAGTAATAGTAAAATGATTCTGTGATTAATAATTTGCTTGTTGATGGTTGATGTAAGTCAGTTTATAAGTTAATAGATTATACTTTAGAAAAATACAATTTTAGCAATCTGAATTGTTGTTGACAGTAGTAACTTGATTGATATAAGTTCAGTGATTAATAATTCGTCTTTAATAATGAAGGATAAATTTAACAATCGTGATTGCGTTAGCTTATTCATGTTGTCAATTATTGAAAATATATCTCTAATGGCCACGAAGAAAAGCCGCAAACATTTAGATATATATCTGTTCTACATCAAATAAATATGAATAATTGAATAACTATTTTTAGGTTAAAACCATTAATTTCTCATTTTTTTCTCTGGAAATGAGCGTGAACTGCATACGTAATAAGAAGTAAGTTTAAATGCATCACATGATACAAAGGAAATGCTTAATGTAATTTACGTTTTGAATTATAAATGTATTTATTGGTGTTAACATTATTTTCACATAATACATCGCTAGTGGTATACACGACGACCGATATGATAGCGTTAGCTTAATTAATGGGTATTTCGCCCTGACGATAAAAAAACGTTGAATTAACCGTTCTTAACTGTTGAAAAGTCTATTCAGCATGTATAATTAATATTCGTTCAATAATTTAAATCAGGCTTAAATGGACGAATTTAATCAGTTAGTAAATGTACTGAAGCTAGCCACCCAGTCGAGAATATAGGGTAGGTGTCCGATTAAATACAATGTAGAAATAAAGAAAAAATAGTTTTCGCTTATTCAACGATCTTAAATACGGGTGACAAATCAAATACAGAATCTGAATACTAAGTCCGGGGGTTATAACTTGGCATTGCTGACGAGGAGACGTTGTTCATTGATAACGTATGCGGAAATTTCCGATCAAGTTTAATGTTGCGCAAATCTGCGTCTAATAGTTTCACCTGCTATCAAATACCAGTGGTTAAAAGAACTTACGATGCAAATAGATACGATCTATGCAGCACTATAAACGTGAAAAAATATAACACGAGGTTTTAGAATGGAGAACATACATGTACGGTTAAAATCGTTCATTTAAAAAACAAACTTGTAGTGAAATACACTAGTGACGTAATGAAACTATCTGATAACTTTGATTAATCTTCCGACACGTAGCGGCTACATTCCAAAACAAATATTTTAATTGATAATGTTGTATGCTATCGAAATGGGAGAAAAAAGATAAAAATAAAGTCTCAAAGAATTTGGCTAATTAGCAACAATCAATTAAGTTTAATTAAAATAGGTTTGCGAGATTTGTACAATTATTAGACATTTTAATACCAATTACCAGATTAATCAATCAGATAAAAACGAAAATCTCCAATTATACAATAATTTAAAAAAATAATTCAAATCTTTACAAGATGATGTCGCGGGGAATATTAGTAAAGTAGAAATCACGAGAAGGGCTTTATTACGCACTCCGGTAGCAATCCCACAAAATCCAACTTGTTAAGGTTTCATTATATTTCATGTCAATTTCTGTGGTGAAGGGATATTCTCAGACAGTGAAATATTGGCATTCAAAAATGATCGGGTATTAAGTCAAAATGTGTATTAGTTAGCCTATTTCCCTAATTAATTATCGCATTTACAATGCCACGTGCCTTTTGGCGTCTGAAAGTCAAACTTGCAATGAAAATTGATTGCTGTCGACTGTAAAAATGCACATGTGGAAATAACATCTAAGAGCTAATTTAAGTGTTTAAAAACCGAAATAGAAAATGTAAATGTTATTAGACACAAATTACATTACCCAATCTCTTAACAGTTTCACTAGAATGTTTGCATTATAATTACGAACAGTATCGTTTCAAAAATGCTTCCTTTTTCATTAATCCT
Organism: Mactromeris polynyma; assembly: GCA_032209605.1. Lineage (NCBI taxonomy): Eukaryota > Metazoa > Mollusca > Bivalvia > Venerida > Mactridae > Mactromeris > Mactromeris polynyma. Next base: position 53,938,134 of record JASFXZ010000001.1, read on the forward strand.
AGAATTTCAATTAAATGTAAATACCATGGAAACGACAATAGTACGTACTCACAAAATTAATGAACAAAAATGTTTCAACACTCTCTTCCTTAAATTTCATCTTCTAATTTAACTGATAAGCTTAAACTTGTAATACGGGCGTAGTGTTTTCTTTTTAACGCTCTTAAGAATATCTACACATAAGTGAGTTAATTTATCTTAACTCAACAAAAATATCCCATAAATTCCAAAACATCGAAGAAAAAAGTAGCAACAAATAGATTAAACCAACCTCAAGTATGTTTTGTATTATCAGCATCCAAATAATCCGTGTTACACTTTCATACAGTCACAGATTACAGACTAAAACGATATAAAAATGTCCACTCGATTTCCACACGCGATGTAGCTGAGATTATTAGCTGCTTGTCCGACTTTAAACGTTCAGTTAATCCACGTATGATATTTTTCAGATAATAATATTAAAACAGCCAGCAGGATTTCTCGAGTCGCAAACACAAGTTTCCACACAATTCTCCACCCTAGTATTGGTAAAGAATTAAGTGTATACAGTATATGAATACTCTAACTTGGCGCGTATCGCTTCTGTAGCTCTAACCGAATCAAATGGTATCGGAAAGACGGATTATAGCTGTTCTGTATCGATGTACTTTTATTACGGTAACTTTTTCTCCGCTAGTTATGACAAAAGTCATTTTTCAAACGACTTAAATAGCGAAGCAGATATAAGAACTGATGCTAAATTATTTTGTATACAGTCTTCATCAAACATAGACCAATTTCGTAATATGGACAGATTTAAGAAGTGTTGGTTATAGTTAAGTTTAATAGCAGTTACACTTGAGTGTAATGAATTTAATAATTGCCCAGTTCTTGCAAAACTATATCGTTTATTAAATCACTAACAATAGTTAAAATAATACAATATCTGCAAGCAAAATCAGAATAATATTATTGTATGTTATATTATGGTTGAGAATTTAAAACTACAATGTCTGGGTTGAAAATCTACAAAAACTGCACAAATGTCGAGTCAATACATGCATACATATGTAAGTCATTTGTACACATTATCAAATACAAATGAACGCCGCTGTAAGATTTCCAACCTCTTCTTTTAGTGACGTCATTTCCAGAAAACGTCACATGTGACGTCACCATGTACTGAGAGTAAGACACTACATAGTGTATCACGACATGAACAAACGTTATGTTTCTAATAATTTCTCAGTGATGGTTTTGTAATTAATTAAATGAAATATTCGCGTACGAATTGAATATTTTTTACCAGTGATGTCTAAACATATTATATCATTAATGAGCCATTGTATTACACATATGTATGCTTTTTATCATTTATACTAATGTTTACTTAAACTCCATATGTTTGAGTCTTTAAATCTAATCATATTTCGATTATTTCTAATACAATATTCATTGCTTGGTCAAATTTGACATTTAAATTGTTTTAGTTTACTCATTATATAATTCAAGTATATTATATATATCATTCTCTTGAAACTATATTTATCGTCTGCTAAAGTGACGTGTTTTATTTTATAGAACGCCCAAGATTCTTTAATTTATTGCCTACTTATAGAGTTAAAGTAGGAAAATGAAAATTTATTCTTACAGTGGTATATTTATTTTCGGATAAATCTAATATGTAGATATACGGTTATGCATAACGTGGACAGGGTACATGATTAATTATGATTTTAGATATAATGATAACCGATGCGTCGTCATTAATTTGTTTGACGCCAATACGTGTATTGTACTACTTTTTCTATTATTTAGTATAAAAAAATGAAAAAGAACAGGTATTTTTCTTAACCAAAACATTACGTGAATATCTGAATTCTATTTAATGCAAATTTAAATGAAAACACGTCTTTAAACAGGCCTACACATATTGGTGTATTAACAAGGTTGTAACCTGCAAATAATTCAATTAATATATAGCTTTAAGTAGCCATAATGCATGGGAAAGCTAATCGCTTTATTATTATTACTCCAGATTTAATATTTAATGCATTTAATATGCAAAACTGATACATTAACTTTGCATAATCAAATAGAGTATGCCATAAACCGAGTATAAAATTGTACTTGAAGGGTCCTTGATACACAATAGGGCAAACATTTAGGAGTGATTTTGACCCGTGTCGGACCCTTTATAAAGCTATGTAAACTTACATTAAGTGTAAAACCAGCTTGCGAGTTTTAGATATTTTTACGCAAAACTATCCATCTTAAATTACATTCATTTATGACGAAGTTAAGTAGCTTAAGCTATTATCAATTGACACTTGAACTAAATACAACTTCGTTTGTGGGCGAGTCTTTATTGATGAATCACACGTTCATGTTAAGATTGTCACAAACAATGGCTGGCTTTGTCATGACTTTCCATATTATTTCAGCTGATTACAATTTCTTTCTACAATATGTATTCTCGAACAGTCATCCAACAGTGATATTGTCACGCAGTCGTGGAGAAATTAGGAGTATTGTCGATAGCATGACACAAGCCAACTAAACAATACCATCTTTGTATCTGGTTAGATAGACAATATCATTCATTCCGCTGATATCTATGGTTGATCTAACAATCAAATTACTTTAATATCTACTGAGTAAGAAACAAATGCTGATTGTGCAATTGTGTTTATTGCCAGAAACAGAATTGGTAAATCGTGAATCGTTTTAGAATGATGCCAAACACAGTCATCAGAATAAGAAATGTAGGACTGGTTCATTATTTGACGGGTGGAAATTCTATATATATCGCAAAACTATGGTCAAACATTTCGGCAATGGTATACAATTACCACCGCTAAACAGTTTATCGGAAACCAAGTACCGGTTACTGTCTGATATCTATCATGTCATACTTTTACAAAGAACACCAAATAGGTGTCTCCTACACTTGGCCGCAAACATATCCATTTTTATCTAAGATTTTCATTTTTTTCCAGTGATTTTAATCAACATCAAGCAAGATCAAGTTAAACCAGACCGGAATCATTGTTTCCGTTTTTGTTATTTTAATTAAATGTGTGTCCAATCTTTTTACCAGACATACCAGTGGGATCAGCAGAAATTGGCTAACACGAAACGCAAGCAAAATAGCATTGCTTACTTGCATGCAATATTATCCCAATGAACAGTGCAGCCGCTTGCAAGCAACACCCCATGTGGACACAAACGTTGGCTGTTGTTGAGATGTTGTTGCTCCAGAAAGGTTAAATTCATCATTATTTCTTACAAGGAAGATGCATGTCACTGGAGAGAGATTGTTGCTCAAAAGAGGGTCGTTCTAGATAGGTTGAAATATTCATATTCCACTCTGTGTCTGTACAAGTGCAATTTGTATGCATAGCAGAAAACCACGTCATTTTTACCAAAGCAACACGATATGCCATTAGTATTCAAAAGCAGTTATTCACCCATCAAAAACAAACCCCCATTCTGTTAATTTACGATTCAATGTTGTTTTTTCCCCCAATCAATTGCGTAAATTTAGACAGTTGCAGAAGTTAATTTAAATTTTCTTCGTCCATTGTTACACCCGGCGACCAAGCATTATTCTGCCTGACAGTGGATCTTTACGGCACAAACGGTTAAAATCCACTCGTGCGATGAATGCAATTTCATTGTGTAATCCAATATCATACTCTTTCAGCATCATGAACAGTACGACTGATGGCTTTAAGAATGAAAATAGATTGCCTCAGTATTTACTCAATTAACTAACATTGTAACACAAGTGTAATCCTAACTCACTTCCAACAATGACACATCCCTAATGGGGTCGAATACTCGCATCATGCCGTTCATTGGATTAACAACTGGGTTGCAGAACGATGGGTTCCTAGTTGATTTAATGGAAATTACAATTCCGTTCAATTCTATGAGATACAATATTGTATAGTTTAAATTCTATGATTCACCATTACTTCCAGCGTAAAACAGTCACATAAAACTCATACAATCAAAAACCCACTCGACGTTTTTTGTGTTTCCTTCAATGAAGTATACATAATTTATGGAACATTAAGGTATATCTTCACTTGGCTGATATACAATATAAATAGAAGAACTTAACCGGGATATATCAGCTGATAAATGAACCAGTTTCGTAATACGTACACCATAAATGTACGATACACAATAATTGTCGACGAAATTAGAAGAAAGAGGAAGAACATAAACTTTATATACCTTGTACAAGTTGAATCTGTCAGTGTGAAAATTCACACATAAACGATCAAGTTACAGACGGAAATACAACAAAAAAACTGGCGGTGCATTTTTATGCATTATTCATTAAAAATAATATGAATCGTGAAATTGAACTCGTGTTTAATGAAAAAACGCACCGACATGTTTGGCTTAGTCTTTTCATTTCCCTGTTTCGTTATTGATTTAAGTTTGCATTGTGGAATAATGACGTTTCACGATGACTCGTGTATAACATGATACAATACTGCATTGAGAAATAATCCACTTTGTTTCGTATAGGAATGACATACTACCGTACGAACATGTATAGTGTAGATGCCTACCTAAATTATACAATTACCAAGCAATTATCACACAATACAACCTTGACAGATAATTCAATAACACAATTATGTGCAAGCATACAAACTCATGATGAGAGCATTTTCCAGCGTAATTCACGTTGAGCAGTCGCGATGTGCATATAACCAAACACTAATAGGCTCTGTTCATATTGAGATGCCGCGTTTCGTGAAAAATGTTACCCCTAACGATAGCGTGTTTCCCGCGCAAACAGTTAATGTACTCGTCAAGTTAATATAAACTAACAAGGTTACACGTTTATGTAATACAGCTCATTTCATATATACATAAAAACACGAGTATGAAAATTTACAGTATGTAAGAATGAATTATAACAAGACAGTATATTATATCGGTGAGGCAGAATTAAAACAAAAAAACAGCACTTCGCACGTGTTTTATTTGACCCGTAAACATTGTGAAACGTGAAAGCTTGTTAAGCGACATAGCTCAGTATTGCATTATGTCTACTGGAAAGGATATTGAAATAAGTTTTGATTCACGTTCATTAATGTTTATTTCATAGAAACCTGGCATACCCCAAGTCTTGGCCAAAATTTTACACTAATGCTTATAAATAACACGTTATTGTTGGGGCAATTACTACAAAGCCCGATGATGACATTAGCTACAGCGTCAATAATTCTCAAAATCAACTTCATGAATTTACGATTTCAACTTCATGAATTCACGATTTCGGGATTTTAATTTCACGAATTCTTGAAGTTAAAATCATGAATTCCTGAAGTTGAAATCATGAATTCTTGAAGTTGAAAAACGTAAATTCGTGAAATTCAAAACATGAAAATCAAACTTTGAATTCATGAAGTTGAAATCGTGAATTCGTGAAGTTGAAATCGCAAATTCGTAAAGTTGAAATCGTGAAATCGTGAATTCACGAAGTTGAAATCGTGAATTCGAGAAGTTGAAATCATGAAATCGTGAATTTGAGAAGTTGAAATCATGAAACTTTCGTAAATTCGTGAAGTTAGAATCGCGAATTCGTAAAGTTAAAATCTTGAATTCACGAAGATGAAATCGTGAATTTGTGAAATTCAGATCGTGAAATTCTGATATACCAGGCTTTCGTAAATTACTTATCTAATATATCTACATGTAGATCACTTTTAACAATCGCGATTTTCATATTACATCGCACTACTAGGGTATATTCGCATTGTCGTGACGCGAATTTCGTATCACGAAATATATTCATACATATTGTCTATACATTTACATATCATGTACTGTACTGTAAATTACAAAGGCCTACAATCTTGAAATAAACTATCTATCTATCTATCTACATAAATAAAGATTACTACTACTACACATCCACGCTCTCATTGTGCAAACATTTTTTCGTATAACCAAGAACTAATAGCACAAACTGGTGTACATGGTGATAAAATTCAATCAAATGCCGTCTCGGTATCATGTTAACGTAATACTATCATCTTTTTGTCTATATAATATTTACTCACGAGAGTGGAAGAACGTTTTGGGAGACGACATAATTAAGTCAGCCATTACTTAATTGTCTACAGCATGTCCCAGCAATTTCAAAGTACTGAATGTTAGTTGTGTAATTGATATCGCGGGAATTGGAAATGTCTTACATTGATGCAAATTAGGATAATCTGACGATACATATAAAACAATAGAACAGAGCAGACCAGAGCAGACCAACAGAGAGCAGTGGAGAATGGACGTGAGACCAATGGTAAAATGAGAAATGGAGAGAATAGACTGGTACATAGAAGGGTATATCAGAGTAAAATATAACACGTTATATTTAAGTAGACTGAAACAGGTCAGAGTAGAGTGGGTAGGGTCATAGTGGAATAAGACAGGTCAGAGTAGAGTAGGTAGGGTCAGAGTGGAGTAAGACAGGTCAGCGTAGAGTAGGTAGGGCCAAAGTGGAGTAAGACATGTCAGCGTAGAGTAGGTAGGGCCAAAGTGGAGTATCAGCGTAGAGTAGGTAGGGCCAAAGTTGAGTAAGACAGGTCAGCGTAGAGTAGGTAGGGCCAAAGTGGAGTAAGACATGTCAGAGTAGAGCAGGTAGGGCCAAAGTGGAGTAAGATATGTCAGCGTAGAGCAGGTAGGGCCAAAGTGGAGTAAGACAGGTCAGAGTAGAGTAGGTAGGGCCAAAGTGGAGTAAGACCGGTTAGCATAGAGTAGGTAGGGCCAAAGTGGAGTAAGACAGGTCAGCGTAGAGTAGGTAGGGCCAAAGTGGAGTAAGACCGGTCAGCGTAGAGAAGGTAGGGCCAAAGTGGAGTAAGACCGGTCAGCGTAGAGTGGGTAGGGTCATAGTGGAGTAAGACAGGTCAGAGTAGAGTAGATATGGCCAAAGTAGAGTTAAACCGGTCAGCGTAGAGTAGGTAGGGCCAAAGTGGAGTAAGACAAGTCAGCGTATAGTAGGTAGGGTCAGAGTGGAGTAAGACCGGTCAGCGTAGAGTAGGTAGGGTCAGAGTGGAGTAAGACAGGTCAGCGTAGAGTAGGTAGGGCCAAAGTGGAGTAAGACAGGTCAGCGTAGAGTGGTAGGGCCAAAGTGGAGTAAGACATGTCAGCGTAGAGTAGGTAGGGCCAAAGTGGAGTAAGACCGGTCAGCGTAGAGTGGGTAGGGTCGAAATATAGTGGTACAGGTAAGAGTAAAGTGAAGTGGATCAGGTCGGGGTAGATTGGTACATGTCAGAGTAGAGTAGAGTGGAACAGGTCGGGTAGAGTGGGACAGGTCAGAGTAGCATTGAGTGGTACAGGTCCGAGAAGGGGAGAGTGGGACAGGTCCGAGTAGAATTGAGTGGTACAGGTCAGAATATAGTGGGACAGGTCAGAGTGGAGTGGCACAGGTCAGAGTAGAGTGGGACAGGTCGGAGTAGACTGAGACAGGTCAGAGTGTAGTGGTACAGGTCAGAGTAGAGTGGGACAGGTCAGAGTGGAGTGGGACAGGTCGTAGTGGAGTCGGACATGTCGGAGTAGACTGAAACAGGTCAGAATGGAGTGGGACATGTCGGAGTAGAGTGGGACAGGTCAGAATAGAGTGGGACATGCCAGAGTGGATTGGGACAGGTCAGAGTAGAATGGGACATGCCAGAGTAGAGTTGGCAGGGTCAGAGTAGAGTGGGACAGGTCAGAGTGGAGTCGGACATGTCAGAGTAGAGTGGGACAGGTCATTGTAGAGTGGGACAGGTTAGAGTAGAGTGGGACAGGTCAGAGTAGAGTGGGACTGGTCATAGTAGAATGGGACAGGTCATAGTAGAGTGTAACAGGTCAGAGTAGAGTGGGACAGGGCATAGTAGAGTGGAACAGGTCAGAGTGGAATGGGACATGTCAGAGTAGAGTGGAACAGGTCAGAGTGGAATGGGACAGGTCAGAGTAGATTTGGACATGTCAGAGTAGAGTGGGACAGGTCAGAGTGGAGTGGAGCATGTAAGAGTGTAATGGGAATGGTTTTAGTAGAATGGAATAGGTCAGAGTAGAATGAGACAGGTCAGAGTGGAGTGGAACATGTAAGAGTGGAATGGGAAAGGTTTGAGTAGAATGGAATAGGTCAGAGTAGAGTGGGACAGGTCAGAGTGGAGTGGAACATGTAAGAGTGGAATGGGAAAGGTTTGAGTAGAATGGAATAGGTCAGAGTAGACTGAGACAGGTCAGGAGGAGAATGTGTGATATTTGTGAATGGAGTGGGACAGGTCAGATTACAGTTGGACAGGTCGGAGCAGAGTAGGATGGAACCCAACTGGAGCTTTCGAATCAGTGTTCGTGTGTTATAAAATCATATAATTTTGTTAATTTCGTTTTATTCTCTATGAAGCATTTTATGCAAAAACTATTTACTAAATTTGTCATATAGTACAATAAATCGTACTAATTCATAGGGTAATTATACGTCAATTATGAGGTTTATGAATTACCAAAAATTCGGACATTCCAATGCACTATATAGAACTGTTGCTAAGCAAACACAGAACAATTTTGCTACTGAAGCGAAAGTTGAACGCGGTGAGTTTTGTGTTCAAGTTGATGGTACTAAAGTTAATTATTATCTGCAAGGATGTGTACAATGATTATTCGCCACAAAGACTTCACGGCGGGTAAAGCCATATCTGAAAGGACCGCCTTGTGGCTAATCACACGTTATTCAGTAAAACATGAAACTATCGGACAGACCACTTGTCTTGCTGTAGGGTTACAAGGGATTACAATGCAATAATTATGCAAACATTGCGAGCGACATTGCGAATAATTCAAATTGTGTTCATTAGAATGAAATCAGATTAAATTATTGCCATTGGCGACATGACACTGTCACTAGCGATCGGAATAAAAAAATATGAATTTGTCGAAAGTGTAACACTGGTGCGTGGATGTACACCTAACACAATACCGGGGTGGGACTGGGAGAGAAATGGTAGAACAGGGTAGGTCATTAGGGGTGGGTCCTAGATAATGCTTTGAAATTTGTGACCCAAACCTTTTGTATATGAAGTTATTATGTGTGGTAATGTTAATATGATGCATTAGTGTATAGAAAATATTATTAAACTTCGCTAATGACCCTTAAATTCTTAAATCAAGTCCTCAGATATCTAGCCGCGTAAAAATAAGATAGAATAAAAGGGGTACAGACTCAAACTGAAAAGTAGGGGACTTAGAATTAGCTGTGCAGCAACTGATACAACTTAAACTTCACCCAACATTGCTATAGTTACATACAATATGCTGATCAAAATAGCACAAAAGAAAATACATTTTGTATAATGTTTTACTGTAGCGCTGAACCCGTCCGGTCTTCTCAGATGTAGAGGACTCGACCCCTTGCGGAGGAGCAGGTTAGTACTGGTTGGTAACCCGGGAGCGCTTGTTAGGCAACTGAACGCATTATGTAACTGAAATATTAATGTCGAGAAAATGGCGTAAAGCCCGAAACAAACAAACTGTATCGCTGTCTATAGATATATATGATTTTTGTTCGCGTTATTTATTACTGAGTATTCATTCCACCCATTAGTCACGAAAGATTGAACCATTGCACGTAATGTTCCAGAGACATTTTCAATATTGATATACAATATAAACTTTTTTATTCTCAGGATTGGTACATATCTATATCGCACATACTAGATCAATACAATGTTAGGACACTGACCCATTATTCAAGCTACGTGCAGTTATACTATGTTTTGAAAAGCCGCTGAACAGGAAGTAAAATCATGCACACGTTTAATAGAGAAAAAACATAGCTCCGAAAGTTAAAAAAAATCAATAGTCAAAAGAATCTACAGTAACATCTTACTAAAAGACCACCTCAATAATAGGGCCACCTCAATAATAGGACCACCTCAATAATAGGACCACCTCAATAATGGGACCATCTCAATAATGGAACCATCTCAGAACAAAAATTTCACGTACAATTTCAGAGTTTTGCTCATAATTCAAGCTCCATATTAGGACAACCTCAATAAGACGATCAGTTTTCAAGGGTCCCAATGGTGGTCTTATTAATGAGGTTTTACTGTATCTTGGATTAAAATACGGAGATGTCTATAAGTGAAAAGGTCACTTTTCCCCACTAACGTATAAATGTAAAACATAAAGCAGAAAGTGTCGGGCTATTCAAAATGACTGGTTACTTAATGTGATATTTCCATATAAGCATTAACCATATAGTGGACGTGATTTGTTTCTAGAAATGAGAGGACACTGATGCTTCTATCTTTTGTTAAATGTTGTATACAAAAATGCATTATAATAACATTACCACAAATAATGACTTCATACATGAGGGTTGGGTCACAATGTCATCGTGACTCGAGTCATCTTTGAATAATTTAACAGGTTTTTGAACCCTAATAAATCTTCAAGTGTTCCAATCTGTCAGAGTTTGGAGAATCAGCGTCGTATACGTTTAATTTGTCATTTCTTCCGAAGTTGATTAGAAGTAAACTTTGAGTCAACTACTTATTGGCAGCTTAATATTTCTCATTTAAGTTCAAAGCAGATACTGAGGAGTCTAGCCTTTTTGAAAAGTAATTTGTCAACCGTTCTCTGGTATGGCAGCATTGGACTGACGCGTGTCTGTGATTGAGAGTGGGAAGATTTTATGACTCGACTTCTCCTGTGTCAACAAAACTGCGCTATGTTTCACTCCATCAAAATATACATGATTAAATCGTATCCACTACACGTCAGACTTTCAGAGACACCAGAACTTCGATTATATACTACGTACGGTTGATCGTGAGTAAAGATTCCCTTACACAGTTGTATCAGTAACTGATATAAACCAAATGTTAACACCTTGAACACAAATGCGTGCATAAATCTAGAACAACATGCATATAACGCTTATTATCAACCTACCAACTTAAACCGAGATCCCGTCAATGACAATTAATCACCGGAGTAACAATATGACAGAAAGTTACCTTCTACCTCGATGTATAACATTTTTATTCACAGAGAATTGATCAACATTGTGTGTAAGACTCACTCCGGACTATGGAGAAAAACGGAACGTTAGATATTCAAATGATAGATAGTCATAAAATAGAGTAAAGAGACAAAGGGCCATTATTCTACGTCAATGCTCCACGTTTATGTCATTATAAAGTGATGGTCATTAAGAAAATCATATGAGATACAATCCGCATTTTCCGAATATTTTGCGGTGTTTATCGTGGTTTCTCGTAGTTAATTCACATCCATTATGTATTATTATGCAGAAGAAACAAAGGATTCTAGTGGTTTTTTGTACCGAAGTACATGTAATAAAAATGCATATGAACCATATATAACTATGGGAAGTTGTGTCATGTCTATTCGTGGATAATTACAGTTGTTAAGTCATTATACGAATATGTCTACGTACGGTACACACATGTGCAGGGATCTAATGGGGACTGTGCATTTGAATTACATAAAATGTCGCTCTCGATCCTTAGGATGTTACGCAATCCCAAACTTATAATATGGAAATATAAAAGTAATAATAACAAAAGCAAAACTGTGTCTATTGGTTACAATAAACTTTGCGTTTAATTTAAAAGCGATGATATCATGATGAAAGACAATTTATGTTCGTCAATGTACGTATTTAATACGAGAAATATATATAATGTCCGACAGATACACACTTTTGAAGAGTTTTATAACCATGCTCTCTGTTGCGCAACAACAATATCATACATTTTCCCGCAGTAAAAAGATACTCCATCAAGTTTACCTCTCTATTGCAACAACTTCTCCAGAGCGGCTCTCTGTTGAGCAACAATCTCTGTTCAACAATATCATGCACAAATACCACTACCATGTTAACCTCTCTATTGCAACAACTTCTCCAGAGCTGCTCTCTGTTGAGCAACAATCTCTGTTCAACAATATCATGCACAAATACCTCTACCATGTTAACCTCTCTATTGCAACAACTCCTCCAGAGCTGCTCTTTGTTGAGCAACAATCTCTGTTCAACAATATCATGCAAACATACCTCTACCATGTTAACCTCTCTATTGCAACAACTTCTCCAGAGCTGCTCTCTGTTAAGCAACAACCTCTGTTCGACAATATCATGCACACATACCTCTACCATGTTAACGTCTCTATTGCAACAACTCCTCCAGAGCTGCTCTCTGTTGAGCAACAGCCTCTGTTCAACAATATCATGCAAACATACCTCTACCATGTTAACCTCTCTATTGCAACAACTTCTCCAGAGCTGCTCTCTGTTGAGCAACAACCTCTGTTCAACAATATCATGCACAAATACCTCTACCATGTTAACCTCTCTATTGCAACAACTTCTCCAGAGCTGCTCTCTGTTGAGCAACAATCTCTGTTCAACAATATCATGCAAACATACCTCTACCATGTTAACCTCTCTATTGCAACAACTTCTCCAGAGCTGCTCGCTGTTGAGCAACAACCTCTGTTCAACAATATCATGCACAAATACCTCTACCATGTTAACCTCTCTATTGCAACAACTCCTCCAGAGCTGCTCTCTGTTAAGCAACAACCTCTGTTCAACAATATCATGCAAAAATACCTCTACCATGTTAACCTCTCTATAGCAACAACTCATCAGAGCGGCTCTCTGTTGAGCAACAACCTCTGTTCAACAATATCATGCACAAATACCTCTACCATGTTAACCTCTCTATAGCAACAACTCCTCAGAGCGGCTCTCTGTTGAGCAACAACCTCTGTTCAACAATATCATGCAAACATACCTCTACCATGTTTACCTCTCTATATCAACAACTCCTCAGAGCTGCTCTCTGTTGAGCAACAACCTCTGTTCAACAATATCATGCAAACATACCTCTACCATGTTAACCTCTCTATAGCAACAACTCCTCAGAGCGGCTCTCTGTTGAGCAACAACCTCTGTTCAACAATATCATGCAAACATACCTCTACCATGTTAACCTCTCTATAGCAACAACTCCTCAGAGCGGCTCTCTGTTGAGCAACAACCTCTGTTCAACAATATCATGCAAAAATACCTCTACCATGTTAACCTCTCTATAGCAACAACTCCTCAGAGCGGCTCTCTGTTGAGCAACAACCTCTGTTCAACAATATCATGCAAACATACCTCTACCATGTTTACCTCTCTATATCAACAACTCCTCAGAGCTGCTCTCTGTTGAGCAACAACCTCTGTTCAACAATATCATGCAAACATACCTCTACCATGTTAACCTCTCTATTGCAACAACTCCTCAGAGCGGCTCTCTGTTGAGCAACAACCTCTGTTCAACAATATCATGCAAAAATACCTCTACCATGTTAACCTCTCTATAGCAACAACTTCTCCAGAGCTGCTCTCTGTTGAGCAACAACCTCTGTTCAACAATATCATGCAAACATACCTCTACCATGTTAACCTCTCTATTGCAACAACTCCTCAGAGCGGCTCTCTGTTGAGCAACAACCTCTGTTCAACAATATCATGCAAAAATACCTCTACCATGTTAACCTCTCTATAGCAACAACTTCTCCAGAGCTGCTCTCTGTTGAGCAACAACCTCTGTTCAACAATATCATGCAAACATACCTCTACCATGTTAACCTCTCTATTGCAACAACTTCTCCAGGGCGGCTCTCTGTTGAGCAACAACCTCTGTTCAACAATATCATGCAAACATACCTCTACCATGTTAACCTCTCTATTGCAACAACTCCTTAGAGCGGCTCTCTGTTGAGCAACAACCTCTGTTCAACAATATCATGCACAAATACCTCTACCATGTTTACCTCTCTATTGCAACAACTCCTCCAGAGCGGCTCTCTGTTGAGCAACAACCTCTGTTCAACAATATCATGCAAACATACCTCTACCATGTTAACCTCTCTATTGCAACAACTCCTTAGAGCGGCTCTCTGTTGAGCAACAACCTCTGTTCAACAATATCATGCACAAATACCTCTACCATGTTTACCTCTCTATTGCAACAACTCCTCCAGAGCGGCTCTCTGTTGAGCAACAGCCTCTGTTCAACAATATCATGCAAAAATACCTCTACCATGTTAACCTCTCTATAGCAAATATCGACAACGTTCCAAACTTTAATCACCCGAACGGTTTTGCTCTTAACATGTTGCGCCGTATTCCGCGGCGGTAGACTGTCAAGAATCAAATTTCAAACGATCAGAATTTCGCCGCGATTGCAACCGTTATTTCTGATTAAAATTCTCATCCATCATACCCGGCGGTTCTTTGTTAACTAAATATATCATCGTTATATAAAACTGACTTAAATTCACATAAAATAATCGTCATGCACCATATGGACAAACATATAATTTATATATATTCATTTCAATAAATTAGGCCGGAGATTCTTTCTATATTCTACTTGTATAGATAACAAACTATATATAACTGAATGCGCAATGAAATCGTCGACATTTGAGATAGTATAACCATAAATAAATATCATCCCCTTCATGTCTTGTAATCGAATAGTTTTGAACACAATACATTATGTACACAACTGAAGTCAGATTGTGATTTTATAGCATCGACTGGATAAAAGCTCTATTTTCAGCCAAGCAGCGTTTTCTAGTCCATTAATTGAATTCACAAACTAGATGTTATTATAATTATATAAACATCGTTTAAGACCTATCTATTGTAACTAATCATTAAACATGCCAAAATCCAACTTCGTTCGTTTACGCCTCATCAGCAAAATATCACTATATAATATGAACTGTTTGATAGGTGAAGAAGAGACTTAAATACAGTTGAACCTCAAAGACCACCTCAATAATATTACCACCTCAATATTAAGACCACACTTTTCAAGTCCATATGACTGTTCCACTCTTTAATCAACCTCAATAAGGGTCCCAAGGGCATTCTCGACAGCTCTCGGGTATTTCCGTACTACTTCGTTACTCGGATAACACTTGACGTAGTTGGCCGAGGATTTCCGAATGTCCCAAGAGTTGTCTTATTATTGAGCTTTTACTGTATATCCTACGGCTCAAAACCACTCGTAAATGTATTAAAACCTAATGTGAACATTGCATTTAAATGGAAATAAAAACACACATCAATACTGAGAGATTACAAGAAGGCAATCGTAACGGCTGACAGATAAATGTATGTGAAATAGTAAACTTCGTACTAACTAGTCTGCATTTTAAACAAAATGAACGTTTTCCGCTTAAAATGTCTTCGTTTATTTGATTGTATGAATAAACGATTTTTTTATTAATAGACGTGCAATTACAGTTACATATTTGAGGGTGATGTAGCTTTTTTGGAGATTCACAACATTAAACTAATAACAGAACCAATATATAGCTTCAATAAAAACGGATAATGTTGTTTTATTATGTTATATAAATATGGAGTTATTAAATTATATAATACAGCATTTTCTAGGCTCCTAGTTTCTAGATTATAATATGCTTTGATAACTTCTGGAAAATCAATGAAAACGGCGACATTTAGTCAGTACAGTAAAATCTTTCTTAAAGACCATCTCAGTAATAAGACCACCTTCAAATAAAGAACACAAATTTCAAGTCAATTTTCATTGTTTTGCTCTTTATTCAACCTTAATATTTAGACCATCTAATATGAAGACAATGGTCCCAATGGTCATCTAGTGATTGAGATTTTACTGTTAAGGGATGACCATCCCTGCTGACCAGAGGTATATTCTGTGTCTCTGAGTACACTGTCCGCTAGTTCATTGTCTGATTGAAATAAAACACTCGCTTTGGGATGAATGAATTATGGAATTCCTGGTCAAGAGACGAAGAATTATCTGATAAGCAAAACATACCGGATTTATTAACCGTTATTACTTCCCGTAATTGACAAACGACAAGACTATTCGGTTTCCTTTAATATCAAATTGATATAAACGATTAAATAACGCAATGTAAAATAATATTTATAATAAGGTACAGTTTTTAACTGTTTTTATCGTTTAAATAAATGTAATTTAATATACATGTAGGCAATAAATTTGACAGTTGCAAGTATAAAGTTACTGATATGATTCAACGAAAATAGGTTAGGACTACTTTTAATTTTAATTTCTGTTTCGACAATATACAAGTACGCTATATATCTATGGTATAATGATGGCAACTACTTCGTCACAGACGGCTAATTTCGCACCCTTGGAATAAATATTATTCATCTTTTACGAAACTCTTACCAAGTAAAGGTAAATACTTGTAACAAGATGATCTAACGAAAGACTCGACTATAAAACCCACTTACATATATGTATCCACAGCTCCTTACAGACCTCCGTCAGATGTTTGATAAATCCACAATAGAAATTTAAAGAACCACCCTCTTTTTATTTATTTAGCTTTATTGTAAGTTAAATATTTGAATACTTGTAAAACACTATCGTTTAAAGCTGCCGTTGATTTTTATAAAAATAAATTATTCTTTCAACCTGATCCTTTAAGGACCCTTTATTCCACGACCCTCAGCGTAACCCGGATGTTGACCCGATGGATTAATCTATTACGACTTAACATTTGTTTTTCTTTTTGGTGTTAGCAAACATACTCTAAACGAGACCGCGTGGCCCCTATATTTGAGTAAAAATATTTTAAAGACATCTCACCAAACAATAAATCCTTTGACACCATTATTTTATAAACTATTTTAATACCGTATCAAAGGACTTAACTGGTATCAGCGTTTGTTTGAATAAGTCGGCGACTATAAAAAAGTTTCGCATTTTAAGTGTTAAACCCTACTTGCTATTTTCATCAGGTATGATTTTACTCAACAACTTATTCACAAGTCGACTTTTAATAGGATTATAATTGCTCGGGTGTCTCCATGTGTAGTATAACATCCCATTTGACTTGTTTAGATCGAAGCCAACATTTCTGTACAGGGAAAACTGCTTGTCTGACTTTAATATTCACCTCACTTGACAGTTTAATTGGAAAATAGGCATAAAATGCTGTTTGATATGTATTGTAACGACACATACTTTCTCAAAACTGTTTTGATATATCGTCTAATCAATTGATTTACTTACCATGTATAAAGGGATGGTATGTTTTTTAATGGAAACATTTTACAAATCAGGTTACGTTGTTGTAAGCATTAATTTTCGAAAACAAACGGACAGAGATTACCTACAGCAATTTATTTGTCACATGATTATTAACAACAATAATTTATTCATATGATGCATTGTTACATAGCTTTTGTATTCTTTATTCTGAAGTATATGCCTTATGTATCACGGGATAAATTTTATAATTTTATATCAGCCAAGATCCAGAATGTGACAGAACAGAATTGTATAACAGACTGGGGCGCAGAACCTCGTCATTATATAGATAACATGTGTAGTTTAGTATATCCCTCATACCTGTTACCACTGGAGAATTATGCCCAATACCAATACATCTGGAGAATTTCATTCGGGTACTGCTAAGATATCGAGGAAAACTGACTGTGTCAATTGACTGCTTTAACTGAAATTTACATTTTAGTAACGTCGTTAGCTTTAATACAAAACAACACAATATTATATTAACTTGTCTGATAAATACAGTTGCAATTGCAAATACATAATATAACATCAATAATCACAGAATTTAGGTGTGATAATAACTTCATTATTTGCCTATTGAAATATTTCCTTTTTAAAACTGAGTTTATGTGTTTTAATGATTCAGTCATTTTTTATAGTTTTGTGCAGAAACATTAGAAACATTACCGTTTGGGACACCCGGTGCGCATGCCCGTACACTAACTACAAGAAGTAATGTACATGCATGCGCTCCGATTCCCCCAAACGATAATGTTCGGGCACAACGTTAGTTAAGTATCTAAATAAACAAATACGCAGAAATCAAGTTAATATTCATGTTTTGATTTGATACAAATTGAATTACGGTGTAAATTTAAGTACCGTATGTCCGGTTCAACGAGCTGATTTCCACGCCATTACCAATCTATGCTTAAAATCAACAACTTGAATAAAACAATGCTATGATTGACCGGTCAGGAACTATCGTTGCGTAATAAATCAAATTCCGACTCTTTGAAAGTCAATATACACACATTATCGTATAGAAACACCGTTAATTAAACCGCAACATACAAATGAAGCAAACGTTAAATCATTTTTTGACAATGAGATGTATCATTACTCTGATATTTATAATCAATTTAACACAGAATATTCCATTTACGATCCGTATTCCATATCGTAAGTATCAAGTTAATTGTTAATGCGTTCTGTTAACAAATCTGGATGATGGGTATACACGACGTTTGGGACCGCTTCTCTTCAACTTAACTGTAATATTAAAATGGATGTTATTTTCAATTGAGTATTTCTAAGTAATATGACGTGAGCATTATAAATATTGCGTACCTGAAGACTGACAGGAAATAAAATTCACAATTCAGCCTAAATTTCACAAAGTGTACAAATCTTGGCTCGGAGAACTCAATACAACACCATACATGTATATAAAAAACGCCACAAGACAATATGTAACTATCTCAAAGCGGATGTCGTATGCTGACGTCGGGGATTTGACAACGCCTAACAACGTGAAGATTTCCGTTTTTATCGTGAGTTGTTTTCCCGAGCCAGACCATCTCGGGGCGGACGTCGTATGCTGACACACTCGGAACCCCTCGGCGATATTTAGCATAGATAATACTGCCGAGTAGTTACGAGTGATGCTGACGTCGGATATTAACAACGCCTAATAACGTGAAGATTTACGTATTCTATCATGAGTTGTTTTCCCGCGTCAGTCATTCTCACAATCGTGATGTGTTGTGTAGATTATGTAAATCTTATTGATTAAAATCGAAATTAGATACTTAAAATAAGCATACGTGCCAAGTAAACCCTGTTTAGCTGGACATCGGTAAATACGCTTCCAGTGCCTAGACATGGCTAAATCCCATGCCGTATTCTTAGTGATCCGGTATCGCACCTCTGTGGTAGGAGGTATGGTTAAGTTATTATGTGGGCGACATAGAAACTAGTTATTTCGGGTCATAGAAAGATGCCTTTGCCGGAACATCTTAATGTCCTAAAAGTAACTATACATTTCATTGATATCGAGTTATCTATGAAACATCGGAATATTTTAGTTAATCAAGATAATAAATGCAAGGGAAATATCTAAGGTTTTTAAACAAATTTTTCATCGGCGAAAATCACAAATCTAGTACTCAAGGTCTGTAGTAATAGAATGCTTAATAGTGCGTCTCAAAATACCCGCTGATGTGTCTAAACTGGATGTGAAGTTATTACGCATGACAATACACATAAAAGGTGCCAGTTTGTTTGGTGTCCATTACTTCAAATATTGCTGAAAATATTTTTGCCGCATGCAATTATTTCAATGTTTAACAAAAGCGACCGTTTATACTTGCATAAGTCGTACATATAAAACTGTCAAGAATTTATAAAACCGTTATTATCTACATTATGGTATTTCGAGCGCACATAATTGAATAAAGTATTCTAAATGCTAGAACGCTTCCGTATTTATGTAATCGGTGAAGAGTCTAATTCCTGCAATGCTGATGTTTCCAAAGGTTATCATTCATGATGGCGCCATTGTTCAAGGGGTTCGAACATCAAGTGCTTTAAGCTATACGTAGACCAGAGATTAAAGCTATTCCTCATGTTACATTTTCTGTGAATAGCAATCACATACTGTAGTCCGTTTTGATTTTCTTGAGAATGGTATAAACAAGTTAGGTGATTAGCCAACGAAAACGTGTTTTGTAAAATATTGACCAATAGAAATCGTGCAAACATCAACGTGTTTGAATCGACAGTAATACCATACATTTTTGTCTCCTTCTTACTTACGGATCCACAGACAAATATCTACCTTAGAAGAAAAACGTATTGGATTTATAAACCGTTATTTTAGTCCAAAATGACGATGCCCAAGGATATTTCGTTTCCTCAATATGCATTTGATTGTAAACTATCAAATAACGTAATGAAAAAGGAAAATGATTAAAATTATGTACATTACTTAATTGTGTTATCGTTTATATGATGAGCTATCATTTAATGTACATGTATCTATGGTGCATTTTATTTTTGACTACATTTAAAGTGTATTAAATTGACATTCTGACAGCTCCTTTATTACAGTGTCTCTAAAGTGACATCCGGCTCTTTTTAAGCAATGTTATGTATTTGATTTCGTTTATATAATAATTAATATTATAATACTATTTCGTTTTTACGAACTAAAGTACATTGTTACATTTCGAATTAAAATGTCGAATGTCACATTAATTTTGGGGTTGAGTACTTCATGAATTTGCAGCTATATCTCTTTCATAAAACTTCCGACCCACTATACAATATACAATACAGTGTTGTACTATGGATTGCTTACGTTTGACCCGATGTAAGAGTTTATTGTAATGAAAACGTGCTTTACTGACATTGACTCTTTCAAACGTAAAATAAATCCATAGACAGTGAATAAGTAAATCAATCCGGTATTCGAAATACTTGTTATAAATAATCAATCAAATTAAATAGCACTTAACATGTATATCATGTGCTAATTAAAGCACTTCAGTTAATCGCATCGGCTTATATTAGACCTAAAACTATTCCATGTATTTGAGATGGACTGCAAAACTTCAAGTGACATTAAATATCGCATGAACACAAAACAGGTCAAACAATTAAATGTATGAGGTGATTAAAACTAATACAAATGCGTTACCTGTGCAGTAAAACCTCAATAATAAGACCATCCGTATGACCCTTGAAAACTGGCCTTCTTATTGAGGTGGTCTTGATATTGAGGTTGAATAAAGAGCAAAACAGTGAAAATCGACGTCTTAAATTTGAGTTAGTCTTATTATTGAGGTGGTCTTTATGTGAGGTTTTACTGTATATATTTTTCAATTTCCGATAGAAGTTTATTTTTCCTACTTCAGTGGACAAAAGACCGAGGCGGAAATACGATACGTACATACAATGTAGAATCACGAATTCAAGATTATGAATTTCCTAGGAGAGAAACGATGAAGTGTGAATGTCACCACCGGTTGTTCGTAGAAAATCTCACATACAAAGCGAACGACCACCTCAAAAAAACAAAAGCGGGCATGAAAATACCTACAAACTTGTGAACAATTATGACGACATTAACATCATCACAATTTCCATAATGAAAACTATAAGAGAGGGCAATTTTACTTCTATTGTATAGCGTACAAAGCCTGCCTTCTGTAGAGCGTACATCACCTGCCTTCTGTAGAGCGTACATAGCCCGCCTTCTGTAGAGCGTACATAGCCTGCCTTCTGTAGAGTGCACATAGCTTGCCTTCTGTAGAGCGTACATAGCCCGCCTTCTGTAGAGTGCACATAGCTTGCCTTCTGTAGAGCGTACATAGCCCGCCTTCTGTAGAGTGCACATAGCTTGCCTTCTGTAGAGCGTACATAGCCCGCCTTCTGTAGAGCGTACATAGCTTGCCTTCTGTAGAGGGCACATAGCCTGCCTTCTGTATAGCGTACATAGCTTGCCTTCTTTATAGCGTACATAGCCTGCCTGCTGTAGAGCGTACATAGCCTGCCTGCTGTAGAGCGTACATAGCCTGCCTTCTGTAGAGCGTACATAGCCTGCCTTCTGTAGAACGTACATAGCCTGCCTTCTGTAGAACGTACATAGCCTGCCTTCTGTAGAACGTACATAGCCTGCCTTCTGTATAGCGTACATAGCCTGTCTTCTGTAGAGGTCTATAAAAGTACAGTCACTATCCTTACATATTTGTATCAAATGAAAGGACAGACTCACGGAAGTCTATGTTAATACAATGATATACTATGTTCATTAAATACTGGCAAAGTAGCAGTTCTATCTTCTCATGTTCATGTGTTTTCCAACGTGTTATTAGCGTAGTCGTACATATCATGTTAACTGGTTCTATTCTAGCAATCAATTATGTTATAGACTATAAAGTAACAACGCGTGGGGCAGACGTCTCGTTCGAGACGAACTTTTGAACAGCTGCCCATTCCTTTTCAGTAACATACTACATGACACCATTCTAATTCCAACATTTTATATAATCCTGAACATTATTACCAAAAACGGACCAAGAAGCTCTCACACAGGGAGGGACACAAAAACAACATCAAACGGACCAAGCATTACACACAGGGATGATACACAAAAACAACTACAAACGAACCAAGAAGCTCTCACACAGGCAGGGGTCACAAAAACAACACCAAACGGACCAAGAAGCTCTCACACAGGGAGGATACACAAAAACAACGCCAAACGGACCAAGCAGTACACTCAGAGACGGTGCACAAAAACAACACCAAACGAACCAAGAAGCTCTCACACAGGGAGGGGTCACAAAAACAACACCAAACGGACCAAGAAGCTCTCACACAGGGAGGGGTCACAAAAACAACACCAAACGAACCAAGAAGCTCTCACACAGGGAGGGGTCACAAAAACAACACCAAACGGACCATGAAGCTCTCACATAGGTAGGATATACAAAAACAACACCAAACGGACCATGAAGCTCTCACACAGGGAGGGGTCACAAAAACAACACCAAACGGACCAAGCAGTACACTCAGGGCGGTACACAAAAACAACACCAAACGGACCATGAAGCTCTCACATAGGTAGGATATACAAAAACAACACCAAACGGACCAAGCATTACACACAGGGAGGATACATAAAAACAACACTCAACCGACCAAGAAGCTCTCACACAGGGAGGGTACACAAAAACAACACCAAACGGACCATGAAGCTCTCACACAGGGAGGGTACACAAAAACAACACCAAACCGACGAAGACACTCTCACACACAAGGGGGGTGGGGTACAATAACAACACACTCTTACACACAAGGGGGGGTACAAAAACAACACCAAACCGACACTCTCACACACAAGGGGGGGGGGGTACAAAAACAACGCACTCTCACACACAAGGGGGGGGGGTACAAAAACAACACCAAACCGACCAAGACACTCTCACACACAAGGGGGGGGGGGGTACAAAAACAACACCAAACCGACCAAGAAGCTCTCACACAGGGAGGGTACACACAAAAACAGCACCCAAAAGGACCAAGCAGTACGCACAGGGACGGTACACAAAAACATCACCAAAAGGACCAAGCAGTACGCACAGGGACGGTACACAAAAACAACACCAAACGGACCAAGCAGTACGCACAGGGACGGTACACAAAAACATCACCAGACGGACTAAGCATGACACACAGGGACGGTACACAAAAACAACACCAAACGGACCAAGCAGTACGCACAGGGACGGTACACAAAAACATCACCAAACGGACTAAGCATGACACACAGGCACGGTACACAAAAACATCACCAAACGGACTAAGCATGACACACAGGGACGGTACACAAAAACATCACCAAACGGACTAAGCATGACACACAGGGACGGTACACAAAAAAATCACCAAACGGACAAAGCATGACACACAGGGACGGTACACAAAAACATCACCAAACGGACAAAGCATGACACACAGGGACGGTACACAAAAACAACACCAAACGGACCAAGCAGTACACACAGGGACGGTACACAAAAACATCACCAAAAGGACCAAGCAGTACACACAGGGACGGTACACAAAAACATCACCAAAAGGACCAATCAGTACGCACAGGGACGGTACACAAAAACATCACCAAAAGGACCAAGCAGTACGCACAGGGACGGTACACAAAAACAACACCAAACGGACCAAGCAGTACGCACAGGGACGGTACACAAAAACATCACCAGACGGACTAAGCATGACACACAGGGACGGTACACAAAAACATCACCAAACGGACAAAGCAGTACACACAGGGACGGTACTCAAAAACAACACCCAAAAGATCCAAGCAGTACACACAGGGACGGTACACAAAAACAACACTGAAGGAACCAAGCAGTACACACAGGGACGGTACACAAAAACAACACTGAAGGGACCAAGAAGCTCAAAAACAAAACCCAAACAACACGGAAATCGTTTTTTGAAACAATGTAACACCATGAACATGTTAAGAAAAAGTATGATGATCAAAAGATTGACGCACGAACGACCTAAACAGTAAAACCAATGACAACCATTTAATTACTGACGTTATTGTTTGCTATCTCGTCTTGTATGTGTCAAGATAAAAGGAAACCGTTTGATGTTACCGCTTTAAGAATTCACGATTGTATGATATTATCTTCGATCAACCATGTATTCAACTGATTAACTAAATTTTATACCAGACAAAAATAATTAATGAATAATGCTGTGCGTGCTGATAAAAATGAAACTGACTGATCAAAGTGAATGCGTGCATTATTGAATTCAATAAAAATGTAGACATCCGTAACGTAATATTTTGTTTATAATTATATTATTTATCGTTCTACCTTAGTACAGTATAATTTTACAGATTGAGTTCCGTGACACTATCAAGAAAAGCAACATAAGTTAATAACATTGCTTCATAAAATCAAAATACTGTAAGTGCAAACTGTCTCCGTAGCATTGAATGAGTAGACATATTGATACGACGTGCGTTGTTAGGTCAACAATGGCTCTTCGTTAGCTTGTTCCTCAAAATTCGTTATTGATAGAGGTCAGAACGTCTTCGGATTCACTAGGGAACACATCGTATCAACTCATTTATTTGGGTGTGTTTAATATGTTACGCAATTGTTCAACTAATAAAGTATTCACCTCTGTTATACTATGTAGCAGCCAAGTTACTAATTGAACAAAACACGACAAATGTCAGTATCATACTATTAGCAACTTTACAACGCTTCGGCGACGCACACAATATTAAATGTAATGAGTTTGCTTTGAAAATGTGAATACACTGAACAATTTTATAATCGGTCACTTTTTTATTTGTTAAAATTTAGTAAAGCCTAGTGACTCTCCGTTTGGGGGTTGCGGCATCGATTAGCAACACTTTCGGTATCGCTGTATTTGCCCAAAACACCTAAAATTTTAACAAACGCCGATGAAACACTCTTGCCACCTAAAAAATGCGGAGTTGATCTGCAGATGAAATACAAAAAAATGATATGAAATGACAATAATCGATTCCGAACTGATTAGGATACAATAGGAAGCACCTGTCGTATGGAGGATCCAGCTACCAACATTCTGACTGCTTGCACTCGCTCTTATAACGTCATTTGTACCATTTTATGTGGGATATGTTGACCAGAAACACAGAGTAATTTAAAACAACCACGTTTTTACGATCCGTTTGATGTAGCACGTGCAAAATGTGCATTCTCATAAATGGCGCGAAAACACAATTGTTTGCACAATGCATTTTTATCAACGCACGAACGATCGTAATATCGGGTAGATAGGTGGTGTGTAAAATTTCAGTAAAATACACGAGATCATACTTTATAGCTTGCAAAATATTAGGTGACCGATTATTATTTTGTTTAGTGTACACAGTGTGAGCTTTGAAAACCACCTTGTCAACCAGAAATATAAACTTGTATCTTTAAAATTAACTTCAATCGTATAGAACACGTGGTTTTCAAACTTGATTCGCTAACACGGAGATTGGTACGTTGTTATTAATAGATCACCTGCATTCGGTACTTGTACTAAATGAAACTATTCGTAATAGTTTTTCTTGACAATTTTAAGTGTTTCCTTTAGAGTTTTCAGTGAGCCAGATTCCTGATACCGTGGCACCGTCAGTCGCAGAATTAGATCTCAAATTAATTGTTATGTTTAAACAGAAGGTGCTTCAAAATTGGAAATTGCTTAAGGTGAATGCATTGATGTATTTTGCGGAAGTATCCAAGCATCACATTAATAATACAATGCTCTTGTAAAAAACACAATTACGACAATGAAATAATGCAGTGGAATGCATACACACTCAAACTAATGCTCCTAAATTGTTCTCCTGCCGTCTTGGAATATAAACTCATTGAATGGAATTGTTTGGAATTCATAAAACACAGACAAATAAGTTTATTTGCTTCGAAATTCTCAAAATGTCTTAAAACTTGGCGTAGTAAATTGTTTCAATATTCGATCTTATTCCAGTTGTTAAGATAGTCCCAGTTGTTGCATCCCTCAATCGGTGTTCCTCGGACAATTCCGTTAATCGAGCATCGGTGCTCCTCGGGCAATTCTATTAAACGAGCATCGGTGCTCCTCGGACAATTCCGTTCGAACATCGGTGTTCCTCGGACAATTCCGTTAATCGAGCATCGGAAACATCGGAAACATGCGAAACTTTACCTGTTTATTACGTCGAATCATTCACTACAAAGAATGAGAGTCTTGCCACAGAAAAGCGTTCTGTTAAGTAGGAACATTATTTATTTTCGATTTCAAATACTTATGTTTGGTTAGCAAAAACATTCTTTATTGTTGTTATACCTATTTAACTTATTATCAGTCATGTAATACAATTCGCGAATATTTTCGACGTAAAAATTACGTAGACCAAAATGCTAATAATTTAATGAAATTCTCTCAAATAGATGCAATTATAATAATAATAATAATAATAAATTCTTTATTTTCAGAAGGTTACATAGTTAACGTTAACAATAAATTGTACATCTTTTTTTCAATATGGCCTTCTATTAATACAATTCAAATTGTTTCAATAAAGGATCTATACATAGAATCCACCAAATTTGTTGTCGATAATGTTGACCCAATTATTGATGAACAACAAAATTTGGCTGGGAAAAAATGTTTTAACCGTGTAAAAGTTGTGATACTGAAGTCACGTGATACACCATTTTCAGTGACGTCACACCACGCACAAGCTTCGGGAGTATGGAATGCAGTTTTACAAAATGCACATTTTGAGGAAGTCAATGGACAATAGATTAGAGAAACAAAATGACATTTTTCCTACAGCAATAAGACTTTAAGAACATGTGACTTTGAATTTATCATCTCGCCCAAGTTTCGAACCTGATTCCTTTAGAATTGCAACGGGGTGCTCTATCCCTGAGCTACCCGAGTGAATATACTTTAATCATTAGAGAATATAAAAGTATGGTTCAAACTAATCGTGAGTTTTAAATTCAACTCCAACCCGCATTTCTAAGCCGCTTCTTTATGAAGACGAATGAAGTAAAACATATTTCATCGTGGTTTCGCCTACAGCCTGGATTGTTAGTATAGTAAAACCTCACCCAAAGACCTCCTCAAAAATAACATCACCTCAAAATTAAGAACACAATTTTCAAGTTCATTTTAACTGTTTGCTCTTTACTCAACCTCAATATTAAGACCACCTCAATATTAAGACCAGTTTTCAAGTGTCCCAAGGGTGGTCGTATTATTGAGGTTTTACTGTATTTCCTGCTCTGCATCCTTTCTCTTCTTCTACTGTAAGCACATAAACAAAAACTGAAATTACGAAACCTTACTGATAGTTTGTACTCGCAGCACATAATTAAATTACACAAACATATAACAAAACCCGCTTACCGCTGCCATGCTGAGTAGAATTGATGTAATTGAAAAAATGCACTAAGGTTTCTAAACTCTAAAGTACTGATTAAAGACACAAAAATATTCTGCCTTGCTGCCATTTGGTGACGACACATTGTAACAAAAATTCCTAACGAGATGTAATTTTACGATGTTTTTTTATTTCAAGATGCTGGGTAATAAAATGTTCCTTAATTACTTCATTTCTCTGATGGTGTTTTCATGCGATGTTTTGGTAAAAGATTGGTAATGCTGATTCGGGAAGACCTCGACAGGAGACAATACAAAAACGGCGTTTTTCTCTATCTATGCTAGCTTCCTACATACCAAAGTTGCATTCTTAATGTTTATTGAATTACCGACGAAATTGTTCTTAAAATTACTGACAGGGAAAAAGCAATATTAATACTTGATGAAAATTCCTATTGCAGCAAATGTATTAGGAAAGGAATTATTCTCTAGCTTTGAACCCCATGTTTTCTGTTTACGTCGGCGACGCGATTTCCTGTTTAAATGCGCGCTGAAATCAATACGTTCATCCCCAGCAATATCGTATAATGGATTGCTTTCAGTTTTACTGCTACTAGTACAAGTATTTACAATATTCGAAGTCTATACTATTACTTCTGACAGAATTTAAAGGTGCACAAAATATATCTTGAAAAAGATGTGTTGTGCGACATAAAAAAATGCAAAGATGTTACGATTGCTGGTCGCTCCAGATCCAAAATGTATTTCGGTAAATTTGCCGAAATTCAGTGGATTTTGGTAAGGTAACGTACCCCTTATCGAAAGGTTAACCAATCCGCGTCAAGGTTACTAACGTTGTTCGGTTGAAGAGAAGTTGGTTTAGTGGTTAACGTAAGATTTGATTGGTTTTCACAAAAATGATATGAAAATAGCAAAGCCATGTTAGAACGGCTGCGCAGAAACATCTCAAGTTTAAAAGTTTATTGTAAAACAATGCAATACATGTATACAAGTATATTGATACCTGACAAAGGAAATAATCTTTATATCATGCAGTTGTGAATATACTTGTAAGTATGTTTACCATACACTGGGCCAATTATCGGGGCATGGTACACTGTGGCTATCTACAGGGTGGTGCGAGTGACGTAAACACGTGTGAGCCAGTCCAGGATACAGGCGATGCCCACATGTTGATATTCTACTTCATGTGAAAGGCAAACAAATAAAACTGTTGTATAAATAGTTTAATTCATCATTTGTGTGGTGTTTACGAACAATGACTCATGTTTTGCAATTTTATAATCGCACGATAATTATTTCAACATGCAAACCAATTGTTCAAATTCACAGCTTATTGGAAAACTGACAGCTTTTTGAAATTAGACAGCATAAATGATTTATTCATTTGCACTTGTGTACATGCATTGATCGACTTGAACTTTAATTGGATAAGTCCACATGACTTTATTATTCAGTAAGACAAGTCACAACAAGGTATACCTAGTCCAGATCTAGCTATCTAAGATTCCAGCGAAGAAACAAGACAATCAGAATTGCTTCAAGTGAAATGTTACGGATGTCGTCAATGCGAAACGCGATACAAAATATCGAAATGGGAGTAAAACGGAACTAGAATGTGGAGGCGAAAATGTACGGAATGAAAGTGCTAGCACGTGTGAGTGTGTGTGTGTGTGTGGGGGGGGGGGGGGTGAAAAACGTAACACAAGAGAAATGAAACAACTTTTTTTTCTCTAACGACATGAGTAACACATCGTGTTTCGTTGTCGCAGACATATTGACAGACGTAACATGCTCACTACATTAGCTGAACAATTACAAACGCACTGGGCAAGGACTGTTTGAGAAACAACAACATTTATTTCAATTTACGACATCCCGAAGCTGTAAATGACCCGGTATATGTCCATAAAATATTTAGATAAACTCAACTGTCTGCCGGTAAAAACACTGAATATAACAATGCGATGATTTGTTTCCACCTAAGACAATAAGTGAAGAATTGCAAGCAATAACTGTCGAGGTGGGAATACATTTCAATGTGAGTTTCAATTTGCTAGTATTGTATAAATATAATTATACGTTTATCACATATTATCTGAACACAGGCAGGCGACTAATGCAGTATAGTTGTGCAAAGAAGTATTTATTACATTTAGATATGAATGTTATCTACATGCTTGGTCTGTGAAATAAAATACTTGTGGTACACAAAAGCAACTGAAGTACGGCACGTGTGATGGCTCCGGCACGAGAACTAACATTAATTTGTCGATTCTAAAAAGGCGTGTGCAAATTTATAACCCATTATGTTATGAGGCCGTACCAATCCCGGTACCGGGACGCGTCCGGAAAAATCGAACCGCACGTTATACCCAACTCATGTCGAGGTAAAAGTTCAATTATAGGTCGTGCGTAAAAGCCATTCCGATTTTGGGCCGTACCAATCCCGGTTTCGGGTCTGGAATAAAATAGGACAGGATCGGGTCCGGAAAAAATCGAACTTTATACCCAACTCATGTCGAGGTCAAAGTTCAAGGTGGTACTTAAAGTAGTAAACGTCATTCACGCATACATTTGTTTAATATTAACATGAACCATGATATCGACATCGGTTGAGTGTAAAGTCCAGTCAATTTGGGGCCGTACCAATCAAGGTTCCGGGACAGGTCAGGAAAAATCGAACCTGACTTTATACTCAACCCATGTCGATGTCAAAGTTAAAGTTAATATGGAACAACTCTATGCGTGAATGGCATTAACTACATTAAGTACTGTTAAGTGTGAGACTGTTGTATATTTATAGCAAGTATTTAATGAATATTAATGAACATACAAGCGTGGATATTTACAGACAATGACAAAACGAAGTGAATTGGAATGAACTCAATTAATTCAAATCGTATGCATTTAACACATCGAATACAATTTGATATCCAACAAAATTATTTGAAATAATGTTTTCTATTCAAACCTCTGTGTATAGTTTAACTTCAGATATTACTGTACGATGAACCTCGGCTGGTCTTGCTGAAAAGACCGCACATCTAGTTATTCGAAATAGCGATTTCGATGATTAAAATATTGATTTGGTAATGGTAAAATCTGTGGAATTGCTTTAGAATTACCAGGTAATAGAGGTAATAATTTCATACGAGTAAATTACACATATTGTAACAAGAAATAGATGAATGATATACACTGCACAGTGGCATAGAAACCGTATAGACATTAAACCTTCCATTATCTTCCATATACATTGAGACGTATATTATTATAAATAGACTTCGATCGAAGATAAATTTTGAAGAATTGCACTAAGTCGTTTATATAAAACAGGTGCGTTCCTATAACACATATTTATATCAGCTGTTGTTTCTAACAAGCGCTGTAGAAATAAGAGGGACTTAAAACGGGCGACATGGAAATACAAATTTACTGATGTATCAAATAATCTAATACGTTGATACTTATAATGGTTTATGCATAAATGACGTCCCCAATGCGTAGTTGTGTTAGATACAGTAATTAGGGAGAATGACTGTCAGACCCAAATGACATAATAAAAAACCCAGCACAAACTCTATAATATAACATTTCAAAAAACTAATTACTCTTCATGTATCTGATTACTAAATAATGCAAATTGAAACGTTTAAATAGGATCGTGTGCAACTTATTCATTGTAAATAATTATCTTCAGCAAACAGCATGTGTAAGGTCTCGACAAGATATAATGGTGAGCGGAGTTTTAAAAACGAAATAGATTGTTTAAAATAATTTTGAAGGATGACGTGCGACACTTTGGCGTTAAAATAAATCACCATTGATTTAGAAGGGCAAATCTTATTAAACCGTTATGAAAAATAATGCTTTAGAGCAGTAAGAATTTATTTTTTACTAAAAGAGTCGCCATGTTTGGATTGGGGATATTTCTCAGTTTTGAGCACATATCTCAGGTGTTCCCCTTCTGTAGAGTGTCTGATATCTAGAACAGTTTCACTGAACGGTCGAGAAATAACACTACTATAAAATATAGCCCCGCATATGTGTCTCTGTACTCCGACTTTTACACGCGTCTTTACGTTACAGCGACAGTATAGAGATGTGACGTCTGTGGCTGGCCTATATAAAATACTGAGTGGATGACATTTCCAAAAGTAGTGGATCCGTAGTCCAGTGGTAACGCGCTTGACTAGTAATCCAGGGATCGCAGGTTCGATTCCCCGCTCCATCACTGACAGTACTAACATTCTTTCGGACGAGACTTTAAAAACCGAGGTCCCGTGTATGATGCTTTACATCGAGCACGTAAAAAATCAGGGGCGCTTCTGGAACTGGGGCATCTCCTGTATCATGCACTACCCTCCAAAACAATCTAAAATGACTACGTTCTTCCGGAGGCGTCGCCCATGTGGGAAACCGGTGGCGACGATAAATAAACGAAAATAAAAACAAACATTTCCAAAATTAAGTGTAGCATTAAACAATGTATACACGTTTATACCCGTTACATCCAACTTGTCGATTTCCATAAGATTTGTTTTTCCAAAACGACTAAGAAATCTTTGTCTCATTCATTATTTGTCAGTGACCTATGTTCGTCCTTGACTTCTGGACAATACAACAGATGGCGATACTAGAATAGGACAAGTGAACCCTTCAACACCTAAATGTGACTCCGCTTAAGTTGGTATTATTCGTTTGTAGCGTTGATTTTCGACTTGTTTGTTTGTTGTATATTATTCCATATTTTCCGTATTTCTGCCTGTCCCTGTCTGTTGGAATCATGATTAAACTTAAGCACAATACTTTAACTTCGATTCTTACTCTTACTAAATTGTCTAAACAATTTGTAGATTAGAAATATACAGTATTGTTGTTTTTCATCGCAGCCGTACTAACATGGTATTCTATTTGCATATCAGTGTTGTGTACACCAATCAAATCTTACGTTAACCACCGAGGCAAGTTCCCTTCAACCGAACAACGTTTGTAACCTTGACGCGGATTGGTTAACCTTTCGATAAAGGGTACGTTACCTTACCGAAATCCACTGAATTTCGGTGAATTTACCGAAATCCTTTTTGGATTTGGAGTGACCAGCAATCGTAACATCTCAGCATTTTTTTATGTTGGACAACAAATCTTAACCTTCAAATTGCACCGACCATCTTTTTTAAAGATAATTCTTGTTAATAAGCGTACGTATATTCTCATTGACTAGCAATCAAAGACGATCGCATATAAATAAAAAACAATGACAATAAAAACGTTCTCAACTCTTATTGTAAAACATACAAACAGTTTGACCATTGTCTCTTGATGTGGAAAATAATATTGTGTGTAAATATCTTTTCTTTAAGGTTGTGTTTACATTCAGGGTTGCCACGTGTCACCCTTCATGCCATCGACCACGTGTCACCCTTCATGACATCGACTGCAATCATACAGTCCAACAATATCAAAAAAAACGTATAAAGTACAAAACCAAGGAATGCACTGTTCCTTGCTGGTCGATTGATGAATACCTTCATAAATTTCCTCTTTTGTGACAAGGAGAAAAAATAATCGACGTAATAAATAGTGCGTTCATTGATTTCTCGCTTTAGAAACCCAACATTGTGTGTTTTTTAAGTTACCGACCATAGCGCCGTGGCAACTACACAAGTAACAAGTATCGACTTGGCTTCTTCTGCTCTGAAGTTCCTTAATTGATAATTATTGTAGCGAGCAATGCGCATAAAACTACAAAGGGGAGGGATTGAATTTCCATTCATTGGACGTTAACGGAAGGCAATTGAAGCGAGGCAACATTTTTGTAAGACAAACACTTCAATCAGGTTTAATGAAATACAATAATTTCTCTGATGTAAAATTATTTGAGACATAATTGAAGAAGCGGGAAAGCATAATTCAATTCTATTAGCACAATGAGATTTCTTAGGAGAAAAATACGACCTTTTCATTCATTTGAAAGGATAAATGTGTAAATTGATACAAGTGTCTTCGGAATTAGATTCTCGTAGCAACATCTAAACACAATGGTTGTAATTATAGAAACATCCCGAAAATAAACATAAAAGCAAATTTTTTAGGATTTATTTTCAGTAAAATGGTCGTTCATACGCTCTTATGGCATTTTATCAGACATCATAGACGCCGACTGAACATTATACAAGTAATATACTACATGCACGAGATTATAGTATTAAACTAAGTGTTTTATAATTGATAAGGCTTTTGTAGGGCAAGCTTGTCTCAACTAATACTGATGAATTAACCTTAAGGTTAATAACCTTAGATTTTTTAACATTAAATCGTGAACATTTCAGAAATTATCCAATTTTTAAGCGTAATTGTTTTAACTAACGCAGCTATCCAGATTTTCTAGTAACTGGCGAACAGTATACGTCTAGATCTCACTGTGCACAGTACACAAACCTAACTGGCGAACAGTATACGTCTAGATCTCACTGTGCACAGTACACAAACCTAACTGGCGAACAGTATACGTCTAGATCTCACTGTGCACAGTACACAAACCTAACTGGCGAACAGTATACGTCTAGATCTCACTGTGCACAGTACACAAACCTAACTGGCGAACAGTATACGTCTAGATCTCACTGTGCACAGTACACAAACCTAACTGGCGAACAGTATACGTCTAGATCTCACTGTGCACAGTACACAAACTGATCGGAGTTCACACTAATTGCCAAGGATCAAAGACTGAGATTCATCTAGCTTTCAGCTTTTTTGTAACAAAATGAAACTATGAAGTATTGTCAGTTAAAGCTTTACAAAAAAGGCCACGATAGATGACGTGGCAAACATTTTACTTCGTCGTTTTTTAACTCATTCATCATAAAATGTATACAAAAATATAAGAAGAAATACGCTCACGCTTTCAGGCAATATGTTTTAATTATTATTAATATTTCTTGGTAGGAACAGCAATCAATTATTTAGTTGAGGCTGCATGCATCGACTGCGGCTAATTTAACACCGTATATAACATTGCTACCTCAAGGGTTCGTTAAATTACGTGTTCTTTAATGAAACCATTAAACACTCCTGAATTTTAAATAATGCATATGTAAGGATGCGTGGTGAGTGTTACAAAACATACATCTTGCGTGGCGCCGTGGAACGTTGCTGAACGTAGCTCACAGAACACTTCTAACGGACCTTTATCCACAGAACACTTCTAATTGAATACCTTTCATCATGTTTCGTAATAACGGCGTAGTTCGGACGTGTTCGTTAATCTACCATCAGTATTAAGCAGTTACTTGGATCTCCAAATTTATATGCGACATAACTCAACCCAGATCGGGTTCAATGTAATGGGGCTTTTTAAGTCATGTAACAATCCTGGGTCACGAAGAGATTATTTCAGCTATTAGGATGGAAGAAGACCCCTGACGGTCACCTTGGTAGAACCATCGACCTCCCACAAGCCAGCTGGATAGCTTCCTCATAAACGTTACATTTCAGAAGTACAAATATTCATATCACATAGAAAATGCATATATATAAATATGCAACGTATCAGATTTAAGTGCTCGCGGTATTCTCAAACGGCAAGATACGTTACCATTTAAAAACGCAATTACCTGTTTAGACCTATGAACGGAACGCCCGCTACGCGCTAGTTGTATCGTGTTTGGTTCAACATTGTCGATACCGGGAACGGGTTTAATTTATGAGGGCGGTTGTTGGCACGGTCTTTATACTCGACTGGTGATGTATTATTACCAAATAATAAATAACGATTAATTACATCTTCCTTATTGTAGAAATGACACGGGAATTGGTTATGTAGTTGATGGGTAGTAATAAAGAACTCCGTGGTGTTATTTCATTGAAATGCGTAATCTGAAAAATGAATATTATTGCTTAAACGTGGACGATAAAATAAGTACACAAGATGGTGAGAAGGGAAAACTATAGGTTTAAACATAAAATGAAATCTATATGGATGAAAAATAATAAAAAAATTGTTATAGAAAATGGAATAAAAATTGTAAATTATGATATGTTTTTATTGTTGTTTTTGACTTTGGCGACGTGTTCAACTGTATTAGTACTCAATAATTGTATTAAGTTGACTTAACCAGTGCTCCTATGTTGCTCATATGCAAACAACTGACCACTATCATCTGAAATCGCATTATGTATTATTTCATTGAAGACAACACAATTAGTGTAATTTTATTCAGAATCATTATGATCGTCATGCCGCAAATTGAAGTTAAAGTTGACCTAAATTGCTGTATGAGTAAAATCATCTGACAACTTTTCCATGTGAACCAATGGTGGAGGACGAATGGCTTAGTAAAATATCTGCAACCAACTATGACAGAGAGGGTACGACGACCATCCAGGTGTTAGCATCAGTTATCTCTTGGACACCTGTCGGGCTTTGTACAGACTAAGTCAACCGGACCGGCTTATTTTATGCAGCGTATAACTAGACATGGTTTATAATTTTAGTCTTGCAAATGAAATACAAACAGGCCTGTTGATTTTCGGCGCTTATCTTACCTGATATCAAAATCTGAATGTAGGAACTGATGTGAAGAACGCTTACGTGGGAGAATATCTTTTAATCTTTACATTTAAAACATGCATAACATTATATAATAATGTAGACGATGGATGATGACTATTGATAACCGGGCATT
Organism: Mactromeris polynyma; assembly: GCA_032209605.1. NCBI lineage: Eukaryota > Metazoa > Mollusca > Bivalvia > Venerida > Mactridae > Mactromeris > Mactromeris polynyma. The sequence continues at coordinate 53,974,441 of JASFXZ010000001.1, forward strand.
CCTCAACAATTCCTCAACCAGTATAATGTGTGTATATTAGACACAGACTGACATCACAGACGTTTCGAACATCATTCACCTAACAGTTGCACACGTTACGAAATTGTTTTGTTATGTATCCCTGGCCCACCGTATCGCATTCATTGCACACGGGGAACCACATTGCAAACGTTAGCCACAAACACATTTACTGAACGCAGAGCAGAGGTAGGACAAATCTCCTTTGATAATTTTAACTGGTAAAGTAAAATCGTCCCAATGGGAGTGAAATATAAACATACTAAAACAGTATAATTTGTATGGGCAATGTATCGTCTATTTAAGACACACACCGGCTTGAAAAAGTGTAATATAATCAATTAAACAGTATTTAGTATCAGATTGGTAAGGGAAGGGTTTTGCCCGCCTTAGCAAAAAGTCACGGGTGAAGTATAGTCCGGAAGTATTTTAGCCGGCTTCAGGAAATGCCACATATAAAGCACCAAGCTACAACAAAGCGCGAAGTATAGGTACACAGTACGCAGCATAAGCGATGTTCGTCTGAACGTCGTGCAAAATTGTATTAAATGACACAGGGGAATACTTCAGACATTTTCGTTTTAACAAATACACAGTAAATGCATTTCGCTATCGTATCCAAGGATTTTGAGGATGATATGACGACAAAGATACTAGGTTATTTTGTAAAATCACATGCATGGATTACTTGCATTTCAAGTGTATATAAACTTGGTTATTGAGAGAAGTGCGCTGTGAAATTTACAAATTCAATTTTCTCACAAAATGCACATAGTCATGATGTAGGTAAATCTCATGCATATTGTTCTTGTTTAAGATGTTCAGAAAATTTTAATTGCGTTTGTAATCACGACCATAGGGCTTTCAGTGATCTAGATTACAGCAACCGTCGCTAAGATTGGCAATTGGTATACATAGCCTCAAGTTTGACCTATTTCTCAGACCTATTTTTTCCTTTTTGTTTCAATTCGGGAATTTCGTCGTCTAACAAAAGTTTTTACATGTACTCGTATATCTTGCAAAATGGAATATACCGCACATCTCTATCAAATTGAATAATGACTATCAAAGTATTCAATTGGCCACATACAGTCTTTGAACACAGAGGAAGCATATACTGATTTCATTGAACACTTTTTTTATTCGCATTTCTGGTCAAAACTCATCCGCTCTTTCAATACAATATCAAAATAATAAAAGTAAGGTAAAAGTTTTGGATTCTAAATGTATGAAGACTCATTTAAGCGTTTCCCCAAATAGGTTTAGCAGCGCTGTAGTCCAAAATCAATGGCATTTAGATACAAGTAAGGAATTGGTAAAGTTGGTGACGATAAAATGTTTCCTTAAAACGTCGCGAAAATACTGTCAGTCATCGCAAATTTGTATGGATTCACATGCTTTTGTCTGTAAATGTAACACTACTCAGTTCGGTGATTCGTTAACATTTACACCCGCGAAACGTCTGATATCGCCAATTTAGGAACTTTCTGTGATAAGCGAAAATCTCCAATTAAACAGTATATCACCTGTTGAACCCGTTGTATCAGTGTGTTATAACCAAGTTCACAAGCAATTTGCATGACGAAATCTTGAAGTCTTAACTTGTGTAATGATCGTGTTGCACAAATGAGAGAAAAGCCTTATTCAGAGATTATCACTACGGCGTTGTACGGCTTTTATAAGGTTACACATCTCTAGGGAACACGGTTACATTATGAACGAATTAACTTGGATGCAAAATAAAATAAGCGTTTGTCTGGTTATATAAGAACAGTGGTTGAGTATATGTGTGATCGTATTATGTTCGTATCGTGTTTGAGTTAATTGGTTTTGTAAAAGTCACCAAGCAGAGAACATGTGGAGCGAAAATTGCCATAGTATTAATAAAGCTAAGTAAATAGTTCCATTGACTGCGTTTGAAAGTGTATTATTGTCTCATGATAGACAGGGCCTGCTTTTGTCATCATTAGTATTCAGCATTACACTAAAACTCTTTTCTAATTGGTCACCATACATTTCTGTCGTTTGTTAATTTTGATAAAAAATACTAGAACGTATTTATTTTTGTACAATCATGTGAATTGTGGGTTTCAAAAGGTCGATGTATGTGTAAGAATAAAGACAAACACATTTTGTAAATTTATATTTTACAACATTAATTTGAAACATAGGACAACGTATGAAATGACCAATTGGCAAAGCATTTGCGTGTATGCACTCTGCTCTTTGTTCCTCTGATTCTTATTGTGGATATCTGTGAGTATGAAGTGAAATAAAATGCGTTCTATGTGCTGAATATTCTCTGTGATCCATTTTCTGTGGGATATCTGAGAGAATTGCAGATTTAGCGTTAGTTGCTGAGTATAACTGTTATATTCAGTACTTACCAATAAATCTCAGATTTACAATAAAACCTGAAAAGTAGAACACAAAGAATATAGAGTACCCTAGGGTAAGTATTTTAATCCTCTTTATAGTTCGACAACCTCAAGCTCAGTGGATTAAATTTGGAATCTGAGTCTTGAGTGCTGGGATGTGAGAATAGGTTGGACACTGGGTATGTCAACTGACATGTGTATACATGAAATATTGTTAAATAAACGGCAAGAAACTCCAACTCATTAATGTAGCAAAATAGACATACTTCTTAAGTTAAAAGATACTGTCCTTACTAATGGTAAACAATTAAAATAATCTTTCAGTTTAAAATATCATCAAATATATCAGTCCTTTAATGTTTGGACTGAGCATCGGAAATACTTATAAAATCATTGCATTTGAAAGGACTCAAGATTTAGCATTCACAAATTTCAAAGTTTACTATAAAAATGCCAAAATTGTCTTTAGGTTTTAATTGAATAAAAAGAAGGAAGAAAGTTTACTTATATCGCCATAATAACGCCAGTATACCATATAAAGGACTGTAAAAATCAAATAACTGTTTTGAACAATGGATTTCACGATCGATGCTTCTGCAAAATATATATCCGCTGGTCCCGATTGTGAAATTTCGAATGATTTAGAACATTTTGTCACACTTCTATAATATCCGACCAATCTCATTTCACTGCCGTTTAAAAGCAGCTAAAATAATAATGAGACAATATGTTTCCATGTTCAATAAATCATACAATGTAGACAGCGATTACTGAGCTGGGAACCAGGATGCTTGTGAAATATTGGTAACCAATCTTGCTGGAACACTTACTATCGGATATATTATCTCCACTCAGACAGGCAACTAATGCAGTGGCATCATAGAATGAAGTATTTATAACGTCTAGATATCTTTATGACAATGTTATCTACATACTTGGTCTAGGAATCGTTAGGAATACGAGAACGGTTCCAAAACAACATCACATTTAGTTAAAATATTATATTACGATATTTCGGTGGAAAGTACTCGTGTAATTCTCGATAAACCTAAGAACGCCAATTTAGTAAGTAATGTCATGGATATAAGATGTGAAGTGGGAAGAAGCCACATTAACAGCGGTAGAAGTATTACTCTTGTCTCCAACCATTCTGGCTGTAATATAGCTGTACTTATTCTACAGATTAACACTTGGTAACAAAGGAGTCGAGCAGGAATTGGTACAAACAAAGAAGACAGCGACGCCAAAATAACAAGGAGACATGGAAATATGTACATGCAAGTAAACAACAAGGAGACATGGAAATATGTACATGCAAGTAAACAACAAGGAGACATGGAAATATGTACATGCAAGTAAACAACAAGGAGACATGGAAATATGTACATGCAAGTAAACAACCAGAAAGACGAAAGGAACAAGACAGAAATGTAAACTACGCAAACTAATAGTGATTTCTATAATTTGTATACAGTTTTTGAAAAGTTGTCCTAACATTAACAGAATGTAGCCAATTGAGTTCTTTCATTCTGTCTGTAATGTGACCTATATTAGTATATATAATAGCTCTATTATGCAATTTCGAGCAGTACTGAATCTAATAATGAATTCTATAATTTTATACAGTTTTTGAAAATTAATCCTAAAATTAACAGATTGAACCAATTGAGTTCTTTCATTCTGTCTGTAATGTTACCTTAAAGAGTATTAAGACTTAAAACAATAACAAGTTAAACCATTAAGCATATATATTATAAAAGTATTGAACTTTTCATAAGGGACAATGTACGAAACCTCAAAATTTAAGACCATATTTTTCAAGTCCATTATCACTGTTTTGCTCTTTATTCAACTTCAATATTAGGACCACCTAAATACGAAGACCAGTTTTCAAGGGACCCAAGGGTGGTCTTATTATTGAGGTTTTACTGTACTCCGAACAGACAAGACACTGACCAGCATTTATAGGTAATTTTATTAAAATATTGAAACGAATTAAATGCTTCAAAACGGCTTTTAAAATTAATATTTTGTTCTTAAATTTATTTGATTATTTACATTTAATCTGGCCAATCATACAAAACATATATGAAATAAAGACAACATCACTTTAAGTAGTATGTTGTACGAATTGTGGTATAGCCCCTCTTCTAATGTGATATGAAAAATAACTAAATTATAGACGTAACGTCAAGTAGTGGAGATCATGGAAAATTTGCCGAAACGTCGACCCTCGCTTTCGAATGTTTCTGTTGGTATAAGATTTGAATCATGTTTGATGCTTAGGAAAAACGAAATGGTTCATTCGCACATTTGATAGAGAATGTAGAGAAATAAATGTTTACACATTGCATCACACAGACAATCTTGTATTGAACACATACTTTATATTAAAAAACATTTTTTAAATATGTGACTTGCTGGTTGTTTTATTCAAAGTAACAATTGAGGTGTGCCTTATCTAACATTTTAAATGTCAAGAAAATCTCATGAATAAACGGAGTTGCACCCCATTAATGATAGTGTGAACAATTTAACCTCTCGTGTTGTGAGAAGGATTAGCACATCCATTGGTACATGGCATATTTTACAAAACATTAACTTGTAACATAATAGGTTTGTGTGTCTACAAATCTATCCTATTTTCACCTTATCACAAGAATTGATAAAATACAAACATTGTTCACTCAGTAAAACGCAGATTTCAAATATCTAAGCATTTGTATCACGCAGAAAATGCATTTATCCCAATTTTGTAAGCATATCAGTTCACAGTACAAAAATCTCAAAGCATACGGTTATTGTAGAATGCAATTACTTTTCAGATATATGCCCATTATTGCCGCTACGCTGTAATTGATTTTTTTTCTTCCAATGAATACGGCTACCTGGGGCGTGTTTAGTTTATTACCCGGGTTCCTGGCACGGCTTTTATACTATTCTGAAAGCACTTTACGCGACCACATAATAAATTATCGTTTATTATTGCTAGCTGGATATATACATGGCCATTGAGTATTATAAACAATAAAGAACGTACAATTAACAGTAATAGAGAGGCGTTTGTTAATCAAAACTGGCCTTAGTCAGTGTTTGCATCAGAAAGCCGGTATAATTAAAAGTAGGCATTTCAAAGCAGATTCTGAAGACCTTTGGCTTTAGTTATGAATATTTCATGGGTTTGTTTGCTTCGAGTAATAGTATATGTTTCTTACCTAATGCAGTGGTTATACAAAAAACAAGCAACACGCGCATACTGTTACCAAATTATTCTAAAATTTCTTGGTCGTTGGCATATCGTTTTATGAGATGCATTTATCATTAATGTGTGATATTTATCTACCCAGTGAAATAATTCCCCCCACTTTCAATGAAACAAGTTAAAAGCAAATAATTTCTTTGAGTGATTTATCATTTGTTTCAAATGGAAAACGTAACATTAATAAATACACGAGAGCACATATTAGATAATAATGTGCCGTCTAACTCCTATTTACCGCTGTTTAACGGTTCAAGTGGCAAATTAAAACAACAGTGTTATTGCTCAGAAAGATATAAGCTATACATAGATCTATATCGCTTCCCTTAGTCACTGTACAATAATTAGGATACTTTTTATATAAAGACACATGTACAAAATGTATTCTGACAAAAATAACAAAGTTAAAAAACTTGATTGCACTTTCGTCTGATAAATTGTTAACAATATTTTAACTATTTCTTTTCTGTTACTCTAAGCAGACGATAAAATCAATTATTTATTACAAATGTACGAGTCAAAACTGCTAACCCGCCATTTTGTATTTTAAGAATCTTCACTACATTAGGACAGAGTGATTTGAAACTATGACTGGAACTTTCACAGGTTTTAGTACATCGACCTTATTGGATAGTTCAGTTTGTGTGAATCAGACATGTTATGGTACAGTAAAACCTCAATAATAAGACCACCCTTGGAACTCTTGAAAACTGGTCTTAATAATGAGGTGTTCTTAATATTGAGGTTGAATTAAGAGCAAAACAGTGAAAATGGACTTGAAAATTGTGTTCTTAATTTTGAGATGGTCTTATTATTGAGATGGTCTTATTATTGAGGTGGTCTTATTATTGATAGGGTCATATTATTGAGGTGGTCTTATTATTGAGGTGGTCTTATAATTGAGGTGGTCTTATTATTGAGGTGGTCTTATAATTGAGGTGGACTTATTATTGAGGTGGTCTTATTATTGAGGTGGTCTTATTATTGAGGTGGTCTTATTATTGAGGTGGTCTTAAAGTGAGGTTTTACTGTATACTGCAACCAAAAACGTGAAATATTACTGACGGGTTTGCATGTTTGACCAGTATATATAGTATACGTTGATAAGATGCATTTGAATTTACTCAGCACGTATAAATGCAATAAAGATACTATGAACATTTTCAATATGTTCTACTTTTGTCTTGGAAGTTTTATTGCAATATCTATGGTTTAATGTTGCATGTAATCCAAATATACAATTTGAACATAATATTTTGCCTTTGAATATTCGTAAAAATGAATATTGAAGTCCAGCAGGAAAAGCTCGTGCAAAGTTGACTGACACCTAAAAAAACCGAAGGAGACTTTAAAATGTATACACAATGCTCAAGCGGCCCCTAAACTACAACAACAACAACACATCCCTTTAACAGACACACGTTGGCGGTCTTGTATCTGTATAACGATTGCTTTTCACCGCCAAATCGTAGCCAAATAAATATGAAGACATCGTTGTTTCAACGGACGGTGATTCTAACACACGAATAAGAACAAACAATCATCGTATTAAGATTGCCTGTCTTAACTGCAAAAGAACAAATGTAGGATGGTTTTCGAACTATTGGACCAGTGAGGACTTTTGGAGAAAGTTCACCGAACTGCACTCTCAAATGTGTATCAATCATTACTCAATACATAGAAAATATGTCATGCAAACACTGCCAATCATTTTACATCGCAAACTGAAACTTTTTTTATAATATATAAGTTCATACAAGAAAATGAAAACGATGATCCAAGAAGTGTAAGTGAAGACAAAATTACATATTCATTAAATATAGAAAGCGTATAATAATATACTGGTCAAAAGAGCTGACCCACCATTTTGTATTTTTGTCAATCCTCACTGCATTATGACAAAATGATCTGAAACGATGAACGCTTGGATCGTTTTTTTTCTATGAATCATAAATGCAATCAAAATCAACAGAACACATGTGACCCAGTTTTTTTAGAAACTTTGTAAAATTTCTCGGGCGGGTTAGCAGTTTTGTCCAGTATATGCCGCAGTCAGTATCTAGCTCTGTAAGTAAATAACTAAAAAACTGTCTATCATGCAGTTTAAACGATGCCAGCTGCCATATTCAACTTCATTCAAATCAATCCAAATTATGAGTTTAAGCATAAAACCATTTTGTAAATCAAAACATCATATTTTTCTTTGTTTTTATATGTCTGGTGCATGCCATTTAAATCGATTTAATCGATACATAACATCCATTTAGATATGAAAACACGTAAGAATTTTTCACTATGAGTAAAGTAAGGGAATGTGCAGCAAACACACGCTTCCTGTGCTTAAGAGAATTCGATTGTGCGTACAATTTGTTCAAATATTAATACAGGAACTATTTTGTCTTCCGATGCACATACTTACTGTGTCTTGGGTGGTTTGCAATAAACACTCTTGATAGTTGATTTAAATTTAAAGTATTCGTATCATTAAAATGCGCTCAAGTAGGGGGCGACAGGAATAGGATATCAGTCAACATTCAGGCTTGAACAATGTTATCAGACTGGGTGATATCGTCAGGATGACTTGCTAAATATCGCCTCCTGTACAATATCATTTCGTACTCAACGGACAGCAGACAGATATGATCAATGTAACCCCATGCTAGTAGGGATTATGAGAGGAAAGTCGTTATGTTTAAGAAGTTGTCTCTGAACTGTCGAAATACAGCAACCATAGCTAATGACATAATCATTACTAGAATCTATGACGTCAATTTTCCCAGCAGGAACAACAACGTGACGACAGGGTTTTACGAACTGAGAGATCAATTTGCATACAACTATCTCAAAATGCGTTATGTCCTAATCGTCTCACCCAGCCCGAGGTTTCATCCGATATTTGGTTTCATAAACAGCAGGCACTCAGACCTTGGTCCCTCAGTGCAAAACAGCAAAGAACAGAAGGCCAACACTTGTGCGTAGAAACAACAGACATTATATTCATCGTATTTGTTCAAAAATTTAAAAAACCGGACTATCAGCTCAAATGGTTGTATCAAAATATAGATGCAAGATACGCGACATAAGCTTTAAGACGAAGCAAAACAGTCATACAAAGAATGCAACATCCTTTATCGGCAGTATTTAGTCAGTGTGTCGTAAAAATAAAAATATATGACTCAAGTAGTTTGTATGACGTATACAATAGTGTGGTCGGTAATCTTACGTCTGTTTAAAAAGAAACAAGTGCAAGAAGGTCAAATTTACATTCGAAATTGTAATAATAATAATATAATAACAGCCATAAACGTCGATATTTTGAATTTTGCAAAACTCAATCCATATTACCATATTACTACCATTATGTCTAATGGTTCACTAAACCTAGAATCTCTCTGAGACAAAAATTGAGAACCAGACTTAAAATGGTTTACAGAATAATCCACGTCATTGTTACCATTCCTACCACAGCTTTATATTGTTTATGCATTGTGTCCCTTTTGCCTTTACTTGTTTATATTTCCATGTCTCAGTGTGTTTTGCGCACTTTGTGTGTGGTATTCGATATTTCCTGGTAGTATAACCAGACACTAGAACCAGGAAGCCCATACTTAATACATATAGACACATTTCAATAACAAAGAAACAAACAGTTTCGCATTACTCTCTCACACAATGCTCAAATGGAACCTAGATTGTATTCACCCTGAGACCAGACAAAGGACAACACACTACATAGATCAGTTCTTTGTAGAACCGGCAGACTATTTAACGAAAAACAAGCAAATTAAAGAATATTTGACCATCATTTTGTACATACAGTTTACCACTCCAGAGCGACAGTGACGGATAGACCTGTAGAAGAAACTCATGGCATTATATTTAAAAGCAGAATGGAAATAGCAGTGTATGTCTTTAATCCTTGTATGCCTGTTATAGAGGCTCACAGGGAAGAATTGGCTTGTCCAACTGTGTTGTCTCTTTAAATAAAGGATTTTTTATTATTATCATTAATGTTTTTATCATTTTTATTATTATGATTATTATTATTGTTATTATTATTGTTTTTTTTAATTGTTATTATTATTATTAGCTTTTCTATAATTATTATTATTATAAGCTTGGTTTCGTTATTTCGGATGGTTTTTGCAGATGTAAAGCTATAAACGTCACCGCACCTGTGATACTACAATAAAATATTTTCTCTTATGCAATAAATGGTTTCCGTGGTTACACTATAAACGGTCTATATCATTTTTATACCATCATCTGTTTGCATTGACGAATATTTTAATCGTTCGCATTCCACGTTTATAATTCGAATCGGATTTTTTCATGTATAACCGTTTTATTGCCACAAGATAAGATAATTGATACTTGTGATATACTGTCAGACAGCTAAATTAGTCTGGACGACTACTTGTTGTGTAAACATCATTCTCGCTCGCTATTGGTCAAAACCGGTCACCATGACAACCCGTTGGAACTCTGATGAATTAGAATGTGTTACTGAAAGCTAACGTGATCTATTCTATCACGTGTTTAATTACCATTCATATCGCTGGTGACGGAAATTCAACCAATTAAATTGTCATCAATCTGACGTATGAATCAACTGCAGCAGTTAACGTATGACGAATCTCGCTGTGAATCTATGCGGAAAACTCGCGTTTTACGGTTCAGAGATCAATGGCTGATGATTGAGTGAGTGACACCACCACTGTAATTGAACTTCAGAGAGTGTACATACATTTACATTTTACTCATATCTCTATAATCTCAGATACGAATATTCTCTAGCTAACTCTTCAAAGTTTGTTTTAATATGAATAAAATGCATTGCTTATGTTTCATTATGTGATCAAATCGGGTTTTTTCTATGTTTACAAAATTCCATCACGCAAATATATCTTCTTAAATTTCTTTTTAAAGGGAATACGATCACCATATTTAATCATTTCAAACAATATTTAATAAAAATAATGTTTACGATCACGAAATATAAATGTTTGTCCGACGTCTTACTTAACCTACGGTCACACAATCTAGTACGGAGATCTTTATCTGCACCAATGTGGCCAATATCACGGAGTATCAAAACAAGATGACGATGCTAAACGTGGGAAAATCAAATCTATGCAATGAAACATATAAGTTACAGATTAATTAAGCATTTATGTTCAGATAAATAATGTTCTTTAGGATAATTGCTTTGAATATCGATATCAAAACTTAAATCATAAACTAATAGGTTATTAAATTTAATGTACGCAAGTCAATTACCGTATGTTTTCATGTTTGCACATACTAATATGTCAACTCGTACAGTTGTCGACTATATGTGTCTTGTTACGAAATATGTCGTGTGTATAGTTCTATATATCAGCACTTGTGTGGTACCGTGCACGGATCTTTAGCCATTCCGTGTTTTTGTGTTCCTTCCAGCCACGCTATTACGACTTATGTTGAAAGACAATTACACACGGGTGTTAGTAATCAGTTTGCTCAAAATACAACTTCATTTACTTTATTCGAAACTGTTTAATATTTTCGACAGTTTGCATGAATATATGATCGCTGCTATGGGATTTACAACCTCTTCTGTAAATAAGGTCATTTCAAGAAAACGCAACATGTGATGTCACTATTTGCAAGCAGGAAACAATATTTACTCCATATGGTCACTGTCAGTACATGGTGACGTCACATGTGACTTTTTCTAGAATTAACGCCACCTAAGGGAGAGGTTGGAAATCGTACAGCGGCCCTCATATATTTCTAATAGAATTATTCGAGTGCACATTTCATACAACTAAAATGGTTTACACATGTCCATATTCTAGAAAATGATTCGAACGTAAATTTCTACATCCATTAACAAGAAATATCTCGAAAAAGGATGGTCAGCGCAATCTGAAGCAAGGAAATTAGTTAATCTTTTTGTGCAACCTAATATTTAATATTATAACAAGAAATTAGCAATACATACAGCAGACGTTGTATTAGTAGTGGATTTCGGTAATGGAAAATGATTTTCGGTAAATTTACCGAAATTCAGTGAATTCCGTAACGTAACGTACCGCCTATCGAATGGTTATCCAATTCGAGTCAAGGTTACAATTGGTTTAGTGGTTAACGTAAGATTTGATTGGTTTACACAACACTGATATGCAAATAGCAACACTATATGTTAGTTACAAACATGACTTTGCTATTAGCATATCATACTAAGTACGACCGCGCCGAAGAAAGATTGTCTAGCAGACCCAGGTGCATTACAGATATGTGTATCTGCAGTTTTGTTGCTATCTAAATATCTCCACAACAATCTGGTGATAATCCTCAAATGAAGCTTGAAATGTTAGTTGACATAGTCAGACAAACACAGATGGTCACGTATCATGTTTGCATATGCTACAAAATTTAGCAACTGACATTTATAAAATTGTTAGAATAGCTTTCTGAGTAATAATGGTGCACAATGAATATCAATTTGCTTTGTTGGTAATCAAGATTTAGTTGATTTCTCGAAACAGTTTACGGATCTCATATTTCATAATCGAGGCATGTTCTCTCTTGGTATTCAAATCAAGCGTCCATGCCAGAGGAAAACAAGCGTTTGGGAGAAATTGCTCGTTTCCACAAGTTCTTAAATAACAGCACATAAAAGGTAACAGTTACACGGTTGAGATCTGTAATGAAATAGTTAATGACAGGCTATAATTGAATCGTCTCGTCCTAGCAGACATACTCAAGCACTCTGAATAAAACGTTCAGGGAATCCATTGTCCAGTTGGTGTATCTGTATAAGGGTAAAGGATAATATATTTTTTGTTTTACATTGCGTCTTACAGCGATAAAACAGACAGAAATTGTCTAGATATCACGTGTGTAATAGAAGAGCTCAAATGTACTGTTCATAAGATCTGACCTGCAAATATTACGACAAAGCAATCTGAACGAAAAACGTGATTTTGACGGGTTGATATCGACTTGTTTCAGTAATTCAACTTATTTAAATAACAAGTATAGTATAGCTTTATACTATCAACATCAACCGAAGATGTAAACAGTAGCTATTAAAAAACGTGTGAAAAAGTACTGGTGATAAGCATTATTTATCAATGTAGAATGTTACCGGTCACATGACCACAAAGGGATACATCAAAGATACTAGTACACCATATCCATGTAATGGCACTCTAGACAGCGACAATGTTCAATGTACGGTCATTGCAAAATTACTTTTATTTCTTCCTGGGTGCAAACATCATCTATTGGGTCTATTGGGTCAATTGCGAATGCCTACATAAAGCAATTTGACTGATACGTTGTTGTAGGTCGGTACTACCGCAAAACATGATCAATACGCTTCCAATACGACGTAAGATAGGTACACCAATTAAAAAAAAAGGTAAGTGGTATCACATTTTTATCAATACCAATACCCCCAGACGAGTCAAGATACAGTCGGACCTCGTTCATTCATCGGTTCCTAAATTTTATTTCGCATAATACATGGTTTCGGATAGCCCATTTCAATTTGATATATCAGGACTGATTTATTTCAGATGATACAAAGTATTCTGATAGAAGGTTGTGGAATAACCGAGGAGCGACTGTATCATGTGGATATAGTATCCCATACATTTAGTCCTATGTTGCGATGGATAGTTGATTTTATTATTTTCTCCGAGTAGGAATCAACACGGTTTAACATGCAAGGCAGTAAATTGAGGGTGCAATGCGAATATAATCTTGGTTCGGTGCCACACATGCCAGTAAGGTGATGGATCAATGAACTAAAAAGGATTGCCTATTTCTGTCAAACACTATTCCTGTTCAGCATTCTATCCTAAACTGTCTACAAACTCAATGTATAGTCGTTCCAACATTATACGGAAGTTTACACCATAAGAGGCATAAGCACTGTTTTCTTTATAAAATAAAAAAAACGAAGCTTAACTCCAGTTTGTTTTTCCTTTCCTGGAATATTGGTGTAACTGTGAATATTTACCACAATCTAGTATAAGCACCATCATTGCCAATTATTAGTTGACTGAGTTAAAGTAATTAGGAAAGTTTTGATAACTAACGAGAATTATGTATTGTTTACATTTCACACACACTTTATTACCATTTTACCAATGTATATATTAGTAACATTATTTTTTCTAATAAAGGTAATAACCAACAACATGCAAGTAGTGTTTCTATTTAATTTTCAGATCCAGTTTTAACTTGACTCAACAGCAAAAATGACACGAGAAATAATTTGAAATTTCGCAGGAATAAAATCAACTGAAAACTGAGTAATCATGAAAAATGTTTATTCATTTTCATGCAAAAAAAGAGTTTGTTAACATCTTAAATCGTCTCTCCACGAGCATGACCATTGATCGACAAAAAATATTATTGTAAAGTAATGTGCAGATCTTCGATGTGTTGTCTTCTACAGTGCAACCTATCCAGAGTGACACTAAGAGGGAGACGCACAGTTTGACTGTTGAAAAGAGGTTGTTGCTAAAAAGAGGGCTCATCTGGAGAGTTTTTGCTCAAGAGTGGTCTGCTCTGGAGAGGTTGTTGCTCAAGAGAGGCCCATTCTGGAGAGGTTGTTGCTCAAGAGTGGTCCGCTCTGGAGAGGTTGTTGCTAAAGTGAAGGGCGTTCTGGAGAGGTTGTTGCTCAAGAGACGGTCGCTCTGGAGAGGTTGATTCTCAAGTGAGGCCCGCTCTGGAGATGTTGTTCTTCAATAGTGATCCGTTATGGAGAGATTAATGTTCAAGAGAGGGCCGCTCTGGAGAGGTTGTTGCTCAAGAGAAGGGCGCTTTTGAGAGATTGTTGATCAAGAGAAGGGCGCTCTGGAGAGATTGTTGATCAAGAGAAGGTCACTCTGGAGAGGGTGTTGCTCAAGAGAGGGCCGCTCTGGAGAGGTTGTTGCTCAAGAGAAGGGCGCTCTGGAGAGATTGTTGATCAAGAGAGGGTCACTCTGGAGAGATTGTTGATCAAGAGAGGGTCACTCTGGAGAGATTGTTGATCAAGAGAAGGTCACTCTGGAGAGGGTGTTGCTCAAGAGAGGGCCGCTCTGGAGAGGTTGTTGCTCAAGAGAGCTGCTCTGGAGAGATTGTTGATCAAGAGAAGGGCGCTCTGGAGAGATTGTTGATCAAGAGAGGGTCACTCTGGAGAGGTTGTTGCTCAAGAGAGGGCCGCTCTGGAGAGGTTGTTGCTCAAGAGAGGGCTGCTCTGGAGAGATTGTTGATCAAGAGAGGGTTATACTGGAGAGGTAGTTGCTCAAGAGAGGGCCGTTCTGGAGAGGTTGTTGCTCAAGAGAGGGTCACTCTGGAGAGTTTGTTGCTCAAGAGAGGACCGCTCTAGAGAGGTTTTTGCTCAAGTGAGGGACGCTCTTTAGAAGTTGTACTGTACATCGTAAATTATAACAAAATGTTAAAAAAACATATCTTATCAGGGATGAGTTATCACTATAACACTCTGGTTCAAATTTTGTTGGATATTCACGTCAGCTTACTTGTAAACTAGAGGTAATATCATTTGGGAACAGTGGAACTGGTAACTATAAATGATAGTACGTGTTCAGTAGAGTGGGTAACGAACCCTGGTAACACCCCAGTCACATTTAGCTTGCGAGTTTGGGTTTGCGAGTAGTTTGCGACGGATTTCTAGGCATTATCGGCTGGGGCCCCACGGGACTCCTTGCGGCTGCCGAATCATTTGTGGGGAATCGGGCGGGCATCGAGTTATACCTCGGTCACAAATCCAATCCGGCCGCCGTCCGATGATCGGCCGACGTATTTTTTCGCTCATCGGGCCGGCGGCCGGCCGATGATCGCACGGACATCGGGGCATTTTGGAGCGTCGGGCGGCGGCCGGACTAATTTTAAGTCTCACTTAAAATTTTACCCGACGTCGGGCCATGGAAGGAATCGTGCTGAGATCGGATCAAGATCGGACGATCATCGCAGGGAGATCGCCCGGTGATCGCCCGACATCGGGGCCATTGTACATGCGCCGAGAAAAATCAAGGTGTGGCTAAGCGACATTTAAATCGGCCGGCGCCGACGTGTACAGTCCGTCCGATGCCTAGAGATCGGACGCATCGGCCGGCGGCCGGGTGATTTGTGACCGAGGCATTACTTTTAACTCGGACTTAAAACCTGGTGCGGCGTTTCGCATCGCAAACTGATCGCCAATACATCGGTCGATGCCTGACCGATGTCCGACAGGGCATCGCACACATCGGGCGGGCGCCGGGCCAACTTTTGTACATCCCAGACAATTTATATATCGGTCAGACGCCGCCGAGACGCCGATCAGACGCCGGCCGGGCACTGCCCGGCCTCCAGCCGACTTGGCGGCGCCCAGCCGGAAATCAGCCAATCATCGGCCGGGGGCCCGGCCGGCATCTGGCCGACAACTCACTGGGACTCGCCAACCTCTCCCTCAACAGGGCGATCCGCAAGCGCTGTGGAGGTGGCCGCAATCGCTGTGGTGAAAGGTCGAAGTGAATGAAGAAGGTCAGAGGAGCGCCTCTATATATACCTCACCCCCAAATTAACAAACGGCCGACGGATCGCGGCCGTTCATCGCTGGCCATTCGACAGGCACACTACAGATGCCCGGCCGCCGTACGGCATGTAACAATTCGGACACCGGCCAATAAACGGGCCAATAATTCGGCCCATTTCTGGAAGGTCGGCCGCTCGACGGCCGGCGACCCCCCCCCCCCCGGTTCCCGTCTTGGCAGCGTGCGGGGCACTTTTAAATGTGACTGCGACCGCCCTATCGCGCGATTTTTCGCCGACCTCTACACGTCGACCGATGCCAAGAAATCGCACAGGCCGCCCGGCAACCGCTTTAATTGTGACTTAGGTATTACAGTACACGAACTAAACTTCATAAGGATAATCAAAGGACTGAAGGTGCTGCAAAGCGCTTCCAAGGCAAGACAACACGTTTTCCATAGTGTCGTATTAGAATACGCGACTCTTCGGGGAAACTTCTTCGTCAAAAAGGACACACAAATCCAGAAAAGCCGTTTAAATAAAGACTTCCGCCAGTCCACAATTGATATTTCCCTGACAAATCAGCCATTATACTCATCAAATCTATAATAAAATCAGAGGACTTAACATGTACTATTTTCTTGAGACGATGAATATTGCGGTACTTCGAGTAGAAAATCCGGTTGACGATGATAGCAATGAGACGCTAAAGCGCCTTAAAACGAAGTGAATTAGGCGCCCTTTTGCGGCTATTTGCCTTATCGAATAGAAGTAAAAATATCATCACATCTCAAATATTAGACAATTGTCTACATATCTTCGTATAAAACATAAAGATACAGTGATGCTTTTCATACTATCAACATTTACTCCCACGCATCGTTCACAAATCTCGAATTGTAAAACAATTGTTTGAAAGAATACAGAGATTGAAAAAAAAACATAAGATAAGTTCGAATTCTTTTATATCGTGAAGGGATTTATGCGCGTGAAAGGTAGGCCCCCTACATAAATCTTTGTCAAGTTCCGTGAACTAATTTGAATACACAAGAATGGCTTAATTACGTTTGACGTCATCAATACCATTGGCTAAAATCCCCTTTAATTATTTTCCGAAAACCATGCACTCATTGAGGTGTGTTTTCCGTCTAGTCTTGTAATATTTCCGTCTACTTTAAGAACGATCATACACAGTGAAAAAGTAACTCGTGTTTATTTATCGCACATATCAATATATACATTTACAATACAACCTCCATGATAATACCATCTGTCTCAGTTATGAGGTGGTCTAATTATAGAGTTAAAATGACGAAGACAAACTGGTCATTAAACACGCGATCTTTTTAATGAGGATGGCGTTAATTTCGAGGGTGTATTTAAGAGAGGTTTTATGGTATATGCGTATGTGGTAATTTCCGTATTCTTTATTTGTTCATGTTTAAATATTAGTTATTATTTCATAATGTTAATGTCGTTGCTTTCACCACAGTGTTATGCTCTAAATATACGTTTATGCGATATAGAGAGAGAACAGCGCGATATATAAGGAATATATATGGAATAGAATCTGGAAATTATATATGAGCCGATATTTTGTCAAATCATTACAGTAATAGTCTAGCTGACACTGGATACACGATTCTGCACTTTGAGGCGATATGCATGAACACAGTTCACATACACGAGTAGTTCCTAAACACGGTCTCATGTTTCGGTGTTTCCCGAATTTAAATTTAATAATAATTATATGTCGATTCATATTAACAAATTCTTGCTATTTGTAACAGAATATTCATAATTATTGTGTTCGCCCGACAATGAGGTCAATACGACACCACTACCCCGTCTTATTGAAGGGTTTGGGAGTAATTCAAATGCAAGGCAGAAAGACGCTATACGCCGTACTGAGAAAGCGGACCATACTTAAACGAAATCTTTATATTAGGGCTACATAAATGTTGACGAGTCGAATAAAATTATGTACGAATGATGTATGTATGTATTCGGAGCACTTCGGAAAGTTCTGACTTTCAGTTTGATGGAAGTTGCCGAGACATTCCGAATGGCGCGTTCCGCGTAGTCCCTACTTTACACACTATTTTTGTTGTTATGCCACAGCTAGCAGGAACAGAGACAGAACTAATCTGTAATTTTCAAATTTGATTTTGAGTGATAAAGTAGCAAGAAGAATTTTCCTGACAGTAATACTGATAATGAGTTTCCGATGCTGAAATTAGAATGCATCCGATCAGTTTTTATATTGGTTTCAAAGGAATTGACAGGCCCCTGTGGTTGTTACTATAGAAAGTATGCACTGAAGAGATATTTCGTTAAAATTCATACTAGAACTATCAAACATGATACAAGCGGCAAGCTCTAAGTGCCAATCAACGGCAAATATGTCTATAAATCTAGATGGGAATTTTACTGATATGAACAATTGTATTACTTCAAAAAATGAGTCAACTTTTATGGAATTAACGAAACGCGCATTCTTTTATTTTTTTTTACATGAGAGATTATTGCAGTTTTTCAAACAGAAGTACATTTATGTACTTTTACTGTACACAGAACAGTCTGTTTTATTAGATATTTTTATTTTAGTTGTAATGGGGCTTTAAACATAAACATCCAGTGTAATGTACAACTTTTCCAGCTATTAGGACGGAGAATGACCATTGGGGCATAGTCTAGCTTTATTTGGGTAATTGGACGGGCGCCTATCAACTAGCACCAACTTTTCGTATGCCAGCTAGCTAGTTTCTTCATACACATTCGACGATTCGAACCCGCAGCGCAGATGGGCAAATAATTGGAAGTCAGAGAAAGGATATGACTATAATATAAACAGTACATTTAAAAACGCACACTTTTTTACCAACCGTACTTCTTTAAATTTCATTTTATTACTTTTGAAACTCATTTTTTATGAAAATACTAGTCGATAGTCATTGATCATGATATAGTATGATGCGTACACATGCAATGATATCGTGACAAGTTTTTTCTTGTATCCTGAAAGTCAGTCAATGACAATTAAGCAATCCCATATCGTGCATTATTAACTGTGCTGAGCATACATAGACATTAACATAACATCCCAGTTCTGAAGCTGGATTAAATTTCAAATTTGTTACCTACCATATAAACTAACCATCAGCTTCAGTACTGCTTTAAATGCACAATTACGTTATCTTGCAAATAGATATGCATAGATGTTTCGACATAAAAGCATTCCTAATATACCGGAGGGGGGTTAAGATTTATGGAGACGGTTCAGTGTCTTTTCAGACGGCTGTAATATTTCAGAACATAAATGTCAAATATGGACTTGATAGGAGAGTTGATCGATGAACTTTGTGCAAGATTACATTGCAATTCCATCGGTCTGTCTCTTTTGGAACTGTGAACAAGATTCCATCACAATCTCATTGGTGAAATACATAAAGTATTTAAGAATATGCAATATTACATTCTAATCTCATTTGTCGTTTGGAAACTGTGTACTAGACTTCACCTCAATCCAATCGGTGTGATATGTAAATAAACGCGAGATTCCATCACAATATCATTGGTGTGGTATGTATATATATGAGATATTCCACCACAATATCATTGGTGTGGTATGTATATATATGTGATACTCCACTACAGTCTCATTGGTGTGGTATGTATATATATGAGATACTCCACCACAATATCATTGGTGTGGTATGTATATATATGAGATACTCCATCACAATATCATTGGTGTGGTATGTATATATATGTGATACTCCACCACAATATCATTGGTGTGGTATGTATATATATGAGATACTCCACCACAATATCATTGGTGTGGTATGTATATATATGAGATACTCCACCACAATATCATTGGTGTGGTATGTATATATATGAGATACTCCATCACAATATCATTGGTGTGGTATGTATATATATGTGATACTCCATCACAATATCATTGGTGTGGTATGTATATATATGTGATACTCCACCACAATATCATTGGTGTGGTATGTATATATATGAGATACTCCACCACAATATCATTGGTGTGGTATGTATATATATGTGATACTCCACCACAATATCATTGGTGTGGTATGTATATATATGTGATACTCCACCACAATATCATTGGTGTGGTATGTATATATATGTGATACTCCACCACAATATCATTGGTGTGGTATGTATAAATATGTGATACTCCACCATAATATCATTGGTGTGGTAGGTATATATATGTGATACTCCACCACAATCTCATCGGTGTGATATGTATATATATGTGATACTCCACCATAATATCATTGGTGTGGTATGTATATATATGTGATACTCCACCACAATATCATTGGTGTGGTATGTATATATATGTGATACTCC
Source organism: Mactromeris polynyma (assembly GCA_032209605.1). Lineage (NCBI taxonomy): Eukaryota > Metazoa > Mollusca > Bivalvia > Venerida > Mactridae > Mactromeris > Mactromeris polynyma. The sequence continues at coordinate 53,995,009 of JASFXZ010000001.1, forward strand.
ACCACAATCTCATCGGTGTGATATGTATACATATGTGATACTCCACCACAATCTCATCGGTGTGATATGTATATATATGTGATACTCCACTGCAGTCTCATTGGTGTGTTATGTATATAGATGTGATACTCCACTACAGTCTCATTGGTGTGTTATGTATATAGATGTGATACTCCACTACAGTCTCATTGGTGTGATATGTATATAGATGTGATACTCCACTACAGTCTCATTGGTGTGTTATGTATATAGATGTGATACTCCACTACAGTCTCATTGGTGTGTTATGTATATAGATGTGATACTCCACTACAGTCTCATTGGTGTGTTATGTATATAAATGTGATACTCCACTGCAGTCTCATTGGTGTGATATGTATATAAATGTGATACTCCACTGCAGTCTCATTGGTGTGATATGTATATATATGTGATACTCCACTACAGTCTCATCGGTGTGATATGTATATATATGTGATACTCCACTGCAGTCTCATCGGTGTGATATGTATATATATGTGATACTCCACTGCAGTCTCATTGGTGTGATATGTATATATATGTGATACTCCACTACAGTCTCATCGGTGTGATATGTATATAAATGTGATACTCCACTGCAGTCTCATTGGTGTGATATGTATATATATGTGATACTCCACTACAGTCTCATCGGTGTGATATGTATATATATGTGATACTCCACTGCAGTCTCATTGGTGTGATATGTATATATATGTGATACTCCACTACAGTCTCATCGGTGTGATATGTATATAAATGTGATACTCCACTGCAGTCTCATTGGTGTGATATGTATATATATGTGATACTCCACTACAGTCTCATCGGTGTGATATGTATATATATGTGATACTCCACTGCAGTCTCATCGGTGTGATATGTATATAGATGTGATACTCCACTGCAGTCTCATTGGTGTGTTATGTATATAAATGTGATACTCCACTGCAGTCTCATTGGTGTGATATGTATATAAATGTGATACTCCACTGCAGTCTCATTGGTGTGATATGTATATAAATGTGATACTCCACTGCAGTCTCATCGGTGTGATATGTATATATATGTGATACTCCACTGCAGTCTCATTGGTGTGATATGTATATAGATGTGATACTCCACTGCAGTCTCATTGGTGTGATATGTATATAGATGTGATACTCCACTACAGTCTCATTGGTGTGATATGTATATAGATGTGATACTCCACTACAGTCTCATTGGTGTGATATGTATATATATGAGATACTCCACTACAGTCTCATTGGTGTGATATGTATATATATGTGATACTCCACTACAGTCTCATTGGTGTGATATGTATACATATGTGATACTCCACTACAGTCTCATTGGTGTGTTATGTATATAAATGTGATACTCCACTGCAGTCTCATTGGTGTGATATGTATATAGATGTGATACTCCACTACAGTCTCATTGGTGTGATATGTATACATATGTGATACTCCACTGCAGTCTCATTGGTGTGTTATGTATACATATGTGATACTCCACCACTATATCATTGGTGTGATATGTATATATATGTGATTTTGTTCACTACAATCTCATTGGTGTGATATGTATATAGATGTGATACTCCACTGCAGTCTCATTGGTGTGTTATGTATAAAGATGTGATACTCCACCACCATCTCATTGGTGTGGTATGTATATATATGTGATACTCCACCACAATATCATTGGTGTGATATGTATATAGATGTGATACTCCACCACAATATCATTGGTGTGATATGTATATAGATGTGATACTCCACCATAATATCATTGGTGTGATATGTATATATATGAGATACTCCACCACAATATCATTGGTGTGATATGTATATATATGTGATACTCCATCACAATATCGTTGGTGTGTTATGTATATAGATGTGATACTCCACCACAATATCATTGGTGTGATATGTATATATATGAGATACTCCACCACAATATCATTGGTGTGATATGTATATATATGAGATACTCCACCACAATATCATTGGTGTGATATGTATATATATGTGATACTCCATCACAATATCATTGGTGTGATATGTATATAGATGTGATACTCCACCATAATATCATTGGTGTGATATGTATATATATGTGATACTCCATCACAATATCATTGGTGTGTTATGTATATATATGAGATACTCCACCACAATATCATTGGTGTGTTATGTATATATATGAGATACTCCACCACAATATCATTGGTGTGGTATGTATATATATGAGATACTCCACCACAATATCATTGGTGTGTTATGTATATAGATGTGATACTCCACCACAATATCATTGGTGTGTTATGTATATATATGTGATACTCCACCACCATCTCATTGGTGTGATATGTATATAGATGTGATACTCCACCACCATCTCATTGGTGTGGTATGTATATATATGTGATACTCCACCACAATATCATTGGTGTGGTATGTATATATATGTGATACTCCACCACAATACCATTGGTGTGGTATGTATATATATGTGATACTCCACCACCATCGCATTGGTGTGATAGATGACAGTATGCAAGATTCCAATATGATATATCATTTGTGTAATATATAAACAAAATATTTGAATCTACAATCTCAATAGTGTGATACATAACTATGTACACGATTCCACAGCCACCACGTGATTTGAAACTAGAGACACCATGCATATTACTCGTATTTTATCGTACGAACAAGCTGTGTGGTTTTTTTCAGAGCAGTGTGCCATGTATCTACCCATAATGCACCGTAATTTATTATTCATGAAGATGGACCCTTGATACTTAGTAAATTATATTAGTTGACAGTTATGGTCTTTGTGAGTTAGTCGAGCATATAGCAAACATGTTTTTTTGTTATTATTGCTATATCATGTTACACAAACGCATGTATTGTAGATTCAAAATGTGTACATCACGTGTTTATATGTACTGAATATACACACATGTACATAATGCCTAATTTTACACGGAACTGAACAGAACAGAGCCGACTGGAAAAGAACATAATAGAAAATACTCGAGATAGATTGGATTATGATGGTTGCTTGTGTAAAACAAGAGAAGAAAACGTTATAATAGTGTAAACAGTAGTAGATAAACATCGTAATACAATGAAGTATAACGTAGCATGCAACGGTACCGAAGATAATTGAATAAATTTGTAGAAAGAGGATTAAATTGGAAAATAAAAGCTGTAAATAATGCACGCTGATAAAACGTCAAGGATATCATAAATAATAAATATTCTTCGTTAGAGATGAAATATTAGAAAGTGAAAGAATAGAAATCAATCGTAACGGTAAAATGTATTTTTTTATTATGGTTACAAGTAAAAGCCGTAATATGATAATGTGGATTTAGTTTTGGCAGCTGTAGAGTATTAACTGATTTACAGAAGAATGTATTTATAAGATAAACATGCGAGTGCATACCGATGTGTAGTTTGGATGTATTAAATCTAGTTCTATAAAACTTATAAAAGAATCATTAAAATTCAAAATTGCATTTATATCAGTTGTTTTGTAATACTTGTGTAACGATCTACACCTCGGATTCATAAGTAACACATTAATAGAAATATCCAGGATAGTTTCTATAATCGAACAAACTCAGAATGAAAATTTGCAACCTATTTTTGCTTGTGTCAATTGAAGTAACTTGATATTTAATACGAAAAAAAGTACGGAGAAGCCTTGAATAAAATATGTCATTTTTTATTATACACTTCACGACTCTGAGTTTAAATGTATCGTCATATTCAAATAGCAAGTCCCATTGTGACTTGAATGCAAAAAAGCAGGTCTCATTTTAACGCTATTTGCTTAACAGTCGAATGTTGAGTGCTTTATTTACTTTTCTCATCTCAGTATTCTTCTCCTGGGTCCAAGTGATATCTACTCAATAGTTATGAAAAACGAAAATAAGTAGTTATTTCATAGATCTTTTAAGCTTACTGGAATAATATTATTCTTACCTGAACTTGAGTTCGTTCACAATCCAATATCAACGATTTAATTTCAAGCACAATAATTCACATATAGAATTTCATTCCGAATTCTCTGTGCACCGAGAATTTGAAATCGAGCGAGTACGCCCAGATAAACGACAGATTAATTATCCGAACAGAATGAAAACGCGCTTAATCAAAAGCCAATTAAGGCTTAAATCACATGTCTCTTGAGTTGAAAAGAGGAAATACGTTTAACATGTTACGATAATATTGAGTACGAATGCTTACCTAAGATAACTCTTCATAATTAGCCGCTCAGAATGTTTTTTTTGTCTCAGAAAAACGCACCAACTCCATAACAGTTTTCTGTTGCTAGTATGACAAATGATTCTTAGTCCATTGATGTGATTAATGCTTGTTGTGATTAGGTGTAGCGTGTATCAACACGAACATATAAAACTGTTTTCGTAATTATCTATATATGCAACGAATCCATTCAGAAACTTGTAAAATATACGTGCACCACTTGTTAGTTTATGCAACTCAATAAGACAACTGTGTGGGAGACGCTTCAAATGCCTAATACTGAATGAATCGTTGCTTTACCGAAATTGATTTTAAAACAGTTTAGATTTTACGAGATAAATCTTCGACAACCGTTTCTCAGCCTCTTGTCTGAAATGGATCACATTTCTATCTCGTGATGTGTGAAAATATGTAAAATATAACACAAATGTAAACTTTATTTCGATATTATCTTTTTATATTAACACTAAAAACGGGTCAATGCGGTTGCAGTTTAGTATTGTGTGAAGGGATGCACAAATTGCTTTGTGTGTAAAGCTATAAATCAAACGAATCTTGAGGAAACACATCGCCATTTAATTCCTATTTACGTCGCTCTTCAGTTTTGTGAGACAAAAATGCACGTTTTGATCCTAATCCAAGTGCCCGGATGTTACAAGAACCTGGAGTAAACAAATGTATACAATGATGCAATGTTTGATCTACGATGTGTAGGTTGATGTAAATAACATGAGAAAGGAACGAAAGCTAAAACTATCTCAAGTTCAACCTTTCAAAGGATAGGGTCCTTTGAAAGCAATGCCCAAATCGGATGTGATGCCTTTTTTAACTATAAAAAGGGTCTACGTCAATCCAGTACAAACATACCTTCACGACAAAAGAGTTTTCTAAACATGCCTGTATAGAATGGAGAATCTATTTGTTAATCAATGTTACGAGTTTTGCTGACATCATATCCAAGGTCAAAAACGTTACAAATGTTTACAGGGTTCGGATGTGCATACAACGAAGAGCATTGTGTAAATATCTATCGCAGAGCTTCTTCGTAAACGATCAATATAAGCCACAAATTGCAATTCATTCATGAAAATCATTATCAGAGATTGTTAATAGCCAACCCTGAACACGCACGGATGAGTTGTGACAATGACTAATCGTTTTTTTTCCCCTTTTTTCCCGACCATTTAAAATTTCCGTCGGCATTTTAAAGATAGAACAACTAATTCCGATAAATACAGGCATCGGTGTTAGACACTGTAAGATGTATGACTTTGTACGACCGAATCTATCGATTAACTGAACATTCCATAGAAAACCACACAACTGACAGTTCAATGAAACACAAGCCGTGATTTATTGTTTTAGAATTTAATTTATATTTTATATAAAGCAAGATGTTATCCTCCTGTTGTTGAATTCAATTTTCAATGACAGTCCAGAAATTTGTTTAATGCCAGTTTATGGTTCCCTCCCCCACAGTCTATTTATAAAGGTGATCCGCGGTTTGAAATAAAGATCATTACTAGTCGTTCTACTCTCCTCAATAATGATGTATGGAGTTATCTGTAAGAAACAGAGAATTAGGGATAATGTCTCCCCATGAATAATTCCATTTCTGAATGAATGAAGTAGACTTCATCTTAAAGTGCTAGTTTGTTTATTTTGGGTTCGACGCCGCTTCTCAAATAGTATTGTATTGTATATACGGCGGTGATTCAACTTGCTCCGAAGTAGAGGCATGTTCAAATTCATAAATCAACACACATGATTGAGTTTATAATCGAATCTTTATTTCTAAGGCTTTAGGGTTCTATGTCTTATCACCTAATCAATGCAGCTCGTTAATAAACGACATATTATAGAAAATTGTATCACATTTTGCAGTAAAGACGATCGTTGAATTACTATGTACGAGTATATATGTGGGGACCGACGACAAAAACGGACCATTTGCGTGTATTTGCGCACGTAATATTGATAAAACGCGAACAAATAGCAAATAATTTAGATTCCGAAACACAATCTGCCGGTAGCGGCAAGATAAGTCGTTTTTACCATCAATTATGCTATGAAACATATGTATAATTCATACTAATGTGAGATAAAGATTTAGTGCCAAATGAAAATATGTAAAATACTGATTACACACTCCGTGTACCAGTGTCATAAATCTTTTCTTCATTTCGCAACTCGTTATGAACACTGGCGTTCAAATGACATTCATCTTCATATTATTCACTTAGTGAAACGATGTCTTTCATTACTCCTTTCTCTAGATATTTCTTACTTTTCATATTTTTTTCACATTTACTACATATTAATTAGTTTATGCCGTCTTCCACTTTTAATTCAAACCTTGCCTCGACCTACACGATATGAACTCAAACCTATATTTCTTAACACGTACTATCAACAAACACCATTTGATTTCAAACAACATTTCATATTCCTAAATTTTCAATAAATTTGAAATGTAAGTTTTCGAAATATTCCAAAGAAACATTGATTTTCCGTCAAAAAGTGTACATATGGCGCTTCTCATGCCTTTCTCCAAACATAAAAAAACACAACAATGCTGATATCAAACACGCAAAAAATACGTGTATGGAAATTACAAATACCGCATCTATTCTCATCAGAGCTTCAGTCAATCTGTTCTCATGATACCTAAATGAGATGCCGTTCACAAACAGGAGTGCTGCGATGAAATATGAACGCTGTATGATTTGTTTATTAAAAAAGTGGTATTATAATGAGACATGTGTGAAACGGGATACATTTAAATAGCGGTCACTCAAAATTCCACTGGACTGTTCGTATATTTCGAGTTATCCCGGTATTTCGACTGATCGCATTTCGAGTGATTGTGATTTAGATGTATTACGAAATTGTGTCGCTATTTTCTGTCACAAACAAGAGAGACCTTTGATTATACCTTCATTAATTATGACTATTACTGATTATATTAATATCAGGCTTTTAACAGCCAAATTTTGAAATACATTTTCTCATAAATGTTCAAAACTATTTAACCCATTATATTTTTAAGGCAATTTTTAAGCAATGCAAATATTTCAAGAAAGTATATACGATATATAAACAACATATAGCAAAGCAGAAATATCCCCACCGAAACATTTGGAATACCTTGTTGCTAAACTATTAATGGCCATGTTTACATACCAGAATACGATTTTTTTAATGAAATTATTATGATGCAAAATTTGGTTTAATGCCATAGCTTATAAAAGTATTATTATGCTATATTTGCCTATATCAATATTCTACATTCTGTGCATTTTTATTTGATTGTTTTGTTATTTTATTCATTTGAATCCATTGTGGCCAAGTATGTCCTAAGCTCAAAGTATGTTTTAATTTGTATTGTTCTTTTCATCGCAATATCATATGCATCTGAACTAACAACTATTAGCTGTGTATTCGTTCCATCATATCCGAACTCACATCTAACTTCTGGCTATGATTTTTTCGAATTAACATCTGAACTAACGACTAATAGATGTGTATTCGCTGCATTATATGCGAGTAAACATCCGAACTAACAACTAATAGCTGTGTATTCGCTGCATCATATCCGAACTCACATCTAACTTCTGGCTATGATTTTTTCGAATTAACATCTGAACTAACGACTAATAGAAGTGTATTCGCTGCATCATATGCGAGTAAACATCCGAACTAACAACTAATAGCTGTGTATTCGCTGCATCATATTCGAATAAACATCTGAACTAACATCTTATAGCTGTGTATTCGCTGCATCATATTCGAATAAACATCTGAACTAACATCTTATAGCTGTGTATTTGCTGCATCATATTCGAATAAACATCTGAACTAACATCTTATAGCTGTGTATTTGCTGCATCATATTCGAATAAACATCTGAACTAACATCTTATAGCTGTGTATTCGCTGCATCATATTCGAATAAACATCTGAACTAACATCTTATAGCTGTGTATTTGCTGCATCATATTCGAATAAACATCTGAACTAACATCTTATAGCTGTGTATTTGCTGCATCATATTCGAATAAACATCTGAACTAACAACTAATAGCTGTGTATTCGCTGCATCATATTCGAATAAACATCTGAACTAACATCTTATAGCTGTGTATTCGCTGCATCATATTCGAATAAACATCTGAACTAACATCTTATAGCTGTGTATTTGCTGCATCATATCCGAACTCAAATCGAACATCTGGCTATGTTATTTCGAATAAATATCTGAACTAACTAATAGCTGTGTATTCGGGAATGAACATCTGAACTAACAACTAATAGCCAACTCCACATACCTCTTAGTGAAGCATTTGATTAATCCAAGCCAATGTGTTATTGTAACAGACTTTTTCTTAAATGGTATCAATATTTTCTTTCAGGTTTTAATTGTACTGTTTCACAAAATCAAAACGGTGAAATATTTTAGATCATTGTATAACAGATACTTTAACCTCACATACATGTTGTCTGATTGTTTTGTTAATCCCTGATATTCTAATCATGTTGAAATAATTACTCAGTCTGTCACCAATTAGGGGTAACCTATATAAGGGGACTCAAGTCTTGACAAGATATAATGAATCTAGACAACGCTTAATTTTAGGAATCTTAATAAATGATATCTTGTGACAATTGCTATGTGTCAGATCTACTATCATCACTTTGTGGACTATTTGATTATTTTGTGAATTATTTTATAAACTTTATGGAATCTTTATTGACTTCGTGGAAATATCGTATTCAGGTGTTTTGTATCATCTGCAAATATTTTTTAAAACATTAGCCGACTTTGTGACTAGGAACTTTGCAAATAGTAGGACGTCTTGGTGACACTCGGAGTCAGATAATGACACTTGAAAAAAACTGTTCAAAATATAATCATTAACCATTGATTTAAAATACCCGAACTGTAATTATTGATTACAAAAAGGACGAGAAGGTCAAGTTATTCCTTTTTTTAACAAGTACACGACCAAATTGTTAGAAACTACAAAGCAAACATTTGGAGCCATAGACATGTTGGTGACCCTGTACCAGAATGACATTGTAATATTATTCACTTTATCAGCACAGATTAAAGTTGAATTATGCACTAAACCTTCACTTGTTGCGCAACGTGGTTCTCGATGGAAAGAGAGAAAAATAACACCGAGCCGATGCATGGCAAGTAATGGCATAGCGACTTAAAATGCAATTGTACAACACAGTTAACTTCACAACTTCGCAATGCCCTTTGTATTCATTGGTCACATACAATGAACATTATTATTATAACAGAGAAATATAATAACGGTACCAAGCAATGCCCACAGGGACATACTGCAGCCATCATCCCGATTCCATTATTTCATAATTGCAAAAAAGACATCTTCAATAAACGTTATAAAATGCATGGGCAGCTTTTGTAATTACAGAGTAACGGTTTGTCGTAAAATCACAATGATGACATTGATTCCAATTTCCATTTCAATGAATCATCACTAGTTTGCCCTGTGTTGAAATTAAAACAACAATATTATTCACATTTCTTACTTTTAAGCGAATTTATATTCTTATATCATACTGATTATATATGAATATATATATAGTGGTCAAAAGGGATTGACCACCGGTACTACTTCATACAGTCCCTTCAACGAAACATGATGTTTTATATGAGAGCCGCTGTACGATTTTCAACCTAATTTTAAAGTGACGTCATTTCCAGAAAACGTCACATGTGAAACGAAGTGATCATATGGAGTAAATAACTGTTACTGCCTGAAAATAGTGACATCACATGTTGCGTTTTCTTGAAATGACGTCACTTACAGAAGAGGGTGTACAACCTATAGCAGCGCTCATATGTTGACTTTGATTGGAGTAATCTGTAACATTCATTATTCAAATAAATTGAACTGTCGACAAACTATCGACAAACTTTGGTATTTACCTGTCAAAATTACTTTCATCGTTTCAGATCACGTTATCATAAAGTAATGCAGATTCTCAAAGTGCAAAATGCGTTTGACGAGAATATACATAAGGAGCAACCACAACAAGAATTGTCTCGTATTCAGTTCATTTTAAATCAAGATCAACTTATGTAGCATAAACTGTAAAAAAGGGTCAGGGAACTCAGAGAAATATACGCAGTAAATTCCTCCTGGTGCCTATGCTGATACAGATATAGACGCGCAATGTGTTACAGTAATGCATAGATAGCACCCTCATTACCAGATGCAATTTTGCTCTCAATGCAGTAATATTCCGCAAGGCATCCAGTGCGATTGTTCCCTTATGATTCCACTACTTTGATACCATCAAGTACATATATAGCAAAAAGTTTGTTATCATCTTCAATTGCATCATGTATCTCACGAGACAGTGTTACTATACAGTTAACAATGACAGTAATTCAGTCTATGTGCATACCTGGAGCAATAGAAATGTTCATAATCAGGTGTAAAGGCAGTGTCCATGTGTAAATGAGTGCAAAGCAAATGTTGTTATTCTTATTATTACGAAAAATTCTAACCTCAAAATTCCATTGACTACATATAATAAAGCTGTATTATCGATCCAGCATCCAACAATCACATCCGCTATGATACAATAAGCGAATACAATGTTCAAATATTCAGTGACTAGTCTATATTTTCGAAATATCAATGTCCACGAGACTTTTCACTAAAAATATCCACTTCTCAATTCAGAAAAGAAGTTTTCTTTTTCACATGTAGCCATGTACATAACTTTGTCTACTTGACATCATCCTACATGTAGCCATGTACATAACTTTGTCTACTTGACATCATCCTACATGTAGCCATGTACATAACTTTGTCTACTTGACAACATCCTACATGTAGCCATGTACATAACTTTGTCTACTTGACACCATCCTACATGTAGCCATGTACATAACTTTGTCTACTTGACACCATCCTACATATAGCCATGTTCATAACTTTGTCTACTAGACATCATCCTACATGTAGTCATGTACATAACTTTGTCCTCTTAACACCATCCTGCATGTAGCCATGTACATAACTTTGTCTACTTGACACCATCCTACATGTAGCCATGTACATAACTTTAGTCTATTTGACACCATCCTACATGTAGCCATGTACATAACTTTGTCTACTTGACACCATCCTACATGTAGCCATGTACATAACTTTGTCTACTTGACACCATCCTACATGTAGCCATGTACATAACTTTGTCTACTTGACATCATCCTACATGTAGCCATGTACATAACTTTAGTCTATTTGACACCATCCTACATGTAGCCATGTACATAACTTTGTCTACTTGACATCATCCTACATGTAGCCATGTACATAACTTTAGTCTATTTGACACCATCCTACATGTAGCCATGTACATAACTTTGTCTACTTGACACCATCCTACATGTAGCCATGTACATAACTTTGTCTACTTGACATCATCCAACATGTAGCCATGTACATAACTTTGTCTACTTGACACCATCCTACATGTAGCCATGTACATAACTTTGTCTACTTGACACCATCCTACATGTAGCCATGTACATAACTTTGTCTACTTGACACCATCCTACATGTAGCCATGTACATAACTTTGTCTACTTGACACCATCCTACATATAGCCATGTACATAACTTTGTCTACTTGACACCATCCTACATGTAGCCATGTACATAACTTTGTCTACTTGACACCATCCTACATGTAGCCATGTACATACTTTGTCTACTTGACACCATCCTCGGTACCCAGGTAGTTCATAACATATATGATAACCTGGCCAAACTGACTGTAAAAATCTCATACACGTGAATAATTAATGAGGTGAAATCCAGCCGCTTGATTGGCCGCATGACACACACCTCATTCGATACGGAAATTGCCGAGCAGTTACGGATGCAATCGCGATTCTGAGCGATCCAATGAGATCACGGCTTTTAAACTTTATATTTGTTTTCAACGGTCGCTGTCGTTTTGTCGAATTTGCCGATATCTCTTCACAAAGGAAATTCCTTCTTTTTTGTTTATGGTCGAAAAATGCTAATGAATATTCATGGACAACGAAGTTTCGCTAACCAATTTGCCCAGGGTATCATATACATGTATGTTATGAATAGCCTGGGTACCGAGGATGACTCAGTCTCTTCTTATATTCGCAAATATTGATCTGTTTCTGAACTTAGATAAACTTTCCAGAGATGATTACGTTATTTACAGTATCCGTTTTATTTGGAAGATGGTAGGATGAGTGTGAGGCTAGGTGCACCCTTAAATCAGGTTTAAACCCCGCTGTTTTGTCACATACCGTTCCACGGCGGTACTTCGATCCTAACCCGTCCTCATCATGTTTTTGTTTTGTCTTTGTATGTGTTTACTTGAGCATATGTACTTTGATGCTTCAATGAGCTTTTGTGATGTCCGTTTGCTTTATGTGTCGCATTTCTTGTTGGACTTCAATGTTCAAGTATATAAAGATAATAATAAACTATGTTTTGGGTTTTTCAATTGTTAAGTCTTGAAATCACGTTCTGGTTTTAACTGTTTAATAATCAATTATGCGAACATCGGTATTATTATATGTTTTGACCGACTCGGGTCACTTCTCCGTGATTACCTGATCGAACATAATTCGACCAAAGTCATTTGTTTCACCTATATTACCCTGTATGAATGTTGCCCGTGTTGCTTGCACCAGGACATATACCAACAGTAGGAGACCTGACAATGTTATTCAAGTTAAATACATATACATTACGCAAATGTCGTATATCGCTCTTTAAGATACCCCCTCCAAATCCTTCATATGTGACATTTCCTGCTCGACTTCTTCATTCACATCTAAATAGATAATAAAATTGTGAAACTAAGAAAAGAATTCCCAGTAATGTATATGTGTGGAACCCTGGTAATTGTAGTAGCACTAATTAGTCGGTTTCTGTAACACGTTGCATAGCCACCAAAAAGCACAAGAGGGGCAACACAAATACATAAATGGTACGAAAGCATATGCACACAAGAACAAGACACGAACATAAACGTGAAGGATGGGTAAAAGAGGAGAACTGCCTTGGAACGGGAAGTGGCAAACTAGGGATGAAGGATAAAGGGTGCATCGCCCCAGAGACGTCGAACAAAAGAACTCTTTATCGACCTTTAACGAAGTATCGGAAAGTACAAGAAATAAAGTCATTTTTGAGGAACACGAAAAATCGGTCAATGGCGCTACCGGGAAGTCAGATATGTTATAATCGCATGTATGAATTGATAAATCACCCTCTCCTATTCGTCAACTGTTGACATACGTACTGATTTTGGTTGTCATAACTTACTTAGATTACTCATAATAATTGTCTGACTGTGATTTAGTCCTATTGGCCAGACAGTCATGATATATGCTTCATTCATTGTCAAGAATACTCATATTCAGTCAATATTTCATGGACACTTCAAACATTAATTACGTCCATGGGAAACCTATCATCATTTTGAAAAGAACTACAGCGCCATATTAAAAATGAACTTCAATATTATTAAAGGATTTAAAAGATTCAGAATACGTACACTATTTGGTTATACAAATCTGAAGGAGCTAAAACTATAATGTGTGTTACGTAAAGCGATGACGTTGCTAAAACAAAATCAAGCTCACCATATTATTATGTTTGTATCGTTGTAAGTGACGTTACAAGAAGTGAAATACTCTTCCCTTCCCCAGTGATGGCAGACACAGGTAGTAGAATTTGAGGCTTTATTTCAATTTTTCAACAATACATGTACATGCATATAAAGAATGTTAAGAACTATGAGCGAAAGGGACGAATAAGTTGAAAAAAACCACAGATTAGATGAGTTGTGTCAGGTTTATGATTTTGATGGTTTCAAAGTTTTCATCGCCTACCATTTGCATGTCTATGATTATGAATATGCTAACAAGACGCCGTATTGCAAAGGAAGTTCATATTCACAATATGGCGTTTTCCAGCAATGACCATAAATAGAAACATATGAAATTTACGAGACTTCCATTACTCCTGTCTATCACTACAAACATTAATTCACTTCATGACACATCGCCAAAATGTTGCATGACAGAATTATATATATTTTTGTCGTTTGACATAAGTGCAGACATAATACCATGACGGTTTTATCATCCAAAGACGATCAAAAATGTTTCCATCCTAATAATTGTTTAGGAATGACTGTAGACAAATTTACACTTAAAAAAACGAGGAGCTAATGTCGACAACAATCTACAAAATTTCCATCGCAAGGCCAACAGTATACTTGTATGTTAAAACATTACCAAAACTGGATGAGAAAAATCAGAGAGTAGCGCTAGAGAGTTTGTAAAAACGCTTGATACAATTATACATAATCTCTGCACACGATCATTTTAAAGTAATTACCACTTCATTCAAATGATGTAACAGACACATTTACCGATTTGTTCGACAAGTAAAAAATAAAATAGCTAAGGAAAGAACATACAGATATGTTGTTGTGATGCCAGATATTGTTAATATCTTACTGTAATTTACAAATGTTGGAGATTATGTTTGCTATTAATCACTGCAACCAAACCACATAATGAACAAACAAAAAGTGTTCAATAGTCGGGGCGAATGATCGTAAATATATTTTTAACAAGTTTTATTACGCCTATTTTTCATTGGAGAACTGATCGCTACAAATAAATCAAATGCTGTCGACAAACGTCGGCAAGGTTCAAATATTAAATTCTGGGAAAGTTACAAAGATATAGATTCAAGCTTGCCCTTTGGAATTGGGTTATATGTATTGAAACACAGTATGAAATGTCATGATGTTGTAGTTTGTGGTGGCTGTGTTGACTTAAGACACTGTCTTATGTATGTGGCGTTCCCAGTAGCAACTTATTAGCTCTCTTTCAAGATATCATGTTTGATTTTTAATATCAGAAATTTGCAGAATACTGCAATGGAAACAACAAGTTTTTTGCTCTCTCCCTATGAACTGCTATAAGCGATTACATGTAGAAACAATTTTGGATCATTCCAAACGACGTCTGTTTCGATTGTAATTATATTGGGCCAGTGGAACAGATAGTGACTTCTCAATGTCATTGTCGCCAAAAAATATTGAATGCGGCCATTTTAAAGTTTTTAGAAACAAAAACGCAACAGAGAAGAAATGAATCCAGCAGGAAATACCATACACCAATTATACAGCCACCCCAAACTTACAAGAGGACATGTAATATATACATGTTAACAATTGCAAAAGCAAATGGCTCACCAGACACAAATATGAATGACGGGGAAGATAGGAGTACCACCTTGAAACGGTCAGGGATGAAACACCACTGGGAAGATATAAGTACCGCCTTGGAACGGTTAGAGATAAAACACCACTGGGGGCTTATAACCAGATTTAATGGTGCACCTAACATCAAACTCATCCTTCACAAAACTAATGTAAAGATCGTTATTCGCAAGCAAGCCGTTTTTTGTTCGCCTGGCAACAACGATGTGTTGTCGGTGGTTGCTACATTGCTCCTTATCTCGGACTCTGTCGGTGCCAGATTTTATTTATGTTTGTTTATTTCATGTTTCAAGTGAGTGTCTGAAGTCTTGAGTTCAGTTGACAAATTTGTTTGATAGAGGTAACGTATATATAGCAACAAATCCGCCACAATCTTTATCTTATCATTGTTTAATCAGACGAACAATTCGATTTTGATGAGATGTGTTGATGTGTTCTCGTGTACCCAATGCATGTCTAGACTATTTTAACACGTATGGCAGTTGATCCAACCCTTCTACCCTGAAGCAATCTAGCACGTGGTACTGACATCTCTGACACACTACAGTTTGAACAAATTTGTAAATATAATTAACTTAAAACAAATTTCAATCTGCTTTAAGTAGCCTTAGTAGCCAACAGTTGAAGTGATCTTATAAACTGACAAATGACACAGACATATCAGATATTTATTGTGCATATCAAATATTCTAGAAGCAGATATCATGCAGTTTTTGGCTTGAAAGAACCTAGTTTTATTTTAGTTCAATTCCCCCATTAGATTTGAAGATTCTTTCTATGAAACCCGCTTTTGGTAGGCTGTATCATATATCTAGATGCACTAAATACGGAAATATTCATTTCCAGTAATGCTGGATGTGACGTTTTAGTTGTAAATTATACATAGCATGAAGAATACACAGTGTCAACTGTGTTAGACTGTTTGAACTCAAAAACAAATAAAGTACTAATCATCTCATGCAATTGCCCGAATTGTCACAGAATGATTTATCAATTTCCTCTAAACTGCATTTTGTAGACGCTTGCAAAGTGGGCGCCTGCAACGCGCATCTCAGATTTTGCATATTGTCAATAACATGAGAGCATATACGTATGTTACAGGAATTTACAATCTCAAAGGAGATATTTTGTTTATGAGTTGGGAAATAGACGATTTATGAGAAAAGTTATTGACATTTTGGAATAACATAAAATTTGTGGTTAACGGGGAATAAATAAGAAATGTATTTTCTTTGATTAAGACATCATTACAAAACATTCTTGAATTAATTAGCAATTAATTATGTCACTATATCTTATGCTTCTTGATGACATTGAAAACGGTGGAATATGTGTGTTTACTTTTTACAGTCATCCTTGTATCATGTAATTTATTACGTTAACCACTAGATGATTAAAAATCGTTCTGACAATTTGCCGGAAGAATGTTCTAAGGGGGAATAATATTACAAAAGTATGTAATAAAATTGAATACATCGTTAAAAGTGTTATCATGAAGTTATAAACACTGCGAATATTACACGGAGTACATATTTGACTGGCTTCACTTGTTCTTGGTTCTGCATGCATTATCTAGCGTTCGGCGTCTCGTGTGGTGGGAAGTTGTCCAGCGGGGATTTTCTTATTTACACTTTTCGTTTTATCTGGGTGTTTGTAGGATAACTATGACAGTGATTGTCATATAAACCAAGTTTAAACACCCAGTGGTGATTTGCCACTAATCGTTCCAAGGTTACACTCTTATTTTCTCCTATTGCTTTAGTTTGTCGCGTGTGCCCCTAAGTAATTGATTACTTGTATCCACATACTTCCATGTCTACTTGTACTTTTAGGGTAGCTGTGTGCATTGTTTGCGGCATTTCCTTTTCGCCACTTCTTTGCTTACGTTCACTAGATAACGCCGATTGTTTTCTCTCTCAATATTAACAATGGTCTGTGTGCACTAAATGACAAATGAAATAATACTCAAAAATCAAGAAATAGAAACGTGACTGAATTTACTGTTACAGGATGTTTAAGTTATAGTAACTATAGGTCTAACTGATCCAAGAGGGGCACATAACAACACAAACGATAAACATATTGAATCGCCCACCTATCAACTAACACATACGAACAATAATACTCTTACTGATGAGAACGGTAATTAAAACAAATATTATAATTATTGCAAATATTCTTGCAAAATAATAGTTACCTCTTACTAAATTTCCGCATAATGCAATTACTGCAACAGGTAGGGTAAGATTGATCAAAACACGAGAGGCGAACGCGAATGTTACATTTACATGTATAAAGAAACGCAAGAATAATTTCTACGTAAACAGATAAAATGAAACAACATGATAAGAGCAAATGTGGTCAAACGTTTTATAATCAAAGCAAACTCCAGCTTGTTACGCAATGAGTATTCCAGCATTTCTTAAAAAATATCAATTTCATTATCTAACGTGTCGGTAAAGAGTTTATACAACAACTTAAAATAGTTATTCCCCGGACACTTAAGATCACATTATTTTTTTGGTTTGATTAGTAATAGTACACCTGTATACCAAACCTCCGGCGCAACACCTGACGTGGGAACAAAAAAGATAATTAACAGCACTATAGGATCGTAATATTCATTGAGTGTTTCATCCATTCATTCAAAGAGAATGTTATCACTGTATGGAGACTATGTACGCCCCAAAACCGCGGTGTTTTCAAGATGGCTAGGTGTTTTGATATGCTCAATGTTTTCACAGACTATCTTGGGTTACATAATTACGATAAAGATGTATCTGGCTCATCTGAACCTAAAATATTTCAATTGACTTCATCCAGTATTGTTGTTACGTTGGCTTAAACATCTTTATTAAGAACCACTGGGTGTTCAAAGATGTATCTGGCTCATCTGAATCTAAAACGTTTCAATTGGCTTCATCCAGTATTAGTGTTACATTGGCTTATACATCTCTAATATAAACCATTGCAATGTATATGTATAACAGATGGAAATATATTTGTTACCATATTACTAAGAGACAAAACTTGTAAAATAGCACGATTGTTAGAAAGAAACCTGGATTTTGTTTTTAAATTGTATGATGTACGATCATCTTTCTTCAACAAATACGGATGAAAACATTATGAGTTCGTTCTTTGTTAATACCCATTTGTTGATGTTTAATTATAGGGAATATATTTTTGTTTAGGTAAGCAAATGAACAAAACGTGAGCATAATATTACTTTAAGCTGTTAAGTAAGGTTGACCATAAATCTACAGTTCTTAGGAAAGCAAAGCTGGAGTTTAACATTAACTGATCTGTGAGCTAGAATATATTTCTTTGAAGAACACATTATTATTCTTATCGGCATTTGTTTCGTCTCGACGTCGATAAAATCATTTGAACCAATGAACAGAAACTGTTCTAACCGTTTTGTAGGTCATCCTAATAGAAAGTGGCCAGTCCGCAATATAGTTCTAGGCTTGTATAAACGCATGACCATGTTGAACATTTCATGGCTGGTATCATTTTAATTGATAAAAGTGTAACACTAAACGTCACTTAAAGCGGACACTTTCTCACGTACGACATTATAAGTATTCAGTAGTGTCTGGAATACGAAGATAACTCAGTTTCCATCACTTATTTAGATCACCTGACATACAGATAGCTCCAAATATAGTTATATACCATACACAAATGCATCGTGACCACAGAATAACGAATACCACTGAAATATTCGATGCTGAAAAAAACAGGAGTGTGGATATACCGAAAATAAGCGATGTAGACTACGACTTCTCCAAAATTCGTGACCAGATAGAAGAGGAAATATTTATATAGAATAACTTTTGATCTATGATTGTATATGAAGTACAGTGTCAGTGTCACTTTAAGCATTCTCAGTGAGTACTTAAGTCGAAATCGTGATGTCTGTATAATAAAATAATGATAATAATAGCACGTTAAGTACAGTTATTGAATCTACAACTGCGACAAATGAACTTCTTAAAACGGACAGTTAACATATATGCACGTAAGAATGTTCGCGCACTTTGTCGATGAACAGACAGCACCATATATTCAAAACAACATGATCGCCGATCTACGGACACGGTGACTGGCCCTTTTGATTTAATCGTGGTGTGCTAGTGTGTCCAATTGCGATGTTCGGTGGTAACACTGAACTGCGATGTTCAGACAAGTACATGTATGTAATAAATATGTTTCAGGATATACATATGCTCGCAAGATAATGAGTATCAACGATAATTATTGAGTGATATTAGCGAAATACACAATATGGTTTGTGTCATCCTGATAATTTCTGTGGATTGATCTTAGCTTGGTCATAAACAATTGTCTTCCGGTCTGGTGAGAGATGGTAATGATCCATATATATTTGGCATGTCATTCGATTTCATCATGCTGTCAAAATATAATGAAACAACCGATTGCATAAGTACAATACGGCGTTTTTCCAGATATGCCCATAAATAGAAAGATATAAAGATTGGCGGACGTCCATTATTCCTGTCTGTGATTGCAAGTGTTAATTCATTTTATGACACGTCGCCAAAATGTTGCATGACAGAACTATCTGTCTTTAAAGACATTGCAAAACACACAGAATAATATGCGTAAATAATACTTGTAATCAATAGCAATGCTTGTTTCTGTAATGAAAGTAAGCAATGGTGAGAAAAAGTACCTTGTTTGAATCTGTTTCAAACTTGTGTTGTTCAGTTAGTAGTTACAATGAAAGTCAAAATGTTATTTCACGTGTATAAGATAGACGAGCGCAGTGAAGGTCTCGCTCACAAAACAAGGCCTCAGAAACAGATAAGGACACTAAAATTGGGAGAGAGAAATGACAGAGGAATTAACTGGTGTAGCGTAAATTTTTCAGTACAATTACGATGTGTAATGGAACGATCGATGTCATACAAATTGTATGCTCTTACAAGCAACTCAAACGGGTACTTTAGGACAAAACACCTGCGTTGGACGATCAGATATAATTATACTGGCATTGTTTAACAAGTGCGGTACATGCGTCTTACAACTTAAAAACGGATCGTAACGAACGTCTGTCAGATTAATGTGACCGAGTGTGGTATTACTGTCACGTGTCTCTGGTGTGTTATCGCCGTCTGGCGTGGTATCACAATCTGGCAGTTCTTTATTTGCTTCATGTAGATATCTTCAACAATGCACTCTGAATGACCTAAGCTGTCAATACACCGTACCAAAACATAATAAATGTCACTGTAAATACACTGTAATAGCCCTGTCTTTTCCATCATACCTTTCTTAAATGTAGATGCTATTTCTTTTTATCAAACATATGGTTGGTAATAATTTTGAGAGAATGACCTGTTTATGCCTTCATATGGACGTACTCGCAAACACTGCCTTGAAAGTTTTTAAACACGAATGCGAGACTGGAATTTCCTTTGCATGTCAGGATAGAAAATACATGTATCACTCTTGTATTTGTGGTTTTGTGAGACGTGTAAGCCAAGGCAGTAGCAATTTATTGTTATGCAGTAAATCTGTATGAAGGCATTTACCAAATATTTTCTCATACCGAGTTTATTTTGTCAAATAATGTAGCCTATGTTCCCTTAAATCGCTGGTTCAATTTACAGTTCTCACATTGATAGCCATCTGCAAAGCGCAATAAACAACGAAATCATTATCACCTGCTTGCTGTTATTAATTATTCAGTATTCGCCATGTTATCTTGATGTTAATTATTGCTGATTTAGGTTTTACAGAAATATACATTGTTGGAGGAATTTGCAGCCAAAGAAACAAACTCGAACCTGACCATGTTTGTAAGAGAAAATAGCCCGCTCAGTAGACCTTTCGAACGCCAATCTGGAGAAAAAGTTCGAACGTTTGTAATACATTGTAATATTTAATGTAGGACATTCTGAAACTAATGGGATTAGAGGACTCTTATCGACACATATTAGAATGTTTCAGAGTGTCAGAGCGTGAAAAGTGCCCTTTGGTTAAAATGTTCTAGACATAGGATACTCATAATGAAATCGACAAGTCTCATCAAAAGATACTGGATCTTTGGCTAGACAATGGTAGTACAAGTTGATAGATTAGTTGTCGTGGTCTGATACAAACATCTATGGACAGAAACGGCGATAACTAACGATAAAGCACATAATAAGACTGTGTAAACATGAAAGCAAAATTCGTTTAGCAGTTTCGTAACGGAATTCCACAACGTCACTAACTATGTGCTGTTTTTCTCAATTTAAGCGAGCAAGTGAATAATTGGATACAGACTAGCGAAAGTTATCTTAAAGGCGAAATTAACTTGAGTCTGGCTGACCATCAGCAAATCTATCGTTGATACCAAATACGGTAAAGAAAGATCACGAAGTTGGAACGAGATGAATTCTATGTATCTTCATACAACGTCAGTTCGCGTTAAATCTCGCAAAATACGAAACAATGAATCTCCTTCAAACTACATTACAAATACTTGTATTTCTGTTGATTTGTAAATCTTTGATTTAGTTTATAATAAGACACATTTATGTTCGTGTGACAATTTGTAAAACTTTTTATTGAAATCGGTCTTGTTTTAATTGAAATATTTTTGTTTAAAGCGATGGACTGATTTTTGGAAAATCACACCGTATTGAACGTGCTATACTAAGTTTTAATAACGCGTGTGTCTCCCGCGGGTTTTTACGAGGGTCGTACAACGGCGACAAATTGACACCATCAGTGTGCGAAGAAAATGAGCTGGGAGTCTGTTCCACTGGTCTTTAATTGCTTCCCTGAGTTTTAATGCTGTTCTCAGATTGCGCTGACGAATCTGGTGATATCGCTTGCCAGGGTTAGACATCAACGTTATTCGCGTCTTAAAAAGTTTTAGGTTAGTATTGCAGCATTTGTTTTAGCATAATCCTGCTGCAAAACAGTTTCGGAGTGTTGCTATATGAAAGGCAAAACGACTAGTCGAAGAACGTTATCGACGTAACGTTGTGCTGTCAATCCATTTTCACGTCCTCTGCCAAAGTCAAGAAAGACAAATGGGGCAATTAAATGTTAAACCGGCCCAAACCATGCTATAACGCTATAACACTTTTTGTTAATAAACTGTCATTCGCATTGTCAGGACTAAATGAAGGACACTTTTTAGGGATGTAGCTAAAGTGGTTTCAGACAAAATACTAACCGGACAGGACTTTTGGCGATAGGTATATTTTCATGTCATCTCGTGCTTTTGGGGGGACTGTCAACTTTGTATCTAGCATTTCCTGTGCGGTTTTTTGTTCATCGTATATTCATACCTGCATATTGACGATTTGTTCTGACGATGCTTTTGCCTAGAAAACATTCAATAATACAGTGCGGTGAGAGACCGTTGTGATGACAGACCTTAACCGAATGGTACATTTTTATACATTTATTGTATTGCAAAATACTACTTCAAAATTGTTGGTAACAAGCTTACTTCCACTTAACCAAATTGGAATCGTAATGGCACCCTGCTATTGTGTATCTACCAGCACTTGAAGTTCGCACAGATCGAAATATATGGTACATAGTTCACTTCATTGCGTTCTCATTTACTTAGTTGTTACTTTGCCTCTTCAATGACAACTTACTAAGACTGGTCTGTCACATTACCGTTATTGACCCTGGCAGTGGGCCCGTTTTAGTTGACCAGGTTCCTAAACCTGCTGCCCAAAAGTGGGTTAAAAATAATATTGAACCAAAAATGATAAAACATTTTCTATTTCATCTTTTTAGGTTATTGGTAATTACTGGTAATACACTTTGACTTGGTCAGTATGTGTGCTAACTGGAACACATGGTCACTTACAAACACTGGATTGGCAGTAATGTTTCTCGTATTATATATATGTCTTTTTAATGGGAAACGTGACGTTTGTTCAAATCAGTATTCTGATAAAACCGGGGTTCGTGAAGGAAATTTAACAAAAACAAATTGTCTCAAAATATACTTACACTTTCCAGTTATAACTTAAATACAACGATATGTTCAGATTCCGTTATCGATTTCTTACAATTGCCGTTATCAATCAATGTCACATGTTTCTGAGTGTTTTTGAAAGGTTGAAGATATACATGGTTATATAGGCGACCTAGAAGAAGCATCAATTAAACACAATTTTTCCTTAACTTCTAGAGAGTAAAAAGGAGTGGGAATGAATGTCATAGGGAATGCTATATTTACAAAACCTTACTCCCGTGTACAGTCCCCTACATTATGAAATGAAACATGAGGGCGCGTATTACAAAACTATAATACAGAGGTTTGTGGAACATCACAGAATGCAGAAGCATGAAATATGAAGAGAAACTTAGTTTTATTTCCTTCCCTGCATTTGCCATCTTCGTATTTATTCTCTTGCCTAGATCTGTCAGGGGAAGGTCAGATGTCTGTATGTAACCTTATCTGGGCATTCAAATCACGAAATTTACTCTTTATTAGCCTGAAAGTGGAATTTTGAAAGTGGCAATGCATGAAAATGTTAAACGAATGCTGGATATTCCTTTTGGTTCATTTTCTTTGAGATTTTAGGGTCATAATAAGATATTTCTCGTATTACACTTAAATATTTTAGAACAAGGGTCACACAGAATACTATGCACTCATTTCAATACTCCATGCATTTCCCACTCTCAAATTTCCACTATATCACACAAATGCTGAGTGTAAGGATCGGCTATACTTCCAGGTCCGGCTCTTCATCTTGTCACCTTTGGAAACACATCGGCCTCACATACATGGTACTGTCAGCATCAATATAACGGGCTTAAACCAGTGGGACGACATAGCCACATCGCACTTTAAAAAGTTATAACACATATTTAAACAAAAAGAAATACTACGTTGTTACAGAGAACGCAAAACGATGCCTCTCCGCATATATCTCCGGGAAGAGAGCATTCTACAAAACATTATGCACCAAGGAGGTACAAGGGTAAACATGCAGGGGGTCAAGGGTGAAAGGAATGGTCTAGAAGACCTTAAAATAACTAAGATAAATTCAGGTGGGAAACAAGGGAATGGACCACATCACGAAACAAGTCAAGACAGTCAGTAATAATAGGCTGAAAGGGGGAAATAAAGGAACATGAATATTAAATAAAGTAAACGAACTGCAAATGGGGAAAGGGGAACTTAACATACATCTGTAAACTTAATAAGAAATAATAAACACAAAGCGATTAACAACATTGGAATTGTCAGTAAAAAACAGGGGGTTAAAAACAAACCAATGTACCAAACACGATCGGTACACTTCAAGCAAACTAGCAATCATTTTACAAACTGTCCGCAACATTATCATTTTAGGAAACGATATAAAACTCTCATAGCGCTTCAAATTTCATATCATCTGATGGAGTCAAGACTGTGTTTATCGCTTCCATGGCAAATTGTATTACCCAGTGCCGCCAATTTACTTCCTACTTCTTGTTCATACAGAAGGGAGCTTTTTTGTTGGCGTTGGAATTGTTTTCTAATATTGTTTTTCTTTAATTTCTTTTCTGTTTTTATTGAATTGCACTGCGGTTCATTTCCATCTGTGAGTGGCTCAAAAGGATTGTTCAGGTTAGACTTGCATTTCAAAGGATTTGTGTGGAGAGAACCGCTTTTGTGTGTGTGTATCACTGACCAAATGTTGAGTGATCACGCACGACATATCCGATGTCAACGACCAGACAGACGAATATAGCTTCATATTTATTACTGCACGCAGTATCTTGTCGTAGATCATGATATATATCGCTGAAATACGTAATACTTGGATTACTGTATTGGAATTATTCACGCTTGTTATCAAACAATAACTTGATACATGTTCAGCATATAATCACTTTTGTTCAAATGGCTGTTCTGTTCTATTGTGAAACTACAATAACTTGGAGGGCAGTTGGGGAAATATATGGAAAGTGTTTTCCGTGCCTTGATCTAGAAATGACTTAAGTCTATGCCGCGTACTTAATGACCCGGCGGTGCACCGGAGAGCCGCTACGGTAGTTTGTTTTAAGGGCTAATGTCCAATGCTGTAATCGCTGTTTGTTTATGGTTTCCTTTTTGTTTTAGAGAAATATATAAACACTTCCCCTTATTGGATTATTTGCCCTCATACGCAACTTCATGTAATATTCCCCAAGTTTCGGTCCATGTACAACTTATTTTCATGACTGCATGGTCTTGTTATGGATGTCAATTGCCTTTCTTGTCCTCTCCTTATTCTGCCGACTTTAATTGGTTTTGGTAATCAGCCAACTAACTCCTTATCGCCCTATCCCAAAAGGTGTTTGTCTTTTCACCTTCTCAACTTCTAGTGGTGTTTTGAGTGCTGATGTATACCTAGGATTCGGTGGAGCGGCATTGTCTAGAGTGAATGTGGTGTTCCCTGTTCCAAATTAATCATTTCTTTATTATAAAGTCACGGCGAAGGTTCTCATCATATAGAAAGAAAGATTCAGTTGTTACAGGGAACAGCACATACTTATATAAGACAATGCCTCCTCGCACTGACCCCTCAGTGAAACAACAATCTACAAAACATTAGGGATGGAAGAAGTGCAAGGATAAACTTGTATAGGAATGTGAGAGCAAGGGATGGTCTGTCCGACAATAAAAACAGCCATGGATAATTTAGGGGAACAACAAGGGAGAAAGGGTTGAATTGATGGAATACACCAGAGAACAAGCCAAGAAAGTCAGTAATTATAGGCCAAAAGGAGGAGAAAAAGCATGAATAATAAATCAAATACTAGTAAATGGGAAAAGGGAATAGACAAACATCTAAAAACATAGAAATAATGTCCACACAGCTATTAAGAGCCTTGGAACTGTCTGTAAAGTCATGGATAAAGTCACTCTTGGTCTATACACACTCGAAGACAAAAGTAACGCCTCATGTAAATTTTGCATGTAAAATCCATGTAATATATAGATATATATATATTGCCACAACAAATGTGTGTAAATCGTTATTTTTTCCATAATAAACATGTATGCCAGGTAAGACGTTTATTTAACCGCTTCATTGGTTGGCTGTGCACGGGTATCTCTTACGTTCCGAACGTCAGCGCAGCGCTAGACGTGATTGGTCACTGAATCACATTCGTTGACGTTATTGGCATCGTGTCTTGTCTAGTTACGAATCACGATGATGGTAGTGCACGTGTCTACCGTCGACGTGGTGAACGTTTCAACGCGAACACAATAATGGAGCATGACTAATTTGGTGGGGGAGTGTGATGGTGTGGTGCGCCATCAATCACAACTTCCGATCGGAACTCTAATTGGTTTAGGGCAATGTAAACGCTAGACGGTACATCGACGAAGTTTTGCGGCCTGTTGTTCTTCCGGTGATGTAACGACATACACTGCAAGCATTACAATGGACTTCCTACGTACGAACAACGTGACTGTTCTCGATTGGCCTTCCAAATCACCGGAATTGAATCATATCGAACATCTTTTGGATGAAATGGGTCGCCTGTCCGTAAACGTCAACCAGCCTCTCAGACATTAAATGGGCTTGCGGACGCATTAAGGAAGGTGGGCTCGTATTTCGAGACGTGTCGTAAGGTGTTTGTGTCAGCCAGCGCCTCCACAATACGGGAATGCATTCAGAAAGCTGATGGATATGCACGTTACTGAAGTGCTAAAAATAACTGGACACCTCTTTGATAAAGATGTTGTTTCTGTACTAATGTTAATGTTAAAAGCGATCAATTGCCCGTGGAATTCATACTGGTATATTACTCTTTAGGTGTATCCTTTGAATGGTTAAAAATCAACAATTACCAGGTTTGAATTTTCAGTTTGTTCTAATGTGAGGCGTTTCTTTTATCCTGGAGTTTATATACGAATTCACTGTCGGTGAATAACTTACTTAGAAACCTAGTCACTCCAAAGATTTATTAGCGTTGGGATAGAAAACAAAATTCGTACCAGTTGTTACGCTTTGCGATTTATTGACTTTCCGTAGTCGGGATACAATAAAACCTTCAAAACACTATGTGGAAGACATGAAGATAGAAAGAGACAAGGAAATATTCGAGTTATCAACTGTCAGATTTTTGTTGCGGTAATTATCTAACCCGGATGGTTTGTTCATCAACAAAACGTCATCTGTAATATGCATATGTTAAATGTTTATATAGGCCGTTGGTCTTAATGCAGAATTAAAGAATATAATCATTACTTCGGTCGTTGCGTTGCGATTCGGCGTATTTGGAATTATCAAAGCATATTTTCTACGTAAAGAATGAAATTACATGCAGAAATTCCATAACTAAAACAATATTTCCAAAAGATAAAATGATGTACCTTGCCAGTTATTGGTTTGATTTCCTAAACACAGAGCTGTCGTAATTCGTTCATAAAGATTGTCAAACGCGAACGTTTTATTCTATACGTGGAGTCGTTTCCCTTGTAAATCTACTAGATCTCTCAGGCTCATTATTCAAAGAATATGCTATCAATATAAGTGATATTAGCTTCATTCTTTTTCAACATTTGTGTTTTAGAGCATAGTCGCTTACATATTATACCTTAAAGCTATGGGGACAGTGCCTACCGGTTTGTGGGCGTGATGTTAATATTGCAGAGAAAGATGGGACTTGTACTTGAGACATTCTAGATAGCAGATACTAAATGGACTCAATTAAAAAAATGAGGCTAAATGACAACAACTTTATGCAGCTAACTAATCAAAATACGAACTGACAAGAATGCGTTCACATGATCCCGGCGTGCACATGATCCTGGCGTCCCCATTCTCCCGAGCAAGTAGACGCAATGTCTGATTTCTGCATACGTCTGATTGTTAGATACATTTGAGGTGAGCTGTGTTGTTCATACTGTAAATGATTGATACGAAGTGCAGTTCAGAGTGCTAGACAGTTACCTTAGTATGGTTTAAACAATTACCCTGAGGATGACCGAACTTCACCCTATCCATTGCACTCCAGCTGCTCCTCCGAATAAGCAGGCTACTATGTAGTCTTGAATATTACCAAAATGATAATAACGGACATTCTGACTTACAGTACGTATCACAACAGAAAGCATTTAAAACGATGCATTATATATTTGTCTGTAGTATGTAGTTATGGTATGAGTGTGTATGTGATAGAATTCAACGTCCATCGCGAACAGCGCATAGTCCTTAAAACAACATTAGTGCATTTGTAAGATTAAGTACTACATAATAAGCACTGTGGCCACACGTGACAAAACATAATTACCAGTTTGCTTTGATGTACTAATGCCCTTTACATCTGATATAAAACGAAGTACAGTGGTATGCAGCTTTAGAGTACACAGTATATCCGAAGTTAGCAGTGGTTGTTATCTAGCAAAATACATGAATATATAATGGAAGGGCAATACATACGAGTAAAAAGATCAAATCAGTATGTTTTACTTCAGTGCTTTTATTCCTTTAATAGGAAATATGTACCCACACGAAGATTGTCCTCTATTTTTATTTCAATGTCTTAATCTTTAAATAAAACTCTTCGAAAGATTTAAATTTCGAATGATGTTGAGAGGCTGTTGCTATAGAGATGTTAGTTTTATCATAAACACATACTTTACAAGCATGGAGAGGCTGAACTGTATTTATATCCCCTGATGATCTTCGTTCACCAGAAATTTGATATGAAAATTAAAAACAGCGTTAAAGACAGTCTAGACACTATTTAAATAATCAAAGCACCGAAAGTGCTGACAGCAAGGGGCTCACTGCAGATTACAGACGTCACTTTGACATATATATTTTACCTATCACAATAGTGTATCAAGAACACTTTGTTATGTCAGTAAATAAAATATGATAGGAGTTAAACACACAATATTGTATACAAAGAATTGGTATTGACAGTCAGAAGGATGGATGGAGAAGAAGTAAACAGTACCTTAATGTTGATTATATGCCAGATTTCAATGCAATCCATAGAAAACTAAAGTATTTTGCTACATGTGTTCTAAAAGGAGAGTTCAGTTCAAAGGGCCATAATTCTAAAATATTTTGATGGATGCACAGCAAATGTATGTCTTCCACATCTACACATCATGTATCATGGTACTTGTATTATCAAACTACATTGTAATCCCTTGAAAACTGAAGAAGTAGTTAAAAAGAGAGAGAATAAGGTGCTACACGAACTACATATGTGGTATATTGGACAGAACAATCAATCGACCTACCTAAAGACATGATAGTATGTTTCCGTTAATCGTCGATATTATTGCAGTTCCCATGATTTCAATATACGTATAATTGATCGTTGGATATATTATATGTTGCACCGTTTTCTTGTATACGTATCTCTGCCTACACTATCTTATACTATCGTCCGCTAGCTTGTTTTCAGTGCACTTCACGCGTGATACGGCTGCGGCGTAGGCAGACATTTCTGTAATTTGCAATATTTGATCAGCAAGTTTATTTGGGGTTCTTTCTTTTGCGTAAGTGAAGTCAGCTCAAATCCGTTTTATAGTTGATATCGCAAATGCTTACCGATTTATTTTTGGTTATACAATGACTACTTTCTTCAGGAGTATGTAGACTTTGGCGGTTCAGAATGTAAGACTTGGGATGACTCATCCGATGGGTGTCCGCGGATTTCGCCTACTATAGCAATGGGCTCTGACGAGCCCCTTGCTAAAAATAGAGTCGAGAATTCATATTGATTGTTTTGTCAAATAACATTATCGTTAATACAAACATTTATGATTGATACTGCACTCGATTACAAATCTGGTGGAGACAACCCTGTGTGAGGCGTATGTTTTCAGTAATAATTTATAATACAAGATATAGACATACAAAGTCATTTGGCCTCCAAATCTGATACATGTGTGGAAGTTGTCAATTACTTGTGGAAGAAAAGTAAGTGTCGGGTGCTATCACAGTAGCGCCGGATAGGTCAACTGATGTTATTGTGATGGATATGCGAACTGACCATCATGTTTGACTGTGATGGACAAGTCAACTGACCACCGTGCGGGAGTGTGATGGATAGGCTAACTGACCATCATGTTTGACTGTGATGGACAAGTCAACTGACCACCGTGCGGGAGTGTGATGGATAGGCTAACTGACCATCATGTTTGACTGTGATGGAAAGGTCAACTCACCTACTTGCGAGACTGAGATTTAGAAAAATGGCGTAAAACTCCAACAAAAGAAGCACCACAATATCCATTCATCGAGCAGTAAAATAAGGACGATAATTTTATTAAAAATATCATAGTGTTATTTCCAACAAGTGACACGAGGTTTACAAAGCAGTACATGTGGCGCCATTTAAATTACATCCAATTACTTTTGTCATGTTATGAATCTAATGTCTCTTCCGACCTTCACTTCTCGAATGTCGCAAAAATATGTTGACAAATTGTTTCAAGGACGTATATTGCTATGTCGTTATTATTTCCCTGCATGTGTTTAGATAAATACTAAGTTTTTCTTTCCCCTCATATAATTATTTAGCCTGCTGTGATGTTCTTGTTCATTTCCCTGATTTATTCCCTTCTCAACCTTTGTGTCCCCTCATTCTACTCTCCTTACTCTCCTTAATTGTTTTTGATAATCAGTTAGACAGTTTCTCGAGCCACATCCCTAAATATATGTTTGCCCTTACACCTCCTCTGTTTCTAGTATATTATGTGCTGATGTTTCCCTAGGATCTGTACGGAAAGGTATTGTCTTGTGAATGTGGTGCTCCCTATACAACCCTGTTGTATCTAGGGTCTTGCTATACCGATCAAAGTATTAAACATATTGTCCTACTATAACATGATATTTATTTAATAAACAATTTCGTTTGGTATATACATGACTGTTCTACAACCACTGGTGTACTGTATTCCCAAGACGAGTCGTAGATGTTTAAAATACATATATAACCAAGACGCACAGGCGATACAGCCACCACAAAAGCACAATGAGACATGAACATGTGAACAATTACAAGGACAGAAAGGACGCAAGACAAACATGAATGGTCGGTGAAGATAGCCGCACCGCTTTGGAACGATTAATGGCAAAAACAGACATATGCTCCTCACATATTTATTGTTTACAAAGGTGGGTGTATTATTGCAGTTCCTATGATGATCACAACACCTGTGTCCTGTACCTTGTAATCTGAAATGATGTGAGATTTCTCTCTAGTAATGTGATTTTCTGGAGGAATCGCTAGACAAGTAATCATTTGATGAAAATTTGCATAGTTTTTTTTAATTCCTTTGAGG
This sequence comes from Mactromeris polynyma, assembly GCA_032209605.1. Taxonomy (NCBI): domain Eukaryota; kingdom Metazoa; phylum Mollusca; class Bivalvia; order Venerida; family Mactridae; genus Mactromeris; species Mactromeris polynyma. The sequence goes on from JASFXZ010000001.1 coordinate 54,026,950, forward strand.
AATGTCATATTAGTTTGCTGTATAGATTTGTCTATTTGCACTGATGATTTCTTGCAGTGAACAAATACCTCGTGTTTATTTTGGTGAATGTAAACATAACTGTCATATTTTATTCATCACGAACAGCATGGTAGTTTAATTATAGTGATCATTTTTTCAAAACTGGTTATTTAGCATTATTTAATCAATGTAATAAATTGTTTGTCAATAAGTCTGACCTATATAGGAACAGAAAATAGGTGGGAATGATCTCTAACAAAAATGCAATTAGACAATACCAGGTGTTCTGTGAAGCAAATAACAGACACCCACCTCTCATCAGCGTTCAAATAGAATATGAAGGAAGTCATTAACAGGGTTTGATTGGTCGTTAGTTACGTACAAAGAAACAAAAATCTAACAAGAGAATTAACACTTAACTTTGTTTTAGAGATTCTTTGGGAATGTTTTGATGTTTAACACATATTTAATGGTCATTAAATGGGAGTTTGAAGGTTAAATAGCAGACTTTTGATGAAGACATTAGTTTAACCACGTTCATACCACAAGAATGTGTATAAGTACCCCAGCACAGACAAATACTCTATACTATTATGTATACCTGCTTTACTAGTGTCTTTATCGAATTAGATTTGCTATATAGACAATCTTTTATTAAACCTCGTTTCAGTCGTCGATATATTTTGTCTAGATTTCACTCCGATGCGTACTAATTGAGTATAGTATTAAGACTTAATTGGATCCTTAACGGAGTACCCTAAATTAAGAGAAGAGCAAAAAAGGGAAATGGTAACAAACCCCAAAGTGAGAAACCCCATTTGGTATTAAGTGATATCCAAGTATGTAGTCACATGGTCAGTTTCTTTCCATATAACGATAGAAATTTTGTTGACAACAACATGAATATCGCAGTTTTTGAAATGCAGTGGATTTTTAAGCACTTCGCAAGCCGAGAACCAGCTCAATTACCCACTGAATTAACAAGAAATATCCTGAAAAAGATGGTCGGTGCAATTTGAAGGGTAAGATTTGTTATGCAACATGCCGTGATGTTACGATTGCTGATCACTCAAGATCCAAAATTAATTTAGGTAAATTCACCGAAATTCAGTAGATTTCGGTAAGGTTACGTACCCTTTATCAAAAGGTCAGCCAATCCGGGTCAAGGTTACAAACGTTGTTCGAATGAAAAGAAATTGCCTTTATGGTTAATGTAAGATTTGAATGGTTTATACAACACTGCACCGAAAAACAACGACAACAGCATGGATGCAAATCTTATGTTCAAAATTTGCAAAATATGCGGTCCTCACACAAGCTTTTGAACAAAGCTAACCTCATACACGTAGCCATGGACATATAAAGATGCGTATTGAATATAGTATCCGTTTTATCCACAAATGATGATGAAAGCAATTTAGCATTCAAATGCAAAGTCCGTCAAAATACCTGTCAACGTATTATATTGAAAAGAATGTCAAACTTGTGAACACATACAATCGCCAGAGAGGTTTTAATTAGCCTTCAGTTTGTAACGTGTTTTAAACAACACAGATGCAGTGTAAGTTTGGCTTTTATCTTAGTATTTGCGCCGATTGTCTAACAATCTTGGTAAATGGTGGTTCTCAAAACCATGGTATGTTTGCTTATAAATGAATCAGAATACAACAAAAGCTGATCAGGTCATTAGTATACATATTGTATGACGTTCTCAAGTATCGTGTACGTCCACGTGCAAACATACAACTCATGCTTTGATATGTACTTATGATTATGTGTACTTTTAAAATATTTATCCTAAAAGTTCATTACATTTCTTCCTACACGTCAATGTAATTGTAGACTGCCCGTACATCTCCTCAATTCGGACGCTTATGTTTCACTGGGATTTGTGATGGGAGGCATTGTCTAGTGAATGTGGCGCTCCCTGTAACAACTCTAAATTATTCCTTTTTGTATAAGCTACTAGGAAATATCGACTTACCGAAAAAATAAACGCCTTATCATAGGATAGAATGACTTGGGTGTGCAATAGGAGCACGATGTTTTCTCGTGCGCTAACAATCTAAATCGGCAAGATATTTGATTGAGGAAAACTATTTTGAATTTATTCATCGTGTTCAAACAACGACGGTTATATTATCCGATAGCTAAATTGTAAACCGGTAGCAGGTGGTGCGTGTTCATTTAGGAAACAGGTAGAAAGACTTAATGAGAAATAATAGTTTATAACCGTTATAAACGCCCCCAAATACATCGTGTTGTGTTATAAATAGCGTACAATGTTTAGACAATTCATTATAAAAGTATCGAATTCATCTGTCACTTATGCTTGACTTGATCATAATCAGACGGTAATCAGTGACGAATATGATTCGCAAACTTCACTATCCCTGAATTAGTCCCTAGTACTGGTTAGCAACCAAGGAAGCAGTCATCGAGGGTCATACGTATAATCTGTACGAAATTGTGTCACAATCGATGTAAAATGAATAAGTTTAAACGAATAAATATCAGTGAATGTCACCAAGAGACTCAAATAAATGGTTAGGTACAGGTATATGGCGTTAGGGGTATAATGGTATTGATAAACATATTACAGAAGCAATTGTAACTAGTATGTCAATTATTGTTATATTACTGTTTATATTAATATGACGGTCATCATTCATTGGTTGTGTGTCCACCTTGCTTCCATAGTTGTACGTATAAAATAATGTTTTAATTTGTATGCCTCTTTTCGGTTGGCCGTGCACTTTTATCTAGCATTGCCTGCTAAATTGTATCCATATTTATTAGCGACATTATTAAACATAGTTGAAAACAGCAGTATGATAATTTCCAAACGACACATTTGAACCATATGTACCTGCATTAAATGCTTACAAACGCGTATTACATTCATTTGTTTCAGACAAACATCTATGATAAGCAAAACAAAACATACATAATTGCTTTCTGTCATACTTGATGCCTAAAACTACATTAAAATTTGTGATTTATATCCGCCGTAGCTCATTTCAATCGTCTGCCAGATGTCCGACAATGTTTGTATTATATTCTATATACGACACAAACCTTCCTGAAACCTGTATTAGTTTAATGGAAATGACAAATGAAATATTTGCGTGTTAACTTACAATCATTGTCAACGATACAATGTTATTTTATTGCCTACTTTGCAAACAGTGAAGAATAAATCAACATACAGAATAACGTTATTCGGATAAGTATGAGGTAGGGTGCGCTCTTCAACTAAATTCAAACTCCCAGTGATGTTTCTAGATGATGACCGATCAAAGACGGTACAACTTTTTTCATCCATCATTCATGTTTGTGTCTTGTATCCATTTTGTATTTGTTTATTAAATAGTTCATGTTTCCTTGCGCTTGGGATTGCAGTGCGCTTTGTGTATAGCATTTACTGCTCGACTTCTTTATTTATTGTTCAAGACTTGGCTACAGGCTTTTGGTTTGGTAAGATATTGTCATTGGCAGTAGTGATATATTGGTTCACGACGTTATCTTAATAATGATGGATAATTGTTTGCGAGTTGATAGTAGAAATGGTATGCTTGTAAGTTTCAATGACATAGACAACATTTGCTTGTCAGATTTAACGAGGCGCTTGTTACATCCCCTCCCCTCCCATACTGCCAAGGAAGACATCAAAATGTAGCTTGAACTTGATTACTGGCAAGTTTTGTACATGTGAATAACGGTGTGTGTGCGACTACAACGCAAATTACCTTCATGCGTACAAGTGAATAAGCGGACCATTTGTCTTTCTTTAGGAAGCATGTAACATACATGGCTGACTTTCCAACAATTTTTAGTGCTTATTTGACATTAAGGCAGTTAAGAATAAACATGATGCGAAATCTGTAGCACCGAGAAAACGTAATGTTACTATAAGCTACTGTTTTGTGCAGTTTAACAATTAAATAGAACAAATCTACGTCTGCTGCTTGCCGTCACTAAATCGGTCTGTCTAGCTTTTATTATTCTCGGAGAATGTCTAGCGGTATCAATACTATTAGTTTTGTAATAAATCATAACTGAAATTCTTTATTGTCAAGATTAATGACAACAGTTATATTAAGACAATGAACCCAAAATAAACAATAAACACAATTAAGCAATTGATCGAATATTTGTGCTGACAAAACATTGTCGCAAGGGCAATGTACGTCTACGGTTTTACCAGAATGCATGCAGAAATTCGAGCGGGAAAGACCACTCACAAAGCGTACTGTCACCCTAAAAGCACAAATAGAGATGAACATTAATGCATACAATTCAACAAGTAGGCCTACAGAGGCAACAGAAACACAAGACACAACGTAAAGGATGGGCGAAAAAAAGAGTACCCGCCTTGGAAGGATCATTGGCTACACTACTGGGGGAATATAATCTATTGTTGTTTCATCGTTGGGTTTATTAATGAAAAATCGTCAGTTACATTAGTTAAGTTAAATAAGGGAGTCCGATGACTACCCAGTGTTCCTCTGTGTATTTTACAAACATCTGACATCATCCCAACATGAAACAATGGGGGTGATAAATGGCTTTGTATGTACTTAAGAAACCTAAATTATTACGGTTCGAAATACACAGTCCTCTGGCACTGAACGTCCGACCTCTAAATGTCCAAATAAAATATTTCAGCTTAAGACTTAACCAAATTTGTGCTTCAATGTCCTTAAAGCCATGTTTTTTAACATGAACATTTACAATATATATCTTTCGTTCGTTTATAATTTGTTTTATTACGGAAATAAAACAGCTCACATTGATATAAATATTTCTCTCATGACATGAAATAAATGCCTGTAATACAGTTTTGAAGCAATAAAAACTTCAAAACGACAATAAAATATATTGTAATGTTATGATGAATATAGGAACGTAAGATTTATTGAAGCACACAGAGTACTAAAATTGTCGGAATTCTGCAGGAATATAACCACGGCAAACATGCAAAAAAGATCTTTAAGATTTTTCTATGACCATCGTAAATTAATTATTGAATATCTAGGGAAAATGTTCAAACATACAAGACTATAAAATCTTATCTTTATTAGAATGATAACGAAAAATCTAACGTCTTACATATTAAACGAATTGTAAGCCTTTTCAGTCTTGGAATAAATTACCTATTATCAAAATATGTAATATAATGGATGCGAGCGTAAATATTACATTTTATTTAACTTATATATGAAACACAGATCTTGAGAAACTAGAAGAATTAATGTCATCGAAACAAGGCTTTTATGTAAAACCTCCATTCAGTTAGACACGGGAATACAAAAAAAAAACATAATCATTAAATACATTATGGAAATGCATGTGAATATTTCAAAATGAAATACTTTGAAACCAATCTACTAAGTTATTTTTCTGAGTGAGTAACAATAATAATGCTGAAAATGAAATCAAGCAGAAATCCCGCACACAATGGGCTCAGCCACCCCAAAATAACCTGGAGAGATGACCAATTGTCAAAACTATTAATTTGTAGTACTGTTCAAATGATGTTATAACATCGTCAAACTGTATTTGACCAATTCATAGCAGTATACTTATTTGACTTTCAAATTAGATAACAATAAAATGTTACTTACTATAATATTAAGGTATTAATTGGCAACAATAGTTTACAAATATGACACTAATTGGCAACGTGGATGACAAAGCTTATGGTAATAATTAATTGTTTTATTTGAATTTGTGAACGATGTCACTCAAACACGCCCAAAACGATCATGTTTAAGATATAAATAACGCTCCGCGTGAACATTTTCAATAAGCAAATAATTACAGAATACGTATAAAATAACAGTATATTCAAGTCGTATAATTAGCAATATGATCACTGGGCGGGTAAGGATAAAAAGACTGAAATCTGACACTAGTATTGAACCGACATAAGGACATGTGGAAGATTCGGAAACCGGATATACGAGCTGAAACTGACAGTAGAAAACTGCCACATATTACAAATGACGAAAGGACTGGTACTCAGACTGCGAAATTGGAGAGCGATGGGCTGGTTTATGATCATAATTATCATCTTATAACTAAGAGCATCGCAAGCGGATGCAGACGCCTGTCTGCGGGTAACATTGTTTCTGATACTAATACTTTCACAAAAGTTTGGCTAACCAGAATCTGTAACATACGTGTGGACGCATACAATAACAACAATGATCAAACCACGATAATAGCTCTCGGTGTCCATAACAGATGAGTTGAGTTGTTCGTTAAATAAAAACATTAAACATCTCTCGTTTAATTACGTTTTTGGAAGCATGTAAATATAAACAGGAACAATAACGTATCGGACAATGGCAAACAGGACAACACAACATGAGCGCTGCTGTGAGATTTACAACCACTTCTTTAAATGACGTCATTTAAAAAAAACGCAACATGTGATGTCACTATTTGCAAGCAGGAAACAGCATTTACTCCATATGGTCACTTTGTTTTCATATTGCCATATGGGGAAAATATTGCTGTTAGTACATGATGACGTCACCTGTGACGTTTTCTGGAAATGACGTCACTTTAATAAAGAGGTTGGAAATCGTGCAGCGGCGCTCATATTGTTGGTGGAAATAGAAGTACCGTAATTACTGGCAAACATTATATGACTTTGGCTTTTTACAATGTACAATCTGATATCCATACTGTACCATGTTACGCTTATACTTCGTTTTCGAATAATCTTAAGACAACCTGAAGTTTCGCAAAGGAGGCGTGTATTGATATTTACTTGGCATTCAGTGTCTGACATAGTCACCAACATTACATGATAACCAATTCAAACAGTGTAAAATAGGCAGCATTCCCAGACAGACAGAAATGGCATCCACATATTTTCTGTATCCAAGGTGTAAAACATATTCTGTTAAATAAATGTCGGCCGGTGTTTAGACCAATCAGGACTCGGGATGATAAATTTAATCAGAATTTCCATTTGTGTCTCGATCTGTCTGCCACAGACTGAATGATTTATGAAACTGTCATGTTTGTCAGTGTTTTGAAAAAATAACAATAGGTGAAAACTATGACTGTCGACATTAATCAATACTTGCTTTATCTGACCATAGACAATTAGACGATCTTTGCATGCTTTGTAGTGCATGCACTGTGGACCATAGACACTTAGACGATCATTGCAGGCATTGTAGTGCATGCACTGTGGACCATAGACAATTAGACGATCATTGCAGGCATTGTAGTGCATGCACTGTGCTTAAAACCACTTGAGCCCAGACAACAATTTTGTTACCAATTGTTGTGTTTGACTTTAATACGTGTACCGTTAACATACATGTTTCCGCCAAGTAGATTGGTAGTGTATAAGCTTATAATTATGCTTTTCCTTTGTAGAGATACAATATTGTCCCCATTGGAAATAAGTTGAACAACTTTATAGGTTATCATGTGGTATTTATATGTCGCAGATTTATGTAATCTTATGTGACAATACTGATATACATTATATAGTATTTTTATGTAAAGATGTGATTTTTATAACAGTTGTGATAAATGTTTATGTGATGTTTTGCTTGTACTATGACATACACATGCACGAATAAATCTTATCTTAACTCTTCTTATCTAATCTTATTAGAAGGTTGTTTTATATTTTAACAATATGTATATCATTTCAATATACGACCATAACTGTTTTAAGTATGAAGATCAATTATAGCAAAACATTTATATTATATGTTAAAATAAGTGATTTTTCTGACTTTGTGTCGTATACACCTGATAACAGAGGTCCACTATCAAATTCCTAAGTAAGACCCTGTCAATTGGGCAACCACATACATGTACGTAAATTTATTGTAGTGTCACCCCTACTTTAAGGGCCAGTAATGTTTTACTTATGAGACACCTACTTTATGAGCACATCTTTTAATAAGTAGGCACACGGTAACCTTTATTTAACTAGCTGGCGGCTCACACACCGGCCGCATCAGAACGGACCCATGCCGGGATTCGAACTTTGACCTCCCGCTCCCAAAGCGGATGCTTTAACCACTCGGCCAAGGGAGACGGTATATGTATGTGAAAACATGGGCGTTATTGACGCGCATGGTTTCTGTGTGTGATTCGTCTAGGGTTGATATTACTAATCCGCACGATTAAGCAATAACGCCACACTCCTAACGCAACTTATTCTATCTCAGACAATTGGTCTTCCTTAATGTTTCCCTGCTGGCCCACTGTAGACAATAACTGCTGGTGAAGTAAATGTGCAACACGGTGCTTATTGATTGCTTTGCACTTCAAAGCAAATACCCATTTAATTTGTACGCAGGAGAATACAAAGAACGACCGGGTTATTCCGCAGTCATTTCCCGATATAAACGATTCCAAATTAAATTTATAAACATTCCAGAAAAATCATTAATGAGCAATGTTTAAGTGATGTGTATACTTAGTATCTAGTGTACGTGATTTTGTGTTGTTATCCTTTGCCTTATTTGTTACATCATTTCCATTCCATGTTTATTTCAGACCGCTCTTTGGAACCGAGGTTACGATTCGACCGGTGACCCTACTTGGGCCCTAATAAGGGCAGTAGCAAAGAGCTGAACTGATCTGGTTCCTGTTCTACTTGTAAAATACAACAAACACGTATACTGTCTTGGGAAAATACCAAGTGTTGTTTTCTTTTCCAATTTGTTTAAATCAAATTATGTAGAAAATTGAAATGGAAGAAATTGTTACATGAAAAAGAATGAAATAACGTGATGGACAGAATTCTATATTTAACCCTTAACAAATTTAAGGGAAAGATAACGTTTGTACCGGGAACACAATGCCTCCCCACGAATACCACAGGGAACATCAGCATGCAAACCAATGGGTGTTGAGAACGTGTAAGGGCAAACACAATACGCGATCAATGTCATTTTGTGAAATATTGCACGGTTTGACAACCTTAGAAGATTAGATTAACACGAAACCAAATTAACTGTTGAAACTAATTGATTATCCTTTGAACAACAGTGTTGATCAGTTCAAAGGCTTTTGTCGTGATACATCCAACACTTCAGAAGTTACAGCATTGAATAGCTGATTTTCACTCTGCGAATATTACGAGATAACACGTGAAATAACAAGAATGTTTCCCTTTCTCTGGAATTCGGATTCGACAAATTGGTCATCTCTACACAAATATTTTTTCACCTCGGATTTTAGAAAATATCATAAACAGCTTTTGCAGATGTTTGCACAATAAGGAGACTATGTTTATGTATTGTGTCCCTTCCGTCTCAGTATTTGTCTTGTGAATTTGGCGTTCCATGGACCAACTTAATCTTTTCTTTATACATGTATTATTTCTTCTCCTTGCTCTTTTTGTGTGCTTGTGCATTTTTTGTTAACGTTTCCTCCTCGACTTTCTTACCCCTTTATATATAACTGTAACAGACGGATTTAGTGTACGCTAACATCTCTGACATAGAAATGAAACAAATTAGAGATAATGAGCATGGCCTCATTGTGTTGCTCTATCTCACCGTAATTCACGACCTAAAGCTTTCAAAACTATGTTTTCAAAGTTATTTATAATGTCTACGATTTCTGATACCACGTCGTCAATTTTGACAAAGACGTTTCATTTTGTTCAAATCATGACAAATGTTACTCTTGCATGTAACGCGCATCACCTGTTAAGAAATCTTCCGCAAATAGGAACGCAATCGTTCGAAAGAGAAATCAAAACAATGCAATCGTTTATTTGTAGGGTAATTCTTTTAGTAAACCGAATAAAATGAAATCATGCAGATACTTGTTTATATAATGTATCTGTGGATTGTTATTGTCTGTTGTAGACTAAACACAAATTTACGGTGTTACTTCAAAGACAATCTGTCTATCATCATGCTCTTGCCAAAAGCAATGCTCGTATGATATATATATATGTATATATATGCCAGTGAACACCAAAACGAGGCTGATGATATATTTGAATTTACTGGTTTATTAGAAACGTTTATACAGTATTGGCGTAGCCAAGGATTGCATATGTAAAATTTTGCTTTATGGGAGACGCTTTTTTGCATGTACACTTGCATAGTAGCCAAGTGTAGCGGAAAGTCGCAACTTTATTTCACATTGGAGTTAGACTTAAGGTAGACATTTTGGACCATTGCAAAAAGGACGATGTAACAGTATCCTTAAGTTCAATGAATTAATATCAAAAATATAATCTGATACACAATTTGAAAATTATGTATAGGATATACAAGTCGCAAACGCGAAACACGTTTATATTTATCATTAATATTTGGGGAAATAATCTTATCATCTCCTATGCCCAGATCGTATCATCAAAACATGAAATCGAACAGGAAACGCCACACACAGAGAGCACAGCCATCCCAAAAGCACAATGAAACAAGAAAACATACATACATGTTAATAACAACAAAGGCAACACAGACATAGTTATATGATGGGTAAGATTTAGTCAAATAAAATTTCGCAAAACTTACAAAGTTTTTTCCTTTGAGACATAACAGCCTGCCTTCTCTAGAACATGAACATTAAAGCAAACATTCAGTTAATTGTACACAGAACTGATGCATTAATACATATAGAAGAAAACCATAAAAAGCTGCACGTTTACCGATTGTTATTCATCTATCTTAAAGCACTAAGAGCTCATAACATAAAACTTTAAGACTACAAAGAAATTATGATAAGGTTAATGGTAGGTTTATCTTATTCAGACTGATCAAGTGTTGGTTTATTAGTTCTCCGCAAAATTCACATCGATATACACCATTGATTGATTAATCTGATCTTAAAACAAAAGAGGGCTTTGTGTAGCGTGTTATACAGTGCTTATTCTCATTGTAAGCATCTTATCTCGTCGTTGAAGACAAAGCCATAAATGTTACATAAGGGTTTTAGTTCAACTAATTTATGTTACATCGATTGTTAAACACGTTATCACACATGCTATCTATCACTTTCGATGACTTCTCCCTGGGTAACTAACCAGTGCTAGCACATCTTTCATGGCGTTTGACGTTGGCTGTTAAAACAAAACGATATCAGGCGCTCTACCCCTCAAACACTACGCGTTAAATGTTAACTAAAATTTGAAGGTTTCGAATAATAGTAATTTCCAGCGTTGCGTGCTTGCATGCAAATACAAATGAGATGGAAAACAATAAATGTAAAAATTATGCACTAGACTATTAAGCTGTTTAAAATTAATTCAAATAGATACTAAAATGTTAATTATACTAATATGCATTGAAATGAAGATCGAAAACATAAAGGGTAAACACCACTATAATTAAACTGATCTGAATAATTTTGCAATATGCATGCTTTGCCAGGCTTTTGATGTAGTTTTCCTAGAAATGCTTGATATGAGAAGCTATGTGTAATTGGCCTATCCTGTGCTATTTCTATATGATTCGAGAGAAAAGTGGTGCTGGTATGTTTTACAAACATGGCTTTAAAATAAGTGCAATATTTCATTTTGTCTGTATGAAAAAGTTTCGGCTTTAGTTCAAGAGCTGCAGTATAAATACTTTGGCATATGTTTTAATTCGTGGAAAATGGTGCTGGTATGTTTTACAAACATGGGTTAAAATTAAGTATAGCCTTTTATTTCTCGGTATAAAAAAGTTTTGGATTTAGTTCAAGAGTCGCAGAATAAATAATTTGTCATATTGTATAAAACTGATATTGGAAATAATTCAATTTGAAAAAAGATAGAATAAGTAGTGCCGGAAAGGTCACATTCACAAAACAGGGATCTACACAGATTGTGTGTACGACATAAATCTAGAATTGGGAAGAAGCCATAATGTGAAGCTACTTTCTGGTATCTAATTCAACTGCTTATTGTTTATGTATAGTAATACGGTGGCGTGCTACTTTTTCTTATGTGTTACAGTCATTGTGCTAGACATGTACGCAAAAAATGAATGATGAAGTCGAGTAAGATATGCAACATACAAAGTGCACCAACGACAAAAGCACATGGAGACTTGCAAAATGTGAACAATGCAAACAATTATGAAAGAAAAAAGGGAAACAAGACATATTGAATAACAAGTAAAGATAGTAGTTCTGTTTCGCCTTGGAACAGTCGATGGCAGAAACGCCACAAGGGGTTTAATCATGGTATACGGGTACATCCAACCTTACACTTAGCTAAACCATCCATATATATAAACCTACTTGCTACAGATAGTGCTAATAGGCTGTATTGTAACCTTTTGTAGAAAAGACCTGTTCAAATAAAAAACATTAGTAATTGTATGAAACCTGAATCCTGAAGATTATTTAAGTAACCTGTGTCACTTGCAACAATTTTATGGTTCTTTATACCAATCGCAACAGACACTAATGTCAAACTCATGTTTAGTATTCCTCAACTACTCCTTTTTTTGCGTTTTCTGTGATTTGTCATACATTAATTATCAACATTTTTTTCCCGAATTTAAGTCATGTTTATTAGAGGAAAGCATGAAACTCTGGTTTGTTAGTTGCATTCTGCCTTACAGATAGATGATAATTGTGCTTGACCTTATAACTGACGTGGCATTTTCTGTTAGTAGTTCTACGTAGGTTTCTCTGTAAAAGAGAAAATTGGTTTCATTACTATTATTTTTTGAACGAACCTCAAACATGCAATTAGCCTAACTGTAGCATTTAACACATTGTTCAATGCTCGGGTGTTATACATAGCAAATAAGCGCGAGAGGAATCGCTGTATGTGTCAAAAGTTGCAAAATTGCACAATTGTTTTATTTATTATGTTTTTTTTATTTATTGTGTATCTTCCAGTTTGTTATTCAAGGCCTCATTCAAATTAAGCTTTCGGGCTTTTATTGGCTATCATAGGCAATATATACATGAGAGCATTCATTTTTCTAGTTTTTAATGAGTACTCAAATTCCAAATGTTTTAAAGTTTCTATTATAATACTTATTGTACATGAAAAGAATGCGATATTAAATTGACTGTGATATGGATAGTTATTAATGTGACATTGTGGTATGAATGGAACATGTGTCAATAAATATAATTTATATATACATGTATACATGTCTGAAATAAAACCAATCAATTAATTAACCAATCAATCAATTAAAAACAATATCTAAATCCCCATTAACGTCATGTATGGACATCAGTTTAGCATTCCTTCGAGTAACTGAGGCCGGTGTCGAGGTTACCAAAAGTTTCCAAATATTTTAATAATTTAGTCCCATACGGGGGTCGAAGTAGTATAATAATAACAATAAGACAAATGCCGCTGTAAATTGGAGAATAACAATAGTGAAATAAAGATATTTATATTGTTTGCTTCTTCCATCATTACAGCCTATGAGAAAGAGCCAATAGCGGAGGAGGAACATATTATTGCCTGTAATAAAGGTTGTAAAGCAAGACAAGAAATGGAATTTCAATTATGTATTTATGTAATTGATTCCGAATCTCTTAATAGGAAAACCATAATCCAAATATATTTGTTTCAACACGTTTTATTTCTTATTTTGACTAATTGCCAAACCAATAAAACGTGAAGAGTTTAATGGTAAATGTGAGCTGCGCGAATATACCATCAATCGTATTAAATACATGCTATTAGGCTAAATGGTGATATAACAGTTATTATTATGCTTGTTTAGAGTAATAGAAGGGCATATAACTACTAGTTATCATCTGGGTTCACTGGTAAAAACATGTGCGTGTTTTTGTCAGACATAATTCATCTAAAGTTAATCATTGTCTTCATGTCTGCGTTTGTGTCACAGACAAAGAGACAACGACTGATTGACTAGGAGCAGACAGAGAAACCGATTCTGTCACCAAGTCTCATATTCTGAAGTCCTATTTACTGCAGTGTTGTATTTTCAAAAAGAATTACGTTTATCAGTTATCTAAAAAAGTTAAACTGGTTGTTTGTTCATAGTGTTCTCTTACACGGTACAACTCAATCATTGTCCTTTGCAAAAGTTCTAACAATGACTTTTTCCTCGCATACAAATTAGATGCAAGTGAAAATTATGTTTTGTTCAGTAGGGCGGAGGAGAGTAACACAAATAGGAACACCCACATTCTTACGTTCGAAAACATAGTGAGCAACACTCCCATTAAACGACATCCCTCAAATGTCATTCTCTTATTTCATTCGAGGGGATAAAATAAAAGGCATGTGCAAATGTTATTAATTAATAAGAATACAATCAGTGTTGAAAAATAGTAATCATTGATTAAAAATTCCATTTATGCACCTATCTACATTGGCAAGAGACCGCCCGGTTAATTTGTAGTAATATAATTCGACTTCCAAATCGGAGGTTTAGTTTAAACTTATATATTTTACGTCGATTGTGAAACAAGTTCCTACAACTTATACTAATCACTCTCGGTGACTGCTCCCTGGCTACCAACCAGTACTCGCGCCAAATTTAGGGATAGTGAAGTTCGTGATCAAACTCCGCTCATCGCGGGACTCGATCTCACGACCTTCGGATCAGGAGTCAGGTGCTCTACCCATCGACTACTGCGACTCAAACCGGAGGTCGTAGTTAATAATAACCCAGGAACACTGAATATATCAGACACGCAAAAACAATTCACATAGACAACTACCACCAGAAATGAGCTAACGGCAATGTCCCCGATACAATGTTGATACGTAAATAAAACCCAGTAATTTGCGTCTTTTAGGAATAGTTTTGCTCGAAATTGGTTCAATGAATGTATTTTACATTCGTACAAGACGTTGCTTTCTAGTAAAACGTGAGATGTTTTCATTGCCTGAGACAGTGTTGGCAAATCATGGTGTTTTATTATTTTACTAGAATATGTATGGCGGAGTCAGTAGAACAAGTTAGCGAAAATGTGTGAAAAAAATCTGTCGAACAGGTTAAAAACTCCAGTTGCACTAATTCATATGGATTTTTAGAGACTTTATCCCTATAATGTCTGTTTATTGTCTTACTCTCTCCGTGTTACGATGTTATATCATGCCCCGATTTACAAACTAACGAGGCTGTACAATACAATTCTTAACGGAAACAAAACGTACAAACTGTATTTGATACTCTTCCAAGAAAATATGTTTTATATTATTTTGGAGATTCTATTGCAGAATTATATTTTGCTTTCGCATAGTGTTTGATCAACTCTCTTATTATGTAATAAGATTGCACAATATCCACAAAAGACAAAATATGAATAATTTAGTATAGGAGATTTTGATGTTTGAGTACACGATTTGATATTGTACTGGAACGCATATGAAAATGAAGAAATACAATTTTGTTTTTGGTTGCATGCAAACTCGAAACAATTCATACAATAAAACATAATTATTGTTAGAATTGATGAATAAGCAGATATGATGAAATCAAATAAACCCACTAGATCTCGGTCGCATGAGCTCATGAAAAGAAGAAAGTCTTAAACAAGTAAAACATAATTTCTGTTTCATTCCCCAGTGTAAACATTGACAGGACAAGGGCTATGACGTCTTTGTCAATGTCGCCAACAAACTGGTTTCATTCCCCAGGGTATACATTGGCAGGTCAAGGGCTATGACGTCTTTGTAACGGATGCTAACACAATGGTTTCATTCCCCAGTGCATACATTGGCAGGTCAAGGGATATGACGTCTTTTTCACGGTCGCTAACAAACTGGTTTCATTCCCCAGTGTATACATTGGCAGGTCAAGGGCTATGACGTCTTTGTCACGGTCGCTAACAAACTGGTTTCATTCCCCAGTGTATACATTGGCAGGTCAAGGGATATGACGTCTTTGTCACGGTCGCTAACAAACTGGTTTCATTCCCCAGTGTATACATTGGCAGGTCAAGGGCTATGACGTCTTTGTCATGATTGCTAACAAACTGGTTTCATTCCCCAGTGTATACATTGGCTGGTCAAGCGCTATGACGTCTTTGTCACGGTCGCTAACAAACTGGTTTCATTCCCCAGTGTATACATTTGCAGGTCAAGGGATATGACGTCTTTGTCATGATTGCTAACAAACTGGTTTCATTCCCCAGTGTATACATTGGCAGGTCAAGGGATATGACGTCTTTGTCACGGTCGCTAACAAACTGGTTTCATTCCCCAGTGTATACATTGGCAGGTCAAGGGCTATGACGTCTTTGTCATGATTGCTAACAAACTGGTTTCATTCCCCAGTGTATACATTGGCTGGTCAAGCGCTATGACGTCTTTGTCACGGTCGCTAACAAACTGGTTTCATTCCCCAGTGTATACATTGGCAGGTCAAGGGATATGACGTCTTTGTCATGATTGCTTACAAACTGGTTTCATTCCCCAGTGTATACATTGGCTGGTCAAGCGCTATGACGTCTTTGTCACGGTCGCTAACAACCTGGTTTCATTCCCCAGTGTATACATTGGCAGGTCAAGGGATATGACGTCTTTGTCACGGTCGCTAACAAACTGGTTTCATTCCCCAGTGTATACATTGACAGGTCAAGGGATATGACGCCTTTGTCACGGTCGCTAACAAACTGGTTTCATTCCCCAGTGTATACATTGACAGGTCATGGGCTATGACGTCTTTGTCACGGTTGCTAACAAACTGGTTTCATTCCCCAGTGTATACATTGGCTGGTCAAGCGCTATGACGTCTTTGTCACGGTCGCTAACAAACTGGTTTCATTTCCCAGTGTATACATTGGCTGGTCAAGCGCTATGACGTCTTTGTCACGGTCGCTAACAAACTGGTTTCATTCCCCAGTGTATACATTGGCAGGTCAAGGGATATGACGTCTTTGTCACGGTCGCTAACAAACTGGTTTCATTCCCCAGTGTATACATTGACAGGTCATGGGCTATGACGTCTCTGTCACGGTTGCTAACAAACTGGTTTCATTCCCCAGTGTATACATTGGATGGTCAAGCGCTATGACGTCTTTGTCACGGTCGCTAACAAACTGGTTTCATTCCCCAGTGTATACATTGGCAGGTCAATGGATATGACGTGTTTGGCACGGTCGCTAACAAACTGGTTTCATTCCCCAGTGTATACATTGACAGGTCAAGGGCTATGACGTCTTTGTCATGATTGCTAACAAAATGGTTTCATTCCCCAGTGTATACATTGACAGGTCAAGGGCTATGACGTCTTTGTCATGATTGCTAACAAACTGGTTTCATTCCCCAGTGTATACATTGGCAGGTCAAGGGATATGACGTCTTTGGCACGGTCGCTATCACACTGGTTTCATTCCCCAGTGTATACTATGGCAGGTCAAGGGCTATGACGTCTTTGTCATGATTGCTAACAAACTGGTTTTATTCCCCAGGGTATACATTGGCTGGTCAAGCGCTATGACGTCTTTGTCACGGTCGCTAACAAACTGGTTTCATTCCCCAGTGTATACATTGGCAGGTCAAGGGCTATGACGTCTTTGTCATGATTGCTAACAAACTGGTTTCATTCCCCAGTGTATACTTTGACAGGTCAAGGGCTATGACGTCTTTGTCATGATTGCTAACAAACTGGTTTCATTCCCCAGTGTATACATTGGCAGGTCAAGGGATATGACGTCTTTGGCACGGTCGCTATCACACTGGTTTCATTCCCCAGTGTATACTATGGCAGGTCAAGGGCTATGACGTCTTTGTCATGATTGCTAACAAACTGGTTTTATTCCCCATGGTATACATTGGCTGGTCAAGCGCTATGACGTCTTTGTCACGGTCGCTAACAAACTGGTTTCATTCCCCAGTGTATACATTGGCAGGTCAAGGGATATGACGTCTTTGTCACGGTCGCTATCACACTGGTTTCATTCCCCAGTGTATACATTGGCAGGTCCAGGGCTATGACGTCTTTGTCATGATTGCTTACAAACTGGTTTCATTCCCCAGTGTATGCATTGGCTGGTCAAGCGCTATGACGTCTTGGTCATGATTGCTAACAAACTGGTTTCATTCCCCAGTGTATACATTGACAGGTCAAGGGCTATGACGTCTTTGTCATGATTGCTAACAAACTGGTTTCATTCCCCAGTGTATACATTGACAGGTCAAGGGCTATGACGTCTTTGTCATGATTGCTAACAAACTGGTTTCATTCCCCAGTGTATACATTGGCAGGTCAAGGGATATGACGTCTTGGGCACGGTCGCTATCACACTGGTTTCATTCCCCAGGGTATACATTGGCTGGTCAAGCGCTATGACGTCTTTGTCACGGTCGCTAACAAACTGGTTTCATTCCCCAGTGTATACATTGGCAGGTCAAGGGATATGACGTCTTTGTCACGGTCGCTATCACACTGGTTTCATTCCCCAGTGTATACATTGGCAGGTCCAGGGCTATGACGTCTTTGTCATGATTGCTAACAAACTGGTTTTATTCCCCAGGGTATACATTGGCTGGTCAAGCGCTATGACGTCTTTGTCACGGTCGCTAACAAACTGGTTTCATTCCCCAGTGTATACATTGGCAGGTCAAGGGCTATGACGTCTTTGTCATGATTGCTAACAAACTGGTTTCATTCCCCAGTGTATACTTTGACAGGTCAAGGGCTATGACGTCTTTGTCATGATTGCTAACAAACTGGTTTCATTCCCCAGTGTATACATTGGCAGGTCAAGGGATATGACGTCTTTGGCACGGTCGCTATCACACTGGTTTCATTCCCCAGAGTATACTATGGCAGGTCAAGGGCTATGACGTCTTTGTCATGATTGCTAACAAACTGGTTTTATTCCCCATGGTATACATTGGCTGGTCAAGCGCTATGACGTCTTTGTCACGGTCGCTAACAAACTGATTTCATTCCCCAGTGTATACATTGACAGGTCATGGGCTATGACGTCTTTGTCACGGTCGCTAACAAACTGGTTTCATTTCCCAGTGTATACATTGGCTGGTCAAGCGCTATGACGTCTTTGTCACGGTCGCTAACAAACTGGTTTCATTCCCCAGTGTATACATTGGCAGGTCAAGGGATATGACGTCTTTGTCACGGTCGCTAACAAACTGGTTTCATTCCCCAGTGTATACATTGACAGGTCATGGGCTATGACGTCTCTGTCACGGTTGCTAACAAACTGGTTTCATTCCCCAGTGTATACATTGGCTGGTCAAGCGCTATGACGTCTTTGTCACGGTCGCTAACAAACTGGTTTCATTCCCCAGTGTATACATTGGCAGGTCAATGGATATGACGTGTTTGGCACGGTCGCTAACAAACTGGTTTCATTCCTCAGTGTATACATTGACAGGTCAAGGGCTATGACGTCTTTGTCATGATTGCTAACAAAATGGTTTCATTCCCCAGTGTATACATTGACAGGTCAAGGGCTATGACGTCTTTGTCATGATTGCTAACAAACTGGTTTCATTCCCCAGTGTATACATTGGCAGGTCAAGGGATATGACGTCTTTGGCACGGTCGCTATCACACTGGTTTCATTCCCCAGTGTATACTATGGCAGGTCAAGGGCTATGACGTCTTTGTCATGATTGCTAACAAACTGGTTTTATTCCCCAGGGTATACATTGGCTGGTCAAGCGCTATGACGTCTTTGTCACGGTCGCTAACAAACTGGTTTCATTCCCCAGTGTATACATTGGCAGGTGAAGGGCTATGACGTCTTTGTCATGATTGCTAACAAACTGGTTTCATTCCCCAGTGTATACTTTGACAGGTCAAGGGCTATGACGTCTTTGTCATGATTGCTAACAAACTGGTTTCATTCCCCAGTGTATACATTGGCAGGTCAAGGGATATGACGTCTTTGGCACGGTCGCTATCACACTGGTTTCATTCCCCAGTGTATACTATGGCAGGTCAAGGGCTATGACGTCTTTGTCATGATTGCTAACAAACTGGTTTTATTCCCCATGGTATACATTGGCTGGTCAAGCGCTATGACGTCTTTGTCACGGTCGCTAACAAACTGGTTTCATTCCCCAGTGTATACATTGGCAGGTCAAGGGATATGACGTCTTTGTCACGGTCGCTATCACACTGGTTTCATTCCCCAGTGTATACATTGGCAGGTCCAGGGCTATGACGTCTTTGTCATGATTGCTTACAAACTGGTTTCATTCCCCAGTGTATGCATTGGCTGGTCAAGCGCTATGACGTCTTTGTCATGATTGCTAACAAACTGGTTTCATTCCCCAGTGTATACATTGACAGGTCAAGGGCTATGACGTCTTTGTCATGATTGCTAACAAACTGGTTTCATTCCCCAGTGTATACATTGACAGGTCAAGGGCTATGACGTCTTTGTCATGATTGCTAACAAACTGGTTTCATTCCCCAGTGTATACATTGGCAGGTCAAGGGCTATGACGTCTTGGGCACGGTCGCTATCACACTGGTTTCATTCCCCAGGGTATACATTGGCTGGTCAAGCGCTATGACGTCTTTGTCACGGTCGCTAACAAACTGGTTTCATTCCCCAGTGTATACATTGGCAGGTCAAGGGATATGACGTCTTTGTCACGGTCGCTATCACACTGGTTTCATTCCCCAGTGTATACATTGGCAGGTCCAGGGCTATGACGTCTTTGTCATGATTGCTAACGAACTGGTTTCATTCCCCAGTGTATACATTGGCTGGTCAAGCGCTATGACGTCTTTGTCATGATTGCTAACAAACTGGTTTCATTCCCCAGTGTATACATTGGCAGGTCCAGGGCTATGACGTCTTTGTCATGATTGCTAACAAACTGGTTTCATTCCCCAGTGTATACATTGGCAGGTCCAGGGCTATGACGTCTTTGTCACGGTCGCTATCACACTGGTTTCATTCCCCAGTGTATACATTGGCAGGTCAAGGGCTATGACGTCTTTGTCCATAACATACTAGTTTCATTCCCCAGTGTATACATTGGCAGGTCAAGGGCTATTACGTCTTTGTCCATAACATACTAGTTTCATTCCACAGTGTATACATTGGCAGGTCAAGGGCTATTACGTCTTTGTCCATAACATACTAGTTTCATTCCCCAGTGTATACATTGGCAGGTCAAGGGCTATTACGTCTTTGTCCATAACATACTAGTTTCATTCCACAGTGTATACATTGGCAGGTCAAGGGCTATTACGTCTTTGTCCATAACATACTAGTTTCATTCCACAGTGTATACATTGGCAGGTCAAGGGCTATTACGTCTTTGTCCATAACATACTAGTTTCATTCCCCAGTGTATACATTAGCAGATTAAGGGCTATGACGCATTTAATACGGTTGTTTGCTAATGGTTTTCATTGTATGACATCCAGTCTTCACGTCCTATTTCTGAATATTTGTTATAGAAGTAGTACGCTAAATTTCGCAATTCGGCAATAAATAGCATTTGGTTAGGCCATGCCAAATTGGAATTTTGTTAAGCGTCCGCGTGCGCTAAAATTCTCAAATATCTTCGATGTCTATGATTCGACAACGGCAATTTAGTTGAGATCCGACAACGATGTGACTATCCGACCCATTCCCAAAGCCAAACATGTTTATTTCCCAATCTAAAAAAAATCCCAATCAGAAGCACCTACGAAAAACCGTCTACTGGAACGACCTAGTATATCTTTAAGCTCTTTGAAAAACTCTCGCCATTATTGTCCCTTGTATCATAAACGACAGTTGCTACAAGAAATGTAGATTAGAATGCTTGTTTATATAAAATTTAGATCTGAAAAGCCTGTGAAAATTCCCGAAATTCAAGTTGAAGCGATTCCAGTTTTCTCAAATTGGCAAATTTTACGACGCAAATTTTTCCAATTTATCTAGGGTCTTTTCCCCAAAATGGACAGAAAAAGGCCTGAATTCTTAACATACAATTATTGTCTAGTAGAAATTTGTTTAACGTCAATTTGTGTGAAAACTAGTCAGTTTTAAATTAGAGTTATTCATGTACAAAAAAATATATATCTAGTTTTGAAACAAACCATTTTGTTTTGTTATTATGATGTTTCTTTCATTAAATTATCTAAATTTATGCATCGCTTATTATCAGAGGATATTTGTTTTTTCGTTATGAGTTTGTGTTTTTTTGGATAGGTAGCTAGGTTTCGCGAACTTAGGTTGACGCTTAACAAAATTCCAATTTGGCATGGCCTTATATAAAATATACTATGGCAAATACTCCTTTACACAAACAAATGATTTTAAGTAGAATTCAGGAAAAATATAACAGTCCGGCCACACCAAATTGATTTGTAGTTCTACGGATTTACCGCTTCTTTAAAATGCAAAAGTAGAAAATAAAAAAATAGTTACCCGCTCGCATGTCCGTTAAAACCAATTTTATTATTTGCTGTGCGCGAAATTCGCCACTAATAAGGGATACTTCTCGCATTTAAAGGTACTCTCGTTCATTTAATTACCTTTCGGTACAAATGCTACGGTTACAAGCTCAAGCGTTTGGGAGATCCCACGATTTCCGAAAATCGTCTGTCCTTATTTTAAGCTATCAAGAGTAGTCGTTCTTGAATGTCATTCGTAAAATATATTTTCATTGCTTAAAACTAAACCAATTGCAAATTAACATCGTCTGACATTAGAATCTCATTAGTACATCCTTAAAGACGACAACGATATTAAATATAAGCCTAGCAACCGTAGTTAACACTCCCACAAAGCATAATAAAATGGGAATACATGCAAGGATCACAGACGATGTGCAGGAACATCTCAACTTAGGCTAAATAAAGGTTGATATAACCGCTACACAGACATTTAAAGGTTTGAAATACTTGTGACAAGCTTGGAAAATCGTACAAATACTGTAAAATTCATGCAGTAGCGAAAACAGATGACAATAGGAAATGTAAACAAATTCGGATAGAATAAAGGGAGCATGGAACTGTATAATATGTGTTTTGTCGATCTATAATTCTGATCAACACATATTAGTACGATTCGATGCTTCGTTATAACATCTTGATTGGAAAAATGCATTAATCTAAGATATCATGGAAGAATAGCTACACAAATAGAAATTAGAATACATATCATGAAAATGGTAAGTCCCTCCTACTCTGGCGTTACAATATTACCATTATTTTGTCCAAAACAGAGGAAATTGATTAAACTGTTTGGATATTTTTTAGACGAAATTCTGAAGTTTGAAAGGTTGTTGAAGTCCATCCAAGACTAACATGGTGCTACTGAACATTATAATTTTAAACTTGAAATGCCATAAAAAGACTTGCTATACAGTTTTCACCTTGTTCAGAATCACCCTGTCTGTCAGTCGGTGTGTCCAGATATAACATATTTAGTTTAAGGCAAGAAATACTTAATCAGTTTTCAAGGAAATGCAACTTGCCCAACATAGCAATCAGAAGTGTAGATGTGTAAGACATTTTGTATGCATATCCACCAAGGTATTAAGGAGTTATGACCCATTAACAGAAACTAGTTGTGCATCTCATAGTAACATTCAAGTCTAAGTGGGTAGCTCACCTACGCACAAGGTGCTTAATGTGAGCTTCTGTGATTGCCTGATGTCTAGTTTTAAGTTTGCAACCAGCATTGCTCAATGTTTTTTGTATTTGCTACTTATCAAAAAAGGATAGAATAGGAGAAAAAAGCGCCGTCAGTGAAATTTTGAAAAATGTAAGAAAAATAATTAAGAAAAAATACCCGCCGCCTGTGAAATTTTGAGAAGTAAAAAAATCCGAAGAACTACTGATCAATTTGGTGTGGCCTCATAGATAAAATAGAAATGCTTGTGAGAATTGATCATTAGACACAGAATATAAAAGTGTAGATGTACTTAAACAGCAATATCATGTACCACGAATGGACAACATCCAGAATCGATATCTTATTTGTGTCTGTATCAACCTTGCGGTATAATTAATTTATGTGACAACAGACTAGTACAATTACTGGTCTGTTGTTCTGTAAACATTGACGTTGAAATATTACGCAATCATTTTCAAGTTTTCTTTCCAAAAGCACCTCCTTTTCGGCCACAGGACTAATGCTTCATCCTGTTCTACAAAGTATTTGTAATTGTCTTCGAAGTCATTTTTATTGTTATTTACTCTAGTTTGCTCTGAAAATATATTACATTGGTAATAACAAATCTATTTTACAAGACGCTCTTCCAACATAAAATACTATTAACCAAGCTGCAGCTTGAACCCAATTGTTTTGTTTACATAACCAAAAAATGATTATTGGCAAACACTTTTTAATATCTCTTTAAGACTTCAACTGTCACGCACCGTATTATTATCCAGTTCAAATAATATGACGAAATTCATCTTAATCATAAATAAATGTTCTTGTTATCTTCATTAAGCACAGAAACCTCTTCCAATTTATGTTTTTGTCAGTACTTTAAATAGAGACTGGCTGAAATAAAAGCATTTGATTGATATGCTTTTACCTCTTCCCCGATTGCACTCTTTGACAAAAACGCCAATTATGGAGGAGGAATAGTGATCTATGACTATGATCACAAAAAGCGAGAAAGTAGCGAAATGACTAATTATCAATCATGAATGCATAAGCATAGTAACGGTTGGTGCTCTTTGTAAACAATTATTCCGATTAATTCTAAATGTAATTGTTGGATAGTTTTGCTATTCTAGTAAGTAGGCTTCTTTAGAAAAAAACAGATGGTTCAGTCGGCTATATATCCAGTTTCTTATTAGTTATATCACTTTCTGCAACATAATAATTATGAAGTGTAACAAACACTTTTTATTTAATAAGAGTAATATGATGTTTTCTTTTTCCTTGCCAATGATGCCAATTTGTTTGACTCTCACAGCTTCATTGATTAAGGCACTACTCTTTTTTATAGTTAGTTTTGAAAGGCTTTGTCATTTTTGTGTAATTGGGATTAACTATAAGTTCATCCTTTCGTAAGAAATATCTTCAAGAATAGTGAGGTTTGCTTTACAAGTTGTCAGACGAAACCAAAGTAAACTGTCAAACATTATTATAGACTGTATATTATTATAATTATATCGCCAGTAATTTAATATAATCATTTCTACTTTCTACTGCAATAAAACGTCTACTTGTGTGCGTTTATAGTTAAAGCCACCAGTACTCTATTGACAGTTTCAAGGTTGTAGGCTGTCGTATTGACTTAATTCATGTGTTCATCTGTCTTTGGTACCAAATTCGTTCTATAGTCATGTTTTAGTTAGTTAGGGATGATGTGTTCTTTGGTTTTCTGTCCTTATCATTTCGGTCTAGTTCGTGTTCATCTTCTGGTCCGTTTGGTGGTTTCACTCCCTGTGGGTGCCTCATCCCTTTTCATTTGTCCTCATCTGTCTAGGGAAGTTCTGATTTGTGAACGTCACCTTCCTTAAACATGCAAATGTCTGCAAATTTGCGTTTGTAAAAAATATGCCAATGATATTTTAAACTTTTATTTCATTTCCATCGATTGTGAAACAAGTTCTTTCAACTTATTCTACTTCCGATGACTGCGTCCTAGGTTATTAACAACTACTCGCGCCAAATTCAGAGGCTATGAAGTTCGTGATCAAACCCTTCTCAGCGGGACTCGAACGCGCTTTACCATTCGACCACTATCAGCCTCCCTTGTGACTACGAAGCAATCGATCAGGGAGTGCCACATACAAAAATCTCAACGAGAAATGAAAACGTGCATACAATTAAGCAGTTACAGATGGTAAAGGGGCAAAAAAAGACAAAAACAGAACCAATGGGTGAACATAGTTATACCGCCTTGGAACGGTAAGTGGCAAAAAACACAACGCCAAATGCCTCGTGACTACTGTTCTTCTAAATGTATTATCTTCGGTTTCCATTTTGTTCTAGCAGGTACAAATGGCATTTTTGAAAAAGCTAAAGACAAGACAAATGTCATCGTACTCAGTCGGAAATAACAGATGAAGCAAACCAGACAAGACTATATAACTTATTTATGATACAGAGTTATGTCTCCGCTATTGATTCACAATTAACGTTCACAATATGATGTTAGTACGTAAGTCCGAATCTGTTGTGCATCAATCATAACGAGTTATTTAACGTGAATATAAATTGGACGAGTCAATACAAAACTAAGGGTATGTTTGGTTTCTTTAGAATATGTATTCATCAATATTACAAAGACTAAACCCATGTTTGATTTCCTTTTCAGTAGGCAATGTCCAATGTTGACCTATGTAGCTTCACTGATTATCTCTTCCCATCATGTTTACTGGCTTAGCGAAACTTCCGTAAGGTACTGTGTTGTCAGTTTACAATAAATGATCGCTTTCACGGTTAACGCTACAGTTGGGACAGTATAGTGACTGCCGTCCTTATCTTTACTCGTTGATAAAATAGTTTTCACTTGCAAATCTACCCTAACGTAAAGTTTAACGCACTAACATATGTCATATTAACTACAAATTGACAGTAACAAAGCGTTCTCAAGCTGCTTGCGAACACTTGGCAGGTTTTTATTTGACATACCCTGTTCGGTGGTATAGTCTTAAGTCAAGATGTCACTGTATCTGAAAATGGTGCCATGCTTGATAAAATTGGGTTCAATCAATATGAAAATGGTATATCGACTGATATACATGGACATTTGTCATATCTGACAGTTTACAGATGATTCAAAACATAAATGATGGTTTATCCAGTATCATGAAGAAATTTGTGATAAGTAGGTCATTTCCGACTTGCTAACGGAAGACGAGACTTGCGTCTATTTCTGGAGCCAAAAAGGAAGACTGATAATAAACAATGGAGAGGAAAGCACCAGAAACATTCGATTGTAGCCAAAAGACAAAGAAGTACCTAGAAGGTTTTATACACAATAGTATTTAACTCTTGTGGCTCAGTAATATAGTTGCAGTCTCAGCTTGGAAAATCCATCAGCGGGCGGTTCAATAAAATATAGTCTTATAGTCTTAAAAAGAATGAGGATTTTTTTAACGAAAGTAGCGGCCAAGTACTGGTTTAAAATGCATCTCTCCGTTACACGACAATGCTCCAGTGCTCCAGCCCATACAGTAAGGTAGTGGTCAATTTCTGAGCACAGAGAATGTGAAAGTCCTCAAGCATCCGCCCAATTTCAAAACTTGAGTCCATTTTTCTATTTGCTCACCTCGAGAAAATACTTTCTAGTCCAAAATATAGTACTCGATATGCCAATGGAAGTATAATCCACCAGTTTTTGAAACAGGAACCAAGGGCAGACTACTCTGAGGATTTGAGACAATGGATATCACGATTGTACAAAAATGCATGTCTGTGTAGCGAAAATACTTTGATGGGTTACAATAAAGCTTTTTGGGGTATTCTATCGATGTGTATGTGCTATGTACCATATAACGGAACTGAAGGACCCTCTATCAACACACGATAGAAACGGGTCACATAACATCAGTGCCAACTGTTATTTGTTGGTTATCCTCCACATCAACTTTTCTATATATTGCGTCTTATACCGTAATGTTCAGACAAAAAGACAAAAGGAAATATTACGATTATTTTTCAGTAAAGAGATCTCTTCTATCGTACATAATGATATTGCTTCTTTTATTGAAAATCTATTTAATTATAGATCGAAAAATTAGGACGCCGTCTTGAAAATGTGATATATATTAGAATACACCAACTTAATTTATTTTAATAAAAAAAAGTGATATTCCTAGATAAAATGCTATTTCATGACGAATGCTTGAATAAATATTCTCGAAAATGTCACTGGTTATTACCAATTCTCAAAATTTAAAATTTGTGGCACAAAATATTTCAGATCGTTTACATCTAAAATTGCGTTGTGCTTCATGTACCAGTACCCCTTCCTAATATGTATGATCCGCGGAAAGACGACTATCGTTTTTATCGCTGTCGTCTTATTTGTTAACTAATTTATTGATGAGCCTGACAAAACTATAATACTCAAAATTGGATAAGGGTCACTATGCATACAATTGTGTTAAAGGTTTCAAATCAGCACTAATGATGAAAATAACGAACCATTGAAGCTTAACACGTGCAAGAATCAGGTGAAAATAAGACATACATTGGTGCATGCTGGGATAATGAAATAAAAAAAATGATTTTTTAGGAGGCAACTTTTAGGTACAGTAACATGTATGATGACCAAGTGTATTTTTTAACGCTTGGCATCGCCTCCTCATGCTGCTAATAAGCCCTCGGATATTCTGATAGGGGAGTCGAGCCCATTTCTCCAATTGAATGAAAATATTTTGACAAACTGATTCTAAATGTAAAATATAAGATAACCATGTGAACATTTGAGTAGTAATTTGAAACTACTCGATCCATTGGTATTTCTATCATGAACGGTATTTGAATTTGTTAATTGTCCAATTCAATGCCCATGTTCATTCAACTTTGACATAAGAATACAGGTTTAGTCATTTAAATATTCATGTAATAGGTTTGGATGAAACAATACAGAAGACAGGTTCTGCTAAATTCTTTAGAAGAAATATTTTTCAATATTAATGACATGTTTTATTTCTATTATCTTTTCAGCAGTGTAATGCAGAGCTGTGTTCCTTGCAAGCTTTCCCTCGCATCATATTTTGAGTTAAACGCACGTGAAGTGCACGTCATAGTGTCTCTGTGGAATCTGGTTTAGGTTCTGTAGAAATCGTTTTTAGGTTTTATATCGTGCGTGAATATTCCTATTTAACCTCTGATTACTGAGACACGCGGAACCGACTTATCGTCTCATTCAAACACATTTATCTTTCATATGGACTGTTTGCTGCAAATCAAGTATAATACTTTCTAATTCGGTTCAGTGTCTCCTATTTTAATGTTCCATGTTTGGATGTAAATTTAATTTTACTCCTCCAGGGACCAATATCTTGACTTTGAATGTCTGTCATCAAACCATTAAAGTCGTCGGTGTTTTAAAAGTTCAAAGCAACCAACTTGCGGCAATTACAAATTCCTTTTAGATATTTGAATTTAAGATATCATGGATATTAGTAAATGCAATAAAATGCGTAAAATGAGTATCTGAATTTATTTATTGTCAATAACAGTCTCGATATTATGGTTGAGCGCTGACGTATAATATTGTTGAGCGCCGCCGTTTTGCTCGAATTGTCTGAGGCATTTCATAGAAATGTGATAAACAATTTGGGCGAACAATTTAAATCCCTGTGCGTTGCCCATGATCGTTTGTGTTTGATATATGTTTACAAATATACAAATTTAGTTGAATAAGATCAGTGATGAAACAGCCGATGTTGTAAAAATAAATAGGGTCTTGTACAACTCCAGATAGTGTCCTTATTATGTCCGTAGTTGTGTTATTAAAGGTTATAATTGCAATTTTGACATGCTGTTATACTGTTTTCAACTCCCACAATTTATACCAATAGACCTAAAGCTGGTTGTGAGGCCGTTCTCTTCACGTTTAATTGTTGTGATGTCCTTTGTTGATCCACGTTCCAATACTTTTAGTTTAACCGGAAGTCCCTATCCTGTTAATGATGAACCAAACGGATCTGAGTCAGAATTCAGGGTTTCTTGTCACTTTCTTTCTTTTTTATACAAAGATGTACCTAAACTATACCGTTTTGCTACCGACCGTTCCAATGCGATAGTCCAGTCTTTACCCATCACGTTTGTGACTTGTGTCATTATTCCTTTCATAAAAGTGTACATGTTTGTGAGTTTTTCATGTCCTTCTGAGCTTTTGGAGTAAACTTTGTATGTGGCATATCCTGCTCAACATTTTTTGTTCAATTTTAATAGCAATGAAACCTAGATATCTGATACAGACTTAATGTTACCTTTATGCGAACGACAGAGTGCAAACTAAACATGAGTTTACTGTAATGTATTTAACAGTCATGCTAGCACGAAGAGTACTGACAGGTGTCGTCTGTTAGTTACTGTTAGTTAAATAGACTCTGTAAAATCACTATGTATCAATCTTTCATACTATCCAACTTTAACTATTGCCCACTTACATGGCATTTTACCAGTGAAACTAACACTAAGAAAATGGAACAAAATACAGGAAAGAGCATTGAGATTTATCTATGATGATTTTGTTTCAGACTATGACACTCTTTTCACCATGTCAGGTTTCCCATCCCTTAAAATCAGACGCTTGAGAATTATTGCCCAAGATTTTTTTAAAATCTTCAATAAAAGTGGACCCACTTATTTATATGATTTGGTTGATCTTAAACAACATTCTTATAACTTTAGGTATTCTAATACAGTTAAGCTACCCAAGCCAAGAACAACAAGGTATGGTATAAACTCTTTCAAATTCTCAGCTGCAAAACTTTGGAATAACTTACCAAACCATTTTCGACAAATTTCATCCTTTAATACTTTTAAATCCCTTCTAAATTATTGGAATTGAACAGTCTGCTCCTGTCCGTCATGTGCAGTTACTTAAATGTGCATTCTGAGTTTTTTGGAAGAGCTTTATATGTTTATGGGTTATGTTGCAATTTATAGCTTTTTCTTGTGCTTGTGTTGATGAAATTGTTTGTTCTGCTTTTGTTTTCTGTTTATGTGAAATGTGCTTGTTTACCATGTACCTTTAGCTTTTATGTTCTTACTATGCTTTGTCATGTATACCATGTCAGTACTGTTCTTGTGTTTCATATTATCATTATCTGTATACAACTATTATATATGTGAATTTCTGCTTTTAAGCTATACTGAACCACTCGCTTTTAAATATTTTACCTGATTAAATGTAGTTTAAACTTTTGAGTACTGAGAATTCTCCAATCTTAAATAGTTTTATAATAACATAAGTTTTACAATACTCACTTGTTTGTGTATATCTATTGAGCATCCATTAGTAAACATGCATACATCATAATGTTTATATAATAACCCTTATTCAACAATACCTCTCCAGTTTAAATATGACTCTTAATATGTAACTGAACTTACTCTTAACTATTGTAAGTAGATGTATTACTAAAATTTGACATATATATGTATGTCTAAATTGATTGTCTCTTTTAATATCTGCCTGTGATATTGATATCTTTAGAAGTAAACTTTATTTTTATGTTGTTGTATCGCTGCCTTGTTTCATGCCTTGCTTGCCTTGCTTGTCTTGCTTGCCTGTCTCACGTGTATTTATGCATGCTCCCTTGTTTTATGTAAATGTACCTGTTATGTTAAATGTATTGTAATCTGTTCTAATGATTTCTTTGTAATAGTCGGGACAAAAGCTCAGTAGAGCTTGTGTTTTATCATGTTGTAAAAACCGACTTCTAAATAAAGTTTACTTGACTTGACTTGACTTGACTGACCGAGATCTGGGTCACAATGAGTATAAAACTCGTGCAGTCAGAAAAAAGGACTATGTTTGCTTTTATAAAGCAAGAAAATTAACGCTATAATTTAAAATTTCTTAAACATTCAAGCCTTATAATATTCATTTTCATATTTCAGCTTCATTCACGGAAGTATAATATTATTTAAAAAGAGGGATTCATCAGAGGCGCTCAAGAACTTCCCATAGTTTCCATAGCGGCATAAACTAGAGTTCGACTATGATCGCAAAGGTATTTAAATCAAGAACAATTTGTTTTGGTTATATACAACCATTTATTAAAGACAATGGGACAGACAGATACACGGAGAGACACGAAATCAATACCAAACGTATCATGCGTTACACTCAGACAAGGGACACCAACCAATACCAAACGTATCATGCGTTACACTCAGACAAGGGACACCAACCAATACCAAACGTATCATGCGTTACACTCAGACAAGGGACACCAACCAATACCAAACGTATCATGAGTTACACACAGACAAAAGACACCAACCAATACCAAACGTATCATGCGTTACACTCAGACAAGGGACACCAACCAATACCAAACGTATCATGCGTTACACTCAGACAAGGGACACCAACCAATACCAAACGTATCATGCGTTACACTCAGACAAGGGACACCAACCAATACCAAACGTATCATGCGTTACACTCAGACAAGGGACACCAACCAATACCAAACGTATCATGCGTTACACTCAGACAAGGGACACCAACCAATACCAAACGTATCATGCGTTACACTCAGACAAGGGACACCAACCAATACCAAACGTATCATGCGTTACACTCAGACAAGGGACACCAACCAATACCAAACGTATCATGAGTTACACTCAGACAACGAACACCAACCAATACCAAACGTATCATGAGTTACACTCAGACAAGGGACACCAACCAATACCAAACGTATCATGAGTTACACTCAGACAAGGGACACCAACCAATACCAAACGTATCATGAGTTACACTCAGACTAGGGACACCAACCATTACCAAACGTATCATGCGTTACACTCAGACAAGGGACACCAACCAATACCAAACGTATCATGAGTTACACTCAGACAAGGAACACCAACCAATACCAAACGTATCATGAGTTACACTCAGACAAGGGACACCAACCATTACCAAACGTATCATGCGTTACACTCAGACAAGGGACACCAACCAATACCAAGCGTATCATGCGTTACACACAGACAAAAGACACCAACCAATACCAAACGTATCATGCGTTACACTCAGACAAGGGACACCAACCAATACCAAACGTATCATGCGTTACACTCAGACAAGGGACACCAACCAATACCAAACGTATCATGCGTTACACTCAGACAAGGGACACCAACCAATACCAAACGTATCATGCGTTACACTCAGACAAGAGACACCAACCAATACCAAACTTATCATGCGTTACACTCAGACAAGGGACACCAACCAATACCAAACGTATCATGCGTTACACTCAGACAAAATCACCGAACTTAAGACGATTTCAAAAAGGATAAAGATAATTAGAGCAGAAAATGCAAAAAGTGCACAGTCATCCCCAAAAGCACTAGAAAACATCGAAAATATACGCGCTCATGAAACTAATTTCAAGACCTGACAGTAGCAAAAATAACAGGGTACTCAAATATGGGAATACAAACTTTCCTATTCCTAAGGTGCCAAGTAGAATGATACCGATGAAGTTGGTTCGTGTAAGGTTTCCCCTTTAACAAAGACATTATAAATTATAATGTGCAATCAACTCGATACTGTACAGACGCTCCAAAGGCTGATATTTTTTGTTCCAAAGCTGAAACCACATACCGACATTCAGAACATGAAACTGTCATGGGAACTTAATTATTGAGCAATGCATCCTAATATGTCCTCTAAAAGGCAATAAAAGGAGATCAGTGTTATTTTATTGTCATGTCAGTCTTTGCTTCTCCGCAGACAACAGTGTTAAATTCTCATTCTTATAATTTACAGTAGCAGGTACTTAAACTCAATTTCAGGCGTTTTACAAATTCGAGAAGATGCTACATTGATTATCGTGATTCTTTCTTGTCAAGTCAATGATGGTTATTTTACGAAATAATCAAATATGTAAACGTTTGTACGAATTTATCAGTGAGCTATCAATCGTATCTGGTTTGTCCTGTGACACCTGATGTCCATTTTCCTTCCCATTAGCGGTATATATGTCATCCATCTATTCAAAAACATAAATGACAAGCAGATAACTAATTTAAACAAGTGAGCTTACTTACTTACTAACCCTGCTTGATCAGTTGGTAGAGCGGATGATCCGTGCTCGATTCCCGGTGGTGGGCACGTTATGTTCTTCCGTAACATTGGCTACGGTCAAATCCTCCCCATGGTGGAGAAGTTCGTGGAAGAGCAAGTTATGAGTGGTTGATAATTAATTGCATGAAACCTGGTTAGGAAAACTGGCCGCCGTATATGACTGAAAAAAAATCGTTGAAAATGGCGTAATACCCGATGAAATCAAACAAACCAAACTAGTGTTAGATACGGGGATGCTTCTCACGGATTACTACCTTTATTTACAATATTCTTAGTAATAACATTACGCTGTTTATCGTTCCTTTAATCGAGATTTATGTATTATTTGCTTGATGACAGACAGACCCAATGACTTGCAACTAATTTCATTACTACTTAATCCAACCATATCAATAGTCACTGATTTCGTAAGAGTGTACGAGTGTACTTGTGCAAAACTATAATTAAATTCCCAAGTCGTTGAACTTAAGCCCCCGGCGATTTTACTGACAGTTCCAATGCGATTCCGGTACATGGCTTGACACTGCATTTGTAACAGAAACTATACGAGATTGTTTCATTCGAAGTGTCGTCTTACCGACGTTAGAACGAGACGAGGCCGCAGAAAGGTTGTTGCTTGTAGTAGCGAAGTGTTCTTTCCGTCTGTAAGAAGACACTTTACAATATAAAAACGAGGAAGTGAGTCTGACTTATAAGACAATTAAGTGTAATTACGCACGTAGAAGTAAAATAAAAATCAATGTGTCTTTTTTAACCCATAATAAAACACATTTGTAATGCAAAACGCTCAGCTGGATACGAAGGATTGTGTTGTTACAGGGACCACCACATTCACAAGACAATGTCTCCCCACACCTATCCAAGAGAAACATCAACATACAAAACAATAGGAATTGAGAATTTGAAAGGACAAACATCTGTGTGGATAGGGCAATAAGGTATTGCCAGACTGATAAAAAAACAATTAAGGAGTGGGAGGGGACAAAAATAGGGTATGGAATCCATAACAGGACAAGCTAAGAAAGCAAGCTTGTCACGGAAAGGAAGGAACTCATTATATCTGACCAAGGTATCATATAAAGTGAAGGGGGAGACATATTATCACATAGCATCGGTACTCCACCAATATGACTGCAGGGCTTTTGAAAGACCCAAGAACGACTAAACTCTGGACTTTGCCGTGACAGAAATCTTGTTAGGCAAGTCCAAGAACAGAATACCTTTACAATGTCGTCGCAAAAGTAAACATTTGTACTTACTGGGCGAAAATTCAAGGTATTGTTTAACATATTATCATTTTGATTACTAAAATCACGTGAATGTAAGGCAACGAGCAAGTGTTGCACATTCTTGTTAGAATTGTTACAATGGCATCAGCTCGAATAAAATCATTCTCTGCATCAACCTACACGTGTAATAAGAATGTCGAAGTAGAGCAGGGAATGTCATATACAAAGTGCACAGCCACCCAGTCCAAAAAAGATAACAAAAAAGGAGACATGAAAAATGTTCATCAATTACAACAACGAACGGGTCGCAAGACACAAATATATAATATTCCAGACAGATCGTTTAGTAATTAGTGTAAAACATTGATGACATCGATCAGATACATGGATAGCAATAAACACCTGAAGTTCAGTCGATAATGCACGTTGAATCAGTCAGTTTTACAGGCATTTAGTACGATGCAAGGGGTAACATTAAAACACAAAGATAGCATAGCTTTATATAATACCATTTGCACTTATTTTTGATAATATGTACCATAATTTTAACGTTTTTATAAAAAAAGGCATATACCTTTCATGTTTATATAAATAAATGCTATGATCATTGACAATATACGTTGCAATCGGGTTTCAATTATATTAACCAGAAAACAACTAGTGAATGGAATGGGATTTATACTTCACGTTCCCTATTAAGACGCATTATTATTAAAACAAGTGTTAAACACTATTACAAGTAAATGTATGTAGTTATGTCATTCTGTAAGACCACTCGGGGCAATCAATCAATTCCACATGCTTTACTACATGTTGCTTTGAAAATAGCATTCCCCATCTCAAAAATCAATACATTGTCATAAAATAAAAGAAACAATACAGCCAATAATCAGTAAGTGCAATACAATCTGGTTCTGCAAAAGGCATCGTGTTGTCTACGCATTACATAATTGGAAGATAAACATATTGCTTTGAGACAGTGTACTTCTTTTCTGTGTCATCCTACAGATATGTATAGACATGTATTTATGATTGTACGTCTCCTTGCGTCTTTGTGGTGGCTGTGCACTTTATCTGTGGTCTCTGTGGTGGCTGTGCACTTTATCTGTGGTCTTTGTGGTGACTATGCACTTTATCTTTGGTCTTTGTAGTGACTGTGCACTTTATATGTGGTCTTTGTGGTGACTGTGCACTTTATATGTGGTCTCTGTGGTGACTGTGCACTTTATCTGTGGTCTTTGTGGTGACTGTGCACTTTATATGTGGTCTATGTGGTGACTGTGCACTTTATCTGTGGTCTTTGTGGTGACTGTGCACTTTATCTGTGGTCTTTGTGGTGACTGTGCACTTTATCTGTGGTCTTTGTAGTGACTGTGCACTTTATATGTGGTCTATGTGGTGACTGTGCAATTTATCTGTGGTCTTTGTGGTGGCTGTGCACTTTATCTGTGGTATTTGTGGTGACTGTGTACTTTATTTGTGGTCTTTGTGGTGACTGTGCACTTTATCTGTGGTCTTTATGGTGACTGTGCACTTTATCTGTGGTCTTTGTGGTGGCTGTGCACTTTATTTGTGGTCTTTGTGGTGACTGTGCACTTTATATGTGGACTTTGTGGTGACTGTGCACTTTATATGTGGTCTTTGTGGTGACTGTGCACTTTATATGTGGTCTATGTGGTGACTATGTACTTTATATGTGGTCTATGTGGTGACTGTGTACTTTATCTGTGGTTTTTGTGGTGACTATGTACTTTATCTGTGGTCTTTGTGGTGACTGTGCACTTTATCTGTGGTCTTTGTGGTGACTATGCACTTTATCTTTGGTCTTTGTGGTGACTGTGCACTTTATATGTGGTCTTTGTGGTGACTGTGCACTTTATATGTGGACTTTGTGGTGACTGTGCACTTTATATGTGGTCTTTGTGGTGACTGTGCACTTTATATGTGGTCTTTGTGGTGACTGTGCACTTTATCTGTGGTCTTTGTGGTGACTGTGCACTTTATATGTGGTCTATGTGGTGACTATGCACTTTATATGTGGACTTTGTGGTGACTGTGCACTTCATATGTGGTCTTTGTGGTGACTGTGCACTTTATATGTGGTCTTTGTGGTGACTGTGCACTTTATCTGTGGTCTTTGTGGTGACTGTGCACTTTATATGTGGTCTATGTGGTGACTGTGCACTTTATATGTGGACTTTGTGGTGACTGTGCACTTTATATGTGGTCTTTGTGGTGACTGTGCACTTTATCTGTGGTCTTTGTGGTGACTGTGCACTTTATATGTGGTCTTTGTGGTGACTGTGCACTTTATATGTGGTCTATGTGGTGACTATGTACTTTATATGTGGTCTTTGTGGTGGCTGTGCACTTTATATGTGGTCTATGTGGTGACTGTGCACTTTATCTGTGGTCTTTGTGGTGACTGTGCACTTTATATGTGGTCTATGTGGTGACTGTGCACTTTATCTGTGGTCTTTGTAGTGACTGTGCACTTTATATGTGGTCTATGTGGTGACTGTGCACTTTATATGTGGTCTATGTGGTGACTGTGCACTTTATATGTGGTCTTTGTGGTGACTGTGCACTTTATCTGTGGTCTTTGTGGTGACTGTGCACTTTATCTGTGGTCTTTGTAGTGACTGTGCACTTTATCTGTGGTCTTTGTGGTGACTGTGCACTTTATCTGTGGTCTTTGTGGTGACTGTGCACTTTATATGTGGTCTATGTGGTGACTGTGCACTTTATCTGTGGTCTTTGTGGTGACTGTGCACTTTATATGTGGTCTATGTGGTGACTGTGCACTTTATCTGTGGTCTTTGTGGTGACTGTGCACTTTATCTGTGGTCTTTGTGGTGACTGTGCACTTTATCTGTGGTCTTTGTGGTGACTGTGCACTTTATCTGTGGTCTATGTGGTGACTGTGCACTTTATCTGTGGTCTTTGTGGTGACTGTGCACTTTATCTGTGGTCTTTGTGGTGACTGTGCACTTTATCTGTGGTCTTTGTGGTGACTGTGCACTTTATCTGTGGTCTTTGTAGTGACTGTGCACTTTATATGTGGTCTATGTGGTGACTGTGCACTTTATCTGTGGTATGTGTGGTGACTGTGCACTTTATCTGTGGTCTTTGTGGTGACTCTGCACAATATATGTGGTCTATGTGGTGACTGTGCACTTTATATGTGGTCTATGTGGTGACTGTGCACTTTATCTGTGGCGTTTCCTACCTGACGTCTTCGTTCATTTTTTTAGCATTCAATGTACTAAAGTGTTCGTGTAGATTTTAATTTAGCGAAAAGCTAAAACGAAATACATGTATGTATAAATGTTGCAGTTGTGTAAGCCTAGCAATGACTAACTTAGTATGTGAATATGTCCGCAGCATGATAATTGCGCATACTTAGATGTCTACTTTTTAACAGCCCAGGCGATTGATTGTACCGTAGGAGTATAATGTTATATGAGCTCTCTAAACATATGCCTCGTCCAAAATGAAACCAAGAAAGCCTGATCAGAACAAGGTTCCGAATACATTATCCCCGCGCAATACTTCTAGAAAATGACAAGCAAATCAGCCATGCTTATATTTTATAAGTTTAAATCAGTCAGAAATCTTAATGCTTAAGAGATTAATTTTATCACTGCGATCAGCAAAGTAATCTCGATATTTTCTCTGAGGTATGCAAAGTCGTCTAGAAACAAGTAGTTTGAATACATTCTATCAAATGACATAGTGTGCTTCATGCTTCGTCATGCATAAAACGTATAATGCAGTGTTTTGTAGATTAACCTCTAACAAGTAAACAAGTTTTTTTTCAAAATTCTGAATGTGATAATATCACTTTGACAATGCTCCAGAGAAGCTTGTTTGGTGTGTATATGGAGAATAGTTGCATCGTCTAGCGAGACAGTCTTGTCATCAGTCATTCAAATAATAGGCTTACGTAACTGCAACATTCATATATTTAGTTTCGTTTCCGCTAAATTTCATAATTAAGTCGAATGAAGAGAAACTGGAATCTAGAATATGAAAGCTAGAATTGAGAACAAATCGGAATCAACAAACATTTCATCAAATTTTACAAAATTGAATCAAATGTAAGCAAGCCATTTGCATAAAATACAATGTCAATCTATGTGAAATACCGATTTCAGTATATGGCTGTTATGTTCATATTGCGTGCACAAAGCTTGTTCAATCAATTTTGCTTGGGGAAGTTTTTGCAGAGAATATAATAAGGAATACCACATGCAAACTATAACTCATGTTATTATGATTTAAGTGTATTGCAATATACATTACCGACTATCTAGCAGTTAAAGTAATAATTTAAAATCCAGTTTTGAACAAATGAAAGGAAATTGCTTAACAAATTATTTCCGTGATGTAATGAAATCAAGTCAGGCTTAGTAAAAAGTGGGGCTTTTTCTCAATATGTTTATGTAATAAGATCCAACTGACGTTTACTGTATAAAGTTAGGTCTGTGAAGTTGGCACTAATGTCGTGATTCGACTTTCAGACTTATATTCACCAATACAGGCATAGTCCTGTGTTCGACATTAGAACTGTATTCACCTATACTGGCCGAGTCCTGAATGCGACATTAGAACAGTATTCCTCTATACAGGCCGAGTCCTGAATGCGACATTAGAACTGTATTCCCCAATATAGGCCGAGTCCTGAATGCGACATTAGAACTGTATTCCCCAATATAGGCCGAGTCCTGAAAGCGACATTAGAACTGTATTCACCTATACAGGCCGAGTCATGAAAGCGACATTATAACTTTATTCCCCAATATAGGCCGAGTCCTGAAAGCGACCTTAGAACTGTATTCCCCAATACAGGCCGAGTCCTGAATGCGACATTAGAACTGTATTCACCTATACAGGCCGAGTCATGAAAGCGACATTATAACTTTATTCCCCAATATAGGCCGAGTCCTGAAAGCGACCTTAGAACTGTATTCCCCAATACAGGCCGAGTCATGAAAGCGACATTAGAACTGTATTCACCTATACAGGCCGAGTCCTGAAAGCGACATTAGAACAGTATTCCTCTATAAAGACAGAGTCCTGAAAGCGACATTAGAACTGTATTCCCCTATACAGGCCGAGTCCTGAAAGCGACCTTAGAACTGTATTCCCCAATACAGGCCGAGTCCTGAATGCAACATTAGAACTGTATTCCCCAATATAGGCCGAGTCCTGAATGCAACATTAGAACTGTATTCCCCTATACAGGCCGAGTCCTGAATGCGACCTTAGAAATGTATTCCCCAATACAGGCCGAGTCCTGTGTTCGACGTTAGAACTGTATTCCCCGATACAGGCCTAGTATTCCCCAATATGTGTCACTGAGTTCAACTGTTTTGGCGAATACAGTTCTGAATGTCTAACCAAGGACTGGACTTGTATTGGCGAATACTGATCAGAACTCAGGACTAGACCAGTTTTAGCGATTACAGTTTCATTGTCGAACTCAGGACTAGACCAGTTTTAGCGAATACAGTTCCATTGTCGAACTCAGGACTGGACCAGTATTAGCGATTACAGTTCCATTGTCGAACTCAGGACTGGACCAGTATTAGCGATTACAGTACCATTGTCGAACTCAGGACTGGACCAGTATTAGCGATTACAGTTCCATTGTCGAACTCAGGACTGGACCAGTATCAGCGATTACAGTTCCATTGTCGAACTCAGGACTGGACCAGTATTAGCGATTACAGTTCCATTGTCGAATTCAGGACTGGACCAGTTTTAGCGATTACAGTTCCATTGCCAAACTCAGGACTAGACCAGTATTAGCGATTACAGTTCCATTGTCGAACTCAGGACTGGACCAGTATCAGCGATTACAGTTCCATTGCCAAACTCAGGACTAGACCAGTATTAGCGATTACAGTTCCATTGTCGAACTCAGGACTGGACCTATATTGGCGAATACAGTTCTTATCTCGAACTCAGGACTGGACCAGTATTAGCGATTACAGTTCCATTGCCAAACTCAGGACTAGACCAGTATTAGCGATTACAGTTCCATTGCCAAACTCAGGACTAGACCAGTATTAGCGATTACAGTTCCATTGTCGAACTCAGGACTGGACCAGTATCAGCGATTACAGTTCCATTGCCAAACTCAGGACTAGACCAGTATTAGCGATTACAGTTCCATTGTCGAACTCAGGACTGGACCTATATTGGCGAATACAGTTCTTATCTCGAACTCAGGACTGGACCTATATTGGAGAATACAGTTCTTATCTCGAACTCAGGACTGGACCTATATTGGCGAATACAGTTCTTATCTCGAACTCAGGACTGGACCTATATTGGCGAATACAGTTCTTATCTCGAACTCAGGACTGGACCTATATTGGCGAATACAGTTCTTATCTCGAACTCAGGACTGGACCTATATTGGCGAATACAGTTCTTATCTCGAACTCAGGACTGGACCTATATTTGTGAATACAGTTTTGAGTATCGAGCTCAGGACTAGACCAGTATTTGGGAATATTGTATTGAATGTCGAATAACGAACTAAATTGCAACTTCACAGACCTTGCAAAATGTAATCTTTGTAATAAAGTGAATACGTAAATTAGTTCACAACTTGTTGAGAGCGATGATTAGCATTTAATACGAACATTATCGACAGCTATCTCTATCTCTCGATGAAAGTGACAATGCCGAGCTTGAAGAAATTAGCCAATATTTGATTCGTAAACTTATGCTAAACAACTTGTGGTACACCAAAGTAACAGAGGCTATGTTGCAAAATACAAAATAATACCTTTGGATTTTCCGATCAAACCGACGATACATCACCCGGTTAAAAGTATTAAATATAGATACTAATAAAAATAACCATAATTATATTCAAAATGAGAAGAGGTAGGCCGTCCAAATGAATCGCTTGTTGATAGCGACGTCTGGAAGTCAGCCATTACAAATGAACGGAGCAAGGCGGATAAGGAAGTAATACACTTCTGAAGTTGATATACAATAGGATGTTGCGTTAATGTTTGTCAGTGCATTTTCAAATGGTAGAATTGGGCTATATGTCTGGCAAAGTGAATTGTTGACATACTTATTGAAAGCAGCGTGTCAATGTTTCTAAGAGTTGAACACGATAGAGAAACTGTGTCAGGTGTGTATTTTATGAGGAGAAAACAACTTTTTATGTCCCTATCTTCTGTTTGTGGTGTACTTTCAATTCCGGTGTCGATTCACAGCGGTTTTGTGCTTTGGATTTACTTTGGGTTTGCTGGAGTAAAGGGCAAAGTAATATTACATATAACTTTGTCACATCCGCTTCATATGTTAAACTGATTTGACACATGACGTACGGCGCTATTATAACATATATGCATTATTTCTTGTAATGCGCTGGTTGACTATTTATGCAAATTATGGTCGTACCCCATATTAATACGTGTTGCTAGAAACCAAATAAACATGACCGACTTTCGCGTATAAGGCTACAACAAATCTGTAGCATTTTGTTATCGCCTAAAAGATAAACCGCTTCATCAACGGAAGTTTATCCAAATTAAGTGAAGAACTATTGAACTATTTTTTCTCGACCGAATCACTGAAGAAATGTCAATGCAGACGCGGCTAGAGAAAGGAGTCTTTATGTTGTTTTGAAATCCGTTTACCTGTTATCTAGCATTCGGGTTCCTATTTTATTAAACTTATTAAACTCGTCGGCAAAGCCTTGGCTTGATTTTTTACAAATTGTTCTAGCCTCAAGAGTAGAAGATACAACTCAACTTAACATTACATTATTTATGACTTAGTCGCTCCGTCGATAAACAACGTTTAAAGGCTGTTTTCCACTGATCGAGGTGCCAACATGCTTGACAATGTCGGCAAGTACTCACGAGAGAGACATATCAAGA
The DNA here is from genome assembly GCA_032209605.1 of Mactromeris polynyma. Classification (NCBI taxonomy): domain Eukaryota; kingdom Metazoa; phylum Mollusca; class Bivalvia; order Venerida; family Mactridae; genus Mactromeris; species Mactromeris polynyma. The sequence goes on from JASFXZ010000001.1 coordinate 54,069,729, forward strand.
TAAAACCGGTGTTGTAGTTTCTCAGCCTTTTTCACAAAGACATTTTAGTATATAAATAGCTTCAGATACAAATCACGATATAACATCTGATATGCTGGTGAACATGCTATATATTTCATAAAGCAAACTATATAATTCCTTACTTAACAGCTTGCTTATTGCCCCTGGCTATAAACTGGAACGCAGAGACCGTAATGCACACGGGGAGGAATATTGTATGCTTTATCATGTCTGATATCCCAGCACGAAGGAGGAAGGACATACAGACGGATTACTTGGAAAGTATGTCTTTTGACCTTATATTTATGTAAATATCAACCACCAAGCATGAACCAAGAAACTTGTTCAGTAAATTTCACAAGTACAACTGATAGGGGTCACCAAAACTGTATGTTTATTGGTGATTTGAGATATGTCCATTGTTTGATCTAATTGACGTTTTGATCATGAAAATATTGTTAAAAGAGAGAATAAGTTGCTACAGGGAACGCCACATACATAAGACAATGCCTCTCCACACGGACCTCCGGGAAAACAACAGTCCATAAAACGTCCGGCATTTGAGGAGGTGCAAGGGTAAATACGCAATAGAATAGAGGCGCAAGGAATGGTATGACCGAACATAATGGACAACTATGGAGAATTAATAAGGACAAACTGGGGGTGGATTTAATGGACGGAAAACATCACAGGACAAGTCAAGACAGCTGGCAACAATAGGCCGAAAGGGGGGGATTACATGCACACTATATCAAGTGAAATAATTGCATATGGGGAAAGGGAAGTTTAACATACATCTAAAACACAAAAAGAAATAATAATCATACAGAGTGTTACAGCCTTGGAACCGAATATGCTTCATGAAAAACATGCAACCCTCACGTGTTGAGGTAATATTTCGTATAAAAGAAAATCTTGCGTGAAAACTTTATATGTTTCTGCTTTATTGAGTGACTGTAAGCACTGTCATTAACAGAAATGTTCCAAAACCCGAAATTAAGTGTGAAAAAAATAAGTGTAGATGATTATATCCGTTATCTGCAGATATTCAAATTGAAGACTGTGATTATATTAATCATATGTATAATACATTTGAAATGAAGTAGCCCCTGTAATCGACAAACGTGTTCCCATATAAGAAATGTACAGGCAATCATGGAAAAGTATAGAATAGCCAGTCAGGAATGCTGTTTTTAGTCTTATATTAAAAAGATCCAGTAATATATACATGTTTTTTCAGGAGAGATGTGTTGGCGGCTGAAAACATCTGATTACTGGTGCACTCGTATTAAACTATATCTATTAAAATCATCAAATTGAAAAGCAAAATAAAATTATTTTAAGTGAGGAAGAAGATATTATAACGGAAGAGAATAAGGTTACTGAGATATTTCATAACTTTTTCTATAAATGTTGCTAAAGTTGATACGAAAGATATATTTTTGATAGTAAAAACAATCTTAGTTTGAATAAAAGACTGGTAAATATGAACACAGAATCGACAGAAGACTTGAACTTTTGCTTCAAACCTACAGATGAGAAACAGGTCTGTAAAATAAATTCACTACAGTGTTATCGAAATACAATTATCATTCTTGGTTTATATTGAGCTCGGTCATGTGGATGATTCGTAACAGTAAGGTGAATATATAGACATGAAACTAGTTGCACCACGCCTAATCAATTTAACAACCGTATACAGGCGTCTAATTGGAAATAGTTCCTTACATTAATTGATCGGAACAAATTAGAATGTGTCACATTACATTTTTGTATGCCTGATTTAATAAGCTTCCTATTGCCACAGTCGATTTACCTTTGCATCATGAACATGAAAATATTTGCTTTTTACTGAAAACGTCAAGAAATCTCAGTGGAATGCGCTTCAGACAAATCGAGTGATGTTCTATTCCAATATTCTGTATCAACAATGTATGCACTGATTATAAATATTCATTACAGCAGTCCTATTGAATTTACTAAAACTGTTCCTTGCTAAATCTGTACCATTGTGGCGCTTGCAGGAATATTTAAATTTTAAAAAAGTTTTCCGTATAGATTCGCTCAACTGTATTAACTGAAAATTTTGACGCTGTTTTGTAGAAAGATAATGCCCATGTCTCTTACTTCAATATAAATTGAAATTATGCGAACAACAGAAGCGCAGAGAAAACTAGACTGTGGTAATTTGGTTACCAATTACCTGAAAAACGTAAATTGAATGGAGAGGAGAATGATATGACAAATACAAAGCGTTCAGCCACTCGCAAAGCACGTGGAAACATGAAACTATAAATCGGTAAAAGAGCATCACATGGAACTATTTTTCTTTTAATTTCAAGCTTTAGAAAACAAGGATGTAACCGATGGATGCTCCCCGAAGTATGATTACAGCGTCAAACAAGACTCTAATTGGAAAATCTCACTTTGTTTTTTGTTAAAATCTTAATGTTATATGCAGCACACTTGAAATGTCCTCGAACTCCCAAGAAAAAAGGTATACAAAAACGTACAATGAAATTGAGATAGTGAACGAATTTAATTACATATTGGGCTAGGATAATCCCGCTAACTTAAGAAACAAGGATATCGGTGGAACCGATGGATGCTCCCCGATGTATGATTATAACGTCAAATAAGCCACTAGTTGGAAAATCTCACTGTGTTGATTGTTAAAATCTTAATGTAATATGCAGCACTTGAAATTTCCTTAAACTCCCAAGAAAAAAGGTTTACAAAAATGATCAATGAAATTGAGATAGTGAACACATTTTATCATATGTTGGACTAGGATACCCATGTCAATGCAATGTGTACCTTTACAACAAAGACTGTAGATTGATACCAATCCGTATCATTTGATGATCAGACAAGAATGGTGTTGACAGATGGACTAGTGGTTTATGTAATTTTGGTTGAATAGTTTTTATCATAAGCTAACAAAAAGCCAATTGCTTGAAGTATGACATGAGGTGATCTTGAAAGGTGCCATAAAAATAAATAAATATATTTGAAATCATATTATACATGTATATATTATAAACACTACGTAGACAAACATTTACCTACAAAACAAACTTACTTGAAAAAGCAAAAGAATATAATGTTGACTATCTTGCATGGCTAAAATATTTAATCTATATGTTGCATAATCAAAGGGCCAAAACATCTCCTCTTTGTAATGAAGCTTCCCATACAGTATTGTTGAACTCCTGTCAGAAGTTTCTGAGAATTAGTCCGAACAAGAATGGTACCATGTATACTTACGTTGCATAATCAAAGGGCCATAACTCCGTGAAAAATAGTCCGACAGAAACCGTGTGATAATATGCACATCTCCCCTCGGTAGTGAAGCTTCCAATAACGTTTTGTTGAATTCCTATTAGTAGTTTCTGAGAAGTAGTCCGGACAAGAATGGTACCATATATACTTTATGTTGCATAATAAAAGGGCCATAACTCAGTGAAAAAATGTCCGACCGAAACCGTGGGATAATGTGCGCATCTCCTCTTGGCAGTGAAGCTTCCTATGAAGTTTTGTTGAATTCCTATCAGTAGTTTCTGAGAAGTAGTCCGGACAAGAAAAGTCGGACGTACGGTAGGGCGGAAGGACGGACGGACAGATGGACGGACGAAGCGGCGACAATATGCTCCCCCCTTCGGGAACGAGGAGCATAAACTTTTATTTACACAGCCGGTAACGCGCATATAAATTTATTACATCACCATAAAAGGGGCAGCGCGAAGAAGTCCGGATAATCCGATTATGATTGTTTAAGTGAGAACGTGAATGCCGTTGTCGTGAAATCTTTTCGCATTAAGATATTCATTTTAATTAAAAATATCCTTAAAGTTGGCTAGATTTCCATCGTTATAACTAAGCAGTTAAACGAGAAGCATTTATTTATATGTTACGTATGGAAATGGCTGAAGAAGTCGAGCATGAAATGACACATACAAAGAACACAACCGCCCGAATATCACAAGGTGACATGAAGATACATTTATAACTCTACAGGGACACAAGACACCAACATAGGTGAGGGGTGACAATGAGTATTCTCTTGGAACGGTCAGTGGCTAAAATTCCACTTTGGGTTGGGCCCTGGTTTTAACGGCGCATACAAGCGCAAAGTTATCCTACAATCGCCACAATGATACGAACAATGTAATGTGTGAGTTTTATATGTCTCTTCAAGTGACGGACATTATATACCATCGTATACAATCATAAGAGTCCTTTTCATGTATAGATAGAGATATTGATCATATTCTGCCCAAAATCAGTGTCTTAACAAAGCAACTATTTAACTTGTCTATTTCTATTCACCAAAGCATTTAATTTCAACGAAATTTCACGAAAAAAACCTACCTAGGGCAATAACAAATGTACTTTTGGATATATACCAAGAAATGTTTATTTACACCGAGCGTATGCATTTTGTTATTGACGGAGGTTGACATCACTGTGTGCGTGGCGCGTTCGTTTGGTTGGAATATATCAAATTTTCAGTGAATGAAGATAAAAATATTTTGTGAAGTACGCACTTTTAAAAGTCGTATCTCTACTACTTCTGGGCCCGATCTCTCAAAACATCTCAAATATAAATCTCTGCTCAAAATGAGATTTTGCATAAATCTAAGTCTGAGTTTGAGACAATCTCATTTTGGATCTCTTGCAAATTTCCTGAGAAAAAACTCTTCTCGTCTTTTTTTGTTTTATAATATCGATTTTGAGTTTTGTCTTAGATGAGAAAATATCTTACCAATTTGAGACAATATTTGAGCTGAGATTAAGCTCAGATTGAGATGCTTCGGGAGATAGGTGCCTGAATGTTTTACATTTTTTCTGGTTGGTTTTGTTTAAGAGTCTTGTATTATTACTTAAACCCCATGTTATGTCACTTAAACTTCAGTCCTTCGAACCAATTGACAGCTTCTGTAATGTTAAATAATGCTATGCACACCATTATAATTATATACTTTTACATCGCCATAGATTTTTGACAACGCTGCGTCACACACAACTCTATGGGATTTATTCATAAACATTTTAAAAATGAAACTCAGACTTAGACTTCTTTTTCTCTCCCCTTTCGGCCTACGGTTCCCAGCTGTCTTGACTTGTCCTGTGATGTATTCCATCCAATAAATCCCCCCTGTTTGTCCTCATTAATTATCTTATGTTATCCCTTATGGTCGGCCAGGCCAGGCCTTGTGTCCCTGTTCCCTTGCATATTTACCCTTGCACCTCCTCAAATATCTGATGTTTTATGGATTGTTGTTTCCCAGGAGGTCATTGTCTTATGCATGTGACGTTCCCTGTAACAATTCATTCTCTTTTTTCGTATTTGCGAAAGTTATATTTAATAAGTCTTTCAAAACAAATGAAATTTTGTCTAAATAACTGTATGCAGCCCGCACAAAAATACACACATTTAATGAGTTCACGTTACTGAAGAGGTATTTAAATGTAATTGGTGCATGTGGGTTTTCAAGATTCAACAGGGACGTTTTAAAAATGAATACACACTCAAGAAATTAAGACAACTTTGTGATAATAATTGTACAAACGCAGATACCACGAACCGACATGAAGCTGAAATGGGAACTGTTATTGCGTAATACATCCTGAAGTATTGTGTAAAACTCAATAAAACCGATCAGTTTGGCTTTATTGTCATGTCAATATCGTCACAGGAGTCTCTGTGTGTTTAATTTTAGTTTTGTGTTTCAATGTAGGTGATATCCTCACACCGACTTTTTTCTGATTTTATTTCAACGTTAATGAATAGATGTGATTCTTTTAAATAACCCGAATACTAACTAATGTACTACTTTAGTTTCATTTATCAATCACAGGATATCCCCCAGCTAAGTCTAGGGTGACTGAAAATCATATATCAAAGACTTCAAAACGACACCAGCTTTTATAAACAATTTTTTTTTGAATCCAAAGCATTGAAGCGCAAATCACAAGTGTCATCAAACAGTTGTTTGGTGATTAGACACCACAGGTCACAACAAGCAATAAAGATGTTATTGGCTATACATCATCGCTGACTTGACATAGCCTGTATAGCGCCAACAGTGTGCATAAATATTATTTAAATGCTTAAAGCATACTGGACAAAGACTGAGGCAACAAAAATGGATGATATAGATTAAGTAATAAAGTCACGTGACAAAAGGACAAATTCACACAACTGAAACTCCTCACAAAGACCCCCGAAAGTGCGAGCAAAACTGAAAATATGTTACACCTGGCAACAGCACAGAACTATGTAGACAATTAGGTAAGAAGAAGAATTATGAAAACAACTTTTTTTATGTTGGGATGATGACAACATACGGATTTTTTACTTACACGGTTCGTTTTGTGCGAGATTGGGTGCACTCTTCAATCAAACTAAAAACACTCATTGGTGTTTGCTACTGACCGTTCCAATGCGCTACTCCTCTGTTTCGTGTATTATGTCTCAGCGTATTTGAGAGTGGTTTTGCATTGTATATGTCATATCCCTCTCGATTCTTTCTTCTATTTGTATTACGTATATACTCGTAGTATCTTCTATTTGTATTACGTATATACTCGTAGTATCTTCTACATGTATTTGTATTACGTATATACTCGTAGTATCTTCTATTTGTATTACGTATATACTCGTAGTATCTTCTACATGTATTTGTATTACGTATATACTCGTAGTATCTTCTACATGTATTTGTATTACGTGTATACTCGTAGTATACTGAGTTCAATGTTAACGTCCTATGTAAGAAGATATATCGGCACAGTGTTTGAACGTGTTCGTTCCTATTTATTGTTCGTTGTTTATTGTAATTAGAAAATAATTAAGAATAGGCATTGGTAGAAAAACCACCCTGGTAACTAATTGATATAAATACATACTAAAATAAGTACTATATAATTACATCCTGCTAATGGTATAATAATGACTTTTCTGCTATAGAAATCAGGTAAGTTAAATACTGGTAGTAACCAGGAAACATTGCAGTGTTCTTTTTAGTGAAATGCATAACATGCCCCATTTAGAACCGAAAATATGCTTTATTCATTGAGCGCTTCTTCAGAATTACAATATCATTTAAGTGTCCATATGTGTATTTTGCAACCAAATTAATAAAAGTATTAATAGTTATCTGATAAACTAAGTAAAATTCCAATCATGAGTGGCTCTTTTCGTCATTTATAGGGAATATAAAAACTGCCGTTTCTGACAACACTCGGGGAAAAAAACAGTGATGTGTGAATGCAGTTTACCCCATCCATTCTTTCAGGCGAATAAATCGATTTACTATGAAAGTAAAACATTGGAATAGCAATTATCATTTGCTATAAAATATCTATTGACGGATAGAATTAACCTGACTCGACTTGTAACTTCTACAAACGATCAGGACCATTGAAACGACCGTACCATTCAACAGTCAAAACGCCTTTGGAAAGACGATACACTAACTGATTCCTGCTTGATCCTGCTAAGAATGCTTCGTATACGAAGCTCGTATAAGTAGATACCACTGTAAGCATATACAGTACCAGCCAACGGAGCGTGTCTTCTACTTTTAATTTAGAATTGATTAAACCTTGTTAAATTTTTATTTTCTGAAAATTTAATTAGGAATTTGGCATACAATCATCATATGAGGAACAGACTTTCTTCATCCGTTATTTGTTTTTGTGTCTTGTGTCCCTTTGGTAATTGTTCACATATTGTGTGTATTGTTTTCACTTCTCTTTGTGTTTTTGTGGTGGCTGCGCACTCAGTAGTTGGCATTTTCGGTTGACTTCTTCATACCTGATTTCGCCACATACTACGAGTTAATGTCATTGCTCACTTGTGTCTCAATCGGTGTGAGTAATTTACAGTAGCTAGTTATTTCATGAAAGCGGCTGCGCAAAACTGATGGCCACATTGTACGGTCAGTATTTCGAATTGATACATTTTTAAGCTCACTCAATGGCGTACAAATAGATGTTTTCCATCAAACTCGGGATCGATTCCACTTTAGCAGAATCAAACACAAATTGTCTAAAAATACAAAGCTAGAATCAGAAGTGCCACAAAACTGATGTATAACAACCAATTTTGAGCCGACCAACACTTGAGTACATCACATGGCGCCGAATGTTTCAGTCACTGGTATAAAATCTGATGAGATGTAAACAAGTGCCAATACTGCTCCAATATAGATCTATCTGAAACCCTAATATTGAACTAAATAGTTCACTATGGCAACTACGTTCACAGTGCGTGCACGGCGCACGTTCAATCAAATTCGCATAGAAACCAGTTTTTGTTTGCAGAGAAAACAATCAGAAAACTATCCCAAGTGAATGATAACTTTAAATGCAATTACGATTAAATTATCTAGCAAGATATTATAGGCTATCTGGTGGTTATTTAATGAATTTAGGATTAAGTTTTGAAAATATTCTACAAGGAAATTGCCACAGAAGAAACAAGTACACACACAGATGCAGACAGATCGGATCTAATACGTGTAACAAAAGATAATGAAATCAAACAAGGTTTGTGAGAAGGCTGCATTTAATGTTACTCTAAATTAGTACAGTAATTAGTATATTCCTCGCTAAGCATACGAGTTCCGGTAGTAAATCACAATGCAGCATAACAAACAATTGTATGATTCTACGATGGGATATCGTCCTTTTGCAGAACTACACGCACGTGTAAGCTTTTATCTTCTGTGGTTAGGTTTTGTTATAATAATTGGTTTTGACTTTGATACCTTTTACAAAAGACAATGACAAGTCTTAAAACGTAAATTGGTGACGGTTTAAACGCCCATATAAATTTACGCATTCTTAAATGAAAGGCCACATACAAAAGGCACAACCATATCAAACGTACAAAGAGAGAGATTCAGCTGCTACAGGGAACGTTACATTCACAAGACAATGCCTCCACACACAGACCCCCGGGAAAACAACAGTCCACATAACACCAGGCACTGAGGAGGTGCAAGGGTAAAACGCATGGGAACGGTGGGGGGCTTCGAATGGACTGTCCGACCATAAATAACAATTAAGGAATACAAGGGGGAATGAATGGATGGGATAGATCACGGAACAAGCCAAGAAAGCCGCAACAATAAGCCGAAAGGGTGGAGAACATAAGTGAAATTAAACATAAACTGTAAATAATAACTGTACAGTTTTTTAAGGCTTTGGAACTGTCAGTAAAAATACTGACGGTTTAAATCAAAATACACACAGTAAGTATCTAGAACATACATGAAGACGACATGATAACTATACATGCATGTTAACAAGTACAAAATCAAAAGTGACAAGACAAACACATAAATGATGGCAAATATCAAGAGTAAACTTACTTCTCAATAGATCATTTTGTGGAATTTCTGGTCATATACTGGTATGTGTACCACCGGCTATTAGCTTACTTATAAATATATTCAAATTATAAATGAAATAATGTTGTGACCTTTGCACCCATCATTTATGTTGGTGGCATATGCACCTTTCGGTTGTATTATGTAAGTAAGGTGTTCATCTTTTGATTTCTGGATGTCTTTGTACTTCGTATGAAGCAATTCCTGCCTGTTCGGCTTCATCTTCCATTTTTGTCAATAATTCTTATATCGTACATGTAAAACCAGACTGATGATTGAATATAGGAGTACATTAACAGATTAAAAGAATGTTTGCGTGATATGTTCTCATTATGAACTTTTACGACTCTAATAGATAAAACAAAAACAGTTCCCAAATGTAACATAACCCTGTTCTGAGTCATTTTTTATAGCTTTCATTGATCGACGTCTAATAAACGCTTGCAATCAGGAGAGGAGATTGGTTAAGGTCATTAATTGGTAGATGTTATTGATAAATAAAATAAACTTGTAATCAATTGAGAACAATCTTGGTTATTCCTGTATGGAATAATAGCCAGGAACACGATGAAGATGGGTAATATTTGATTCAAAAACTAACAACTTCAAAGTAATATTCGAGTATTTTATACAACACGAACTTTCGACCTTAACATGCGATAAGGCATAATTGGATGCTAATTACAAATTTCAACATTTAAGTTAGTATGAAATAATGTGAAATAATTCAGAAAACTAACACCTGTCCAGAGATATCCAAAGACGCGCACGCATTTGATGCATTGATAAAAAAGAATCAAGAAGTGGAGCAGGCAATGCCACATACATTGTGTGCATTTTGGCGCTGTATTACAAACAATTCTCTAATCATTCTAGAAAAAATGAATTTTTAATTGTTAACTGGCTTCCGGATTTCTTTAATGTTTGAAGAAACGTTAGTACAGCAGGCCAAAATCACATGACTTTGGCAACAGGAGATTGTCACGAGTTCTTTCTTTTAATTTCCATCTAGAATTCTCTCCATTTGCCTCTTCTACAAATGTATATATACTACAAGGAGTCTGGCGCTTTCCACACCGACTTCTTTCCTCGGTCGAAATCACGCTTCGAAACATCGAAATATATCCATGAATAATTTCTCTTTCAAATGACTCCTACTTTATGCAAATCCGTCAAGAAATGAAAAAGTTCTTCTAGAACTGAAGATGGAAATAAAAGGGAAAGAAACCGTAACAATCTCCTGTGACTTTGACAAACTTCAATGATGTGATGCTCACACTGGCTATATAAATAATATCAACACGTATAGTTTCAGTAAAATATACGAGGTTTCTTGTCACATTCGGTCGTTTGTTAATACATATCTATTGTAAGTGTCACGTTTGTTAATACATATCTATAGTAAGTGTCACGTTTGTTAATACATATCTTTAGTAAGTGTCACGTTTGTTAATACATATCTATAGTAAGTCACGTTTGTTAATACATATCTATAGTAAGTGTCACGTTTGTTAATACATATCTATAGTAAGTGTCACGTTTGTTAATACATATCTATAGTAAGTGTCACGTTTGTTAATAATATATATAGTAAGTGTCACGTTTGATAATTCATATATTTAGTAAGTGTCACGTTTGTTAATACATATCTATAGTAAGTGTCACGTTTGTTAATACATATCTATAGTAAGTGTCACGTTTGTCAATACATATCTTTAGTAAGTGTCACGTTTGTTAATACATATCTATAGTAAGTCACGTTTGTTAATACATATCTATAGTAAGTGTCACGTTTGTTAATACATATCTATAGTAAGTGTCACGTTTGTTAATATTATCTATAGTAAGTATCACGTTTGTTAATACATATCTTTAGTAAGTGTCACGTTTGTTAATACATATCTATAGTAAGTGTCACGTTTGTTAATACATATCTATAGTAAGTGTCACGTTTGTTAATACATATCTATAGTAAGTGTCACGTTTGTTAATACATATCTATAGTAAGTGTCACGTTTGTTAATACATATCTATAGTAAGTGTCACGTTTGTTAATAATATATATAGTAAGTGTCACGTTTGATAATTCATATATTTAGTAAGTGTCACGTTTGTTAATACATATCTATAGTAAGTGTCACGTTTGTTAATACATATCTATAGTAAGTGTCACGTTTGTCAATACATATCTTTAGTAAGTGTCACGTTTGTTAATACATATCTATAGTAAGTCACGTTTGTTAATACATATCTATAGTAAGTGTCACGTTTGTTAATACATATCTATAGTAAGTGTCACGTTTGTTAATATTATCTATAGTAAGTATCACGTTTGTTAATACATATATTTAGTAAGTGTCACGTTTGTTAATACATATCTATAGTAAGTGTCACGTTTGTTAATACATATCTATAGTAAGTGTCACGTTTGTTAATACATATCTATAGTAAGTGTCACGTTTTACACTGGGTGTGGCAATAGTGATATTGTACACTTAACAAAACTGCCAAGTACTCTGCTGACATATTGAGGATATTCCAATTATTATTCTATCAAATAGAAATTTAATACACAGAAAGTTCAATGTGTCTGTAATGCGTCTACTTAATTACAGCGCAAAACACTTCATTGAAATACAATTCTGGGAAATATTTGCCCATTCAATATCTTCTTGAGTCTGTTCTGGGGTGGATTTACTCACCTTTGTATACGATATGGGAATATCATCACTAGCAAACGTTACCCAGACAAACAGCGGCCTCCCTCGAGGCCAGATGACAATTATAAATGTCCCTTTTTCTAGAATGATTAGAGAATTATTGTGATACAGTGGAAATCGCAGTCTTAGCTACACCCTACACAGCAAAATACAACAACAACAACATATTTTGCGACACCAGTCGAGCTGTATTTATTTGGCAGTGCCTCCGGAGAGGTAATTTTATGTAATAACAAACGCAATGGATGCGATAACACAAAAAAGCATGTTGAAAGTAAAGCGAAAATTGCGATCCGACTCGCCAAGGAAAAAAACAGAGATAAACCTATTTAGGCTAAATCCTCTGGACACTGTACCCGTTTGTCCATACAGATGACCATGTCATTGTATGTTACCCGTCGGATCGCCTGAATGTCGGGCCACATTCTTTTTGAAACCATTGTATGAAATACATCATTAATAACATATAAAATGAAAATTTGCCTTGAATGAAGTTGTCCGGTAGAATGACCTAACATATCTATCACACATAGCAAATTCATTCACCGTAACATACACACGACTGACCCTTACTGTATGATATATAGTACGCGGACTTTCAATAATTTCATATAGAAACTCACTACTGTGTATATATTACGCGTAAGACAACCACATCACGTTATACAACCGAAACGCGTGAAATAAATATTACTACATGTACCAGATGTTTCAATGATCTGGCGTTCATACTGGCTAAATTGCTATGTTTCAACATAAATTAACGGAATTTCTTTAAACATACTATATTTCGTTTCAAAGCATCTACAGAAAATGTCATATAAAAGTGTCACGCCCATTGCTTTCACTAAACATTGATAAAAACACCCATTGTTTTTGACCGATAGGATCAGCATAAGTAAACTGAAACAATCATTTGTAAATGGCTCACCAATTTCATGTTGGTGATAACGACAGGAATAGTGACAAAGAGGTAGCGTGACTGACTCCCTGATCCAAAGATTGTGAGTTTGAATTCCTCCATGAGCGAGATTGAACCGTGAACTTCACAATCCATAAATCAGGGCGCAAGTACTGATATAGTTGAAGTCTTGTTTCATAATTGATGTGACAAAAAGGTATATACGTAGGTGACCGTAACGGTACTTATGCGCGAGGACATAAAACAGTTTTGGACACATTTACAAAACATTGGATAATTTATATATACCAGCAGTATACCGAATACGTGAATAGGAAAATAGCTCTCGTTACATTAATTGGTCGGAACAAATTAGAATATGTCACCATGCAGGCTGCTTGTCTAATTAAATAAACGTCTTAATGTCGCAGCTGATTAGTGTTTTCATCTTGGAATAAAATATTTGCTTTTTTGTCGAAAGTACAAGAACTCCCGAGGGAAAAGACATCAAACAATTTACCATTGTGTTCAACACTAATCTAGTAAACAGGCTTTCTCTTCGTGAACAATATATTATGCACTAATTATAAATTCTGTAACACAACAGTATCGGATGCACTAAATCTAGTTCAATCTAAATAAATTCAAACTACATTGGAGCTGGTGTAAATATTTAAAACTTAAATTCAAATTATGTCTGAAAGAATTACATTTGAAATCAGGGAAACTGTAGATGGTTTCGTTCACACAGATGCAGCGTTCTACATTGATTTGTCGGACTGTTTACGTAGCATTCTACATTGATTGGTCGGACTGTTTACGTAGCATTCTACATTGATTGGTCGGACTGTTTACGTAGCATTCTACATTGATTGGTCGGACTGTTTACGTAGCATTCTACATTGATTTGTCGGACTGTTTACGTAGCATTCTACATTGATTTGTCGGACTGTTTACGTAGCATTCTACATTGATTTGTCGGACTGTTTACGTAGCATTCTACATTGATTGGTCGGACTGTTTACGTAGCATTCTACATTGATTTGTCGGACTGTTTACGTAGCATTCTACATTGATTGGTCGGACTGTTTACGTAGCATTCTACATTGATTTGTCGGACTGTTTACGTAGCATTCTACATTGATTGGTCGGACTGTTTACGTAGCATTCTACATTGATTTGTCGGACTGTTTACGTAGCATTCTACATTGATTTGTCGGACTGTTTACGTAGCATTCTACATTGATTTGTCGGACTGTTTACGTAGCGTTCTACATTGATTGGTCGGACTGTTTACGTAGCATTCTACATTGATTTGTCGGACTGTTTACGTAGCGTTCTACATTGATTGGTCGGACTGTTTACGTAGCATTCTACATTGATTTGTCGGACTGTTTACGTAGCGTTCTACATTGATTTGTCGGACTGTTTACGTAGCGTTCTACATTGATTTGTCGGACTGTTTACGTAGCGTTCTACATTGATTTGTCGGACTGTTTACGTAGCGTTCTACATTGATTTGTCGGACTGTTTACGTAGCGTTCTACATTGATTTGTCGGACTGTTTACGTAGCATTCTACATTGATTTGTCGGACTGTTTACGTAGCGTTCTACATTGATTTGTCGGACTGTTTACGCAGCGTTCTACATTGATTGGTCCGACTGTTTACGTAGCGTTCTACATTGATTGGTCCGACTGTTTACGTAGCGTTCTACATTGATTTGTCGGACTGTTTACGCAGCGTTCTACATTGATTGGTCCGACTGTTTACGTAGCGTTCTACATTGATTGGTCCGACTGTTTACGCAGCGTTCTACATTGATTTGTCGGACTGTTTACGTAGCGTTCTACATTGATTTGTCGGACTGTTTACGCAGCGTTCTACATTGATTGGTCCGACTGTTTACGTAGCGTTCTACATTGATTTGTCGGACTGTTTACGCAGCGTTCTACATTGATTGGTCCGACTGTTTACGTAGCGTTCTACATTGATTGGTCCGACTGTTTACGTAGCGTTCTACATTGATTGGTCCGACTGTTTACGTAGCGTTCTACATTGATTTGTCGGACTGTTTACGCAGCGTTCTACATTGATTGGTCCGACTGTTTACGTAGCGTTCTACATTGATTGGTCCGACTGTTTACGCAGCGTTCTACATTGATTGGTCCGACTGTTTACGCAGCGTTCTACATTGATTTGTCGGACTGTTTACGTAGCGTTCTACATTGATTTGTCGGACTGTTTACGTAGCGTTCTACATTGATTGGTCGGACTGTTTACGCAGCGTTCTACATTGATTTGTCGGACTGTTTACGTAGCGTTCTACATTGATTTGTCGGACTGTTTACGTAGCGTTCTACATTGATTTGTCGGACTGTTTACGCAGCGTTCTACATTGATTGGTCGGACTGTTTACGTAGGACATTGTTGGTGTTTTCTGTGGAACTGAAGCTATGTCCTTTATCATTGAATAAAGTTTAAGCGGTATTTAAATGTATAATTTAAATCTTTCGGTGCAAGCACACATTGTGTTTCATGGTTTTCAGCTGTATCTGAGTCGTTATTCGGCTACTAGTAGATTCCCAATGCCAAAAAGTATATATTTTCGCACTTTGAATGCAAAAAATCCCAATAAATCTGAAGAAAACAATTTGGTTCAATTTAGCCCCAAATTGACAAAGAGGCTTTTCTGTCACAGTCAGTTTATATAAATAGCAATTGTCGATTAATTAATCGCTACATATTTACTGTTATTCCTAATATTGAAATAAAGATATATACATTTATTATACCTCACGTGACTGTTTTCCCTATACATTGCATATAAACCTCAGCGGGCGACATTTTTAACTGTCACCCTGCAATGTCGCCCGCTGAAATTAAAAATACTAAATTTAAGTTATTAGCTTTATTTTTATTTTGTTCGGTATAATAAAATAAATATTGACTGCCTTGAGGGTGACAGTGCATCTCGTCAACCCTCGACAAACACTGTCGACCTCGGCTAAAGCCTCGGTCGACAGTGTTGCCTCGGGTTGACAAGATGCACTGTCACCCTCAAGGCAGTCAATATTTATATAGTATATACTTTGCTGTAATTGCTAGTCTTTTTCCCAATTTCTAAGTTTAAGGCGCACAAATTTCCAATTTGAAGAGTAGGGGTCATCTTCCCAAAATAGCCAAAATAAACCCTGTGTTATTAATATATCTGTTTAACGTAACATATAAATGACCTTTTCGTTTTACAAATGTACATCTAAAAGTCGGCGATGACATTAATCATGAACAAATATCATATAGCTACCATTTGATGTTCAGTCGTTGACATTAATCAGGAACAAATATCATATAGCTACCATTTGATGTTCAGTTATGTAATGTAATCCTGTATTGGAGATTATTAGAACCCCAACATTATTGGGAAATAATTGCAGAACGATATCAGCGCAGATAAACAATTATGGAAATGACTGCACACAACAGGATACATCAAAACATGAAGGTGAGCCTTAAAACGTGAAATAATATGCATCCGTAGAAACATTTCCATGCATATATTTGTAAATCTATTAGTGAACCAAAAAACCTTTGTTCAAATGACATTTTACAACCGTCGTTACTTCTGTCACACTGGATAGACATGTAATTGTCACCAATGTTACAGCAATGTCTCTGATACCGCATACTGCCTATGTGTCTCATAGACAGACGAACTGTATCACTTTAACGACATACTGGGGCAGCATTGTGACATTATAAGCGTCATTTGAACAGTGTTATTCGGAGTCGTCTCACTGGCGCAGTGTGTATAGTTGTAATTACTTCAGTGCTAGGCGCAGTCGTCGTAAGGGTCGTTGATTCAAGCCCTAATGGGTTCACTAACATTTAAAACTTAGTAATGCAGCTATCCCAGATAGTCGTAAAAACACTGGCCGTGTCTGTCTGCCAGATACAGTGTACAAAGCACAATGTGACATGAAAATATATACATAGAATCAAGCGACAACATCTACGAAGGCAGAATGGGCAAGGCACAATCATACTAGATGAGTGAAAATGTGAGCACTGATTTGATAAACACCATTGTGGTTCTAAACATGGTTAAGGGTATGTGCCAAATCCAACTCTTATCCACTTAATCACATTGCGTTAGTGCAAATAAGTGAGCAAATGTACCAAACAACGTGAATATACAAAATCAATGTACAGACTCTTTCATTAAACCGACTTAAAGTGTTTGACTTTTTATCGCTTGAATACTATATCCATTTATCAACGGTGAGTGATTTTAATTAAGAAACTGGAAATAAAACGTATACACCAACATGGGAGACTGCAGTTGATGTCTTGAGCTGTGGGATAGTAATGTCCTTCAATTATTAACGCTGAGGATCCGTGTGTATATGTATATACTTTGACTGCCAGGTGTAATCACGCGAAATGAAACACAATCCTGTCTGAACACTTCATAAGTGTGAATGTATGTCGTTCTTACGACTGACTTGTCTTTGCATCGATTGTTTAATGATGCGTATTATCCATTTATGTTGTTTCATTTGTCCCCAGCGATAGTGTTGTTGACGGAAGTAGTAATACGCTTACTGTTACGGTCATAGCTAGATAAATCAATCAAGTTATTGACAATAAGATTTGCTATCACAGATATTCACAGATTGACATACAAATGCTTCTCAGCAATGGTATACTGTTGATTGAGTTGAAAATGAGAAGCTGGTAAGGAAAGGAAAGAGAGTGTGAAAAAAGAGTGAGAATCAGTTGCTACAGGGAACGCCACATACATAAGACAATGCCTCTCCACACAGACCTCCGAGAAAACAACAGTCCTTAAAACATTAAACATTTCAGGAGGCGCAATTGTAAATACATAAGGGAACAGGCGCGCGAGAAATGGCCTGGCCGACCATAAGAGATAACTAAGGAGAATCAAAGAGGAGTGAGACAGCGAGCGCAGAGAGGGTAAATGAATCTCATTATGCAAGACGGAGAGCGGAGAAAGATATGAGTGCCACGTTTGACCGCGAACTGGTGTATGTGGACCAATCCATATCAATTTAGGTAAGGAAATGCTCTCGTGCGTGAAGCTAAACTGCTGTTGTGTTTACTTTTCTACCAAAACAAAAACACGGCTTTATCTCCGTCAAGCTAACGGACAAACACGAACATCTCAATACACCTATATTGAAATGTATTGGTCCAGGTTATATATTCATGCGTTCGCAGTTGGTAAAATGGCACTATACGTAGATATTTGTTTTGTTTAGTTGCAAATGACATTATCATCATTGGAATCGTAATCATTTAAATGTTGTGCTATTCATTAGCTATACATGTACTGTGGTTTATTTGTCAAGGAATAATGTGAGTGACCGAACATGTAGTTAATTCGTTCGTCTATATGAAATACAAATACGTGCAAGTAATTCGAAAGCTTATTTCATAGAATCTGAGAAACGTTACACGATTTGCTTTTTTTAAGATTAAGTTAATAATTTGTCAAAAAGCAGACATCAAATCGAATCCAACAATCTAAAAATCTTTCCCAGTTGTAGAATATTGTCACCATCTTATACAGTCTCTGTGACGGGATCCTCTAATCGTTTCCATGGCAAACATGTTGTAATTTCAAAGCAGAATCTTACAATATTGTAACCCTAATTGTTGTTTACGAATTCCTCGGGCATGTGTACAATGCTTTGAGTGAATTTGCAAATGTTTAGTTAATTCTGATTGGAATACAAAATGTTGTTTAGTGATTCATTGCAACAATTTCACGAACGATGCGGCGAGCATAGAAACAGATGCAGCTGTTGTTTTAATTTCTCGAGATAATTTAAATCTTACGAGTGTTTTTTCGACTACAAGAAAATTTATTAGCAATTGAGAGATAGGTAGCGATGTAATTGTGAGCCATGCTGATAATGCAATGGGTTTAACCTTTTTTTATACATCGGCAACAGAATATAGCAGAACAAAGTGGTAACATCTCGGCTTCACGATTTCTCCCAATCAACTTCATGAATTCACGAGTTTCACGATTTCAAATTCAATATCAACTTCAATTTAACGAGTTCATGAATCCACGAATCCACGAATCCACGATTTCACGAATTCAAGAATTTAATTCATTTAAAATTCACGAAT
The DNA here is from genome assembly GCA_032209605.1 of Mactromeris polynyma. NCBI lineage: Eukaryota > Metazoa > Mollusca > Bivalvia > Venerida > Mactridae > Mactromeris > Mactromeris polynyma. Next base: position 54,088,916 of record JASFXZ010000001.1, read on the forward strand.
TCACGATTTCAACTTCATGTTTTCATGTTGAAATCATGATTCTAGAATTTGAAATCGTGAATTCGTGAAATTCAAATCGTGAATTCGTTAAATTGAATTCTTGAATTCGTTAAATTCAATTCGTGAAATCGTGAATGGACGGCGGTCAGTTGACCATACCTAACCAGTGGTCCTGGATATCCAACCAGTATGACATCCAGATGTGGCGGTCGAGTACTTTACCGGCAGAAGTAAACGGACGGACCATCACCTTCCATACAAACCGATGTTTTAAATGAATTATGTAAGACGCATTCCATTGATGCCAAACTTGTTTGTAGATATCGTTGCAAATGAAAGCTTTATGACGTTAGCGTGTAAAACACGATATAAATAAAATGAAAATTCAAATTTTCTAAAATCGTTAATCCACTCGAGATCGAATAATTGAAAACACTCAAGATCTTAGAGATCGAGTTGTTAAATCTGATTTAATATTAATATTTACAATTGCCTGAGGAATTATTCAGACACATTGCATATGAGTCGAATACCACGTGTTTTGGTTCCGTTTCCAACGAAATGTCCCTCTTACATGCTCGAAACTAAACATAACTCCGTTTCGGCAATGCTAAATGTTTGCGTGTATGGATGTCTACATCTAGCCGCTATCTCTACCGTACATCAACTATGTTGTTCCCACTCACCAACGAGCGACTGGATATATACTCAGTACATATAAAAACGCAAAATGTAAGATTTCTCAAATTTCATGATCTTACCTAGGTATGTAAGATAACAACATTATTTATTTTTACGCATTGATGAACTCTAATTTTTCTTTCAGTCAGCAGATATTTTCATATCAAAATGAGTTTTAAAACGCACTAAAATTATATTTATAAGACATATCACGCAAAAATGTGCGTTTTTAAATGTAAGACATAAGTGTTATTACAACATCTTAGCAATACAATACAATACAAAAGACTATATTTTGGTCATGGTTACATGTGTAACAACAGACAATGTTATGACAGACAGATAACATTATATGGGTAATCAAACAATTCAGTTATAAGTATGCAATGTAAAAACAAAAAGAAATAGTTGGCTGAACAGTTATATGTGTTTAGGGGACAGCGATGTTTATTTACAATACAACGCGACCTCTCTAGAGCAACATCCTCTGAGGTGCGCAAATTTTGGGCGTTGTTGACAGGTCGCTGTTCTAGAGAGGTTAAATTCATAGGAAAACAATGAAACAGGAAAAACTGATACTGCAGTTGAAGAGATGTAGTTGCTCAAGAATGGGCCGCTTTGGAGAGTAGCACAATACTTGAACGACAAACAAAGCACTTTCAAATTATAATTAAACCATGAGTAATTAGCACCCAGGCGTAAAATGTGCAGCAAAGCTCCATGCACAATGTCGATCTACTCTAAAGTTGTTGTGGTCTCGTAACGTCCAAAACAGAGCAAGCATTTCATTCCGTAGACCATCAATCATATTTTCTTCAATATGTAGACTACCAAACAATTTAGTATTTCCAATTAGTATCAAGAAAATGTTAATTCCTAAATGTGCGTGGATAGGAGTATTTGGAGGTTGAATTTTGAGATATTTCATTACGCCTGCACCTTGTTGAATGAAAAAGTTATGTACTTACCAATATATCTTTTAATGTTTAAATCCACAATATGAGTGTCAAACACTAAAACACACTATTGTTACAATAACATGACAGCGATGGTGTCACAAAGGCTTATACTGTGGTTCACATACAATATAACACACCATGTTTAATACAATACAAATATACGTATACATTTGTATATGTTGTAACACAGACGCCAAGCTGTTGAGACCAAAATCATATCATTGAATATGATTCAACAAATGGACACATTGATCTTCAGATGATGCGTCAAATACGATTATGTCTTTTTGCACATAATGTGTGATTATATATATCACAGTATTCAGCGAGACAAGAATGAAGATATCTGCCAACTATTACGAAGAATCTTGATTTCGTAACAGAATTGTCATGAAAACACATTTATTTAAGAAAAGTCAGTGCGAGTGAAACATTTTAGATATATGTTTTATAATAAATAAAATAAATATCAATGTTGTTTCCAATATAAATGATAACTACTGTTTGATCCCGCGGCGATATTTTTAGAAAGATAATAGAAAGACTTGCACGAGTTTTTATCACATCTCCTTCTACTTTTGAGATGTCTCTTAACTCAGGCATTTTCTGCATGACTTCCTCGTAAAGTTTTCAGTTTAAAAACTTGTTCCTGTATATGTACAGTTTTTACACTTTGATACCAATGCTTATTATCTGTTACTAAATCAACAACATACGTGCATAATTATACTCCTGGGAACTTGGAACGTTGTATACGCTTGTAATATTTTTCCTTTCGCTTAGTCATACAACGATGACTCAACGTGTTTTTTTTCGGCATCATTTCGAAAATCTTTTCATCACATATGCAAGTGGTTGTATTATGGGGAAGCAAAATCAGGCTTTTTCCTAATTGGTTTTCAACAATTGAAGAAATGTGCTGACACAATCTGATTTTTCTCTGATTGAAAATCCCTTTGATTTTGTTCTGCTTCTTGTAATTTAACACAATCGTCGAGTAGGATTGCACCTTTTTTGTCTAAAGATTTCCAATGAAGAACGAGTGTGTTTCTTCTAACACAAGCACACATCCATTATTATGATACAATCAAAAGACGAGAGTAGGACAAAGCCACTGCCGAACAAAGCCCCTACCATTAATGTATCATATAGGCCAAAACTTTCAAGTAATTTTAAGCGGTAAAAAAAGAAAATTTCTCCCACTGGGATTGAAAAAGAAACACACTAAAACAATATATATACTATCATACCATTTTTTTGTATACTTAATGTACATATATATTGGCCTTAAAACTGCAATTAAACCGTTCAAATAGCACTCTGTATCAGTTGACTGAGGAGGAGATTTTTTCCACCCTGACGTTTATCAGGAAAGTTTAAGCATGTGCACACGTGGTCAAACAAGAGTGCATTAAGTTTGTCAAGGAATGACATTTGTAGTCACCGTTTCCTGCATATAATTACAATTATTCATAAAATAAGTTATACGGTACCTGTAGCTTTACTATGATCAACACTCGAATGAAATAGTATGCATTGCACTTTACATCTACTTCTTACCAAGGTAAGGGGGCGTGGATGATTGATGCTCGTAATCTTCGTTACAATACAATTTGTATTTGATGTTTTGTTACAAAATAAGCATAACAATTGTATCCCGTTGTTACTTTCTTTACAAATATGTTGTCATCAGTGGATAGTATGAGAATTGCATTTTCTATGCATGCAAGACACAGCTACCCCATCAGCATTGATACAACGACTAGACAAGACACAGCTACCCCAGCCGCATTTTGATACAACGACTAGACAAGACACAGCTACCCAACAGCATTGAAACAACGACTTAACAAGACACAGTTACCCCAGCCGCATTGATACAACGACTAGACAAGACACAGCTACCCCAGCCCCATTGATACAACGACTAGACAAGACACAGCTACCCCAGCCGCATTGATACAACGGCTAGACACGACACAGCTACCCCAGCCGCATTGGTACAACGACTAGACAAGACACAGCTACCCCAGCCCCATTGATACAACGACTAGACAAGACACAGCTACCCCAGCCGCATTGATACAACGGCTAGACACGCCACAGCTACCCCAGCCGCATTGGTACAACGACTAGACAAGACACAGCTACCCCAGCCGCATTGGTACAACGACTAGACAAGACACAGCAACCCCAGCCGCATTGATACAACGACTAGACAAGAAACAGCTACCCCAGCAGCATTGATACAACGACTAGACAAGACACAGCTACCCCAGCCGCATTGATACAACGGCTAGACACGACACAGCTACCCCAGCCGCATTGATACAACGACTAGACAATACACAGCTTCCCCAGCCCCATTGGTACAACGACTACACAAGACACAGCTACCCCAGCAGCATTGATACAACGACTAGACAAGACACAGCTACCCCAGCAGCATTGATACAACGACTAGACAAGACACAGCTACCCCAGCCGCATTTTGATACAACGACTAGACAAGACACAACTACCGCAGCAGCATTGATACAACGACTAGACAAGACACAGCTACCCCAGCAGCATTGGTACAACGACTAGACAAGACACAGCTACCCCAGCCGCATTGGTACAACGACTAGAAAACAATCAGCTACCCCAGCAGCAGTGGTACAACGACTAGACAAGACACAACTGCCCCTGCCGCATTGATACAACGACCAGACAAGACACAGCTACCCCAGCAGCATTGGTACAACGACTAGAAAAGACTCAGCTACCCCAGCAGCAGTGGTACAACGACTAGACAAGACACAACTGCCCCTGCCGCATTGATACAACGACTAGACAAGACACAGCTACCCCAGCCGCATTGTTACAACGACTAGACAAGACACAGCTACCCCAGCAGCATTGATACAACGACTAGACAAGACACAGCTACTCCAGCAGCATTGATACAACGACTAGACAAGACACAGCTACCCAACAGCATTGAAACAACGACTTAACAAGACACAGTTACCCCAGCCGCATTGATACAACGACTAGACAAGACACAGCTACCCCAGCCCCATTGATACAACGACTAGACAAGACACAGCTACCCCAGCCGCATTGATACAACGGCTAGACACGACACAGCTACCCCAGCCGCATTGGTACAACGACTAGACAAGACACAGCTACCCCAGCCCCATTGATACAACGACTAGACAAGACACAGCTACCCCAGCCGCATTGATACAACGGCTAGACACGCCACAGCTACCCCAGCCGCATTGGTACAACGACTAGACAAGACACAGCTACCCCAGCCGCATTGGTACAACGACTAGACAAGACACAGCAACCCCAGCCGCATTGATACAACGACTAGACAAGAAACAGCTACCCCAGCAGCATTGATACAACGACTAGACAAGACACAGCTACCCCAGCCGCATTGATACAACGGCTAGACACGACACAGCTACCCCAGCCGCATTGATACAATGACTAGACAATACACAGCTTCCCCAGCCCCATTGGTACAACGACTACACAAGACACAGCTACCCCAGCAGCATTGATACAACGACTAGACAAGACACATCTACCCCAGCAGCATTGATACAACGACTAGACAAGACACAGCTACCCCAGCCGCATTTTGATACAACGACTAGACAAGACACAACTACCGCAGCAGCATTGATACAACGACTAGACAAGACACAGCTACCCCAGCAGCATTGGTACAACGACTAGACAAGACACAGCTACCCCAGCCGCATTGGTACAACGACTAGAAAACACTCAGCTACCCCAGCAGCAGTGGTACAACGACTAGACAAGACACAACTGCCCCTGCCGCATTGATACAACGACCAGACAAGACACAGCTACCCCAGCAGCATTGGTACAACGACTAGAAAAGACTCAGCTACCCCAGCAGCAGTGGTACAACGACTAGACAAGACACAACTGCCCCTGCCGCATTGATACAACGACTAGACAAGACACAGCTACCCCAGCCGCATTGTTACAACGACTAGACAAGACACAGCTACCCCAGCAGCATTGATACAACGACTAGACAAGACACAGCTACTCCAGCAGCATTGATACAACGACTAGACAAGACACAGCTACCCCAGCCGCATTGATACAATGACTAGACAATACACAGCTTCCCCAGCCCCATTGGTACAACGACTACACAAGACACAGCTACCCCAGCAGCATTGATACAACGACTAGACAAGACACATCTACCCCAGCAGCATTGATACAACGACTAGACAAGACACAGCTACCCCAGCCGCATTTTGATACAACGACTAGACAAGACACAACTACCGCAGCAGCATTGATACAACGACTAGACAAGACACAGCTACCCCAGCAGCATTGGTACAACGACTAGACAAGACACAGCTACCCCAGCCGCATTGGTACAACGACTAGAAAACACTCAGCTACCCCAGCAGCAGTGGTACAACGACTAGACAAGACACAACTGCCCCTGCCGCATTGATACAACGACCAGACAAGACACAGCTACCCCAGCAGCATTGGTACAACGACTAGAAAAGACTCAGCTACCCCAGCAGCAGTGGTACAACGACTAGACAAGACACAACTGCCCCTGCCGCATTGATACAACGACTAGACAAGACACAGCTACCCCAGCCGCATTGTTACAACGACTAGACAAGACACAGCTACCCCAGCAGCATTGATACAACGACTAGACAAGACACAGCTACTCCAGCAGCATTGATACAACGACTAGACAAGACACAGCTACCCCAGCAGCATTGATACAACGACTAGACAAGACACAGCTACCCCAGCCGCATTGATACAAAGACTAGACAAGACACAGCTACCCCAGCAGCATTGGTACAAAGACTAGACAAGACACAGCTACCCCAGCAGCATTGGTACAAAGACTAGACAAGACACAGCTTCCCCAGCCGCATTGGTACAACGACTAGACAAGACACAGCAACCCCAGCAGCATTGGTACAACGACTAGACACGACACAGCTACCCCAGCCGCATTGGTACAACGACTAGACAAGACACAGCTACCCCAGCAGCATTGATACAACGACCAGACTAGACGGATTCCTAATTTCTATTTATTGTATCATTAAGACGAAAATGAAAAATGGTCATTACAAGAATAAAGTATGCTCGGCAACTTGTTGCAAACTGACCCCTGTCACTGAATAATTAATTAAGTAGTGATCTCGGCGCATCATTACTGAACTAGTCAAATACAATCGTAGTTATCGCTGATGAAACGCATGAAAAGTTGCATTAAAGTGTGCCGTGGGAGAGGTCTAAGAAAGTTTGGCATTTACAGTCAACAATACTGATTTAAATATTTAGAGCAATACGGCAAATTACATCTAAATGTTAACAAGAATTATCTTTTAAAAAAGATGAACGATGTAGATAGAATAATGTCTAGAGAATCGCCATATTTCGGAACTCTGATTTGCCAGAGGGGTACGCTACGGGAAAGTGAATTATCTTCTTGAAACACCCCGTTTGGTGCCTCTTCGCCTAAAATATAAACCAATGAAATAGTCTAACTTGTTGCATATTTAACCAACGCGCTTCATATACAATATTGGATTGGTCTAAAATGTAGGTCAAAATCAATATTATACGGCTACGCCGATTAAATACTTGAACATATACTGCTGCAACGATTTATTTGGCTTAAGTGCTGATAATTATACACCATTGTTCCACAAGATACAAGTCTGGAAGTACTAAAAATTTGTTTGTGTAAGAGGCATAATCCTGGAGCCCTGGGGTGAACACGATGTCTTTATGACGAGTGGCCATAATAAAATCATTTCATTATTCTATAATGCAATCTTCACACAAAAAGTATGGAAAATAAGTAATATCATGAATATTTATTGTTAATTTAATAGTTTGGTAAAAATTAAGTTGACTCCATATAAATGCTCTTAGAATAATTCATATCACGATTATTATGACTTAGGGCAAGATAATATTAAACGACGTATTATGTTGGCTTACTGATTTGAACTCGAATGATACAATGGTTTGTTTTAGGTAGATTTGATAAATAACTAATTAATTTGATTGATAGAAATATGCATTTTCGGTGCAGCCGTACTAACATGGTTTTGCTATTTGCATATCAGTGTTGTGTAAACCAATCAAATCTTATGTTAACCACCAAGGCAATTTCTCTTCCAACGAACATTGACGCGGATTGGTTAACCTTTCGGTACGTTACCTTACCGAAATCCACTTAATTTCGGTTAATTTATCGAAATCCATTTTGGATATGGAGTGACCAGCAATCGTAACATCTCGGCATTGTTTTATGTTGCACAACAAATTTTAACCTTCAAATTGCGCCGACCATCTTTTTTCAAGATATTTTTGTTATTATCAAATTAGCTATATTGAGACAAATTGACAGCTTACAGTAACCAGGCTGGAGTTTCAATAACCCTTGGTTCATTCGCTATTGAGTTACCGTCTAGCGATTGTCTAGCAACTTAACTGAATATGTTCTTAATAAAACATTAAAGATAATCATTACGTCATTTTTATCACAGCACTTGATATTTTTACTGCAATTCAGAAGACATTTTTACATCATTCTTTATCAAAGCAATTAATATTTTAACTGCAATTCAGAAGACATTTTACATGCAACAATTTGTATCATAATGAACATTACAATTCATTGATTAGAGTTTTTTTTTGTTATTTATTACCAGGATAACAGAAAGATGACCCATTAATGGCAAAATTGCACAACTCGTGGTAGAAACATAACCATTATCAATGTAACACCTTGATTGACTTGTCATGTTTCTAAATTGCCATGGAAGGCATTTTTATCAAGGGAAGATAGCAAAAACGTTGTTTCTACCCAATCAATCATGTGTATTTTGACACTTTTCTCGTTTACTTCTTTAACTATTTGATATTCTGTTTCACGACAAAGTGATTCTTGCAAAGATCACTCGACATTAGGAAAAGGTCACGCGAAAAATACACGAAGTTTCTAAAATATTAGCTGTAACTGAACCAATACAGAATGTAAAACGAAAAAAACCCAGATCTGTTTCAAAAATTCAAATGTACATAGATTTAACTAAGCTTTCTATGGAAGCATTTAATGGCAGGATTACAGAAAATGTACACGTGGTGCATACCGGTAGAAGAGACCACAATTTATAAGTGAAACATTATAAAGTAGTTTATATTTGCTGTTGGACTACTTTACTTTATTATGTATACATACTAGCTGAGGAGGCAGGTATAGTGGTTACTTTGCTTAAATGTTTGTATTTCGAACTTTACTTACTGCCTTCTGGTCACTTTTAAATCTTTAATTTCATTATTCCAGCCGGCATTAAATAAACAAGAACTTATTTTCACCCGAATATGGAAGGTTATCGCTGCCGAACTACATTATGCTTTATGAATATGTTTAACTCATAGTCTTATAATTCCATGGGGAATTATGCTTTCTCAGAAGTAATAGATTATGTTCTTCATGCTCGACCATGCTGCAAGTTTGCTAATATACTGCTTATTCATTATGCTTTGGGCTTCATTTATATTGCAGTTAGTATCTGCTACTACAATGACCATACTCGTATAGTATAATTGGTATTTGGACGTCGTTGTTGCTTAGTTCTTGTTGTTTAGTTTATCATGTCTTGTCCATTCCTCGTACTTTGATATTCAACATTTCACCCTCACTTAGTTATTCTGCAACAAACCTGTACACTAAGCATTCGTATGTTTTGCTTTATTTGTTGAATTAGTTATTGTGCCTTTGTAAACAACCCTTTGTGACAAAACCACACCATCGAAATTCGTTAAATTACCTTCATAATGTGATGAAAAGATTAAAACACAAGAATGATAAATCTTTTTATGAGATTCAATCAATGTTTGCTGAGTTGCAAAGTTTCTAATCTTGTAGAATCTTTATTAGCAGTACTACCATAAAAAAGCAACAATTGTTATAAAGAGTGTAATAATTTCTCTGCACCATACATTTCACAATTTTACAAAATTACGAATCTATGTTCTACTCAAATATCACTCATGGGTGATTTAACTTGTACTATAAAATAGAAGTTCGTTTGGTCCCCTGATCAAAAGATTTAATTTTGAAAACATATCCACCAAATTCGTGTTATCAAAACATTCAAGTAAACGAACAGATATAGTTTGAAAAAAGAAGTTCCATAAAAGTCTGATCCACCCCTCAAATAACCATATAGAGTTAAACCTCACTTAAAGACCACCTCAATATTAAGAACGCAATTTTCAAATCCATTTTCACTGTTTTGCTCAATATTAAGATCACCTCAATATTAAGTCTTGTTTTCAAGGGTCTCAACACTGGTCTTATAAACGAGGTTTTACTGTACATGTAACATGAATCCTTAGCCCCTAAGTTTGTAAGATTTGCTTCCCTGTTCATATACTCCCAGTACCCAAGGCTGTATTCACTTTGTCTCTTTATATACTTGTTAGCTCGTTCTCAGTAGTTTCAATAAAATAGTTAGATCACGCTCAGTGTCTTTCTGTATTTCCCCATGTTGGATCAGTAGTATTATACCATAAAACCTTAATTTGCCTTTAACCATATGTTATATATATATACACTCGGTATGCTACACGTGATGCATGGAATTACACGGGCTTAGCATGGTGCTTATTTCAAGTTTGTTCAACATGTACGCAAATTACATTACACTCAATACTGGTATTTTCATGTGGAAAGAGTCTAAAATCTACCAACTAAAATTTAAGATAATCACGCAGATGACGATTCATTGAGTGCGTCCGTCACGAGCTTTATGTCAGTATGATACTGTGACATCAGACAGAGACATTGTATTCGTGGAATATAAGTTCTTTGACAGGTTGTACCATTTTTTCAATAAAGATAAAAACGAAGCTCAACTTAGTATGTAATATTCACCCTCAAAGAAATGCATCAATAAACAGTATAATCAAACATGCATTAATCATTAACTTTTTAAGACAATACACTCCAATACTCTTAATATGTAACTGTAATATCATTGTATTTGTCAATGAACAAATGTGTTGCAATATCCATATCACAACCTTGAAAACACGATTGTTCAAATATTATTGTACCACTAACTAGTAATTGTAAGGATTAAAAACAGGAATTATTGACAACATTAACGTAGGGTGACAAATTAGAAGTGTCTCGCTGTATGAAAGCTAAATTTTGATTTCATTTGGATAGAACACTTAACTGTGTACAACAGGAATACCGCCAGATGACACCCAGACATGGCCAAGTTATGCGTGCACTTCCTGGTTAAGGTCAGTCACACATGAATCAAGTATGTGTGTAATGTGGAACCATCCGAGAGTAGACTGGCGTCACAAGTGTATAACTGTACTACTGAAGTAGGATTTCAATACAAAGAGCAGGTGTCATAAACAAAACACAACGCAGCTCAAAATCTGTGCAGTTTTAAATCCAGGTCTTAAACTATTCTAACTCAGTAAAGCATAAATATACAGTAGTTTTACACCACCGAGTGTACAGTGTACGTGTTTCTTGCCGTATTAATTGCATGGATGATTTCAGACAATGCATGCAGACTGAACATTAAAATATGATGACAGTTTTACTATCTTCGCAGATGTACAAATTATTAAAGCTACCATTTATGGCATTTCTTCTATTAACGTTCAATTTCTCATCTGCTGCCTCTTAAGTTTTTCTAAGCCTCGTTCAGATTGTAAATTCTTATGACATGTGATATTGTTTGTGTTTTTCTATTGTAATTTCAGATGTTACATAGAGCTGTTTCAATGCCCACAAAGACATGAATATATGACCAGGTCCATACAATTCCAATATGGATGTACCGAGTTATGTGTTTCCTTGACAAAAGTATGCTACAATTATGAATCGTACAGCTGTTACAGTTTTACACACAAGCGCATTTTTTTGTTTCACAAAAGCGTACAAAAACTCACATGGATCGGTCAACAACGTGGCATGAAAATACATCCGGGTTCTCATTAGGATTTGAAAACAGGAGTCCAAAACAATGATTGTGGAAAAAGTAGCAGTCCTTCAATGCAATTTCAAAGAAATTTTCCCTGAAAGAAGAGTACGAGGGAAAAATAGGGGTCCAAAATACATAATTAGGGGTCTAGTGAGAACCCTGTACATATATGTACAAATTGAAAATTACTAAGATAAAATGGACACTAGACAGGTTTGTACTCACAGTGGATACAACCAAGTGAATCAAGATCAGTAACTTGACACATTCAGCCATACAAGTAAGAACAAGTTCTATAAGTCTGATACAGTACTACAGTCTATTTGGTTCAACATAGGTTTGACAAATTATCTTTATGACCATTCAGACAGCAAGAATCACAATTATGATCCAATTCATCGGATTAAACATGGACATTTGCTGGGATTGTAGTGTATTTATTTTAACAGCGATAGTCTCAAAGATTGGAAGCCTATTTAGCCAATATTGAATATTGCTACTTTAAAACGGTACTTGATAAACTATATACTGCCTTCCATCTTCATGGGGGTATTATTCATGAACATTTTAAGACTGAAACTTGGACTTTAAAATGTTATTTTTGCTCCTACATTGTTGTAACAAGATAGATTTTTTATAGAACTTGGCAAAAGTGCAGAGTGGGTAACAACAATTATTCTGACAAAATTTCATTCCTTTACATTTAATGAATATGGAATGCCTGTAATTAAAACTTTCGCAAAATTAAAGTCTAAGTCCGAGTAATAGTCTTAAAATATTTGTAAATAAGGTCATGGAATTAAATGCAACATCTCTGGCTATGAGTTGTATGGGTGGTGTATAAATAGATGCCTATAATTTAAGATTGTCACTAATAAAAGAGCAATGATACACTTAAAAATTTTGGGGGAAAAACGACAATTTGACACTTTCATACACAAATTTTATTAATAAGCACATAAAGAAAGGAATTAGTTTCTGTGTTATATAGTTATAGCATTCCAACAAGCTATATATCCAAATGCTGCAGTATTAATCGAAAATAGCAATCCCATTTTCCAAACAAAAATATATACATATACAGTAGAATGTAACTAACTTGAGAACACAAAACAATATTCAACCCTATTTGCATATTTATTCATGCAGTAACTGATTATAATAACTTTAAAAGTCAGATATTACAGGTCTGTTCAGAAAGTACCTAATTTTTCTGAAAATGCTTAAAAACAACTCTTTAGCAAGTATTAATCATAATCTGCAAGTAATTTTCAACAAATTCAAATTTATGAACAAGATGGTATGATTTTAATCCTATAATAAATTGCAAATCATTGCGATAATGCCTAGTGTTAACTAATTAGTAAAAATCATGTTAAGTTAAAGTAAAAAAAAGAAGATAAGAAGTACTTGCTGGCATATTATTGATTATATACTATTGTTCATACACCTCTCATCAGAGAAATAGCTTTGTTTTGTGTCAATCAAGTCTAGACAAATACGAAATTACTGACAATACAAATGATCCTTTTCATTGTCATACAGACATGCAATTTGAACCCATTTGCTAAATAATACAAACTAAACTGAACAGAAAAATTGTCATGATAGTTGATACAGCAACTTCAACCTTTTTTTCTTGCACATCAGAATTTGTGTATATTTTTATGATCATGAAACTCCTTCAGATTGTTCAAACCATCCCACCACTTAAACAGAAAATTGTCACAAATCAACTTGAACCACGGCGTTATCAACAGTTCCTGTTTGTCAGCCTTATTAAGCATATCCTTCAATTCATCTTGATTCACATACTCAGCATGTTTCACTTCATTTGTATTAATAGACACATCAACATCTTTCCTCACAATCATAACATAATCAATCTCATTCTCACCAAATGTTCCATCATATGGAATGTTCTCAGACTGGTATTGTATACGTGTGATGTACTGAAGTGTATTCAGAGGCACCTGATCCGGTGCTATACCTAGCTCCTGGAATAACTTTCTCTGAGCTGCCCTCTTAACTCCCATAGCTTCCTGTTCATCTCTTTCCAACTCATAACCTAGGGGATGGCTGCAGCAAGTGTTGGTAAAATGTAAAGGAAATGTAATCTTTGCGTCGGATCTTTGTTGAAGAAGAAGCTCATTTTTATTGTTGAAAAGAAACACACTGAAAGCCCGATGAAGCATACCATTATTTATGTTTTCCAATAGATGACAAGATTTCTTGGTTGCCGTACCGACAAATTCATCCATCTCATTGACAAGGAGACAAGGCTCCTGCAAGAGTAAGATCTGCTCTTGATCATGGTTCTCCAGAAGCTTATCAACATTTTGTGAAGTCATCCTAGTACTTAACTGCTGAAGATGTGTAGTATATTTTTGAAGCAATTTAGAACAGTGTCTGAACTGGGGAAGTCTGATCAGTCCTCGATGCAGCATTTTGGTGTATATTAGAATATAAAATATTAACAAAGGGAGGCTACTCTTTAAACTTCCACTCTTGTCTGCACATAGGACAGAGTTGATTAACTTGTTGAGAATTGAGCCACTTAACAATGCAGTGAATATGGAAGCAGTGTGAACATTCGCCCCAAACTGAAAAATAAAACATCACAGTTGGATTGTAATCAATTAAAACTGATATATCATCAAACATTAGAAAAAGAATTACTATATGAACGTATTTGGTTGTTTAATTTAGTGCTGCTTACTCATATCAGTCAGAATTTACTATTGTTAAGTGATGAAAGGATCTTCTTAACAGGATATTTTGTATTGTAATATTTAAGCTGCTGTTTTGTGGTGGATGTAAGTTATATTGGAAATATATAAGTGGAAATTGCCAACTTTTATTTCATTTGCCATCGGCATTTAATAACACAAAAACTTTCGAAAAATAAAATACTATACAGGCAACAATCATATACTAATTATATAAGGTCATATTTTTCAATGTTATCAAAGCTGCAACACCTTATTGATAGATAGAGAGACATAGACATAGAGAGAGGGAGGGATGGACAGTCCGGACGGACAGACAGACAGATAGATAGAGAGACATGGAGAGAGGGAGGGATGGACAGTCCAGACGGGTGGACAGACAGATAGATAGAGAGACATAGACATAGAGAGAGGGAGGGAGGGACAGTCTGGACGGGTGGACAGACAGATACTGAGATAGATAGAGAGACATAGAGAGAGGGAGGGATGGACAGTCCGGACAGGTGGACAGACAGATAGATAGATAGAGAGACATAGACATAGAGAGAGGGAGGGATAGACAGTCCGGCAAGTGGACAGACAGATAGATAGAGAGACATAGAGAGAGGGAGGGATGGACAGTCCGGACGGGTGGACAGACAGATAGATAGATAGAGAGACATAGACATAGAGAGAGGGAGGGATGGACAGTCCGGACGGGTGGACAGACAGATAGATAGATAGAGAGACATAGACATAGAGAGAGGGAGGGATGGACAGTCCCGTCGGGTGGACAGACAGATAGATAGATAGAGAGACATAGAAAGAGGGAGGGATGGACAGTCCGGACGGGTGGACAGACAGATTGATAGATACATTTTTGTACAAAAAGTATAAAAATATGGCAGTAAATAACTACACACATGATATAACAGTTAACACCAGCATGATATACTGTTGCATGTCAACTACATTACACACAAAGGATAACAGAAAAAAGAGATTGGAAATCTATTACTTTCATTGTGGTCCTTGTACAAAACATTTTTACACATCATATTATATGAATATTTTATCACAGAGAATTGACAATAAGTTCCTGAGTTAAAAAAAATAGAATGCAGCGCATAACTACAATATCACTGAATTGAATTATGCATCAGCATTATGACAACAATTACTAACCTAAAGGACAATCGTCTCCTGGTAATTTACACTCCGGACAACAACCATCAAATGCCATGCGACAGATACCACAGTTATCGTCATTAGCAACCCAACGCCATGTTCCAACAGCTATCCAACTGAAATAAAACAATAAATGAAAATATATGGCTGACTGATGATAAAATAGTAAAACATTGTTAAAGGATGTGCTACAATAAAATGCTGACTTATCAATGTTTAAAACCTCCCAAAATGGTGCTTCTAACAGCAAAATGAATTTAAAAGTTTTGAAATATAGTCAGTCACAGAACTTCAACTTGACTTCACAAACGTGTAATGGTATTTAAGAAAATGTTGTTGTTGTTTTTAAGGGTTTCTAAAAATGTAAGCATGTGCATAAACAAAACCTTCATGTCTCCTTAGATTTTTAATAGTGGGTAGGTGCATAGAGTACAATCACTGTCTGGTAAGGTAAGCTATAGAGACGATGTTGAGATATCAAGTTGCAGTATACTTTCACTGGATGTTACCAGTGCGATATGACCATCACAATGCAAAAATTTCATTATTCACAGCATCTAATGTAGATTTTTTCAAAACAAAAAGAGTGTTTTGGAAAACCATTTATTTACAAGTATCAAAATAATAATATTATGTATCTTTAGAAATGTTGTGGCCATTAGCCAGTACGAGTGCATCAAAGCATGGAACTTGAAGAGTTTCGTAGTATGGAGATTGTGGCATTTATACTACAGACTTTTATATTTCATAATGGTGTCTAAGCATGTCCTATAGATCAAACCTCATGATGTCACGATTCCCCCATTTCAAATGATTGCAAATTTTCAGCGTTTGCTTCAGAAAGTTGAATAATGTGGCAAAGAATTAGCTACTTTTTGTGATGCTATAACATTTTAATTTAAAAGGATGTATAAAACAGATTTTTTGAAAATTTTACAAATCAAGCTATTCCACATTAATCAAAGAGAAACAAAACATTGTTCTTTGTAGTGTAACAAATACAGAATAAATTTATATTTACCCTTCATAGACAATCACATCAATCAGCAGCAAATGATGAAGATAGGACAAAGATATGAAAGAGAAGAAAAAAACAAGATTTATGTGAAAATTGAATTATTAAATATTACATAAGTATGTTGAGGTATCAAATGAGCTTCACATACAGCTACTATCATTTCCATCCAACAACCATTCTGATCAGTTAATGAAAAAGACTGGTCAATCCGTACTGGCGGCGCTGTACTTTACTAATTTTGGTATCAATTGAAAGGTAATGCTCCCAGCTTTCCAAATTCATAAACATATTGAAAATCAGAGAATGTTTTGTTGTTCTAATTACTCTGAAAATGGGCATTTTTCCGTGAAATAAATTTCTGTTTTGGTTCGAAAAACACGGCGGTAGGTATTTAAATTCTCATTATTTACATATGTGCTTCAAGTGGATACCAGATAAAGGTTTATGCTCTCAGCTTTCCAAAAATACAAAATTATTAAAAATCGGTGAATTTTCTGCATCAGAATGTGACTTTGAAAATGAGCAAATTTTACGAAAAATTATTTTCAATTTGTTTAGGTTCGAAAAACAAGACGGTGGTTATTAGAATTTGTATTAATAATAAATTTATGTGCATAAAGTTGCTACCAAATGAAAGATTATGCACCCAGCTTTCTAACAATGTAAAATATTGAAATGTAAGAGTTTTCCGAAAATAATTTTTCAGTATGACTTTGACTTTTTGGTATGTGTATATGCATATATAATTTGTTATGTGTGTAATACATCAATAGTAATTGTTAACATGTACACATATCTAACAAAGACAACAACGTGAAATGTTTAATTGTGCTTTTATTTACCCTATCTTAATTTTACATTTAGCATTAAAACATATTCAGCATTTATTTGAGTGTCATTCATACACACACATATTAAGACATAGCATAAGATAAATAAATACAATGTACACATATATCACATGTCAGTGTCATTCATACACACACATATTAATACATAGCATTAGATAAATAAATACACATATATCACATGTCAAACTGTTTGTCAATCAACACTGTCTTGGCTGGCGCTAGGTTTAAAGAGTTGGTAGTCAGATTTGATAAATAATGAATTGTATGGGAACAAATCTTAGCGAAATGTATTGGTTTGAATGGAGTCTAATAGATACTTGGCTAGCGCTAGCCTAGATTTTTACGTAACACATAAAGCATATTATCATTGTCCGGCAGTGCACAGTCCACTTCTCTACCAATCACAATGTCTACAAAGCCAAGACTAGGTTTTAAATTAGACTAAATTCCTGTACAACACATGTGATACCACTTAATTCTGCATGATTTGTTTTCACGTCTTACGACATTTTCAATGGCATCGGGTAATTAACATGTACAGACATATTTTATTGTTTGAGACTTGTCTTCATTTTCAGCATTTTTTATAACTTTTGGAAATTATTCTATTTGTCATTTTCTAAGCATTTTATGAGGTCCATCCTCATAGCGGGAATATCAAATCGAACATTGGTGATTTCGCGATTAAAGTTACAATGGGCAAGTTCTGTAACATATATATATGCGATGGCTAATACACCACAATCATATGTGTTCGTTTGTCTTTGTACATCAGGTATTATTACATTAAGTTTGTTAGATTCACCCTCATATATTCAGTCATGGCGAATGACTTCCAAGACTTGTCAGACATTCGGTCTGACAACCTTGGAAATCTTGTCAGTCCGAATGCAAACTTGTCAGACCGAGAAACATGTTAAAAATTGCATTCTTTGCAGATATGTTGGTTAGGTAAAGTAACAAGAGTGGCAAACTGTCACAAATTATGCCCGTCATAAGTCAGAGCTCAGAGTTAAAACAAGACAAATTTAAGGTAATTTCAAAAATCAAAGGGTGATAACTCCCGAGTGACTTGAGCAATATGACTGGTTATCAAACTTGGCCGAGATATTATGCCCACAAACATTTTCAGCAAGTTTGGTAAAGATCGGATGAAAATTCTTTGAATTAGAGAGCGGACAACATGTGGACATCGCCAGCCCGCCACGGGTGTTCCTATAATACGTCCCTTTTCCAAACGGGCGTATAAAAATACAGTAACCTATCACATTAAGCATACATGCATTCATACATAAAATGTGACTTGGGAAGCAAAGGGGTCTGTAACAATATCAAAATAAATGTCTACCGTATTTTTATTTTTAGTTCAGTTTCATTCATATTCTACATATATATATATATATATTGTAAATTCAAGGGAGTAATACGCAAAATTGCGGAATTGTCAAAATAATGCCATTGAAACTCTCGAAATATTAAGATATGTAGTTGAATCGTACTGCATTGAACCTTGAAAAAGAAAAATCTTCCAGAAATTTGACAACTCTACCAAATGTCTACAATGCAAAATTTGACCGTTTTTTCCATTTTCTGACAGGATTTTGTTCGGCTATAGGACCGCTTGTTTCAAAGTTTGAAATCAAACAGAAATGGCCAAAATTTTGGCATATTCCGATAAATAACATTTAAAAATTATGATTAACCTTAACATTCACTCCTGAAATGCCTTTTTGACAACACAATACCTTATTAAATTTGATTTGTTTAGCTTTTTCATCAATTATTCCTGTCAAAGATAACTTATTGTTTCATTGTTTTTTTTCATTTTATCTATTTGTTTATAAACATGTAACACAATGTCTTTCTTTGATTAACTGACTATGATAACTTTATCTATAGCTTAAAATTCTTCCTTGTCACACAATACTCATATATTAAGGACCACAATGGAAATAAGAGTTTTTACTTGTACTCTTTTTTGTGTTATCCTTAACATATAATGTTGATTGATATGGCTTTTAATATTGATTCATACATATTGTTGTTACTAATATATATATGTCTTAATTTTATATTGCCATGTAAATTGTACATTTTATGTTGAAATAAATCTATCTCTACAATCAAAGTATAAATGTCCAAAAGACAAGCAAATGTGCAGCAGACAATCGGTACGCATACGAAGATCGTGTAAACAGCAACGGATGTAGTAAAATCCGTCTGATTTGTACTGTATCGGACATACGGAGTGACGCACAGGCCTTCTGCATCGAACCTGGCATTTCTTAATCGGTCAGGTTCGACTTTCCGATGGGTATTCGCCATGACCGATCTAGATAGAGTGAATTAGCGTTATAAACAATATGGCGCTGAAACCGGAAAACGATTTTCTGCCGACCAGCAATGTTTACATTTCTAAAGCTGGTGTGCGTGACGTCACGGCGATCTCTCCTAAAGATTTTTATGTCTCATATAATTCTATTTTAGAAGTGTCCATATAGATGGTCCGAAGTGTCCCTAAATATGGTCCGAAGTGTCTTGTCCAAAATGTCCATCATCTCCATGGTCCGAAGTGTCCATTATTCTGATTATGGAACCATAATCCTAGAACCCTATCTTAGACAAACTCCCTTAATCACGGTCTATATAATGTATATTGAGTACAATATTGCAGGACTTCAATTATCCTAAATCACAAGTCTGTTATCATTAGCCACTGCCAATCAGAACAATTTGGGCTAGGTACAGAAGCTGAAATAATCCTTTGAATTAATTTATTCGAATAAATGTTGACTGGGCTCGTGTGTTAATGCACATTTAAGATCTAGAGTAAATTAGTATTTTGAAAAGTAAAGATCCTATGAGATTAACCTTAAAGTATCTAACTTTTCAAATATTCTTCAACCTATCCGAATATAAAAATATCCGATTACTATTCCGTTTTGTTTTTACTTTAAATCTCAACAAATGGACTATTAAGAACCCTATATATACATGTGAAAGCCGAAATATTTATGTTGAAAATTATACATTACTTTTCAGTTTGACCTTCATTACAGCATAATAATTTCTTCAAATACGTCGCATTCGGGTGAAATGGAAAATGACTTCTCAAGGGAGACAACTATGCAACGGGAGCATTAATTTTATCAGTATTGACTAATCTATTTTTCTTCCTAAACTTACCTGGTACAACCAATTAAATGCAAAATTATTCAAAAGTTTAATTTTTGAATAAAATATTAAGATATAGATACACTATTAGTATAAATAAAGAAAAATACATTCCGCGACTATGTGATAAATTATTCTAACAACAACAACTGATCCCAAAATATTGTACCGCCATCGACCACCATCGTAATGTGATGAACATGTGATGAACTTTCGTTTTTATTCCCGACAAGTATATGGAACTGGCTGAAAAACAACTTCTGTCTTTGAAATCTGGGTATATTTTTGTTTATTTCATGATATTTTGATTGAGAGATTGGCGATTTAGTGTTGCTGATGTCCCAGTAAGAGTTTGTGCACGTGTTCTGACTAATACTCGATGTAAACACTGAATTTCATTATCTAGGTCATAACGTGTAGCACATCTTACACGTCTTTCGCGGATAGAATTTCGTGATTATATTTGATATTTTGTATGATGGTATAACAACATATCAAACTGAAGAATAAACTGCTTTAAATTCTTACGTTTGATTAAATTTTAAAAACTAAAACCGGTACCCACTGACCTGTAATGGACACATGTTTGTCTGTTCACTCGCAGTATGACGATTACAGACTAGGCAAACAATGGCATTGTAGCGTGTGCTAAACAAATACGCATGTTTAGGTAATTAGCGATCAAATAGCAGCAATTTTTTGTTGGCAAGGTATATTGTATATCCTGATGAAATCCCTCTTTGGACCCCACAAAGCCGAATTAAATCACAAAAAATATCCATGCTCTTTTCGAGGTCCAAACGATGTGCAATGTAAAGTACAGGCTATTGT
This sequence comes from Mactromeris polynyma, assembly GCA_032209605.1. NCBI lineage: Eukaryota > Metazoa > Mollusca > Bivalvia > Venerida > Mactridae > Mactromeris > Mactromeris polynyma. The sequence continues at coordinate 54,110,384 of JASFXZ010000001.1, forward strand.
TCACTAATCGATGTTTTGCCCTGAAGAAATCCATATTATGAGTACATGTACCTAGACATGTACTAAACTGGTTTGAAACTTTGAGTGCTTAAGTTCATATTTGAGAAATGTACTCTCCATGCAAAAAGTTGTTTAAGTAAAACTTAGTGAAATATTAAACTTATAAAAGCTAATATATTAATGTATATTATGTTGTTCTTCTTTTTAGCACTATTTGTGAATTATGACATCATATAACCGGCCATACTTAGAGAATGTTTCTGTCTCCAAGACAAGGGAATTATTTACTGATTATGGACTCTCGTGTGTGACCGACTTGGATGAACATGGCAAACTTGTCTACAGAGGTGGTGATGAGTTGATGAAATATGCAGCCTCACATCCGATATTACCTCTGACTTCTAAACCTCAGACAGGTTTGTTATATTGTAATATTATTTAAATCAAAAAAGTTACACAAATGAAAATATATATATATTAGTACTATTAAAAATGTAATATTCAAGACTATTCCTAGCTCTCTCTCAGTGGAAAATATGGGCGACATTCCTGATGGCAAATAGGCTTCATTTGTATCATCCTAGAAATTTTATTAGTAAAGTTGGTGGTATAATTTGGTGCCAAGGTCCAGTACATAATCCATTGATTTTGACATATTTGTTTTACAGTACAACTACCACTAAAGGACAGAGTCATGGGACATTGTTTGGCAGATAATAAAAGAATGAAATGTTACAGCAATAAAATTAGATTTATCAGAAGTCATAAGAAGGTTAGATTATATGTGATTGTCATGCTGTGCTAATTTCACTTGAGCAAAACCCCAATACACTGTATCATGAAATATTACAATTGACATTATATCTTTCTCAAACTCAAATAGATCTGTATAATTGTACAAATTTTGCTGCAGAATGTAAGCTTGATCAAAATATAACTACCGAATATTCCCTTATAAACACCCCTCGCCTAATTACCCCCCCCTATTTTGAATAAAAAAGCCCCGATTATTTTTACTTTGATCCGTCATTATATCTATCTCACGTAAATCCAATGTATCAAAGAATCAAAATGACACTATAAAAACCGATGTTCATGCAAAAGAAGCATTTTCTGTTACCGTAGAATGTTAAACTTTTAGTACTTGAACTCTAAAACAGTCCACTATTGATATTTAAAACTTAAAAACTCGGTGATCTGAGGCAAATGACAAAGGTCACATGTTAGACAGTTAGACATGTTTTGACACTTCGGCTAAGATCAAAAGGTTAGAGACTGGCTAGTGGGTACCGTACTTATTCTAATAGATGCATATATGACTTAAAAAGTATTTTTTTGTGATTCTTTACCTTTATTAAATCCCCCCCTCCTCTCAAAATGTAATGCTCCAGGGGTGTTTATTAGTGAATATTCGGTATATTAGGAGTATGTTAATGTAAGTATAGAGATCGATTGGAAGTACATTATAATTCTGATCAGTTAAATCATTTTTCATTCAGAGGATTAAGCAGTATGAAATTACTGAGGAATTGCTAGCTGCTGTTGAAGTTGATAGAGAAAATCGTGTAACGGATGAATCTGCAGAGTTGACTGTTAATGACTACATGGAAAACTGGTTTAAAGATCTGATGACTCTTTATTCAGAAATCAAAGATAACACTGGACCAAAGGTAATTTGTCTTACTGAATGCATGCACACTATCTGAGCTGTAAAAATGTTTTTAATTCAACTGTATTATAACCAGTACATTGTTCAGATGAAACTTAGGCTAGTTCTAAGCATGCCTGATTTGCAGAACTATTTGAAGTCTATAAACTGTTTCTTATACGTAAATGGAATGGAGATTAACGATGAATACAACTTGCAAAGCCAACAATTTAGCTGAAGAATCATCATTGGTAGCTAGCCTTAGTAGCTATTGGATTAGCATAAACATTATCTACATACAGTTAAACTTCGATATAACTCGAGGACGCGGGGGTCCATCCGAAAAGCTCAAGTTGCCCGATGTTTCAAGTTACCCAGATTTTCCATCATGTCCTTTTAGTGTTTTTTTATGAAATGCGTTATTTCCATAGTTGTTCACACTTGTACCATTTGTTTCATAGTATCATACATTTTTCTATTCACTTCATTTCCACATTAAAATAAAAGTAAAGTCAATTTCTTAAAAAGAGTAGTATACTTGCATTACTTATTGTTGTTTTACAGACGAAATAAAGTTCATGAATATACGTTTTCAATCTGGAATTTTAACACCGTTTCATTGTTTGTTTATTTGGAGCTCCCATTTGAACAATGTGTGAAAATGTGCCCTCGTGTTACCAGTTAGATAGTGTGTATAGTTTGTGTACTGGGGACCGGCAATAATGCTTGAGTTTTCGACTTATTTCTGCTTGAGTTATAGGCGGTATATTTTATATGAAAATAGAAGAAATAAAGTCCGGGACTCTGCCATTTCCTCAACAAATCCGGGGTTCTCGAGTTGTCGCCTGTTTGAGTTATCGAAGTTTAACTGTAATTATGTTGGAAAACTTGAGAACAAAAATGCATCTACTTATCGAAATTTGTTTTTCTATATGTCTTTCTTAACAATCTTTAATTGTATAAGACGATTGTTTGATAAACCTTCCCTGGTTGGTGATACAAATGTCCTCATTATCTCCCTTGATATGTTGCTAATTTTACATAAAATTACATTTAACACTTAAACACAGTAACATGCTATATGTTTATCCCTTGAGATATCAAAATCAACGTTATGTATGTTTGTTTTTACAGTTCAACAACTATAGGTATGCTGGTGGATGTTTGGCTGCTTTACCAAAGGACGACTCTCACTTCTTTACTGTATCTGCCCATAGAAAAAATTTCAAAACAATACGTATCCTTCTGAAGTCATGGGTGCTGCGTTATGTTCCATAGGTTATGTGCAGTAAGCACTGTTGATGTTGTATGTAGTCTCCCTGCTTGCTGTTGAATGTAAAATGATATGATATCTTGTCATCAGACATTATATTGCAGAGTACAGGGTAAAAATGTCACATGATCTACACTCACATACTGGACTATTAAATCCTACAAAGTGGGACATTTTGTTGAAAAGTTGAATTTCTTCTCCACACAGTAGGCAAATTCCACATTACTGGCAACTTACTTATCTCAGCTGTTAGTGGTGATTTGTTGGTTTCTTTATTAACTCTGTAAGCTTAGTTCTGTAATTTCCTTGACTGTATCTAGAACTAAGGCAGGTAGCTCAGAAGAGTGAGGGTTTGTTACAAGCATATGATATACACAGTATCAAGTTACCAGACACAATCTATGGAGTGCAAGGCAAACAAGTTCAAGGTGTAGGTACGTTATTAGGAATGGGTTTATATCTACTGCATCAACATTTATGGCAAAAAGTATTTATAATAAAGCTGATAATTCATTTCCATGCATTGCATTCCTTCTAGTTGTGACATCATATTATTCATGATGTTGTTATTTAATTGTTTTTTAATGTTTTGTGTGAAGAAGAATACCATATATTCAAAATGCGTTGTGAAACCCGGAGTTTGTCTTCTTTTTTGAAGAATTCATTAGGTCCCGCTGAAGGTCACATATGATGTTGTTGACTATATTTCAGGTGTAGAATATATGTAACAAGAAGCTATTTTACTTTCAATAATTCCCTTGCTTTAGTCAACCACATTATCTTCAGAACTGTTCATATTCAGGGTTCCATTTGACCCTTGATTTGACCCTTGGACCCCTGGAATTTCCAAAAAGCCATATTTTAACCCTCAGGATTCTGGCTGAAGGGTCAATTTTATCTAAATCATATGTATTTTGGCTATAAAATGGTAATATCCTGTCAAAAATCATCAAATTGATCCAAAAGATTCAGCAAATAGTTGAACTCCTGATATAACATTTAATATAGCTTCAGAACAATTATAACTTTACATATTTTCATTTTCAGGCCTGTGTAGTGTACAGACGGGTGAACAGTGTTACCTATACAAAATTCAAACAGAATCTGATTTCCTCACTTTACAGCAAATTCGACAAACTACCAAACGTGGCGTATGTTCTGTTGATTTAAGGTGCAGAGATTTGTTGAATTATCCCAGCATTATATTCCATTACATAGTCGGACCTCGTTAATTCAAAAACCTACTACTGTATACTTGGTATCATTCAAAACAAATACCAGGTCCTGGTGTATCTTCTTAGGCACGTTGAATTGAAATGGACTATTTGAAATCATTTATTATTCAAAATATGTTTTTGTACATAATGAATTTGAATGAACGAGGCCCGACTGTATATCATAATCATGAGGCATACAGTGAAACTACCCCAGAGCAATATGCAAAGATGAAACTTTTGGCCGTTGTTGAGAGATTTTTAGTCTACAGAGAATAAATTGGAAGTGAGATTTTTTAAGGTGGTATCGATACTATTATTGAAGAGCGGTTTCAGCTCAAAAAAGGGCCACTCAGGAGAAGTTGAACTGTAGTTGTAAAAATATGTTTAGTCTTTTTATAGGTGTTCTTAAAGAAAGGAGTTTGTGAAAAAGTCATCTTCAGACATTTTTTTACCATGGTATATGCTTGAAGTTGTCAAAAGAAATTTTGACTTTTTTTGTAAAGAACAAATGGATCATGTCCTGTACTATCTTTCAAAACAAGTGTTAGCTTGAAATCTTTATATCAGGTCGTTGTGACCACTACATTTGCTTTCTATTCTTTCATTATTACATATTAATTGAAAATCATGTTTTGAGGAACAATCTCTGTATTGCAGTCCGTTATGCAAACCACTACACCACAGTGATCTAATGTCATTTTCGTGTAAATTTAACTGATAAAGTGAGATAAGGTTACCTACATTTTGGACGAGGTACGGGCCGAATTTTTACATTCGCCACACAGCACTTAATGCCAGCTGTAGTAATATTGATAGAAAATCATGTTTTGAGGAAGACAAAAAAATCGGTCAATGGCGCCACGGGATTCGAACCACGGTCTTCACACGAAGTAGTACAGGTGGCATTTTAAGAACTGGAAACTATAAATTTTATCAAAATTTACAAAAAAAACATAACTTGATATCAAAACGCCATAGGTAAGACATCTGCATATAATCCTCTGTATTTGATATGTAAAATTTACCATTAGATTTTAATGTTTTAGTGAATATATACCTGGAGAGTGTATTATGGTAGATGAGGACGGTAATTGTTATCTATCGACTGACGATAAATTAGACAAGTTTGCTGAATCATTAGAACCGAGATTCCAAGTGACAGATCCATGGAGACAGGTCCAGTATGGTAGCCATCCTAGACAAGTGCTATATGCTGACCAATCAGTCGTACAGATGCTGGATCTCAGAGTAAGTATGACGTACAGTAAACCAAATGTGTGGAAATTTAGATAAAGAACATGGAGCAGGGACGTCCAGATTTAAAAGTTCTAGCATCAGAAAAAGAAATAGATGCAGGAAGTTACAGAGGTGAACTGATAGCCTGTTCATAACATACATACAATTATGAATCTTTACTTTAAATTTATATTTTTCAAATGGATCATGAAACAAGTTATAACAACTTATATTAATCACTCTTGATGACTGCTTCCTCATTTACTAACCAGGACTTTCACCTGATTCACAGATAGTGAAGTTCGTAGCTCAACGTTGACAGTGGCAGGATTCGAACTACCGACTTTTTAGGTTTAGTGTGATTATGAGTTTGAGCATAAGTATTTAGTGCTGATTTCCCATACTCATCTTTTCAGCATCTCTGATGCAATTTTCAGGCCAAGGACCAGTATTGATGAACAAGTGTGCATCCACGGGACCCACAATTGTTTGATAAGCCCATTTGGGCAAATTGATTATTAATATGAACATTTCTAACCAAACTAAGACTAACCACTGATGGAATTCTGATGTCTTTTCACAGGTACCTAATTCTGAAGGTCGTGACCTTTTTGCTTTACCAAGCAAGTTGTTGCACAATAGGGAACGTATAAGGCTATGTGGAAGGCATCCAACATCACCTTTTTACCACATTATTGCCACAGACTACAACCTGATGGTACTGGATGAGAGATATACAAAATATCCGGTCAGTCTTTAGTCAGAGATATAATTTACGTTACCATCCAAAAGTTCTTACTTGGGTTCTGAAACCATTTAAAAATGTTCAGTAAACAAATAGTTGATGCCGTTTTTATGGATGCAAGTCAAATGTTCTAAAATTCGTTCGAAAGGTTCTAATATTAAAATTGCCATTTGTTGACCTCCCTACATTTCTCGGAGATAATACAGTATTGCTCCCTTGCTGATTATTGTAGTTGTTACAGTTGTAAGTAGCTAACAGGAGAAGCAGCCAGCATTGATTTGAATCTTAAGAAGACTTGTTTGGCCAACAGAATGCTACTCATTATTGTCATACTGCATTAATATTAAAACACAAAACCAAATGGCATTATGTTGTATCTTCTATAATGAAATCATTTTCACTTTGTATTTGTAGGTATTGAGATGGGATCACATGTCATCTTCTCCTCCACAATATATGAGCTCTATCCAGCATGATCCATCACTTCACAGTGACAATTTCATATATATTGCCAATCAGTTCCCTGGTGATGTTCATGGATTCAGATTTTCATTGTCTGGTTCCCAGCCACCAACTGCTGTATCCCGGCCTCACAGAGCAGCTAAAATTGAGTATGTAAAAATTTCACATTGTGATTACCTGTAAAGGGTCTAAGTAAATGACATTACAGGGAATGTATGTAACTACAGGAAAACCCTACCACCATGAAATTAAGACCATCTCATTATTAGGTATTTTCAAGGACCAATTTCAGCAAAGTTATGGGCATTGACTTAGTAAGAATTAGCATAAAGGGTGTGCAAAATTTGTGTTGCTGTATCTCCAAAAGTATTTTAGTTAGAGTTGTGAGTTTAAAGAAATGTTATCAACATGTGAAGTTGTACAGCTGGTTTTTTTTGCTGGTTACAGTCCTTTTGTATTAGAAAACCTGTTTTTAAGAAATTTCCACAATTTTTGTATATTTTTGTGTCCCCCACACAATTGTAGAGGGAAAGGCCCTTAAATTTACCCTTGTAAGTCTGTCCCACGAAACTTGTGTTGTTCATATCTTCTGAACTGTTAGACCTACAGTCTTCAAACTTTATAGGAATGTGTATCAGCATCCCTCTCTGACAGGGAACATAGAGTTATGGGCCTTGAATTGGTGATAAAGTGGGACACCTGTGGACACATTGACCACCGTACAAATTAAAATAAAAGGACTAATGGTGGATTTCTTTTAAGATTTCGCTTCAAGAAGGTGATAAAAGTTATTCTAACAGAAATTTCTGTACTATAATGTTTTCTCTCTCAAACCACTTGCATAATCATACTCATCATTTTGTATTGGTACATTGTATTTCAGAGATTTATGTCTGTGGCCACAGTTTGTAGCTAATTGTTTGAACAATGACATGTTACGTGAAAGACTAAGTCTGTCATTGGCTGGTATGGCATGTATACCATGGAAGAAAGGTCACGCTGTGTTACAGGTATGTAACTGTGTTGGCTTCATGCTGTTTGTGTGTATGATAGATGCTCACATACATTAATAGAGTTCAAAGTGCAAACCCAGCCGATTGGAGTGTCAAAACTGGTCAATTTTAGTGTCAAAACTGGTCAATTTTAGTGTCAAAACTGGTCAATTTTAGTGTCAAAACTGACCAATTTTAGTGTCAAAACAGGTAAAATTGAGTGTCAAAACCAGTAAAATTGAGTGTCAAAACTTGTAAAATTGAGTGTCAAAACTAAATGAATCAAGTTCTTAGCAATCTGATTTTTCAGATTTTATTTTATGTTCAAGTCAACAATTGTTTATTTTTAGTTTTTGCAGTGATTTTTTTACCGGTATTTATTATTCCCAGTGTATATATATAAATATTTTTCTTGGATTTATTTGAAAAAAATTGTCTTAAATTTCAGTCAATATTGTATTTTTTTTCTTTTAGATAACATTTAGTTTTACCAAATAGTTTCTTACACATTCTTTTTATTTCAGCTAACTTGCCATGGTGACATTTTTCATCAAGTGTTCTTACCAACAGAAGCGCCACACGATATTACATTCGGTGCGGGACTGATGTCTGATAATCTAACACCACTTCCTGTTGCCGTAGAAATGGCAAAATCTTGGATTGATTTATGGGTGACTGAGACTAAGCAGCAGATACATAACCAAGCCACTACTCGAGAAATCAATATGGACCAATGGGGTACGGTATAAGTGGCGAAATATTTTCAAGTTTTGCAAATGTCGCTAAGATATCAACTAGCATATTTTCAAGTTTTGCGAATGTCACTAAGATATCAACTAGCATATTTTCAAGTTTTGCGAATGTCGCTAAGATATCAACTAGAATATTTTTCCTTGTTCACAGAAGTACATGTTGTAGGCTACTTTTACACAGTAACAGTACTCATTTTGGCGATTCGTAACCATTTTCACCCTCACAAAAGTTTAAATTTTGTTAGAATGAATGCAAGGATTATTACATGATATGTGATAAGATTTTAGTTCACATAGACAAGACAGACAACATGCTTGGCTCCAGCAATTAATGTCAGGGGGGTCCAGCTCCTTGTTGGGACCCCTTTTTAATCTATGATTATATATGGACCACCCTATTTTACCAAAATCTCAGGGGGGATCCATGCATGATACAACATAGTAACATAAACTCACAGCACTTTTGAACGGATTTAAAATGAGTGATAAATTATGGATGTAGTTGATAGTCTTAAATCACATTCTAAAAAAAAAAGCTCCCTGTGTACAGGCCTCCTAGTGAAACGTTTAAAACCTGTAATAGCCTTTGATTTTTGTAAAATCCTTTTAAACTATAATTTTTTTCTGAAAAACCTATAAAAACCTGTAATTCACTCCTTGATTGAGAGAAGTTGGGGCCCCTTTGTCCTGTGGAGATGTTTCTAGCTAAGATAGCTTTATATACATGCTTAATTGTAGACTTTAGCGAATAAATATTGTAATTCTGTACCAAATTTGTTATGCAATCAAAGGTGTATGCATGTATAAATTTCAGGGATTTTGTTTCATAGAAAGCCGCACAAGTCGTGTTGTGTCTGTCGCCCAGATTTGGGTCATATGCCAGGTCTTTTAGATGGAGCTCGATCTACAGATTATTGTAGCACTTGTATGATGAACATACCGGAGGGTCCTGATTTTATACAGAGTATTGAAAAGGTAAGCTGTTTGACCTTGACCTTGCTTGTTGAGTCATGAGGTCATTTACACAGAATGTTTTCATACTGTAATGAAATGGTTTTGCATAAATTCACAGTTATTTTGGCAATTAAGTACATGACATTTGTTTCATGTGAACATATTTTAAAAGACTGCGAGAGTCTAACTCTAGCTCTTTCGGCAAACTTCCAATCTGGAGGTTGTGATGATTCCACTGAAGCTATACCCATTTATCATTTGCCTCTACTTTCAGTGCAAATACTAAATAAGTGCTAGATTGCTGGGCCCAGGATAATAACTCTTACTCAGCCCTTTTTACTTACTCTCAAATCACAGATTCTTTTGCAAATCTCAAATCCATTCTAGATTCTCAGATCTACTATCATACCTTGCATTCACTCTCATATCTCAGTATCTCATATCTTAGATTCTCTCTCAAAATCTCTGGTTCATTGTCAATTCGCAGATAAACTCTCAGATCTACTCTCGTATCTCGGATCCATTCTCAAATCTACTCTCGTATCTCAGAACCACTCTCAGATCTACTCTCGTATCTCAGATTCACTCTCAGATCTACTCTAGTATCTCAGATTCACTCTCAGATCTACTCTAGTATCTCAGATTCACTCTCAGATCTACTCTCGTATCTCAGATTCACTCTCAGATCTACTCTCGTATCTCAGATTCACTCTCAGATCTACTCTAGTATCTCAGATTCACTCTCAGATCTACTCTCGTATCTCAGATTCACTCTCAGATCTACTCTAGTATCTCAGATTCACTCTCAGATCTACTCTAGTATCTCAGATTCACTCTCAGATCTACTCTCGTATCTCAGATTCACTCTCAGATCTACTCTAGTATCTCAGATTCACTCTCAGATCTACTTTCGTATCTCAGATCCACTCTCAGATCTACTCTCGTATCTCAGATCCACTCTCAAATCTCAGATTCTCTCTTAGATTTCAGATTCACTTTCAATTCTCAAGTTCTCTTGTCAATTCTCAGAGCCACAATCAAATCTCAAGTAAACACTCAAATCTCAGAGCCACAATCAAATCTCAGGTTAACACTCAAATCTCAAATTCATTGTCAAATCTTAGATCCACTCTCAATTCTCAATGAAGTGTTTTCCTTTTGCACTCTCAAACTACTCTGCTCTCACACTCAGTGATGTAAATTTACTTGCTGAGCAGCTGTTAAGTCCTCGGAGACCTTGTTTAATAGACACCTGAAATAATGGACACTTTTAAAGTATGCTTTTTGAAAATTTTTTGACCCACAAAATAATTCACTACAGTGGTTCGCTATCTTAATGTAAAGTTTACAGCTCTCTTGTGAGCATAACCCAAGTTTTATTTGATATTTCCACATCTTGTATTTTTTGCAGGACAGAATAATGCCATCACATCCAAGTTGTCCTAAAAATTTAGATCCTGTTGACGAACTACCTAAGGTCACAGCGATAACTAAACTCATATGTTGTCATTGGGATGGGGACTTTGAATCAAATAAGGAAGATATAATGAAGGAATGGGTAAGTGTTTATAAACAGTGTTTGTTTCTATAAACTGTGTACTAACAACATTCTGTAAACAACTGTTATTGTTTTTGCTGTAAGTTTCCTTCCTGGCGAATATGAAGATTTCGCTTAAACATCGTTATCAATTTCGAGTTGTATAAAATGTTAAATTTAAAACCGTAGCTGTTAATAATTAACTCTGCTAGGCTGTTACTTTTCTGGCATTTCATTCTTACCTGGGTCCTTATTCACAAACATAATAAGACTGAAACTCAGACTTAGATTTTGAAATGTTAAATGTTCTTTTTGCTCCCATGTTGTAATGTCACTATAGATTTTAATAAAACTTGGCAAGAGTGTAGTGTGGGTAACAACAATTATTCAGGCAAAATTTCATGTGTTTAATGCTGCTTTAATATAACTTGTAAATTTAAAGTCTAAGTCTGAATTTCTGTCTTAAAATGTTTGTGAATAAGGTCCCTGACTCATCAAATTCAAGGAGCAAATTAGTGTTGGAGCAGAGGAGACTGAAATGGGATCATGCTATTGAGCAATGTTGTCAGATTTGGATGTTTTCTTAGTTATGAATGGTGTTTTTGTCTTTATTAAAAATTTACGGAAAATTACTAGTATCTGTGTGGTCTATTTTCAATAGGATGAAGAGGTTGTTTTGAAGAGGAAAAGTTTAAAGGCAAAGAAAGAACTTCCAGAAATGACGGAAGAAAGTGTTATAGAAAGAATAACGGGTAAATCTTCACAACAGACTGTTACTGACATAACACAGACCCAAACATCGTCTGTAAGCTCTGGTGAAGGTGAGAGTGTGGAAGTACAAGGTGCGTCTGCTGAACATCCAGGCACTCTCGAACCTCAGGCTCAAGGTAGTCGGAGGAAGCAGTCATCATTGTCTAGAAATAAGAAACATGTCAATCAAGAGGTGTTTAAAAGTTTAGAATTACTGAACAGTGGTGGAGGTTTTGTAACAGAGATTGCAACTCCGGGAAATTCTGATATTTCAGATGCATTAGAATCAGTTTCAACTTTTGAATCTAGAACATTTGGAAGCGAAAATACTAGAGAGAAGTCACACAAGCTTGCTAAGAAAGCAATAACTGGAGTAGAGAAAGTTCCAGTCAATTCCAAACCTCTAACAAGTAACAACCAAGTCATCGAAGAGTTAACAGAGAATCTACAGCCTGGTCCTTTCAAAATTCCATCAAGCGTGAAGAAATCGAAACGAAAACGTGTTAGTGCAGAGGAAAGTATGGTGGACACAGAATCCGTGAACACTGGTTCAGAGATTTTGTTTAATTCACCTGAGCAAGGTATTCAACTGGAACATAACGACAGCAGTGGGGACGCTAGCTCTGTTATATCTGTGGTCGACTTACCTGGTCTGAAAGTATCCAGACCAATTTCTTCTAAAACTAAAGACAATGCTAAAATTGTGGAACAGCAGGGTCAAAGTCAGGAAGATTCTATGTCAGTAACTGTATCTAAAAAAGCAAAATTAAAATCACCAGGACGCAGTATAAAAAAGAAACTTCATTTTGCTGGTTTTTAATTTTGAGCTACACTGTTAAGCCATTCATTTGTGATATGAGCTACTACATAACTGATAAATCCGAGAGAGTGGGGGAAAGTGACACTAGTTTTCCAGTACCGGTGCTTTGTAAACATGTATATAATCCCTTGTTTTATAATGTATGAGATAAAATGAATGAAATAAGAATGGATTTTTTAATCAATTATGTTTTATTATTTATTTGTCAATGACTTGCATGTTTTGTTAAAATAGTCAAAATGCTGATTTTAGTGGTACTATTATACATCATTTATCTCATGAACAAGCAGGATGACTTATCGTTTTTATATTGGATTTTAACTTACACTACATGAAGGTAAATGTTTATTAGAAAAAAATGAATTTTAGAAAAATCTGTCCGTTAAAAAAAAAGTTGTGATTAATGCCTTTAAATGTGATGTAGTACTTGTTTTGGATGACTTTCAGACATTTCTGCTAGCTAGTGCAACGTCTGAAATGACCAGTCTACAAACCATTTTACTCACAAAAAATATCCTCTTACACAGTAAATTTCAAGTCATTTTTCTTATAATTATAATTCAAGTATTATGAAATGCATGTACCAACTTGTTGAGGGATAACGTCTCATGTGTTTGAATTGCAACTGTGCAAAGTGTTAAATTTAAGACAAAAATACAGTAAAACCTCAATTATAAGACCACCCTTGGAACCCTGGAAAACTGGTCTTATTATTGAAGTGGTCTTAATATTGAGGTTGAATATAGAGCAAATCAGTGAAAATGGAGTTTACAATTGTGTTTTTATTTTTGATGTGGTCTTATTATTGAGGTTGAATATAGAGCAAATCAGTGAAAATGGAGTTTACAATTGTGTTTTTATTTTTGATGTGGTCTTATTATTGAGGTTGTCTTTAAGTGAGGGTTTACTGTACAGCTTTTAGATTTTCAAGCTGAGGTATGCTAAATCATTAATACAATTGTTTTATTTGTGTTTATGAAATATGATTTTTTAGGGAAAATAATGACTGTAACACACCTTATTTGAAAAGACCTCTTTTGAAAGTACTAAAGTTGTTATAAAGTTGTTAGTAAGATGTTTGTGATGGATCATTAAAATATAGTTTTGATATGTTATTGTTTATCACATATTGTGTCCTGATTGAAGAGGAAGGTAAGAATCTTCCACTGGCTTCCAGTATAGATTGAAATATCCATCTCGAGGGTTACTGTTTTAGCAGAAAATTAAACATTTGGACGAGATTGTAACAATGATACCTTGTGTAAGAAATAATGGACGAGATTAAATAAAACTAGTAACAATTAAACCTTTTGTTGCAATTTCATTCAAGATATTATTCACCGTTGTGTGACGTCAACAGCACGAGGCGAGTGAGGTGTAAGGTTGAGTTTTCACGCACTGGTGTGTGTGTAATTTGGTGTGTAATGCATGAAACAAGTAGTGGACCCAGGAATGCCACATTCCAAAGTGCACAAAAGTATGTTGATATTTTGATTTAAATGTTGTAAGAAAGACTGATTCGTGACCAATTGTATTGGATGACATTCTTAAAGTTGGATTGTAAACAAACAATTAAAACCAGTAAATAATTGTGCATTGTTAACTATTATCAATTACTAAATCATGTGTCGAAATACTGGTAAGTTATCAATGTTTCAACCAAAAAAGTGTGCTGCTTTTAATGTTGAAATATACACCAATTAGTGTTGGACATAGGAAGTATAAATAACATCAGATTTATGTAAATGAGCGACGACAAACGGCGTCGGATGTACCGTTTAGCAGGTGCCAATATAATCAGTATATCTTGATAGGTATTTAGTAGTGCTTTTGCTGGGATTATCTGATCATATCGGATAGAGCAGGTTGTCGTTATGAGCAGTTTTAACTGTATTATAGATGAGGAGTATGGCTGACTGATGAACATTGTTACTGCCTCATGTGGACTATGCCTCAACTATCTCTAAACAGGCCACTAGTCTCGATTGGGATTTCCATGAAACCAAGATATAACAAGAAATATCATTAAAAAGATGGTCCACGCAACTTGAAGTATGCACATTTGTTGCTATCTGAAGGTTTAAATTTGTTGGACAACATAAAAAAATGCCTAAATGTTACGGCTGCCGGTCATTCAATTACGCAATACTACAGAAACTCCGAGATCTGTAAGGGGCGATCACTGCCTAGGAGACTGGATACAAATAACTCTGTAGTGTGATTAGTCATAGACACAGTGTATTCTGTTTCAATATAGTTCATCATTACTTATTGCGTAAGTCGTGAACTCACATATTCTTGTTAAAAAAATTGTTACATAGCGATTTATCTGATTAAAACAATAATGTTCGCGACTGGTACATAAAACCAAGAAAGTCTTCTTAATTCCAACACCTGACAATTCCCTGTGGTGATGACTAACAACACTACTTTCTGGATAAATCGTGAAATACACTTTAAACAATGTTAACCAATCTGCGTCAAGGCTACAGACATTTTTCGGTTAAAAGAAATTGCCTTCGTGGTTAACGTAATATTTGATTGGTTTACAAAACAGTGATATGCAAATAGCAAAACAATGTTAGTACGGCTGCGCCGAACAAAACTTATTACCACTGACCAGAAACGATTGGATATACAGTACAACATGAAATTGGTCAGGCAGATCACCATTACATTGTACAAGTCCTTCGTCTTTTGTGATTTCATCCGATCATTTAACAACTGGAATGGAAGTTAGAAGTGTTATAATGTCTCCCTCTTAATGGGGGGGGGGGGGGGGGGGGGGGCATATTATTTTTGGTCGGGTTGTCTGTCTGTCATAAATCATACCCTCCTTAAGTTTTTAACTTTTTGGGTCATGGTTATACTTAAGAGGTCAAAACTAATCCAAAATTAATAAAAAGTAAAGAATACTATCCAGAATTTATAAAAAGAAAATTTGAAACTCCCTATCTACAAAAATATTGGGAATCAAGCTTTAATAAAAATATCAATTGGTGAAATCTTTTGCCTCAATGAAGTCTAGGTCAAGTTTGAAACTTGGTCGTCTGATGTCAAAACCGCGTCACCTGGTCCAATTATAGAAAATCCTTGTTAACACTAAAATCCCAGGTCACATTTTGTACCTGATCACATCAAACTTTGTCAAGATGTTTGTCTCCAAGGAATTCAGGTTGATAATGAAAATGCGTCGTCTTGATTAAAAAACTAGGTCTTAATAAATGGATTAATGTTTTACGCTCTTGGGGTCACATTCTATACCTGATCTACAAAAAAAAAATTGTCGACTAAAAGAAAACACTTAATAACGCTTTTGAGGTCACATTTTGTACCGATTTAAATGGAACTTAAATGGATAATACGTTTTCTGAAATAAATAAGTAAATAATGAACATGGGTTAATAGTCTTTAATTGCCATGATAACATGTTTTACCTGATCTGCACGAAACTTAATCGTAATGTTTGTCTCAATGAAATAAAGGTCATGTTTGAAACTGGGTCAAAAACAAGGTTCCATGTTAGAAAAAACATTTTAACACTCCAGATATCACATTGTTTTCCGTTTCTGTATTAAAGTTTGTTTTAATAACAACTTTGAAACAAGGTCATCTGGGTCAAGAACTATATCACATTTCAAAATGACTGTTTAAAATCATTTTACTCAAAATACAACGAGTAAATGCATTTTGTTTGGTTCGATTTTTAATTAAGTACTCAATCTTCGGGATTAAAGAAAAGATATTCATAAACACGAATATTGGCATTCAGAAGATGATCTGTTAACTGCAATAACTTCATTCGTCAGAGTCTTAACTTCCGGTGAAAATGAAAGTAGAATACGCGCATTACGGTGATCAATTAACAAGTTTTTATCGATATTCGGATATAAAACGTGTGTGGTAGGACAGTGTCTCAACTGGTACTAACGTTTGCTTTATGGTCAATACTAACGATAACATATTTTGCCGATACAGTGGCTGACCTTGGTAATATTAACACAAGAGAAGTTCGTGGTTTGCATCGGCTAAATACCGAAATTCGTGAGAATTTAACACTATATCCAATCTTATTAAAAGGATATCCAAAATACGCTAGACTACATTCCGCTGCGCGCTTAGAAAGCGAAGCTGAAGTTGGTATGGTTTTAAAGTCATAGTATTTCATTCATCTTACTGGATATAACTGTCTACACATCAGTGCCGTAACTAGAGATAAAATTATACCGAGGCACTTTAGGGGGGTCCGGGGGCATGCCCCCCCGGAAAATTTTTTTTCCTAGAACGTCTGTGGTGCGTTCTGAGACCATTTTTTGAAGTTTTTGAACCCACTAAAATATGTTATTTTGGTATCTCAAAACTCATATTTAACTGAAAAAGATGTACAAAAAGTAAAAATGGTAAGTTTTGTCGATATAATTGTAAGGATAATGTACATGTATCATGCACTACTTCACAGGCTCAGTGCATAATAAATGTGCACCCAAGAATTTGACATCTACCGCAACCACCGCTACAGGTATGACTACGAGCTATATCACAAAGTTGTACAAAAGAACAGAAGGCAAAGACTTGTAACTTGATCTCGTAATATTATATGTATTAGGTAAATATGACAAATTACAGAACAAAATTTATGAGCAAAACACCAGACAATGCAACTTATGATAATTTAATTCTCCTTTTTCCCGAGTCCCAAGTTTTTATAATTTCATCTGTATTTACTGATACATTCTTATGGATGTAGGCAAGTGCCAGACCGTTCAACCTACTGTCACCCATTGACGACCTTGACCATGACTTAAGACGTCTCAGTGCACTGAAACTCCTCTCACAAGAGCACGATCCAACAGGCAAACTAAGTATAAGCTCAAAAATAGTGTGTATATTAGGATAAAAATTTTTGTCACACATTTCAAGTCCTTCTATCAATTGTACTCTCTTTTGTATGCCTTTGTTTACATTTACCCACCGCAGAACCTCTGTTTCAAATAAAGATTCATTAGGCAAGTCTTCAAGAAAAGTATCTTTAATACCTTCAATATGTTCTTTCAGATTTTTGTGATTTCCTGGCAACAGTAGTGTGCCATTAAGTACATCACCTAATTGTTTAGGAAATCGAGTTTCCATGTGACTTATTGTATGATCCAAAAATGGAAGCCAATGATTAATCCTAAAATGGTCGAACACAGTTGCATTGGAATGATCACCGGCATTAGCTCGGTGTTTTTGCCTTCCGACAGTTCTAGGTTTTTCAACATTCACTTCAACAGCTTTAGCAATGTTACAAGCTCTATCAAATATTTTTCCAAATGCATCTTGTTGGGCTCGTGTTAATTGTAATGTTTCAAGAATGTTTGTTGCCTCATTATGAGCCTTTAACAGATCACATTTCTTGTCTTGCAGGTTAAGAGACAATGGCCTTATGAATGATAGTATATGCTGTGTGATACAACCAACAACAATGAATTCAAAACTTTCAAGAGATTTTAAGAAACTAGAGGCGTCCGCAGTAGATTGTCCTGTAGATTCATGCATAACATCAGTCAATGCATCATATATGTTTGAATAATGTACAAGCAAAGTACACAGGGAGTCTATTCGAGAGAGCCACCTAGTATCAGAAAGAGTAGGCAGAGTTTGTCTATTTAAAGCCTTTGAAAACAAAAAATATTCATATTGTTCATCCTCCTCATACTGACTGTCACACTCTGGTATATCGGCCAATAGATCAGAGATATCATCCTTTCGCGCCATGTGTCTCTTTAAAATGGTTTTCCTTTTTGCAGAATTGTGAAAGAAAAATGTAAGTTCTTTAAAAGTATTCATAAAATTTCTTACTTGTGGCACATTATAACAAGATGACACGACTACTAAATTCAAACAGTGACTATTGCAATGCGTGAAATATTTTGCCTTTGGGTATTGTTCTGTTATTCTAGCCTGTACACCACTTACTGCCCCACTCATTGTTGATGCACCATCAAAACCCTTTCCTCGCCATTTCTGAAGATCAACATTCCACAATTTTAAATTTTCAATTAATTTTTCTGTTATGGTTTTGGCGTTTGTTCTTTCAAGCTCTACAAACCCAATAAAATCTTCCCTGACTTCCATGTCTACAACATATCTGATACAAACACTCATTTGTTCCGTCTTGCTTACATCAGTTGTTTCATCGGCCATGACACTAAAAAACGATGACTTACAAACATCCCGAATAATACTGTTTCGAACATAATCTCCTATACACTCTATCACTTCATTTTGGACTTTTGGGGATGTATATTTGGCATTTTTAGGACCATTTTTTAGATGATTGAATAATTTTAAATCATATGCACTTATCCATTCCAGGAAAAAATTGAAGTTACTATCTTCAAACTTTCCTTCTGCAGACCATCGCCCTCTTAGAGGTATTCCTCTAGAAGAAAGTTTGGCTACAACGTCAATAATGGATTTCATAATGTGTTTGTTTTCGGAAATAGTCTCTTCATATGCCATACTCAATGCAGACTTAATGCATTTTACTTCACCCTTGAAAATTTTTAAGAAATTAGCACTTTCTATTGTAGCATTAATATGGGATTGTGATTTATTATGACCTGGAATCACACCTCTTTTGTCACCAATAGCATTTTTCCAGTCTTTAAATGGTTTTGAAATAAATTCTGCATGTTTTGCATCTGTTTTTGTAAATAAAAAGCAATGCGCACAATAAACACCATTGTCACTCACGGAAAATCGCAACCAGTTAAACATTGACTCCCAGTTTGCATTGTAGTTTCTTCCCCTTTCTTTAGATTTTGAAACAGGGCTTATATTATAAGTCAGAATATTGAACTTTTCTGCATTGGTTAGATTTTTTCGTCGGGCAACCAACGTTCCAACATCTGGGCATATACCTGTGAAAAACGAAATGTATAATATGAATTATTTTTAAGCACATTGTAACTACTAAACTGTGTGATACTACCAGTTTCAACATGTGCAGAGTTGTATCATGACGATTACAGTTTTGAACTTTAAACAGAGATTCGGGTCATGATTGGCAACAGTCATTTCGTAGCCTGGTAAAAAATATAGCCCATTTAAACATGATTTGACAAACGATGGAGTAATAATGGTAATACTATGAAGTTCATAGTCCTTTTTCACAATGAAAATTATAGCACTAACTGAAAAGAAGTTAATACATGTATAAAAACCTTACTGTCGTGTATTTCGTTGTAAATGACATAAAGATGTTTGCACATGTGGGAGCCGATGCACATATTTTTTTCCATTTAAAGCCGATACAGCCCACACGTGCAAACATCTTAATGACATTTACTAAGCCACATCACCCACGACTACAGTCTTTCATAAAAACAAGTCATTAGGAAAGTGCCAGGACAGGAGGACACATAATGTAGACATACTACACTCGTAACAGTACCGGAGTTAACTCCATATTTGGGACCGTCAATCACTTATATGCACCTATTCTATGATCCATGGTCCGCGCATCACTCACATATCTGTGAAGGGTATACAGCACACAAAAATACACGAAAGTTCGAGTTCTCGGTTATCAACGGGAATAGACAAAAACCTTACCTGGTGTAAAGCTAACATTCTCAGTAGAGTTGATCATGTTGACTGGGTTAGTATCTGAATAGACTTCAGATTCTTGGCATAGGGATGCGATAGTATCAGATGCGCAGGAATTACTAGTATCGGCTGCATCTTGGCCTGAAACGCTAGTGTTAGATGCTAATGTTTGTTTCTTGGCCCAAAACGAGTCAATTTTGCACTGTCGTTTCTGTTTCTTTATAGGTGGCTCTACAAACTCTATTTCAGATTCATTTTTAAACAACGGAACAATATGATTTGGTACAAACATATGGTCGGTCTGACTTAGATTGCCGTCTCGAGTCCAAAATATTGTTACTTTACCGTTTGGTGTAACATTTTCAGGACAATTAAACGTCGGTGTTCCTGCTGGTAGAATACTTGAGTTGAAAATATCTCTGTAGGTCCATGGTATATCAGGGTAAACCGATTGTATTTCCCACCCTATAACTGTAGACAGGGCCATAACATGTAAAATCGATGACCATCTCTTGTCTTCAACAGTTTTCAGACCTTCAGTTTGTATACACTTGACGATATTGTCATTTGTCAATGCTGAGTCTGATTCATTTGAAATTACAATTTGATACAACACCCCAATGTCATCTGGGCCGAGATTCATCTGCTTAATGATTCGCATTATAAGAGCGTGATCCGTCCCATACCGTTCTGGATAGGTTTGTAGCTCGTTGGCAACAGCATGTCGAAGACCACGAGCAAGCTGCTCATTACCTGAAATGAATTGAGATAGAGAAGGATATGATATTTAAGGATATTATATTTTTTTATTTAGTGTAGTTGTTTATTCTGGACATTCGACTATTAAACATTGTCCATGGTAAAGTAAAACGGACTTATTCCATAAGTATGAGCTTTGCTAAAGTGTTGCGCCAATGAAAAAGAGGTTTTGTGTTATATTGATAATATTGATAGAGGGACACACGTACAAAGCACGCACGCGCGCGCAGACGCACGCACACACACACACTTGACTTACCAGACAGAGCCAGAGAACAGGAGTTATATAAACAATTTCCGTCACCGGTAGACTTTGCAGCACTATAACCAGAGATAATCCACTTTTCCGGTAGAAGAGCCATTGCCAGGTCATCCTGAAATACAAAACATTTTTACTGCGCTAGAAAATTAATGTAAACATGTATGTATCTATAGTTATAACACCTGGGCCCGGGGATATAAAACTTTTTTCGTGCTCAACTCAGTTTGAGATCGAAAATTGACTTGCGCTTTAACTCTGTACCTCAATACAAATACATTAAAACATGTTTAAGTGAGGTCTAAAAATGCAAAAGAGAATTTTCAGTAAAATCGGTAAACTAGAGTTGTCTTGAACACATTTTAAAACTTTGCAGCATGAACTCGAGTTGAGCACGAATTTTTTTTTATAACCTCAGGCCCCACTCATGTTTTATCTGTTAACCGGCCTGGTGTTCACAACGCGTTTTCAGTCTCAATTGAGTTTGAAATTTGGAATAAGTTTTACACAAAACCTCACGGTAAAACGTCGTAAAAGAATTATAACCAGTATTGAATTATAACCTTTTAACCAAGAGATCTCTTGACTAACGGGCATTTAATAATAATCAATGGACGGGACGAAGGCTCATCTTTTAACTATACCGTATGTGATCTGGATAGAAAAATATCAATTGAAAATGAAAATACAAGAAAAAAAATGTTCACTTCCGAGAATCGAACCCGGATCTCCTGCGTGACAGTCGTCCATGCTAACCATTACGCCACTTAACCATACGCTACAATTTACACAGAAAAATCGGTGTCTTACTTAAAGCAAATAAAAAAAGCGCAATCAAAATATTGATTCAGTTTATTTTTCACTTTTTGAAATTTTTCAATGTTTATTCGTTCTATTTTACCTGACCATACATCTCTACAGCACATTGTTTCCTGGTGGAATAATTTTACTTTAAACATTTAGATGACGAAAAAGTTCTGTGGCGGTATTTTTAAAAAAACAATAACAGACTATTCTTACCACTTCATAAGGACCTGGGTTAATCTCCACTCCTGCTGCAAACAACAGTAAACCAATGAAGGTCACAGCTCCCAATACTCTTAAAGTATCGAGGTCAAGCAGGCCTCTTGTACGAGGGTGGAAGCGACCGATTCTAGCGCGGTAGGTGTCTGTGTCAACCATTTTGATTGTTTATCAAAACGCGTTTATCCCGCGACAAAAACTTGAAAACGCGTTTATCCCGAGACAGTTTTAGTATAATGTATGAAGTAACTGAAGTTGCTCTTGGAAACGCAGTGGAAATCTTAAAATGGGACTCAAAAGATAAATAAAAATACTTTAGGAACATTTTATCACTTTTATTTTTTTATTTAACATTATATATTTATCACATGCTACTCAAATTTTAACCGAGGCACGCGCCTCGGTGTGCCTCAGTGTAGTTACGCCACTGCACATTGTGGATGTATTTATAGATTACACTTTTCATTTTGAGGCAGTGATCTTGATGTACTCACGGTAGTATATATGCATATTTCAAATTCATGAAAATACACCTTTAAGAATTCTGTGTCGGTTGTGTGATTCACAAATCCAGAGATAAAGTCGGAGGTAGCTTTATATCGCGTATATAGGCTAAATTATTTGGATAAACTGTGCATAGAAGTAAGTTAAACATATGTTTATGTTGTATTTGAAGCTCAATATCAGTCACACTTCAATCGATTAAACTAATATGAGTATTATCAAGCGGTATTTGTTTAAGACATCAGCTTTAAGTTTGTTAGAACAGTGTGACAAAATGTACTTGGTACTCTTGACTACTCGAAGAAAATCTGTATACATTATTATCGTGTTTGTAGAGAACGACAAAGATTAATGACAGTTTAATGCTATCAAATTACAGGTTCAAACGCATGCTATCCAGTTTTACAAACTCTTGTATGTAGAAAAATGTTTATTGTAGATAAAGAGAAGTAGACACGTATAAAAACTACACATGCATTGTATAAGCATCTTGATGCATTAATAATACATGTATCTACCTAAGATGTTTTACGTTTTCAAAAATATATTCACTCATTGTATGACAACTTGCTTTATTATAAGGGCTACTCTATAGGTGTTTGGACCGTTTGCAAAGTCAATTAACACTCTGTGTTGAGAGTTGTATGCCATTTATTCAACGGTATTTCACTTATGGACAGCGGTTAGTTCATGGATCACCAGCAACTGCTAACTTACCTTAGAAGGATAACAATTGACTGGATGAATTATATTCAGTAAGACCTCACTTAAAGACCACCTCTATAATAGTACTACAATGTACCTCAAAATTAAGACCGGATTTTCACTGTTTTGCTTTTATTCAACCTCAATATTTGGACCACCTCAATAAGAAGACCAGTTGTTAATGGTCCCAAGGGGGGGGGGGGGGGGGTTATTATTGAGGTTTTACTGTATATGTCAAATTGTCATAAAAATCGCACGCATCACTGCATGTAGAACTTAAGAAATCTAGGCCCGGTTGGCTGTCGAATGTTATCCCCATGTACATATGGCTTGCATGTAGATATGTAAGATATGGATTACTAAATTCACAGGATAATCATATCTTTATTGACATACTCTACTAGTCTATCTTTAAAGTTGGTCTAACGTTTGTTTATAAACTTATCAGTACTGTCGTACGTACCGATAATCAACCGATGTTTTCTACTGATGGAGTCATAAAACTACAAACTTGAATACAGAAAATGGTGTACAACACAAGAGTTTGTAACGCGTTCTCTTCATCTTTCTCTTCTATATAGTATTACATGTACATGTTTATATATGTACATATAAACTATAAAAGGGATAAAGGGACAGAACTCTAAAAAGGTTAAAGGGAGAGAACTCGTGGTGTACATTACATTGATAGTATTAAGCCTGTCAATCAACCTGTGTAGTAATTAGACATTCAGATCCACAAACAAATTAAGACTGAATCTCTGACTTAGACTGTAAAATTTGCAAAAAATGATTTTCACCAGACTTTTGATTTCTTGACATATAAACAAATGCAATTTTGTCTGAATAATTGTTGTTACCCATTGTACACTGCTATTTTTTATTAATATATAATATATAGTTATAAAAACGTAGGAACAAAAAGAAACTTTACGATATGAAGCCTAAGTCTAATTGCATACTTTGTAATGTTTATGAATAAGGTACCTGGTACCATAGGTGTGAACAACAAAGGTGGTGACTAATTAATGATGCCTAGCAGGTAATGAAAAACTGACAGTTTGTAATGTCCCTTCACTACAATATTTGTCAGCGGCATCATCTTTTTTTTCTTCTCGTCTAAACAGAACTTTATTTCTCTACGATATAATGAGAAGTCCGGTTTTGTGTCTTCAAAGTTAAACAGGACCAAAATGTTTGTTCACAATCTTTCTGAACAAAAACAGAATATGTTTTGCAGATATACTACATTTTTCATAACCGTTTGCACAATTTTGATATCTCAATCCGTTGTTGAGATATTAACGATTTCCCGCAGTTCCCATGTATTTTTCACATTACTCACGTTATCTATGCGTGGCGCTATGAAAGTTGGGTATGATTATATTTATAGATAGATAGATAGTTTATTTCAAGATTGTAGGCCTTTGGCCCATGAATCACATGTATAATACAGAGAATATAGTATAAAGTCACATGTATGCACAGTACATATAGTATTCAGCATAAAATTGTACAATAGTAATTATAATTATTGATCTATTCCGGTGAATGACAGTTACAGACTAGAATAACATTTATAAATCTAGTAAGATAACATGTCGTAATAACATTGAATATATCTGATTTGTATCAATAATAGTACTACAACGTTTTGAAAAGGTTTAGTAATCTACAGTACAGAACATGAGTGGAGAAAGGTTAGTTAAGATACATACGTTATCTCGTCTTTCAAAGCTCTTAAATACATAAATCGATAAATGCTTAGCAATAGATTGGTTCGTATATATCTCAAAATAAAGTCATGTGTCTATACATGTAGTACTGTCTTAACATAATTAGCAGTAACTTAGGATGATACGATAATAACAACCCGATGTCATTTAATTCACAATTTATAATTCACCTGTAAAATAAATGCTGCCACGTCGCAAGTCCCTGATATTTATGACCGTTGCTACTACGGACAAGAAATATCTTTATTTTTCCGCTAGATGTGAACACACATAATGTTTTATAATGCATCAAAATTTAAGTCGATCTCGTTCATAACCGACATAATTCTATTAGACGAAATAGAATTTAACATCACTGGTAGCAATGATCATACATAATGTTGCATTATTATACGAGTACTACTAATACACCGACGTTTAACCTTTACAGTGGTAAAATTGAATACCATGCGTCGTACAAGATTGTGTTTAGCTAAGCATTTATGGTTATAAACTGACAACTTTTCCATGTAAATGTAAGAGTGGTGACAAATCACTGTAGATGTATGATGTTAATTTTGAAAAAGTTAGCTGCAGACTAGTATCTAGAAATGCGTTTTTTACCGGCTTTCAAGCTGAAAGAATCGGAGCGTATTGGGCATGTATATGTTTATGTATTCTCAAACAAGTCATCAACGATACAATAAATAATATTCAATAATTATCTGTGTTTACAATATCACGGACATGTAAACCATTGCATGTCCGTGAATATATCTTCTAACTAAGCTCCAATTTAAATGAATACATTTTGAGTCAGTTCCTGTGCCTTCCGGTTTACGATGCCTCACGGTGATTCTATGCACCCTATTTGTTCACAATGCGTGCCAGAGTAGATCAGATGGAAGGGAGCGCATCGGATTCCACTCAAGATTTAGAACATTTTTTTTTAATTTTAACAAAATGAACTAAACTTATACAGAAACTATGTCACCAGTTAATCTATGTCAAACTCGATAGCTAGCCAGTTTAGATGATTATCCTGAAATTTATGGACCTTGTAAACATATGGTGATAAGTGACGTTAACCAGTCATGAGGCATGATTTGCATATCAGTGTTGTGTAAACCAATCAAATCTTACGTTAACCACTAAAACAACTTCTCTTCAGCCGAACAACGTGTGTAACCTTGATGCGGATTGGTCAACCAAAGGGTACGTTACCTTACCGAAATCCACTGAATTTCGGTGAATTTACCGAAATCCATTTGGATCTGGAGAGACCAGCAGTCGTACCATCTCGGCATTTTTTTATGTTGCACAACAAATTTTAACCTTCCAACTGCACCGACTATCTTCTCAAGATATTTCTTGTTAAGTTTTGCATCTGTTTCCAAGCATAAACTCCGTGATTTCAATTTAAATTTGTGAATTATCCTCATTGGATAGAGACGTTCCCCGAGAAACACATGACATTAATCTATACGTACGACATTAAAACAGGGCTATATATATATATAAACTTCATAAAACAATTTCAAAATTCTAATATCGAAAATGTAAGTATAATTTATATTTGCGCCTCTCTGCCTCTGCAGTTTTATTTATGTCATGAACCAAAAGGACAACCCACACAGTGTGAGTTGGAAAGGCCTGGTATGGAATGATGCCTGACATTTTATTTTTAAAGCAAAAATAACTAAATCAAAATGAATAACAATGACTAGATTGATTGCTATGGTAAGGTATTTCACGTCTGGAGTTTATCTACAGATTAGTGTGATCTATTGTACAATGTACTTAGAAACAGTACTGCACTATAACTGACGTCATAACATACCTAATAATAATATATGATTTATTTTAGTATGGAACGCAAAACCTTTGAAGATGTACCTGGTGGTGATACAATTATCTATGATATAGCGGACCCGTCGAACGGTTACAGACAGTGTACATTCGGTAACACCCCGGAGGCACATCAAGATATATTCAATAGCTTACCGAACTTTCCCTGTCGAGATGATGACACCATTCTTGCTTCCTACCCTAAGACAGGTATTTGAACTTTCCCTGTTTCTCCAGAAAATAGCGTTTCTTGGTAATGGATATGATGGATAAATAAATATACACACAAGGGCGTAGCCAGAGCTGGTAGAATGTGTGCGCAAACAATCTAGGAGTGGTCTAAGGGCATAATATCCCGGGAAAATAACCCGTTTTCCAGAACGTTCGTGGTGCAATCTGATAACATTTTCACGATCAATACAGTAAATTTTGTAGCCCTATATATTCAGAAAATTTATATCCCAAACTACATAAAAATGCTCAACTGTTGATTATAGCACATTTTTCTATTTTTGATAATCATCTGTACGCAACGGCGTATATTTGCATACACATGTATGTAGTTTTGAAGGCCGTGTCTACCAGATTCAACAACTAATATTGATACAATAGTAAACGAGGGTATACCAAGTAAAAGACCGCAGTCATTCCAGAAGAACTTGCAAATATAATTAAATAAATACTGATTAATTAGATTTGTACCAGCATATGTAGACAATTACATTTAGGCAAAGGGGGCACAAGAAACATATATACAATGGATGAAAATAGGAGTAAACTTGGAACGCGCGGTCAGCGGCCAAAGAACCCACTGGGGTTTCAACATGGGTCAATAATGTGTCCCATTTCACACAAAAACATTTTATCGCAATACAAACTCAATTTCAGTCACAAACTAAGGTGAATAAACGATAAAGAAATAAAAAACAAAAGCTTATCTTAGTACCTCCTTCATTCGCATAGATATATGCTCCTTACTGGCATGGTATAGGTTAGATACTTTATAAAACCTATAGTTTCCAAGTCTTTATTATGTTTTTTGCGCATTGTTAAGGTACACTGTTTGATATTGAACCCCATCTCCTCATGGTGCTATTGCCATTGACCATTCTAAGGTGGTACTCCTATTATCACAATTCATTTATGTTTGTGCCTAGTGTCCTTTTTGCGCTTGTTTTTGTTTACAACATGTTTGTACATTTTTCATGTCTCCTTGTGCTTTCTGGATTGCCGAACACTTTGTATGTTGGCATTACCTGCTCGACTTCTTTGTTCATGGATTCTAATTATGTATGCCTGCCCAGTTAGCTCAGTTGGAGGAGGGTTCAAAATCGTGACAATTTGACTGAAGATAATGCATTCAAAGTTATTGGTCTTCCACCTCTGATATCTATGGTGGCATATATCTGCCACCAGTTACCTAATTAATTAACTAGATAATTATGTGGTTATCACGTTAAAGAAACTAGATAACTACTTAATTAACTAGATACGTATGTAGTTAACTAGATAAGTATCGTGATAAATGTTCATACCAGATGAATATCTTAACACGAAAAATTGTTTGATAGTGCCAACAACTGCCAACTAGTTAATTAGATATCTGATTTATGTGGAGAAGTTGTTAGGTGCTTGCGGATGAACAGGTTACTGCTGGTTGGTAACCCAGAACCAATGGTTAGGTCGACTGACTGCTGTGCGTAACTGAAATAATGTTGAGAAACGGCATGAAGCCCAAACAAACAAAAATATGATTATCTCAGGCACTAACTGGTTATGGGAGATGGTTGTACTTGCCATGGCGAATTCGTCTGAGGTCACAGGTCGATCTAAAGGGGAGGGAATGATGGAAGTATTTCCTGCTGAACGATTCGAAGAGCTGCAGTCCCCGAGACTGATGAACAACCATTTGCTACCGAGATATCAACCGAAGGTGAGTAACGTATACAGTTATCTGTCTTGTGTTCAGTAGAAGCTACTAGTCGCTCACGTTACGAAACTGTGCAGACGTTTTGCAACTGAAGATTCTGTCATTACTACTGACCATTTTTCTTATTTTCGGTTTGAAAATCTAGCATTTCTAGAACAAGTCGGATTGTAGATCTCTTGGAAAAAATGTTTACTATTTTTTTCAATAATTTTTTATTCTTTTTCGCATTTCTGTCTTATGTCTTAGTTTTTTCCATATTCCATCTTACCTATTTACACATAGCTCTACTTGGATATTATAAAACTGTTTTGTTACAAAACGGAAAGTTGTATGCAACGAGTTGCTAGCTTGGCTACAGAGACGAGTGGTACCGTCCCACAGCACTTTGTGCTTTGATTTAAGAAGTTGTGGCCCTTTTCGACTTAAACGTGGTTTCCGATCAATAAGTCTTGAAAGGATGAATGGATTCAGTTCGATTTGCTTATTAATTAGATAGCCTTCTATAAACAAAATATTTGAATTCTACTGAAAAATCCATTTCTAGTTTTTTTTATGAATAGAGCCTAGTGAAGTATAAGCAATCCTCTCCTGTCTAATACACAAGGTTGTTAAGTAGCGGACGCATTTGTTTATTTTCAGAGCATATTGGAGAAACGACTGAAAGTTATCCTACTGCTCAGAAATCCTAAAGATGTCGTAGTGTCATTCTATAATCATACAAAAGGTATAGGCCTATATCAATATGATGGCAAGTTTGAAAACTATCTGCAGATGTTTGTTAGAGGGGAAGGTACAGAGTCTTTATTTTGTGTCAAATATTAACCCAAACAACTTCTTTTTGTAATATTATGCTCATATTCTGTTCATTTGTGTACCTAAACAAACATGAAAAATATATTTCCTATAGTTAAAACATCAATTAACATGCATTAACAAAGTATGAACTCATAATGTATTGATCCGTATTTGTAAACATCTTTTTACAATCAGGCTATTTTATAAGTTTTGTCTGTTAGTAATATGGTGAAAAAGATATTTTCAATCGGTTATACATTGCAATGGTTCT
Organism: Mactromeris polynyma; assembly: GCA_032209605.1. NCBI lineage: Eukaryota > Metazoa > Mollusca > Bivalvia > Venerida > Mactridae > Mactromeris > Mactromeris polynyma. The sequence goes on from JASFXZ010000001.1 coordinate 54,140,172, forward strand.
TATTAGAGATGTTTTAGCCAATGTAACAACAATACTGGATGAAGCAAATTCTAACATTTTATGTTCAGATGAGTCAGATACCAGCAGAACTTACTTTCATGAACAAATAAGGAACTTGTGTATTTGATTATTTCCATGTACAGTAAAGCTTCAATAATAAGACCACCCTTGGGAATATTGAAATCTGGTCTTAATATTGATGTTGAATACAGAGCAAAAAAAAATTGGACTTGAAAATTGTGTTCTTAATCTTGAGGTAGTCTTATTATTGAGTTGGTCTTTAAGTGAGATTTTGCTATATTTCTATCAAATATTTGATATATAAATGTTCCAGTTGATTATGGATCGTATCCTGCCTACCTTAGAGAATGGCAACAATTCATCAAAGAGAACAAAGACTTCCCTATAATGACAGTTTACTATGAAGACTTAAAACAGGTACAGTGTACGACAGTGAAAGAGGAGAGTTTTAGTTTATGTTTGCCATTTGGTCTCAGTTAGACAATCTTACCTTATGATTCCACACACTGTCTGTTATATTGGAGTGACTTGATTTGTTTCTTTGTTTTAATCGGGTTTTACGCCGTTGTTAACAAGTTCTCAGACATAATACGGCGGTCAGTTGACCTAACTAGTTTTCTTAGAATTAAGTATCAACCAGTACTAACTTTCTCTTCCGCAAGTAACGGACAACTTCTACACATTGGCAGGGCATGACCGTAGCCAATGTCACTGTAGAACCTAATATGCCCAACCCGTTCATCGAACCCGGGTTTGCCGGGTGACAGTCTAGCACTCTATCCACTGAACTAGCCGTGCGGGCTAGAGTAAGATGAAGAAAGGTGAGTAACAAACTTCAGCACTGAGAAGCCCACACCCACACAACAGAACGTCCTCATACAGATCCAGAGAGTAGGACATGAAATTAGAGGCTTTGACTACATAACATAATAATTTGAAACTGTAAAGTGGGAATTTTAAATAATTCGTGTTCATGTCGAAGAATTTGTCTTATCATTCTGAATTATAAATGATTTATATCTACATACTGTATCGCCCTCGCTACGAGTAATATGTGCCGGTGTGCGTCAGTGCAAGAAATAAATGGTAGAAATGTATAGGAGAACAAAAGTAATTCATATGTATTTGTGAGAAGTGAAAAATAAGTTGAAAGTGAGTGTTAACAGATGACCAATCAACAAACTGTATGTAAAGTAAACCTATAAAAACCACGTTCCTTGGTTCAGATCACTCTCTGACGATTCTCAAACTGGTGGGTTAGCTCTTTTGACCACTATATATCATATCTGGGACAAATAATATACATGTATATACATATATTGGTCCCAGATCATATAGCTGTATGTTATATTATTTTGTCGAGGCAAACTAGTGGTACAAGCTCTGATCCGATCCCAGTTTCTTCGGGTGTCCCACGGGGGTCTGTACTTGGACCCCTGCTCTTTCTCGCATACATAAATGATCTCCCACAAAACATTGAGTCAAAAGTCCGCCTATTTGCAGATGACACTGCAATATACATGGCCCTCACCACGGTTAAACAGTCCCAAACCCTTCAAAATGATCTGAAAAGACTTGAACAGTGGGAGATCGACTGGGATATGGAGTTCAATCCTTCCAAATGCCAAGTCATCCACATCACCAGGAGAAAACATACTATTCCCTCACAATACTTCCTCCATAATACCCTCCTTGAATCTGTCACCTCAGCAAGAAACCTTGGAGTAGATATCTCCAGTGATCTTTCATGGGACACCCACATAAATAGGTCAACTACAAAAGCAAATCAAACTCTAGGCTTTCTTCGTAGAAACTTAAAAACAAAATCAACCCCACTGAAATCCATGGCTTACCAGACCCTAGTACGACCCCAGCTGGAATATGGTTCAGAAATCTGGTCTCCCTTTTCCCAGTCCCTTATATATCAGCTAGAGTCAGTCCAAAGAAGGGCAGCCCGCTGGGCGATGTCTGACTTTGGACGCACATCTAGTGTTACGGAAATGCTAGATAGTCTGAAGTGGCGCAGGTTAGACTTCAGACGCATTGACTCTAGACTGTCCCTTATGTACAAAATAAGAAATGATTTGGTTGCAGTCCCCATCCAAGGTTATCTCACCCCTCTAACTAGAGTATCCCGCCACTACCACAGCCTGTCGTACAGACTAATTCCTATTCCTAACCAAAGACTATTACAAATACACATTCTTTCCCCGGAATGTTCATCAGTGGAACAGTCTACCCCCTTATATCCCATGTCTCCCCACCCTGGTACAGTTTAATGTTGCAATTAGCAACATTGAACATACCATCTTACCATGACTGCATTCCCACCTGTTTTTAAACTGTTAATATCATTAACATTTATTTTTATCACTCGTACTTTATTTTGATGACTATACTTTTACTTCTTTTAACTTTCCTCAGCGGCTTGACGCGCACAACTTGTCTAAGTCCTCGAAAGAGGTTTGACAATAACGATAGATAGATAGATAGTTCTTTTGTACCAGTAAATTTACAGTTATTCTTCAAAAAAAATGCGTGTATATTATGCGAAAAAAAATCAGTACTGCAGCTCCCACTTAAAGGTGATCTGGTTGATTGGAAAGAGTCTAATAGCGTGTGTCTACGCTCGACGCATCGTGTTATTTAACCCTATATGTTCGAACCGAGAATCATGATATACACGTAGCCAATATCCAATATACAGAATTTCGTTAAGAAATGTTAATCAATAAAACAGTTATTCTTCATTAAAAAGTGCTCTTTTATAAGTTTTGTTAAGTGTTTTTGTCTTGCATTTTATTGCTATAATTCAATATACAGGATGATGTGACAGAAATGAAAAAAATCTGCAAATTTCTGGAAATAGACGTGGACGAAAATCGCCTTATGGAAATTTGTGCTGGATGCCAAATTGATAAAATGAAGGAAACGAAAATAGCAAAAATGCCCGAAGAGTTACGGGAAATGTTTAAAAAAACGATGAAAGGTGGTTTTACAATTTTTAGGAAAGGTAATTGTTTATTATTACACCTGCATTCTTATACTGAATATGGCAGTTTGTATATCAGACGTACATATCAAAGGCATTCAGGTACGCCCCTGATGCAAACTCTATATTTTATTATTGTTTCACCAGTTGAAACCTTTGCTCTTGGAAACATGAATGAAATAGCCATTGCATTAAGACGCCAATATGAATAAATAATTACAAGCCGTTGCTTTAAACATACACCTGCTTTAAGTGGTCACATTTGCTGTATGTCTCGACTACACGCTGAAGACATGCTAGACTGTATAATCACTTTATGTACGGTATCTGTTATGATGATTTGCGTTTTATTTGCAAATACAGTGAAAGCTGAATAATAAGACCACCCTTGGGACCCGTGAACACTGCTATTGTTATTGAGGTGGTGTTAATACTGAAGTTGAATAAAAAGCAAAACGTTGAAAAGGGACTTGTGTTCTTAATTTCGAGGTGGTCTTATTATTGAGGTGGTCTTTAATTAAGGTTTTAATGTAATATGGCAATAGATGGAAGCAAACTCATTGTTGGAGAATGGGCGAAATTTAAAATCGGTGGGCAATATGGTGGACTGTATTGTGTCTGCCGCTCTAGAATATGTTGGCAATATGGTGGAGGTTATTGTGTCTGCCGCTCTAGAATATGTGTGCAATATGGTGGAGGTTATTGTGTCTGCCGCTCTAGAATATGTGTGCAATATGGTGGAGGTTCTTGTGTCTGCCGCTCTAGAATATGTGGGCAATATGGTGGAGGTTATTGTGTCTGCCGCTCTAGAATATGTGGGCAATATGGTGGAGGTTATTGTGTCTGCCGCTCTAGAATATGTGTGCAATATGGTGGAGGTTCTTGTGTCTGCCGCTCCACTCGATGGTTGTGGATTTGAATTCCACATTGGAAACAACCACACATCCTCAATAACAAATATTTTTAGCTAAGCGCATGTATTATGCAATTAATTCATACATGTTTTTGCTAATCAAGATGATAAACATATGGCATATGTAATCAGAGTCCATCGTACAGAGGACGTACTACCAAAGGGAGCTAATGGAGAGTTTCGACATTTTATCATAATTTTATAGTGATCTTTTGGTTATCTCCCTTTATATAAGTCTAAACAATATTACTGCAACAAAATTCCATATTTTAAAGAGACGAACACTTACAAATAGATGGAAATTGGTCAAACACTTCGATCATCTCAGAACGTGCTCTATAGAAACGTTTTAATAATCTTAATTTAATAATTAATTCCAAGAAGTACATTAAAATAACAATTTTACACTCACATTGATTGTTTTAAGTTCCTCAGTTTGTACATTGTTTAATGAACAAGTTCACTGATGTTATTCATGAAGCTGACTTCAGAGTAACACACAAATGTGAATAATAATACCTCATTCAAGTTTTTTAAAATTTGTATGCATGTATATAATTATAACCAACATATTAATACCGATGAATTGACGATTGAAACTCTTTATATATTGGATATAGTATGAATTTACACCTTATTATATTATATAAAAGGAACAAAGGGAGAGAACTTAAGATGGAAAATAAAGGGAGAGAACTCGTGACAATTTTCTGTGGAAATGAATAAAATCTACTGAATGTGATTCCTTTTATAGCGACATTGTTGTTTTTTAATGTCTCGTGTACTTTGAGATGGATGTACACTTTGTATGTGGCATTTCTCGCTCGATTTCTTTCATTTGCATTTCGTTTCTTTAATCTTTTGATATTGTAAGATATATTTTCCCTTTACAGGACAAGTTGGTGACTGGAAGAATTGGTTTACTGTGGCACAAAGTGAGATGTTTGATTCCTGGTGGACAGAACAAACGTCTGATATTGATATGTTCAGTTTTAAATACACCATATAGTAATGAACTATTCAAACGTACGCAAACTTCAAACAACAGAAAATATATGTTTTTCTTGTATAGAGAGCATGTCTCAACCGACCGTTACACTGACACCTCTATAATAAGACCATCATTGGTTCCTGAAGACGAAAGTAGGTCTTGGTACTGAGGTAGTCTGATTCACAGGAGATTGTCACGAGTTCTGTCCCTTAATCCTTCAAGAGTTTTCTCCCTTTATCTCTTATGTAGTATATGTATATGTACAAAAGGGATAACTGGAGATACATCTAGAATGGAACAATGGGAGAGTACTTGTGAACATCTCGTGTGGTCTGATTATCGAGTTAAAATATGGAAAGAAAAAAGTTGAAATCTGGTCTTGAAAATTCGGTCTAATTAATAAGGCGGTATACATTTTGAGGGAGTCGTTACATGAGGTTTTACTTCCACAGTATTCTTTATTTCTTCTGCGCATCATGCTTATAAAATATGATGTCCCCTAGTCAATATGTGATTTTCATCTTTGAACTTGTTTTAAAAGTAATGGATTAAACTTTTTTTTAAAGCAATGGAATGAGTTGTAGTTTAGTAATAAGTGTTCCAGTTTTATTATTATGAGCGGTATAAACGAACAAATATATTCAGCATTATATGTTATTCGAAATACACGTATAAATTCCTATGATATAGTTGTTGTATGTTTCCACCACAGGAGGTTGGCACGATTGATCTCCCTTAACTATATTCTATAAAAGGGAGAGAGAGAGAACTCGAGACAATCTCTGTAGTGGGTCCAGTGGTAATGCACTGGACTAGTAATCCAGGGGTCGCAGGTTCGATCCCCCGCTCAACCACTAACAGTCTTTCGGATAGAGACAAAAACCGGGGTCCCGTGTACGATGCTTTACATCGAGCACGTAAAAGACCCAGGGGTGTTTCTGGAACTGGGACATCTTCTGTATCATGCACTATCCTCCAAAAATCTAAAATTACTAACGTTCTTAGACAAAACAAAAACGTGGCAATCTCCCGTGATTTCCACGTCTTCAATGTTTGTGTTAGCTGTATGCATACCAACATTGTCTGGTGAATATCGATCGAAAACTTAAAACACATTTTCATCAATCGTTTGTGCTCTTTTCGGTTACCATCGAGTCAAACTATAGGTACTTATAGGTACTTATAGATAAAACGACTTAAGTCAAATTGGTGAAAGATGTAATCGTAAAATTTCAACATTGTTTCTACTATATATACGGCGGTCTTAGACGACCTAAGCAAAGTCCTGGAATTAATCAACAATAATTAACACATAGTACTAACGTGCCCTTCCACAAATTTCCCAACATGAATCAGAGGTGGATGACAAATGACTGCAGACAGGATACGGCCTGCCTAACCCTGGAATCTAACCCGGACCTCCCAGGTGACAGCCTAGCGCTTTAGTCAATGACTGCAGACAGGATACGGCCTGCCTAACCCTGGAATGTAACCCGGACCTCCCAGGTGACAGCCTAGCGCTACCACTAATCTTCCCATACAAACTACATAGCGTAGAATTAAAAAGCACCAATGCCTCTAAGTATTTAGGGGTGACCATCTCTAAAGATCTTAATTGGTCTACCCACATCAACAATATGACAGCTAAGCAAATAACAATTTGAGATGTAATCAGAGTCCATCGTACAGAGGACGTACTACCAAAGGGAGCTAATGGAGAGTTTCGACATTTTATCATAATTTTATAGTGATCTTTTGGTTATCTCCCTTTATATAAGTCTAAACAATATTACTGCAACAAAATTCCATATTTTAAAGAGACGAAAACTTACAAATAGATGGAAATTGGTCAAACACTTCGATCATCTCAGAACGTGCTCTATAGAAACGTTTTAATAATCTTAATTTAATAATTAATTCCAAGAAGTACATTAAAATAACAATTTTACACTCACATTGATTGTTTTAAGTTCCTCAGTTTGTACATTGTTTAATGAACAAGTTCACTGATGTTATTCATGAAGCTGACTTCAGAGTAACACACAAATGTGAATAATAATACCTCATTCAAGTTTTTTAAAATTTGTATGCATGTATATAATTATAACCAACATATTAATACCGATGAATTGACGATTGAAACTCTTTATATATTGGATATAGTATGAATTTACACCTTATTATATTATATAAAAGGAACAAAGGGAGAGAACTTAAGATGGAAAATAAAGGGAGAGAACTCGTGACAATTTTCTGTGGAAATGAATAAAATCTACTGAATGTGATTCCTTTTATAGCGACATTGTTGTTTTTTAATGTCTCGTGTACTTTGAGATGGATGTACACTTTGTATGTGGCATTTCTCGCTCGATTTCTTTCATTTGCATTTCGTTTCTTTAATCTTTTGATATTGTAAGATATATTTTCCCTTTACAGGACAAGTTGGTGACTGGAAGAATTGGTTTACTGTGGCACAAAGTGAGATGTTTGATTCCTGGTGGACAGAACAAACGTCTGATATTGATATGTTCAGTTTTAAATACACCATATAGTAATGAACTATTCAAACGTACGCAAACTTCAAACAACAGAAAATATATGTTTTTCTTGTATAGAGAGCATGTCTCAACCGACCGTTACACTGACACCTCTATAATAAGACCATCATTGGTTCCTGAAGACGAAAGTAGGTCTTGGTACTGAGGTAGTCTGATTCACAGGAGATTGTCACGAGTTCTGTCCCTTAATCCTTCAAGAGTTTTCTCCCTTTATCTCTTATGTAGTATATGTATATGTACAAAAGGGATAACTGGAGATACATCTAGAATGGAACAATGGGAGAGTACTTGTGAACATCTCGTGTGGTCTGATTATCGAGTTAAAATATGGAAAGAAAAAAGTTGAAATCTGGTCTTGAAAATTCGGTCTAATTAATAAGGCGGTATACATTTTGAGGGAGTCGTTACATGAGGTTTTACTTCCACAGTATTCTTTATTTCTTCTGCGCATCATGCTTATAAAATATGATGTCCCCTAGTCAATATGTGATTTTCATCTTTGAACTTGTTTTAAAAGTAATGGATTAAACTTTTTTTTAAAGCAATGGAATGAGTTGTAGTTTAGTAATAAGTGTTCCAGTTTTATTATTATGAGCGGTATAAACGAACAAATATATTCAGCATTATATGTTATTCGAAATACACGTATAAATTCCTATGATATAGTTGTTGTATGTTTCCACCACAGGAGGTTGGCACGATTGATCTCCCTTAACTATATTCTATAAAAGGGAGAGAGAGAGAACTCGAGACAATCTCTGTAGTGGGTCCAGTGGTAATGCACTGGACTAGTAATCCAGGGGTCGCAGGTTCGATCCCCCGCTCAACCACTAACAGTCTTTCGGATAGAGACAAAAACCGGGGTCCCGTGTACGATGCTTTACATCGAGCACGTAAAAGACCCAGGGGTGTTTCTGGAACTGGGACATCTTCTGTATCATGCACTATCCTCCAAAAATCTAAAATTACTAACGTTCTTAGACAAAACAAAAACGTGGCAATCTCCCGTGATTTCCACGTCTTCAATGTTTGTGTTAGCTGTATGCATACCAACATTGTCTGGTGAATATCGATCGAAAACTTAAAACACATTTTCATCAATCGTTTGTGCTCTTTTCGGTTACCATCGAGTCAAACTATAGGTACTTATAGGTACTTATAGATAAAACGACTTAAGTCAAATTGGTGAAAGATGTAATCGTAAAATTTCAACATTGTTTCTACTATATATACGGCGGTCTTAGACGACCTAAGCAAAGTCCTGGAATTAATCAACAATAATTAACACATAGTACTAACGTGCCCTTCCACAAATTTCCCAACATGAATCAGAGGTGGATGACAAATGACTGCAGACAGGATACGGCCTGCCTAACCCTGGAATCTAACCCGGACCTCCCAGGTGACAGCCTAGCGCTTTAGTCAATGACTGCAGACAGGATACGGCCTGCCTAACCCTGGAATGTAACCCGGACCTCCCAGGTGACAGCCTAGCGCTACCACTAATCTTCCCATACAAACTACATAGCGTAGAATTAAAAAGCACCAATGCCTCTAAGTATTTAGGGGTGACCATCTCTAAAGATCTTAATTGGTCTACCCACATCAACAATATGACAGCTAAGCAAATAACAATTTGAGATGTAATCAGAGTCCATCGTACAGAGGACGTACTACCAAAGGGAGCTAATGGAGAGTTTCGACATTTTATCATAATTTTATAGTGATCTTTTGGTTATCTCCCTTTATATAAGTCTAAACAATATTACTGCAACAAAATTCCATATTTTAAAGAGACGAAAACTTACAAATAGATGGAAATTGGTCAAACACTTCGATCATCTCAGAACGTGCTCTATAGAAACGTTTTAATAATCTTAATTTAATAATTAATTCCAAGAAGTACATTAAAATAACAATTTTACACTCACATTGATTGTTTTAAGTTCCTCAGTTTGTACATTGTTTAATGAACAAGTTCACTGATGTTATTCATGAAGCTGACTTCAGAGTAACACACAAATGTGAATAATAATACCTCATTCAAGTTTTTTAAAATTTGTATGCATGTATATAATTATAACCAACATATTAATACCGATGAATTGACGATTGAAACTCTTTATATATTGGATATAGTATGAATTTACACCTTATTATATTATATAAAAGGAACAAAGGGAGAGAACTTAAGATGGAAAATAAAGGGAGAGAACTCGTGACAATTTTCTGTGGAAATGAATAAAATCTACTGAATGTGATTCCTTTTATAGCGACATTGTTGTTTTTTAATGTCTCGTGTACTTTGAGATGGATGTACACTTTGTATGTGGCATTTCTCGCTCGATTTCTTTCATTTGCATTTCGTTTCTTTAATCTTTTGATATTGTAAGATATATTTTCCCTTTACAGGACAAGTTGGTGACTGGAAGAATTGGTTTACTGTGGCACAAAGTGAGATGTTTGATTCCTGGTGGACAGAACAAACGTCTGATATTGATATGTTCAGTTTTAAATACACCATATAGTAATGAACTATTCAAACGTACGCAAACTTCAAACAACAGAAAATATATGTTTTTCTTGTATAGAGAGCATGTCTCAACCGACCGTTACACTGACACCTCTATAATAAGACCATCATTGGTTCCTGAAGACGAAAGTAGGTCTTGGTACTGAGGTAGTCTGATTCACAGGAGATTGTCACGAGTTCTGTCCCTTAATCCTTCAAGAGTTTTCTCCCTTTATCTCTTATGTAGTATATGTATATGTACAAAAGGGATAACTGGAGATACATCTAGAATGGAACAATGGGAGAGTACTTGTGAACATCTCGTGTGGTCTGATTATCGAGTTAAAATATGGAAAGAAAAAAGTTGAAATCTGGTCTTGAAAATTCGGTCTAATTAATAAGGCGGTATACATTTTGAGGGAGTCGTTACATGAGGTTTTACTTCCACAGTATTCTTTATTTCTTCTGCGCATCATGCTTATAAAATATGATGTCCCCTAGTCAATATGTGATTTTCATCTTTGAACTTGTTTTAAAAGTAATGGATTAAACTTTTTTTTAAAGCAATGGAATGAGTTGTAGTTTAGTAATAAGTGTTCCAGTTTTATTATTATGAGCGGTATAAACGAACAAATATATTCAGCATTATATGTTATTAGAAATACACGTATAAATTCCTATGATATAGTTGTTGTATGTTTCCACCACAGGAGGTTGGCACGATTGATCTCCCTTAACTATATTCTATAAAAGGGAGAGAGAGAGAACTCGAGACAATCTCTGTAGTGGGTCCAGTGGTAATGCACTGGACTAGTAATCCAGGGGTCGCAGGTTCGATCCCCCGCTCAACCACTAACAGTCTTTCGGATAGAGACAAAAACCGGGGTCCCGTGTACGATGCTTTACATCGAGCACGTAAAAGACCCAGGGGTGTTTCTGGAACTGGGACATCTTCTGTATCATGCACTATCCTCCAAAAATCTAAAATTACTAACGTTCTTAGACAAAACAAAAACGTGGCAATCTCCCGTGATTTCCACGTCTTCAATGTTTGTGTTAGCTGTATGCATACCAACATTGTCTGGTGAATATCGATCGAAAACTTAAAACACATTTTCATCAATCGTTTGTGCTCTTTTCGGTTACCATCGAGTCAAACTATAGGTACTTATAGGTACTTATAGATAAAACGACTTAAGTCAAATTGGTGAAAGATGTAATCGTAAAATTTCAACATTGTTTCTACTATATATACGGCGGTCTTAGACGACCTAAGCAAAGTCCTGGAATTAATCAACAATAATTAACACATAGTACTAACGTGCCCTTCCACAAATTTCCCAACATGAATCAGAGGTGGATGACAAATGACTGCAGACAGGATACGGCCTGCCTAACCCTGGAATCTAACCCGGACCTCCCAGGTGACAGCCTAGCGCTTTAGTCAATGACTGCAGACAGGATACGGCCTGCCTAACCCTGGAATGTAACCCGGACCTCCCAGGTGACAGCCTAGCGCTACCACTAATCTTCCCATACAAACTACATAGCGTAGAATTAAAAAGCACCAATGCCTCTAAGTATTTAGGGGTGACCATCTCTAAAGATCTTAATTGGTCTACCCACATCAACAATATGACAGCTAAGCAAATAACAATTTGAGATGTAATCAGAGTCCATCGTACAGAGGACGTACTACCAAAGGGAGCTAATGGAGAGTTTCGACATTTTATCATAATTTTATAGTGATCTTTTGGTTATCTCCCTTTATATAAGTCTAAACAATATTACTGCAACAAAATTCCATATTTTAAAGAGACGAAAACTTACAAATAGATGGAAATTGGTCAAACACTTCGATCATCTCAGAACGTGCTCTATAGAAACGTTTTAATAATCTTAATTTAATAATTAATTCCAAGAAGTACATTAAAATAACAATTTTACACTCACATTGATTGTTTTAAGTTCCTCAGTTTGTACATTGTTTAATGAACAAGTTCACTGATGTTATTCATGAAGCTGACTTCAGAGTAACACACAAATGTGAATAATAATACCTCATTCAAGTTTTTTAAAATTTGTATGCATGTATATAATTATAACCAACATATTAATACCGATGAATTGACGATTGAAACTCTTTATATATTGGATATAGTATGAATTTACACCTTATTATATTATATAAAAGGAACAAAGGGAGAGAACTTAAGATGGAAAATAAAGGGAGAGAACTCGTGACAATTTTCTGTGGAAATGAATAAAATCTACTGAATGTGATTCCTTTTATAGCGACATTGTTGTTTTTTAATGTCTCGTGTACTTTGAGATGGATGTACACTTTGTATGTGGCATTTCTCGCTCGATTTCTTTCATTTGCATTTCGTTTCTTTAATCTTTTGATATTGTAAGATATATTTTCCCTTTACAGGACAAGTTGGTGACTGGAAGAATTGGTTTACTGTGGCACAAAGTGAGATGTTTGATTCCTGGTGGACAGAACAAACGTCTGATATTGATATGTTCAGTTTTAAATACACCATATAGTAATGAACTATTCAAACGTACGCAAACTTCAAACAACAGAAAATATATGTTTTTCTTGTATAGAGAGCATGTCTCAACCGACCGTTACACTGACACCTCTATAATAAGACCATCATTGGTTCCTGAAGACGAAAGTAGGTCTTGGTACTGAGGTAGTCTGATTCACAGGAGATTGTCACGAGTTCTGTCCCTTAATCCTTCAAGAGTTTTCTCCCTTTATCTCTTATGTAGTATATGTATATGTACAAAAGGGATAACTGGAGATACATCTAGAATGGAACAATGGGAGAGTACTTGTGAACATCTCGTGTGGTCTGATTATCGAGTTAAAATATGGAAAGAAAAAAGTTGAAATCTGGTCTTGAAAATTCGGTCTAATTAATAAGGCGGTATACATTTTGAGGGAGTCGTTACATGAGGTTTTACTTCCACAGTATTCTTTATTTCTTCTGCGCATCATGCTTATAAAATATGATGTCCCCTAGTCAATATGTGATTTTCATCTTTGAACTTGTTTTAAAAGTAATGGATTAAACTTTTTTTTAAAGCAATGGAATGAGTTGTAGTTTAGTAATAAGTGTTCCAGTTTTATTATTATGAGCGGTATAAACGAACAAATATATTCAGCATTATATGTTATTAGAAATACACGTATAAATTCCTATGATATAGTTGTTGTATGTTTCCACCACAGGAGGTTGGCACGATTGATCTCCCTTAACTATATTCTATAAAAGGGAGAGAGAGAGAACTCGAGACAATCTCTGTAGTGGGTCCAGTGGTAATGCACTGGACTAGTAATCCAGGGGTCGCAGGTTCGATCCCCCGCTCAACCACTAACAGTCTTTCGGATAGAGACAAAAACCGGGGTCCCGTGTACGATGCTTTACATCGAGCACGTAAAAGACCCAGGGGTGTTTCTGGAACTGGGACATCTTCTGTATCATGCACTATCCTCCAAAAATCTAAAATTACTAACGTTCTTAGACAAAACAAAAACGTGGCAATCTCCCGTGATTTCCACGTCTTCAATGTTTGTGTTAGCTGTATGCATACCAACATTGTCTGGTGAATATCGATCGAAAACTTAAAACACATTTTCATCAATCGTTTGTGCTCTTTTCGGTTACCATCGAGTCAAACTATAGGTACTTATAGGTACTTATAGATAAAACGACTTAAGTCAAATTGGTGAAAGATGTAATCGTAAAATTTCAACATTGTTTCTACTATATATACGGCGGTCTTAGACGACCTAAGCAAAGTCCTGGAATTAATCAACAATAATTAACACATAGTACTAACGTGCCCTTCCACAAATTTCCCAACATGAATCAGAGGTGGATGACAAATGACTGCAGACAGGATACGGCCTGCCTAACCCTGGAATCTAACCCGGACCTCCCAGGTGACAGCCTAGCGCTTTAGTCAATGACTGCAGACAGGATACGGCCTGCCTAACCCTGGAATGTAACCCGGACCTCCCAGGTGACAGCCTAGCGCTACCACTAATCTTCCCATACAAACTACATAGCGTAGAATTAAAAAGCACCAATGCCTCTAAGTATTTAGGGGTGACCATCTCTAAAGATCTTAATTGGTCTACCCACATCAACAATATGACAGCTAAGCAAATAACAATTTGAGATGTAATCAGAGTCCATCGTACAGAGGACGTACTACCAAAGGGAGCTAATGGAGAGTTTCGACATTTTATCATAATTTTATAGTGATCTTTTGGTTATCTCCCTTTATATAAGTCTAAACAATATTACTGCAACAAAATTCCATATTTTAAAGAGACGAAAACTTACAAATAGATGGAAATTGGTCAAACACTTCGATCATCTCAGAACGTGCTCTATAGAAACGTTTTTATAATCTTAATTTAATAATTAATTCCAAGAAGTACATTAAAATAACAATTTTACACTCACATTGATTGTTTTAAGTTCCCCAGTTTGTACATTGTTTAATGAACAAGTTCACTGATGTTATTCATGAAGCTGACTTCAGAGTAACACACAAATGTGAATAATAATACCTCATTCAAGTTTTTTAAAATTTGTATGCATGTATATAATTATAACCAACATATTAATACCGATGAATTGACGATTGAAACTCTTTATATATTGGATATAGTATGAATTTACACCTTATTATATTATATAAAAGGAACAAAGGGAGAGAACTTAAGATGGAAAATAAAGGGAGAAAACTCGTGACAATTTTCTGTGGAAATGAATAAAATCTACTGAATGTGATTCTTTTTATAGCGACATTGTTGTTTTTTAATGTCTCGTGTACTTTGAGATGGATGTACACTTTGTATGTGGCATTTCTCGCTCGATTTCTTTCATTTGCATTTCGTTTCTTTAATCTTTTGATATTGTAAGATATATTTTCCCTTTACAGGACAAGTTGGTGACTGGAAGAATTGGTTTACTGTGGCACAAAGTGAGATGTTTGATTCCTGGTGGACAGAACAAACGTCTGATATTGATATGTTCAGTTTTAAATACACCATATAGTAATGAACTATTCAAACGTACGCAAACTTCAAACAACAGAAAATATATGTTTTTCTTGTATAGAGAGCATGTCTCAACCGACCGTTACACTGACACCTCTATAATAAGACCATCATTGGTTCCTGAAGACGAAAGTAGGTCTTGGTACTGAGGTAGTCTGATTCACAGGAGATTGTCACGAGTTATGTCCCTTAATCCTTTCAAGAGTTTTCTCCCTTTATCTCTTATGTAGTATATGTATATGTACAAAAGGGATAACTGGAGATACATCTAGAATGGAACAATGGGAGAGTACTTGTGAACATCTCGTGTGGTCTGATTATCGAGTTAAAATATGGAAAGAAAACAAATTGAAATCTGGTCTTGAAAATTCGGTCTAATTAATAAGGCGGTATACATTTTGAGGGAGTCGTTCCATGAGGTTTTACTTCCACAGTATTCTTTATTTCTTCTGCGCATCATGCTTATAAAATATGATGTCCCCTAGTCAATATGTGATTTTCATCTTTGAACTACAAGTAATGGATTAAACTTTTTTTAAAAGCAATGGAATGAGTTGTAGTTTAGTAATAAGTGTTCCAGTTTTATTATTATGAGCGGTATAAACGAACAAATATATTCAGCATTATATGTTATTAGAAATACACGTATATATTCCTATGATATAGTTGTTGTATGTTTCCACCACAGGAGGTTGGCACGATTGATCTCCCTTAACTATATTCTATAAAAGGGAGAGAGAGAACTCGAGACAATCTCTGTAGTGGGTCCAGTGGTAACGCACTGGACTAGTAATCCAGGGGTCGCAGGTTCGACCCCCCGCTCAACCACTAACAGTACTTTCGGATAGAGACAAAAACCGGAGTCCCGTGTACGATGCTTTACATCGAGCACATAAAAGAACCAGGGGTGTTTCTGGAACTGGGACATCTAATGTATTATGCACTATCCTCCAATCTCTAAAATGACTAACGTTATCCCGGAGGCGTCGCCCATATGGGAAACCAAATACAAAAACAAAACGTGGCAATCTCCCATGATTTCCACGTCTTCAATGTTTGTGTTAGCTGTATGCATACCAACATTGTCCGGTGAATATCAATCGAAAACTTAAAACACATTTTCCTCAATCGTTTGTGCTCTTTTCGGTTACCATCGAGTCAAACCATAGGTACTTAAAGGTACTTATAGATAAAACGGTTCTAGTCAAATTGGTGAAAGATGTAATCCTAAAATGTCAACATTGTTTCTAGTATATATACGGCGGTCTTAGACGATCTAAGCAAAGTTCCTGGAATAAATCAACAATAATTAACACATAGTACTAATGTGCCCTTCAACTTCTCAACATGAATCAGAGGTGGATGACAAATGACTGCAGACAGAATACGGCTTGCCTAACCCTGGAAACTAACCGGACCTCCCAGGTGACAGCCTAGCGCTTTAATAGTCAATGACTGCAGACAGAATACGGCCTGCCTAACCCAGGAATCTAACCCGCACCTCCCAGGTGACAGCCTAGTGCTTTAGTCAATGACTGCAGACAGGATACGGCCTACCTAACCCTGGAATCTAACCCGGACCTCCCAGGTGACAGCCTAGTGCTTTAGTCAATAAGCTAATCGGACAGACTACATTAAGTCAATATTACGTCAAGAAATATTTACAAATGTTCCTGATTTAATAACTTTCTACTTTTACCACTGTACCACGTGCTCTATTACTCTGTTATCTGACACATTGACCTATACGCAACGCTATTTGATATGCTGTGGCCTGCAGCAAAAGGTATTTTTGTCTCAGATAAACATTACATATTTATGATAAAAGGCTTTGCTTCCATATTGACTGGATTAATCAATAAATTTGCCTTTCAACCACATGAGCTGCGAACACTGATTTGTCGTGAAATAATTAGTTTGTTATGAATAATACATACCTTGTAAATGTTCTACATGTATTAAGATGACAACATCAGTACTAGGTATGGTATGTTATTACGTTTCACGAGCCCAGAGGAATCATTCAATTAGATCAAGTTAGTTATTGTCGTCGTTTCGAACTTTAAGAGCGCTAGTCATTGCCGAGTATTCCGTCGAATGTATTGCTCGAGTATATAAATTTACATGTGCATGTATATATATTAGAAATGTATTCAAATTGCAATGGAGTATTTGGACTTACAATATTCTTATTTCTTACGATTATTGGTTGTAAATCGGGGAGTGTTTCACCGTTTACAAAGTACGACGTATTTGTTGGCAGAAACTTCAGCACTGACACCAATTATACTATTGTTTCGCCGAGTAAGATTCGATGCCTGTTATCTTTGACAACTCTCACAACTGACATCGAGTATACAAAGGCTGTGTACAATGAATTGTCGAAATCATGCACACTATATCTGAGTGGAAATCAGTCTCTGTTTCTCTATGAAACGGGGAATAATGATATTGTGGCTCTGTGGAACACAAATGGTAAGTTATGACTGCAGCTTGTTGGCATATAGTTTTCCTTACGTAGTGCTAGTGTCATTTCCACTGGAAATTCGCCGTTACTTTCTTGTGGGAGGGAATTGCGCGTTACTTTATTGTGGGAGGGAATTGCGCGTTACTTTATTGTATGAGGTAATTGCACATTACTTTCTTGTGGGAGGAAATTGTGCGTTACTTTATTGTGGGAGGGAATTGCGCGTTACTTTCTTGTGGGAGAGAATTGCGCGTTACTTTATTGTGGGATTACATGTATTTGTTCACATATTATTGCAAAATATAATGTTTTGTAATCTGTGTTTGAAAAATAAATGATATGTTCTGTTCTATTCTGTTCTATTCAAAACGGCGGGTAACATTTTTCAACCAGTAAAATTCAAAATACAGTAAAACCTCGATAACAAGAGCACCATTTGAACCTTTGTTAACGGGTCTAACGTTATATTAATGTGGTATTAATATTGAGGTCAAATAAAGAGCAAAGCAGTGAAAATGGACTTGAAAATTGTGTTCTTAATTTTTAGGTGGTCTTTAAGTTATGTTTTACTGTCATGATTGCATTAATACAGAATTACAGAATGTTTTCTAACACCATGGTCTTCTTTACAGTGTGCTCACTAGTCAGTAG
Source organism: Mactromeris polynyma (assembly GCA_032209605.1). Classification (NCBI taxonomy): domain Eukaryota; kingdom Metazoa; phylum Mollusca; class Bivalvia; order Venerida; family Mactridae; genus Mactromeris; species Mactromeris polynyma. The sequence continues at coordinate 54,158,363 of JASFXZ010000001.1, forward strand.
TCCAGAAAGCGCCTATTATGAATACAAGGACACCGACTTATACGGTTTTGACATGTCTTATCAAAGAAGCATATCTTCATTGATGGAATGTGCACGTATCTGTTACAATAAACACGGAAATGCCTTCAAAGGGTTTTTGTACCACTACGCTTTAAATGGGTGCCATTGCAAAAGTGTATCGGCAGAAGAGTTTCAGGAACTTGGACATTCTTTGAACTACTTGTCTGGATACTCCTTCTATAACCGATTATGTTTTAATTGAACTGTACTCAAAACGCTGAAGGATACTGTAAGGATTTCATTAAATGTTTGCCGCTCATTTGCATATTATGCACACATATGTTATTATGATTGTTATGACATCGTAGAAACTTGACAGTTATGTGATAAAAATAACAGCATACAATCAATTTTATCAAGAAGTATGTCAGTATTTGTTTCTTCGAATATAACCAAAATCGTCAATACAAAATTGTGAACATCAATAATTAACACTTAAAAACGAGGGCAGTCCTAAATCCCTAAACGGCGCTGGTGTGGACCAAACTTCGGCCATGACGATTCAAATCTTTTTACAAGAAATAGTTCTTAGCAGCTCAGTTTTATCTGTGACCAATATATACTGCCGTACAATAAACCCTCCATCGTGTACTGTAATAACCAAAGTGGCTTGATGGACTAGTTTGTGTCTAACAGTTGAGTATCAGCGAGAATTATGACAAAACATACATTTTAAAACAGCATGGAGGTACATATGTATAACAATTTTGCCGTGTTTTGTGAATGTACTTCCATGTGCTACTTTTTCGTCTGTTTAGCATACAGTGCTACAAATGCTGGCTGTTCAAATTCTTCTAAACATGCTGACTATTTATATAGAATTTATGTTACACTAAAATTTAGCTTTTGGTGGTCGGCGTATATTTGATACTTGGCATGATTTGCTCTGGCAGTTAAGTACTCAACTTTGTATATATCGCGGCAGTTTCACGTTTTGGTGTTTGAATGTCAATGTTGATATTTGTTAAAGTATTTTTTTGAATTTTCAAGAGATTTTTATTCCTGGAATAAACTATGTTTACTTTAATAGATGTGATATATATCGGTTATGGCTAAGTTCCGGTGTGATGTCCCAACGATTAGGCCTGAAACTGGCCGGTTTGAGAGACTGGAACTTCGTATATAATCTGTCTTATTTGTAATTGTGATGTTGAAACTGAATTGCATGTCCTCAGTCAACGCAAAACTGTGAGGAAATAAGAAGTCTGTTTTTAAAGCCAGTAATAAAAATGACGGGTTTCAAATGTTTCGGTGATGAAAGTGATTACTTTCAATGTTTTCAATGCAAGGATTGTAAAAGTAGCCGTATCAAAGAACTGAGAGGACTTCACGTTTTCCATATTATCGTATTAGAAAATATTTACGCGACTATTCGTGTAAAGTCAGTCACCAAATATAACACAAATAATCCAGAAAAGCCGTCTATATCAAGACTCCCGCCATTTAACAATTGATTTCCCTGGCAAAACAGTCATTATACTCATCAAATCTATTATAAATTCAGAAGACTATACATGTACTATTTTTTTGAGACGGTGAATAATTATGGCGGTACTTCGAGTGGACCATCTGGTTGACGACGATAGCAAGAGACGCTAAACGCCTCAAAAATCATGTTGCTTCATTTTAGATAAACGCACAAAATATTTGTATTGCACTAAAACTGTTTTATTTTATATGATTGTTTAATAATATATATGTATGTTTAGTACTAAACACATAAATGAAATCCATCTACACATGTAGTACATAGTGCCTGAATATTTAGAATAATTTTGTTAATCTGTTGTTTTGATTGGATCCCAAAATAATTAAACTTTAATAGTAGGTTCAAAATATAAGATAACACCATGATAAGGTATGTTTAATCATCTGTCGTTCCTTAAGGCATAAAAGGTCCAGTATCCGTATGCGTAGTATTTCCAACTAAGGACTATATATTATACTAGATGGGTTTCATCACTGCATATACATGTAGTTTTAAGAATATTGCACGATTGTTGTTATCATTTGGTTACAGTCTCTTATATTTTTTGGAAGAATGATCACATGTTTCATTTGATTTATATGATGTTTTATCTGTAAATGACGATGCGACTTTAATAAACTCAATGAAACATCAATAAGAAGTTCATTCGCGGGACCCTTGCCTGTCTTAATATTGAGGTTGCGAGCAAAATAGGGTACTTTAGGGACTTGAAAATTGTGTTCTTAATTTTGATGTGGTCTTATTATTGAGGTGGTCTGTAAGTGAGGTTGTACTGTATATTTTACCGAGTAATTAACACTAAGATCAGATCAAAGGGTGAAGCGAGTATCAAATATGCCATCCTTAATAAATTGTTTATTTGATGTTACGCGACCTGGAATTTTAACAGTGGGTAGGTAGGTAGGTAGGTGTTTAACAGCGGATAGGTAGGTAGGTGTATTAACAGCGGGTAGGTAGGTAGGTGTTTTAACAGCGGGTATGTAGGTAGGTGTTTCAACAGCGGATAGTTAGGTGTTTTAACAGTGGGTAGGTAGGTAGGTGTTTTAACAGCGGGTAGGTAGGTAGGTATTTTAACAGGGGGTAGGTAGGTAGGTGTTTTAACAGTGGGTAGGTAGGTGTTTTAACAGGGGGTAGGTAGGCAGGTGTTTTAACAGTGGGTATGTAGGTAGGAGTTTTAACAGGGGGTAGGTAGGTAGGTGTTTTAACAGTGAGTAGGTAGGTAGGAGTTTTAACAGTGGTAGGTAGGTAGGTGTTTTAACAGTGGGTAGGTAGGTAGGAGTTTTAACAGGGGGAATGTAGGTAGGTGTTTTAACAGTGGGTAGGTAGGTAGGAGTTTTAACAGTGGTAGGTAGGTAGGTGTTTCAACAGTGGGTAGGTAGGTAGGAGTTTTAACAGGGGGTAGGTAGGTAGGTGTGTTAACAGTAGGTAGGTATGTAGGAGTTTTAACAGTGGTAGGTAGGTAGGTGTTTTAACAGTGGGTAGGTAGGTAGGTGTTTTAACAGTAGGTATGTAGGTAGGTGTTTTAACAGTGGGTATGTAGGTAGTTGTTTAACAGGGGGTAATGTAGGTAGGTGTTTTAACAGTGGGTATGTAGGTAGGTGTTTTAACAGGGGGTAGGTGGGTAGGTGTTTTAACAGTGGGTAGGTAGGTAGGTGTTTTAACAGTGGGTAGGTAGGTAGGTAGGTAGGTGTTTTAACAGCGGGTAGGTAGGTAGGTGTTTTTAAGTTTATTACTGTTATGGCTAAAAGATCGAAAACAATTTTTTATCGATGAACCTGAAAATGTAAATTGAGTCGCGGTATTTTTCAAGAGTCGGTCGCGTAACTTCAAACAAACAATTTAATTTTTACGGATGGACATTTTGTCGCATTATAACCCTGCGCTCTGGTAGTGATGGAAACATGATTCATGAAAGTAAGAGTTGTAAAATATTCAGCACATTTCTAGCTACATCATTAGGCCGTGACTTAGGCATGAACAACGAACTCACGTAATTTTGTCTTTTATGTAATACATGTACCTTTGTTTGTGAGAAGAAAGATGTTGTAGATTAAATTATCTTTAAGATAAGTTTTGTTTTTTATCGACACCCTGTTTGCTTTTTTCTTGCTAGTAGTCAGGTTTAGAGAAATGAATCTGACTCTACACAATGACATAAATGGAATTTGACATGTCCTGTAGGCAAACAAGAGGGTATTGGTGGTCTTGTGTCGCTCACCGTAACTCGAATTTAAAAGTTACCATCAATTGGTTTTAACTTCAATAATAATGGAAGAAGAAGAAGTTTATTTTCAATTTCAGTAGGCCAAAGGCCCATGTGAATATACAATACATACACTCATATATATGTACAGACGTTGACAACAGGTGAAAATGGGTCTAATTCAAAACGATATTACGACACAATAAAAAAATAAATATTATGAGTAGTGATGTAGCTATTTTTATCACATAACTTGCACTCCAGGAGTGGCATAAAGCAGTGACATAAATATCATATGTAACCTGTTACATAAATAGCCAGTGTGACGTCGCTTATGACGTCATAAATGGCCAGTGTGTCGTCACTTTAAATGACAGCATATTGTTTACAATAATTTTTTTGTTCTGAATTTCGGCATTTAATAAAAATATTATTGAAAGAGAATAAATCTCGATAAATGAAATGTTATAAGTGCCTTGTTGCTAATTTTGTATAAAATCAAAAGGTTATTGATAGGGACTACTTTTTACAGTGGAATTAGAACTTCGGGGTGAACTTCGGTCACTGTGATCTGTCTATTTAAAGATTGAAAACAATCTATTTATGGTGTTATGTGATAAATAGAATCTTACATTCGTGCTTATTTGATATTGTTTTTATGAAACTCGTCGACTGAAACGAATATGACGCTCGGCAGAGCCTCGCGTCATATTATTTCAGTCGACTCGTTCACCTGAAGTCTCGAGTATATTCATAAAAGGCGAACGTTTCTCAAATGTCCATCACACCCGCATTAGAAATAATTGTAGTAATCTTAACTCAGATCTATACAAAAACCATCTTGTCCATAGCCCTTCATGTGAGTGTGGTGCGGCTATTGAAGATGCAACATATATTGTCGTCAGAGGCGAATTTATTAATACAAGAGGCTTTCATCCTCTAAGTGCACAAAAACTTCTATTTGGTATAGATACTTTATCCGAAACTCAGAATGAAGTCTTATTTCGAGAATTACAAAATTATATAAAAAATAGTAATAGATTTGAAAAATAACTAAGTGTCACTGCTATATGATTTATTAACATAAACGGGGGTGGCGTGGAAGGTAATGGCGGCAATCGAAAAACAGTAGACAGTTTTTTTTGTTTTTTTTTTCATGTAGTTAGTTTCATAAATCTAAAATTTCTTATGCACAAATAAACCATTACTTTTTAGTTAGTTATAAGATGCCATATATAGGGAAGGGCCCTAGATAATGTTGTTAAAACTTTTGGCCCAACCCTTTTGCATGTATCTACAAGTTACATGTATGTTTGTGCAAATATGATTGTTATAATTTTATGTATGAATACAATAAAATATGACTAAACTAAAAGCTTTCCAGCTTTGCAATTCCCTAATGTAAAATATCTCAAGTATGTATCCATAACGTATGATATGTTAATTGGATATTGATTATGTGATATGGTTTTTATTTGCACGAAGTTAATAATGGATAAAGAAAAAAGCTCTACTAGAATTTTCTAAACGTTCATGCCAGTTTTGGATACGTGTGTCTCTAAGACGCTGCTTGAAAATACTGAAAAAATGTCGGTATTGCCGACACGTTGTGCGAGCCAACATGGTAGAAACCTAGAATGGTCAGAGGGTTGCGTACTAATGTTACCCATGAAACTTTATTAGGATAAAGATCGGCATCTGATCTCAACATGTTATATATGATTTTACAATATTTAGTATCATTGCTTGATAGAATTTTCACCCAATATTTAATAATTTCACAATATCTATAATATGACAAATCGAATCTTCCAAATGCCATACACAGGATCATTTGAGTACATCGTTTTACTTTCAGTATACGTTTACAATATTGAGTATATACTCTTTCCACATTTACAGCTTTATGGAAACCCCAGACTTCACAGGAATAATTAAGAATGGGTAGTATCAGCCTTTATCGAAAAGTTCTTAGTCTATGACTAATTGTTATATTAGGAAAATTTAGAAGGTATCTGTTTAACTTAAAAATTGACTTTTGTGCTTTCCTGATAGACTAGCTTGCGTAACATTAAAAAACCACCTCGTGTGAAAACTATTCCAAGGTACGAAAACGTATTAACTATTTCTACTATTTCGTTTCCAAAAGTAAATTGAGTCTGATGCGGCAAGGAAGTAAGAGACACCAATGTTCTGACTTGTTTTAAGTCTAAGGTAAAAACTCGCCTAATGAATATGTAGGTCTGTTTTTTATTTTAGCAATATCTCTTAAATATAAATACTTTAGTTTACATATGTTTTTCTTTTATTTTATATAAAATCATGGCATTTCTTAACAGTCCAATAAATTTTATAGATCTCATAGTTGTCGATAACCTCATTTGTCTGTGATATATATTTATTATTATTTATTTAATGTCATGTCTTCCTAGATCGACATGTATATTGTAAAGGACCACAATGGAAATAAGGGAATAGTTATCCCTTTCTGTGTCATCCTTCAAGTTCATCTTATGTATATGACATGGTTTTATGTTTTTTTATATTGTAATTGCCATGTGATTTGTACATGTATGAGAAATAAATCTAAATTTAACCTGCTTTCCTAAAAACAACAACTTTAGTCTTCTGTACGTTAATTCTTAATTTCCATTTATTACAATAATCATATAACAAATTAAAACCTTTTTGGAGACCTTCAGTTGACTCAGAAAAAAATACAATATCATCAGCATGAATTAGTATGAGGAATAACTTCGTCATCAAAACGTCAATACCTTCAAAACTGTTTAAACACAAATACTCTTCCAAATCGTTTAAGAATATGCAAAATAGAAAGGGAGACAAACACCTAACATACAAGAAAAATCGTCACAAAGCATATTATTATATTTAACACGATAGTTTATGTTATCATATATACTTCTAATGACAGTGAACATTTTACCTCTTGATTCCAAGTTTGGGCAGTTTATACCACAAACTATTTCTTTCAGCATAATCAAAGGCTTTACTGAATGGAATTCTCTACCCCTTGAGACTAGACATGTTCAATCACTCTCTGCTTTCAAAAATAAACTAAATCAGAACAAAACTCGTTTGCCGTCATACTATTTTTCGGGCACGAGAAAACTTCAAGTGCTGCATACACGTCTACGTACCAAATGTAGCTCACTCAACTATCACTTGTATCTATGTAATATTTCTGCAACAATTCTGTGTACATGTGGACAGGATGAGTCAAATTACCACTTTTTGTTTGAATGCCAGCTTCTCCAAATGATTCGCAATACACTGTTTCGGCAGCTTCGGGACTTCGAACTTAGTCTAACCCCACTTCTTTTTGGTGATTCAACTCTCTCAGACCAAGAAAATACATTTATATTTCACCAGGTTCAATGCTTTATACATGACAGCAAAAGATTCACATAATTCATTACGTTTGCGTGAGACGTCTCTCTCTCTCTACTCTTTCTCTTTTCACCCTTCCTATTACTTTTGCAAAACCTTAAATTCATATAAGTTTTCATTTTTTTTTCATCCTAAATAGATTTATATATAATTGTTATACCCGAATTTACTTTCAAAAATGTACAATTCTAGTACAAAGAAGTCTTGTCAGGGAGAAGAATTTTATAAGACATTTTGTCTTTCATTCTTATCCTTTTCCATTATGAATTTTTTGTATTTGTTTTACTGTGTGCATACATGTATATATACGGGAATAAAATATGTTTAAACTAAAGGCTTTACTAAAATCACGGACCTATATACCATACTATATAGGTCCGTGCTAAAATCGATAAAACTACAAAATAATTTCTTTTCTGTATTGATCATATGTGTAATAAGTCCATGTAAAACAAAAATAGTATCCGTTGTACCCATACCACTTCATAAATATTGTAATGCTGTGCCAATGTGTTTAAACAATTATTTAAAATTCTAGTGAAAAGTTTCCCTAAAACACTTATAGTAGGGTGATTCCCCTGTAATTTTCAAGATTATTTAAAGAACCTCTCTTATGTAAAGGTCTAATATATCTTTCGGACCATGACTTCTGAAAACAACCAGAACTGAATACGGTATTGAATAAATTGAATAGATATGGTAATAGCTGTGTTTAACCATGTTTAAAATATTCATTTAAAAAAAAGTCAGGACCTGCACTTTTGTCGGTTTTAAGTTCTTTAATAGCACGTAATATTGCAACTTCTGTGATATTTGATGATTAATTATTTTAAAAAATTAAAGATTCAACATCTAAAAAGGCTAAATCATAATGCCACGATTATTGGGCCGAGTTGGACCGGCCCGAAATGGTAAATGGACCGAGTTGACCCTGAATCTGTGTGACAGAGTAATAACCCCTCATTCAAATTGGACGCCATGACCAACAAGAGTAATGTCTACATGTTTATTTCGAGCGACTCTTGCCTAACTAAGCTTCCATTTTGAAAGTCAATATGGTGGCCATTATGAAAATGGGGAACACGACACTACATTACTTAGCTTCACGAAACCTTTTTTAATGATGGTGGACATTTCCAGTGAGATTAATCTCCCCTTATGTGAAAATGGAGGCAATTTTAAGACAGGGAACATCAGTATTAACTCCGTTTTGAATTAAAGGGATATGATCTTGAAAATGGCGGTCATTTTGAAAAAAAGGGGAGATTTGTCTTGATCCCTTGTCTTTTTGTGTCTACACACATAATTAAAGGGTCCTAATTCTTTTCGATAATGGCTGCCGTTTTGAAAATAAGAGACATAACTCTACCGTGCTTGGTACGTGTCACATCCAAATAAGAGCAACCACTACTCCTTTACGTATATATAGGTAAACAGTGGTAACAGTCTTTCGGATGAGACTTTAAAAACCGAGGTCCCGTGTATGATGCTTTACACCGAGCACGTAAAAGAACCAGGGGTGCTTCTGGAACTGGGGCTCTCCTGTATCATGCACTATCCTCCAACAATCTAATATGACTAACATTCTTCTGGAGGCGTCGCCCATATGGGAAACCGGTGGCGACGATAAATAAACGCAAATACAAATACACTGTTTTGAAAACCTATATACTCCGAAGCTAAATATATCATTCGATGAGGAATGGAAATCAACCATCGATGACGAAATAAGGTAATATATTCAGTTAAGACAGTTAATTATGATTAACTGGAAATATGAATAAAACATCAGTGTTTTAGGCGTTTGAAACGATAAATTAATTAAATTTGAGCGTTTCACACATAATAAATGCACGCGAAAATTTGTTATTTTCTCGAAACGTACAAATCTGCTTCCAAACCACCCCAAATCCACGTCAAATCAACTCGATTGCTTGTTTTACCTTTACCACATGATCCGTGTGTCTAGCACTATTTTGATTCATTATATTGTTTTACAGATGTTTCGCGGATATCTGCTGATATCGTATTTATTGCAACATGTTATTAACAATTGATGAGTTTAACCTTGTTTTTACTACTTTTTTAATAGTAAAGGTGTCTGTTAGCTCTATCAAGTAACGATCTTTATGTGGTCAACCTAATCCATTTTACGCGCTATTAGCTTTAGTCGCTATTACGCATGCGCGAGATTAGCTTCCTATGTTTCAAGATGGCGTAAAGTGCATTTTTGCAGCGAAGGAATTTGTTTATAGACTTTATCTTTCGAAATGGATATATATTGACTATTTCAATGACAGCTTATAAAATGGAAATGTATATACACGATAAATGTTCTCGAACAATCAGACCATGGCCAATTGTGCTAGAAAAGAAGATTTAATATCAAAACAGGTACGGTATTTGCCTAGTCCAAAATATTAGACGTTTACATACTCATTTGACCATTAACATTCATTATTTTATTATTTTACATTTTACTTTCACTTTGTATGTAACGTCTAAACGGGCCCTATGCAATGTGATGTAGCATTTTCGAATATTTTCGAATCCACGAATTATATCATTAATTGACGTAGAAACAGTTAAATGCACTGTAGAATGTCGTTTTATACTAACAAATTTATGAAAATCACCTTTAAACGCTAATTTTCGATAAATGTTCATCGTGTAAACTTTCCTACACATTGTCTACAAAATGTTAGCAAAATAATATATTATACGAAGTCGACGAAGACGCCTGGGCGAAATAGTTTTCGCACATGTGTCATTAATCCGCTTCAAATGATGCCGGGTTCCGGAATCTGGCTTATTCACTATTCAATAATTTCGTCTAATTTTCGATTCGTATATTGACCGTGTTAAATAACCGGGTACGTTTCGCAGCCATTACGCTGAATCTCTGTGATATATGCACTAGATGAAAACAAATGCGGATCTTTAAACAAATAGCGCTTCGCATTTGGAATTCTTGACCTTATCCGGGGTAAAAAGCAGCAATTGCGCTATTGGAAATGTATTTTCCCTGCTGGTGTAGTTTGATAGTTCAAAATAAGTGGAAAAAGAGCGACACAAAATCGTGTCGGAAAGTACAACATGACATTGATAGGAAGCCGATAAGACCCTACATAACCGGAAAATGTCAAAATGTGAAATAAGTTATGTAGGGTCTTATTTAATACTAGGTATTCGCCCCAACAAGCGAAATGATAGTTCAGTAAGGCTACCATCGTACTATATGGCTTAAATGTCAGTTGTGTTTATTTATCGTGACATTTGAATCATTGATTTGGTTCAGTTGTCAGAGTAGTTGGATAAAAATATGTTTCCTAAACTTGATAGGAAAAAACAACATAAAATTGTACAGAAACATTAGAAGCACAAAACTTTTCCAATATTTACGGATAGTGGTTAATTTTGCTAACCTTTCTGTAATAAAACTAGCATTTGCCTTCTGTAAAACAGTTGAAGCATACACATAACTTATGTTGGCACCATACTTGTAGATATATTGTCCCATATCAGGTATTTTCTGCCATCGCTGTACAACAAATTGATATATCCTTCTTCTTCAGTGTAACTACACTCCTTCATAATGAAGATTATTTGTAGGCGCTGGCTAAAATAAAGTGTTTATACCAATATGCTTAAGCATGTGTCAAGGAATAAAAACATAACAAAAGCAGGGTTTACAGTGTTAGACTAAAACATTTTACATTGGTGACATTTTAGTTACTGATGACAGATAACAGAAAAGGCACAGTGACAAATTGTTTATAGAAAATTTAGATATGAAAAGCATGTTCTTTTAACTATGAAAATGTCCAAAATTGGAGTTGAAGCGATTAAAGTTTTTCCTAATTGGCAAATTTTACGACGCAGCATTTCCCAATTAATCTAGGGTCTCTTTCCCAAAATGGACAGAAAAAGGCCTGATAGTATGCTACAATTAAAGTAACAGTACATTGTTGTACATGCGTCGGGACAGTTCAATTCCTGCAATCTCCGATCACAAATTTAACATATTTCCTGCTTTAAAATTAGGAACAGCATTATTTTCCTTGTGTGTAACTGGTAAGATTCACGACCAAACTAACATTTTAGGCCTATTTGTACTTATATCTGTCTTGAATTACCAAGATACTCGAGATTGTGGAATTTTGCGGTTACTTCCGGCCTAGTTTTTTTTCTCGCATGGTTCCCCGCCCATTGTTTATGTTATTATTACCCATTGAAAAGAGTTATTGTACTTTTATTATTACATTCTATATGCCAGTTTATTATTTTTTCTGTTGTTTAAGCACTCCCCATGTAGCTGCCTCATCCTAAGACCTATAGTTATTATGTTTCAGTAACAGCCTGACCGAAGATACGGAATTTAGCTTGTCTCCCTTGAATGTCTTATTTGTTTACGTACTACATATTGATACCTAATGTTATCATGAGCATTTTACTGCACTGATTAAATGACCAATTTCTTCTTGACTCCCCTCCTACTCTTCGTAGTTCTTGCAGGGTTGCGGATATTTAGTGAATATCATCATGCCAACCTTAGCACAAAACAGATGGGACTCAAATTGGCAACAGAAAATAACAGAGATACTGCCATCCTGCAAGCCCTACGATCTACCGTCAAAAATCGTTTCAGAACACCCGCCGGCAATACCACCCTAATTATTATTCACTGATTATTGGCCACCCAGTGTTCAGATGTAGAATTAAATCCTGGACCAACCGAGTTGCTCTGTCCATGTGGAGAATGCAACACAGAAGTAAAATAGGACCAGAAGGGCATCCTGTGTGATAGCTGTGACCAGTGGTTTCACACAGATTGTCAATGCATCGGTGACAACACTTATAATAATCTCTCTGACTCGAGATTTGCTTGGCATTGTCAATCCTGTGGCCAAACAAATTACTCGGGACCACTTAGTGAATCCCTAGATTCATTGAGTGATAATAATATGTTCACCATTCTAGAGTGTACCTCCCCGAGCCTTCAGGTCAACAATACCAGTCACCAGAACATTGACTAGGTGAGGTCAATCCAAAACACCCCAAACCCTGCCCCACCAAAGCAACTTCAAGACCCAACAATAAAACAAAGGTCAAACCCCCTAAACGAGTTAAACTTAACACAAAGAGAGAATAACTATCCTTAACGTCAACTGCAGATCTATAAAGAATAAAATCCCTGACATCCAACAGGTTATAGATTAAGTCAAACCTGATATCATCTGTTGCACGGAAACTTAGCTTAAACCTGAGGTTGAAACATCCGAAATCTTCCCTGATCACCTGAACTACCAAGTATTCCGAGATGATATACTTCATGTTCAAGGGGGCTTGAGTTTTGACCGCCATCTCTAAGAGATATACTTGCCAAGAACAATCTGATCTTCACACAGACTGTAACATTACATGGTCGAAAATCACTCTGAAGGGGATACGTGATATTTATATAGCCACCTTTTACAAGCCCCATGAGAATGCATCCATGACTAAAATACCGCAAAATAGCATTATATGACTTTTAGGTGATTTTAACCTCCCCGATATAGACTGGTCATTTGAATCCCCGAAGGCTAATTGTAAGTTCAAAGGGATGTGTGAAAACTTCCTTGAAAATATGAACACCTTTAACCTACAACTAATTGGTCAAACTTCAAGCGGGATCTTATTGAGTTCGGAGATAAATTTGCTAACTCCGTATACTCAGACCCCAATTCAGCATGGAATGTGTTCAAAGATGAACTTCATCGTTTGAGCTCCCTACACATCCCTACACACATTACCAAATTGCGTATGGATCTTCCGTGGTTAACCCCTACTATCCTTAGGCAAATAAGAAAACGGGACAAAATGTACGCAAAAATGAAAAAAGCCACCAAAACTCTCCGAACATTTCTAAATCATTTAAAGCCATTAAGTATAAGATCCAAAAATAAATAAGAGCCGCTTACTGGTCGTGCCTGGAGTCAGTCATTTTTGATGGCGATTCCCAGTCAACCAACCACAAAAAATTATACCAATATGTGAAACACAATAAGACTGTGGTTTAGCACCCCTCAAGGATAAGGGCCTTACTTATACAGACCCCTTAGACAAGGCTAACATCCTCAATAAGCAATTTGAGTCTGCGTTTTCAAAACCCCAACCTCTCGGTCTTAAACAACTATCTAAACAAATTGCTTCCCCCATATCAACACCAAATATGACCGAGATTAACATAACGGTCGAGGGTGTTGATAACTTACTTCTTGGGTTATCGCCAAATAAAGCCTGTGGCCCTGATGAAATCTCACCAAAAATACTTAAAGAGCTACACCACGAAATTTCTCCCATTCTTACTACGATATTTAATTTATCACTAGAAACAGGTATGATACCAACATATTGGAATAGTGCAGTTGTCACCCCGATAAATAATAAATGTCCTAAGTCCAAGGCCAGTAACTACAGGCCAATCTCCCTTACCTGCATTGCTTCCAAACTTATGGAGCATATCTTGGTTTCCAACATCATGACACATTTTGATAATAATGACCTACTTAGCCAGTACCACCATGGCTTTCGATCTAAACATAGCTGTGACTCACAACTAATTGGTTTCACACAAGAGGTCTTCGACAACCTTGAATCTGGTAAACAAACTGATGTCATTGTTATGGACTTTAGCAAGGCATTCGGCAAGGTTGATCACAGCAAAATGATCTACAAACTTAATCAGCAGGCATCCATCCTCTGGCATCAAGATGGATTCAGTCATTTCTAAAGGACCGATCTCAAAACGTAGTAGTTAACGGCTGCACTTCTGATACCTTACCTGTCCTATCCGGAGTACCCCAGGGCTCAGTCCTAGGTCCATGTCTATTCTTAGCATATATCAATGACCTACCTGACTCAATAAAAAGTAGGTCCAGACTGTTTGCAGATGACACTATTGTCTATCTCACAGTCAAATCTTCATCAGATTCCCAAATTCTGCAAAATGACCTTAAGGCCCTTGAACAATGGGAACGGGATTGGAACACGGAATTTAACCCTGATGTTGAGGATAACCCGTAAAAAGCAACCACTAATCTTCCCATACAAACTACATGGCGTTGAATTAAAAAGCACCAATGCCGCTAAGTATTTAGGGGTGACCATCTCTAAAGATCTTAATTGGTCTACCCACATAAGCAAATAACACCCTCAGATTTATTAGGAGAAATGTCGAAACCTCAAACAAAGATATATAAAAAAGGCCTATAACACCTATGTCCGTCCACAACTTGAGTACTGTTCAACAATTTGGCAATTTATCTTAGGTCCTCCAAAATGACTAAAATCCTGGGGCCTCCGGCCTGCTGGACCCCTTACCAAGATGTTGCCCTGGACCCACCGGGGGTGCTGTGGCCCACTCCCCCCTTATAATTTCAGGATTTGCAGTTTTAACGACTTTCATCCCTAAATAAGTATGTAGGGTCTTATTTATAGGACAACATTAGATTTGCGACTCCTCAGTGGAATAAACAAAACTGACATTGTCTGCGCATTTCAAGCTGGATTAATGGATTTTTGTGTGGTAAATTGTTTGTGTTGTTGTTTATGGGAAGTACGTCGTATTAGCTTCGCGCAGGTACTTTGGTCCAATCTTAACAATTCAACTACCTATGACATGCACTTGGGGTTTGAAATGCATTTTTGGAGTTATTACCCTTGCCAGTAATATTGCATGGTATCATTGGTTTAAGCTTGGAAGTCTGTTTTAGGTCAAAATACGCCATATCACCCCTTCTCCTCGGTGTACTGGCCTATTTTGCAAACACGACATTTCTTCTGGAAGCACTACAATTTGCTTATTACTTCCATTTAAAAGAACGTGCGACGAATAGGAGGATAATAATTGAATCTTCAGTTTTCTGCCAGTGATCAGGAGGCACCAGTAATCAAAACCACGAGAATGTTACTGTGTAAAGTGTTAAATTTAAGATAAAAATACAGTAAAACCTCAATTATAAGACCACCCTTGGAACCCTGGAAAACCGGTATTATTATTGAAGTGGTCTTAATATTGAGGTTGAATATATTCAGATATATTGTTTTCCGTTTCTGTAGTAAAGATTGTTTTAATAACAACTTTGAAACAAGGTCATCTGGGTCAAGAACTATATCACATTTCAAAATAATTGAAATACCTTGTTAACACTCTAGAAGTCACATTTTCTTGTTTAGTTAAAAGTTTACCACTGTATTGCTCTTGATTTGAAATATATACTTCTGCTCAATGAGATACCATACAACTCCTTAACAGCTCTCACAACCTTGTATCTATATGATAACAAAATGTCAAACAAAAGGGTCACTTTTGATAAAAGTACCTTATTTGGCGATGTTTTCACTTTACCAGACACATTTCGTGGAAAAATCATGAAAGTTGCCAACTGTATTAAGTTCTCAGGTAAGCCATACAGGGTCATAATGACTTAATAATAATCACTACTTAATTAACTAGAAATTAATTAATTAGATATTTACCAGGTATGAAAATAAATCACGACACTTATCTAGTTAACCACATACTAGTTAGTTAAGTAGTTATCTATCTTCTTTAACGTGATAACACACATACTTTTCTAGTTAATTATGCAGTAAACTGGTGGCAGAAATATCCCACCATAGATTTCAGATGTTAAATATTCAGCAAGATAACTGAATATATCAAGCAACGCGCTTTACGGTGATCAATAATTTTGTTCGATATTCGGATACAAACGTGTGGTAGAAGAGTATCTCAACTGGTACTGGTCAACGTTTTCTAATGGTCAATACTAACGATAACAGATTTTTGGCGATACAGTGGCTGACCGTGGTAATATTGACACAAGAGAAGTTCATGGTTTGCATGATAAATACCAAAATTCGTGAGAATTTAACACTATCCAATCTGATTAAAAGGATATCCAAAATACATTACACTAGTTTCGCCGCACATGGAGAAAGCGAAGCTGAAGTTGGTATGATTTTAAAGTCATAGTATTTCATTCATCTTACTGGATATAACTGTCTACACATTGTGGATGTGTTTATAGATTACACTTTTCATTTCGGTGCAGTGATCTTGATGTACTCACGGTATTATATATGCATATTTCAAATTCATGAAAATACACCTTTAAGAAGTCTGTGTCGGTTGTGTGATTCACAAATCCAGAGATAAAGTCGGAGGTAGCTTTATATCGCGTATCTAGGCTAAAATATTTGGATAAACTGTGCAAAGAAGTAAGTTAAACATATTTTTATGTTGTATTTGAAGCTCAATATCAGTCACGGTTAAACTAAGATGAATATTATTAAGCGGTATTTGTTTAAGACATCAGCTCTGTAAGTATAGTGTGACAATATGTACTTGGTACTCTTCAATACTCGAAGAAAATCTGTATACAATATTATCGTGTTTGTAGAGAACGACAAAGACTAATGGCTGTCAGTTTAATGCTATCAAATTACAGGTTCAAACTATCCAGTTTTACAAACTCTTATATGTAGAAAAATGTTTATTGTAGATAAAGAGTACCTGTTTCGCCAATGTGGACTCGTATAAAAACTACACATACATTGTATAAGCATGTATCTACCTAAGATGTTTGACGTTTTCAAAAATATATTCACTCATTGTATGACATCTTAATTGTTTTATTATAAGGGCATCTCTATAGTAGGTGTTTGAACCGTTTGCAAAGTCAATTAACACACTGTGTTGAGAGTTGTATGCCATTTATTCAACGGTATTTCTCGTATGGACTGCGGTCAGTTCATGGATCACCAGCCTGTACTGACCGCTAGTTCGTCGACAAGCAAGCAACTGCTAACTTACCTATAGAAATCAGAAGGATAACAACTGACTGGATGAATTATATACAGTAAGACCTCACTTAAAGACCACCTCAATAAAAGTACTACCTCAAAATTAAGACCGGATTTTTGAAGTCCATTATCACTGTTTTGCTTTTATTCAACCTCAATATTAGGACCACCTCAATAAGAAGACCAATTGTCAATGGTCCCAAGGGTGGTTTTATTATTGAGGTTTTACTGTATATGTCAAATTGTCATGAAAATCGCACGCATCACTGCAGGTGGAACTTAAGAAATCTAGGCCCGGTTGGCTGTCGAATGTTATCCCCTTGTACATATGGCTTGCATGTAGATATGTAAGATATGGATTACTAAATTCACAGGATGATCATATCTTTATTGACATACCCTACTAGTCTATCTTTTAAGTTGGTCTAACGTTTGTTTATAAACTTATCAGTGGTTGAACCATAGTTAATGTTCGGAACACAGTTCCCATGTATTTTTCACCTTACTCACGTTATCTTTGCGAGGCGCTACGAAATAAAATCATGTGTTTATACATGTAGTACTGTCTTAACATAATCAACAGTACTTAGGATGATACGATAATAAAACCCCGATATTATTTAATTCACAATTTATAATTCACCTGTAAAATAAATGCTGACATTCATGTTCATAAATTACAGTAAAACATTAATAATACGACCACCCTTGGGACCCTTGAAAACTGGTCTTCTTTTTGAGATGGTCTTAATATTGAGATTGAATAAAGAGCAAAATAGTGATAATGGTTCTTAATAATTAACAAAATATTATTATCGCGGTGGTTTATAAGTGGGGTTTTACTGTACTAAAATTGTTTACACCATTTTTCCGAAATCGAAAGTTACTCGATGAAGACCCGTTTTTGTCGCTTTCAGAACCCTCGTTTAATAACTTCAGTGATATCATATATATTTGTAATAATATTAATCTAATTCCTAAACGTAGAATTTCGTGGCATGCCCGTATCGCTACAATGTACTGTCGACAATATGGGATATTTCCGCTAGATGTGAACATACATAATACTTTATAATGTATCAAAATTTATGTCGATCTCGTTTTTAACCGACAGAATTCTATTAGACGAAATAGAATTTAACATCACTGGTAGCAATGATAATACATAATGTTGCATTATTATACGAGTACTACTAATTTAATACATTGACTGTTAACCTTTACAGTGGTAAAATTGAATACCATGCGTCGTACAAGGTTGTGGTTAGCTAGCATTTATGGTTATTTACTGACAACTTTCCCATGTAAATGTAAGAGTGGTGACAAATCACTGTAGATGTATGATGTCAATTTTGAAAAGTTCAACTTAGCTGCTGACTAGTATTTAGAAAGCGTTTTTTTACCGGCATTCAAGCTGAAAGAATCGGAGCGTTTTTTGAAATATAAACCAGGCATTTATATGTTTATGTATTCTCAAAAAAGTGATCAACGATACAATAAATTATATTCAATAACTATCTGTGTTTACAATATCACGGACATATTGTAAACCATTGTATGTCCGTGAATATTATCAAAATAAGCTCAATTAAAATGAATAAAATTTGAGTCAGTTCATGTGCCTTCCGGTTTATAATGCCTCACGGTGATTCTATGAACCCTATTTTTCACGTGTATCAGAGGGTGAATTTGTTTGTACCAAACCGGTTTGAATCCAAAACTGGTTTGTCAAACCAGTCATTTGTTTTAACTAACTGGTTTCAAACTAAAACAAGTTTCTGTATTTGTTAATAACAAATCTTAAACTGGTTAGTCAAACTGACCGAACTACCTCTTAGTGTGGTTTGTCTGGTTTGATTTATCCGAATAATCGTATACTAGTTAAACAAAATGGTGGACTGAGTCTATGGCGGGTGACCGTGCCACTCATATGTGGGGCAATGTTTAAAAATAAATGTTTCTTTGCTACACGGGAACCTGGCTTTAAAATTTTCCACGCTGTTACTTTGCAAAACAGACGTTTTAAAGTTATTAACTCTGATTTTCTTATCACGCAGCAATCTGTCTGCAATATTGCACAATCAAAATCACGTGGGCCATTTTTCATCGACCAAACCATCTGTTTGTTTGCATACCAATCTTAATCTTAACTGGTTTAAGTTTGTCAACCAAACTACAACAAAAGTGAAACCTCAAACCTGAACCAGGTTTTGCAAACAAATTCGCCCAGAGTAGATCAGATGGGAGGGAGCGCATCAGATTCCACTCAAGATATAATACAATTTATTTTATTTTAACAAAATGAACTAAACTTATACAGAAACTATGTCACCAGTTAATCTATGTCAAATTCGATAGCTAGCCAGTTTAGATGATTATCCTGAAATTTATGGACCTTGTAAACATATGGTGATAAGTAACGTTAACCAGTCATGAGGCAGACGCGACTAGGTAAGGAAAAGGGTATTTTTGTGTTTCGTGAACATTTTGCTCGTATCTTCTTAAGATATCTCGTCACACGCAGTTTTGCAACTGTTGACAAATATGCCAAAAAATGTTCCAAAATATTAATTATGGACGTATATTGTGGCGATTTAGCATTATTGTTTCGTAATAGCTCTACATTGTAATGATTTATGATGGACGGACGGACAATTGATTTATTTCCAATACACTGACAGCCAATGAGGACTGTCAAAACAGTGGTACAGTACGGTAAAACCTCACTTAAAGACAACGTCAATAATAAGACCACGTCAAAATAAAGAACACAATTGTAAAGTCCATTTTCACTATTTTGCTCATTATTCAGCCTCAATATTAAGACCACATCATTAAGAAGACCATTTTCTACGGTCCCAAGGGTGGTCTTATTATTGAGATTTTACGGTACTTTTACAAACCTCACAAATCCTCATAAGGAAGAGCATGCTTATAATGATTATGTGGAGAAGATACTAATTTTATGTATTTTCTCTGATACAACATTGACCAAAGAAGATTCAAGTGAGAAAACTTAGATATATAAATGTATAAGGCATAATACGTAAATTTCCACAATTCATTATGTTCAAGATTATCAACATAAACCATTAACATAACATGCCATAAACGGCTTGAAAACAAGACTATTTATGACAAACGATATTTGTACAACTATGTCTCAAATAATATTTAAAAGTGTCCTTGAAATGCATATTTGTTATTCAAGTCATACAATATTTCTCTAGGTTATGTAATCGTTTACAATTTGCCAAAGTGTGCTATGCATACCGAGACATTTGCTATATTTTGTAAGAGGAATACAATTCAAATTTGAATAAAAATCGTGTTGTTAGGGCTTGAACACTTTTTTTGTAGTCATGTAGTAATTATAAATGCAATTTAGATCTACTCTCTGCCCAAACTTATATTGATTATGTCACATTCATTGTATATAATTTATAAACAATAACATATTGTACTCTGTTATAGTTGCTTAATTTGAAAAAAATGCTTATTTCTATAATTTCATCGTGATATCATGGATTATTTTTCCGATGCAGCCGTATCAATATGGTTTTGCTATTTGCATATCAGTGTTGTGTAAACCAATCAAATCTTACGTTAACCACTAAACCAACTTCTCTTCAACCGAACAACGTGTGTAACCTTGACGCGGATTAGTCAACCTTTAGATAATGGGTACGTTACCTTACCGAAATCCACTGAATTTCTTTGAATTTACCGAAATCCATTTGGATCTGGAGAGACCAGCAGTCGTACCATCTCGGCATTTTTTATGTTGCACAACAAATCTTAACCTTCAAATTGCACCGACTATCTTCTCAAGATATTTCTTGTAAAGTTTTGCATCTGTTACCAAGCATAAACTCCGTGATTACGATTTAAATTTGTGTATTATCCTCATTGGATAGAGACGTTCCCCGAGAAACACATGACATTAATATATACGTATGACATTAAAACAGGGCGATATGTATATATAAACTTCATAAAACAATTTCAAAATTCTAATATAGAAATTGTAAGTATAATTTATATTTGCACCTCTCTGCCTCTGCAGTTTTATTTATGTCATGAACCAAAAGGACAACCAACACAGTGTGAGTTGGAAAGGCCTGGCATGGAATTATGCCTGACATTTTATTTTTAAAGCAAAAATAACTAAATCAAAATGAATAACAATGACTAGATTGATTGCTATGGTAAGGTATTTCACGTCTGGAGTTTATCTACAGATTAGTATGATCTATTGTACACATACAATGTACTTAGAAACAGTACTGCACTATAACTGACGTCATAACATACCTAATAATAATATATGCTTTATTTTAGTATGGAACGCAAACCCTTTGAAGATGTACCTGGTGGTGATACAATTATCTATGATATAGCGGACCCGTCGAACGGTTACAGGCAGTGTACATTCGGTAACACCCCGGAGGCTCATCAAGATATATTCAATAGCTTACCGAACTTTCCCTGTCGAGATGATGACACCATTCTTGCTTCCTACCCTAAGACAGGTATTTGAACTTTCCCTGTTTCTCCAGAAAATAGCGTTTCTTGGTAATGGATATGATGGATAAATAAATATACACACAAGGGCGTAGCCAGAGCTGGTAGAATGTGTACGCAAACAATCTAGGAGTGGTCTAAGGGCATAATATCCCGGGAAAATTTTGTAGCGCTATATAGTCAGAAAATTTATATCCCAAACTACATAAAAATGCTCAACTGTTGATTATAGCACATTTTTCTATTTTTGATAATCATCTGTACGCAACGGCGTATTTTGCATACACATGTATGTAGTTTTGAAGGCCGTGTCCACCAGATTCGACAACTAATATTGATACAAAAGTAAACGAGGGTATACCAAGTGAAAGACCACAGTCATTCCAGAAGAACTTGCAAATATAATTAAATAAATACTGATTAATTAGATTTGTACCAGCATATGTAGACAATTACATTTAGGCAAAGGGGGCACAAGAAACATATATACAATGGATGAAAAAAGGAGTAAACTTGGAACGCGCGGTCAGCGGCCAAAGAACCCACTGGGGTTTCAACATGGGTCAATAATGTGTCCCATTTCACACAAAAACATTTTATCGCAATACAAACTCAATTTCAGTCACAAACTAAGGTGAATAAACGATAAAGAAATAAAAGACAAAAGCTTATCTTAGTATCTCCTTCATTCGCATAGCTTACTGGCATGGTATAGGTTAGATACTTTATAAAACCTGTAGTTTCCAAGTCTTTATTATGTTTTTGCGCATTGTTAAGGTACACTGTTTGATATTGAACCCCATCTCCTCATGGTGCTATTGCCATTGACCATTCTAAGGTGGTACTCCTATTGTCACAATTCATTTATGTTTGTGCCTAGTGTCCTTTTGCGCTTGTTTTTTGTTTACAACAGATTTGTACATTTTTCATGTCTCCTTGTGCTTTCTGGATTGCCGAACACTTCGTATGTTGGCATTTCCTGCTCGATTTCTTTGTTCATGGATTCTAATTATGTCTGCCTGCCCAGTTAGCTCAGTTGGAGGAGCCATCGACTGCTAATCCAGATGTCGTGGGTTCAAAATCGTGACAATTTGACTGAAGATAATGCATCCAAAGTTATTTGTCTTCCACCTCTGATATCTATGGTGGCATATTTCTGCCACCAGTTAACTAGTTAATTAACTAGATAATTATGTGGTTATCACGTTAAATAAACTAGATAACTACTTAATTAACTAGATCATTATGTAGTTAACTAGATAAGTATCGTGATAAATGTTCATACCAGATGAATATCTTAACACGAAAAAATGTTTGATAGTGCCAACAACTGCCACCTATAGTTAATTAAGTAGTTAACTGGTGGCAGGAATATGGCACCATAGATATCTGATTTATGTGGAGAAGTTGTTAGGTGCTTGCGGATGAACAGGTTACTGCTGGTTGGTAACCCAGAAACAATGGTTAGGTCGACTGACTGCTGTGTGTAACTGAAATAATGTTGAGAAACGGCATGAAGCCCAAACAAACAAAAATATGATTATCTCAGGCACTAACTGGTTATGGGAGATGGTTGTACTTGCCATGGCGAATTCGTCTGAGGTCACAGGTCGATCTAAAGGGGAGGGAATGATGGAGGCATTTCCTGCTGAACGATTCGAAGAACTGCAGTCCCCGAGACTGATGAACAACCATTTGCTACCGAGATATCAACCGAAGGTGAGTAACGTATATAGTTATCTGTCTTGTGTTCAGTAGAAGCTACTAGTCGCTCACGTTACGAAACTGTGCAGACGTTTTGCTACTGAACGCACAGTTTGCCAAATAGTGTGCGCACTAACGCGACTCCGATGTAGCAAGCGAAAAACTAAGTTCAGTTACGGCTAACAGCCGCTCACGTTTTGTTTTGTATCCCTGGCCCACCGTATCTCATTGACTGCACACGGTGAACCAAATTGGAAAACTTTACGAAACGTGATCCGCAAAACCAGAATAAAAATGAGGCGGTCAATACACTTGTTAGCGACGCGAACTCTGGGCGGCTTTCGTTAGCCGTAACTGAACGCGTGGCTGGGTATCTCTGTCTACAAACAATGTGTGCTGTTAATGTTTTTTCTTCAGTGGTGTTTTACTTCAATTAGAGAGGCAAACTCCGCTGAACGGTGTCTTATCTAGGCATCTATTGTTAGCAGTTTATACGGCCGCCAAGCGTGAAAAAGAAATGTTACAATTTGGCAACTTGCTGTCTAAGCAGTCGCTTGAAACATTTATCAAAGTTTAGAGAATGTTCCTGTGATGGTCCTCTGTCAGGCATGTGGTTTAGTTCCGATCTGGTATAAAATATGACTCCAGGCGATAGTTTTCTTTCTGATAGGGAGATCTTCTCCGAAAAACTGACTAGTAATGAACCGAAGTACGTTCCTGGGGTAGTCCTCTAGCAAGCGTTGCTTTATATTTCTGAGTTTGCCTGGGAGCAATCTTAATTGGTAACAGTTGCGCACTTCCCTCCATGAAGCCTTATTGTGAAGAGCATATTTCACACAATTTCTGACAGCTTGCGCCCAACACCTCTTGTATTTCTCTTCTTGCAAACAAATATTGACCATTCGCATTGAGTGACGACTGAGGTATAGTATAGAGCTTTTACTGTATTACTTGGTATACTGCCGACAAACAATGACAAGAAATAACTGAACTTGAATTGCGTTGTCATGTTTTATGCCCCTGCCATTCAAATTACCCCTGTCTATCCGTCTGTCCGTTCATACGAAAGATTGTTTTCCAATCGAAAACTTATCAACGGATAGAATTCAATTCATATTGGGTACAAAAGCATAAGATAATAAAATACATGAAATGTTCGATTTCGGTTGCAATTCATCAATTTTTGGACGGTACCGCTCAGGTTTTGCAATTTGGTTCACCGTGTGCAGTCAATGTGATACAGTGGGCCAGGGATACAAAACAAAACGTGAGCGGCTGTAAGCCGTAACTGAACTTAGCTTTTGAGAGGCATACAACAATTAGTTCCCGTTTTCAAAACAGAAGAATTGCTGAAAACCGGTAACAAGTCAAAAACGTCCACATCCTAATTACTACGCGACGAAGTAGTTCCAAAGTTCACCGAACGAAATAATATCATAAACGTTTCAATTAAATGAAATGTCGAAAAGGTGACCTGCTAAAGTGGTTTGTGAACTAATTAGCTGTTTATGTGGAGTTCAGATGGGGTTAAATACACACGAGTTTGTTTATAGTTTTTTGTGTGCTCATAATAAAATTTGATGAACGAAAAATGTTTGTCTCTTCTATATTTTTTAAAGATGGTTCATTCTTGTACTTCATTCATGAAGTTTTTTACTAAATGTATATCTTGTTTTATTTTTTATTAATTTCATAAATCGTCATCGTTTTGTATAGTGCATATTTTAAGAATGTCGACTGTTTTCGTTTAGTACAGATTCATACTTTTCGCCGGTTGGTGAAACTGCGTGACAGAAATGCAATCAGACGGGTACCCTACCATACCGGTTCTCAAGACTTAAAATGCCAGGTTAGCGCTATAAACGCGACAAATTCGCTAAGCGAACGCACATAGAAGAGTGTACTCGGGTTCAGACTGCGTTTAAATGATATATACAAAGCGATGACAGGAGATTACTGTTGTTGTTGTTCTTTATTGCGATTTATCGTAAATATGGTCTCGTTGTGCACAACTACGAAAATTATCGGTGTCATCTTTCTACGTACATCTCACTCTGTGCTTGGAAAATTAATTTAAAAAAAAACACTACAACAAGATAACTCATAACCTATGGCAAGCTAGTGTTATCTAAACTATGCCTGGGCATACTGATTTTACTCTAAATTCGTGCTGATATAATTTAATATGTCATTTTATAATTAAATATTCACAAAAGTTACATGAAGGGTCTGATATTTTTGTATTTCATTTATTTACAATCGTGACAAACATTTCACTTGTTTTACCATTTTAAGATTCTGTCATTACTACTGACCATTTTTCTTATTTTCGGTTTGAAAATCTAGCATTTCTAGAACAAGTCGGATTGAAGATCTCTTGGAAAAAATGTTTACTATTTTTTTCAATAATTTTTTATTCTTTTTCGCATTTCTGTCTTATGTCTTAGTTTTTTCCATATTCCATCTTACCTATTTACACATAGCTCTACTTGGATATTATAAAACTGTTTTGTTACAAAACGGAAAGTTGTATGCAACGAGTTGCTAGCTTGGCTACAGAGACGAGTGGTACCGTCCCACAGCACTTTGTGCTTTGATTTAAGAAGTTGTGGCCCTTTTCGACTTAAACGTGGTTTCCGATCAATAAGTCTTGAAAGGATGGATGGATTCAGTTCGATTTGCTTATTAATTAGATAGCCTTCTATAAACAAAATATTTGAATTCTAGTGAAAAATCCATTGCAGGGGCATCCGTGTTCTATGAACACATCTAGTTTTTTTATAAATAGAGCCAAGTGAAGTATAAGCAATCCTCTCCTGTCTAATACACAAGGTTGTTAAGTAGCGGACGCATTTGTTTATTTTCAGAGCATATTGGAGAAACGACTGAAAGTTATCCTACTGCTCAGAAATCCTAAAGATGTCGTAGTGTCATTCTATAATCATACAAAAGGTATAGGCCTATATCAATATGATGGCAAGTTTGAAAACTATCTGCAGATGTTTGTTAGAGGGGAAGGTACAGAGTCTTTATTTTGTGTCAAATATTAACCCAAACAACTTCTTTTTGTAATATTATGCTCATATTCTGTTCATTTGTGTACCTAAACAAACATGAAAAATATATTTCCTATAGTTAAAACATCAATTAACATGCATTAACAAAGTATGAACTCATAATGTATTGATCCGTATTTGTAAACATCTTTTTTTTAAATGCAGTTCTTTTAACAATCAGGTTATTTTATAAGTTTTGTCTGTAAGTAATATGGTGAAAAAGATATTTTCAATCGGTTAAACATTGCAATGGTTCTTATTAGAGATGTTTTAGCCAATGTAACAACAATACTGGATGAAGCAAATTCTAACATTTTATGTTCAGATGAGTCAGATACCAGCAGAACTTACTTTCATGAACAAATAAGGAACTTGTGTATTTGATTATTTCCATGTACAGTAAAGCTTCAATAATAAGACCACCCTTGGGAATATTGAAATCTGGTCTTAATATTGATGTTGAATACAGAGCAAAAAAAAATTGGACTTGAAAATTGTGTTCTTAATCTTATATAGGTAGTCTTATTATTGAGTTGGTCTTTAAGTGAGATTTTGCTATATTTCTATCAAATATTTGATATATAAATGTTCCAGTTGATTATGGATCGTATCCTGCCTACCTTAGAGAATGGCAACAATTCATCAAAGAGAACAAAGACTTCCCTATAATGACAGTTTACTATGAAGACTTAAAACAGGTACAGTGTACGACAGTGAAAGAGGAGAGTTTTAGTTTATGTTTGCCATTTGGTCTCAGTTAGACAATCTTACCTTATGATTCCACACACTGTCTGTTATATTGGAGTGACTTGATTTGTTTCTTTGTTTTAATCGGGTTTTACGCCGTTGTAAACAAGTTCTCAGACATAATACGGCGGTCAGTTGACCTAACTAGTTTTCTTAGAATTAAGTATCAACCAGTACTAACTTGCTCTTCCGCAAGTAACGGACAACTTCTACACATTGGCAGGGCATGACCGTAGCCAATGTCACTGTAGAACCTAATATGCCCAACCCGTTCATCGAACCCGGGTTTGCCGGGTGACAGTCTAGCACTCTATCCACTGAGCTAGCCGTGCGGGCTAGAGTGAGATGAAGAAAGGTGAGTAACAAACTTCAGCACTGAGAAGCCCATACCCACACAACAGAACGTCCTCATACAGATCCAGAGAGTAGGAAATGAAATTAGAGGCTTTGACTACATAACATAATCATTTGAAACTGTAAAGTGGGAATTTTAAATAATTCGTGTTCATGTCGAAGAATTTGTCTTATCATTCTGAATTATAAATGATTTATATCTACATACTGTATCGCCCTCGGTACGAGTAATAAGTGCCGGTGTGCGTCAGTGCAAGAAATAAATGGTAGAAATGTATAGGAGAATAAAAGTAATTCATATGTATTTGTGAGAAGTGAAAAATAAGTTGAAAGTGAGTGTTAACAGATGACCAATCAACAAACTGTATGTAAAGTAAACCTATAAAAACCACGTTCCTTGGTTCAGATCACTCTCTGACGATTCTCAAACTGGTGGGTTAGCTCTTTTGACCACTATATATCATATCTGGGACAAATAATATACATGTATATACATATATTGGTCCCAGATCATATAGCTGTATGTTATATTATTTTGTCGAGGCAAACTAGTGGTACAAGCTCTGATCCGATCCCAGTTTCTTCGGGTGTCCCACGGGGGTCTGTACTTGGACCCCTGCTCTTTCTCGCATACATAAATGATCTCCCACAAAACATTGAGTCAAAAGTCCGCCTATTTGCAGATGACACTGCAATATACATGGCCCTCACCACGGTTAAACAGTCCTAAACCCTTCAAAATGATATGAAAAGACTTGAACAGTGGGAGATCGACTGGGATATGGAGTTCAATCCTTCCAAATGCCAAGTCATCCACATCACCAGGAGGAAACATACTATTCCCTCACAATACTTCCTCCATAATACCCTCCTTGAATCTGTCACCTCAGCAAGAAACTTTGGAGTAGATATCTACAGTGATCTTTCATGGGACACCCACATAAATAGGTCAACTACAAAAGCAAATCAAACTCTAGGCTTTCTTCGTAGAAACTTAAAAACAAAATCAACCCCACTGAAATCCATGGCTTACCAGACCCTAGTACGACCCCAGCTGGAATATGGTTCAGAAATCTGGTCTCCCTTTTCCCAGTCCCTTATATATCAGCTAGAGTCAGTCCAAAGATAGGCAGCCCGCTGGGCGATGTCTGACTTTGGACGCACATCTAGTGTTACGGAAATGCTAGATAGTCTGAAGTGGCGCAGGTTAGACTTCAGACGCATTGACTCTAGACTGTCCCTTATGTACAAAATAAGAAATGATTTGGTTGCAGTCCCCATCCAAGGTTATCTCACCCCTCTAACTTGAGTATCCCGCCACTACCACACCCTGTCGTACAGACTAATTCCTATTCCTAACCAAAGACTATTACAAATACACATTCTTTCCCCGGACTGTTCATCAGTGGAACAGTCTACCCCCTTATATCCCATGTCTCCCCACCCTGGTACAGTTTAATGTTGCAATTAGCAACATTGAACATACCATCTTACCATGACTGCATTCCCATCTGTTTTTAAACTGTTAATATCATTAACATTTATTTTTATCACTCGTACTTTATTTTGATGACTATACTTTTACTTCTTTTAACTTTCCTCAGCGGCTTGACGCGCACAACTTGTCTAAGTCCTCGAAAGAGGTTTGACAATAACGATAGATAGATAGATAGTTCGTTTGTACCAGTAAATTTACAGTTATTCTTCAAAAAAAATGCGTGTATATTATGCGAAAAAAAATCAGTACTGCAGCTCCCACTTAAAGATGATCTGGTTGATTGGAAAGAGTCTAATAGCGTGTGTCTACGCTCGACGCATCGTGTTATTTAACCCGATATGTTCGAACCGAGAATCATGATCTACACGTAGCCAATATCCAATATACAAAATTTCGTTAAGAAATGTTAATCAATAAAACAGTTATTCTTCATTGTGCTCTTTTATAAGTTTTGTTAAGTGTTTTTGTCTTGCATTTTATTGCTATAATTCAATATACAGGATGATGTGACAGAAATGAAAAAAGTCTGCAAATTTCTGGAAATAGACGTGGACGAAAATCGCCTTATGGAAATTTGTGCTGGATGCCAAATTGATAAAATGAAGGAAACGAAAGTAGCAAAACTGACCGAAGAGTTACGGGAAATGTTTAAAAAAATGATGAAAGGTGGTTTTACAATTTTTAGGAAAGGTAATTGTTTATTATTACACTTGCATTCTTATACTGAATATGGCAGTTTGTATATCAGACGTACATATCAAAGTCATTCAGGTACGCCCCTGATGCAAACTCTATATTTTATTATTGTTTCACCAGTTGAAACTTTTGCTCTTGGAAACATGAATGAAATAGCCATTGCATTAATACGCCAA
Source organism: Mactromeris polynyma (assembly GCA_032209605.1). Taxonomy (NCBI): domain Eukaryota; kingdom Metazoa; phylum Mollusca; class Bivalvia; order Venerida; family Mactridae; genus Mactromeris; species Mactromeris polynyma. The sequence goes on from JASFXZ010000001.1 coordinate 54,188,133, forward strand.
TGAATAAATCATTACAAGCCGTTGCTTTAAACATCCACCTGCTTTAAGTGGTCACATTTGCTGTATGTCTCGACTTCACGCTGAAGACATGCTGGACTGTTTAATTACTTTATGTACGGTATCTGTTATGATGATTTGCGTTTTATTTGCAAAAACAGTGAAAGCTGAATAATAAGACCACCCTTGGAACCCGTGAACACTGGTATTGTTATTGAGGTGGTTTTAATACTGAAGTTGAATAAAAAGCAAAACGTTGAAAAGGGACTTGTGTTCTTAATTTCGAGGTGGTCTTATTATTGAGGTGGTCTTTAATTAAGGTTTTAATGTAATATGGCAATAGATGGAAGCAAACTCATTGTTGGAGAATGGGCGAAATTTAAAATATGTGGGCAATATGGTGGAGGTTATTGTGTCTGCCGCTCGAGAATATGTGGGCAATATGGCGGAGGGTATTGTGTCTACCGCTCTAGAATATGTGGGCAATATGGTGGAGGGTATTGTGTCTGCCGCTCTAGAATATGTGGGCAATATGGTGGAGGTCATTGTGTCTGCCGCTCTAGAATATGTGGGCAATATGGTGGAGGTTATTGTGTCTACCGCTCTAGAATATGTGGGCAATATGGTGGAGGTCATTGTGTCTGCCGCTCTAGAATATGTGGGCAATATGGTGGAGGTCATTGTGTCTGCCGCTCTAGAATATGTGGGCAATATGGTGGAGGTCATTGTGTCTGCCGCTCTAGAATATGTGGGCAATATGGTGGAGGGTATTGTGTCTGCCGCTCTAGAATATGTGGGCAATATGGTGGAGGTCATTGTGTCTGCTGCTCTAGAATATGTGGGCAATATGGTGGAGGTTATTGTGTCTGCCGCTCTAGAATATGTGGGCAATATGGTGGAGGTCATTGTGTCTGCCGCTCTAGAATATGTGGGCATAAGGTGGAGGGTATTGTGTCTGCCGCTCGAGAATATGTGGGCAATATGGTGGAGGTTATTGTGTCTGCCGCTCTAGAATATGTGGGCAATATGGTGGAGGTCATTGTGTCTGCCGCTCTAGAATATGTGGGCAATATGGTGGAGGTCATTGTGTCTGCCGCTCTAGAATATGTGGGCAATATGGTGGAGGGTATTGTGTCTGCCGCTTTAGAATATGTGGGCAATATGGTGGAGGTCATTGTGTCTGTCGCTCTAGAATATGTGGGCAATATGGTGGAGGGTATTGTGTCTGCCGCTCTAGAATATGTGGGCAATATGGTGGAGGTCATTGTGTCTGCCGCTCTAGAATATGTGGGCAATATGGAGGAGGGTATTGTGTCTGCCGCTCTAGAATATGTGGGCAATATGGTGGAGGTCATTGTGTCTGCCGCTCCACTCGATGGTAGTGGATTTGAATTCCACATTGGAAACAACCACACATCCTCAATAAAAAATATGTTTAGCTAAGCGCATGTATTAATTCATACATGTTTTTGCTAATCAAGATGATAAACATATAGCATATGTAATCAGAGTCCATCGTACAGAGGACGTACTACCAAAGGGAGCTAATGGAGAGTTTCGACATTTTATCATAATTTTATAGTGATCTTTTGGTTATCTCCCTTTATATAAGTCTAAACAATATTACTGCAACAAAATTCCATATTTTAATAAGACGAAAACTTACAAATAGATGGAAATTGGTCAAACACTTCGATCATCTCAGAATGTGCTCTATAGAAACGTTTTAATGATCTTAATTTAATAATTAATTCCAAGAAGTACATTAAAATAACAATTTTACACTCACATTGATTGTTTTAAGTTCCTCAGTTTGTACATTGTTTAATGAACAAGTTCACTGATGTTATTCTTGAAGCTAACTTCAGAGTAACACACAAATGTGAATAATAATACCTCATTCAAGTTTTTTAAAATTTGTATGCATGTATATAATTATAACCAACATATTAATACCGATGAATTGACGATTGAAACTCTTTATATATTGGATATAGTATGAATTTACACCTTATTATATTATATAAAAGGAACAAAGGGAGAGAACTTAAGATGGAAAATAAAGGGAGAGAACTCGTGACAATTTTCTGTGGAAATGAATAAAATCTACTGAATGTGATTCCTTTTATAGCGACATTGTTGTTTTTTAATGTCTCGTGTACTTTGAGGTGGAGGTACACTTTGTATGTGGCATTTCTCGCTCGATTTCTTTCATTTGCATTTCGTTTCTTTAATCTTTTGATATTGTAAGATATATTTTCCCTTTACAGGACAAGTTGGTGACTGGAAGAATTGGTTTACTGTGGCACAAAGTGAGATGTTCGATTCCTGGTGGACAGAACAAACGTCTGATATTGATATGTTCAGTTTTAAATACACCATATAGTAATGAACTATTCAAACGTACGCAAACTTCAAACAACAGAAAATATATGTTTTTCTTGTATAGAGAGCATTTCTCAACCGACCGTTACACTGACACCTCTATAATAAGACCATCATTGGTTCCTGAAGACGAAAGTAGGTATTGGTACTGAGGTAGTCTGATTCACAGGAGATTGTCACGAGTTATGTCCCTTAATCCTTCAAGAGTTTTCTCCCTTTATCTCTTATGTAGTATATGTATATGTACAAAAGGGATAACTGGAGATACATCTAGCATGGAACAATGGGAGAGTACTTGTGAACATCTCGTGTGGTCTGATTATCGAGTTAAAATATGGAAAGAAAAATTGAAATCTGGTCTTGAAAATTCGGTCTAATTAATAAGGCGGTATACATTTTGAGGGAGTCGTTACATGAGGTTTTACTTCCACAGTATTATTTATTTCTTCTGCGCATCATGCTTATAAAATATGATGTCCCCTAGTCAATATGTGATTTTCATCTTTGAACTTGTTTTACAAGTAATGGATTAAACTTTTTTTAAAAGCAATGGAATGAGTTGTAGTTTAGTAATAAGTGTTCCAGTTTTATTATTATGAGCGGTATAAACGAACAAATATATTCAGCATTATATGTTATTCGAAATACACGTATAAATTCCTATGATATAGTTGTTGTATGTTTCCACCACAGGAGGTTGGCACGATTGATCTCCCTTAACTATATTCTATAAAAGGGAGAGAGAGAGAACTCGTGACAATCTCTGTAGTGGGTCCAGTGGTAACGCACTGGACTAGTAATCCAGGGGTCGCAGGTTCGGTCCCCCGCTCAACCACTAACAGTCTTTCGGATAGAGACAAAAACCGGGGTCCCGTGTACGATGCTTTACATCGAGCACGTAAAAGAACCAGGGGTGTTTCTGGAACTGGGACATCTTCTGTATCATGCACTATCCTCCAAAAATCTAAAATTACTAACGTTCTTAGACAAAACAAAAACGTGGCAATCTCCCGTGATTTCCACGTCTTCAATGTTTGTGTTAGCTGTATGCATACCAACATTGTCTGGTGAATATCGATCGAAAACTTAAAACACATTTTCATCAATCGTTTGTGCTCTTTTCGGTTACCATCGAGTCAAACTATAGGTACTTATAGGTACTTATAGATAAAACGGCTTAAGTCAAATTGGTGAAAGATGTAATCGTAAAATTTCAACATTGTTTCTGCTATATATACGGCGGTCTTAGACGACCTAAGCAAAGTGCCTGGAATTAATCAACAATAATTAACACATAGTACTAACGTGCCCTTCCACAAACTTCCCAACATGAATCAGAGGTGGATGACAAATGACTGCAGACAGTATACGGCCTGCCTAACCCTGGAATCTAACCCGGACCTCCCAGGTGACAGCCTAGCGCTTTAGTCAATGACTGCAGACAGGATACGGCCTGCCTAACCCTGGAATGTAACCCGGACCTCCCAGGTGACAGCCTAGCGCTACCACTAATCTTCCCATACAAACTACATGGCGTAGAATTAAAAAGCACCAATGCCTCTAAGTATTTAGGGGTGACCATCTCTAAAGATCTTAATTGGTCTACCCAGAAAATTAAACATTTGGACGAGATTGTAACAATGATACCTTGTGTAAGAAATAATGGACGAGATTAAATAAAACATGTAACAATTAGACCTTTTGTTGCAATTTCATTCAAGATATTATTCACTGTTGTGTGACGTCAACAGCACGAGGCGAGTGAGGTGTAAGGTTGAGTTTTCACGCACTGGTGTGTGTGTAATTTGGTGTGTAATGCATGAAACAAGTAGTGGACCCAGGAATGCCACATTCCAAAGTGCACAAAAGTTGTTGATATTTTGATTTAAATGTTGTAAGAAAGACTGATTCGTGACCAATTGTATTGGATGACATTCTTAAAGTTGGATTGTAAACAATAAACAATTAAAACCAGTAAATAATTGTGCATTGTTAACTATTATCAATTACTAAATGATGTGTCGAAATACAGGTAAGTTATCAATGTTTCAACCAAAAAAGTGTGCTGCCTTTAACGCTGAAATATACACCAAATAGTGTTGGATATAGGAAGTATGAATAACATAAGATTTATGTAAATGGGACGACAACAATCGGCGTCGTTAAGCAGGTGCCAATATAATCAGTATATCTTAATAGGTATTTAGTAGCGCTTTTGCTGGGATTATCTGATCATATCGGATAGAGCAGGTTGTCGTTATGAGCAGTTTTAACTGTATTATAGATGAGGAGTATGGCTGACTGATGAACATTGTTACTGCCTCCTGTGGACTATGCCTCAACTATCTCTAAACAGGCCACTAGTCTCGATTGGGATTTCCATGAAACCAAGATAAAACAAGAACTATCTTTAAAAAAGATGGTCGACGCAACTAGAAGTATGCACATTTGTTGCTATCTGAAGGTTTAAATTTGTTGGACAACATAAAAAAATGCCTAAATGTTACGGCTGCCGGTCATTCAGTTACGCAATACTACAGAAACTCCGAAATCTGTAAGGGGCGATCACTGCCTAGGAGACTGGATACACATAACTCTGTAGTGTGATTAGTCATAGACACAGTGTATTCTGTTTCAATATAGTTCATCATTACTTATTGCGTAAGTCGTGAACTCACATATTCTTGTTAAACAAATTGTTACATAGCGATTTATCTGATTAAAACAATAATGTTCGCGACTGGTACATAAAACCAAGAAAGTCTTCTTAATTCCAACACCTGACAATTCCCTGTGGTGATGACAACACTACTTTCTGGATAAATCGTGAAATACACTTTAAAAAATGTTAACCAATCTGCGTCAAGGCTACAGACATTTTTCGGTTGAAAGAAATTGCCTTGGTGGTTAACGTAAGATTTGATTGGTGTACAAACCAGTGATATGCAAATAGCAAAACAATGTTAGTAGGGCTGCGCCGAAAAAAACTTATTACCACTGACCAGAAACGATTGGATATACAGTACAACATTACATTGGTCAGGCAGATCACCATTACATTGTATAAGTCCTTCGTCTTTTGTGATTTCATCTGATCACTTAACAACTGGAATGGAATTAATTAAAAGTGTTATTATGTCACCCTCTTAATGGGGGGGGGGGGGAGACATTATTTTTGGTCGGGTTGCCTGTCTGTCACAAGTCATACCCTCCATAAGTTTTTAACTTTTTGGGTCATGGTTATACTTAAAGAGGTCAAAACTAGGTCACTATGTCCAATTATTGAAAAAAAATATTAACACTCTTGAGGTCACATTGTTTTTCTTGATCTGTATAAGACCTGGTCAGAATATTTGTTTGATGAAACCTAAGTCGACTTCAAAACTTGGTAAAATAGGGTCAAAAACTAGGTTACAAGGTTTAATCATAGAAAAAAACCTGGTTAATACTCCAGATGGCACATTTTTATCTTTATGTATATGAGACTGGTGAAAATGTTTGCCTCAATGAAGTCTATGTCAAGTTTGAAACTTGGTCGTCTGATGTCAAAACTGCGTCACCTGGTCCAATTATAGAAAATCCTTGTTAACAACTTCCCAGGTCACATTTTGTACCTGATCACATCAAACTTTGTCAAGATGTTTGTCTCCAAGGAATTCATGTTGATAATGAAAATGCGTCGTCTTTATTAAAAAACTAGGTAATATGATAAATAGATTAATATTTTACGCTCTTGGGGTCACATTCTATAACTGATCTACAAAAAAACTCGATGAAATGTAGGTCAAGAAAGAAATGTTATCTTCGGTCAAAAACTAGGTCACATTGTCGACTAAAAGAAAACCCTTAATAAAGCTTTTGAGGTCACATTTTGTACCGATTTAAATGGAACTTGGATAATACGTTTTTCTGAAATAAATAAGTAAATAATGAACATGGGTTGTCTCAATGAAATAAAGGTCATGTTTGAAACTGGGTCAAAAACAAGGTTCCATGTTAGAAAAAACATGTTAACACTCCAGATATCACATTGTTTTCCGTTTCTGTAGTAAAGTTTGTTTTAATAACAACTTTGAAACAAGGTCATCTGGGTCAAGAACTATATCACATTTCAAAATCATTGAAATACATTGTTAACACTCTAGAAGTCACATTTTCTTGTTTAGTTAAAAGTTTACCACTGTATTGCTCTTGATTTGAAATACATGTACATACTTCTGCTCAATCAGATAGCATACAACTCTTTTACAGCTCCCACATTCTGAGAGCAACCTTGTATCTATATGATAACAAAATGTCAAACAAAAGAGTGATACCAGAATCATCACGTTTGATAGAGTTAAAATTACCTTATTTGGCGATGTTTTGACTTTACCAGTCACATTTCGTGGAAAATCATGAATTTTGCCAACTCTAGTACTCTAGTGAGCCATACAGGGTCATCATGGCCCTCTTGTTTCTTACAACTCTTCAACCCTTTTGTGTCATTTTTTTTATTTCTATGGTGGCATATTTCTGCTATCTTTTAATTAAGACATTTACCAGGTATGAACATTTATCACGATACTTATCTAGTTAACCACATACTTTTCTAGTAAGTTAAGTAGTTATCTAGTTACTTTAACGTGATTACCACATACTTTCTAGTTAATTATGTGGTGAACTGGTGGGAGAAATATGCCACCAGATATTTCAGTTGTTAAATATTCAGCAAGATAACTATGTATGAAAAGCTACGCGCATTACGGTGATCAATAAACAAGTTTTTATCGATATTCGGATAAAAAACGTGTGTGGTAGAACAGTGTCTCAACTGGTACCAACGTTTGTTTTATGGTCAATACTAACGATAACATATTTTGCCGATACAGTGGCTGACCTTGGTAATATTAACACAAGAGAAGTTCGTGGTTTGCATCGGCTAAATACCGAAATTCGTGAGAATTTAACACTATATCCAATCTTATTAAAAGGATATTCAAAATACGCTAGACTAGATTCCGCTGCGCGCTTAGAAAGTTGGTATGGTTTTAAAGTCATAGTATTTCATTCATCTTACTGGATATAACTGTCTACACTTTGTAGATGTGTTTATAGATTACACTTTTCATTTTGGTGCAGTGATCTTGATGTACTCACGGTATTATATATATGCATATTTCAAATTCATGAAAATACACCTTTAAGAATTGTGTGTCGGTTATGCATATTTCAAATTCATGAAAATACACCTTTAAGAATTGAGTGTCGGTTATGTGATTCACAAATCCAGAGATAAAGTCGGAGGTAGCTTTATATCGCGTATCTGGGCTAAATAGTTTGGATAAACTGTGCATAGAAGTAAGTTAAACACATTTTATGTTGTATTTGAAGCTCAATATCAGTCACACTTCAGTCGATTAAACTAATATGAGTATTATCAAGCGGTATTTGTTTAAGACATCAGCTCTGTTAGTATAGTGTGACAATACGTACTTGGTACTCTTGAATACTCGAAGAAAATCTGTATACATTATTATCGTATTTGTAGAGAACGAATTTTCAGTTTATTGCTATCAAATAACAGGTTCAAACGCATGCTATCCTGTTTTACAAACTCTTGTATGTAGAAAAATGTTTATTGTAGATAAAGAGTACATGTAGACACGTATAAAAACTACACATATATTGTATAAGCATCTTGATGCATTAATAATACATGTTTCTACCATAGATGTTTTACTTTTTCAAAAATATATTCACTCAATGTATGACAACTTGCTTTATTATAAGATCATATCTATAGGGGTTTGAACCATTTGCAAAGTCAATTAACACTCTGTGTTGAGAGTTGTATGCCATTTATTCAACGGTATTTCACGTATGGACAGCGGCTTGACCGCGAGTTCGTCGGCAATCAAGCAACTGCTAACTTACCTATAGAAATCAGAATGATAACAATTGACTGGATGAATTATATACAGTAAGACCTTACTTAAATACCACCTCTATAATAGTACAACCTCAAAATTAAGACCGGATTTTTAAAGTCCATTATCACTGTTTTGCTTTTATTCAACCTCAATATTAGGACCACCTCAATAAGAAGACCAGTTGCCAATGGTCCCAAGGGTGGTCTTATTATTGAGGTTTTACTGTATATGTCAAATTGTCATGAAAATCGCACGCATCACTGCAGGTGGAACTTAAGCAATCTAGGCCCGGTTGGCTGTCGAATGTTATCCCCATGTACATATGGCTTGCATGTAGATATGTAAGATATGGATTACTAAATTCACAGGATGATCATACCTTTATTGACATACTCTACTAGTCTTTAAAGTTGGTCTAACGTTTGGTTATAAACTTATCAGTACTGTCGTACGTACCGATAATCAACCGATGTTTTCTACTGATGGAGTCATAAAACTACAAACTTGAATACAGAAAATGGTGTACAACACAAGAGTTTGTAACGCGTTCTCTTCATCTTTCTCTTCTATAATAGTATTATATGTACATGTATATATATGTACATATATACTATAAAAGGGATAAAGGGACAGAACTCTAAAAAGGTTAAAGGGAGAGAACTCGTGGTGTACATTACATTGATAGTATTAAGCCTGTCAATCAACCTGTGTAGTAATTAGACATTCAGATCCACAAACAAATTAAGACTGAATCTCTGACTTAGACTGTAAAATTTGCAAAAATGATTTTCACCAGACTTTTGATTTCTTGACATATAAACAAATGCAATTTTGTCTGAATAATTGTTGTTACCCACTGTACACTGCTATTTTTTATTAATATATAATATATAGTTATAAAAACGTAGGAACAAAAAGAAACTTTAACAGTATGAAGCCTAAGTCTAATTTGCATACTTTGTAATGTTTATGAATAAGGTACCTGGTACCATAGGTGTGAACAACAAAGGTGGTGACTAATTAATGATGCCTAGCAGGTAATGAAAAACTGACTGTTTGTAATGTCCCTTCACTACAATATTTGTCAGCAGCATCATCTTTGTTTTCTTCTCGTCTAAACAGAACTTTATTTCTCTACGATATAATGAGAAGTCCGGTTTTGTGTCTTCAAAGTTAAACAGGACCAAAATGTTTGTTCACAATCTTTCTGAACAAAAACGGAATATGTTTTGCAGATATACTACGTTTTTCAATGTACAATTTTGATATCTCAATCCATTGTTGAGATATTAACGATTTCCCACAGTTCCCATGTATTTTTCACATTACTCACGTTATCTATGCGTGGCGCTATGAAAGTTGGGTATACTTATATTTAAATATCTCGGAATAAAGTCATGTGTTTATACATGTAGTACTGTCTTAACATAATTAGCAGTAACTTAGGATGATACGATAAAAACAACCCGATGTCATTTAATTCACAATTTATAATTCACCTGTTAAATAAATGCTGTCACGTCGCAAGTCCCTGATATTTTTTACCGTTGCTACTACGGACAAGAAATATCTTTATTTTTCCGCTAGATGTGAACACACATAATGTTTTATAATGTATCAAAATTTAAGTCCATCTCGTTTATAACCGACAGAATTCTATTAAACGAAATAGAATTTAACATCACTGGTAGCAATGATAATACATAATGTTGCATTATTATACGAGTACTACTAATTTAATACATTGACTGTTAACCTTTACTGTGGTAAAATTGAATACCATGCGTCGTACAAGGTTGTGTTAGCTAAGCATTTATGGTTATAAACTGACAACTTTTCCATGTAAATGTAAGAGTGGTGACAAATCACTGTAGATGTATGATGTTAATTTTGAAAAAGTTAACTGCAGACTAGTATCTAGAAATGCGTTTTTTACCGGCTTTCAAGCTGAAAGAATCGGAGCGTTGTGGGCATTTATATGTTTATGTATTCTCAAACAAGTCATCAACGATACAATAAATAATATTCAATAATTATCTGTGTTTACAATATCACGGACATGTAAACCATTGTATGTCCGTGAATATATCTTCTAACTAAGCTCCAATTTAAATGAATACACTTTGAGTCAGTTCCTGTGTCTTCCGGTTTACGATGCCTCACGGTGATTCTATGCACCCTATTTGTTCACAACGTGTGCCAGAGTAGATCAGATGGAAGGGAGCGCATCAGATTTCACTGAAGATTTAGAACATTTTTTCTTATTTTAACAAAATGAACTAAACTTATACAGAAACTATGTCACCAGTAAATCTATGTCAAACTCGATAGCTAGCCAGTTTAGATGATTATCCTGAAATGTATGGACCTTGTATGGTGATAAGTAACGTTAACCAGTCATGAGGCAGACGCGACTAGGTAAGGAAAAAAGTATTTTTGTGTTCCATGAACATTTTGCTCGTATCTTCTTAAAATATCTCGTCACACGCAGTTTTGCAACTGTTGACAAATATGCCAAAAAATGTTCCAAAATATTAATTATGGACGTATATTGTGGCGATTTAGCATTATTGTTTCGTAATAGCTCTACTTTATAATGATTTATGATGGACGGACGAACGATTTATTTATTTCCAATAGACTGACAGCCAATGAGGACTGTCAAAACAGTGGTACAGTACAGTAAAAACTCACTTAAAGACAACGTCGATAATAAGACTACGTCAAAATAAAGAACACAATTTTCAAGTCTATTTTCACTATTTTGCTCATTATTCAACCTCAATATTAAGACCACATCATTAAGAAGACCATTTTCTACGGTCCCAAGGGTGGTCTTATTATTGAGATTTTACTGTACTTTTACAAACCTCACAAATCCTCATAAGGAAGAGCATGCTTATAATGATTAAGTGGAGAAGATACTAATTTTATGTATTTTCTCTGATACAACATTGACCAAAGACGATTCAAGTGAGAAATTTTAGATATATAAATGTATAAGGCATGATACGTAAATTTCCACAATTCATTATGTTCAAGATTATCAACATAAACCATCAACACAGCATGCCATAAAACGGCTTAAAACAACACTATTTATGACAAACGATATTTGTACAACTATGTCTCAAAAAAATATTGAAATCTGTCCTTATTCAAGTCATTTAATCAAGAAAACAGACATAACTGCTAAAATGTTTCCACTCATTGGAAATTATGATTTATTAGCCCCTAAAAGTTTGGAAATGGAAAAGTTTACTGATTTTTACTCTATGTTCTATGTAATGATAGGTGATACTTTTAAAATCAAATTGGAAGCTAGAAGATGTTTAGTTAGAATAAATATTTTTACACTAAATGAAAGAGAATAAATTGAAGAATATTGTCATAACTGCTAAAATATTCTAGTATTAAGATAAAATGTTTAAATTTACGTATGCAAATAATTCCCCTCTATAATATATTGATCAAAACTGGTAGAGCTGGGAACTCGATATCGATTTTCGGGTCATTTTCAAGGGAGACGATCCACTGCGATAAGCCAGCTAAAAAAAGGCACGGAAAGCTGCGTATTACTATTTGTCTAGGTTATGTAATCGTTTACAATTTGCCAAAATGTGACATGCATACCGCGACATTTGCTATATTTTGTAAGAGGAATAAAATTCAAATTTGAATCAAAATCGTGTTGTTAGGGCTTGAACACTTTTTGTATAGTCATGTTGTACATATAAATGCAATTTAGATCTACTTTCTGCCCAAAATTATTTTGATTATGTCACATTCATTGTATATAATATATTAAAAATAACATATTGTACTCTGTGATAGTTGCTTAATTTGAAAACAATGCTTATTTCTATAATATCATCGTGATATAATCGTTTTTTTTCCGGCGCAGCCGTATTAATATGGTTTTGCTATTTGCATATCAGTGTTGTGTAAACCAATAAAATCTTACGTTAACCACTAAACCAACTTCTCTTCAACCGAACAACGTGTGTGACCTTGACGCGGATTGGTTAACATTTTGATAAAGGGTACTTAACCTTACCGGAGTCCACTGACTTTCGGTGAATTTACCGAAATCCATTTGGATCTGGAGAGACCAGCAGTCGTACCATCTCGGCATTTTTTATGTTGCACAACAAATCTTAACCTTCAAATTGCACCGACTATCTTCTCAAGATATTTCTTGTAAAGTTTTGCATCTGTTACCAAGCATAAACTCCCTGATTACGATTTAAATTTGTGAATTATCCTCATTGGATAGAGACTTTCCCCGAAAAACACATGACATTAATCTATACGTATGAGATTAAAACAGGGCTATATATATATATATATATATATATAAACTTCATAAAACAATTTCAAAATTCTAATATCGAAATTGTAAGTATAATTTATATTTGCGCCTCTCTGCCTCTGCAGTTTTATTTATGTCATGAACCAAAAGGACAACCAACACAGTGTGAGTTGGAAAGGCCTGGCATGGAATTATGCCTGACATTTTATTTTTAAAGCAAAAAGAACTAAATCAAAATGAATAACAATGACTAGATTGATTGCTATGGTAAGGTATTTCACGTCTGGAGTTTAGCTACAGATTAGTATGATCTATTGTACAATGTACTTAGAAACAGTACTGCACTATAACTGACGTCATAACATACCTAATAATAATATATGATTTATTTTAGTATGGAACGCAAAACCTTTGAAGATGTACCTGGTGGTGATACAATTATCTATGATATAGCGGACCCGTCGAACGGTTACAGACTGAGTACATTCGGTATAACCCCGGAGGCACATCAAGATATGTTCAATAGCTTACCGAACTTTCCTTGTCGAGATGACGACACCATTCTTGCTTCCTACCCTAAGACAGGTATTTGAACTTTCCCTGTTTCTCCAGAAAATAGCGTTTCTTGGTTATGGATATGAGGGATAAATACATATACACACTAGATATGAATCGTGATAAATGTTCATACCAGATGTATATCTTAACACGAAAAATTGTTTGATAGTGCCAACAACTGCCACCTAGTTAATTAAGTAGTTAACTGGTGGCAGAAATATGCCACCATAGATATCTGAACTGGTGGTAGAAATATGCCATCATAGATATCTGATTTATGTGGAGAAGTTGTTAGGTGCTTGCGGATGAACAAGTTACTGCTGGTTGGTAACCCAGAAACAATGGTTAGGTCGACTGAATGCTGTGTGTAACTGAAATAATGTGGAGAAACGGCATGAAGCCCAAACAAACTAAAATATGATTATCTCAGGCACTAACTGGTTATGGGAGATGATTGTACTTGCCATGGCGAATTCGTCTGAGGTCACAGGTCGATCTAAAGGGGAGGGAATGATGGAAGCATTTCCTGCTGAACGATTCGAAGAGCTGCAGTCCCCGAGACTGATGAACAACCATTTGCTACCGAGATATCAACCGAAGGTGAGTAACGTATACAGTTATCTGTCTTGTGTTCAGTAGAGGCTACTAGTCGCTCACGTTACGAAACTGTGCAGACGTTTTGCTACTGAACGCACAGTTTGCCAAATAGTATGCGCACACTATGCGTCCATTCTCTAACGCGACTCCGATGTAGCAAGCGAATTTGTGAGCCAAAAACTAAGTTCAGTTACGGCTAACAGCCGCTCACGTTTTGTTTTGTATCCCTGGCCCACCGTATCACATTGACTGCACACGGTGAACCAAATTGCAAAACTTTACGCAACGTGATCCGCAAAACCAGAATAAAAATGAGGCGGTCAATACACTTGTTAGCGACGCGAACTCTGAGCGGCTTTCGTTAGCCGTAACTGAACGCATGGCTGGGTATCTCTGTCTACAAACAATGTATGCTGTTAATGTTTTTTCTTCAGTAGTGTTTAACTTCAATTAGAGAGGCAAACTCCGCTGAACGGTGTCTTATCTAGGCATCTATTATTAGCAGTTTATACGGCCGCCAAGCGTGAACAAGAAATGTTCAATGTTTCAAGCGACTGCTTAGACAGCAAGATGCCAAATTGTATCAAAGTTTAGTGAATGTTCCTGTGATGATCCTCTGTCAGGCATGTGGTTTAGTTCCGATCTGGTATAAAATATGACTCCAGGCGATAGTTTTCTTTCTGATAGGGAGATCTTCTCCGAAAAACTGACTAGTAATGAACCGAAGTACGTTCCTGGGGTAGTCCTCTAGCAAGCGTTGCTATATATTTCTGAGTTTGGCTGGGAGCAATCTTAATTGGTAACAGTTACGCACTTCCCTCCATGAAGAGTTATTGTGAAGAGCATATTTCACACAATTTCTGACAGCTTATAGGCAGGTGAGCGATACTTGCGCCCAACACCTCTTGTATTTCTCTTCTTGCAAACAAATACTGACCATTCGCATTGAGTGACGACTGAGGTATAGTATAGAGCTTTTACTGTATTACTTGGTATACTGCCGACAAACAATGACAATAAATAACTGAACTTGAATTGCGTTGTAAGGTCTTCATGTTTTATGCCCCTGCCATTCAAATTACCCCTGTCTATCCGTCTGTCCGTTCATACGAAATATTGTTTTCCAATCGAAAACATATCAACAGATATAATTCAATTCATATTGGGTACAAAAGCATAAGATAATAAAATACATGACCTGTTCGATTTCGGTTGCAATTCATCCCTTTTTGGACGGTACCGCTCAGGTTTTGCAATTTGGTTCACACTGTGCAGTCAATGTGATACGGTGGGCCAGGGATACAAAACAAAACGGGAGCGGCTGTAAGCCGTAACTGAACTTAGCTTTTGAGTCATACAACAATTAGTTCCCGTTTTCAAAACAGAAGAATTGCTGAAAGCCGGTAAAAAGTCAAAAACGTCCACATCCTAATTACTACGCGACGAAGTAGTTCCAAAGTTCACCGAACGAAATAATATCATAAACGTTTCAATTAAATGAAATGTCGAAAAGGTGACCTGCTAAAGTGGTTTGTGAACTAATTAGCTGTTTATGTGGAGTTCAGATGGGGTTAAATACACACGAGTTTGTTTATAGTTTTGGGTGTGCTCATAATAAAATTTAATGAACGAAAAATGTTTGTCTCTTTTATATTTTTTAAAGATGGTTCATTCTTGTACTTCATTCATGAAGTTTTTACTAAATGTATATCTTTGTTTATTTTTTATTTCATAAATCGTCATCGTTTTGTATAGTGCATATTTTAAGAATGTCGACTGTTTTCGTTTAGCACAGATTCATACTTTTCGACGGTTGGTGAAACTGCGTGACAGAAATGCAATCAGACGGGTACCCTCACATACCGGTTCTCAAGACTTAAAATGCCAGGTTAGCGCTATAAACGCGATAAATTCGCTAAGCGAACGCACATAGAAAAGTGTACTCGGGTTCAGACTGCGTTTAAATGATATATACAAAGCGATGACAAGAGATTACTGTTGTTGTTGTTCTTTATTGCGATTTATCGTAACTACGAAAATTATCGGTGTCATCTTTCTACGTACATCTCACTCTGTGCTTGGAAAATTAATTTGAAAAAAACCACTACACCAAGATAACTCATAACTTATGGCAAGCTAGTGTTATCTAAACTACGCCTGGGCATACTTATTTTACTCTAAATTCGTGCTGATATAATTTAATATGTCATTTTATAATTAAATATTCACAAAAGTTACATGTAGGGTCTGATATTTTTGTATTTCATTTATTTACAATCGTGACAAACATTTCACTTGTTTTACAATTTTAAGGTTCTGTCATTACTACTGACACGGACCTAGGTCCGTGCTACTGACCATTTTTCTTATTTTCGGCTTGAAAATCTAGCATTTCTAGAACAAGTCGGATTGAAGATCTCTTGGTAAAAATGTTTACTATTTTTTCAATAAATTTTTATTCTTTTTCGCATTTCTGTCTTAGTTTTTTCCATATTCCATGCAAACCATCTTACCTATTTACACATAGCTCTACTTGGATATTATAAAATTGTTTAGTTACAAAACGGAAACTTGTATGCAACGAGTTGCCAATTTGGCTACAGAGACGAGTGGTACCGTCCCACAGCACTTTTGGCTTTGATTTAATAAGTTGTGGCCCTTTTCGACTTAAACGTGGTTTCCGATCAATAAGTCTTGAAAGGTAGGATGGATTCAGTTCGATTTGCTTATTAATTAGATAGCCTTCGTTAAACAAAATATTTGAATTTTACTGAAAAGTCCATTGCAGGGGCATCCGTGTTCTATGAACACATCTAGTTTGTTTTTATAAATAGAGCCTAGTGAAGTATAAGCAATCCTCTCCTGTCTAAAACACAAGGTTGTTAAGTAGCGGACGCATTTGTTTATTTTCAGAGCATATTGGAGAAACGACTGAAAGTTATCCTACTGCTCAGAAATCCTAAAGATGTCGTAGTG
Organism: Mactromeris polynyma; assembly: GCA_032209605.1. Classification (NCBI taxonomy): domain Eukaryota; kingdom Metazoa; phylum Mollusca; class Bivalvia; order Venerida; family Mactridae; genus Mactromeris; species Mactromeris polynyma. The sequence continues at coordinate 54,204,870 of JASFXZ010000001.1, forward strand.
TCATTCTATAATCATACAAAAGGTGTAGGCCTATATCAATATGATGGCAAGTTTGAAAACTATCTGCAGATGTTTGTTAGAGGGGAAGGTACAGAGTCTTTATTTTATGTCAAATATTAACCCAAACAACTTCTTTTTGTAATATTATGCTCATATTCTGTTCATTTGTGTACCTAAACAAACATGAAAAATATATGTCCTACAGTTAAAACATCAATTAACATGCATTAACAAAGTATGAACTCATAATGTATTGATCCGTATTTGTAAACATCTTTTTTTTTAAATCCTGTTCTTTTAACACTCAGGCTATTTTATAAGTTTTGTCTGTTAGTAATATGGTGAAAAAGATATTTTCAATCGGTTATACATTGCAATGGTTCTTATTAGAGATGTGTTAGCAAATTTAAACATTTTATGTTCAGATGAGCCAGATACCAGCAGAACTTACTTTCATGAACAAATAAGGAACTTGTGTATTTGATTATTTCCCTGTACAGTAAAACTTCAATAATAAGACTACCCTTGGAAATATTGAAATCTGGTCTAAATATTGAGGTTGAATACAAAGCAAAACAGTAAAAATTGGACTTGAAAATTGTGTTATTAATCTTGAGGTAGTCTTATTATTGAGTTGGTCTTTAAGTGAGATTTTGCTATATTTCTATCAAATATTTGATATATAAATGTTCCAGTTGATTATGGATCGTATCCTGCCTACCTTAGAGAATGGCAACAATTCATCAAAGAGAACAAAGACTTCCCTATAATGACAGTTTACTATGAAGACTTAAAACAGGTACAGTGTAAGACAGTGAAAGAGGAGGGTTTTAGTTTCTGTTCGCCATTTGGTCTCAGTTAGACAATCTTACCTTATGATTCCACACACTGTCTGTTATATAGGAGTGACTTGATTTGTTTCTTTGTTTTAATCGGGTTTTACGCCGTTTTTAACAAGTTCTCAGACATATACGGAGGTCAGTTGACCTAACTAGTTTTCTTAAAATTAAGTATACACCAGTACTAACTTGCTCTTCCGCAAGCAACGGACAACTTCTACACATTGGCAGGCCATGGACGTAGCCAATGTCACTGTAGAACACAACATGCCAAACCCGTTCATCGAACCCGGGTTTGCCGGGTGACAGTCTAGCACTCTATCCACCGAGCTAGCCGTGCGGGCTAGAGTGAGATGAAGAAAGGTGAGTAATAAACTTCAGCACTGAGAAGCCCACACCCACACAACAGAACCTCCTCATACAGATCCAGAGAGTAGGAAAGGAAATTAGATGCTTTGACTACATAACATAATCATTTGAAACTTTTAAATGCGAATTTATATGAAAGGTATGTCGCAGAATTTGTCTTATCATTCTGAATTATAAATGATCTATATACTGTATCGCCCTCGCTACGTGTATTATGTGTATTATATACATATATTGGTCCCAGGTCATATAGCTGTATGTAATATTATTTTGTCGAGGCAAACTAGTTCGTTTGTACCAATAAATATACAGTTATTCTTTAAAAAAAATGCGGTGTATATTATGCGAAAAACCAGATGATCTGGTTGATTAGAAAGAGTCTAATAGCATGTGTCTACGCTCGACGCATCGTGTTATTTAACCCGATATGTTCGAACCGAGAATCATGATCTACACGTAGCCAATATCCAATATACAGAATTTCGTTAAGAAATGTTAATCAATAAAATTAATTATAAGTTTTGTTAAGCGTCTTTGTCTTGCAGTTTATTGCTATAATTCAATATACAGGATGGTGGGACAGAAATGAAAAAAATCTGCAAATTTCTGGAAATACACGTGGACGAAAATCGCCTTATGGAAATTTGTGCTGGATGCCAAATTGATAAAATGAAGGAAACGAAAGTAGCAAAAATGCCCGAAGAGTTACGGGAAATGTATAAAACACATATGAAAGGTGGTTTTACACTGCTTTTTAGGAAAGGTAATTGTTTATTAGTACACTTGCATTCTTATACTGAATATGGCAGTTTGTATATCAGACGTACATATCAAAGTCATTCAGGTACGCCCCTGATGCAAACTCTATATTTTATTATTGTTTCACCAGTTGAAACTTTTGCTCTTGGAAACATGAATGAAATAGCCATTCCATTAAGACGCCAATATGAATAAATCATTACAACCCGTTGCTTTAAACATCCACCTGCTTTAAGTCGTCACATTTGCTGTATGTCTCGACTAAACGCTGAAGACATGCTGGACTGTATACTTACTTTATGTACGGTATCTGTTATGATGATTTGCGTTTTATTTGCAAATACAGTGAAAGCTGAATAATAAGACCACCCTTGGGACCCGTGAACACTGGTATTGTTACTGAGGTGGTTTTAATACTGAAGTTGAATAAAAAGCAAAACGTTGAAAAGGGACTTGTGTTCTTAATTTCGAGGTGGTCTTATTATTGAGGTGGTCTTTAATTGAGGTTTTAATGTAATATGGCAATAGATTGAAGCAAACTCGTTGTTGGAGAATGGACGAAATTTAGAATATGTGGGCAATATGGTGGAGGTTATTGTGTCTGCCGCTCTAGAATATGTGGGCAATATGGTGGAGGTCATTGTGTCTGCCGCTCTAGAATATGTGTGCAATATGGTGGAGGTCGTTGTGTCTGCCGCTCTAGAATATGTGTGCAATATGGTGGAGGTTATTGTGTCTGCCGCTCTAGAATATGTGTGTAATATGGTGGAGGTTATTGTGTCTGGCGCTCTAGAATATGTGGGCAATATGGTGGAGGTTATTGTGTCTTCCGCTCTAGAATATGTGGGCAATATGGTGGAGGTTATTGTGTCTGCCGCTCTAGAATATGTGTGCAATATGGTGGAGGTTATTGTGTCTGCCGCTCTAGAATATGTGTGCAATATTGTGGAGGGTATTGTGTCTGCCGCTCTAGAATATGTGTGCAATATGGTGGAGGGTATTGTGTCTGCCGCTCTAGAATATGTGGGCAATATGGCGGAGGTTATTGTGTCTGCCGCTCTATAATATGTGTGCAATATGGTGGAGGTTATTGTTTCTGCCGCTCTAGAATATGTGGGCAATATGGTGGAGGGTATTGTGTCTGCCGCATGTATTATACAATTAATTCATACATGTTTTTGCTAATCAAGATGATAAACAAAGCATATGTAATCAGAGTCCATCGTACAGAGGACGTACTACCAAAGGGAGCTAATGGAGAGTTTCGACATTTTATCATAATCTTATAGTGATCTTTTGGTTATCTCCCTTTATATAAGACTGTGAACAATTTTACTGCAACAAAATTCTATATTTTAAAGAGACGAAAACTTACAAATAGATGTTAAAATCAAAGGGAAATTGGTCAAACACTTCGATCATCTCAGAACGTGCTCTATATAAACTTTTTAATGATCTTAATCTAATAATTAATTCCAAGAAGTACATTAGAATAACAATTGATTGTTTTAAGTACCTCAGTTTGTACATTGTTTAATGAGCAAGTTCACTGATGTTATTCATGAAGCTGACTTCAGAGTAACACACAAATGTGAATAATAATAACTCATTCAAGTTTTTTAAAATTTGTATACATGTATATAATTATAATCAACATATTAATACCGATGAATTGACGATTGAAACTCTTTATATGTTGGATATACAGTAGAAATTGCTCGAGCGACCACCTGTATTAAGCGACTTTTTTATTAAACGGCCAACAAAAATCCTGCCTGTACTTCTTGGAGCGTTACTTTATAAATAGTATCTATTAAACGACTTTTCTATAACGCGACCAGCGACCGCATTAAACCAGTCCCGACAGGTAAACAATATAGTTAAATAATCCATTAAACGACCGCATGCACTTAATCCCATGAGACATTTCACACCTGATTCACAGCTGCGAACAATTGACTCCCATTCATGCAGAGCATATATTGTTCAACCGGTAATAGACAGTCGGTAGTACTATGTTGAATTGATGAACAGTGTCTGTATGCAGCTGGTTTTAAATGATTCCCAAGCAAAACTTTACGCCGTTAATTGTTTCGGCATCATGACTCCCATTCATGCAGAGCATAAACTTGTTCAACCGTTATAGACATAATTTAATGCTATATGTTTAATTTATGAACAGTGTCTGAATGCTGCTTGTTTCAAATGATTCTCTATCAAAACTTTACGCCGATACTGCAGTTACTGTTAACACAAATGTACAACCTGATTCCTGTTCTATAATTTATTGTATATCCAGTTCTACAGAAACGGAAAGTATGACTTTTCCACACAATGCTCAGTAACTTGTTCTTACATTTATAAAACTTGCAGCTTTTATCTTGACTTGAAAGATCGTCTAGCCGACAAACTTCTTTATACTCACTGAGAGAATGAAAATGTCAGACAAAAACACATCGCATAATTTAACACTGGGTTCGAATGTGTAAAGACTCACTTTGTTTCGTATGTTATCCTTCTTAATAGACCCCGTAAAAACAACGTTTATTACTATAAGCCTGTTTTAATACGCACATGGAACACAGCTTTAGTATTATTCCTGTTAATAGCTGTCAATACTTCGTCATAACGGAAGTCATGACGTCACGCAATGCGCAGATTCGTGTTACTGTGATGAGTACAGTTATTTACTTATAGACTCAAAACTATTATGTACCCGTGTAAATGTGTGTGTCTGTGTTTTGCCTTTTACTTCCACGTGTGTGATAAGATAATTCTTGAATTTAAGCACGAGGCAACTACACATATTCAAAGTACATGAACATTGTCACATTGGATAACTTAAGGGAATTTAAGAATTAGACACTTGTTCTATTGCCTAGTGAGCGGATAAAATGGTTTAAATTTACGAGCTTTGTTTCACAACATGATAAATATGAATGGAAAGAGGACGGTATCTGTACGTTTTGATTGTTCAGTTGGACATTCATTTGTACTTATTTTTTATTAAATTTGTCGATATCTATTAAGAGACCATTTTATTAAGCGACCACTTTTTGGCGGTCCCTTAGGTGATCTCTTAATACAATGTCTACTGTAGTATGAAATTAACACATTATTATATTATATAAAAGGAACAAAGGGAGAGAACTAAATATGGAAAATAAAGGGAAAGAACTCTTGACAATTTTCTGTGGAAATGAATAAAATCTACTGAATGTGATACCTTTTATAGCGACATTGTTGTTTTTTAATGTCTCGTGTACTTTGAGGTGGATGTACACTTTGTATGTGGGATTTCTCGCTCGATTTCTTTCATTTGCAATCGTTTCTTTAATCTTTTGATATTGTAAGATATATTTTCCCATTACAGGACAAGTTGGTGACTGGAAGAATTGGTTTACTGTGGCACAAAGTGAGATGTTTGATTCCTGGTGGACAGAACAAACGTCTGATATTGATATGTTCAGTTTTAAATACACCATATAGTAATGAACTATTCAAACGTACGCAAACTTCAAACAACAGAAAATATATGTTTTTCTTGTATAGAGAGCATTTCTCAACCGACCTTTACACTGACACCTCTATAATAAGACCATCATTGGTTCCTGAAGACGAAAGTAGGTCTTGATACTGAGGTAGTCTGATTCACAGGAGATTGTCACGAGTTCTGTCCCTTTATCCCTTCAATAGTTTTCTCCCTTTATCTCTTATGTAGTATATGTATATGTACAAAAGGGATAAATCGAGATACCTCTAGAATGGAACAATGGGAGAGTATTTGTGAACATCTCATCGGGTCTGATTATCGAGTTAAAATATGGAAAGAAAAATTGAAATATAGTCTTGAAAATTCGTTCTAATTAATGAGAAGGTATAAATTTTGAGGGGGTCTTTACATGAGGTTTTACTTCCACTGTATTCTTTATTTCTTCTGCGCATCATGCTTATAAAATATGATATCCCCTAGTCAATACGTGATTTTTATCTTTGAACTTGTTTTACAAGCAATGAATAGAACTTGTTTTAAAAGCAATTGAATGAGTTGTAGTTTAGTAATAAGTGTTCTAGTTTTATTATTACGAGCGGTATAAACGAACAACTATATTCAGCATTATATGTTATTCGAAATACACGTTTAAATTCCTATGATATAGTTGCTGTATGTTTCCACCACACGAAGTTGGCACGATTGATCTCCCTTAACTGTATTCTATAAAAGGGAGAGAGAGAGAACTCGTGACAACCTCTGTAGTGGGTCCAGTGGTAACGCACTGGACTAGTAATCCAGGGGTCGCAGGTTCGATCCCCCGCTCAACCACTAACAGTCTTTCAGATAGAGACAAAAACCGGGGTCCCGTGTAGGATGCTTGACATCGAGCACGTAAAAGAACCAGGGATGTTTCTGGAACTGGGACATCTTCTGTATCATGCACTATCCTCCAAAAATCTAAAATGACTAACGTTCTTCCGGAGGCGTCGCCCAAATGGGAAACCGGTGATTTCCAACATTGTCTGGTGAATATCGATCGAAAACTTAAAACACATTTTCATCAATCGTCTGTGCTCTTTTCGGTCACCATCGAGTCAAACTATAGGTACTTATAGGTACTTATAGATAAAACGGCTTTAGTCAAATTGGTGAAAGATGTAATCGTAAAATTTCAACATTGTTTCTAGTATGTATACGGCGGTCTTAGACGACCTAAGCAAAGTTCCTGGAATTAATCAACAATAATTAACACATAGTTCTAATGTGCCCTTCCACAAACTTCCCAACATGAATCAGAGGTGGATGACAAATGACTGCAGACAGAATACGGCCTGCCTAACCCTGGAATCTAACCCGGACCTCCCAGGTGACAGCCTAGCGCTTTAGTCAATGACTGCAGACACGATACGGCCTGCCTAACCCTTGAATCTAACCCGGACCTCCCAGGTGACAGCCTAGCGCTTTAGTCAATGACTGCAGACAGGATACGGCCTGCCTAACCCTGAAATCTAACCCGGACCTCCCAGGTGACAGCCTAGCTAGTGTTTAGTCAATGACTGCAGACAGGATACGGACTGCCTAACCCTGGAATCTAACCCGGACCTCCCAGGTGACAGCCTAGCGCTTTAGTCAATAAGCTAATAGGATAGACTACATTACGTCAATATTACGTCAAGAAATTTTTACAAATGTTCCTGATTTAATAAATTTTTACTTTTACCACTGTACCACGTGCTCTATTACTCTGTTATCTGACGCATTTACCCCTGACCGACTTACAGTATTTCTCTACGCAACGCTATTTGACCTGCAGCAAAAGGTACTTTTGTCTCAGATAAACATTACTTATTTATGATAAACGGCTTCGCTTCCATATTGACTGGATGGACTTCAATTGTATTAATTGTTTCAATCAATGGTATGTCGTGAAATAATTAGTTTGTAATGAATAATACATACCTTGTCAATGATCTACATGTATTAAGATTACAACATCAGTACTAGGTAAGGTATGTAATTACGTTTCACGAGCCAAGAGGAATCATTGAATAAGATCAAGTTAGTTATTGTCGTCGTTTCGAACTTTAAGAGCGCTAGTCATTCCGTCGAATGTATTGCTCGAGTATATAAATTTACATGTACATGTATATATATTAGAAATGTATTCAAATTGCAATGGAATATTTGGACTTACAATATTCGTCTTTCTTACGATTATTGGTGGTAAATCGGGGAGTGTTTCACCGTTTACAAAGTACGACGTATTTGTTGGCAGAAACTTCAGCACTGACACCAATTATACTATTGTTTCGCCGAGTAAGTCTCGATGCCTGTTATCTTTGACAACTCTCACAACTGATATCGAGTATACAATGGCTGTGTACAATGAATTGTCGAAATCATGCACACTATCTCTGAGTGGAAATCAGTCTCTGTTTCTCTATGAAACGGGGAATAATGATATTGTGGCTCTGTGGAACACAAATGGTAAGTTATGACTACAGCTTTTTGGCATATAGTATTCCTTACGTAGTGCTAGTGTCATTTCCACTGGAAATTCGCCGTTACTTTCTTGCTGGAGGAAATTGCGCGTTATTTTCTTGGGGAAGGGAATTGTGCGTTACTTTATTGTGGGAGGGAATTGCGCGTTACTTTCTTGTATGAGGAAATTGCACATTACTTTCTTGTGGGAGGAAAGTGTGCTTTACTTTCTCGTATGAGGAAATTGCTTTGATTTTCATTAAAGTAAGCTGCAATACTTCTAAGCTGTAAACCTTTCAAATATGTTTCGTCGCTTCATGTCACTCATATAATGAAGTAAATATTCTTATTATACATACGTTTATTGAAATTACATGTATTTGTTCACATATTATTGCAAAATATAATGTTTTGCAATCTGTGTTTGAAAAATAAATGATATGTTCTGTTCTATTCTGTTCTGTTCTATTCAAAATGGTGGGTAACCTTTTTCAAACAGTGAAATTCAAAATACAGTAAAACCTCGATAACAAGAGCACCATTTGAACCTTTGTAAACTGGTCTAACGTAATATTAATGTGGTATTAATATTGAGGTCAAATAAAGAGCAAAGCAGTGAAAATGGACTTGAACATTGTGTTATTAATTTGTAGGTGGTCTTTAAGTGAGGTTTTACTGTATTGCATTAATACAGAATTACAGAATGTTTACTAACACCATGGTTTTCTTTACAGTGTGCTCACTAGTCAGTAGTCCAGATAGCGCCTATTATGAATACAAGGACACCGACTTATACGGTTTTGACATGTCTCATCAAAGCAGCATATCTTCAGTGATGGAATGTGCACGTATCTGTTACAATAAACATGGAAATGCCTTCAAAGGGTTTTTGTACCACTACGCTTCAAAGGGGTGCAATTGCAAAAGTGTATCGGCAGAAGAGTTTCAGGAACTTGGACATTCTTTGACATACTTGTCTGGATACTCCTACTTTAACCGATTATGTTTTAATTGAACTGTACTCAAAGCGCTGAAGGATACTGCGCTCGTTTATGATTGAACAATGTATTGTTAAAATACAGTCGGACCTCGTTCATTCGAATTCATTTGGTCCGAAATAATACATGATTTCGAATAACCCATTTCAATTCGACTGGCATAAGAAAATACATCGGGAGCTGCTATTTATTCGAATGATTAACGAGGTCTGACTGTATAATAACGTCATGAACGCAAGATATTTGTCAGGCTTTATTTTATACTTGGTTAAACACCCCGTACAACCAGATGTATGGATGGCAGTGGTGTTGATTGATGGCGGTGCTATGTGCATGGTGCGATATTTACGAAGGGTACGTATTTGCTATTTTTGTTGCGTTTTTTGTTGATTTTAAGAGTAACCAATTATATGTATCGTTTAAACAAAGAACAAGCAATAAAAATAGCAAATACTTACCCTTCGTAAATATCGCACCATGCACATAGCACCGCCATCAATCAACAGCAATGCCATCGATACAGCTGGTTGTACGGGGTTTCAAGGTTTTTTGAGACAAACAAGTAAATTGTTGTTCAAAAAGCAATTTAACTATGGACCAACTGTTCTTAACTCAGTTTTGGTTAAGTTTAGGAAATTGTATTTATGAATGAAGATATTTTTTCCACAGCACTGTTGAGGACATTTTAGTTCAGTTTAATGGCGCCTGAAACACAGTAAAACGGTTCATTCAAGGCCACGAAATATTATATTATGAGTCTGTGCAAGCATGAAAATGCGAAATGATATACTCATTTTGTTAAATGTAATCAAGAAGGGGAAAGGATTTCATTAAATGTTTTCCGCTCATTTTCATATTATGCACACATATGTTATTATGATTAGTATGACATCGTAGAAACTTGACAGTTATGTGATAAAAAATAACAGCATAATCAATTTTATCAAGATGTATGTCAGTATTTGTGTCAAAATCGTCAATACAAAATTGTGAACATTAATAATTAACACTTAAAAACGAGGACAGCCCTAAATCCCTAAACGGCGCTGGTGTGGACCTAACTTCGGTCGTGACGATTCAAATCTTTTTACAAGAAATAGTTTTTAGCAGCTCAGTTTTATCTGGGACCAATATATATACAGGTCCCAGGTTTGATACTGCCGTACAATAAACCCTCCATCGTGTACTGTAATAACCAAAGTGGCTTGATGGACTAGTTTGTGTCTTACAGTTGAGTATCAGCGAGAATTATGACAAAACATACATTTTAAAACAGCATGTAGGTACATATGTATAACAATTTAGCTGTGTTTTGTGAATGTGTACTTCCATGTGCTACTTTTTCGTCTGTTTAGCATACAGTCACTCAATCGGACTACCTCGGCTATTTTTTCTCTTTCCGAACTGTTACGGAAATTACCGAGATGGCATTAAGAGTTACAAGCATTATTTAACTGCTCCAACTGCTGGCTGTTCAAATTCTTCTAAATATACTGACTATTTATATAACATTTATGTTACACTAAAATTTAGCTTTTGGTGGTCGGCGTATATTTGATACTTGGCATGATTTGCTATGGCAGTTAAGTACTCTTCTTTGTATATATCGCGGCAGTTTCGCGTTTTGGTGTTTGAATGTCAATGTTGATATTTGGTAAAGTATTATTTTGAATTTTTAGGAGATTATTATTTCTGGAATAAACTATGTTCACTTTAATAGTTGTGATATATATCGGTTATGGCTTAAGTTCCGGTGTGATGTCCCAACGATTAGGCCTGAAACTGGCCGGTTTGAGAGACTGGAACTTCGTATAGAATCTGTCTTATTTGTAATTGTGATGTTGAAACTGAATTGCATGTCCTCAGTCAACGCCAAAACTGTGAGGAAATAAGAAGTCTGTTTTGAAAGCCAGTAATGACAATAACGGGTTTCAAATGTTTCGGTGATGAAAGTGATTACTTTCAATGTTTTCAATGCAATGATTGTAAAAGTAGCCGTATCAAAGAACTGAGAGGGCTTCACGTTTTCCATATTATCGTATAAGAAAATACTTACGCGACTATTCGTGTAAACTAATTCGCCAAATATGACACAAATAATCCAGAGTCTATATCAAGACTCCCGCCATTTAACAATTGATACCCTGGCAAAACAGTCATTATATATACTCATCAAATCTTTAATAAATTCATAAGACTTTACATGTACTATTTTTTTGAGACGGTGAATAATTATGGCGGTACTTCGAGTGGACCATCTGGTTGACGACGATAGCAAGAGACGCTAAACGCCTCAAAAATCATGTTGCGTAATTTTAGATAAACGCACAAAATATTTGTATTGCACTAAAACTGTTTTATTTTATATGATTGTTTAATAATATATATGTATGTTTAGTACTAAACACATAAATGAAATCCATCTATACATGTAGTACACAGTGCCTGAATATTAATAATTTTGTTTAATCTGTTGTTTTGAGTGGATCCCAAAAAAACTAAACTTTAATAGTAGGTTCTAAATATAAGATAACACCATGATAAGGTATGTTTAATCATCTGTCGTTCCTTAAGGCAGAAAAGGTCCAGTATCCGTATGCGTAGTATTTCCAACTAAGGACTAAATATACTAGATGGGTTTCATCACTGCATATACATGTAGTTTTAAGAATATTGCACGATTGTTGTTATCTTAAGGTTACAGTCTCTTATATTTTTTGGAAGAATGATCACATATGTTTCATTTGATTTATATGATGTTTTATCGATGTATTTATGTATTTATATATAATACATGTACCTTTGTTTGTGAGAAGAAAGATGTCGTCGATTAAATAATCTTTAAGATAAGTTTTGTTTTTTATCGATACCCTGTTTGCTTTTTTCTTGCTAGTAGACAAGGTTTAGAGAAATGAATCTGACTCTACACAATGACATAAATGTATTTGACATGTCCTGTAGGCAAACAAGAAGGTATTGGTGGTCTTGTGTCGCTCACTGTACCTCGAATTTAAAAGTTACTATCAATTGGTTTTAACTTCAATAATAATGGAAGAAGAAGAAGTTTATTTTCAATTTCAGTAGGCCAAAGGCCCATGTGAATATACAATACATACACACATATATATGTACAGACGTTGACAACAGGTGAAAATGGGTCTAAGTCAAAACGATATTACGACAAAATAAATAAATAAATATTATGAGTAGTGATGTAGCTATTTTTATCACATAACTTGCACTCCAGGAGTGGCATAAAGCAGTGACATAAATATCATAATTATGTAACTAGTTACATAAATAGCCAGTGTGACGTCACTTATGACGTCATAAATGGCCAGTGTGACGTCACTTTAAATGACAGCATATTGTTTACAATCGTTCTGAATTTCGGCATTCATTAAAAATATTGTTTATTTAAAGATTTATGGTGTTATGTGATAAATAGAATTTTACAGTCGTGCTTATTTGATATTGTTTTTATAAAACTCGTCGACTGCAACGAATATGACGCTCGGTAGAGCCTCGCGTCATATTATTTCAGTCGACTCGTTTCATAAAAACAATAACAAATCAGCACTCATGTAAGATCCTCTATTTATCACATAACTTGCACTCCAGGAGTGGCATAAAGCAGTGACATAAATTTCATATGTAACTAGTTACATAAATAGCCAGTGTGACGTCACTTATGACGTCATAAATGGCCAGTGTGTCGTCACTTTAAATGACAGCATATTGTTTACAATATTTTTTTGTTCTGAATTTCGGCATTTATTAAATATATTGTTGAAAGAGAATAAATCTCGATAAATGAAATGTTATAAGTGCCTTGTTGCTAATGTTGTATAAAATCAAAAGGTTATTGAAAGGGACTACTTTTTACAGTGGAATTAGAACTTCGGGGTGGACTTCGGTCACTGTGTATATGAGGACGAAGAAAGATCTGTCTATTTAAAGATTGAAAACAATATATTTATGGTGTTCTGTGAAAAATAGAATCTTACATTCGTGCTTATTTGATATTGTTTTTATGAAACTCGTCGACTGAAACGAATATGACGCGAGGCTCTGCCGAGCGTCATATTCGTTTCAGTCGACGAGTTTCATAAAAACAATAACAAATAGGCACTCATGTAAGATCCTCTATATCTTTCTAGTCGATAGTTTATACATATTTAAAGCATTCCAGCTTCGCAATTCCCTAATGTAAAATATCTCAAGCATGTATCCATAACGTATGATATGTTAATTGGATATTGATTATGTGATATGGTTTTAATTTGCACGAAGTTAATAATGGATATAAAGAAAAAAGCTCTACTGGAATTTTCTAAACGTTCCTGCCAGTTTTGGATACGTGTGTCTCTAAGACGCTGCTTGAAAATACTGAAAAAATGTCGGTATTGCCGACACGTTGTGCGAGCCAACCTTGTAGAAACCTAGAATGGTCAGAGGGTAGCGTACTAATGTTACCCATGAAACTTTATTAGGATAAAGATCGGCATCTGATCTCAACATGTTATATATCATTTTACAGTATTTAGTATCATTGCTTGATAGAATTTTCACCCAGTATTTAATAATTTCACAATATCTATAATATAACAAATCGAATCTTCCAAGAATGCCATACACAGAATCATTTTGAGTACATCGTTTTACTTTCAGTAAACGTTTACAATATTGAGTATATACTCTTTCCACATTTACAGCTTTATGAAAACCCCAGACTTCACAGGAATAATTAAGAATGGGTATAGTATCAGTTTATCGAAAAGTTCTTAGTCTATGACTAATTGTTATATAAGGAAAATTTAGAAGGTATCTGTTCAACTTAAAATGGACTTTTGTGCTTTTCCTGATAGACTTGCTTGTGTTACATTAAAAGAACCACATTGCGTGAAAACTTGTCCAAGGTACGAAAACGTATTAACTATTTCTACTATTTCGTTTCCAAAAGTAAATTGAGTCCGATGCGGCAAGGAAGTAAGAGACACCAATGTTCTGACTTGTTTTAAGTCTAAGGTAAAAACTCGCCTAATGAACATGTATTATCTCTCAAATATAAATACTTTAGTTCAAATATTGTTTTCTTTTATTCATATAAAATCATGGCATTTCTTTAAATCGACGAAGACGCCTGGGCGAAATAATTCTGTCCATGTGGAGAATGCAACACAGAAGTAAAATAGGACCAGAAGGGCATCCTGTGTGACAGCTGTGACCAGTGGTTTCACACAGATTGTCAAGGCATCGGTGACAACACTTATAATCATCTCTATGACTCGAGATTTGCTTGGCATTGTCAATCCTGTGGCCAAACAAATTACTCGGGATCACTTAGTGCATCCCTATATTCATTGAGTGATAATAATATGTTCACCATTCTAGATTGTACCTCCCCGAGCCTTCAGGTCAACTATACCAGTCACCATTACATTGACTAGGTGAGGTCAATCCAAAACACCCCAAACCCTGCCCCACCCAAAGCAACTTCAACACCCAACAATAAAACAAAGGTCAAACCCCCTAAACGAGTTTAACTTAACACAAAGAATGAATAACTATCCTTAACGTCAACTGCAGATCTATAAAGAATAAAATCCCTGACATCCAACAGGTTATAGATCAATTCAAACCTGATATCATCTGTTGCACGGAAACTTGGCTTAAACTTGAGGTTAACACATCCGAAATCTTCCCTGATCACCTGAACTACCAAGTATTATGAGATGATATACTTCATGCTCAAGGGGGCTTGAGTTTTGACCGCCATCTCTAAGAGATATCCTTGCCAAGAACAACCTGATCTTCACACAGACTGTAACATTACATGGTCGAAAATCACTCTGAAGGGGATACGTGATATTTATATAGCCACCGTTTACAAGCCCCATGAGAATGCATCCATGACTAAAATACCGCAAAATAGTATTATATGACTTTTAGGTGATTTTAACCTCCCCGATATAGACTGGTCACCTGAATCCCTGAAGGCTAATTGTAAGTTCAAAGGGATGTGTGAAAACTTCCTTGAAAATATGAACACCTATAACCAACAATAAATGGTCACTATCCCCACTAGAAATGACAATGTCTTAGATATATTTCTTACAAACTCTCCATTCCTAGTCCATAGTATAAAAACACTCCCAAGCCTAGGTAATTCTGACCATGACATTGTCTTTCACGAATGAAACTTAAAAATAGGAAGACCCGTCCAACCCAAAAGGTTAACTAAGATGTATGGGTAAATTGGTCAAACTTCAAGCGGGATCTTATTGAGTTCGGAGATAAATTTGCTAACTCCGTATACTCAGACTCCAATTCAGCATGGAATGTGTTCAAAGATGTCGTTTGAGCTCCATACACATCCCTACAAAAATTACCAAATTGCGTATGGATCTTCCGTGGTTAACCCCTACTATCCTTAGGCAAATATGAAAACGGGACAAAATGTACGCAAAAATGAAAAAAGCCACCAAAACTCTCCGAACATTTCTAAATCATTTAAAGCCATTAAGTATAATATCCAAAAACAAATAAGAGCCGCTTACTGGTCGTGCCTGGAGTCAGTCATTTTTGATGGCGATTCCCAGTCAACCAACCACAAAACATTCTACCAATATGTGAAACACAATAAGACTGTGGTTTAGCACCCCTCAAGGATAAGTGTCTTACTTATACAGACCCATTAGACAATGCTAACATCCTCAATAAGCAATTTGAGTCTGCGTTTTCAAAACCCCAACCTCTCGGTCTTAAACAACTATCTAAACAAATTGCTTCCCCCATATCAACACCAAATATGACCGAGATTAACATAACGGTCGAGGGTGTTGAAAAGTTACTTCTTGGGTTATCGCCAAATAAAGCCTGTGGCCCTGATGAAATCTCACCAAAAATACTTAAAGAGCTACACCACGAAATGTCTCCCATTCTTACGACGATATTTAATTTATCACTACTAGAAATAGGTATGGTACCAACAGATTGGAATAGTGCAGTTGTCACCCCGATAAATAATGTCCTAAGTCCAAGGTCAGTAACTACAGGCCAATCTCCCTTACCTGCATTGCTTCCAAACTTATGGAGCATATCTTGGTTTCCAACATCATGACACATTTTGATAATAATGACCTACTTAGCCAGTACCACCATGGCTTTCTATCTAAACATAGCTGTGACTCACAACTAATTGGTTTCACACAAGAGGTCTTCGACAACCTTGAATCTGGTAAACAAACTGATGTCATTGTTATGGACTTTAGCAAGGCATTCGGCAAGGTTGATCACAGCAAAATAATCTACAAACTTAATCAGCTGGGCATCCATCCTCTGGCATCAAGATGGATTCAGTCATTTCTAAAGGACCGATCTCAAAAAGTAGTAGTTGACGACTGCACTTCTGATACCTTACCTGTCCTATCCGGAGTACCCCAGGGTTCAGTCCTAGGTCCATGTCTATTCTTAGCATATATCAATGACCTACCTGGCTCAATAAAAAGTAGGTCCAGACTGTTTGCAGATGACACTATTGTCTATCTCACAGTCAAATCTTCATCAGATTCCAAAATTCTGCAAAATGACCTTAAGGCCCTTGAAAAATGGGAACGGGATTGGAGCACGGAATTTAACGTCGCAAGTCCCTGATATTTATGACCGTTGCTACTACGGACAAGACATATCTTTATTTTTTCGCTAGATGTGAACATACATAATGTTTTATAATGTATCAAACTTGAAGTCCATCTCGTTTATAACCGACAGAATTCTATTAGACGAAAAAGAATTTAACATCACTGGTAGCAATGATCATACATAATGTTGCATTATTTTACGTGTACTACTTATACACTGACTTTTAACCTTTACTGTGGTAAAATTGAATACCATGCGTCGTACAAGGTTGTGTTTAGCTAGCATTTATGGTTATAAACTGACAACTTTCCCATGTAAATGTAAGAGTGGTGACAAATCACTGTAGATGTATGATGTTAATTTTGAAAAATTCAAGTTAGCTGCAGACTAGTATCTAAAAATGCGTTTTTTACCGGCTTTCAAGCTGAAAGAATCGGAGCGTATTGGGCATTTATATGTTTATGTATTCTCAAACAAGTCATCAACGATACAATAAATTATATTCAATAATTATCTGTGTTTACAATATCACGGACATGTAAACCATTGTATGTCCGTGAATATATCTTCTAACTAAGCTCCAATTTAAATGAATACACTTTGAGTCAGTTCTTGTGCCTTCCGGTTTACGATGCCTCACGATGATTCTATGCACCCTATTTGTTCACAACGTGTGCCAGAGTAGATCAGATGGAAGGGAGCGCATCGGATTTCACTCAAGATTTATAACAATTTTTCTTATTTTAACAAAATGAACTAAACTTATACAGAAACTATGTCACCAGTAAATCTGTGTCAAACTCTATAGCTAGCCAGTTTAGATTATTATCCTGAAATTTATGGACCTTGTAAACACATGGTGATAAGTAACGTTAACCAGTCATGAGGCATGATTTGCATATCAGTGTTGTGTAAATCCTACGTTAACCACTAAAACAACTTCTCTTCAACCGAACAACGTGTGTAACCTTGACGCGGATTGGTCAACCTTTCGATAACCTTTCGTTACCTTACCGAAATCCTCTGAATTTCGGTGAATTTACCGAAATCCATTTGGATCTGGAGAGACCAGCAGTCGTACCATCTCTGCATTTTTTTATGTTGATTTTAACCTTCAAATTGCACCGACTATCTTCTCAAGATATTTCTTGTTAAGCTTTGCATCTGTTTCCAAGCATAAACTCCGTGATTACGATTTAAATTTGTGAATTATCCTCATTGGATAGAGACGTTCCCCGAGATACAACTGACATTAATCTATACGTATGACATTAAAACTAGGGTTATATATATATAAAAACTTCATAAAACAATTTCAAAATTATAATATCGAAATTGTAAGTATAATTTATATTTGCGCCTCTCTGCCTCTGCAGTTTTATTTATGTCATGAAGCAAAAGGACAACCAACACAGTGTGAGTTGGAAAGGCCTGGCATGGAATGAGGCCTGACATTTTATTTTTAAAGCAAAAATAACTAAATCAAAATGAATAACAATGACTAGATTGATTGCTATGGTAAGGTATTTCACGTCTGGAGTTTATCTACAGATTAGTGTGATCTATTGTACAATGTACTTAGAAACAGTACTGCACTATAACTGACGTCATAACATACCTAATAATAATATATGATTTATTTTAGTATGGAACGCAAACCCTTTGAAGATGTACCTGGTGGTGATACAATTATCTATGATATAGCGGACCCGTCGAACGGTTTCAGGCTGTGTACATTCGGTAACACCCCGGAGGCACATCAAGATATATTCAATAGCTTACCGAACTTTCCCTGTCGAGATGACGACACCATTCTTGCTTCCTACCCTAAGACAGGTATTTGAACTTTCCCTGTTTCTCCAGAACATAGCGTTACTTGGTTATGGATATGAGGGATAAATAAATATACACACAAGGGCGTAGCCAGTGCTGGTAGTATGTGTACGCAAACAATCTAGGAGGGGTCTAAGGGCATAATATCCCGGGAAAATAACCCGTTTTCTAGAACGTTCGTGGTGCAATCTGATAACATTTTCACGATCAACACAAATTCAATTTCAGTCACAAACTAAAGTGAATAAACGATAAAGAAATAAAAACTAAAGCTTATCTTAGTACCTCCTTCATTCGCATAGATATATGCTCCTTACTGGCATGGTATAGGTTAGAGACTTTATAAAACCTATAGTTTCCTAGTCTTTATTATGTTTTTTGCGCATTGTTAAGGTACACTGTTTGATATTGAACCCAATCTCCTCATGGTGCTATTGCCATTGACCATTCTAAGGTGGTACTCCTATTATCACAATTCATTTATGTTTGTGCCTAGTGTCCTTTTTGCGCTTGTTTTTGTTTACAACATGTTTGTACATTTTTCATGTCTCCTTGTGCTTTCTGGATTGCCGAACACTTTGTATGTTGGCATTTCCTGCTCGACTTCTTTGTTCATGGATTCTAATTATGTCTGCCTGCCCAGTTAGCTCAGTTGGCGGAGCCATCGACTGCTAATCTAGATGTCGTGGGTTCAAAATCGTGACAATTTGACTGAAGATAATGCATCCGAAGTTATTTGTCTTCCACCTCTGATATCTATGGTGGCATATTTCTGCCACCAGGTAACTAATTAATTAACTAGATAATTATGTGGTTATCACGTTAAAGAAACTAGATAATTATGTAGTTAACTAGATAATTATGTAGTTAACTAGATAAGTATCGTGATAAATGTTCATAACAGATGAATATCTTAACACGAAAAATTGTTTGATAGTGCCAACAACTGCCACCTAGTTAATTAAGTAGTTAACTGTTTGCAGAAATATGCCACCATAGATATCTGAACTGGTGGTAGAAATATGCCATCATTGCACGGCGTGTCAACGCCGTGCATATTGAGTTCTGTTAGCGTCGTTTTGCAATGGACTCGGTTTTTGAAATAAATGGGAACGAAATCGAACAGAGCCTATTGTGCGCATGCGCAGACCGGCGGGAATCTATGTCGAGAAACGAACGATTGTGCGTTGTAACGTAATTATTGCTGTTGTAAGCTACAAAAGCTAAATTAAGGTATGTGATTTTGTTGTATATATGCTTTATGTCATTAACTAATCTTTTCAACTGTATAATTATTGAATTTTATCGTTTCAACGTTGTGGTTGACCCATAGCGTGGTTGACCTACATTTTATTTCTTAGTCTATTGTTATGCACAGGTGGCCTGTGCGTAGCCATGACATTTAAAACCCGCATTGAAAAAAAAACCCTTACAAATCGACATACAGACGCGGAGATCGTTATTTTTCACTCGTGGTTTTCCTTTTACGCGAATGCTGCCTTTTTGACAGGTGGTACCCGGCTCTGCGTAAGAACACATTTGTAAGCCGAAAATGTTCCTTGGATAGCCCTATGCTGTGTCCCCAATCTACTTTCAACTCTTAATAGAACTGGTCTAACATACTTTCAACATACTTTCAACATTTTTTTACAGATTGAACTCAAAAGAGTTTCTTTTAAAACAAAGCTTGAATGCTTTGACCTGGTTTCATGTATATACTATAAAAGATGGTGTTTTTGCAATTAGGCTGCATATGAAGTAAACAGTTTAGTAATAATATTTAACTACAATGTATAATTATAAAGTGTTGTTATTGCTTATATGATCACATATTTACTTTACACTCACTTATTGAAATTGCTAAAAAAAGAAAGCAAAAACTTTTTTGTGCTTTCATTGATTTCTCACAGGCTTTTGACAAGGTTTGGCGAGCAGGTTTATGGTATAAACTTTTGCAGAATTCCATAGACGGAAAATTGTTCACGGTCATAAACAACATGTACAAAAATATCAAGTCGAGTGTTTCATGCAATGGGTCATTATCCGAATCTTTCATGTCCGAAATTGGAGTCAGGCAAGGTGAAAATCTCTCACCTGTCCTATTTTCCCTGTTTTTAAACGACCTTCAGTCATATATGCAATTAAACGGTTCAGTCGGCGTTGAGCTTAAAGACACATTAGATCTTACACTTTGGCTTAAACTATTGATTTTACTCTACGCAGACGACACCATTATATTCTCCGACTCACAGGCTGATTTTCAACGAAGCTTAGATATTTTTAATAATTACTGCAAAAACTGGCATCTAAATGTAAATCGGACTAAGACAAAAATTATTATCTTTGGTGCAAGGCAAGTGCAAAATTATGATTTTAAGCTTGGTGACGATCGAATTGAAATTACTGATCAGTACCAATATCTTGGTGTAACATTCTCCAGTAACGGTTCGTTTTTAAAAGCCAGAAAACATGTAGTCGAGCAAGCTACTAAAGCAATGTTTATCCTTTTCACGCGATCTAGTAATGCAAATCTGCCAATTGATCTTATTCTGAAATTGTTCGATCATACAGTTCTCCCGATATTATGTTATGGTAGTGAAATCTTCGGTTTTGAAAACTTGGATCTTTTAGAAAAAGTGCATAACGATTTTCTAAGAAAAATTACCAGAGCCAGACGCTCAACCCCAATTGCATTTTTGTATGGTGAGCTTGGAAGATATCCTATTTCTCTAATAGTTAAAAGTCGTATGATCTCCTATTGGAATCGCCTCCTTACCGGTAAAGAAAACAAAATAGCACTCCAGCTTTATATATATATGTTAAATCAACCTAATACAACCTATAAATGGATGAATAGCATAAAAGATATCCTCACATCGGTTGGGCGCCCAGACCTGTGGGAAAATCAATTTCAAATAACCCAGAAAAATATCCATAAAGAAATAAAACGTACTCTAGTTGATCAATTTAAACAGGAATGGCACGATAAGCTTCAGCAGTCAAATAAAGGCCTCATTTATTCTAGCTTCAAAGACACTCACCAGCTCGAAACTTATTTTCTTAATCTTGATGAACGCGACTATCTTAATTTATTCAAATTCAGAACCGCGAACCACTTATTACCCATTGAAACCGGTCGATATGATGGAACCCCTGTTCATGACAGGATGTGTAGCCTATGTAATAGTGGCCAAGTCGGTTCAGAGAAACATTATTTATTAGAGTGCGAATATTTCCAACCTGAGAGAGAATCATTCCTTGGCCAAACGTTAACACACATACGTTTTTATAATATATCGCTCGAATCACTGCTCTCATCGAAAAGCGATGCAATCTTGAGAAACGTCAGTAAGTTTGCCGCATTTATTATGCAAAAGTTCAGCCGTCTATAATACCAATGCCTCCATCTCCTGTGACCCATATATGCGGCGGTCAAATAGGCCGTGCACGTGCGGATATCAATGCCCTCTAATTTAGTTTTCCATATGTGTATAGATACTTTATTATAAAAACATCTGCGTATTTATTTGACTTATAACTATTACTTACCTTACTCACTCATATCCGAAGGCGTGTAACGCTTCTGCTTCCCCATTCACAAAAATGTACTCGTGCATAAAAATAATCCTTTCATTGACTATGTTCTACATAACGTCTTTCGTTGGGATATAAACCGTTACAATCCAGGTGTGTAGATGTGCGGTAAGCTAGCATGCTTGAGCCACACATTTGTTCACCTTTATTATTATTCCTATTATTAATGTTATTAATATTTGACCATGTTGTAAAATGCTCATATCTATTGTTATCTCTTTTTTGTATGTGTGTAAATTCTATTCTTTATACTTTATACTGTCCCCCCTCTCATCAATCCATCCCTTAATTGTGTAAATAATAATAATGCAAACTTACTCAAACAAAATATTTAATGTTAACTTGACCAGAACTAACCAAATTATAATAACAACGATAAATGTCATAACCCCATGTTGTAACATGTGTACCTGGGTGTAATAAAGATATGTTCTGTTCTGTTCTGTTCTGCTTGTACATTTGTGTTCATCATGTTGTATTTATTATGTCTCCCCATGTTGTACTTTTGTCTGTCCAGTTTGCCTTGTTCTCTCTTTATCTCCAAAACCCATTGTTATATTTTCATCAACTTGCTGGGAAGTATCAGTATGAAGTCTAGTACTTCATATTGTAATTTGGGGTCATAATGTTAAAGGTCAAGGTCACAGGTGTCTGAAACTTGAAAACCTTGTCTGCTGTTCATCTCTAAAAAAAACTGTTAGAATTTCATCAAAGTTGTATACTGTATTTTCCTCAGTAATTTATTCAAAATAGAAAATATAACACATAATATATGAATATTAGGACAATATATTTTAAAAATGAACTCAAATATACCCATACTTTGCATTCAAAGTGGGAAATTGTTCATATTCTTTAGGTATATTAGGTCAATTTTATCAACAGGTGAACTCTATTTTCCTCACTAATTGCATTTAAAACAGTGAATATAACATATTACATATGCATTTTAGTTCATATATTCAAAAATGAACTCAAATACACCCATAAATTGCATTCAAAGTGGGAAATTGTGCATATTCTTTGGGTATATTAGGTCAATATAATGAACAGGTGAACTCTATTACTCACTTATTGCATTCAAAATAGTAAAAATAACATATTACATATAAATTTTAGCTCAATATATTCAAAAATTAACTTAAATACACCCATACATTGCATTCAAAGTGGAAAATTGTGCATATTCTTTAGGTATATTAGGTCCATACAATCAACATATGAACTGTATTTTCCTCAGAAGTTGCATTCAAAAAAAATAAAAAAAATTACACATTATAGATGAATTTTAGGACAATATATTCAAAAATGAACTCAAATTCACCCATAAATTGCATTGAAAGTGGGAAATTGTGCATATTCTTTGGATATATTAGGTCAATAAATCAACAGGTGAACTCTTTTCCTCACTAATTGTTTTCAAAATAGTAAATATAACATATTACATATAAATTTTAGTTCAATATATTCAAAAATGAACTTAAATACACCCATACATTGCATTCAAAGTGGAAAATTGTGCATATTCTTTAGGTATATTAGGTCCATACCATCAACATGTGAACTGTATTTTACTCAGTAATTGCATTCAAAATAGAAAATATAACACATAATATATAAATTTTAGGACAATATATTCAAAAATGAACTCAAATATACCCATACTTTGCATTCAAAATTGGAAATTGTTCATATTCTTTAGGTATATTAGGTCTATAATTATAATCAATAGGTGAACTCTTTTTTCCTCACTAACTGCATTCAAAACAATGAATATAACTTATTACATATGAATTTTAGTTCAATATATAAAAAAATGAGCTCAAATATACCAATTAACTGCATTCAAAGTGGACATTTGTGCATTTTCTTTAGGTATATTAGGTCAATATAATCAACAGATGAACTCTATTTTCCTCACTAATTGCTTTCAAAGCAGGGAATATAACATATTATAGATCAATTTTAGGTCAATATAGTCACAATTGAACTCAAATATACCCATACATTGCATTCCAAATAGGACATTGGGCATATTCTATAGGTATATTAGGTCAATATAATCCAAGGTGAACTCTATTTTCCTCACTAATTGCATTCAAAACAGTGAATATAACTTATAACATATGAATTTTAGTTCAATATATTCAAGAAAAACTTAAATACACCCATTCATTGCATTCAAAGATGGAAATTGTGTATATTCTTTAGGTACATTAAGTCTATAAAATCAATAGGTGAACTCTATTTTCCTCACTAACTGCATTCAAAACAATGAATATAACTTATTATATATGAATTTAAGTCCAATATATTCAAAAATGAACTCAAGTATACCAATGAACTGCATTCAAAGTGGAAAATTATGCATATTCTTTAGGTATATTAGGTCAATATAATCAACTCTATTTCCCTCACCAATTGCATTCAAAACAGTAAATATAACATGGTATATATGAATTTAACTGATATGTCATGTTGTATATTTGGGAACCAGAGCATAACAATATTTCGATTGAGACACTGTAATTACGGTCTTAAACTTATTCAAGTAATCTGATCATGTAGCCTTGATGTCTGTAATTCTTATTAATTAATGAAATTCAAATACTAATATGATTACAACATTCTATATATACAGAATCATTTAATACTTGAATTATGGTGTAACTATCTAATTTTGTGTCAGATTGCTTTTTTTCAAACCCATCTCATATCTTTCAAGTTAATTAATGACTCTTCTAGCAAACCTTAGCATGTTTGAAGCTGTAAGGTTATATGGTTCTTCTTTTTGTTCACTTTTAATATTCTGTATTTCATAGTATAACTCATAAGATGCTTAAATGAAGGGTTGTCTAAAAATGTAACGAATTTATATTCACTGTACCTCAAAGTATTCAAACTGAACTAGAGGTAGGTTCTAATATACACTTCGCCTTGCATTACAACTTGGACCGACAATTCGGCCCCGCAAATACCGTATGGCGACCGGCTAATATGGTCAAAGTGTTTATTTCCAACGAGTGAGGGTATTTTCTTTATTTCCAACGAGTGAGAACCGGTTAAATGTTTAACATACGGCGTGTTTTTCGGAGCGCCGTCCACCATGCGCAGATACAAATGTAACTTTAAGATTTTTCCCCTCAAAGTTTGCGAGCACGGTCATTGAGATTCCAGGTGTCAAAAATGTCAAAAATGTTAAAATACTTGTATTTCAAGTATTTCATATATCTCTCCGATGTTGAAACTGTAGTCGTTAGATATGCCTACAATTGGAGACTTAGAGGAAAAACGCATTAGAAAGATAAATAAGCATTTTTTATTCTAACTAATTAAAACCTACCCAGCTTTAAATTCTTAAATAAATGTGAAACCAAAATGTGACCGCAAAAAGTAAATTCCTGTCTCAAAACTCAAACATTGCAAAAGTTTCAATAGGATACGTTTACTTTTCTTTGTTTCTCGGCAAAAATCGAAATTTACCTGAAACTTAAGTATCCGTTATAATTCCTGGCCCTGATGTTAACGTACATGCCGAATGTATTACAAGTCTAGAGATACGAATGGTGACAGACAAATACAAAGAATCATGTCGATGAGTCTAAAGTAATGCAATGGTACAGACGATATAAAATTAGATATACTTTTATATAAACATTATATTCCTTATACATCAATACTAATCAACAGATGAACTCTATTGTCGCCACTAATGACATTCAAAATAGTAAGATTAACACATTATAGATGTGTTTAAGGTCAAAATACTCAAAAATACCCATACATTGCAATCAAAGTATAAAATTGTGCATATGCTTTAGGTACATTAGGTTAATATAATCAACAGGTAAACTCTATTTTCCTCACTAATTGCTTTCAAAACAGGGAATATAACATATTATATCTGAATTTTAGGTAAATATATTCAAAAATGAACTTTATTTAAACACAAATTGCATTCAAAGTTGAAAATACTGCATATACTTTAGGTATATAAGGTTGATATCATCAACAGGTGAACTCTATTTTCAACACGAATTGCATTCAAAATAGTAATATTAACACATTATAGATGTATTTAAGGGCTATACATTCAAACATGATCTCAAATATATCAATAAACTGCATTCAAAGTGGAAAATTGTGCATATTCTTTAGGTATATTAGGTCCATACAATCAACATGTGAACAGAAGTCATAAAACATAATACAACGTTATGTAGAAAAGAACATTCAAATTAACAAAAATACAATTTTTTGGATCTAAACTGCTTATTGTAGGTATTCTTATTGATCTCACGGTAAAATTCTCTCGCAAAATAGATGCTATTTACAGTATTTATGCTAAAACCAGGAAATAGACGCAAACAAAACATTCAGATTATGTTGAATTGTTCTTCACTGGTCAGAAGTCTTAGTTAACAGTGAAAGAAAACCGCATCTCGTACCGAGATTTCGGGTATAATCATCTTTCGAACTGTAACTGAAATTCCAGAGATGTTGAGATTCTCAAAGTAATAAGCAACACCACTTACTGAACGTTGATTTTCCTGATTTTGCTATTATTTTCATCTTAGTATAACATAGTGTTACCTTTGTGTCCTTGATGATACTACTCTACCGTCTCAGTATGCGAATGTGTGACATTTAAAAAACAAGCTATTTCAATATGTTTTAAAAAATAACCTACGCACATGCAATGCACATTAAACTTGCTAGTTTATAAATATTATTTGGCTTGTGTTAAATTGATATAGAAAAACATTTTTCCAGTTGCAGCTCTATTATGTGAACTGATAATTTTGAGTGGCTAGATGTTTGTGGGGAAGTTCTTATTAGTGAGTGTAGCCTTCTCTACTATGTGTTTTTGACTTTAAAAGATGTACAGACAAATATTTTGGGTGTGCTTAATCTGGAAATCATGAGTTCACATAATTATATACACCTGGCAATTTTTTATTATTTCGTAGTACACTCATGACAAGTTGAAGGTAGTGATGACACTTTAACATTTTATATTGAGAAGGAGGTAAAACCCGTTTTAGAAGATCAGTTTACATTAACGCTCAGTTTTCTATATGGAATAGCTGATTTGGAACGGGTGTTTCGATCTTGTCACTGTACGAGAAGCTCGTGCATGCCCACATATTGGTGTGTTTTAACATGGTTCCGCATCGGTGTCTATTGATATGGTTTTCACATGTGTATAATCATTATGGTTTTGAAAAGATGTGTTTTTGTGTAGCGTGCCTTAGTTACACTGTATGAGCGTCAATGAGACTTTGTTGTTGCTGGTGCATGTTCGCGAAAGGTGAAACTATTGTTGGTAACTCAGTAGCCTTCATTCAATGAATTATATGTTGGGATATAGTTGGATTCCATTTACAATTTTTGCCGAATGACTTCGACTATTTGGAGTTAATAATAGTATCCAAAATTTACATAGTGCTGGAATATTCGCCGTTTGAAATTCCATTCCGGACTCATATACTATGGTTCAATGTATAATAAGAGAATCACAGGCTGAAGGATGTACAGAAAATATATCTGGTAAGTCATTACATTGATAATGTGTATAGATATTTATGCACAAACCCGCTATGTTGACATTTGTTGATGTTCATTTAATGTTTGTATTTTGGTCCATGAACGCATTGCAGCAAACTGCACTATATATAAACAATTGATACAGTATGGATGCTACATACATATAGTAGGACCAAGATCTGAAGGCACAATAACATTTATTAAAGGCCAAAGGTTGGATCAATCCATATCAAATTGTTGTTAAGTAAAACAATCGTGATCAGTGATGCGCTTTGTCGACTTTTAAAACAAGGACTATAAAATCGAAGATATCAATAAGTATGTTACTTGCGTGGTGTATAGTTAATACGAGCATTTTTTTTAACTAGGGACAATCTGGGGTCAAATACCTCAACTCCTAGAATTTCAATGACCTCTTTTTGCGCGAACATAGCATATTGTCCAAGAAAGTGGTAAGCGCATATCACCCAAAGTAAATAAAATGTATGGGCAAGGCAAATTCATAACTATTTCGACATGGTTTGCGAGGCTACTTTTATTCACTTTCATTGTTTTAAAGTAAAAGAAATATATACGTTTAGAAACAAAACAAAAGTTTAAATAAGCCTTATGTAACTGAAAACACATTAAAATACAAAATGGTTAGTCCCAAAAGAATGATCAATCTAGTACATTACATATACAGACTGACCAATGAAATTCAATAGAGTACATATACAACGCTATAAAAGTTGTGACTATGAAACTAATATAGCTGCGGAATCCGGTTAGTGCCGCTTGCTCCGAGACACACGGCATACGATTCGACACACGACACACAAAATACGATGCGACATACGACACACAAATACGATGCGACACACGACACATAACATACGACGCGACACACGATGCGACATACGACATACGATGCGACACACGACATACGATGCGACACACGACATACGATACGACACATGACATACGATAAGACACACGATGCGACAAACGGTATACGATGCGACACACGATACGACACACGACACACGATGCGACACACAATGCGACACACGATGCGACACACAACGAACGATGCGACACACGACGCGATAAACGACATACGATGCGACACACGACACACGATGCGTCACATGGCATACGATGCGACACACGACATACGATGCGACACACAACATACGATGCGACACACGACATACGATGCGACACACGACATACGATGCGACACACGACATACGATGCGACGCACTACATACGATGCGACACACGACACACGATGCGACACACGACTCAGGACATACGGTGCGACACAGGACATGCAATGTGACACACGACACACGATGCGAAACACGACACACGATGGGACACACGACATATCATATTGATGTCATTATGCTGTTTATATGTATTATTGTGTTCTTATTGCTCATTAAAATTGCATGTATTGAACACAACTTCAGTTGACTAGAAATACGCTATTCTCGTATTGTATTTTTTTCAGAGTTGTATGTCCGTCATTTTGTCCGCCCGTCTGTCTGTCTGTCCGTCACAAATCGTGTCCGCTCCGCATTTCCTATACCCTTAAATGATGAAACATTGACCAAAATTGTCCACACCAAGACGATGTGCAGATACCTGCACTGACGTTATTATGTCATTTAATACATGTATTATAATTAGGGTTATATAAATTGCACAACTGTTTTGATGAGATATTGTAAAATGTTGGTGTGCGCCAGTTATGTCAGGGCCTAAGCATGCTGGTCCCAGTTGATTTACTGTGTATTTGGAGAACACAAATATATAGAAACCTATAGCTGTCTTTATGTTATTTTCTGTCTTTTTTGTGTGCACAATTATGTAGAAGTCTTTACTTGTTTCTGTGATGCATTGCTTTGTAGAACTGTATATATTCTGTTATCTCAGTAGAAATTGTGTGACGTTGTATGCCAAGTTATTGTCAAATACGAAGACATATTGACATGCTACACTTAATGGAGATGATAGAAATCTCTTTATTTAAAGATACCATTATTTGGAAAAGTAGCATGAGAGGCAATCTATGAATTAAGTGTGTAATAAGGAAATGTCATAGTTCAACTCTACGTAACATATACAAGGTGGTACATTGTTATTAGACTTGAAAATATTCTAAAAAGTCGTTCTTAGCACAAAAGTTGTATTACAACATTCTAGAACCAAATTCGAAAACCATCCTTTCCGATATGTACTACATACAATTGATGTCCGTATCTCTATGTTTTATGAAAAACAGCAGCATGAAACAAAAGGCAATGTACGGGGATCATTAAAATACGTGGTTTTTTTATATCCTCAACGTCAGATTTTAATCAAATGTGGCTGCAATATTTTCCTTAGTATATCAAAACACGCCAAATATTCTTTTTTAGAAATCCATTCAATTATTCTGTATTTATGGTCGCTTTTGGTCAGAAAGAAGGTGTCTCAACTGGCTGGCCCTTTAAATAGCCCTTTATAATAAAGAAACGCTTTACTTTACTTACATCGGTTTATTAGGTTTGTATGTACAGGTATGTCGTATGATATATCATAAATATACATTAAGATACATGTATACGTTTTCTTGATATTGACTAGTTGCCACTTGTTACGTCAGTAATGTGAAATTGTATGTACATGTATTTATGTTCACATGGGCCTTTGGCTTACTGAATTTGCAATAAATTATCTATCTATACTGATATAAATAATTTGGATTGAAACTGAACAAATGTGAATTTTATAACAGTTAGTGGTGAACCCAGGTTTATCACTTATTTATGTAAGGTTCAGAACTGCGCTGTTCTTGTTCATAATATGCCGAAATCGTATTCACAAAGCTACCAATTCCCAATTCCCAAAATTGCCGAATGTGCTTTTTTGATTAAACGAAAGTGCGTGTTATTACACTGACATAATTTATTAATACTTAGTCGTATTAATAATACGCAGTTGTAGGCGACATTTTTAATATACAATTTTCGTCTCATGAATAACATGGACGTACATGTATTTCAGATCTAATAAGAGTACTGAAAGTACAGACAGCCAGGCCAACTTGATTGATTGAAGATGTAATTAAGACAGATAAGGTTATGTTATTTTGAAACTTCATTAAGTTTTTAATAAAAATCAATCGGTCCAGTGACTTTAGGTAAACAGGCAAAGTATGTTGTATAATGTAATATGGTAAAGTCCCTCCATAGATAACAAGACAAACTGATAGTTGAACTAGATTGCGGTCATTTAGACTTGATCTTTCTTCTGGATTTATATTGTTCACAAAGGCTGGATGTTTTAGCATTCATATGCTTTGTGCAAATACCTAGTCAATCAGAAACTGATTAAGTACTACATAGTTTATCAGAAAGGATGTCAGGTAGAATATCTCATCCGGTTGGTAGATGTACGCGTACTGTGCAGGTTGTTATTGTGTGATAACGTTTGACAACAAACAGTCTAGATAAACAGGTGAGGTTTGAGCACGTGTTAGATCAAGTAAAACCCGACACATTTCGTGCCTGTACCAAGTCGGGCGATCTGGACCATGTATTGTTCTTTGTTGTTTCTTAGGAAAATAATTTATTTTTTCACTGACACTTCGAAGGCATTTTGCAATAAATCTCCTGTAACCCTGTTATTAAAAAATCAAGCTGAACAATTGGACAATATGCACCAGAAGGCTTTACTGTCCATAAAGCCCCTGTGACCTTGGCCTTTGACTATATGATCCCAAATTGTAATATTCAAAATTTAACTTCACAGTACATGTAATGCTTTTTACCAACTTTGATGAAAATCCAACAGGGTTTTTTAGAGATGAACAGCAGACAAGGTTTTAAAGTTTCAGACACCAGATAATATGAAATAAGAAGGGATTTCGTCGGGACTTAAGAACCTGTTCGATGTATCTACTGTGTTCGAGCCAAAACAGTTCGAGGTTTCGAATGTTTGATGTATTTCTCTCACTGGGGATAATCGAACCGGATGTCCGTACATTTTGAATCAATATAGCGGGAACAATTAGTTGAAAAACGCACATGTATATAATAAATCGGAGTTAGTTGTTCACATTGAAAATTTAAGTAAAAATAGGAAAATATTATTATCGATGATATGGTGAGTAATTTCATCCTTTATTTTGTTAAATATGTCATTTTGGGTCCTAAAATGTTTAGTTTACAAGTCAAAGGCTCTTTTGAGCCCTAAAGTAGCAAGAACTCGATGAGTGATTGATCGTTTGACATGTAAATAAATATTGAACGAACAAACGGATGTTATGACTGTTTCATCCCTGTATATAGTCGAGCTAAAAATGATGACCAAGAATAATACATACATGAGATGTCTATGTTTAACACAGAAAAGTTTCTATTTTAAAAAAGCGGAGAGACATCTTTCTTTTAAAGCAATATATCATTTGATTTAACGACATAGGCTACATTTATGTTTCACATTAAAGATAAGAGTATACATTATATAAATATGAGTCTCTTTTAGTCTTCATATCAAATAGATTCTATACGGTAAGACAGCTCATCAGATTTATAATGGATCGTAGATAACACAGTCACTTTAAAATACTTAACAACAAATCATCATTTTTCAGATCTTGTCAAAATGCGATCTTTTTAAATTGCAGTGGCGAACCTATTTTGAGTCAGACATGTATACTTTTTGTCTGATGAAATAAATTTCCCGCATATTGCGCCATGAATCGCATGAAAACGTAATAAATCAGCCATATCCGCATTTAAAGTATATAAGTTATTAACTGGTCACTCGCATCAACCAATGAAAAGGCCAGTCGAATATTATTTGCTAGTGATGCGATAGGTCAGTCAAGCTTGTTATTGTGATAAGTTGGAAGACGAATATCATTTCATTCTTGAATGTGAACTTTATAAAGAACACCGTAACTGTTTATAAAGAGTTATTACTGGAAAAGTCTAAGCATATTAAAACTGAGGTTATTATTTGAAAATGAAAACTGTCATGAAGAAACTAGGTGTGCTCATTTTTAAAGCGTCGGAAATACGAAAAAATACTTAATACGGATTAAAACTGTAGTAGACATATTGCACAATTTGTTTTCAAATTTTTTCGTCAACTTCACAAATGTATGTATAAATATATACATGTAGTTATATACAGTAAAA
Source organism: Mactromeris polynyma (assembly GCA_032209605.1). Classification (NCBI taxonomy): domain Eukaryota; kingdom Metazoa; phylum Mollusca; class Bivalvia; order Venerida; family Mactridae; genus Mactromeris; species Mactromeris polynyma. The sequence continues at coordinate 54,237,607 of JASFXZ010000001.1, forward strand.
CACTAGCGAATACTTGCACATTTGCATACTGGATTTAGTTATTGCGCAGGTATGAGAACAGTAAAACAGAGTTGATTTAAATAGTGATCGTCCTATAGCGAATCCCCGTCATCGTCATCGCGCCGGTCGTCGTCTTGACTTGTATCGTAGTCTTTTCGCGAAGTCTGCAGTTTTGTAGATCAACACTTCTTCGTTGCCCGTTGTCATGGTAATGGTCAACGTTGTAGCGTTGGTCGTAGTTTCGTTTTACATGGTGGTAAGACCAGCGCTGGTGACATGGGCGGCTGTAGAGATTGACTCTCTGTTTCTCGCACTCAGGTTTGTTGACCCACTGCCGGCAAATGATATCAGTCGGCCAGAAGTCGTCCTGGTTAGTTTGTCATTGACGTAGATGTTAACTTTCGAATAAAGATCTGATTTACATCGTGTTGTAGCTTGTCCAGCACAATGGGGGTCTGATGCTTGCATCTTTTTGATGTGGACAATGTCAGTTCATGAGAGTGCCGAATATGTCAGGACATGAGAATGTATTGTCGTTATCGTCATCAATATCAACATGGTAACATCTTTGCCAATGGTACCACTGTTTTCGAACTCACTGAGAAGCCCGTGGTTGTGAACTCCGTGAGTATACGCATACAACGCGTAAATCAGCGGCGTATTTCTCTTCTTTGGTTCCGCATGTTCACTCGGGGAGTCTGTGAACAATCGCAACGCTTGGGCTCTTTCGGCAAGTCTCTTTCTCTGTAGTCATTTATCTTGGAGTAATCAGAATGACTAATACGCATAAGCTCTTTAATGTATTCGTCTCTGTTGAAGCCTTCCAATTTCTCATCAAGTTCATCAGTTTTTGTGTATTATGATATACACACATTAGGAGAGTTAATCTTGGTACATGTACTTTGAACTGAATGAAGTAATAGAGAACTAAACATGGAAACCCAGACACGCCCCTTTCAACAAGCTATTATTCAATTTGGCATTCAAATAATCATTTGAATATCCTAATTTTTTATTACGAGTAAAATGTTATCGTCAGGCCAGGAATTGAACCTGAGACCACCCCAGATCAACATCAGTTATATTTGTTTGGGTAGCTCTACCAACTGAGCTACCTGACAGAAGTATCCCTTCTTTAATACCTACAATGATACACTACTTAATATTGATTATAATCTTTAAACATTTTACCAGTTAAATAGTTCCAAAAGAAAATGAGAGACTCGACCAGAATTCAAAGCTAGTTCTGAAAGCGTTGCAAGTCCTCTCTGTATCCAACAAAAAATTGTTTAAGGCAATTATGCTGTCGAAAACATGCAGTAAAACACACAACATGCTTACGTCAGTGTAAACTGTATTTTATACAAATCCATGTATCTTTCTGATAATACAATAATGACAAAGATGAATGTAACCTAGAAAACAGACACATTGCCATATCATACACACTCGTGTACTTTTCTAAAGCATAATTATTACGGAATGTGAATAAAACTAATGCTTAAAACTGGCTGACCATGTGTCTTAAAACATCATAATTGGTAAACATTAGAAGCAATATACCCGACCCGACTAATTAATATATTTGGTGTAAATTATCAGAGATCTTTCCTTGACTTACATGCACATTTCTGACTTAATTCCTCAATATAGTAACTCGGAAAAGTTACACTAATTTATTTGCTGGAATTTCCTGCTACAATAGAATGTTGTTCAGTTTGAGTAAACATTTGACCATTATCCACAACTTAAGGTGTCTAATTCTGTAAAGGTCTCAATGACAGTATAGCAAATGCCAGAGTAAACTGGTTATCTGAAATCTTGACCAAAAACAAATACCTAGCACAATGTAACTCATCCTCAACAAGAAGAATGTTTATCTCGTCTAGACAACACAGCGTGGTATTTATTGAACAAACCTGGCCAAACTACTCTCTAGAATTGCTGGGTTCTGAAACAGATAGTAGAAGTTCATTCAAACAAGTACAAAAACATAAAGAAAACAGAGATCTTCTCTGATCATCTGTAATTTCAAGCGTCTAAGCTTGTTCTGTTTTAAGGGTGTAACTCATTTATAAACCGAAACACGCGCACCACTGACAAAATCGTTCGTTTGGATCGCTATAGTATATATTCTCTTAATGTATATACATGTACGACCTTTCGAATACGCGCATTTGGGCTATTGTTCAGAGGTCATTACTCTAAAGAGGTTAAATTGATAGTAATTTCATACTACAGTAACACATTGTACTGTTATTGAGGAGCGGTTGGTGCTCAAGAGAGGACCACTCTGGATAGGTTGCACTGTATTTTCAACGAAACTCTGTAACTAGTTGATGAAATATCCCAATGTAACTAATATTTAATACTTTACTTGGCCTACACTGTAATAGTACACAGTTTAATGTGAAAAGATTACTTTCCTTTGTTTGTGAACACCTCTAGCAGTAAGAAATGAGCGATTGTTGCCACCACCGTGACCAGTATGTAGATCATATTAAGCAATATTGACATTTTCAACCGTTTGTTAGTTCTAGCAAGTTGAGGAATACCATGCTTGTGAACATCACACATAAATAATACAACAGCTGGTGGTTATACACGTGACAACAAGTTGAGCCTATACATAATCATGTAATGAGTTAAAGTTCAACTGCATCATTCTAATAATAATGCTCTTTATTGAAAGATGGATATTTTTCAAACCTGTCGGAGGGAGATTACTGTCACACGTTAAGGTCTCCATATTTATTTCTTGATAGTTCAATACATATACTATAACACGTTAATAGCAGATCTGAGAATTCATCCTGTAGCTTTTTAATGTTAAACAGTTCCAATTTAAACACAAATTTAGGTCATGAGAGACCTGGAGGAACAGGTCAATTTTTTCGACCGACTTCCTACAGTGTTCCGTTAGGGCCATCGTGGCATCGCCCCATCGCGCACTGGGCGATGACACGATGGCGCGATGGCACGATGCGATGTCACGATGCGATGGCACGATGCGATGTCACGATGCGATGACACGATGCGATGGCACGATGTTTTATCGCATCGTGTCATCGTGCTATCGCATCGTGTCATCGTGCCATCGCATCGTCTCATCGTGCTATCACATCGTGTCATCGTGCCATCGTCTCATCGTGTCATCGTCTCATCGTGCCATCGTCTCATCGTGCTATCGCATCGTCTCATCGTGACATCGCATCGTCTCATCGTGCTATCGCATCGTGTCATCGTATCATCGTGCCATCGCATCGTGTCATCGTGTCATCGCATCGTCTCATCGTGCAATCGCATCGTCTCATCGTCTCATCGTGTCATCGTAGCTTTGCCTTCCTATTAGATGTAAACATGCGCAGAAGAGTAAACATGGAGGGCGATACTGATGCAAGTATCCGTGAGAACTTCAATAATGGATGCTCTTGGAAAGAAACGCTACTTTTGTTAAAGCTTAAGTTGGATATTGACTTAAGGTATGATGATTACTAAGGAGTTGTGTTATTATTTTAGTGTTATTTATAGCGAATGTTTTACGATAGAAAATGTAAACAATTCTCGATCGATCCATTTTTGTTATCAAAGAGGCTGCAGCTTTAAATTATATATACATGTATATCTTATCTAGCCTGTAGTCCATAACTTCTTTTTGAAACATTTATCACGAAGTTATTGACTAATCTCTTTTTATCACACTTGATATATAGTCAGTGCCAACTTTGTAGTTAATACAAGTACCCGGACAGAAGGAGTAACCGGATATGTTGGTGTTCTAGAAGATTTCTGTCCAAGGTATAACAGTACCGTATACGAAATATAGAATTATTATAAAATATTCTTTGATGATTTAGGTTGTGCAGTGTAATAAATATGGTTATATTTCATAATTAAATATACAGTCATATTCTTCAAAACTTTTTTTCATACTGTGAGAAACATTCTGATATCTTGCTATTTTACTTCTTTTGTCGATGGGAAATTTAACATATAATGGTTTGGAGTCGACCTATGGCCGTTACAAAATAATTTATATAGGAAAGCTGCTACATTGGGCTTTTACGGAATTACTCGAACTGGCCAGAGCGCTTATGGTAACCCTGTCTCAGTAAAAATGAACAGAAAAGCTTTTTACCAATAATAGTTTGGACTAGGACAATGTCATGGTGGCTATTATTTAAATAGAAAAGTGTGGTTTAAATAAAAGACCAAGCTGTATTCAAAATGAAACCTAACTGTCCGTGGTCAAACATGGAAAACCTAGTTTCGTGGCATTGTAACATTTCTTATGATTTCTAACGCTTGAGATTTGATCTCTCATGTCACCAGATGTAGGATATCATGAACTTGTTTTGTTGTAAGGGACATTATCTATATCCAACATTCTCAAATAGCTATGGCAGTACAATTGGAGCACATGTGTCATGTGACCACATGCATGTGACAACATTTGTTGTTCAATTTAGTTGTGTTACAAAGAAATTTATCAGGAATTGAATGAACCCTTTCCAGAATAGGGATATTTTACAAAGCAGTTTTTTTATTTTGTACCGAGAAATAATGACCAAGTTATATTCTAGGAGAGAGGGTGAAGCAATAACTGTCTGCCAATACAAAAGGTATGGCATTTGGTGAAGTTAAACATGGAATGTTGCATAAAAACAAGGGACTTTATCCGGTACATCATACAAAACTGATCACCACATTAAATGCTGTAAAACGACACTAGCAATGGAAAGAATTTGAAAATGGCTCACAAGTTTCAGAAAAAGTAAAGACATCCAAGGTAATCATGCAGTATTCATATAATAAACTATAACTGTTGTACATGTAGTAAAGCTACCAAATACTTTTCGCGATGTTTGTTTGCGAGTTTGCACCTTTAAAATATCCTCCCATGCCAGAAACTGTTATTGTAAGTAGAAACTATTACTTGTTATTATGGTACAAATAACATTTTTCACCAAGTCATTAATCATTCAATTTCAGTCCAAGGACAAGAATTTGACCACACAGACTCTTGATGCTCCATCAACTTCTAACAGCCAAACTACTTCTTCCAACAGAGTAGAGTATGTTTGCTGCACCGATGATGGTCCTCTAGCAGGACGTCGCTGAATTTGTAGTGCCATGTTTTTCAAATATTAAAACGCAGAATAAATTTATGGTGAAGTTAATTGGAATTCAGAGTTTAGTTGTCTTTTGAAGAAGATGTATTATAGAGTTAATAGATAACACAGTCAGTTTGACCCCGATTACTTGTAAATTATTTATGCAATACTATACGTTGAGAGCTTCTACACAAGCATTATTCCACATCACATTGGAAGATTATCTGGTGCGATAACCATTTACATTTTTTTGTCAAACATGTACTAGAATTAAAAAATAAATATTTGAATTGTGATATATCGAAGAATGATGCGCCTTTCAGATGTGGAGCCATTATTTCATTTGAGACTGGACACATCCATACACACCTGAAATCAATGATGTAGATGAACAACACTATCAATGTTCCAGCCATGGGATTTGTATACCAATTCACTCAAATGATGATCTGTAAATTATATGGGTGTCAACAGAGCAAAATCCTGAAAACTGAGCTTGTGGCTATGCTACTCATGAAAATATTGCATCTGCTGCTCACTCGGTCATATAACAGAAAAATACAGATATTCTCTACATATGCACCATAATAATTTTGTTATTCCTTTCCAATAACACTTGGTTAAAATTTCATTTAATGTAACCACTTACATGTTGTCCCTTGACGTGCGCACACATACATGCAAGATCACATAATTATATATTTGACAGGGGCATAAACATTGTACAAGTTTGTTTTATTGAAATACAATTTCTGTCTGATTTTCGCTCTTATTTTGTGGTAAAATTAGGTCATAAATTTGATGAAATAATTATGCTAATTTACCTGATCCATGTAAATTTGAAACGGTCTTAATTCTGAACCTGAGAATGATCAATCTAAATATTAATCAAGATATTGATGAAATAACCCAGACGAATTTGAACAACTACACAGTTACATTTGAAATGTTAAGTTTAACAATATATCAAGATCTAAATATACACATGGTGAATTTGCAAATAAGTACGGTACAAATTATGTTTGTTGCTAGAGAAATTGTTGTTACCCAACTTGTCCAGGATTTGAACCTGAGACCTCTCAATGTCTGAAACTGACAAAGAGCACTCTAATCACTGAGCTAACAAGTCAGAGGGTGTTATCTCCATGAAACATGCACAAACAATACCTATAAGACTACTAACATTAAAAAAGATTGCAAACTACCGAGTGAAAAGTGACATAAAAGTGCTACATTCTACTGAATAATAATCTTCATGTGCCTACAGTATTTCCTAACCGAAAATAAATGTTCAAAAGCATCCTCTTGATACAAAGTGATGAAATATATGAGACATTATTTCTTACCTCAGTATAATTTGGTGTTTCATCTAAATGGAATACTGTTACCTTTAAGCAATGTTTTTCATGTACTTGCTCCATTCTTTTCCCACATGTTTTCTTCGATACCTGCAACAAAGGGAGGCCACATCTATGACGACATATATGACAACATATATGGCAACATCTATGACAACATATATGGCAACGTCTATGACAACATCTATGACAACATGTATGACAACATCTATGACAACATGTATGACAGCATCTATGACGACATATATGACAGCGTCTATGACAACATATATGACAGCATCTATGACAACATCTATGACAACATATATGACAGCATCTATGACAACATATATGACAGCGTCTATGACAACATATATGACAGCGTCTATGACAACATCTATGACAGCGTCTATGACAACATCTATGACAACATGTATGGCAACATCTATGACATCATCTATGACAACATCTATGACAACATCTATGACAACATCTATGACAAAATCTATGACAACATATATGACAACATCTATGACTACATCTTTGACTACATCTATGACTACATCTTTGACAACATCTATAACAGCATCTATGACAGCATCTATGACTACATCTATGACTATATCTTTGACAACATCTATGACAACATCTATGACTACATCTATGACTACATCTATAACAGCATCTTTGACAGCATCTATGACTACATCTATGACTACATCTATGACAGCATCTATGACAGCATCTATGACAGCATCTATGACTACATCTATGACAACATCTATGACAGCATCTATGACAACATCTATGACAGCATCTATGACAGCATCTATGACTACATCTTTGACAACATCTATGACAACATCTATGACTACATCTTTGACAACATCTATGACTACATCTTTGACAACATCTATGACAGCATCTATGACTACATCTTTGACAACATCTATGACAGCATCTATGACTACATCTTTGACAACATCTATGACAACATCTATGACTACATCTTTGACAACATCTATGACTACATCTTTGACAACATCTATGACAGCATCTATGACTACATCTATGACTACATCTTTGACAACATCTATGACAGCAGTTAAGATATAATTTGTCAAAATGCAGAGATAAATATCCTAGCACGTTACTGTATAAAACATAGAGTACAGGAATTGTCTGTCAAGTTAATATATTTTCTTGAGGATGAGCATTTGTCTCATGTGCCTGAATTATTTCCTAGCCAGTGGATATTGAAAATGTATGCTTTGTCATATTGATGCTTGACAATATATGGAAGAATGATGTACTTTCCTAAATTCCTAACATTATACATGTAAGAGTAAGATAATCAAAGATGCATTTCTGTATGTGCACCACCTATTGACTCAATCACACTTATTATGACACAGAAATGAGGCTGAATGAAGAATGGTTCATTTAAAAAATGCTATACAAAAAAGTAGCATTGTCAACTCACCTATATAAACATTCGGTACCGTAGGGGAATCAAAATCTAGCAGCACAAATGCTCGATAGAACAGGTATTACTGCACTCTGCATTGCCAGTAAATAGAGACAGGTAATACTTGTGGATACTGTAAAGAAATAATTTACAGATATCTACATTTAAATTAAGCTTTAAAGCCACAATTGCTTTTGAGGCTCACTGCAGACAATATTTAGATGGACTTACAATGTATGCATTACACCGACTGTCCCTTGCCATCACTTGCCTATAGTAATAAACATTTGTATGATTTGTCTTACCAAAAAGACCAAACTATGTCTGAAATATGGCTACAGACAGAAGAATACAAAAGTCAAGTTTTCAAAATGGAAAAAGCAAGAAATTTGTGTAGGTGTGTAGGTGCAGCATTTACAAGGAATAGTGTTAACAGTTAAAATAGACCAAGGAAAAAACATACTTGTAAGTGCATACTTTTCAATCTTATAACAATACTTCAATAATGGTCTTGCAATGAACAGAGATACTATGGAAACAATTTGGTAGCAAACACTTGAATGAAATCAACTATTTGATTGCAGAATAGCGGTCACCAAGAAGTTCCCTTATGAAAACAGAAAGTTTGCAGCAAATTTGCTGCAACTTTGCAGCAAATTAGCCGCAAACTTTTTTAGTCACAGTAAGGTTTGCAAGAAGTTCGCAGGACTTCGCGGCTAGCGGTGAAGTTACTGCGACTTTGCTGCAAATTCGCAGAAAGTTTGCGGCTAGCCGCAACTTTGCAAGAAGTTTGCGACAAACTTGAATAAAATAATTTGTGTTGCTAGAAGTTCGCAAGAATCTTTAATGCAAAAAATCATGTTGCAAGAAGTTTGCGGGAAACTGTGATTGGCATTTCGACTAATTGTTTATGTGCGCAAATATAGTACTGTTTAATATTACATCTTTGTAACAATAACATAAACACTAGTTTTTATTATTGTGGAAAAAATATATATGTTATCATCGGTGCAATGTTGGCCGCAGTTAAATCAAAACGAAACTTGCTCATGGGTTCGACGTCAGCCCAATATCTGCTCTTCCATTATTTGTTTGACATTTTTTCTTTTGTTAGTTTGACACTTTGTAGCAATGTTATTTGAATGCCAAACTAATCCATTTGCCAGATCTAATTGCAATGTAATGGAAAAATATTGATACAAGTTTTTAACATCTAAGCACGTATATATTTTAACGCATCCGCACTGTAAACGTGCTTAATGCGTATCCGAGAAATAAACGCACAAAGCAAGCGTCCATTCTCGACAGCTCTCGGGCATTTCCGTACCACTTCGTTACTCGGATAACACCGACGTAGTTGGCCGAGGATTTCCGAATGGCAAGCGTCATGCAAGCGTCTGCCAGGAACAAGCGCGCCAAGGGCAAGGAAAGTCGCTTTTAGCAAGAATTTGAAGGTAATATTTTAATATATGTTTCCTTATCACGATTTATGCTAGTTTGCATTATTTTCTTTCCTATTCATGTAATTTTTAGTTGTATATATGACTTGGTGTGAATTTCGTTGTAAAATTGGTGGATGGGGAGTGGTGAATATTTAAAATTGCTAAATTTCTTTACATGCTTAAAGGCATAGTTTAATCTTCCTATTACGTTTCTTCTACAAAATAACCATCCATAATAAATCCAAATTCATCATTATTGATGTTGTTTCACTGTTCTGGATGGCACTAAACGTCTAAAGTCTAAATATCGGTGCGCACTGAACAGTGGTGGAAACCGAAAATGTCCGATTACTATAATGCTAGTTTTGGGCGCACATTTGTTTACATCGTAGTATTAAGCATTTTTTAGTTATTCCAGTCGAAAATGAGTTGTATTTGAAAACAAGATAAAAGTTCGGTATTTAATTACAAGTTATTTGTAAATTTCATTTACAGAAAATATTTATTTTATAAGTGTTAAAGATGTATTGTTTGCATGTATGCATAGGAGCTTGACTCAATGTTTAGACTAAAATTGAAAAAAAAAATTCCACCAATACTATATGTATAGAAAGGACTACAACTCCGAACTCGCCAAAAACCGGCTAAGCCTACTGTTACCGTCGACTTCTCTAACAATATACAAGATATCTTAACATGTTGTACATCACCATTTAGCTGAATCCCTAACCTATCCAATGATATATAACACTTTACCCTTATTAAGCAAAACAATGAGAAATCGAGCCATTTGTTAACCAAATCTGGCCATTTTCTGTTACAAGCATACACGTGATGCAGATCGACATCAATGGATCTCCGCTGCTCTTCTATATTGCCTTTGCGAGCCGGATCGAAGTATGTCATAAATATCTATAACTTACTTTGACCCGGCTTGCAAGGGCAATTTAAGTGCAGCGGAGATCCATCGATGAGCCAATCAGATTCGGGATGACCGATCTGCGTCTTTTGTGCGCATGCAATAGAAAATGGTTGTAGCGAGAAAGTTTTCAACTGTGGCGATATAAATCGACTGATTTTGAATAGTAAACGCTGAAAAGGTTAGCTACAGCTACTGGAATTGTTAAATAAAGTTGATATCGATCTATTCAGACAATTAAATGGCTGCTATATGTAGTTTAAACGCGATTTCCCTTCTTACGGCATTGTTGACGTAAGTGTCCCACTACTTTTCCGACTAAGCAAAATCACCTAGATTTGGTTAATAAACGGCTCGAGTACTCGTTGGTTTGCTTAATAAGTATTAAGTGTTATATACCATTGGATAGATTAGGGATTCAGCTAAATAGAGATGTACAACATGTTAAGATATCTTGTATATTGTTAGAGAAATCGACGGTAACAGTAGGCTTAGCCGGTTTTCGGCGAGTTCGGAGTTGTAGTCCTTTCTATACATATAGTATTGGTGGAATTTTTTTTTTCAATTTTAGTCTAAACATTGAGTCAAGCTCCTATGCATGTATGTACATTTTCAAAGATTTTACGCAACATGCATTGGTTGAAAACTTAATGCATTGGTAATCAGGACAACCAGTATTACAGTAAACTATATATAGACTAAATAACTTGTAGGTATGACATTTTAAGATCCAATGACTATCTTGTCAATCTGTTATACTTGGTGAAAGCATAATTTTATAAAAATCTTGATGACTTCTATACTATATTGATGCCTATTGACAGATGAAGTAGATGATTTGAGTCTGGATGATGCCAACAGTATTGTGCTGAATGAAATGAAAAGGCCTGCCAAAGAACAAGATCAGGCTCTGATTCTTAAAGGTATCTATTGAAATTTTGATTTCGAAATTGAGTCTGAATAGCTAAATATAACCATTATAATTATGAACTACCAGGGGCCCGGTGTAGCTAGCCCTCTATTCATGTGGATTCATAATTGTGCTAGGGGGTCCGGGGGCGTGCCCTCCCCCCCCTGAAATTGTTTGAAAACAATGGTGCAATCTGGTACATTTTGTCAGAATCATGTGGATTCAGCCGCGTACTCGCGTATAGGCAGCTACGCCCCTGGCTACTAAGTTGCTATCATCGACTGATTAGATACTAATTATGGCAAACTCTTGATGGGTCAGGATTGGCTCAGTATTCCCCTAAACAACTGGTCCAAAGAACTTCTTTCATGTGGTTAAATGTCAACCTTTCATTGCTTACTTGTTGCAGCTCGGAGGAGGATATTATGGGAGCAGCGAACATACATCGGGTCCGATGCGGATGTGGGTGTTTCTAACATTATTGAAAAATACCCTTTCATGGGCAAGAAGTTTGTAAGTATGACAGCCTATTGGGATACATACATTGATTGTCAAACACTGGTTTTGTCTGAGATTATGTTAATAAATTAATGTTCTTAATATAAAATATCACTTCTATAACTTATAATAACTGAGTATCATTGTGAAATAATATTCTGTACAGAAAAAATAATTTTTTAATATTGCTATCATTACTAGTAACCTGAGTCCCAAGATTACAAACATACAAGTTGGTTTCCTAGCATGATCTATATTATCAGTCATACTTAAATTTAAAAACAGTTCTTAAAATGGTTTAATTTTCCTATAATGATTTATATTGGATTTAAGTCATAGATGTATTGAAGTTGTGACATAGTCTTGAAAAGTTGATCTTTGAGACCTGTGGGTTGTGGTTGCTACTGTCAATGCCCACTATGAGCCTTCACTATTTTTCCAGATTGAGAAAAAGTTCTTCCTTATGAGGCCTTCGCTGTTCAGTGCCTTTATCTCAGACAACTGGGCCAGTTCCCTGGACAAACTTTGTGAACTATTGGAGTTCTCACTCTTACCCTATCTCCCAACCTGTCACACCCCACTCTGACCATCTCCCTAACTGTCACACCCACTCTCAACTGTCACACCCCACTCTCACTGTCTCACTACCTGTAACATCCCACTCTCACTGTCTCACTACCTGTAACTACCCACTCTAACCCTGTCTCCCTACCTGTCACACCCCACCCTCAGCCTGTCTCCCTACTTGTCACACCCCACTCTAATCCTGTCTCCCAACCTGTCACACCCCGACCTCACTGTCTCCCTACCTGTCACACCCCACTCTCACTGTCTCCCTACCTGTCACACCCCACTCTCACTGTCTCCCTACCTGTCACACCCTGCTCTCACTGTCTCCCTACCTGTCACACCCCACTCTCATCCTCTCCCAACATGTAACAACCCACTCTTACCATCTCCAAACATGTCACACGCCACTCTCACTGTCTCCCAACCTGTCACAACCCACTTTTACCGTCTCCAATCATGTCACATGCCACTCTCACTGTCTACCAACCTGTCACCGCCAACCCTCAGCCTCTCCCAACCTGTCACACCCCACTCTCACACTGTCACTCACTCATTAACCCAATTCCTGTATTTACCATAGAAATTTAAAAGGTATTTTGATCACTTAGGCTTTAAATAAAAGTTGTTAAAGGTTTTCTTGTAATTGTTACAGCGGTCAGCCTATGCAGTGGAAGTACTAAAGATGGACAAAAGCTCAATTGTGAAGGCGTTTAACACTAAAGTTCACACCCTCCTGAGAGCACATTCCAAGACACAATGTCGAAAAACTTTAGTAGTCATACAATAATGGACTTATTCAGAACTGATCCAGAGGTGGAGGAAGTTATGATGGGCCTGGGACCAAGTCAGACAATGATCTTTCAAGTCATGGGTGACATGATTTACATGTAATAGTGCAGATCATAAGATGGAGCCTGGGAGTTAATGCAGCAGGCAATCAAAATGGTCGTGTTAGTGCCCTCTGAGACCATCTCCATTATTCTGAACAACCAGTAGATTATTGCCATTATTCTGTATGATACAGGATCATTGATTTATAGACAGACTGAAGAAGATATTTGTTGTTGGTTTAATCTTAGTGTTTTGAATTTATTGTAAAAATAAGTTTTGTGTAATTGATGTTTTATTCTTTTAATGAGTACAGGCGTTTATGCAGTATTGTCAAATTAAATTATTAAGATAAACCAAGATGAACATACCCGGTAGGTAAAAAAGTAGTATTTTGTTAATAAATTGCAAAGAGAGATGAATTATCCATATGCAGTAAACGTCCACTTTGAAAAATTCCCGACAATTTTCGCTATATCTTTAATTTTGTTAAGCGACTTTTGTTTAACGCAACCGGCCGTTTTTTCAGTCATATTTCCTTTCTTTAAACGACCGCTAATTCATAATTGACCGCAGATTAATTTATAAAGATTTAGTGTGTGTATGTATGTTTTATAGAAGACATATTTCATAAGATCTGATGAATTTTTTTTTAACATAAATAAAAGAATAAAACTGTTTGTTTTGTACATTGTATTTTTAACATGTTGAAGCACATTTTAAGTACAAATGTATGTATAGTAGCAGACTAGAAAATATTGGAACCTGATATCTTATCTGGATCCAAGCTTTGTATTAAAAGACTGTTTCATTAAGAGACCACTTTTTGTCTGACCCTTTGGTGGTCTCCTAATACAAGATTGACTGTATTTAATATAACGTCTTTTAGATATTTAAAGAAATAATTATTCACATATTACTAAAATGCAAATATATTTTTCAATTGATATTATGTGTTTTTTTGTGCAAATTGTGTTTTTAGCTCGCCAGAGCTTAAAAGTCACGCTATTGTGTTCGCCCTGTGTCCGTCATCTGTTGTGAACAATATGTTTCAAACAACTTCTCCTAAACCGCTTGATGGATTTTGACTAAACTTCACAGAAAAGTTTCTTTGGTGGTCCCCTTAGAATCCACCTTAACAACCATGACTCTTTTTAGCAACCATGTACATGTGCTTCCATAGTAACTAATGAGTTTAATAACTGTTATACATATGATGGTCATTATACTCAGGTGAGCTTATAGTGCCATCTTGTTGTTTGATTATTATAAATCATGTTTCTACTTCATTGACTTGTATGAAAATAATTTGTGATCAAACCATTTTGAACTTGATAATGACAACTAATTCATATCTTATTGCCTCTCATCACCTGCTAGTTATATTCCAGTTGTTAAATATTTTGCTGTGCGAGTTCAAAATCTAGGTAACTCTTGGCAAGTATATTGATCATAATAAATGCTTCTGTTAATTTGAATATATTGTTATTGTGCTACATTGTTTAGTAAATGTCTGTATATTGTGGGTTTGCAGTCACTTCACGGAAAGTTTGCGGTAACTTCGCAGGAAGTTTGCTGCAACTTTGCAGCAACTTCGCAGGAAGTTTGCGGTAACTTCGCAGGAAGTTCGCAGTAGGTGGAGTCCTGTTATAGTTGCTGTGAACTTCCTGCAACCAAATTGTTTGCAGCAAATTTGCAGCAAACTTTTACCATGTAAATGAGGTTTGCTGCAAATTTGCTGCAAACTTCATTTGCATAATTAAGTTTGCGGCAAATTTGCAGCAAACCTCATTTGCATGTTAAAAGTTTGCAACAAAACAAGTTTGTGGCAAATTTGCTGCAACTTTGCTGCAAATTCGCAAGAAAGTTTGCAGGAGGCTTGTTTTTTTTGTAAGGGTTATTCTTAAACCATATATTTATAAGGAAGGACATACAACCTTATTTATTTTGTACCCATGTATACACAAAATGGAACATTGCAATCGCTTTTCTGTCTTTTACAACATTGGATCAGTGACCAAATACATAGTTCCCACATTTACAATATTTACCTCCCTTGTTCTTAACTGTCGGCCATTTTGATAGGCAAAACAGATAAGCCCTTTTAGTAGTAATTTCCAAATATGTGATAATTGAGAAAATACCATAAAAATGCATGTGACAACCACTTTCTTCAACTTACTAAGCCAAATGTCCACATGACCATAATGTATATGTTACTTTTTTATAAATCGGAATAGTTTATCATCGTTTACATTATATTCCCCATAAACATTAAGGAAATTTGCCTATCAAAATGGCCGACAATTCAGAACAATGGAGGTAAATATTGTAGATGTGGGAATTATCTATAGGAGTAGCATCCCAGCTTTATAAATGACGGAAATTTACAGCAAGAGTAGCCTCCCCCTTCTTTCAAAATGGCGGACATTCGCAAGAAGAGTGTCTTGAGTTTAAAGAAGCAGAACTTTAGAAATCAGGGGACATTACTCTTGCATTACTTTGTATCCGTCATGAAATAAAGGGACGTTACTCTTAATGATAATGGTGGCCACGTTATATTCTAAATGGAAGTAACCACCCAGCCTTCAAAATGGCGATAAAATACAGTAATAGTTACCTCCCCTAATTTCAAAATGGTGGATATCAGGGGACACTACTCTTGTCTTACATTACCTCCATTTTGAAATAAAGGGACATTATTCTTATTCATAATAGCTGCCGTTTAAAAGCAAATGGCATAGCTCTGCATGGCGACCATTCGAAACAGGAGTAACCTCCCTGCTTTCAAAAGGGCAGAAATATACAGTAAGATTGACCTACCCTAAGTTCAAAATGGTGGATATTTCGCAATTTGACATCAGAGGACGTACATTATACACGTCATTCATTGCCTCCATTTTACAATGAAGGGACATTACTCATAATAATAGCGGCAATTTTTTAGCAGGGGGCATAAATCTAACTTGCATAGCGACCATTCAAAACAGGAGTTACCTCCCTGGTTTTAAAAAGGCGGAAATATACAGTAAGAGTTACCTCCCCTGATTTCAAAATTGTTGATATTCCGCAAATATGGCAGCCGTTTTGAAATCAGGGGACATTACTCGGGTCTTAAATTGCACAAACGTAACTACTCGGCGGTATCCATACCTCGTAAGTAAGTGGATGGATACACTCAATGTGATGTGTCCCCGGCGAATAACGCCGAGTAGATAATCACAAGATTACCTTCTGAATGCATCCAAATTTTCTATTTTTCGCCAACAATTCCTACAAATTGATGTTATTTCATTATCAGGGAAATATTTATTTGTCGTTCCAAATATATTTGATGTTGATTTCCAAGAAATATCGTATATGTCTCGATTCCATAATAGACAGGTACAACATATCTTGGAGGTGGCCATCTCCGAGATTATTTATATCTCCGAGGTGTTCCAAGTGTTAATTGCATTCATTCTGAACTAAAGGGACATTCGGCCATTTTAAGCAGGGGGCATAACTCTACCTTTAGTGGCGACCATTCGAAACAAGAATAGCCTCCCTTCTTTCAAAATGGCGGAAATTTGCAGCCTGGATTACCTCCGCTGATTTCAAAATGGTTGATATTTTGCGAAAATTGTAGCCATTTTGACATCAGGGGACATCACTCATGCCTTAAATTGCCTCCATTTCGAAATAAAGGGACATTACTCTTATTCATAATAGTGGCCATTTTTAAGCAGGGGGCATAAACCTACGTTTTAGGCGACCATTCTTAACAAAAATAGTCTCCCTTTTTTCAAAATGGCGGGAATTTACAGCATGGATTACCTCCCCTGATTTCAAAATGGTTGATATTCCGCGAAAATGGCAGCCATTTTGACATCAGGGGACATTAATCATGTCTAAAATTGCATCCATTTTGTAATAAAGGGACATTACTCTCATTCACAATAGCGGCCATTTTAAGCAGGGGGCATAACTCTACCTTTTAGGCGACCATTCTTAACAAAAGTAGTCTCCCTTTTTTCAAAATGGCGGGAATTTACAGCATGGATTACCTCCCCTGATTTCAAAATGGTTGATATTCCGCGAAAATGGCAGCCATTTTGACATCAGGGGACATTAATCATGTCTGAAATTGCATCCATTTTGTAATAAAGGGACATTATATCATTCACAATAGCGGCAATTTTAAGCAGGGGGCATAACTCTACCTTTAAGACGACCATTTTAAACAAAAGTAATCTCCCTTTTTTCAAAATGGCGGGAATTTACAGCATGGATTACCTCCCCTGATTTCAAAATGGTTGATATTCCGCGAAAATGGCAGCCATTTTGACATCAGGGGACATTAATCATGTCTAAAATTGCATCCATTTTGTAATAAAGGGACATTACTCTCATTCACAATAGCGGCCATCTTAAGCAGGGGGCATAACTCTACCTTTTAGGCAACCATGCTTAACAAAAGTAGTCTCCCTTTTTCCAAAATGGCGGGAATTTACAGCATGGATTACCTCCCCTGATTTCAAAATGGTTGTTATTCCGCGAAAATGGCAGCCATTTTGACATCAGGGGACATTAATCATGTCTAAAATTGCATCCATTTTGTAATAAAGGGACATTACTCTCATTCACAATAGCGGCCATTTTAAGCAGGGGGCATAACTCTACCTTTTAGGCGACCATTCTTAACAAAAGTAGTCTCCCTTTTTTCAAAATGGCGGGAATTTACAGCATGGATTACCTCCCCTGATTTCAAAATGGTTGATATTCCGCGACATCAGGGGACATTAATCATGTCTAAAATTGCATCCATTTTGTAATAAAAGGACATTACTCTCATTCACAATAGCGGCCATCTTAAGCAGGGGGCATAACTCTACCTTTTAGGCGACCATTCTTAACAAAAGTAGTCTCCCTTTTTTCAAAATACCGGGATTTCACAGCATGGATTACCTCCCCTGATTTCAAAATGGTTGATATTCCTCGAAAATGGCAGCCATTTTGACATCAGGGGACATTAATCATGTCTAAAATTGCATCCATTTTGTAATAAAGGGACATTACTCTCATTCACAATAGCGGCCATCTTAAGCAGGGGGCATAACTCTACCTTTTAGGCGACCATTCTTAACAAAAGTAGTCTCCCTTTTTTCAAAATGGCGGGAATTTACAGCATGGATTACCTCCCCTGATTTCAAAATGGTTGATATTCCGCGACATCAGGGGACATTAATCATGTCTAAAATTGCATCCATTTTGTAATAAAAGGACATTACTCTCATTCACAATAGCGGCCATCTTAAGCAGGGGGCATAACTCTACCTTTTAGGCGACCATTCTTAACAAAAGTAGTCTCCCTTTTTTCAAAATACCGGGATTTCACAGCATGGATTACCTCCCCTGATTTCAAAATGGTTGATATTCCTCGAAAATGGCAGCCATTTTGACATCAGGGGACATTAATCATGTCTAAAATTGCATCCATTTTGTAATAAAGGGACATTACTCTCATTCACAATAGCGGCCATTTTAAGCAGGGGGCATAACTCTACCTTTTAGGCGACCATTCTTAACAAAAGTAGTCTCCCTTTTTTCAAAATGGCGGGAATTCACAGCATGGATTACCTCCCCTGATTTCAAAATGGTTGATATTCCGCGACATCAGGGGACATTAATCATGTCTAAAATTGCATCCATTTTGTAATAAAAGGACATTACTCTCATTCACAATAGCGGCCATCTTAAGCAGGGGGCATAACTCTACCTTTTAGGCGACCATTCTTAACAAAAGTAGTCTCCCTTTTTTCAAAATACCGGGATTTCACAGCATGGATTACCTCCCCTGATTTCAAAATGGTTGATATTCCTCGAAAATGGCAGCCATTTTGACATCAGGGGACATTAATCATGTCTAAAATTGCATCCATTTTGTAATAAAGGGACATTACTCTCATTCACAATAGCGGCCATTTTAAGCAGGGGGCATAACTCTACCTTTTAGGCGACCATTCTTAACAAAAGTAGTCTCCCTTTTTTCAAAATGGCGGGAATTTACAGCATGGATTACCTCCCCTGATTTCAAAATGGATGATATTCCGCGAAAATGGCAGCCATTTTGACATCAGGGGACATTAATCATGTCTAAAATTGCATCCATTTTGTAATAAAGGGACATTACTCTCATTCACAATAGCGGCCATTTTAAGCAGGGGGCATAACTCTACCTTTTAGGCGACCATTCTTAACAAAAGTAGTCTCCCTTTTTTCAAAATGGCGGGAATTTACCGCATGGATTACCTCCCCTGATTTCAAAATGGTTGATATTCCGCGACATCAGGGGACATTAATCATGTCTAAAATTGCATCCATTTTGTAATAAAAGGACATTACTCTCATTCACAATAGCGGCCATTTTAAGCAGGGGGCATAACTCTACCTTTTAGGCGACCATTCTTAACAAAAGTAGTCTCCCTTTTTTCAAAATGGCGGGAATTTACAGCATGGATTACCTCCCCTGATTTCAAAATGGTTGATATTCCGCGACATCAGGGGACATTAATCATGTCTAAAATTGCATCCATTTTGTAATAAAAGGACATTACTCTCATTCACAATAGCGGCCATCTTAAGCAGGGGGCATAACTCTACCTTTTAGGCGACCATTCTTAACAAAAGTAGTCTCCCTTTTTTCAAAATGGCGGGAATTCACAGCATGGATTACCTCCCCTGATTTCAAAATGGTTGATATTCCGCGAAAATGGCAGCCATTTTGACATCAGGGGACATTAATCATGTCTAAAATTGCATCTATTTTGTAATAAAGGGACATAACTCTCATTCACAATAGCGGCCATCTTAAGCAGGGGGCATAACTCTACCTTTTAGGCAACCATTCTTTACAAAAGTAGTCTCCCTTTTTTCAAAATGGCGGGAATTTACAGCATGGATTACCTCCCCTGATTTCAAAATGGTTGATATTCCGCGAAAATGGCAGCCATTTTGACATCAGGGGACATTAATCATGTCTAAAATTGCATCCATTTTGTAATAAAGGGACATTACTCTCATTCACAATAGCGGCCATTTTAAGCAGGGGGCATAACTCTACCTTTTAGGCGACCATTCTTAACAAAAGTAGTCTCCCTTTTTTCAAAATGGCGGGAATTTACAGCATGGATTACCTCCCCTGATTTCAAAATGGTTGATATTCCGCGAAAATGGCAGCCATTTTGACATCAGGGGACATTAATCATGTCTAAAATTGCATCCATTTTGTAATAAAGGGACATTACTCTCATTCACAATAGCGGCCATTTTAAGCAGGGGGCATAACTCTACCTTTAAGACGACCATTTTAAACAAAAGTAATCTCCCTTTTTTCAAAATGGCGGGAATTTACCGCATGGATTACCTCCCCTGATTTCAAAATGGTTCAAAAGGGACATTACTCTCATTCGGCCATTTTAAAGGAGGGGGCATAACTCTTACTTTCTATGCCACCATTCGAAACAAGAGTAGCCTCTTACATTGCCTCCATTTGAAATAAAGGGACGTTATAGATGATTTTATAAACAGCGAGTATAACTCCACTTTGCATGTTGAAATGGTGGAAGTGTACAGTAACAGTAATATCCCCCAACTTCAAAATGGCAGATATCACTCCATTTTGAAAACAAGGTTCCACAAGTCTTACCATGTAAGAGTGATCTACCCTGCTTAAGATGTGGCAGAATTTCATAGGCCAGTTAGCCCCTTTGACAACTGGGACTTAAGTCAAGCCCTGTGACTTGGCCACCAATACTTGACAATCCATATATTATCCAATGGCTGCTTCATTTAATCAATGGCAGGCCTTGGAAGTCTTTTGTAACTTGCAACTGACTATCATACTTAACCGCTGTCATCAACTGTGGGTCAATACTTTCAATCTATCAAAAATGTGAACTAAAATCCATAGATGATGGAGCAGTTAAGAGAATAGATCAGTCACAGATGTCAGTGGGTGGTTATAGTAAGTAGATAGCAATAAGTAAGACCAACAAGATGCAACAAATTATATGGTCACTTCTACGGACCATGGTCCTTTATGGACAAACCAAACATAATATACAAGATTTCACAATGGAAAGTACATAAATTGTCTATTTTCTAACACAAAAGTCTTCTGGTCCATGTTGAAACATATCATTCATGTCTAATATGTCACTTTTTGTTATTTAATAACGTTAAAAAATAAACCATTCATTCTGGACAACCATTCATTCGGGACAAATGCACCAATTTGATGAAGTTGTTTGATGAGATTCATTCCATACCTGAAATATAAAAAAGTATGTTCTTAAAGACCAATATTATTATCTGTAATGCTTCTACTAATTATAAGCACAAAATACAGCCGATTGATTGAAATCAAGCCAATTACATAACACCGCACAGAAATAAAAAATCTCAGATTGAATAGGTCATTACCGATTGTGACCGCCTTTTGCCTGGACATAATTAATTTACAAATAGATATTATTCTGGGAAATATTTTACACTTCTGTTAATATCGCCTGGGGCCTGTTCTGCGGTGAGGTAACTCATCATGGACACAATTTTTTAAGATTTTGACTGGCAAACATTACCCAGTCAAATGCGACGATCTCACACGATAATGACCGATTAAGTTAATATGTGACTTTTCATTTCTGCGTGGTGGTAATAATTGGCTTGATTTCAATTAAATTGCTATATTTTGCTCTTAAAATTAGTAGGAACAATTTAGACAGATTGAACTTTCTGTGTCTTATATTTCTATTTGATATATTCAAATTTAATGGCAATATCCTAAACATGTTATCGGAGTACTTATAACTTTTGCTAAGTGTATTTTTGTCCAATACTTCATTTCTGCATTGTGTTTTATTATCACATGTATTTATGTTTTTTAATTGTTGATTTCAGAGAATTGCTTACTATTTAAGCTTAATGATTAATGGACTTTTTACCTGAAATCCCTAACAACAATTATTGTTCAATAGACAAGTATATATGAATATCCATTTTGCATATTATATAATGTCTATAATTGACAATTGCTGGAGTATAGGACAACAATTTATAGAAAATGTATTATTAGTGCAGCTGGGATTGTTGTAAAGTACATGTGAAATTTTTAATGAACTTAAATAGCTTCCAATCCCTAAATGTTATCAACATCTGATCAGTTTATCTATTTTTTATGGTGGCAAATTTCTGCCACCAGTAAACTTCTTAATTAACTAGATAATTATCTGGTTATCGCCTTGAAGTAACTAGATAACTACTTAATTAACTAAATAACTATGTGGTTAACTAGATAAGTACATTTAATATCATGATCAATTTTCATACCAGATAAATATCTTAACATAAAAATTGTCTGATAGTGCCCACAACTGCCACCACTTACCCCGTTTAACCCAGTACAGGCAATATATTTTTGAAAAGTCTAATTAATTAAGTTAGCTTCATAATTTTTTAGTAACTGTTAAGTAGTCAATGCGATAAGTATCTAGTTGACTACATAATTATCTAGTTAATTAAGTAGTTAACTGGTGGCAGAAATATGCCACCATAGTTTTTCAATACAAAAATAATTTTACTCCAAAACTTGATCTGATGTTTTACATATTTCAAATGATAATGTATACAGTAAGGCCATGCCAAATTGGAATTTTGTTAAGCGTCCACATGCGCCTAGGTTTTGCGCTCCTCGAGCCAAAAAAAACCCACATCTTTTCTTTGCTAAAATTCTCAAATATTTTCGATGTCCATGATTCGACAACGGCAATTTTAGTTGAGATCCGACAACAATGTGACTATCTGACCCATTCTTAAAGCCAAATATATGTTTATAAGCATATATTCGAATATTCGTTGCCATCCCTAATTTAATAACTATTCTAGAATTGTTGGAACCTAATTGGTATTATGACATTATTAAAACTTGAAACGCAGTTGGCATCAGACTAGTTACGAACGACGCGTGTAAAAGTCGGAGTACAGAGACATGTATGCGGGGCTAGCATCAGACAATATGACAATCTACTTTATTGGTTAAGAGACTTTGTTAAATGAAGCTTTGTTGGATATTTTTAGTCAATAGGCGTCTGACTGGAATAGGCTTAGTAAGGTAAGGTAAGGTCTTAGTAGATAGGCCTTAATTAAGTATGTACATGTATAAGTTTTTGATTTGCCAGTTAAATCGGAGTTAAAACACAATGCAGACATGAAGAATGGAATTAATTTTGGATGCATGTTTTTGATTTAATAATACTTGTGAGCATATCAGTTATAATATCATACATTCAAAATCCACTATACCATCAAATGGAGTTGGTTGTTTGTTAAATCTGGAAACCTAGTCCATTGATTAGGGTATTATGTTATCATTAATCATAAGACCTTAATCGACTGAAGATGTTACAATGCCGACAATGCTAGACCTTTCCTGCACCATTAGAAATTACAATACTGCTTAGAAATTCAGACGACAATATTCTTTCTTATTCAAGCCCTTGCTTGTCTGATTTAGAACAAACAGTGGTCCCTCTCTTGAACAACATTTTACAGAGACAGGCACAGTATTTGTTGTAGAGAGGGAGTTGTTGTCAGGAAGGAACAGATCTTTAATGGACCGTTACATAATATGACATAGTATGCTTTAGTTCTCAGACATGTACATTTATACTCAAAAAGTATCATTTGATATTAATGTCGTACAAATTTATTCACTGATTGATAATTCCTGCCTAGATATTATGAAATCCATGAAGTAAATAATTCAACCAAAACCGTCATGGTTTTTACCAACATTCATGTATATCACAATGTATTACGTATGGCAAAGGAATACAAGATGGTACACATTCATTCTGACCTTGGACCGAACAGACCCCTAAAGCAATCCCACATGAGCTCTCCACATGATTTTGCTATACACCAAGTTTGGTGTGAATATGACAAATGAAACTAAATCATCTTATATTGAGGTTGTTAGTCAGGTATAGAGGGAATATAACCTGTCTGTGTGCCATATAACCCTAGGTGTTAGCCAAGGGTTATATGAATCACAGACAGGTTTTATTCCCCCAAATACCCTGTCAGCAACCTGTATAATGAATTTATAATACTGCAAATCCAATTTTTCAGTAGAACTATGTAGAACGAGCAAGGTTTTAAGTTTTAGCTTTGAATTTCAAATCTGCATAGATCTAGTCCAGATATAATAATTACACATATGTATTATTTTGTTTTATAAAATATTTAGTCTGATTAAGTCGTGAATAGAAGATCAATAATTAAAATATTTTCCTTTCCAAATATTACAGAAATACTTTCTTTAGATCAAATTTCTTTTATTTCACTCGCGCGTATATTGCCTGTATTATATACCCCATAATGTACCTCAATATACATTGCTATAAGCACTCGCTGAAGACAAGATTAATTTTCAAGCACCTAATCACATTGATGTTATCGAAATGAACTAAGCTCAAAATATAATAGGATTTTAACCTTTCATTTAGATTTTAAGTTAAGTTAATATTTGGTGTTGCCAATAGCCAAGTGCCTTATTTATTCAGTTGGATTCATTACAATATTTTGAGGGGTGAAAGTAAAAAAGTATGTCTACTGCTACATCTATATGCAATATAGAATGTTATAGACAGAGTATTGCTTTCATCCCTCAATTTATCTATCAGCAGAATCACCACAATAAATACTGACTAACAGAGCTAACCAATCAGTTTTTTACATTATCTCCATGTTATTGTATCATACCATACTGAAACTTAAGCACATCTCTGAAGGACACTGGCAGCAAATGAAAAAAAATGTTACCACAGACATTATTGGTCAATTCTGTAATGATTTCATAGAAAGTACTCAAAATATCATTTTAATCTTTACAAACTATATAAGACATCAGTATCAATGCTGGTGGGTTAGCTCTTTCATCAGTATTTGTTGTTTATATGTAGAATGCTGTGACCGTTTTATTTAACTCACCATGAAATGTATCCCAGGATCTCCGCATCTGACATGTTTCTCAACAATGACCAGCAGATACACCAACAATTAATGAATGCAGACCTGAAATTAAAGAGTAAATTTGTTACACAATCTTCAGTAAATAATAAACTAAAAATATCCTTCCAGCTCGATTTTGGCATGCAGACCTCTCCAACAAAATTTGTTCAATTACAGTAGACATCAGTGATGGATAATCAGACAAATTTCATAATCGATTATCGGATCGGTTTGAAAACTCATGATCGAGAATCGAATTAGAAATAATCGATCCATATTTAGTTTTTTAGTGTAAGTATAAGGCTGACAGTTAATTACATTTGTACAACTTTATTTATCTCTTTTTACCATATTTAACATCAATGGGGTTTGACATTACTCTTATATCATTGTTTTTGTATGTTTACTTTGTATATATTTGTATTTGACTGAATACATCGACGACTTCCCAGCTTAAGTTTACTTTAAACTTATTTATCTTACATCAGTAGTGAAACAAGTCCTTACAATTATCAAACTATTCACTCTTGATGACCGTTTCCTGGGTAACAAACCAGTACTCATATCACATACAGGGATTGTGTAGGTTGTGATCAAACCCTGCACTAATGTAGAGGTGATATTTAGCCCAGTTAAAACATATAGCAGCTTTTACGATGTTTAGTGGCATTTACAGACCTATAACAGAGTTTATGATGTTCAAGATGGTTAGATCTATAGCAGAGTTTATTATGTAAATCAGTGTTAAAACCTATTGCAGAGTGTATGATGTTTAGCAGCATTAAGACCTATAGCAGAGTGTATGATGTTTAGCAGTGTTAAGACCTATTGCAGAGTGTATGATGTTTAGCAGCATTAAGACCTAAAGCAAAGTGTATGATGTTTAGCATCATTAAGACCTATTGCAGAGTTTATGATGTTTAGCAGCATTAAGACCTACAGCAGAGTGTATGATGTTTAGAAGCATTAAGACATAAAGCAAAGTGTATGATGTTTAGCAGCGTTAAGAGCTATTGCAGAGTTTATGATGTTTAGCACAGTTAAGACCTATAGCAGAATTTATTATGTTAATCAGTGTAAAAACCTATAGAAGAGTGTATGATGTTTAGCATGGTTAAGACCTATAGCAGAGTTAATTATTTTTAGCATAGTTCAGACCCGTAGCAGAGTTTATGGTGTTTAGCACAATTAAAACCTACCGGTATAGCAGAGTTTATAATGTTTAGCACAGTTAAGACCTATAGCACTGTTTATAATGTTTAGCACAGATAAGACCTATAGCAGAATTTATGATGTTTAGCACAGTTAAGACCTTTTGCAGTGTTTATGATGTTTTGCACAATTAACACCTACAGCAGAGTTTATAATGTTAAGCAGCGTTAAGACCCATAGCAGAGTTTATGATGTTTAGCACAGTTAAGACCTATGGCAGAGTTTATGATGTTTAGCAGCATTTAAACCTAAAGCATAGTGTATGATGTTTAGCGCAGTTAAGACCTATAGCAGAATTTATGATGTTGAGCATGGATAAACCTATAGCAGTGTTTATGATATTTTGCACGATTTACACCTACAGATGAGTTTATAATGTTAAGCAGCATTAAGACCCATAGCAGAGTTGATGACGTTTAGCACAGTTTAGACCCATAGCAGAGTGTATGATGTTTAGCACAGTTAAGACCTATAGCTGCACAGTCAAGACCTATAGCAGAGTTTATGATGTTCAAGATGGTTAGATCTATAGCAGAGTTTATTATGTTTAGCACAGTTAAGACCTATACAAGAGTTTCTGAACTTGAGCATGGTTAAGACCTAGAGTAGAATTTATGATGTTTAGCACGGATAAGACCTATAGCAGTATTAATGATGTTTTGCACAATTTACACCTATAGCTGAGTTTATAATGTTAAGCAGCATTAAGCCCCATTGCAGAGTTTATGATATTTGGCACAGTTAAGACCTATCACAGAGTTTATGATGTTTAGCACATTTAAGACCTATAGCAGAGTTTATGAAGTTTAGAATAGTGAAGACCTATAGCAGAGTTTATGATGTTTAGAATGGTTAGGACCTATAGCACTTTATGATGTTTAGGACTTATAGCAGAGTTTATGATGTTTAGAATGGTTAGGACCTATAGCAGAGTTTATGATGTTTATCACAGTTATAACCTATAGAAGAATGTATGAAGTTTAGAATGGTGAAGACCTATAGCAGAATTTATTATGTTTAGAATAGTTAGGACCTAAAGCAGAGTTTATGATGTTTAGAATGGTTAGGACCTATAGCAGAGTTTATGATATTTAGAATGGTAAGGACCTATAGCAGAGTTTATGATGTTTACAATGCTTAGGACCTAAAGCATAGAATGTTGAGGACCCATAGCAGAGTTTATGATATTTAGAATGGTTAGGACCTAAAGCATAGAATGGTTAGGACCTATAGCAGAGTTTATGAAGTTTAGAATGGTTAGGACCTAAAGCATGGAATATTTAGGACCTAAAGTAGAGTTTATGCTGTTTAGAATGGTTAGGACCTAAAGCATAGAATGGTTAGGACCTAATGCAGAGTTTATGATGTTTAGAATGGTTAGGACCCAAAGCATAGAATGGTTAGGACCTATAGCAGAGTTTATGAGGTTTAGAATGGTTAGGACCTAAAGCATGGAATATTTAGGACCTATAGCAGAGTTTATGATTTTTATAATGGTTAGGACCTAAAGAAGAGTTTATGATTTTTAGAATGGTTAGGACCTTAAGCAAAGTTTACAGTTTTTAGAATGGTTAGGCCCTAAAGCAGAGTTTATGATGTTAGAATGGTTAGGACTTAAAGCATGGAATGTTTAGGACCTATAGCTGAGTTTATGATGTTTAGAATGGTTAGGACCTATAGCAGAGTTTATGATGTTTAGAATGTTTAGGACCTAATGCAGAGTTTATGATGTTTAGAATGGTTAGGACCTATAGCAGAGTTTATGATATTTAGAATGGTAAGGACCTATAGCAGAGTGTATGATGTTTACAATGCTTAGGACCTAAAACATAGAATTGTTAGGACCTAAAGCATAGAATGTTGAGGACCCATAGCAGAGTTTATGACATTTAGAATGGTTAGGACCTAAAGCAGAGTTTATGATGTTTAGAATGGTTAGGACCTAAAGCATAGAATGGTTAGGACCTATATCAGAGTTTATGAAGTTTAGAATGGTTAGGACCTAAAGCATGGAATATTTAGGACTAAAGCAGAGTTAATGCTGTTTAGAATGGTTAGGACCTAAAGCATAGAATGGTTAGGACCTAAAGCAAAGTTTATGATGTTTAGGATGGTTAAGACCTATAGGAGAGTTTATTATGTTTAGCATGATTAAATTAAGTAACTGTTTTATTGAAAAAGAACTAGTTACTTGATGGCCAAAGTGCATGCAATGGCAAATGAAGTCAAATCAATTATTGAGGCATGGGATAATAAAATGTCATTAACAAGTTAAATTCCACAAGATGCCAAAATGAAGCATGAAATAAATAGAATTATTGTTTGTTTCGGTGCAAGATGGAATGTTTTTCACCTACTCCACTTGTATAAGTATTGCATCGGCTGCTTACTTGGTGAAATAACTTTCGATCTTACACCAAAACATACAAATATCCTCTATTTATTAGTGTGAAATGGTATACAAATGCTTAAAGGTATGTGCCCAACATCAATACAGCTTTGTCACAGATTTACAACTACAATGTATACATGTATAATTTGTTTTATATGTGAATGTTAATATACATTGTATTATGTCTCCAAATATTTCTATTTTAATAATTAACTAATATATCATTTATCATTAGCCATTGGCGAATTATTGGTTTGCATTCAAATACAATGTTTTGAAACATATTTTTGTTCAGTGAATGCTTTACCAAATATTTATTGAATATGTTCCAAATTGCATTTAGTTTTCTTTGAAGAATGCTTCATCTATTATCAGTACATTTGGTTGAAAAGGCTTTGAACTACACAATGTTAATCTAGTATCAAGTGATATGTTATTTTAACCTATTAATTGCAATTTTTATAATAAACTTAATGCCAAGATATCCAGGAATTTAGGTAATATCTTTTTAAATAAACAGACCTTAGGTTTAGTTAACGCTTGGTGTTGCCCACAACCAAGAGCCTTTGCATGGCAAAGAGATATTTCTATAAGCCAATATCAAAATTTTAAAGATCAATAGAATTCTTGACACAATTTTGAGGGATGAAAGTGAAGTCTATACCAGCACTGCTATTGGATTTACAACCTCTTCTGTAAGTGACGTCATTTCAAGAAAAAGCAATATGTGACGCACTATTTGAAAACAGGGATAATTGTTTTCGTTTTCATTGCCGTATGGGGCAAATATTGCTGTCAATACAGGGTGACGTCACATGCGACGTTTTCTGTAAACGATCTCACTTAAAGAGGTTGGAAATCATACAGCAACACTCATATGCTGCTTCATCTACAGTAAAAGCTCACAAAAAGACCACCTCAAAAGTAAGACCGCCTCATTAATGAGACAATATTTTCAGGGCCCAGTTTTCTATTATCATCCACATTTTAACTCAGAAATCAGACCATCTCATTGATAAGATCAAATTTCTTCAAATTTGGTCTTATAGAGGTTTCCCAATATGCATGTAGAGTCTTAAAAACTAGCTTTACTTTCACCACTCAATTTGATTATCAGCAGAATTTCGAAAACAAATATTAACTAACAGAGCTAACCCACCATTTTGTATTTACATTTTTTACATTATATATCATACCATCCTGAAAGTTTGCCTTATTACTAACACACAGGGACTGGTAGCAAATGTATAGTGAGTGTTACCTCCCTTGTCATGTCTCACTTCTGTCATAATTTTGTAGGAAATACTCAGAATATCATTTTAATCTTTACAAACCATGTAAGATAATAGCATCAATTCTGGTGGGTAAGCTCTTTGGATTAATATTTGCTGTTTATATGAAGGTTTCTGTGACAGTCTAACTTACCATGCAATGTGTGTCAGTATCTCAGCATCAAACAAGTATCTCAACAATGACTAGCATCTACACCATCATATCATTGAATGGAGACCTGAAAGTAAAGTAGAAAATCTGTCATATTATCTGCAGTCATTGGTTTAATAAACAAGAGGGCCATGATTGCCCTATATTGCCCACCTGAGTACATTGCCATTCTGACTGAATTAGACTAAGGTGCAAATAAATTGGTATATGTTGAAAAAATCCATTCAGCAGTTTAGCAGGAAATGTTGTTACATGTTTACATATAAGCAACAAGGCAATGTCCACTGGCCCCCATGTTTTTTGACAAAATTTAATTATTTATGCATTTTGGAAGAGGACCACACCAGGATCACACCAAATATCAAAATTCTACACCTTATGGTTCTGGACAAAAATATTTTGTAATTTTTCTTTTAAATAGGCCCAGCCTCCAAGCAACCACCTTTATTGACAGAACTTAATAATTTATACAATTTTGTAATAGGGCCACCAGAAATTGCCACACACCAAATATTAAAGCTCTAGAACCGATGGTTTTGGACAAGAAGATTTTCAAAGTTTTCACTTCCTGTGACATACTTATGCAAAGACTGGAACCATTTATATAACTTCAAAAGAGGACCATTCTTGTGAAATTTGGTTGAAATGTCATTTATATACATATAGGGAATGATGGACATCCAATGATCCTTGATCCATGAGCACTTTGTGCTAAGGTGAGCTAACAAGCTTGCAGGGCAGACCCCTTCCCCATACATTTCAATTAATTACATACTTCACATTATTTCACTCTTATTGGTAATGCCTCGGTTAAACTGATTGACAGGAAATTTCTCTGTGAGCAGATGACTGGGGATAGGTGCAACTGACTTATCAGAAATGCCTCTGTTGACAGGTGTCTGCACATAGGTGTGTGCTTGGACAGGTTAAACTGACCTATCAGAAATGCCTCTATTGACAGGTGAATGCATATAGGAGGTGGTTGCATGCTGGGACAGGTTAAACTGGCCTATCAGAAATGCCTATGTTGGCAGGTGAATGCATATAGGAGGTGGTTGCATGCTGGGACAGGTTAAACTGGCCTATCAGAAATGCCTATGTTGGCAGGTGAATGCATATAGGAGGTGGTTGCATGCTGGGACAGGTTAAACTGGCCTATCAGAAATGCCTATGTTGATAGGTGAATGCATTTAGGAGGTGGTGAAGAAAATGGTTTTAGACATTCTATTATTATCATCAATTTATTGATTTTATTTGTGTTTGTTCAAGCCTTGGTGCTATAAAAATACTTATTATCAGAATTATGCATTGTAAATAAAAGCTGAAACCAAGATTGTTCACGTATAAAGGCCTCTAAATCAGTTTATACCCATCAATGAAAGGTTCACCATGCAGTTGTAGTACCACAGTCATAATGTTTATGCAGCTGACTGGCCATTTTTCACTATGACTATTATTCAATCAGTATTCACTTTTCAGCTCAGTGATCTAGTGTCATAATTTTGCATCTAGAGCAAATTAAATGATCCGACTTTGGACAACTTCATCTGTATATGGTTGACAGTAATGCATTTATAAATAATGTGGACAAGGGGGGAAATAATTTAGTCATTTACATGTAAGCGGTATAGACAGTTGTCTTTTTATTCAATCCCATTTCTACAACTAATATAAGGAAGTTCAACATTAATAACAAGAGGGCCATGATGACCTGTATCGCTCACCTGAGACCATGCCCTCTGGCAGTCATGGTCTTTAACAAATAACATGAATTGCAGGAATACAGAAGAATGTCACCCAAGGATTTCATAGAGACATTTTGATCAAATTTCTTGAAAACCAGGTTGCAAATGTGACCTATGTTTTACTATGATTTGATATGTTGACCTAGTTTTTCACCCAATGTGACCGTACTTGCCCATAGATCTTACAGGTATGCACATTCTGTTTAAATATGATTAGGACTTGTGGAGAAATGAAAGAGCTAGAGTGTAAACATGGGTGTATCATTATGGCATTTTTGTAATATAAGGGCCATATATTGATTTGATCCATAATTGAAACTGGCCAAGAACTGATGCCCATACAGTTGAAACCCGTTATGTCGACATTACAGGGACCTGATAAAATATGTCGACATATCCGAATGTCGACACATCCGATTCCAGTACTGGCAAACTTAATTGTCTTGTATATACGTATTTTTGCTATGGTGGTGTTGTAAAACTTACCACTCGTGTGTTTTGCTGCAGGTGTTGTAAAACTAATTGAATTGTGATATTTGGTATACTTTAAATAAATAATATCACAGACATAATATATGTGTATGTTCGATTTTTATGTTGTTTTTCGGGTTTAATGCCATTTTTTCAACAATATTTAATCATATACGGCGAGTGGCTGAATTTATCAGTTTTACTGAAACTGGTAAATATTCGCTGCGACACTTATCAATCATATTGCAAACTACAATGTTAATTTAAAGATCAGTTTTACAAACTGTGAATGAATTAATTGTGACACAAACAATAAGTCGACATAAAATTGTTTATCTCTTCACGGTCAATTGACACCTTTTCAATTTCATTCATGTCGAGAGGATGTCGACACAAACAAGTACATTAAGGTGTGAAAACACTCTTTTGGCAAGAGAAATCATGTCGACATAGCAGAAATTGTCGACATAGAAATGTCAACATATAAATCATTTTCCATATACAATATATAGCGACAGAAATCGGGACTTTACAAAATATGTTGACTAAACCGGAATGTTGATATAACCGATGTCGACATAACGGGGTTCAACTGTATATACATTGTATCCATGTTTGATTAGGATTGCTCAAGGAATGTGGATGCTTAGTGTTAACAATTAAATAGCAGATGACAGATGGACTGACAGCCAAAGATCCAAATAGCTCACCATTGAGCACTTTGTGCTGTAAAACAGCAAGAAAACTGCCATGTTGCAATTTGCTCAAGGTTCTGATTTTTTTCTGGCCAACTTCAAGTATTATTGTACAACAGTAAAAGTAAGTGTAGAAAATATGATAAAAAATAATTTACCTGCTATCTTAGGTCTCTGATTCCCAACTAAACAATTTGTCCATCATTCCGCACCAAACACCACACATTGTTGATATTCAGGTGGTTGCAGTACATGGACAAAATAAACCAAAACATGTTTTAAGCAATACATATAAACTAAGAGTGTGAGTGTCTGCTTCATTCCGTAATCTAAATAAGGAATAACATTAATAAAAATAATATATAGGTGTAATATTTATGATATTCTTATCTAAATGATTAATATATTAGTTATATACAATGTTTTTTATATCTACACTACTGATAACTTAACATATCGATATCTACACTACAAGCTTCACAACCAAACCCAAAACACTGACAGCCACATGGAACCATCTTGGTAAGAGAACTTATAGAGAAAGCATTTTCAGAAGGGATGTATTGGTCATTGTCCAAAGATACATGGAGTGGACCATTGGGTTACAACCATGTAACATTATCACAGGAGGAAACTGAATCAGCATAAACAAGTGAATCATATGCATCAGTTGAATGGACAACACATCAAAAAATAAAGATGTTCATACAGCAAGGATATGTGAGATCTGTATTTCATATACAAAAACACAATGGAGAAGGGAGAAAGGGAGAGCACACTGGAAGGGATTACGGGACAGAAGTTGTGTCAATAAACAAAAAAAATGTCGTTCACAAATAACACAGAGGTCAACAGAAAAACCTCCTGTCACGAAAGATACACACATACAGGGAAGGGGATATGTATTGAAAAAAAATGCAAAAAATGCAATATTAATACAAACTCCTAAATGAGGCTAGAGGACTTACGACTCCTATTCCTAACCTTGTATCCTGGAAATGACCATATGACCCTTAATCACAACCTTCAAGTAAACCTAAATCCCTAAAACATTAAGACCCTGAATCTTGAATAATTTAAGAAAAGTAAATGAAAAGTTGAAGAGTCGTTGATTGTTGATACATAATCTGAGGTTAAAATCAAGGTGTAAAATTAGAATTGTCTAACTGCCTATTTATAAACAAGCAGATAGAACAGTTTCGCTTCCACCCCTCAATTTTCCTAAGGGAAACAGAGTTTGCATTGAACATGACCTTATTTAAATTGAATAGTTGAAAGGATAAATCATGGCCGTTATGAGCTTCAGACCATAACCGCTCCTTTATGCAAGAATAAGATATATGCAGATGAAGTATTTGGAATAATTTTAATGAAATTTTGATGCAAAAAAGTTCCGAAAAGTTCCTTAACCTAAACCTTTATATGAAATTTTAGTATTAAATAGTTTCAAATGTATCCACCAAACTACCATGCACTTAAATTGAAATTTTGATGCAAAATAGCTTCCACATGTTTCCTTAAATGAACCCTAATATGCAATTTTGAGTAAAATTAGGTTCCAAAAAGTACCCTAAACCTATCTTAACCCTTATAACTGACATTTTTAATACAACAATAAGTTAATGAAATAGTTATAATATTATTGAAATCCTAAGTGAGGTTATTTGCTGCTTGAAATTTTGAAGCATTAAGTGCAGAATTCCAAAAGGTCCTTAAACCTCATTACCATGTTCAATATGTCTTCATTTAACCAACTTAGAATGAAATTTGGAATAGGGTCTGGCCGAAACGTTGCCATATGATGCAAATCCAGAATACCCTTGAATGACACCTAAACAAAACAATTATACAAGAGAAATAATTACCTAACTCAAAAGTTTTGTATCTTAACCTACTTTATGGTAAATTCAAAAATTCTGAGATAAATTGAACTAAAAAATGTTTAAATAAATTGATTAAACAGTAAAGAGGAAACTGAAACCATGAACATACTTTCTACATATCTGCCAAATTTACATAACAAGTTTGGTTTCTGATAAATTAGCTTTTCACTGTGCATAACATTTACCCATTTTTCAATCATTTTGCACAATTTGCAAAAATACTAGAATGGTGTTCCTGTATCAAATTATTGTAAATCATGTATATCAAAGGGGGCAATACACAAGAAAAGTCTAGATATTGAGAGTTCATCTTATTTAAGACTCTCTCTTTATGTGTATGCTGAGATACACTTTGAGACAGATCTCTGAATTAATCTTGTCAAAGAACAAGAACTGAGCATACACTAATGATCAAATATCAATGTTAAATGTAGCCAAGAAAGGGGACAATGACCAACACAAACCAATACATTGACCATAGGTTACCAACTGACAGAAAATTCAGTTGAAAAGCATTCAGAATCATTAAAATGGAAACAAAGTATGTACAAAAAAATCAAAACTATACCACAGAACTAAACCATAAACCAATCAACAGTTCTTAAAACTCAATACAATAGTACACAATCCTAACACTACAGTTATCTACAGATATACTAACTCTAAATGTTGAGGGGTGAAAGCGAAACCAGTCTTTCTGTATTGTAAGATACAAGATTGATTTCGCTTTCATTCACTCACTATTGCTCAGGAGGCAGGGGGCGCAACTCCCTTCAGATTCTTCTCAGTGTAGTTTAGAAAGCATACTATAATATCATAAAATATCATTGTGTCAAAATTGAAGAACTGCCTTAACCTTGCATATTTGTTATACCAGGTAAAATAAACTAACAGTTTCAATTGTAGTACTATTCATGGTAACTGTAATATTTTATTTTTCAATTACATTTTTATATTATTATTTCTAAATAAAATGTAATGACTTCAAACTAAAAAGGACAGTTTTTTTGTCAATCGAGAAGTTCTCCTAAAAAATACATTTTTTTTGTCAATCGAGAAGTTCTCCTAAAAAATACAGTTTTTTTGTCAATCGAGAAGTTGTCCTTAAAAGGACAGTTTTTGTCCTGAGAAGGACAGTTTTGTGACATTCTATAGAGAGGTGTAAATTTATTTTACACAAAGGCCAAAATTTGAAAGTCCCCAGTCAAGAACAAGACGCTGCCTATTCGAATAGAAAGAACAAATACTATAAAGGACTCAACTATCCAAACAGAGAAATTAGGTTTGAATAGATGTTCAGCCACATTACAGCATTGCCTCACATCCTGACAGGCAGCTCAAAATAAATTGATCTCATTGTCAATGTACATTGTGTATTCAATCTGATTTCATCTCCCATTTAATAAAGAACAGTCTAAGTAAACACCATTTGGACATTTTTTGTCAATCAAGAAGTTGTCCTAAAAAGGACAGTTTTTTTGTCAATCGAGAAGTTGTCCTTAAAAGGACAGTTTTTGTCCTGAGAAGGACAGTTTTTTGACATTCTATAGAGGTGTAAATTTATTTTACACAAAGGCCAAAATTTGAAAGTTCCCAGTCCAGAACAAGACGCTGCCTATTCGAATAGAAAGAACAAATACTATAAAGGACTCAACTATCCAAACAGAGAAATTAGGTTTGAATAGATGTTCAGCCACATTACAGCATTGCCTCACATCCTGACAGGCAGCTCAAAATAAATTGATCTCATTGTCAATGTACATTGTGTATTCAATCAGATTTCAGCTCCCATTTAATAAACAACAGTCTAAGTAAACACCATTTGGACAGTTCTTTGTCAATCGAGAAGTTGTCCTAAAAAGGACAGTTTTTTTGTCAATCGAGAAGTTGTCCTTAAAAGGGCAGTTTTTGTCCTGAAGACAGTTTTGTGACATTCTATAGAGGTGTAAATTTATTTTACACAATGGCCAAAATTTGAAAGTCCCCAGTCAAGAACAAGATGCTGCCTATTCAAATAGAAAGAACACATACTATAAAGGACTCACCTATCCAAACAGAGAAATTAGGTTTGAATAGATGTTCAGCCACATTACAGCATTGCCTCACATCCTGACAGGCAGCTCAAAATAAATTGATCTCATTGTCAATGTACATTGTGTATTCAATCTGATTTCATCTCCCATTTAATAAACAACAGTCTAAGCAAACACCATTTGGACAGTTTTTTTGTCAATCAAGAAGTTGTCCTAAAAAGGATAGTTTTTTGTCAATCGAGAAGTTGTCCTTAAAAGGACAGTATTTGTCCTGAGAAGGACAGTTTTGTGACATTCTATAGAGAGGTGTAAATTTATTTTACACAAAGGCCAACATTTGAAAGTCCCCAGTCAAGAACAAGACGCTGCCTATTCGAATAGAAAGAACAAATACTATAAAGGACTCACCTATCCAAACAGAGAAATTAGGTTTGAATAGATGTTCAGCCACATTACAGCATTGCCTCACATCCTGACAGGCAGCTCAAAATAAATTGATCTCATTGTCAATGTACATTGTGTATTCAATCTGATTTCAGCTCCCATTTAATAAACAACAGTCTAAGTAAACACCATTTGGACAGTTTTTTTGTTAATCGAGAAGTTGTCCTAAAAAGGACATTTTTTTTGTAAATCGAGAAGTTGTCCTCAAAAGGACAGTTTTTTTTGTCAATCGAGAAGTTGTCCTTAATAAGGACAGTTTTTTGTCAATCGAGAGGTTGTCCTAAAAAGGACAGTTTTTGTCCTGAGAAGGACTGTTTTGTGACATTCTATAGGGAGGTGTAAATTTATTTTACACAAAGGCCACAATTTGAAAGTCCCCAGTCAAGAACAAGACGCTGCCTAGTCGAATAGAAATAACAAATACTAAGAATACAAAGAAATCAAAACTATACCACAGAACTAAACCATAAACCAATCAACAGTTCTTAAAACTAAATACAATAGTACGCAATCCTAACACTACAGTTATCTACAGATATACTAACTCTAAATGTTGAGGGGTGAAAGCGAAACCAGTCTTTCTGTATTGTAAGATACAAGATTGATTTCGCTTTCATTCACTCACTATTGCTCAGGAGGCAGGGGGCGCAACTCCCTTCAGATTCTTCTCAGTGTATTTTAGAAAGCATACTATAATATAATAAAATATCATTGTGTCAAAATTGAAGAACTGCCTTAACCTTGCATATTTGTTATACCAGGTAAAATAAACTAACAGTTTCAATTGTAGTACTATTCATGGTAACTGTAATATTTTATTTTTCAATTGCATTTTTATATCATTATTTTAGAAAGCATACTATAATATCATAAAATATCATTGTGTCAAAATTGAAGAACTGCCTTAACCTTGCATATTTGTTATACCAGGTAAAATAAACTAACAGTTTCAATTGTAGTACTATTCATGGTAACTGTAATATTTTATTTTTCAATTGCATTTTTATATCATTATTTCTAAATAAAATGTAATGACTTCAAACTCACAAGTTCCAGGAAAATCACATTCCGGCAGCCAGTTCATTCTGATTGGATGATAACCATTGAACATCAAAACTTCTCATTCACACAAAACCTGAAAATATATACACACCAAATTCTAAATAATTCCACCAAAAGAAGTAACAATGCAAGGAAGACTGGTTGCATTTAGGTAAGAACATGTAACAGTATTCCATAATACAGCAGTCAGTTGACCATACAAGTTCTGGGTTGCCTACCAGTACTAACCACTGTTGTTCTTCTGCAAGGAACCACTAACTTCCCAGCATGTATTAGAGGTATAGTATTAATGACCTCAAGCAATAGGACCAAAATACTAAATCAAATGAGAACGGACAATGACATGAAGTATTAGTTAGACTCGGTTGAACCCATTCTAGAGGGAGGAGAGCTGTCTTTATCAGTCTGAAAATATAAACAGTGTAATTTTAAGGTACATAAACAAATAATAAATGATAGAGAGGTAAAAGAACTAACAAACATAAAAAGTTGAATGATGATGAAGAAATGAACATGGATGAAATGATTGGTAAATGTGGTTATAAGAGATTTATGCTGATGGCAACATGATAAATGGTCAGGGAAGGAGGATGCAATAATGTGTTGTTACTTAACAGATTCCTGTTTTCAAAGGACAAACTGACATAGAAATCAATGTGACTTACAGAATAGCAATAATTCCTAACAGTAATTCATTTATCCTGATGTGCATACCACTAGCAGATCCAGGGGGCACATCCGACATCCCCCTAAAATTCCCCAAGCTTACATAACATATTTATGAGTATAAATACGAAAATATACAGAGATCTTTAAATAAGCGATTTAAGAATAAGCGATTTTGATTTATTGAAGCATATATATTCTTCAATGTTGATGTTTATAAACAAAGAATAAAACAGTCATTGTCGTTTTATAAGGCTTGAACAAAACCAAAATTGACCAAATATTTACGCTCCCCAAATCCGAATCCCAGAGCTGCCCTTGCATACACTCTGGACATGGAAGTACAAATAGTGTTAGCTGATTGATATTGACACAGGGGTCATAGTTCTAGATCAATACTAACTAACAGGATTCATTTTAGGTGAAAATGGAAAATATACCCTTATCCTGAGACTTGAAAGCTCAGTCCTGTGCTCTACCAACTTACCCTACCAAACAGGAATATAATGATTATGATGTATAATCTTTCATCATTATACCATTGCATATAAATGCATGTTATGCAAAATTAATAGGGTTGTTCATTTTTAAAACAGTTATGACCAATGTTAGCACTTGCTGTTTTATGTCCTTAATGTCATTTGCAGTACCGTGCATAGTGTGTGGACATGGTCCCATTGTTGCAGTTAAAGTTGTGATAACCACTAAGCATGTTTCTGGACTCAAACATTTGACCTCATAAATGAATGCCAAGTACATGATACTACACAACACTATATTTTTACCCCTCAAACAGTCACTCAACAGCATTGATGCAAGATATTGCTATGAATAATGAATAATGAAAGTTCAGT
This sequence comes from Mactromeris polynyma, assembly GCA_032209605.1. NCBI lineage: Eukaryota > Metazoa > Mollusca > Bivalvia > Venerida > Mactridae > Mactromeris > Mactromeris polynyma. The sequence continues at coordinate 54,277,644 of JASFXZ010000001.1, forward strand.
AATGAAATTACTTGAGTATGACTCCCATAAACCCTTCTAACCACAATTTAGTAACATTTTCGACTTGAAACATTTATCCTATGGGTAAGTACTTTTCCTATATGCACATACATCTATGTGTATGCCTTGTCATGCTTTTAAGAGCCAAATGAAATTAGTGAAGAAAACAATGGTATAAAACAAAGAAACAAGTTGTTGGCATGCAATTCCCAGCTTAATGTATTGTTTTCATCTGGTTTAACAATGTTTTTCAACAATTTTTTCAGTCATATAACCGTTTTTTCCTGGAACTAATTATAAACCAATAGTAGCTTGCTCTTCAGCAAGCAACTCACAATTTCTCTACATATTGAGGACATGACTGTAGCCAATGTCATTGAAGACCATAACCTACCCAACCCAGGGGATCAAACCAGGATCTGCCAGGTGACAGTCTGAGCTAGCCGGACAGGCTTCCCAGCTTAAAAAAGCCAATTTTAAACACTTTAAACTCTTATTCAAATCCATATCAGCAAAGTACAAAGTTTGTGTGTGATTCTCATCTTATAATGTCAGTATTTAAATATCTAACTTGCACTAGTTAAACTACCTGGTAGTAGTGAAAGCCATAATGAACAAAGTATGGAATTTGCTATTTTTCATTTGCACAAGTTGTCAGTATGCAGTTCTAACTATACATGGTCAATATTAAACTATTTAAATACATAAAATCAATAGCAATCTTCAATGTAAGTAATGTCCTTGGAACACTCACACTGATATATGTTGCATGCACATCAAATCTTCATGTATGATCTATTCCCATTATGTAATATTAAAGGCACAAAGGTCAAAATATTCAACATAAGAAATACCATATATAAATATATATAAAACCAAACTGTTCACACAATACACATTTTAACAGAGAAGGAAAAAACTTTCACCACATAAATCTTTAGTGCTCTATATGATAGCGCTATCCAGAACCCTCTATTCTCAATTATTGGAGCCAAATATCGGCCCCTTGACCTTGCTAACATTATTGTATGCACTAGGTCCATGTCAATTTCTGTCATGTTATACTCAAGAATTGTACCCATGATAAAACTTGTTGTATGCACAATATCAATTAATATCTTACTGTAACTATTCAAATAGTAGGATATTTTATCCAGTCTATCACACAATATTTACATGACCATTCTAAGGAATGGAGCAATTTTCAAAATTTTACACAGCCTGATATGCTGCATGTGCAATATCAAATATAGGAACTCCATTTCCTCCATACAAGTTGTAAGACCTATTCCATCAACCAAAATGACTGACATTATAACTGATGGGTTTCATTAAATTTAACTCACTTTGGGTTTTCTCTAAAGCAGTGAACAAGGAAGGAATAGTTCATGGATATTCAATTTGTGATTATACAAGACAGACTGGAAAGAATGCACTGTGTTTGAACTTTCAAGTTTTGTTTTGTGAATTAATGTTACATTCTTTGTACTTCTCTTTCTCCAATTGTAATGTTTTTACAAGTTGTGACAGTGACATCAGTTTGATAATATGAGGTCAATCTGTTGTAAGAACAAGAGTGCCAAACTGTCACAAAATACGCCCGTCATAAGTCAGAGCTCTGAGTTAAAACAAGACAAATTTTAGGAAATTTCTAAAATCAAAGGTTGGTAACTCCTGGGTGATATGACTGATTATCGAACTTGGCCGAGATATTATGCCCACAAACATTTTCACCTAGTTAGGTGAAGATCAGATGAAAACTGTTTGACTTAGTGAGCGGACAAGGCTAATTTGGCCAATTTTGGATAATTCAAGGGCCATAATTTCAAAGTACCTTGGGCGGTGTGGCTGGTTATCGAAGGTTATCGAACTTGGCCGAGATATTATGTCCACAAACATTTTCACAAAGTTTGGTAAAGATCGGATGAAAACTGTTTGACTTAGAGAGCAGTCAAGGCTAATTTTGCAAATTTTGGATAATTCAAGGGCCATAATTCAGAAGTGCCTGGGGCAATGTGGCTGGTTATCGAACTTGGCCGAGATATTATGTCCACAAACATTTTCACCAAGTAAGGTGAAGATCGGATGAACACTCTTTGACTTAGAGAGCGGACACGGCTAATTTGGCCAATTTTGGATAATTCAAGGGCCATAATTTCAAAGTACCTTGGGCAGTGAGGCTGGTTATCGAACTTGGCCGAGATATTATGTCCACAAACATTTTCACAAAGTTTGGTAAAGATCGGATGAAAACTGTTTGACTTAGAGAGCGGTCAAGGCTAATTTTGCCAATTTTGGATAATTCAAGGGCCATAATTCAGAAGTGCCTGGGGCAATGTGGCTGGTTATCGAACTTGGTCGAGATATTATGCCCACAAACATTTTCACCAAGTAAGGTGAAGATCAGATGAAAACTCTTTGACTTAGAGAGCGGACACGACTAATTTGGCCAATTTTGGATAATTCAAGGGCCATAATTCAGAAGTGCCTAAGGCGATGTGGCTGGTTATCGAACTTGGCCAAGATATTATGCTGTAAACATTTTTTACAAAGTTTGGTAAAGATTGGATGAAAACTCTTTGACTTAAAGAGCGGACACGGTTAATTTGACAAATTTTGGATAATTCAAGGGCCATAATTCAGAAGTGCCTGGGGCAATGTGGCTGGTTATCGAACTTGGTCGAGATATTATGCCCACAAACATTTTCACCAAGTTAGTTGAAGATCGGATGAAAACTCTTTGACTAAGAGAGCGGACACGGTTAATTTGACGAATTTTGGATAATTCAAGGGCCATAATTCAGAAGTGCCTGGGGCGATGTGGCTGGTTATCGAACTTGGCCGAGATATTATGCCCACAAACATTTTCACCAAGTTAGGTGAAGATCGGATGAAAACTCTTTGGCGGAAACCATGTGGACGCCGCCAACATGTCAGTTAAATGTAAAGTTATAAAAAGCAAACCATATCTAAGATTGAAATTGTTCAAGCAATAGTTTTCCACCCCCTAACCATACATACCCATGTAAGTCATAATTATCCTGTTTCTATTAAACACAACATATTTCAAACATACATGTAATCTGATGAGTAATCAATTTTCACAAATAATGCTATGTTTTTAAAACATGTAAACCCCAGTCTTGCACTGATAGAGCAAAGAAACACTGTTCATTATGTAATCATAAAGCTTTTGTGTTATATGGATTTACCAGCAAAGAGCTTTAACAACTCTTCCAGGTACATTGAGTATGTACCCATTTCCTGATAACCTTGCATGTAAAGTTTAACTCTATAATTGTTCCAATATTGTATGACTACATTAGCCAATGAGAGCTTAATCAGTGTGTCAGTGTCAATATTTTCAAAAGCTTTTCACCTGTACTGTTTGTCTGATCGTCAGTGATCACATGGCTTGAAGTGGTGTACATTTATGTATTGTTCTGATTAAAGAATTTGGGGAGCAAGTTTTTTACTTGATGACTTCCCCATACATAGAATCAAAACTCAGTTTGCACTATTTCACATCTTGAAAAAAAGCTCTGCTACCAAGTGATATTAAGTTATGAAATGAAAACACTATTTTCAAACTTAACACAAAAATATGGTTAAAAGAAAGCTGGAAAGTAATTACAGATTACATTTACATCCCAAACAATTTCCAGCATAAAATAATTTTGAATAAAAAAATAAGCTTATAGTCTGGAAAGCTTTTATACAATGGTAAAATTCTATGTTCATGTTCCTTACATATATATTTTTAACACAGTTTTTTGAGTTGTAGTAACTTAGCTTCATGTTTTCATCTTTCAAGAAAAATAACTCATTTTTGTATGTTTTTACAAAAATCTGTTTATAACTTTTCTATCTTTTTAAACCTTTTATTTCTAAACCCTTCATATTCTTATACTCTTTGCCTATCAGGCACTCTTTATTGAGTCTCATGTAAAGATTTGCCTCTCCCCCAGCCGAAGTTATACATTCAGTTGATAACAAATCAGCTAATTTTGTGACTGTAAAGAACAATGCAAGGAGCTTGTGTTGTTTCTTCTTTCATATTAAAGATTATTTTGAGGAACACACATTTACCATACATTGACTGAATGTGGAAGCATTTCAGAGTGATAGGTTTGTTATTAAAAATTATATCAACAAAAACTCAGCTCTCGTAACAAATGATTATCATTTAGACTAATTTTGAACCCAACGATAGCTACAAACCGAGATCAATGAGATCTAAAATGGTTGTAGTTTATATTAATTTTGTAATGTAGCCAATCTATAGAGGTTGTCCTGAAAAGGACAGTTGGTCGACAATGAAGTTGTGTCCTTAAAAGGACAGTCTTGTGACAATTGAGTAGTGTCCTTAAAAGGACAGTTTTGTGACAATTGAGTGGTGTCCTTAAAAGGACAGTTTTTTTGTCAATCGAGAAGTTGTCCTTAAAAGGACAGTTTTTGTCCTGAGAAGGACAGTTTTGTGACATTCTATAGAGAGGTGTAAATTTATTTTACACAAAGGCCAAAATTTGAAAGTCCCCAGTCAAGAACAAGACGCTGCCTATTCGAATAGAAAGAACAAATACTATAAAGGACTCACCTATCCAAACAGAGAAATTAGGTTCGAATAGATGTTCAGCCACATTACAGCATTGCCTCACATCCTGACAGGCAGCTCGAAATAAATTGATCTCATTGTCAATGTACATTGTGTATTTAATCTGATTTCAGCTCCCATTTAATAAACAACAGTCTAAGTAAACACCATTTGGACAGTTTTTTTGTCAATCGAGAAGTTGTCCTAAAAAGGACAGTTTTTTTGTCAATCGAGAAGTTGTCCTTAAAAGGACAGTTTTTGTCCTGAGAAGGACAGTTTTGTGACATTCTATAGAGAGGTGTAAATTTATTTTACACAAAGGCCAAAATTTGAAAGTCCCCAGTCAAGAACAAGACGCTGCCTATTCGAATAGAAAGAACAAATACTATAAAGGACTCACCTATCCAAACAGAGAAATTAAGTTCGAATAGATGTTCAGCCACATAACAGCATTGCCTCACATCCTGACAGGCAGCTCAAAATAAATTGATCTCATTGTCAATGTACATTGTGTATTCAATCTGATTTCAGCTCCCATTTAATAAACAACAGTCTAAGTAAACACCATTTGGACAGTTTTTTTGTCAATCGAGAAGTTGTCCTAAAAAGGACAGTTTTTTTGTCAATCGAGAAGTTGTCCTAAAAAGGACAGTTTTTTTGTCAATTGAGAAGTTGTCCTAAAAAGGACATTTTTTTTGTCAATCGAGAACTTGTCCTAAAAAGGACAGTCTTTTTTTCAATCGAGAAGTTGTCCTTAAAAGGACAGTTTTTTTGTCAATCGAGATGTTGTCCTAAAAAGGACAGTTTTTGTCCTGAGAAGGACAGTTTTGTGACATTCTATAGAGGTGTAAATTTATTTTACACAAAGGCCAAAATTTGAAAGTCCCCAGTCAAGAACAAGACGCTGCCTATTCGAATAGAAAAAACAAATACTATAAAGGACTCACCTATCCAAACAGAGAAATTAGGTTCGAATAGATGTTCAGCCACATTACAGCATTGCCTTACATCCTGACAGGCAGCTCAAAATAAATTGATCTCATTGTCAATGTACATTGTGTATTCAATCTGATTTCAGCTCCCATTTAATAAACAACAGTCTAAGTAAACACCATTTGTACAATTGCAGAGTTGTTTGTCATTATCATCTATAATGTGGCAATCACAATGAAACCTGACACAATCCACCTAATGCATGGTAAATAATCAGGAGTATGACAAATCTCTGATACACCTTAAATATCTTGGTGATCTAATCCTACATCAACTTTTGTTTTAACATTTATACTCCTGAAAAAATTCCTCTCATTTACAAGATTTTAACTATTTATGCAACAACAAGACAACCAAGAATTACCCTTAAACAATCCAAAACCAGCTGACATATTAACACCAGAATGCCTTTAAATCACTTTCTATTAATAAGGTACTTTAAAGTCTGATAGTACCATATGTATTACTTTTCTTTGTAAAAGATGAGATCTCAAATCAACATTACCAATCTTTACAAAGCATTGTGTATATATAATTAATTACTAATTTTCTAGAAGTCATATACTTCATGACAATTTATCCAATAATAAAATATGAGGAAAATTACAGGATCTTAAAATGCACTGGTATTTAAAGAAATAAAGTAAAATTAGCCATTAACATTTCCCAGACTATTGCAATACATCAAATAATTTGGTCTTCAACAAGTGTTATAACTGAGAATGTCAAGTATTAAAACACCTATTAAATATCTTTGTAAAAAGATCTCAAAGTAAAAATGTTTCATAAATTATATAAGTTATTATATTTTTAATCATTATAAGTTTGTTGATTGAATTGTACATGTAAAGTCAATGAATATCACTGTGCATTTTTACCAAGATGTAACTATGTACTGCTTTAGACATTAGAGATTTATTCAACAACCAGTGGTTGCTTTAATTATGTAAGAGTTGAGTTGTTCATCTAAGTATACCCTTATGTTCTTGTATTGATAAGTGACAAACGGCTCATAAGCCACTGATCTATGAAAACATAAATCAGAAATATGTTGACAACCTGCTCATAAATGTATTAAACCTGAGATTGTATTCAGTATGCCAGTGTTCCATTTTCTCAGAATTGTATCATGATTGTATGAAGGGATTTTGCCATGTGATAACCAATGTCTGATTTTGCATTAATTAGTTCTGTTCTGTTCTGTTAAAGCTTATACTTTCTAACTAATGGACAAGTGCTTGCTCTATTAGAACAATTAGTATGCAAAAGAATTATACTTTGTGATTTACCCTGTTGACTATCTAACCATCCCAAGAAAGATTCATTTGTAACATTTTTATAATGGAGTGAATTCCTTCACTAATGGAGTGCTTATATTTATTTACATTTTCTAAATGTATTCTTAAACAATAATGCCAAGCAAGAAAAGTAACCCTATGCCTTACAATGTTTTAAAATTGGACACTCAATAATAGGCTACTGCCTTTTACAGTTACATGATATGTGAATATAAGCATTTCAACCTTTATACAGACATAAACAGCATTTAATGAGATGCACTTACGGGGAACGTATGGTTTTCTAAACTGGACGCCAATGCGGCATATTAGCAGGTGGGCATTAAACCAGAGGATAGGAAAAAGACAGCATTCATCACCAGGTACGGTCTATTTGAACATGTACTGATGGGGTTTGGTCTAACAAATGCACCAGCCACTTACTCGCGTGGTCAACCTGGTTCTCCGAGGACTGACCTGGAAGACCGTCTTGGCATTTCTGGATGATATCCTGGTGATGGGCAAGACCTTTAGAGAACACCTGGAAAACTTAGAAGAGGCATTTAAGTGCTTCAGGGAACATGGATTGAAGCTGAAACCCCAGAAATGCTGATTTTTCCAGACTGAGGTGGAATTCTTGGAAAGAATGGTCAATTGGGAATAGATGTCCATGACTGAGAAAAATATACAATCAGTTACCAACTGGGCAGTCCCGAACTGTTTCAAGGAGGTTGAAAAGGTCCTATGTTTTGTAAATGGTCACAGAGCCTTCATTTAAGATTTCGCTAAACTAGCGCAACCTCTGTACGCCATCACAGGGAAAAAGAAGTTTATATGGGAGGAGGAACAACAAACAGCATTTGAAAAGTTGCGGAGGTCCGTGGTGGAACCTCAGGTGTTAGCAATCCCAAATCCCTCAGACCCTTTCATACTGGATGTTGATGCCTCTAACTGGGCCATTGGAGGCATCCTTAGTCAAGTCCACAATGGCAGGGAGAGAGTGGTCGCTTATGGCAGTATTGCCCTCACTCAGGAACAAAAAAGATATTGTCTACTCGTAAAGAGCTGCTGAGCATTTAAAGGTTTACAAGGCAATTCAGATATTACTTATTGGGGAAAGTGTTTACGGTGTAAGGACCGATCACTAAAGTCTGACCTGGTTGTTGAGGTTCAGGGACCGCCAAGGACAGCTTGCCCTGTGGATGGAAGAACTAGCACAATACCACATGGTTGTTAAGAACTGACTAGGATACAAGCATGGGAGCACTGATGCCTTATCAAGACTACCGGACAGATTAACCCATTGTTCCTCGTACTTGACAGGGATACAGCCAATGGGTTTCCCATGTGGAGGCTGCAATTTTTGCTGTCGGGCTCATGCATAGTGGAGAAGTTTCATTGAGGAGGCAGACAATGCAGTAAACTATGCTAATAGTGGAAGTTTGCAGTTAATGACAGTGCCAAGCGATAACACAACAGTGGGAGCAGTTTGTTCCCAAGAGTCCAGTGAAGGCTACAACCAAGGGGATATAATGGCTGCACAAGATTCACTTACTATACAGCTTGAGCAAAACGTCCAAAACAGGAAGGGTTTTGTCACACCCATAGACAAGAGGTGTCAATGGATATATCCATAAACAAATTGTCGGTGATGATCAATGGCAGTGTGAGACTACCGGAAGTAACATCCCCTGGAAACCCATGTAGCTGGGGTTTTACAGCCCAAGAGCTCAACCAGTCCCAAGCGAAGGATGTCAACTTGCAAGTTTTTCATCAATTTCTGCACAACCAATGCGAAACCGGAGGAAGGGGCCCTGTTCTTGTCAAGTCCAGAGGCAAACTACTACTGGATAAACAAAGAGATGTTCAAACTAATGGATGGGGTAATCTTCAAGAGAAAACTGTCACCGCAAACATACTTACTACATCTCTGCCCAATTTATATAAAATGTCAGATTAGATTTCTGATAAATAGTCTTGTAAATAGTTGACAGTTTGAGAATACTTAATAGGTTTGTACTTGGTATTCTTTAATTTTGTGCTGTGACTTGGTCTTTGATTTTTTCATGTCATTTGTCTATTGCCATAGTCATTGTGATGATTCTGAAAGTATCTGTGTTGAGTCTTTCATCCTTGTTGTTGTTGAGCATATATTAGATTGTGTTCATCAAGCTCTCCGTTCTTGTCTACATTTAATATTGATCTTTGGCCAATGCTATATGTTTGGTTCTTATTGACAGACAATGCAATTCACAGACAGATCTGTCACTCAGATTGTCTCACCACATATAGATATGAAGTCTTGAAGAGGTTGGACTGTCAATGTCAATGTAATTCACATAGTACAAATTTCGTACAAGGACAATAAACACAAAATTTTAAGCAAATTGTCATACAATTTTGAATATAAGATGATGTCTCAGTTTCCCAAAATAATACATTATGTGATAATTTGTGTGCAAACAAATCACTACATCTATAACAAGCAAGCAACCCCACAATCCAACTTTCAGCAGCCCCAGGCCTACAGTCCTCACAGCACTTTGATTATATATCAGCTTTTCAGGACCACTGCCCTTATCTTTAAAATGAGTTCATACACAGATATCATAATACCTGTAGTAATGAACCATGCATTAATAAAAAAAGAAGATCTCTGTTACAATGACCCAAAACAAGTTTTAATATCAAACTTCAATACATTTGCTAATCATGTGCATACAACATACATCAACCAAGCTCCCCACAGTGGTTATCTCCCTTATCAGTTAAATAACAACCACTGTCATGACCAGAACATTCTTCCTGATACGGAAAGACTCTTCTATTTATGGACTCATATCAAACAACACACTGAAGGACCATTCCCTGCTTTCCAATTAATCTGTGTTAAGAGACCACTTTGTTGTACAAAGATTAATATTATCATAATCCAAAATGGATCTTTCTTATCAAGTAAAATTCATTCATATGTGCATGCAACATATAGACAGATCTGTAGTAAGACAAGACATTTAACTGTACCGAATATACTTGCTGTCGCACAGTTATGTATGTCATTACGATCATCACAATCTCATTTAGGTATCATTTTTCTCATTACTTTATACATCCACACCAGCTACGACAACAAAAGACAAGCAATACCCCCAGGGCCTTCAGAGAGGGATTAATGGCCCAACAGGATGGATAATAGGACTACGAACCAGAATGTTTTACAGACAATGAGTAAGACAACTACTGCATCATGGTCACTTGTCAGTGGGAAGACATGTAAGAGTATTAAGTATTGTGAGTATATACATAATAAACTGTAACTAAACTGTACCAGGTATAAATGAACTGGCAATATAACAGCATTATCTTCGGTTTATACATTATTTCAAATTATTAATCACCTATCAGGGGTGTGTGTAGCTGGGCCATTTTTCAGACTTTCTATGGAGGGGTCCACTTTTGGTCATATTTGTTTTTCAATTTTTAACTTATCGCTGGCAATGCCCATGCTTATCACAACTAATATTCTTTTGTAGCTAATATTACCATGTAGAGCACAGGACAGTATTTCAAACAAGCCATAAAAACTAGCTCAGGTGAGTCAAAATAATTTAAGTATCTAACTCTGCTAACTGAAAAATATGGAAAATTCTAACAATATTCACACAATTGAAATAATCTGAATACATGTTGACTTGTAACCTTTACTGTAACAGACTTTGGTCAATGCACTCTGTCAGACAGTCCGCCTACAGAAATGGTCTTTACTCAATATACGGAATCACATAACTACATGTATTATGCATTATATAGCATATCTTATATAATTCCATTGAAAAATAACTCTTTTCTATTCATGCATGTTTCTATGTAGTTTGATGGAAGAAAGCCAGATAGAAAAAATAACCTATTCTCATCAAATATAATTCTCTCATACAATTTCTGACGTTTCTAAAATTCATCCAATCAGACTGAGGCTTTTTTGTCAAAGCATAGAGCAAATGTATATTACTTATAACACTTTCAAATGCACTGGAATATACACAAAATTTGAAATGAATTACAGCACCTTGATTTTGCTTTCTGTAAGTTACACTGTCTTCCATGCATTACCTACCACAGAAACCAGTCAATGCAACAACAAAACCACATCTATAAACTGACCAATTAATGGGACTAAATCACCTTCCTGGACCATTCAACATGTTACTCAACCAACATTTCTCTAACACCACAAACACCAACCAAGGATACTAATGAAAACTTCAAATGATGATAAAATAAAATGAATGAATAAAATTGAAGTAGAGAATACAACTTACTTTTTTTATTGCTATTACTACTCCAGTCAATCAATCTTTCTACTTCTAAACGATGATGATGATTTTGATGTTTTTTGTTAACTAATGATATTAACAGGTACAAACAATAATGATCAACATGGAAGAAATAGGCAATGATTTGTACTGCATACATCATGACTTCTCCCAACTAATTTCACTGGACAGACTGAACATAATAGGCAAATGACAAAATTTAGGAAAAATGAAGTGAATAGAGTCACTTATCTGTGTGATTCTGTTCTATTCTATAGTGTCTTTTCCATGTTCTGATGACTTCTACCATGATTACTGCTCCAATGGTGCAAGGTTACTTCCATGATACTGGATTTCAATCACTGTCATCTACAAGGCAAGAAATTAATTTTTATTTGCAGTATTATAATGTATTGAATATGTCATTATATTGAATTTGACCAATGAAGCAATGTGCATTTTAGTTTAATCATATTTTATTGTATTTATACATATAACTATCATAATTGCACAAACATACATGTAACTTGTACATACATACAAAAGGGTTGGGCCAAAAGTTTTAACAACATTATCTAGGGCCCTTCCCTATATATGGCATATTAAGCAATGTGCATATTTGATCCCACTGCCTGGATTTGTGTTGTTAAACAAATATTCTGTTGTAATGAGATTTAACTGTATATTATCAATAATTCAATGCCAGTGTAGTAGGGCTGCAATGATGCAGAGCCTGTTGTCTCTCAGTTTAGTTCAGTTTCTTTCGGTTCGGTTACATAAATATATGAAATACATAAAATCCTCAATAACTGGTACTTTACTGACTTGTAAAGAAGGAACGTGAAATACATACATTACAGATCTTAAGTTCTTAAATGAATAATGCCAATCAAAATAATTTGAATGTTCATTTTTCTTTCTGCTATATTAAATTGTGCTGTTCAATCCCACTGAGGAGCATGCTAGTTTTTCCCCTGAGTTTTACCATAACAGTGAAGTAAATCAAGGGGTAAAAGTGCGCCCAATGTGGGGCTCGGATCCATGACCCCCTAACACTAGCATGGCGCTCTACTCACTGAGCTAAGGGGCGGCCATCTAAGCCCACACCACTACACTCGACCTCCCCCTTCCGGCATTTGAGGCTCAACCACCATGGGCCGTCAAACACCACTGCCACCATAGAAGTAAATCAAGGGGAAAAAGTGTGCCCAATGTGGGGCTCAAACCCATGACCCTGTAACACTAGTACGGCGCTCTACCGACTGAGCTAACTAGGTGGCCATCTCATCCCACACCACTACAACAGCACCAAATACAGATAAAATGATATTCATATTCTTTGTCTAAAGTGTTACAACATCAGGCAATATCTTTCCTGACGAATACGCACAAGAACATAATTATGTTTATACCTAATCAGCATATGCAGACCACCAAATTTCTTGACTTGGTCACCGAAAATGGACACTATCCTATCTGGGACCATTAACATCCAGAATATTACACAGCGAATGAGAACATAAAACACATATATCCTAAATAAAACCATAATTCAATCCAAAGTATGTCCAATTTCGTCCATTTAATCCAGTCGTAAACATCGTAAAACACATGCAAAATTTCCATCCGCTATGAAATAAGTCACATGTTTCCACAACACATTACAGTCAGCTACAAAAATCCGTGATTTTAAGGTCACATATTATGGTGACCCTAGAATCTAACGTTACGAAAAGAGTTTTTTCGCCAGTATTCGACAAAGATAATTATTACACAAACTGTCTACACACCGAGCTTCTCGTGCATTTCCGTTTCACGGTATGAAAACACGCCCGAGGGATTAATTCTTTAAACTGAAAGCACGAAAAGGTCTCCGTTTATATACTGTGTGTACAATTACGCCAGATTGTCGTGTACTACACGGATTACGCCCATATTTTAAAATATCCAACACCTATCACTGTTATCTTTTTGTTATTTATAGTTTCCCTTTCAACTCGACCACCTCCGATAAACAAGACCACGGACCTATATACAGGTCCGTGACAAGACATAAGACAACATAAATTTCAAATTACTGTTTAATTTGTGATTTATGGGTAGCACTTGGGCAACCGACTACTTTGTGAGTGACCGAGTAACGTTGTCAAAATTTCATAATTAACGTTAAAGAAAAAACAGGTATTAATGTGTCGGCTGTCGTAAGCTTTTCAAACCTAAACGCTTACATGAAAATCTCGTGCCACAAGCACCTACTAGCGACACCTATTGGAGATATTCTAAGGGAAATCAATTATCTCCTAATTCATTACATTCAAACGGAGAAAAATACATGAAACATAGGACTTTGCATCTGCATCATTTATACATTTATAAAGGCAATACTTATGTAAATGCAGAGCGATAGGCTTAATACAAAATACACCAATTACCAATTCAGAATAACAAAGAGCTACTTATCGAGGTCCCTTTAAAGGCATGCTACTCAACGGATAGTAATGATATGAAACTAAGTACTTAAGGTATTGATTATATCTATTACTTCATACTCAGAAATGCCGAAACCTTTAACCGTCCGTCTGTCCGCACGGCTTGAGAAATATGCCATACACGGCTTATTATGCGGTAAAAAACGATACATATGCCACTTTCAATGAACATTTCTCGGCTGCTTTTTAAAATGTAGAATTGAAATATCGTCACACTGGTACCAAGTTATGAACTGTTTGTCCTTCTGTCTGTCCGTGTCACACGAAAACTCCGTCTGGATCGGTTAAATTTCGCTTGCTATATATACATGTTTTGGTCAGAAAAATGTCAGGAAATTGCATCTAATTCAATTAACTATTACGAAGCTATTGCTGTCATTTAATCAGGCTGATAGCGTGGTCCGAGTGAAGTCGAACAACGCTACTGCTAATCAAACTGAAGATATTACAGTCGGATCATTTCGGCTATTATTAATATACATATACTTCGGAAGAAACGTGGCGGGAAAGTAGTTCCGATATGGCTGCCAAAATGAATGTATGTAGTCTCTGTGGAAAGTATGGCAGAGATAATTTAAATATTAGAGTACAAGGCACACGCAACATCAAAGATAATGCCAAAACCTACTATGATGAGGAACGGTATCCCGATACGTCATTGTAGGACTCAATGAGGAAGTGTCGTCTAGTTGAACAAAGGTTCTTTTGGCGAAAAATGAACTCGGATGTATCAGGACGTTTCACATTGTGAAAACATTTAAAACGCTGCAAGAAATCGTCCGCATTGTAATTTCAGATTGGATGACTTTGAGATTTCGCTCAACAATACAAGAAATTAAAATTCCCTTCTAGTTGAAGAAGGAACAAAAGTGGTGTTTGCGCAACATGTTTAATCTTCATAATACAGTTGCTGTTTTACCAACATGCTTTGAAGAAAGTTTTATATCTAGCTATTGCCTTGCTTAATGCAAGTAAAAACTTCTATGCCGGAGCCAACAATTGTTTTAGTTGTTAGGCATTCTCCGTTAAATTCTGAAACATGTATGAAAGACCAAGTTGTCAATTATGATTCGTAGAATTGTACGAGGTGTCCCGATTTGAGATAAATAACGTGTACGACTGCCTCAGTAGCGTAGCTTAAAACAAACCACTCGATACATTACGTGGTATTATAAACATCTTAACCTATTGCATGATGCATGGTAATCTGAATATTTTAACATGGAAAGTTCCCGGTTTACTTTTAATCTGTAGTTATTTTTGTGACGTTTAAAAGGATAAAATATAGATTTCTGTGGAACTTTAGAACACTGTCTGTATAGTGACACAGTGTATATGCTTAATGTTATAGTCTCACACTGGCTGTATCGTCACACAATGAATATGTTTAATGCTATAATCTCAAACTGGCTGTATCGCCACACAGTGAATATGTTTAATGCTATAGTCTCACACTAACTGTATCGCCACACAGTGTATATGTTTAATGCTATAGTCTCACACTGGCTGTATCGCCACACAGTGTATATGATTAATGCTATAGTCTCAGACTGGCTGTATCGCCACACAGTGTAAATGTTTAATGCTATAGTCTCACACTGGCTGTATCGCCACACAGTGTACATGTTTAATGCTATAGTCTCAGACGGGTTGTATCGCCGCACTGTGTATATGTTTAACGGTATAGCCTCAGACTGGCTGTATCGTCACACTGTGTATATGTTTAATGCTATAGCCTCAGACTGGCTGTATCGTCACACTGTGTATATGTTTAATGCTATAGTCTCAGACTGGTTGTCTAGTGACACTGTGTATATGTTTAATGCTATAGTCTCACACTTGCTGTATCGTCACACTGTGTATATGTTTAATGCTATAGCCTCAGACTGGATGTATCGTCACACTGTGTATATGTTTAATTATATAGTCTCAGACTGGCTGTATCGCCACACAGTGTACATGTTTAATAATATAGCCTCAGACTGGCTGTATCGTCACACTGTGTATATGTTTAATGCTATAGTCTCATACTGGCTGTATCGCCACACAGTGTACATGTTTAATGCTATAGTCTCATACTGGCTGTATCGCCACACAGTGTACATGTTTAATGCTATAGTCTCAGACTGGCTGTATCGTCACACTGTGTATATGTTTAATGATATAGTCTCAGACGGGCTGTATCGTCACACAGTGTATATGTTTAATGCTATAGCCTCAGACTGGCTGTATCGTCACACTGTGTATATGTTTAATGCTATAGCCTCAGACTGGCTGTATCGTCACACAGTGTATATGTTTAATGCTATAGGCTCAGACGGGTTGTATCGTCACACAATATACATGATTAATGCTATAGTCTCAGACTGGCTGTATCGTGACATTGTGTACATGTTTAATGCTATAGGCTCAGACTGGCTGTATCGTCACACAGTGTACACGTTTAACGCTATAGTCTCAGACTGGTTGTCTAGTGACACTGTGTACATGTTTAATGCTATAGTCTCAGACTGGCTGTATCGTGACATTGTGTACATGTTTAATGCTATAGTCTCAGACTGGCTGTATCGTTACACAGTGTATATGTTTAATGCTATAGGCTCAGACTGTTGAAAATAACGGTGTTACATTCACTAACTTCACCGTTGCGGTAACTCTGTATAACCTCACTAACCGTTTATCGTAAGCTGCACTTATTAGTGAGACATAACTGACTTTGTTAAGCGCTGTTCAATGATTACCTTAATTTTCGTTTCGATAAGGTAGCAAACACGGGCAGATGCTTGATGCTTGATGCTTTTGTTTTGTTTTTGTTTTATTCTTTTGTTTGTTTGTTTGATGCCAGTTTGTTTTTATGTGTTTACATGTATATACAATGTACTTTGTACCACAGTGTATTTAAATGTTGATGTACATATTGTTGTGCTCTCCAGATATGGAGGTAATAAAAGTATATATATAGTCTCAGACTGGCTGTATCGTGACACAGTGTACATGTTTAATGCTATAGTCACACACTGGTTGTATAGTAACACAGTGTATATGTTTAATGCTATATGCTCACACTGGCTGAATCGTGACACTGTGTATATGTTTAATGCTATAGTCTCGCACTAGCTGTATCGTCACACTGTGTATATGTTTAATGCTATAGTCTCGCACTGGCTGTATCGTGACACTGTGTATATGTTTCATGCTATAGTCTCAGACTGGCTGTATAGTGACACTGTGTAAATGTTTAGTGCTATAGTCTCAAACTGTGTATATGTTTAATGCTATAGTCATATACATATACACAGTGTCACTATATAACCAGTCTTAGGCTATAGGCGGTAATGATGCTTAAGTATCGGGGACACCAAATATTTTGGTGAAAATAGACAGTTCCGAACACGTTTAGCCATCCTTTCGGAAAATACCGGTCGCTTTGTGCTAGTCTCAAAGAGAGATCAAATATTAAAGCACAACTATTGGAAAGGAACTTTACTACGATGTTAGTATAGGTGATACTTTTGTATAACACTTTAATTGTTTATAAGACATATCTCTTGACTAGATATTAGTTTGTCTGTGGAAATATAACGAAGTTAAAATACTAATATCACATCCAAATTAAACTGAAACATTCCTTACTTATAATATTTCTTAATATTCGTCTAAGAGGAGAAACAAGAACTCGTCAGTCAACCAATACAATACTTTTTCATAATGTTAGTTAATTGAAAATGATCATATCATTTATATCCTCCTTCATACATTTTCGTACATATACTCCCCTTTTAACAACTGCATTTGTCACTCAATTCTATTCCATACACTTTTCAGATAGCTTGTGCTTTTCTTGAAACATTCTTGATTTTACAGACGTGAATGGTCGTCGATGTAATTCATGGCAATAAGACGAGCTTATCATACAGCTATAAACACAAATATAATTGATTAAGAAGCCAGTAACTAATCATTCAAAGCACATTAAAAACAATTAAGTCTATAATAACACATGTAGCGTTAGGTGGGGCATAATGCCCATATGAGGTAAAAGGCCTACTCGTAAAAAATCTGACATCGTTAGATTTGCTATGCCGCGCGATATTCTTTTTGTGACGTCTTACGCAGATGTGAATACCGCGAACAATTTTAATATCTTCAAAGATAAGTTTTTAATTCTCATTTTAATCATTTTACACTATTTTGTGTTAACGCTGATTTGTTGATATTTTAGTATTGCCTCGATTTTTGCCATTCGTGCGTTTGTTTGACGGTAATAATTTATGATTAGTTGTGTCTTATCCAATGTAATATACACTACTTTGAACAATAATCACTTGTAAGAGATAGATAATTAAACTTCGTATGTATACATATCTCAGGGATCATTATAATTTGCTACCTTGCATAAAGATAATCAATAGTTGACATAGCAATATCAACGTTGACACGTTAGGACAAATATGACGCCAGAATTGCAGATGAATGGCAAACCAATCTGCCAATGTAAGATAATGAACACGAATGGCAAGGCCGGCATAAAATCTCGAGGCTCTCAAAAGTTGTATGCTTAATGTGAAGGTAAGATCTAAAGAGACGATCATCTTTAAAATATGGACTATTATTGTGATCTTTGGATATGTGATACAACCGTCAAAACTTGGAAATAATGGTCATCCATTTTTGTGTGTTATCCTTTGTGTTGATGTACTCTGGCATGTTTCATTTTTTTCTAATGCTAAATGCCATCATTGTTCATTATAAAAGTTATTCCGAAATAAATCTAAATCTAAACCATATAGCGATTTGTAGCCTTGGAACTGAAAGCTATGTCACAATGATAAGTACGCAATAAATAGAGAAATGGAAGATTGCTTAATAAAAATCAAACTGGCCAACTTAATTAATGTTTGTTGTCCATTCTACGACAGACATGTTTCTGAAAGGTCAGCAGCCTTCTCATAATCTTTGGTTTGCATCAAGTTCTTTCCCCTAATTAATGCATTATCTATGATGCCTTTTGTAATTATGGATCGCAAAACCTACATAAACTGAGCTCTTCAAATATTTGAGTTGATGTAGATTTGGCATATGTAATAAGAACTATTAATGCAGTCAGTATTCAGACAGACTGTAATCTGTTAGGTATGTTACTGAAATATATGTCTAGACACTTCATTTCCATGCTTCATTGACTACCGTTTCCAATATGAGATGCCATATGTACAGAAACGCGAAACAACCGAAACATCATATCTAATTCATATAATTCTATTATTGCCTTTGTTGGAATTTATATTTTTCATAATCATATGATATTCCGACATTTGATTAAGCACACACACAAGTAAAATGTCGATTTCGTTACAAAAATATGTAATACCAAATTCGGCAGATAAGAACGTTGTAAAGAAAACGTATAAAAAAGAGACAATCCTGTCGTTTCAAAACAGCTACGCGTATTGTATTAAGCGTATTTAAAGAACCAGTTCATAGTCTTAATTATTTTATTGATGGATGAAGCCAAGAAATGAAAAGTAGATAAGATGAGAACTGACATATGAAATACTTGAAGCACGGCGATAGTCACACAACACGAAGAGTAATAAATGACCTTAGTTACGTCATACGTTTTCTGTATGAGATAACAGGCAACCATTGGTCAATCATACGTTATTGTACTTGATCTCACCATGACAAGCTACACTTGATCTCACCATGACAAGCTACACTTGATCGTAACTGTACCTTCAGTTTAAAAGCTAAGGTAAGACTTGGATTGAGTTGTTTTGATGTACTCAACATTAATTGCTCATATAAAGAGTTTGGTATCTGGAAATTTACAGTGGCTTAAATACAAAGTACATGCATATCACTGTCAAGAGCCATAACACAATTCTGTAGTTTCTCTTAAACTCACACACAATCGCATAAAAGCTACTCACATATCAATTTAATACGTTCAATACATATTATATGTCTACAAACCGAAAAGAATATTATTTTGAAATAATCAAAAGTTTCATCCATGTTTTAATTCTATCTGTAATTTCCAATGCAAATACATGTACTATGTAATGACATCGTGTTGCTATATATTCTACGACCTCCAACTATATTCGTTACAACGAAATGCATTTGGTTTTTGTAACATATTGATGGCGATCCCTTTTACTTAATGTATTAGTGTCGTTATGTTATAATTAAAAGTAATTTGAGGGCTGATATATCTTTATTATTTATGTATATGAATTGTGTATGATGACACGTTTAGTTATAAAGCTGTATTATTTCATTTAACACAAAGATTGTTCTTGTAGCAATTCTATGTTGAGTAACACTTGCATTTTGTTTTAATGAAAGTTATATAATTAATACATCATTACCTTGTACGTAGCTCATAGTTACCTTGTTTTCACAGAACGACAAGAACAAACAATACTACTGTACCTGTCGTATTATACAATTGTAAAGTATACTCGAATTGATGTTAACTTCCGTCGGCGATCAATTAGATAGATAGATCTATTTGTCATAAAAGGTACAACTCACATGGGATCAGAATTTTAAAACACTCATAAAACCATGACATATATATTATACGAAGAGGATAACACAAACAGGGATAATCAATCACATTGTGGTCCTTGACAATAAACATGTAGTGACATGTATAAATAAAGTACTCAACGACCAATTTGGATAACTTATCGCACATCAGGTTTTGGTAGATGCTTGTCGAACAAGTTATTAAATTGATTAAGGAACGCAACATGCAAACGACAATAGATATTGTGACTTTGTCGAGATCATAAGTATTTCACCATTTGACTCGTCCACATTTATTAATGTACTTCAATTACCTCCCTGAGTGCTCGGAGTTCGTCAACCGTCTTTTACACTTTATACACTAGCGTCTGTCAAACCTTTACTATCTCAAAAACGTCAATCAACTCTTATCATTATTCACTTCTTAATTAATTGTCACTAAAAACTCAATATTGTCAATAACTAACAATACAGATTTACATTATTCAATCAATTCGGCAGACGATATTCCAATATTTAGTCCGATGTCGACAGTGAACAGATTGTCACAGTAGGTTCACTAATGATAGCATTAGAGTAGCTTGTACAACACGCAGGTGTTATTATTCAATTAATGAGACCTCACCATGGAGCGAGTACATTTAGCAATATAACTTACTTTTAATTGCAGTTTCTATAATATTATTCCAGAATGCAGTTTGTTATATAGTATTAAAAGACCAATTTTTTGGCGTTCCCGCATGTGTAAACGCCGATCAGAACGCACACATTGAAGGCATTTTATGAGGCGCAATGTGAAATAAGTTAGGGAACAGGGGTGCAAGGAATGGCCTGGCCGATCATAAGGGATAACTAAGAAGAATTAAAAAGGACAAACGAGGGGGTGTTAATGGATGGAATACATCACAGGACAAGTCAAATTGCACAGGGCGAAAGGAAAATACATAAAAAAAAACAAATAGAAATAATAACCATTAGGCCCTAAGTGATTTACAGCCTTGGAACTGTCAGTGTATGAGGATCATAACCTTTAAGAACTTTTTGATTTGTCGAGCAAACACAAACTGGAAGAGCCTAATTATTTCTAAAGAACTGATAGGCCTAGGCCTACAGTTTGTTAATCACATCTCCGTCAAATTCTTGATATGATTTTTTCCAATTAAACGGTGCTGACATCTGACAAGAAAGTGGACTGCTGTATAATACTTATAATAAAGCATATTCAATATGAGATCATTGAATACTGACTTTATGAAACAAGAAACGACTACTCGGTTCAATTTAAAATGTCACAAAACACACATGTCACAGTCCATTGTTATATAACAGGACCGTATTTAAAGTCATTAGTTAATGGGTTTAACTGCAGGCTGTCAGAGCGACCTGATTTGTAATCGTACTTGGTGCATGCATTAACATAATAGATATTAGTACAATGTATTTGTATATAATGGAGGTCAACATCGACTAGATACCAACCACCGTTTTGATGTCTGAACCCTCGTCTTAACACGTCTGTATCTAACTATATTATAGGCCTATGTCAGGAATAAATACGCACTGATGTTTATGGCCACGCACTATAAACAGTTGAAGACGGAAGTCAAATAATCTTTTTGGTAGCAAATTAGAAGGCATAGGCCTATAGTACTTAGCTTAAGGAAAAAACATTAGTTTTCGTTGGTCAATTTGAGCCATTAGGGCCTAAGGGACGCCATCCAAGCATTGCTAAATCACTGTCTGTTCTGGTTCGACTTGGTAGGTGCTGGGTCGAGTTAGCCGCGAGTTTCATGAATCTTTCGATGTTTTATATGTCTGTGACTCTTAGGTCATTCCACAACTCAGCACCGTATGTTGCTGCCGGAATGGATACCCGCTATATCACCGACGCTAGCGTTAGAGGATTCAAATCACCTGGCTTGCTGTCTATTGTCAACAATTAATGTAGGCCTAATGATGAGCGAGCTTTGAGGAGTCTGGCTTCAAATGCAGTTGAACATTTCATTGAGCGGTGTATTGCGTGAACACATCATAGTTAATGTCCTTTTTAACTTATAAAGAATCTTCAAAATTCTAATTTCGGGAAAGTAGTCAAATAAATTATTTTTGTAAAATTTGTCAAGATTTTTGTGTGATGGTCCTCCATGGCTGCCATACAATGAAAAGCGTCTGCGTCATTGACGAGTTCCGGTAAAATGATGGTAAACAATGCGGAAACTTTCAGAGAAATGACTACCTGCAGTATTAAATAAGGTGAGTTTGTTATAAAATAAACAATTGAATAGTCTATTCCATTTAAGGCTGAACAAGTGATCATTTACTGCCTACTTGAATGTCAGAATTATTTTGCAATATGTTTTCGCGATCCCGCAACTCTCATGTCAGAAATGCAAAATATCAAAAATTAATAACAGGGAGTTTTCTGGACATGTGTTTATTACATTTTATATTGTACACATATTTTAGGGTCTGTTTTGCTAAAAAATGACATTGTACATGGGTTGCGCCAGAAATAAACTAAGGAATGCCATCGAGGCTGAAAATCCCGGTTGGGCATTTTTATTCATGTTACTTTTTTCGCCAAATATTGCTTCCTAGAATGCTGCAGGACCTGTAACACTGCTGATGACAAAGAAACGGCTATCCTTACGCAGATGGAAGTGATGGAATAAATTTGGCCAGTGAAATATTGCCATTCTTCTGCTGCTGGCCATATTCTGTACTTGAAATCAGTACACCTATATCTACAGTGTATGCACAATCTCCATGTGAGTATTTCAGATTCCATGTAGTGCATCGCAGTGACAGGTATTGGGTGAGATTGTCGACTGATCTGGTGATTGAGCAGGCCTTGATGCGGAGCATCAAAACTACAGGCAGAATGACTCGAGGAAAAGGACTATCGGAATGTCAACATGCGCAGTGGTTATTGTCAGTGCCTTCCTGTGTCGAAGTGAACAATGCCAAGCAATTGTTTTGTGGTGAAGAATTCTACACAAGTCCACAGCACAAAGAGTTTGGCAAGTCATGCATTGAACAAGATCTTAAAGATTTTCTGTCTACAGCCAACCACTCAGGACCAATAATGACTACGAAGGTACTAGCTCAAATATTATGGAGACATTCAATAATATTGAACTTTTGCCCAGTCCTTAAAGTGTACTTATTGATTGAAATACAATGTTACTAAGCTAAAATAGGCACATTAATAGTATGAAATAAATTTGAATACAGTGTAACCTCCCTAAACAGGACTCCTTTGGGACCGGTTGAAAATTCCGGTTTACAGAGGTTTCCGGTTTATAGAGGGTTTTGTCAATTTGATGCCATTTCATACTCTTACCTAGGTTCAGGTCATTATTTCATTGAAAAATTGCACATCTTTCAATTTTACATTGTAACCACATAATATTTCTTTAGTTAAGAAGAAAACATAACACAGTTATAACAAACATGACTGCCTTTATTTTAAAAATGAACAAGCAAACTTGAAGAAACTCATATCGTTTACTTTGTTGTGCATAAAATAAAATACATATATATGTCAAACAAGTACATGTACATGTATAATATTCTGAAAGATATTGCATCAATATTACTATATTGTCACCAATAACTGTTGCTAATACAGCACAAATGCTCAGTGCATGTTTTCCGCTAACATTTCTTGGGAGTAAGAAATGAGTCATGTGTTGTCTGCTTTTTTGAATTACATTTCTCATCGAATGTTTGAAACAAGCTACATTTGTATTTCAAACTCGATATTTCTCTCTTTGATCTTTAATAATTACCCATTTAGGACTACATATTCGAAAATAATCCAATCATAAAGATAATCAACGGATTAATGGTCAATAAGTAGTGTAATTAATCGGTAATTTCCGTAACAATAAGTGATTTTCACACTTGCGTAGTTAAAACGTGCCACCGCCTATCAATGTAAATCAACCTGTCAAACTATTAATAATAACATCAGAACGGAATACACAAGGTGTCAACAACAGATTGTAAGTCAATTTATGATGACACGTGCTACCGATAGTCGTTCCGGTTTTCGGAGGTGAAATTATATAGAAATGGAACCAAATTATGTTGAATTTTCGTCCGGTTTCCGGAGTTCAGAGCTTCCGGTTTTCAGAGTGTTTTAATACAATAGAAATAGAACAAAAAAAATCGGGACCGCAAATAATTCCGGTTTCGGGAGTATTCCGGTTTTTAGAGGGTCAGGTTTTGGGAGGTTACACTGTATAGTGAACATAGTAATAATTTACTATTGTTAGATATCTTTAGTAGATATATGCTTAAGAGAAGTCCTTGTCCATAAATTATAATTTGGCATTCAGTGATTGTTTTTGAAAATAATTTTACTGCCTGTGCCTTTTTCAGTTTGGTAAATATGCGCGATAAGGGAATTTAGGGAAACAAGAACATTGTTATTTTACTTAAAAATGTTCAAACTGCTTGCCCTTAAAAATTGTTTGTTGCATTTTCATTTTTTACTTTTGAAATCTTGGCCAAAATCAGGAAAAATTGCCATATTAAAAATTTACGTTTGATTTAAAGCTTCAGATTTTGAAATCTTGGCATATATTTAAATCTTTTCTCCCTGGATGTGATTTGTCACCTGGTGACGTAATTTTTGTGTTGTCATATTATACTTTGGCACATGATTTCACTACTTACATGCCAATAACAAACTGCCTGGTCAGAAATACCCAACCCTGTTCTACCTTTCTAGGAAAAAATTACTGTTCAGTGTGTTTTTAATAATCCAGCATTATTAGGAGGTAACAACAACAACCCTTTACAAGTATCAAATCTGCAGACATCATACAACAGCATGAATGTGTCCTAAATGTTTTTCTTTCACTTCATATAAATGTTCCAGGAAAGTTATCATGTTATTATTATTACAGTTTTAAAAATTGATGTTTTGCAGAAAATCTACTACAGTGGTTGTGATTCATCTATCAAATGACTACCTTATCAACTTTCTTGATGGTGATGAGTAAAGAGGAATCATGGTTTGGTTCAAAACCTCTTCCTAGAGCAGCATCAAATGTGATGTACCTACTGTCAACATGAGATAGTCACAGAAAATAATCATATGGACCATTTTTGAGGCCTTGTTATTGGAGTAAGTACATGTAAGCTTTAATTTTCTGACAACAATCAATTGTCAAGCAAGGCTGATGCCAGATGTCACTGTAGTTATGCCTGGTCCCGTGATGTTTATTGAATTTTTTTCAATTGATTGGATCTTAGGTAGAGGTATCTGATTCACCTATATACATGGTCACACTGCTGCTGTCCACCACTACTGCTGCTGGCGTCCTGGTGCTCTTGATCAAATATCTCTGACCACCCTATCATTTACTTTGTAGAAAAATGCTCAAGGTGGCTGCTGTCGTGTGAATTACTATTTCTATACATAATACTGGCAGTCTTACAAACATTTAATGCTAACATTGTACACTATCGCTAGACTGTGTTTGGTACATGAGAGAAATATTCTTTTATTTCTTTGCTATTTAGACAAATACTTGTGGAGTCCTTTACTTTTAGTTGCTATTTAGTGACTAGTTTTATTTGCCTATCAGACAAGTCATCTAACTTGAGTTATTAATCCAATAACAATACATTTCAAACATTGTTTATTAATTATGTTCTGTATTTTCTGCAGGCCCTATGTTACTTGATCTGTATTGATGTCAGTTGAACTGTGCAACCTACATGAAGTTGTGTGTGCCTCTCAACTGCTTAATTTTCAGATCAAATAGAATACCTTTTATATGTCCCATTAAACAGAAGACTTTGGTGAACAATAAATTATATTTTGTCTTTAGGTATAAGTGTTATGGTTAAATTGTGAATTTCTACACCGTTTACATTTCAGATAATCATATTAAAGTGTAACCAATCACCTGTGCCAGAATGGAAACCTGACATTGTCCATGTCTACCTGTATTATTCAACAAACAGTCCATACCACTACAGTGTGCATGAAATATAAGGTATAAATATGTAAAAAACAAATATTAATAGGAAAACATTTCACACCATTTGCAGATTGTCATTTGAGGGAAGTAACTTCACCTTATTTCATCAACCGTAATTTTGAAGAAACGAAATTAACTATTTTATTTAGCAGAAAATAGATTTTAGAATGATTAAGGGGAGGCAAATCCTATAAAAGTCATTTACCTAATTTTTTTTTTGTAAAGTTGTAATTCACTTATAATAAGTTAAGTTATTGAAACTAGATACTCCAGATAGCTGGAAATGTGTTGTGGAGTTCACACTTTCTGTGCAAAACTAGTAGTTTTATTGTAGAATAAAGAGGGCAAAAAAATACTGGGCTGACACCTAAATGGCAAATTTTTAAAGTTTAATATTTTAGTAACCAGTAGGTCTACATCAAGGAAACTTCACATGCTTGTATCTTATGACAATAGAAATCAGTGGCTAAAAGGATTTTACTGAGGTTTGTGAAATTTAGATTTTATTAAATTTTAAAAAAAAGTGATAGTCAAATTTCAGTCAAAATGTGTCTGGAGTGTTCCTGCCACTCCTCTGATCTAATGGGGCAGCCAGTCTGATCCGAATATGACGTATATTATTTTTGATTAATCTTTTTTTAAAGGTTTGCAAGAAACATTAATGGGGAAAATTTTGAAGGTTGGAGAACAGTTGAAAGAAAGAAGAAACAAGAGGGATATATGGAGTGCTACACAAACTCACATCCCACCTCTCTACAGATGTTAGTTGATTTCGTTTGTC
This sequence comes from Mactromeris polynyma, assembly GCA_032209605.1. Taxonomy (NCBI): domain Eukaryota; kingdom Metazoa; phylum Mollusca; class Bivalvia; order Venerida; family Mactridae; genus Mactromeris; species Mactromeris polynyma. Next base: position 54,304,627 of record JASFXZ010000001.1, read on the forward strand.
CATGATCAATTATTGTCTTGTTAAACTGTTAGCAATTGAAGTGTTTTGTATTGCAGCATTAACATGGTAGCAAACTTGTGTGAATACAAAAGAGTTAAGTCATGCTGATTCTTTTGAAACAGGTTCCTATTTATTGTTTTATAAAATTCATTTACCTTATAAATATATCTGATGAGTGGATTTTGTAAAAAGGATATGTTGAAATAACCACAACATCAATGTGTAAAATCCTAAAAATCTCTGATCTCTGTGGATTTATTTTGAGAATGATTGTTTTTATTTGTAAAATGTAGTTATGAAGAAGTTGGAACAAGACCCACCCCAGCCTGGAACTCCCCAGCTTACAACTTGGAGTATGTTGACATTATCATATAGGGTTCAGACTGGTGTCACTCAGTTTGCATCTATTATTTTTGTTTCTGCTGACGCATATCTTGTAAGATATTTTGTGACACTTACATTCAACTATTTGAGAGATAAGATTGGGCTAAAATCACTATGAGATCATCACCATGATTCAATTTGTGTTTCACGAATTACAAAATGGAGCTTTGAAATAGAGTTCCGATAGTTCTCATAAGAATGAAGAGATTAATTTCTAGTCCTTGTTCCAATCTCTTAATTCTATCATGTACATGTATGTTCTCGAGATCAGTATGGTAGTGGTACTGTGGTATATTTGTACGAAATAAATTATGTTTAAATATGCTGTGTACATATAATGATTACTCAATACATAAACTTATAAATTCTATTTGAAATGAAATGTAGAGTCAACAGCATGTGTTTGAAACAGTTCAATTTAATCAATATACATTAAATAGTCAGGTGCAAGGCAGAAGTTGATGGGATAGCAGTATCAAGGTTGGAGAGTGATAGAAGAAACAAGAAAACAACAGTTATGTCAGAAAGAAAATCTTCAAACTCCTATACAGGGTTGAATTAAGGTGATTTGATGGGAAAACTGTAGTCCAGCCTCGGACTTCACATCTCTATACTATCGCTGTACAACGTCCTGCTAAACCATTCACAAAAGTATATAGAGGTTGGACACCGTCGGTCTTTTCACTGCATTTACTCATGAACATATTTTTGCTTTGCATTCAATGAAAAACTGAACGACAGAAAATTGTAGCTTTTCATTGATTTATTTGTCTTTTCAACGCAAGAGTTTCACAGATACAACTTGTTTTGTCAAAAAGTAGAGAATCGAGCACCTGTTAAAAAAGAAGATGGCAGAGTTGCTATGGAGGCAGTGCACACTTAGTTATTACCCTACCCAGATCACTGTCGCTCTTTTTTGCTCCTCCTTGAGCCAATACTGAAAGTGATATCTATCACGAACCCAATTAAAAGTCGTTTCAACATTAATATCCATCTTGTATTGCTAATTTGATGGGGGAAATTGGCTGGAGTGCGAATGTCAGCATCCAGTTTGTAAGCAGATAGTTTAATTACTGGCGCACCGTGGGTGGAGTTTTTTTGTTTGCTTCTACTCGTGAAAGATTGCTACAATTTTTACCAAATTGTTATTCTGCAGATGCTGTGGTTTGGGTATCTTTCATTAAGAAATTCAGGTGCTGGGGTACTACAATTCTAAACAGGCCTGGGGAAAGTCTATGCATCCTTACTATTTAGGTAAGGTGTTGACCTGGTGAGCAAGTACTTTCAGGCCGTTGTAGCATAGGAAGTAGTTCTTAGAAATGTTGAAGTCCCAGATTTAAGGCTGTCTCTGGCTGTACTGATTCAATGTTGGCTGTATTTATTGTTACTGTGTAACTTAACTTTTGCATCATTTCTGATCACTGAAACAGTTATTTCTCTGTTTTGCAGGACTTCATTTTGCATGGAAGGATTTAAAAAGTGCACTGGTTCATCAATGCTGACAGTTGTGTTTTGAAAATTTGGACAGTGACTGTATACATTGAATGATAGCAGAAAAGTTCCTAGTCGATGGTGGTGATTTCTTGCAGTAGATTTACTGGGATAGTGTTGTACTTGAAACTAGAGATTGCCTATAGCTAGGCCTATGTTGTGGAGTTCACAATTCCCTTGCAAAACTTGCAGTTACTATAGAATAAAAAGGGCGAGAAAGCACCGGGCTGACACACAGGTGGCACATTTTTGAAGTTGGATATTTCAGCCACCAGTGGGTCTACATCCATGTAACTTGGCTTGCTAGTATTTTAGGACAATAGAAACCAGTGGCCAACATGTTTTGTTAGAGGTTTGTGAAATTTTGATTTTATTAAAGTTTAAAAAAAATCATAGTCAAATTTAAGTCAAAATGGATTTGGAGTGATCTCCCCTTGACTGTTTGTTGTCTACTTCTGTGTGAACCCTCATAAAAGGACCGGCTATATTATTTGGGTTGTTTTATGTATTATTATACACACTTTAATGCCATTTTTGTAAAAAAATAATTAATTTAACTGTTATTTTATGCTGAACATAATGTTATAATAATTAAAGTATAATATATTACAAGGGGTACAGTGGGGGACAAAATTTGTTTCTTTGGTTGTTGTTGTTGTAGTTGTTGTTTTATTAGGTGATGCACAGTTTTAACCTAAGACTATATTTCATTTGATTGAGCTTTCCCGTTTCAGCCGGCATCAGGCCATCATCAGACATTCTGCCATGAATGTGACGGAGCTGCTCCTCATTCGCACATAGTTTGTCATTCTCTTATTATCAAACTCAGCTGTGTTTCCCTAGCTCAACAGTGTTAGAAAAGGATGCGAAAAACAAATGGAAGTGGGAATGACCATAAATTTCTACAACTTTTACAATCGTCTACAACGCAAAACATTTGGCTTATTTCGATCAATTAAAAATGTGAGTAAATTTAACATTCTTGCGAGAGGCTTTTTGACGACCCAACCAAAGTTTAGAAGTCCGAAGGCAGAACTGGCCCTCTACATCGGACCTGACCATTTTCTATCGGATTTGCACTGTTGAATTTTATATGGTGATACATAACATATGTTGAAATATTCTAAAGCTTCTAGTATGATATCATTGGATTGTTTGCAATAGATTTTCATGCACATGCTGTCATTATGTTGAAATCCATGCATAAATAAGACCAACCGGGGGTCCTAGCGGCCCCCAGGCCCCCCACAATTTTTTCAGGATGTTCAACTTTCACCCCTGTGAAAGTTGTTGTCTGGTGAGGCTGGTTACTTTCTTTTCCACTGATAACCAGAGTGAATTGTTGATCTGTAGTGTTTTGGAAGTCAGACTTCCAGCAAAGTTTCTTGATAAGTTGATGTCTTTTGGCAGTGATGACAGTACTGCCCTGTTGAATCCCTCACCTTTCTGTATTGACATGTATTGACATGTTGCTGGTAACAGATAGAATGTTAAACTCCCTTAAGTCTTATCTCAATTATGCTTGACAACAGTCAACCATCATTCTCTGTATATTCCAGGCGATGGATACTGTAGGTTGTGTTGTGTAGATGGGCAACACTGACAGACCACTCTAGCTAATTCGATTAAATTTGGAATGCTACAAGAATGCCGGCAAATTAGACGCGAGAGGGTTTTTAGAGATCGTCAAAATCCCCTGGATACCATAAACGACATGGATATCATTGCTAGGTATCGCTTTCCACAGCATGTTATCCTTGAGATCGTTGAGACAGCAGCGGAAGAAATTACTCTTCCAACATTGAAAGGTGGTCATGTAATCCCGGCCCATATTCAGGTATACATCAATGTTTATATTTATTCAGCTTATATTGTTCAACTATGTCTCTCTTCCGCATGAAAACTGTACCTTGCTAAAAGAAGTAAACCTTTGGTGGTATGCAACCCAGTCAAGGGGAAGTACTCTGAAAGATGTAAACAATTCATGAATGGCGTTCAAAAAATGAAATCAAATTTTCACTGAATTGTAGTCTATTCCGGATTAACTATGGAATTGTAAATGATTGTCGGTTACGGTACCTTTGTGTCTGTCTAGGACGAAAACGCATGCAACTCTGTATATCATGGATAAATTGGACAGAGTTTAGACAAACATGATTTCGAACACTGGATTTCGGACATATTTCAATTTTAATCTCCGGATCGGAACGTGCGTTTGCAATACTAGTTTATTTGGAAAAGACTAGTATTAATCAAGATAAATATACTTATGTAGTTGTTCTATCAGTGTGTAAGCATGTCTGATCTATGACACATTTACTGATACAAGCAGTACAGATGTTACATTGTAACACATAGCTCTTTCATTTCAGGTTCTACTAACATTAAGGTTTTTAGCAAAAGGCAATTTCTTGTCTGAGGTTGCAGACATACACGGTGTGTCGAAATCCTCCTGCTCCCATATAATTGGTAAGGTGTGCAGGGCAATTGGAAAGCACTTTCCAATAAGGTATTAATTCTCTTGGAACAATATTTTTATTGTATTGTAATTTGTATGACCATAAACAGAACATATTTACACTTAAAATGTAATTTCAAATTATTGTTTACTAAGTGCATTGTTATTGGTGGGTGTATGGATGTCATGATTGAAATGTAAGAGGGTCGTGAAGTCTGTACCAGTGTTCATTGATATTGATTGATAATGTGCCATTGAATGTATAAGCATGTGTATTTGAAGGGATAAAACATTACATGGACAATGAACGAAGCATGTATGTTACTGCAAATAACACTCTGTTAGTTACAAGTTGCCTACATTATACAGTGTTATGCTAACAAATGACTAACATGATTGGGGATGGGGTTACTAAGTAATCAACACTGCGGTCGGTCGATTGATTCACCTTGGCCAGTCTTTGATGTGCAAACATACCAAGAATATAGAACAATGCATGTGTGTCTTTTTTACATTTATGCAAGTTCATGATTATTTCATCTATAATGATCTAGGACAGTGAAAAAGAATACCTGAATAAATGGCTGAAGAATAGCATTATGTATAAATGTGTATTGTACAATTAATGCTTGATTGTTATCTTTTATTGATCACAAGAAAAAAAAAATATAAAGTTTATGTAAACATGTTGACTAGTGCGAAGTAAATGCTGCTGCTCTTAGAATTAACCAAATTACCATCTGAAAATAAGTATAGGATCAATGCAAACAAATGGAGGTGCAATTACACTGTGAACATTAATATAATTATAAGATTTCCTAGGGAACAACGGAGAAAATTGAAGCAGGATTTTCATGATATGGCTGGTATGCCAAATTGTGTGGGGGCCATAGATGGAACCTTAATCCCCATCCAGTCACCAGCTGGCCCAGATGGTCAGGCATATGTTTGTCACAAAGGTTTCCATGCTATCAATGTACAAACTGTGTGTGATGCAAATATGAGGTAATTTTTATTTAATATTTACCAATTTATTTAACAGTTTAACCCATTATTAAATGTTGAGAGATAATCTGCAAAGTGACTACATTTTTGGATATTATTTGACAGTCTGTGAAGACAGTCTGGATAAATCTGTGTGAAATAATTATCTCAACAGATGCAATACTAATTTGATTGACTGACCAGTGGTCAGTGACCACAGTGCACACAATGTATTTCATAGCCAAGTGCCTTATATTGACCACTAAGGCGTAAAGAATTAAAAATTGTTATCATTTTCAAACAATCTTTTGACTTGTCTGCTCCAATACACTTAACATGACTTATAAGTGTACACCTATAAATATGACAATATCTTGGTGAATAGAAGTATGATCTTTCTGAAATTTGCAACAAATATAGTGTATATACCTGTAATAATATTGTATTTATTTCATGTGATAAATCTGTTATTGAACAAATGAAACCAATAAATGTGGTGATGCGAAAAAAATCAGTAATGCTGCTCCCACAAAGGTGATGTGACTGATTAGAAATAGTCACATTATGTGTGTGTTCATCCGAACACGGCGTGTTTTGTTATTTGAACCGTTACATTTGACCCATGAATCTTTATCTACATGTAGCCAATAGCAAATATACAAATTTTAGTGTAAAAATGTTAATCAATAAAAAAGTAATTTGACATGAAAAAAATGCCCACTTTTAAGTTTTGTTATTAAAGTGTTTTTAAACATTTTTCTATTCCTGAAGATAAAGTTTAGTTTGATGATGTTTGTTTTTATCGTAACTTGAATGTAATCAGGTTATCATGATTGTAATCAATTATATTTGTTAATGTAATTGTAATTTAATCAATTACACTTGATTAGTGAAGTAATTGTAAGGTAATTGATTATATTTTTACCATAAGTACTTGTAATTTAATTAATTACAATTTCAAAGTAATCGCCCTAATTCTGTTGACCACCCTTATGAAACATCACACTATTTCAGGTTCCTAAATGCAGTGGTAAGGTGGCCAGGTGCCACTCATGACGCCTTCATCTTGGCCAACTCAGCTATTGCTGAACGTCTAGAGAGAGAGCAGGATGGTTGGGTGCTTGGTGACAGTGGCTACCCACTGAAAACCTGGCTATTGACACCTTACCTGAGACCAGTGGGTCAACACGAACTTGCGTACAACTTTGCTCATGCAAGAACGAGAAATGTGGTCGAAAGAGCATTTGGTTTGCTTAAAGCTAGGTTTAGGTAAATTCTATTTTCACTGTTTTGCTATTTATTTCTATAAGGTATTTAGGACTTGCAGGGTATTGTATGCCACTATTGAATCATCAGTCATTGTTGAAAATAGTTGCATATCGGACATTGTTACAATTATTATTCGAATCTTCTTTATAAATACGGTAATTTCATTTAAATATGTGCATCAATTCAACTTTGGTAAATTGACCTTTCTGCAGACGCTTCGTAGCCACCCCCCCTCTTAGTAACAGGTTCTCGCTGTAACCACGTTAGACAAGCCATGTCCAATATGGCGTCGAACAAAGAACTATAACGGGCTGATGTAGATAGTATTCTAACGGATTTTTCCTCAAAATAAATATTACTTAATATAGATCTGCTTTGACTAGATTAAGAGTATCAAGCCATAGACTGGAAATTGAAACGGGAAGATGGAATATACCTTGAATGCTATATACCACTATCAGAAAGAAAATGTCAACTATGTAATGTTTTAGAAGACAAATTTCATTTATATTAGAATGTCCTTTATATCAGATAAATTTCGAACCAATTATTATGCAATACATTTACATGTGATCATTATTATTCCATGTAAGTCCATGTTTGCAGTTTATTGCGGGTTTACAGGGGAAGTATTTACCAAAAAACAACAACATGAAACGTTATCTGTATTGTCTGTCCCCTTATGTATAATGTTATTTAGTGTGAATGAAAGTCGTTTTAGTCATCAAGTTTAGGTATAGTTATGTTTGTGTACATAAACGACCTTTACTTTGTGTGGAGATGGACATTACACAAAAAGGGATGGACATTAGAATATCAGGATTATTTCTCAAATCTTCAAATCCTGCAACATATATTTCTACAAATTTCAGAAATCATACTTTAAAGATATGATGATAAAATAGAAACAGAGGCAGACACAAGGCTTGTACATAGGTTGGACAAATGATATAATGTTATGCAATAAACAATAATGTCGCATGTGTGCACTATCTAGATGTAAATCTTATCCAGCTCCGTAATCAGCATTTCACAGTCTGGCCCAGTAGGAGTCCAATACACATCCAATCAGTTTTTGCTGTCACCATCCGACACATATATACAGCGACGACACATATATACAGCAACGTTGAGAAATGTAAATTATTTTTATAGACTTTAACTAAATGACCATTTTTAAAAAATAAATGATCAGACTTGTGTTGGATGTTAGACTATATGTTTAATTATTTAACAAAATCAACATACTCGTAGGTGTGATATTTAGGATTTTAAACCAGATACATGTATATTACTAATTTCTATACGTATATAAATTGTAAACCCCCAATGCAATTGAAATACATGTAATGAAGAAATAAGAACTTTTCTGACATATAAATTACTTTCGAAAGAAATACTTGACAGTGAGTAATTAACCAATACCGGTATATCATATCACGGACCTATAAAAGGCTATATATAGGTCCGTAAATTTTTCATCAATATCAATTATTACCAAAATTCAGATATTTTTCTCCATGTATATATGTTTATAGCAATACATGTACATGTTTCAGTTTCAAGTTTTTAATCGCAATAATTATTGATTTTATAATTGATTCTGGTCATTTTAGTTATACAAACTCAGCCTTATTACAAATTTATAAAATAATGGCTGTCCAAATACTTGCTTAAAGGCTGATATAAGACAATTATTTTAGTTTAGACAAATAATATTATGTTCCCTCAACATGCATATATAATATAGTTGATTTGATATATTTTCACATATATAAATTGCAACTGATTATGTGAAATAAAAACATTTTAAGTTGTAAATTTGTGTTTCTTCATGTTTTAGGGTCCAGACTTTTCATTAACTTGTAATGTTTGTCCCCTCCCAGTCAAACTGATATTTAAAGGTAAAAATAACAAATACCAAACAAAAAGTTATCTTTTTATCAATGGGGCATATCTGTTTGTGTTAATTTTAGACGGATTTAACTTGAGATGCGGTCTGCCGCACAACTTAATCCACCGCATGCATTTTTCCAAATTTGCCTTAGGATTTGGGAAAGGTAAGAATTTCACGCCGCCTATCAGTCTGGACATCTATTGTCACTATCACACAGCCCGAAGCTTCACCTTTTCACCATTGTCTTAGATCAATATTAAACACCCTGTAATTTGCTTTCCCGAAAACTATCGCTCTTAGACAAATTCGTTGACAACTGTAGCGCTTGTCTAACAAAATGGCGTCGATAAAACAAAGCCGAAGGTGTGCGCGAATACTGCAACGCAATTGACTTACGCGAGCTGTCAATCAATATCTGCAGAAAGGTCAATTAAAGCAAGCATAATTTCTGTTTAAAAACCAGTCACTATATAGCCTGATTAAGACATTCATAAAACTTGGCATGTTGAAGTTGAAATATTTATTATCCATTCCTGTTAACAAATTTTATATCCAATTATTAAAAATCAGAGCTATATAACTTTGTTTCAGATGTTTGCATTCATCCGGAGGTACTCTGCCAGTACAGCCACCAAAGGCCGTACATATAATATATGCATGTTTCTGCCTGCACAATCTGGCTCTACAGCAGAATGTTCCTGTGCCAGACATACAGGATATAGTGCTGGAAGGCAATGCAGACCATGCTGCGGCAATGGAAGTAAACAGGCCAGTACAAGAGTTGAGAAATCGAATAGCTAGAAGATTTCGTTAATGTAAGTAATACAAAACCTGCAAATATTAATTTTCTTCTTTTAATATAAGCAAACAATAGCCTTGACAGGGATTTATACTGGGACAAAAAATAAGACAAGTACCTTTAAGGCGAATCATCATAGCAATTATTAGCCTTGACTGAGCTACATACTTATAACCAACAGATTAACAGTTCGGTATTTCACGGAAAATATTTCAATGATATGCATTATATAGTACAAGGCATGTAAATTGGTAGTATAGCAAAAACATAAAGATGTATATGAATAAAGCTGTAAACAATTTGTTTATATCAACAATTTGGTATAGTAAATTTATCATGTAATTATGGAGAGCAGTATTATGTAAAGCTTAACAATTGTCCAATGGCTATATAACTTGAGATCAGTTACCATGCTCAAAACTGATTTCAGTTGAATGTTTTTGTTTTTTTACATGTTTGGGTAAACATTCAGATTACATGTGTGTATCCAGGGCTGTGTTTCATCAAAAATCCTAGAAGCGAAAAGTTAGGTACGAAAACTATCGCACTTATTTTATATCAGATTCATGAAGATGGACGAAAACGTGTTATACGATTTGGATCCAAAGGACTGTCAAAATGGCAACAATCGTATGGTCCAACCAAACTTGAACTACTAGGTGTTATTCATAGTGTTCTTGAACTACTAGGTGTTATTCATAGTGTTCTTGAGTGCACGTCTTATTTACGTGGTAGACATTTTGTGATAGAATGTGATCACCAGGCCCTGAAACCATTGTTTCAGAAACAACTTAAAGGTGCTATATATGAACGTTGGCTTGCGATACTACAACAATTTGATTGTGATATTCAATGGAAGCCTCCATCAGAAATGGTCGTGCCTGACAGTTTATCGTGAATGCCAGATTTCCAAGATGTTCTGTCATGCAGCCCTGAAGAAGACGATGCCTTCTTTCCATATGTTCCTGAGAAGGTGACAGAACTCAAGCTTGTGTTCAGTGATAATGGTACTAAGACGTTATCGTTGGGTAGAATGAATATTCTTACCAAACCACATTTGTATGAGGCTGATACTGAAGATAATATTCTTGATGGACTGGTGTGCAAAGGCGTGAAACACACAATTAGAAGAAAGGATTTAGGCTTAATAAAGCAGACTTTTCAATCACCTATATCTGTGGACAAAGACATTGAAAGTGTGGAGATTCGTGATACTAGTGTAATTGAATCTGCATGTAACATTAACAATGTGGAGAGCGACGTACAATCAGATCAAAGTTCAACTTCACATGTACAAAGTGCCGGAGATCTAACAGTCTCAAATGAACATGAAACTGCAGATCAAGAGGTTATTTCAGACAATAGTTTGATAGATGTGACTCCAACTCCACCAGATGTCAATTTGACCTTTTCAGATACAAATCAGGCACCATCGGAAATACAACCTTCGTTATCAGACTTACATTCAGCGGCTTCAGACAATAATTCATCGCAAGAGCATTCGACAACTTTTCAGACGGACTCTTCATCTGATGTTTCAACACTCTTTGAAAAGTGATGAATCTCTTATTCAGTCAAATATATTTGTACAAACTGCTCTTGACAAACTTGATATGAGTGCAGAGACTATTGGTAAATGTCAAGACTGTGACCCTGAATTAAAGCATGTTATAGACTACTTGGAATATAACATTTTGCCCCGATCACAGAAATTGTCACGGAAAGTTTTGTTACAGCATGCTGATTATGCAATGATGGACAAAATGTTATTTCACAGGCGTAACGCCAAATCTAAGCATGCTCAACAAATGATAAACTATCAATTAGTGCTGCCAAAACCATTGATACAGACAGTGTTGAAAATTTATCATGAATGTCCTTTAGCAGGTCACGGTGGTTTCAATGATACTGTAGATCCCATTTCTGAACATTTCTATTTTGACAGACTCATAAGTACTGTATCTGCATATGTTCATTCTTGACATGAATGTCAAAGTCGGAAGGTAACAAACGTTCACATTAAAAATGCGATAACATCCTATCCAATGCCATCGGAGCCATTTTCTGTATTGGAAGTTGACTTGTATGGACCTTTGCCGGCGACAGCTAGAGGAAACACTTACCTTATCACAGTACTGGACATGTTTTCTAAATATCTGTTTACAATACCTTTACCAAACAAGGATGCTGCTAGTGTTTGTGAAGCTTTATTAGAATTATTCACACAGTTTGGTGTATGTGACACATTAATCAGTGACCAGGGAACAGAATTTACATCTAATGTGACCAGAGAACTGTGCAAAATGTTACATATACCACATGAATTCACACCAAGTTTCAGCCATCACTGTTTGGGAGCATGTGCACGCACTCACCGCACCCTAGCTACCAAGTTGACACCTTATATGAACACTAGATGTAATAATTGGGACGTCATTGCACCAGCTGTTGTATTTAGTATGAACAATGATGTAAACATTACCACAGGATATTCGCCATTTGAAATTGTGTATGCCAAGAGACCAAAATTTCCATTGTCTCCCAGCGTCCTAGATTTACAATCTGTCCCAGCAGACTATCAATCCTACATGGAACAGAAGCAACAGTTTCTAGATACCATCAGAGATCATGTTCAGGAAAATGTAGAAGCATCACAGTCTAAAATGTTAGCGAGAGAAAACAAGAAAGCGGAAAATTTAATCGTTGACGATTTTGTATACTTGAAAACTGAAGTGACTGCACCGGCGAGAAAGCTCCGCAATCAATACAGTGGACCTTTTGTAGTGAAACATATTTCTAGTGACCGTATGATCCTTCTCGAAGGATTCTCGAAGCCTATTCATACGGATAGATTGAAATTGGCATATGTTCGCCAGCCTGCACCTTTTAAACTTTTTTAAGTGTACAAGTCGTGCACCAGCGACATCATATGTCAGTACTTCATCACAAACTGATACTTTCACCACTTCCGAGAACTTAGTGCAACATGATTCAGGACACGTCATACCAAGTGTTCCTCCAGAACAGCCTATGGCACGTCCTAAACATAATGTTCGTCGACCCATGAGATACAGTGATTCTGATCACATGATCCCCACAGATTTGGGTGAAGTATCATCCGACATCTCTGGGTATCATACAATTAAGCGTATACTAGCACAGCGCTATACCTCTGAAGGTGTACAGTATCTAGACTCCGAGATAGCAAAGAAGTTCAGTTGTCAACGTACTAAAACAACTCATATCATCAATCAAGCATTAGCCCCTACTCAGTCTCGCTGTGTTGCAGACCTCTGTAAGAAGAACAAGTTCTCAATTATGGTAGATGAATCCAATGACAATAGAAATGATAAATGTGTTGCGATCCTGGTCAGAGTGCTGGACAGAAGTGTTCATAGAATTGCTACCCGATTCCTTGCTATGCCCATTTGTAACATTGGTACCGGTGCCAATCTATTTAGTTGTATTGAACAGGTGTTATTGTAAGTGTTTTAAAATTGCAATTTTAAATATGAATTAGCAATATGAAATGATGATACATTTTAAGCAGTACCTCTTACTTAAAGATATAAATAGTTGATATGTGGAGAAATTGTTAGTTATTCATAATGATATTAATTATAAACCAATAAATTTGTTTTTTCTTTCAGAGACCTTGACATCAAATGGAGTGAGTGTATTGGGTATGGCTCAGACAATGCCAGTGTTATGGTGGGACGTCACAACTCGGTGCTATCAAGAATTCGTGATCGTCAACCCAACGTTTATGATATGGGCTGCCTATGTCATATTGCCAACACATGTGACAATATGGCATGAAGAAACTACCCATACCTGTAGAAGATCTCCTCATATATGTGTACTACCACTTTCAACACAGGTTATTTATAATTTGTTTGTTTCCCTTCACATATAATTGCAATAATTTGCGACACAACAAAATACCATGTTCCTAGAACGCTCGGCAATAATGCTGTTTTTAACATGTTATTGATTACTGCCTTGAGATAGATGTAATCCAATTAACTTATTTTTCAATGTTGTATTTCAGTTCCAAACGTAAAGAAGAATATGCGGAGTTCCTATCCTTCACTGAAGTAGAGCAAGCAAAAATCCTAAAACACTGTTCTACTAGATGGCTGTCTCTGGAGAAATGTGTCAATAGACTTTTACAACAGTGGCCAGCTTTAGTCTCGTACTTCAACAGCCATACTGATGCTGATAAATCAGGATCTAGAATACAACGCTGTGCTACCAGACTGTCTGACCCCTTGTTCCAACTGACGTACCATTTCTTAGCATTCATAATGGGACCCCTGAATCAGTTCAACACCACTTTTCAGGTAAGAACATCAACAGATTTTTCTAACATTATTGTTGATTAGTAATAATATGATGCAGTTACTGGAGGAAAACATTAGCTTACTTATGATCATAAATACTATGTATAAGATTATTGTTTTTCTACATTATTAAAATAAACCAACATTTTTCTTCAGGCTGACGAATCAATGATTGGATGTGTTCGGTCAGAGATGGTCCAACTACTCAGGAAGTTTCTTGGGAAATTTGTCCAGACGAAAATCATACTTTCCTCCAGCGATATTACTACAGTGGAATACAACAAACCAGAGAACCAGCATTCAAATGATCTTCTTGCTGTTGGAATGGGAACTCGGAAATATATCTACGAGAATCCAGATATTCCAACTGAGAAACTCAAACGTTTCTTTTGGTGAGAAATGCTTTTTGTTAATGTTTCAGTTTTCCCGAGATTAATCCAAGTATGCAATGATTGTTAATTATAAACTTAGCAAAAAAATTACAAAAAAAAGTAATAAAAATATTTGGTATCTAATATTTTAATTGTATGTTGTTTTGCTGTAGCAAGCGTTTTGTCATGTAGTTGTTGATTTATATGATTCTTTCATTTTTTTCAGTGGTGTCAGAAATTTTTATACAGAAGTGACGGAAAATATGATAAAAAGACGTTACAGCAGCTGGGATTTGTAAATCCAGCTTTTCGTGTAGAAGCAGATCCTGAGTCCAGTAAGTATAATTTCAAATGTCCAAAAATACTTCAATCATATTCATGGTACTGTTTTCATCTCACATTTAAATGCAGATACACTTTTGAAATTGTTGCAGTGTTTTTTTGTAATTATAATTATGTTTTAATTTTTATCTGATAGCTAAGTATCTGTTCATTGTTCATACATAATCATTATGGTTATATTGTTTCTGATTTCAGTTGTCACCCTGGGCAGGAGATTTCAGGTAGCTTTCAATGAAGAAAATTTAAGGGAGGAAATTACTGATTATCAACTTAGTCCAGATATTGAATTGCCCCAATACAGTAATAACATAGATGAGGAGAAAATAAGACTTGATTCATTTTGGCTCAGTATGGAAAAAGTTAAAACCACTTCTAACAAACTGAGATTTGGTGATTTGTCAACTGTCACCCTTACAGTTCTGTTTCTGCCACACAGCAATGCTGATGTGGAGAGATGCTTTTCGATGTTGAGGAAATGTAGAACTGACTACAGACACAACTTAACAAACAATACACTGAACTCTTTGTTGAATGTGAAATTGAACATTGATGATGAATGCTATTTGATGTCAGTGTCTGAGGAAATGGCCAAGGATGCCAAGAGGGCATGCATGTCCTATCAAGAGAAAACGGATTGAATTGTGACTATGACTTTGTGAATGTGTTCTTTGTGACTGTGTAAATATGTGTTGTTTTGTTAATCTGTTTTAATATGTGCTTTGTGACTGTGTAAACATGTGTTGTGTTGTTTATTTATTTTAATATGTGCTTTGTGACTGTGTAAATATGTCTTGCATTGTTTATCTGTTTTAAAATGTGCTTTTGAACTGTGAAATTATGTGCTGTTGTGACTTTGTAAATATGTCTTGTCTTTTTCAACTATATGTATTTGTGGTGTTAGACATTTACATGATATTAACTTATTTATTGATTTCTGTTATTTTCATGTATTTTTATGTATGTGATCAGGGGCACAGTGTGAACAGAGTTAATCATGAGGGTGGATTTGGGCCTTTACCCTCCTAAAGCTCACAATTTTATTGCATATTTTCAAATTTTTAAGACTCCCTTTTTACTGTTTGCACCTTACATTCATGAGTAAATGAGTATAGCATGATACTGCCTGGAAATGTACATACACTCAACAAAATTCCTAATCGGTCACTTTATATTGTATTATTATTTTTCTAATAATGCATGTATTCACACAAAATTTCACATACCGATATTTGAACAGGTAATGCAGCGAATATTGATTTTTTTTAGCCGGCTCGCTATGAAATGTATCGTATTAGGCGTATTGACGTTTATTGCACGTTTTGCACGTGTGGGGCATGGATACATATTTGCACGTGTTCGTGTACACTTTTGTCATTGCTGATGAAAATCCTTTTTGAAAAACACAAAACATGGTGAGAATGTCTGAAGAAGAACGCGCCCGAGCCGTCGGAATGATACAGGCCGGAACTAATTTACGACAGATGGGTTTTATTTTTTGGAATTTCATAAGAATATTGACATTATTTGTTTGCAGCCGCCGATTGAAGGTTCTTGCCACCTGAAATAAGTTGAAAACGGAAATAACCACCAATATAATGGCTACAAACAAATAATGTCAATATTCTTATGAAATTCCAAAAAATAAAACCCATCTGTCGTAAATTAGTTCCGGCCTGTATCATTCCGACGACTCGGGCGCGTTCTTCTTCAGTCATTCTCACCATGTTTTGTGTTTTTCAAAAAGGATTTTCATCAGCAATGACAAAAGTGTACACGAACACGTGCAAATATGTGTCCATGCCCCGCACGTGCAAAACGTGCTATAATCGTCAATACGCCTAATACGATTAATTTCATAGCGAGCCGGCTAAAAAAAATCAATAATTCGCTGCATTACCTGTTCAAATATCGGTATGTGAAATTTTGTGTGAATACATGCATTATTAGAAAAATAATAATACAATATAAAGTGACCGATTAGGAATTTTGTTGAGTGTATATAATATGTTAAAAATCTGTTGTTTTAAATTTTTATGCTCAATAGTTGAATAAATTGTATGAATTTGTTAACTGTTGTCTGTTATCATCCTTCAACTGAATGAATAATACCAGAAACAACTTTTATTTTGAAATAGCTATTTATGTATTGACTAGAATTCAGCCGCGAAAAGATCTCTTTCTTTGAGTCTCAATCTCCCTCTTTTCAGGGACCAATCTCCCTCTTTGCTGTCTGAAAAGGTTCACATGTATGCCTTAAATGCAAAGGCTCGTCAAAATGTTGAGTCTAGACCTCCTCCAACTGTTAGAATTAGTAAGTTTGTTTTACAATCAAAAGAGATTTTGCCAATTATTTTGTTCTTGCCAAATAACGATTTTGATTTATCATTTGCCAAAGATGACTTCTTTACATTTTTTCAAAGAAAGTAGGCAACTCTTACAAGGACTGATTTTCATTGTCCATTGATGTACTAGCAGTTGTGTTTCCCATTGATATGGAACGGTGTAACTGGGATGTCCGATGTAATGTTTAAGGGTTTTGTTGTTTTATACAATGGAGACTGTTGCATACATTTTAGACGTTGCCTGATACTTAAGGATTAAATGTACATGTTTCTTGTTTAAAATAACTAAAACCTAGCATATATTTGCCATTATTACTTGCTCGGGTAAACTTAATCTGTGTTTATGCTTCAGCTGTCCAGAAGTTATATCTGCCATTTTTGAAAAAGAGGAGGTAACTCTTACTGCAAATATCTGCCATTTTTGAAAAAGAGGAGATAACTTTTACTGCAAATATCTGCCATTTTTGAAAAAGAGGAGATAACTTTTACTGCAAATATCTGCCATTTTTGAAAAAGAGGAGGTAACTCTTACTGCAAATATCTGCCATTTTTGAAAAAGAGGAGATAACTTTTACTGCAAATATCTGCCATTTTTGAAAAAGAGGAGGTAACTTTTACTGCAAATATCTGCCATTTTTGAAAAAGAGGAGATAACTTTTACTGCAAATATCTGCCATTTTTGAAAAAGAGGAGATAACTTTTACTGTAAATATCTGCCATTATGTAAGTAGAAACTTATATGGAATGGCGGCCAAATTATGTAGTGTTATGCCCCCTGTTTTCATTATCAACAAGAGTATCGTCCCTTTACTTCCAAATGGAGACATAATAGGTTAAAAGTGACGTCCCCTGTTTCAAAATGGCGGCAATGTTTAAAATTGGGGAGGTTACTCATACTGCAAATGTCTGCAATATCGAAGCAAGGGATGTCACTCTTACTGCAAATATCTGCCATTTTGGAAAAAAGGGGAGGTTACCTTTACTGCAAATGTCTGCCATTTTATAAGCAGAAGGCTACTCTTTTGTGGAAGAGCAGCCTAACGATGTAGTGTTATGCCCCCTGTTTTCAAAATGGCAGCCATTATCAACAAGAGTATCGTCCCTACGTCCAAATGGAGACTTAATAAGGTAAAAGTGACGTCCCCTGTTTAAAAATGGTGGCAATTTTTAAAATTTGGAAGGTTACTCATACTGCAAATGCCCGCCATATTGAAGCAATGGAGGTCACTCTTACTGCAAATATCTGCCATTTTGGAAAAAGGGGAGGCAACTTAAACTGCAAATGTCCGCCATTATGTAAGAAGAATGCTACTCTTATATGGAATGGAGGTCAAACGATGTAGTGTTATGCCCCCTGTTTTCAAAATGGCCGCCATTATCAACAATAGTATCGTCCCTTTACTTCCAAATGGAGACATAATAAGGTAAATGTGACGTCCCCTGTTTCAAAATGGCGGCAATTTTTTAAATGGGGGGGTTTCTCATACTGCCAATGTCCGCCATATTGACGCAAGGAAGGTCACTCTTACTGCAAATGTATGCTATATTGGAAAAAGGGGAGGTAACTTATACTGCAAATGTCTGCCATTTTGTAAGCAGAAGGCCGCCATTATTAACGAGAGTATCGTCCCCTCACTTCCAGATGGAGATATAATAAGGTAAAAAATACGTCCTCTGTTTCAAAATGGCGACAATTTTTTAACAAGAGATGTTTGTAAAACAGTATGCACCCCTGTGACTTTAACCCCGTGACCCCAAAATCAATAGGGTTCCTCTGCTACCCAAAGTGAATGTATGGACCAAGATTGAGGATGATAGGTCAAGGGGTTCTCGAGTTATTGATCAGAAAAGAAAAGGTAATCGACCGACCAACCAATGGACATACCGATATGTGCAAACCAATATGCCCTCTCATCGTTGAAGGTGGGCATAAACATTGGGAGGAAACTCATACTGTAAATGTACGCAATATTGAAGCAAGGGAGGTCACTCTTACTGCAAATATCTGCCTTTTTTTGAAAAAAGGGGAGGTAACTTATAATGCAAATATCCCCCATTTTGTCAGGAGGAGGCTACTCTTACATGGAATAGCAGCCAAACGATGCAGAGTTAGGCCCCCTGTTTTCAAAATGGCCGCCGTTATCAACAAGAGTATCGTCCCTTTATTTCCAATTGGAGACATAATAAGGTAAAATTGAAGTCCCCAGTTTCAAAATGGCGGCATTTTTTAAAAATGGGGAGCATACTTATACTGCAAATGTCCGCCATTTTGAAAGAAGGGAGGCTACTCTTAATTGATATGACGTCCAAGCAAGATATCATTATGTCCCAAATTTTGTAAGAAGGGAGGATACTCTTATTTTGAATGGTGGCCAAGCAAGATAAAATTATCAAAAAAGTGTCCTCAATTAACTTCCAGATGGAGACTCGGTAATGTAAGAATTACGTCCCCCTGTTTCAAAATGGCGGTAATTTTTGAAATTTGGGGAGGTTACTCTGTAAATGTTGAAACAAGGGCAGTCACTCTTTTATGTAAAGGTGGCCAACGGATGTAGCGTTATGTCCTCTGTTGTCAAAATGGGAGTCATTTTCAACAAGAGTATAGTCCCTTTGATTCCAAATGGAGATTTTCAAAGCAAGGGAGGTCGCTCTTACTCCGAATAACAGCCATTTTGAAAACAGGGGAGGTTACTATTACTAGTAGAGTGATGCCTGATATTTTTTTAATTGCCGCTATTTCGAAACAGGGGATGTTACTCTTACCGTATGGCGGTCATTCTGAAACAGGACTTAACTTCAGCTTGCACGGTCATCATCCCAAGTAGGAATACCTCCCTGCTTAGACGGTGTAACTCTTAATTATGTCTTACGTTTTTAAGCAGGTTGCTCTTATCTGGATTGAAATCCAAGCAAGGTAGTGTTATGACCCTTGTTTTGAAAATGGCCGCCATTATTGGCAAGTGTAAGTCTTGACGTTTCACTGATGTTCCCTGTTTCAAAAGTGCCTCCATTTCAGATAAGGAGAGGTTACACTTAATGCAAATATCTGGCATCATTTACACAGCTTACCTAACAATCCAAATACGAGTAACTGTCCCTAGTTTTCATTATGGCCGCGTTATTGATACAAGTAACGTCCCTTTGTTTCAAATTGGAGGCTAAGGTAGGAATCACTCTCATATTAAAAAAGGACGTTACACTTGTTGGATATTGCAGCCAATTTGAATCAGGGGATATTGCTCTGCCAAACAGCTGCCATTCAAAAGATGAGTATCCTCTCCTGCTTTTACAGACTCCCAAGTAAGAGTAACGTCCCTTGATTTTTAACGACAGACTTCTTAACAAATAAGGACATCATTATAATCTTACCTAGCCTCCATTTTGAAATGATGGGATGTTACTCTTGTTTGAGATGGCAGCCGTTTTGAATCTGTAAATTCGTAGCTGCCATTCAACAGTCGGATAACCTCAGCTATTTTTAAAAAATAGACCTCAGAAGTAACATTGGGAAAAATAGGAATACAAGGCAGACAAAACAAGCTTTTTAATGAGATTGGAATTATTTTTTACATACAGGACCTAGTTACCTAGTGTAAGAGAACCACATCATGTACAGAGAATTTATTAATATGCATACATGTACAATGTACTTTCGAGGTCTATTTCCGAACTGTACAGAACTTGCCAAGATGATATGATAGGTCATTCAAAATAAGAGCAAAATCCCCTGCTTCCAAAGATTCCGGGAGGTTTCACCTCCAAGTTGTTGTGTCCCCATCCTCAGCTAAGCCAGCCGGATGTTTCACATCTAGTTGTTTGCGCCTGTATGTATAGATAGTTCCCGCATCTACAATATTAACCTCCCTTGGTCTCGATTGTACGCCATTTTGATAGTCAAAACGACGCACACCAGTCGTCCATGATCGTGGGTCAAGTAGTCGCATGATTGATCGAGCTACCGGTCCTGCCACCTGACGATTGGTGGTGCCACCTATCGATTGCTCTTAAGATTGGCGGTAGATCATCGTACGATCGGCGGTGCGCGTGTTCGTGCGATTACCAACGATTGGAGAAGATCGATCGCATGATCAATCGTAGGTAATCGTGCGACCTCTGGTTGCGGTCGATCGTGCAAGCGGTCGCAGGTCGCCACGATTGATTGTACAATAGGTCGCTGATCGCCACGATTGATTGTTCGGTCGGTCGCAGAGAGCCACCACTAGTCGGACGATAACCCACGATTGATCTCCCGATCGATCATCTCCAATCGTTGGTGAACGCACGAACACGCACACCACCGATCGTACGATGACCTTATGAGCAATCGCAGCACTTACCCTAACTAACCCCAACCCTAACTCTTAACATAACCTTAACCAAAATACTCCTGCATACCACATGTAGTTGAAATATTAAAAGGAGTTATTTATTATGCCGTCTTATTCGGAACACCTCGGCATTTTTGGCTCTGCAGTGATCTCCCCTTACAGGTCTCGGAGTATTTGTAGTATATCGTAAATGAATGACATTTAGGCATCTATTATGTTGTACACAAAAAAAATAACCTAGAGAGTGCAACCAATTTGCAAACTTCAAGTTGCGCCGACCATCTTTTTTAAAGATATTTCTTGTTTAAATTTAAATCTCTATTTACTGTCATGATAACCAATATAAAAGCGAACACATTTTAAACCATCGAACAAGAAGAGATTTATTAGCATTTTAAAATGAAAATAAGAAAGTCTGGTGGTGAAATTCGCAAATTCAACTTCATAAATGCCGATTTCAAATGCACAAATTCGCAAATTCACCTAATCGAAATCACGATTATAAATTCATGAATTCACGATTTTAACCTCTTGAATTCATTACATGTATTTCAATTTCATGAATTCTTGAAGTTAAAATCGTGAATACATGAAGTTTAACTGGTTAATATTCATGACAGAAAATGGAAAGCATGGCAACACCGGTAAGAAACCAGTACATGCTATCCAATTTATGACGTTATAATATAGTGCGAGTGGTTAATTTTTTGCGCACTTTTCTGTGGAGAATGGTTTGCTACAGTCCTGTGTCCCACACATAGTAATAACATTCCCTAGTCACGATGTTTGTGCGACACGTAAGAAATTTACGAAGAGAATCGTGGATGCCATCACAGAGGTTGGAAAGCTCGATGCTACAACACAGATACAGACACATCTGTATAAAGCACAAGCTGAGCGAGAATTGTATTTGTTCCTACTCAAGGCAGACTGAGGAAGCAATACAGTCAACGCTGCCCAACATAGCACCAACAATCATGCACTACGCATTTGATTTTGCACAAAATGTTACACTACCACACCACCTACGTCAGATGGGCTCTCTCTATACTTGCTGTCACTCAAAAAGTTAAGCGTGAGAACCTTTCTGACATAACAAAGTTTTAGGGATTGAATCTTCTCTTTAATACATTTTACTCGGGAGAGACAGCCATACCTGTATAATCAGTGCGACCATACGTGCGTTGATATGCGCAAGATGAGACCTGCACAGCGACCATACGTGCGTTGATGTGCGCAAGATGACACATGCACAGCCACCATACGTGCGATGATATGCGCAAGACGACACCTGCACAGCCACCATACGTGCATTGATATGCACCAGATGACACATGCACAGCCACCATACGTGCGTTGATATGCGCAAGATGAGACCTGCTCAGCCACCATACATGCGTTGCTATGCGCAAGATGAGACCTGCACAGCCACCATACGTGCGTTGCTATGCGCAAGATGAGACCTGCACAGCCATCATACGTGCGTTGATATGCGCAAGATGAGACCAGCACAGCCACCATACGGCGTGCGTTGCTATGCGAAAGATGAGACCTGCACAGCCATCATACGGCGTGCGTTGCTATGCGCAAGATGAGACCTGCACAGCCATCATACGTGCGTTGATATGCGCAAGATGAGACCTGCACAGCCATCATACGTGCGTTGATATGCGCAAGATGAGACCAGCACAGCCACCATACGGCGTGCGTTGCTATGCGAAAGATGAGACCTGCACAGCCATCATACGTGCGTTGATATGCGCAAGATGAGACCTGTACATGCCCCCAGATGAAGAATAAGTTTGAAATTATAAGTGGATAGTTTGAAAACGTCGTAACGTGAAAGTCACGACGTCGCGTAAATAAACTGTTACTAGCGTACTGGTTGTGTTCTTATTTATATTTAACCAATTTGTACTCGTCAGAAATTCATGAAATTGGTTTCAATAAATTTCTAAGATATTGAATTTTATTAAAATTTAATAACCTAAAAATGTTAAATTTGACCACTAGGTCGGAAATCACATGACACGGCTCATAATTATGATGTAGTTCATGTTGATCAGGAAGTGTAATTTGTTACATGCGAAAACTATATTAAAAACAGGTTTTTAAATGAATAAGTGTTGTTATAGCTCGCACCCCTATGTTACAAAAACACTTTTTACGAAGAAAGGATGAAGATAGAACTTCCAAATTTTGTTGGTATACATTTAAGATATTCTACTTTTAAAATATGCAAAAAACTAAAAAAAAACAATTTTGCTCATTTGGCCCCATTTTCTCAGTCACAGTCACATATATTCAAACATGACAAGTTGTGTTCTCTATAAAGGTATACACTTTGAATGGTTTATACCTCGGTCACAAATCCAATCCGGCCGCCGTCCGATGATCGGCCGACGTATTTTTTCGCTCATCGGGCCGGCGGCCGGCCGATGATCGCACGGACATCGGGGCATTTTGGAGCGTCGGGCGGCGGCCGGACTAATTTTAAGTCTCACTTAAAATTTTACCCGACGTCGGGCCCGGGAAGGAATCGTGCTGAGATCGGATCAAGATCGGACGATCATCGCACGGAGATCGCCCGGTGATCGCCCGACATCGGGGCCATTGTACATGCGCCGAGAAAAATCAAGGTGTGGCTAAGCGACATTTAAATCGGCCGGCGACCGTCCGATCGCCGGACGGCCTCCGTCCGATGACTGACGGACGCCGGACGGTGCCCGTCAGGTGTCCGCCCAGAGACCGAAGGACTCCGACCAGTTCTTTGCAGATCACGTGGGTAGGTAGGTCCCGCCCTGCATCTTCAGCTTCTCATTTCCAGTCAAGATGCCGACGTGTACAGTCCGTCCGATGCCTAGAGATCGGACGCATCGGCCGGCGGCCGGGTGATTTGTGACCGAGGCATAATCAAGCTTAATTATCAGCACATTAGAGAGATCGGGCCCCGGCATTTGTTTGTACGACACAGGACTCAGTTCCCCGACAGTCGCCGATGATTTGATGCTGACCTCCTTCTCTATATACAACACTTGATTGATATGCTTGAAGTATGTGATAATTGATCTTAACAGTGGCGCTACCAATACCAATGCAAATACATGTGCTGTTCATGTGTTTAATGACGACACGTATGCTGTACGGAACCGAGCATTCAAGCTTGTTGAAACTTCAAATTATGTTTAACTTCACGATTTGTGGTCGACAATTCACGTAATAAACTGAAAGGTTAACATCGTTAACAGCAGAATCAGCCCACGTGGTTTAAATTCATCTACTTCCATGATAAATTGTTATGCCCTTTATGTGTGCGAATTATGGATGCCGTTCACTGCATGAGATATATTGAAGCTAGAGCGCTCCAATCAGTTTTCTGTCAAGAATATAATTATGAGATTTCAGGAATATCCCCGCCACGACGTCATATTTGCGCATGCGCGTTGACTGGCCATTTTTGCATTGTTTTTGCCTTGTGTGTATCAGACGCTGTGTCCATGGAAACGATGATTGAATACCGAAATTAACTTTCCTGAGACAATTGTGCTGAATCTCTGATTCATATATTGCTAAGCATATATTCAATAGACTGACACATTATACCTACATCATGAAAATCAGGCTATTGTATTTATTCTAGACATTCAGTATAATATTCTTCATAAATACAGACTATGCCATGCGCTCTTCTGTTCTGTATCTATACGCACATTTCCGTCGAAATCAAGTTGGAAAACGATGCTTCATATCCAAGTAATCCAGCGTGAAATTTACAGCGAGTGCAATGCACAGTACTTAATGCGCCGTTCATACTGAAAAGTGATGGTACATGCGTGGTATGGTTACTGTTAAAACGTAACCATCGAATTACTTTTCTAGGCAATAAAGTAATGACAGTGTTATCACGATGCATCATTAAAGCATATCTCAAAAAATGTACAAAATGTGATTATATGAATGAAGACATTGAAAGATATCAACTACATGTATATCACTGCTCTGCAAATGAATTCGGACCTGCGGATGAACCCACTCGTCATTTACCTGGACGCTCTTAAGTGACTCGGATTCCTGTTACAGTTACCCTCCGTCATGAGACTTCTTCGCATAACGACTTTGTTAAGAAAGTCCACCGGAAGCATTTGAGCATTTTTGTTGGTTGCTTCAAAAATAGTGTCTCTACTGAAGATACCAATAATATAGTGTGTGAACAATGTGCTCATGGTATGGTAATCAGTATATTTCTATCGAGAATGTCTAAAACGGCAGTCGTTATTTGTTTATGCTAACGCGAATGTGTTGTTACGCCAAGATATATTGCCGTGAGTGGTAACATGCCAACTATATGTGTCAAGTACTCCCAACAGGCCCTATATTAACGATAATTAATATTGCTCCGCGCATTCTGCGGGCGCAAAGTTTGACCATTCCAATAACACCCAGTAATAACCAGCACAGGAATGAACATTGCCAATCATTACAGTTGAAGTTATTAATTAGACACACATTTAATGTCTTGGTGTCTTGGTATTATTTCTATATATATGCTATGAATATCAATGTGTTAACATGGAATGTTACTGGAATAATGTCCAGATCTTCATATTTATGGGAAGCTTTATTGAAGCATAACGTTTATGTGTGTAGTATATCCGAACATTATTTAAGGTAAGGCCATCCTAACGTAAATTTCGAATCATTTGGAACACCTTGGTCAATATCAATCCTCAGCCTTTGTGTTAAGCAGTTACTGTGTACTCACGTTATTATGTATGATTATGTTACCTTGAAAATTGGTATTTCATATTGTGACTTAAAAAATTACGTCATTTACAAGAGGGTGTATGCACATGAAGTACCGCCTATATTTTTTTACGGAGCATATTATTTTCGATTATTTTTCCTTATGATATCACTAGCACTTTCTTTTGCAGAAAAACACAAACAAGTGATCAAATAGACTCATTTTGAACTAAAAAAAAAATTTATGCATGAAGAACATGAGTGAAATTTGTGACCCCTCAAAGCAAGTCGGTTTAATCTTAAAATTTGAAAATCTTTAAAACGACACGGTAAAACTTTTTAATATTTTGTATTTATGTGTCTCAGAAACTCATGGAAACAGTTTATAATTAAGATTCTTGATGATGATTATTAGAGTGGTCTTACCTTAACACCTCAATATATGAACTTTTCTTCGTTTGAAGTTATTAATTAGACGAATATTTATTTCTCTCGGTAGTATTTCTCCGGTAGGTGTCTCTCACGTATTTGCACGAGATTATGTGCAAGTATAAACTTGTAAGTGTTGGCGCTAAATGTCCATTCAGCTCTGAGAACGACTCACAGTATCACGTCTTTTCTTTTTTAAAAACGAATTCTACGCAGTTGTAATTGTGAAATAATTTGTACAATTATTAAGACTGACATGTAATACTTCCATCTGCATTTATCGTGTATGTAGGTCATCCGTGTATCAATAATATGATTTGATTATTGTTTGTATAATGTTTGTACTATCTGCTGGATACATTTCTACTTATGTTGTCATGTTTATCATAAACTGAGAAATGTAAATAAACTGAAACTGTTATACTGTTTGGAATATAATGAATGTACAATTGTATTGTTTTTTTACATGACGATAATATATTTACAGTCGGTCGTTTGTCTGTTGCCATTTATATCATAACGGAGGTTTAGTAATAAAGGAAGTGCATTCCGTTGAAGGTTTCAACAAACGGAATGACAATCCCGAGGATAACCGCGCCATCATGAACCTTGACATCTGTTGGGCTTAAATTTATTTGAAACAATTGTTCTGAATATGTGTCTAGATGAAACACTTAATAAACAAGGTGAATTCCAAGATGGACTGGTTTGTATTATGAAGTCATTCGTTCTGCGCGAGAGTATTTCCTTTGCTAGAGCATAGTTTCAGTGTGTATGCTTGTGTTTCATGGATGCTCGAAAAGACTTTAGTACTGTTTGGCATACACGAATGTTATAAAGAGTGCAATAAAGACGCTACATCATATACCTCTGTGAAATTTATGTATAAGTTGTGTAATGGATATCAATGCATGGGGTCGGAATGGTTCAATGTTCTTGAATGGACGAGCTATGGTGGACTTTCGTCACCAAATAGTGTATCTGCTGTACATGACCAAGGAATTACGTGAACGTGGATTAGGTATGTTCATGTATGATATGAACATTGGATCACCAACAGTAGCAGACGATATGGTCTTACTTCAGTCAGTGCTCGATATATGTAATTCATATATGAGCGCCGCTGTACGATTTCCAACCTTTTCTATAAGTGACGTCATTTCCAGAAAATGTCACATGTGACGTCACCATAATTATTTATATAGTAAGCAATATTTGCACCATATGGAAACTAAAACGAAGTGACCATACGGAGTAAATATTGTTTCCTGCTTGCAAATATGGAAATCACATGTTGCGTTTTCTTGACATGACGTCACTTACAGTCTTACTGAAGAGGTTGGAAATCATACAGCAGCTCTTATATACAAATCGGTGGCGTTTCGAATACAATGCAGATAATTGTTCTATAATAGTGTTTAACAAGGATAGTCAGAATTCTTGCGGTCGTCAATTTACACTAGGTGATAATATTGTAAAGGAAGCGAATAATTACGTTCACATAGGTATTTTCTGTGACATGTTTCTCTCGACAACGATTTGTATCGATGACGCATGTAACAAACTACGACCAACTGTAATAATATTTCCTCAAAAACATTGTATGAATCAATTGTTATTCCGAAATGCGTGTACACATAGCACTTTTCATATCTAAAATTAGTAACGAGAGTCACGTGGTCAAAATTTCGGACAAACATCCGAAGGATTGAAAATAAAAGCGAGTACGCCTTGCGAACATTAAACGCAAATGTAGTTTAAAACCATTGTAAACCATTAATATGCTCGTTATTTAGACACGGTGAATATGAGTGAATTTGTTGATTGCAAATCAAGAACAAAAAATACAAAATATACAGAACCTGCCATACAAACGGTCGCCAACATATACGCAAAATATATCATCAAATTCTATTAATTATAGAGAAAAAAGTTAACTATATGACTCAGGTTTTGAGAGCGACAATAAGTTGTTTAATTTTCAGTGATCTTAATTTGCATTTAAAGAAATATATCTAACGTTCAATTGCTTTTCGGAACAAATAATGCTAAATTGAGTATCAGTACTGCTAAATATTACAGTTGTATCCTGCAAGAAGTAAGTTTTATTTCATGTATCAAACAGAAGCGCAGTTTCGCCCATTCCTGGCGTCTTTGGGTACTAACTTGGTCAAGCTGTGTGTCAGTCATCTAAAGATATGCACACTCGGATCACCTCGGCTATATTTAAATGGACCTCGGATGTAACGTGGGGGAGTATCTATGTATATATCTATATAGCCCGTCAGATAAGATAAAGATGAAAAGCCGTGATAGAAATCTGTACAATGAAATGGTAGAGAGGAAAAACATATGATAGTGTTAAACAAGAGTAAAGTTTAGAAGAAAAAACAGATAAAACATTTCACAATAATTGGTGCAATGGTTGGGGGAGACACACCGATTGCTGAACTCCCTCTAAATTTGGTTAAGTTACTGTTGTGAAAGGAAGGTTGTTCCACAACACCACTGACTAGGGGAATAAAATATTTTAAGTAATTTGACGACGTATGTACGGGTATGTAAATGCAAGTATACATGTGACAGGTCATCTTAGTGGGTTGCTCAAATAATGATAGTAATGGAATTGTCAACAATTGATGAACTTTTTTGTAAAATATAATAAGTTTACAATTGTTTCTTCTTGCATGTCAAGTTCCCGCTGTATGCGCTCCAACGTAGTTCCAAAGCTGCAGAAAGTGAATGAATGTAGTCTCTGTGGTAAGCATGAGATATTAGGAAAACGAGGCACACAAAACATTTAGATACAGTTGAATTGTGTTATCCTGGTCGGCTGTCTTATAGTTAACAGCGTAGGAAAACCGCATCACGCACGTAATAAGATATTAGGTATATATTCACACACGTTCCTTCGAGGTCTCTTTCCGAACTGTTACGGACATTGCCGAGATGATGCGATTGAAGATTTGGCTCAAATTGAAATTGCATGGCCTTGGCTTAAACGACGGTTGTATAGAAAATAGTAAATAACCCTTAAAACATTTATGAGCGTAATATATAGAACTACACTTGAAAAGAACAAAATAAAGTCACATGATCAACCAAGGTCGAAACTCTGTTTGACAATGAACATCGGCCAACATTTATTTGGATTAAATTTTACCAACTTCTTCGACCTTCGAGGTATCTTTCCGGAAATTACCGAGATGCTGCGATTGAAGATAAACCTAGAAATACCATGATTGAATATTGTGTAATGTTAGCGATGTGTGACTCATTCTCCTATTTGAGCGCCTATTGTATTTGATCTGCTAGACTTGTGCATTCCGAAGTGGGTGACATGCGTGCATATTTGTTGCGATTTAGTCAAAGCGAGTCACACTTACAATAGTAGTTTTGATCATTTAGAAGGGTCGCCTAGCTACCACTAATTTTTACAAGGTTTTGATCCTTCCATTTTATATACTTGGTCGAATAAATCAGTATAGTGACATACATACATGTACGCGGACCGGTCATCATTTATCCAATTTGCAATTTCTTCACTAAATCAACAAGTTCAACATTAATAACGGTTATAGAGTTTAAACGATTTTACCGGGAATAATAATAATTCACTGTCAACATTTAATACGCTTTGTAGATGTATTATTTTAAATATCAGGCGCACACTCATGTACACTATATCTTAGACCAACATACATTTAGGGACAAACTACGAAATCTTCTTTCGAAAATCCGTGGACGATTTGTTCGCGCATGCGCACTCTTGTTCGCGCATGCGCACTCTCGTTCGCTCATGCGCACTCTCGTTCACGCATGTGCACTCTCGTTCACGCATGCGCACTCTCGTTCACGCATGTGCAACGTGATCGTTTGGAGACGCTTATGCCAAAAACTGTTATTGGGAAGTAATGTTATCAGTCGTAATGTGACTTGCCATTCGCTGGAACCGTCGGACAAAATGATGGCGACTTTGGGCGACTTTCGTGAGTATCGACTTAAATTTATATTCTATAGAAGGCACATTTTCGTTAATATGTTGATGTCCTTTTAAAGATAACACATTGGCTCGTGTCAAGTCATACTTTTTGAGTGGTATCTATATGAAACAGTTGCCTAAATAATGCAATGAAAATTGTTTATTTTTAAAATTGACTATATGATCAGTATATGATGCGCCGTGATAGGAGTGGGTTTAAACTTAGTCCATGAAAATATATTTCCACGTATGATTTTGATTGAAACAATATGATATTCTACTTATGACTCGGATTGTTGTTGGCCGAGTCATAGCTTCATTCAGTGGAATTACTCGCCGATGAATTGCTTTAAACGACTTCAATAATGATTTTGGGTCACTACTGTTGAGGAAATGGAATAATTCCATCGAAAGATACCAATCTTTACACGTACCAAATGGTGTCTCTGTGTGTTAAATAAATGTTAAATTCAAGCTTTATGTGTGAAACTAGTGTTTGATTTCATCCAGAGTTTTCTGTTGTCTTTCATTGGTGGATAATAATTAATTGGAATTTAATTGGCTACTCGTGATTACGTCAAGTTTGTGAGTACAATATTTTTCCCAGAAGAGTTTTTGGTCCGAAGGACACAGTTTGTTCAGACTGGAGGCGTGACGTGAAGCATGGTCGTAGAGCGTCTGACCCCTGATCCAAAATTCGCGAGTTCGCTGCCCGTGCAGTTCAGAGTTCACAATTTCTTAATCTGGCGCGAGTACTGGTTAGTAACCCATAAAGTGGTCTTTGAGAATGATAAGTATAAGTTGTAAGAACTTATTTTACAATCTTATTTCGGATATCGAACTTTTAAAGAGCAAAATGTGTTTCTCAAACCATGAGCTTGTAACTAACACTTGATTCACTGTTCTGGAATGATATTCTCACTGTTTATTTTAACATGATCGACGAGACATTTTTACATGATAATATGCATTCAATTCTACGTACATTGCTCATTAAAAGTTGTTGTATTTGATTATTGTAATTTGTTAGATCATATCTATGAATAAAACAACAAAATATTGCTCTGTATATTTATATGTTACATTTATAAACAAGAAATATCTTGAAAAAGATGGTCGGCGCAATTTGAAGGTTTAGATTTGTTGTGCAACGTAATAAAAAGCCGAGATGTTACGACTGCTGGTCACTCTAGATCCAAAATGGATTTTGGTAAATTCACCGAAATGCAGTGGATTTCGGTAAGGTACTGTACCTTTTATCGAAAGGTTAACCAATCCGCGTTTAGGTTACAAACGTTGTTTGGATGAAGAGAAATTGCATGTACAGCTACATGACATGTTTGTCTGTAGTATGTCAAGTTACATGACATGTTCGTCTGTAGTATGTAAAGTTACATGACATGTTTGTCTGTAGTATGTCAAGTTACATGACATGTTTGTCTGTAGTATGTCAAGTTACATGACATGTTCGTCTGTAGTATGTACAGCTACATGACATGTTTGTCTGTAGTATGTCAAGTTACATGACATGTTTGTCTGTAGTATGTAAAGTTACATGACATGTTTGTCTGTAGTATGTCAAGTTACATGACATGTTTGTCTGTAGTATGTTATGTTACATGACATGTTTGTCTGTAGTATATTATGTTACATGACATGTTTGTCTGTAGTATGTAAAGTTACATGACATGTTTGTCTGTAGTATGTTATGTTACATGACATGTTTGTCTGTAGTATGTCAAGTTACATGACATGTTTGTCTGTAGTATGTCAATTTACATGACATGTTTGTCTGTAGTATGTCAAGTTACATGACATGTTTGTCTGTAGTATGTCAATTTACATGACATGTTTGTATGTAGTATGTTATGTTACATGACATGTTTGTCTGTAGTATGTCAAGTTACATGACATGTTTGTCTGTAGTATGTAAAGTTACATGACATGTTTGTCTGTAGTATGTTATGTTACATGACATGTTTGTCTGTAGTATGTCAAGTTACATGACATGTTTGTCTGTAGTATGTCAATTTACATGACATGTTTGTCTGTAGTATGTCAAGTTACATGACATGTTTGTCTGTAGTATGTCAATTTACATGACATGTTTGTATGTAGTATGTTATGTTACATGACATGTTTGTCTGTAGTATGTCAAGTTACATGACATGTTTGTCTGTAGTATGTAAAGTTACATGACATGTTTGTCTGTAGTATGTTATGTTACATGACATGTTTGTCTGTAGTATGTCAAGTTACATGACATGTTTGTCTGTAGTATGTCAATTTACATGACATGTTTGTCTGTAGTATGTCAAGTTACATGACATGTTTGTCTGTAGTATGTCAATTTACATGACATGTTTGTATGTAGTATGTTATGTTACATGACATGTTTGTCTGTAGTATGTCAAGTTATATGACATGTTTGTCTGTAGTATGTCAATTTACATGACATGTTTGTATGTAGTATGTCAATTTACATGACATGTTTGTATGTAGTATGTCAAGTTACATGACATGTTTGTCTGTAGTATGTCAAGTTACATGACATGTTTGTCTGTAGTATGTCAAGTTACATGACATGTTTGCCTGTAGTATGTAAAGTTACATGACATGTTTGTCTGTAGTATGTCAAGTTACATGACGTGTTTGTCTGTAGTATGTCAAGTTACATGACATGTTTGTCTGTAGTATGTAAAGTTACATGACATGTTTGTCTGTAGTATGTTATGTTACATGACATGTTTGTCTGTAGTATGTTATGTTACATGACATGTTTGTCTGTAGTATGTAAAGTTACATGACATGTTTGTCTGTAGTATGTTATGTTACATGACATGTTTGTCTGTAGTATATTATGTTACATGACATGTTTGTCTGTAGTATGTAAAGTTACATGACATGTTTGTCTGTAGTATGTTATGTTACATGACATGTTTGTCTATACATAATGTGTTTGTCGGTCTGTATGTTTTTTTGCATACTATGTTTCTATACATGTGCAATCATTGTTCCTTATATGTTATCCGATTCTGTGTGTACGGAATGACCCCTGCAGACAATGTGAATAAGCTGAAGTATGTTGAGCAGCACAGTGATGTGTCGCAAGCATTCGTATTCAAGTGGCACAAGCGATTTTGACATTCACGGATTTCAGAGAGTGGATCATCCCCCATACTCCCCCGATCTCCAACTCCTGGATTTTGCTTACGTTCCGGTTCTGAAGTCTTATCTGCAAGAGTGAAAGTTCGAAAATCGCGATGAGATCAAGTATGCAATTCAAGTGTTAACAGAAGTCTAAATGACTGGTTAAAACCTGCGTTTACGAGTTGGTTGGGTGCAGTGGCATAAAAATGTGTACAGTATTGTGGCGAATATCTCCAGAAAGAGTAAATGTCAGAGACATCAAAATCACAAAACGACATAATGACAGTGATATGCGCGCCGCAGGTCCGTATGTCCTGTTATTTATTTTAATGTTATTTCAACAACTTGTGAGGCAGTTCGATATACTTTGGTTTATGTGTTGTTGTTTTACAGCCATTGTCTACTATTCAATGGGATAACCGTCGTATGTCATGTTGGAATACTTGCTTTCCGACATTGGAAAAAATAAAGATAACCATAATGATAGGTAGCAACCGGTGATCATCGGAAAATTTACGACCACTTACGGAAAGTACCGACAGACAAATTACCTGCTGTCCAGTTAAATATCACTCCACAGTGTAATTTGTTATCTACCCTGTAGTCTGTTTGAATATAGTTAATCAGTACTCATTGTATCAGTCGTGAAATGACACATTTATGTTAATTAACTTATAACATATCAATTTACCTGATTTAAACAATATAAATGCGCGCGACTAGTACATAAACCTAATCCGGACGTCTTCTTAATGTCAACGTCGGGCAATTTCCCATGGGACTGATTAACAATACTACTCACTATATACTAAACTGTATTTGTCCTAACATATACACTAGTTATATTAACAGGCGTTCTTTGTTTGGTATAAATTAATTGTTGCAATACATTACTGTAATATAACGTTTCACTTAGTTAGGTCTTGTCGAAACGAAACACAAGAAATTATTGTGAGAAGAAACAACATCATTTAGAGCAGTATATAAATCAAATCTAACTTATCAAATCTATTCATATATGTGATGTAGCAAACTACATACGTCGCATGCCGCAATAAGGAAATACACAGAGTGATTGTATAAATCACTAAGATCAGTATGTAATAATGTTTAATTAGTTTTCCCGCCTCTAAGCGCACGATGCACACAACTACAAGAGAGACTTATCTTTGTCTGCAATACATTGTTCTAATAAAAGTACACTGAATAAGCACTCCGCGAACGTTTCATCCTCCTGTTGTGAAAGGAGCGAACTTAAGTCGGTAGAAACCCTTTCGGCTACACTTTGTATAAAACGTGACCTACACTGGGCTCGAGAGTGACATTCACCGATCACATGTCTATAAATGTCAATTGTCTGATCGGAGCAGACAGCA
This sequence comes from Mactromeris polynyma, assembly GCA_032209605.1. Lineage (NCBI taxonomy): Eukaryota > Metazoa > Mollusca > Bivalvia > Venerida > Mactridae > Mactromeris > Mactromeris polynyma. The sequence continues at coordinate 54,339,315 of JASFXZ010000001.1, forward strand.
CAACATTGAGTTCGAGTACGTAATTACCCTAGCGGCTGACATCGCACTCAGTAGGGCATATGGCGTTACGATATGTTGCTGTAAACTAAATTGGATATGTTGTAGGCCTATGTTCTGCTTGTGATAGGCCTACCAAGAGTCGGTTAAAATCAGGATCACGGGCAGTGATGCATGTTTTGATGGCAATTCTGCTTCCTCTAAGTAACCTTTGACATAATCTATAAGAGAATATTTTTCTAACAAAGAGTAGGCCTATATAACTATATGAATGTAATGTTTACATAATACAATACAATTCGGGCGGTTTTTAAGTACCATTCTCGTCAGCTCTCGGATATTTCCGTACCACTTCGTTATTCTAATAACACCCTCTAGTGTATGTAAGGCGGAGCACTATGTGGCAAAACTCAACATTTTGTGCTGTCAAGAAATAGTTCTCGTAAAATGGATTTATAATTTCATAACTTCGATAAATTCATGTAAGAGATGGATTATCGTTGTCATTTCTAGTTAAAAACTCACATATTTCAGTCTTCATATAGATGAAATATTAGATTCATCAGCACTCCAGCGTTCACGTGGCCAGCTTGTTTTCATGATATTCGAATGTTTTTTTCCGAAAGTAGTGCCTAACGAACATCCGAGGCACTGGGCGTAGTTGGCCGCAGGTGACGTATAAGGTTCAAACATGTATATGTGGCTCAGTAGATAACGCTGCTGACTACACTCGATCTCAATATGATAAATGCTTCTTTCGATTTGTTTTTTAAATATAGTAGCTGATTTACTTATGATTCAAATATACAGTTAAATCTTGGATTCACTTAGTCCCAATTTTAGAGATTCATAAATAAAGCAACATAAATATACATTACCATAGTAACATTTTTCAAAATATTCCACAACCATTCTGTCTATAACTGGTCGCACTAAGTACTAATGAATTACATGTATATTCTGTCTATAACTGATACACTAAGTACTAATGAATAACATGTATTTTCTGTCTATAACTGATACACTTAGTACTAATGAATTACATGTATATTCTGTCTATAACTGATACACTAAGTACTAATGAAGTACATGTATTTTCTGTCTATAACTGATACACTAAGTACTAATGAATTACATGTATATTCTGTCTATAACTGATACACTAAGTACTAATGAATTACCTGTATATTCTGTCTATAACTGATCGCACTAAGTACTAATGAATTACATGTATATTCTGTCTATAACTGATACACTAAGTACTAATGAAGTACATGTATTTTCTGTCTATAACTGATACACTTAGTACTAATGAATTACATGTATATTCTGTCTATAACTGATACACTAAGTACTAATGAATTACATGTATATTCTGTCTATAACTGATACACTTAGTACTAATGAATTACCTGTATATTCTGCCTATAACTGATCGCACTAAGTACTAATGAATTACATGTATATTCTGTCTATAACTGATCGCACTAAGTACTAATGAATTACATGTATATTCTGTCTATAACTGATACACTAAGTACTAATGAATTACATGTATATTCTGTCTATAACTGATACACTAAGTACTAATGAATTACATGTATTTTCTGTCTATAACTGATCGCACTAAGTACGAATGAATTACATGTATATTCTGTCTATAACTGATACACTAAGTACTAATGAATTACATGTATATTCTGTCTATAACTGATACACTAAGTACGAATGAATTACATTTATATTCTGTCTATAACTGATACACTAAGTACTAATGAATTACATGTATATTCTGTCTATAACTGATACACTAAGTACTAATGAATTACATGTATATTCTGTCTATAACTGATACACAAAGTACTAATGAATTACATGTTTATTCTGTCTATAACTGATCGCACTAAGTACTAATGAATTACATGTATATTCTGTCTATAACTGATACACTAAGTACTAATGAATTACATGTATATTCTGTCTATAACTGATACACTAAGTACTAATGAATTACATGTATATTCTGTCTATAAATGATACAATAAGTACTAATGAATAACATGTATATTCTGTCTATAACTGATCGCACTAAGTACTAATGAATTTCATGTATATTCTGTCTATAACTGATTCACTAAGTACTAATGAATTACATGTATATTCTGTCTATAACTGATACACTTAGTACGAATGAATTACATGTATATTCTGTCTATAACTGATACACTAAGTACTAATGAATTACATGTATTTTCTGTCTATATCTGATACACTAAGTACTAATGAATTACATGTATATTCTGTCTATAACTGATACACTTAGTACTAATGAATTACATGTATATTCTGTCTATTACTGATCGCACTAAGTACGAATGAATTACATGTATATTCTGTCTATAACTGATACACTAAGTACTAATGAATTACATGTATATTCTGTCTATAACTGATACACTAAGTACTAATGAATTACATGTATATTCTGTCTATAAATGATACAATAAGTACTAATGAATAACATGTATATTCTGTCTATAACTGATCGCACTATGTACTAATGAATTTCATGTATATTCTGTCTATAACTGATTCACTAAGTACTAATGAATTACATGTATATTCTGTCTAAAACTGATACACTAAGTACTAATGAATTACATGTATATTCTGTCTATAACTGATCGCACTAAGTACTAATGAATTACATGTATTTTCTGTCTATATCTGATACACTAAGTACTAATGAATTACATGTATATTCTGTCTATAACTGATACACTTAGTACTAATGAATTACATGTATATTCTGTCTATAACTGATACACTAAGTACTAATGAATTACATGTATATTCTGTCTATAACTGATCGCACTAAGTACGAATGAATTACATGTATATTCTGTCTATAACTGATACACTAAGTACTAATGAATTACATGTATATTCTGTCTATAACTGATACACTAAGTACTAATGAATTACATGTATATTCTGTCTATAACTGATACACTAAGTACTAATGAATTACATGTTTATTCTGTCTATAACTGATCGCACTAAGTACGAATGAATTACATGTATATTCTGTCTATAACTGATACACTAAGTACTAATGAATTACATGTATATTCTGTCTATAACTGATACACTAAGTACTAATGAATTACATGTATATTTTGTCTATAAATGATACAATAAGTACTAATGAATAACATGTATATTCTGTCTATAACTGATCGCACTAAGTACTAATGAATTTCATGTATATTCTGTCTATAACTGATTCACTAAGTACTAATGAATTACATGTATATTCTGTCTATAACTGATACACTTAGTACTAATGAATTACATGTATATTCTGTCTATAACTGATACACTAAGTACTAATGAATTACATGTATTTTCTGTCTATATCTGATACACTAAGTACTAATGAATTACATGTATATTCTGTCTATAACTGATACACTTAGTACTAATGAATTACATGTATATTCTGTCTATAACTGATCGCACTAAGTACGAATGAATAACATGTATATTCTGTCTATAACTGATACACTAAGTACTAATGAATTACATGTATATTCTGTCTATAACTGATACACTAAGTACTAATTAAATACATGTATATTCTGTCTATAAATGATACAATAAGTACTAATGAATAACATGTATATTCTGTCTATAACTGATCGCACTAAGTACTAATGAATTTCATGTATATTCTGTCTATAACTGATTCACTAAGTACTAATGAATTACATGTATATTCTGTCTATAACTGATACACTTAGTACTAATGAATTACATGTATATTCTGTCTATAACTGATCGCACTAAGTACTAATGAATTACATGTATTTTCTGTCTATATCTGATACACTAAGTACTAATGAATTACATGTATATTCTGTCTATAACTGATACACTTAGTACTAATGAATTACATGTATATTCTGTCTATAACTGATTCACTAAGTACTAATGAATTACATGTATATTCTGTCTATAACTGATACACTTAGTACTAATGAATTACATGTATATTCTGTCTATAACTGATACACTAAGTACTAATGAATTTCATGTATATTCTGTCTATAACTGATACACTAAGTACTAATGAATTACATGTATATTCTGTCTATAACTGATACACTTAGTACTAATGAATTACATGTATATTCTGTCTATAACTGATACACTAAGTACTAATGAATTACATGTATATTCTGTCTATAACTGATACACTAAGTACTAATGAATTACATGTATTTTCTGTCCATATCTGATACACTAAGTACTAATGAATTACATGTATATTCTGTCTATATCTGATACACTAAGTACTAATGAATTACATGTATATTCTGTCTATAACTGATACACTAAGTACTAATGAATTACATGTATATTCTGTCCATAACTGATACACTAAGTACTAATGAATTACATGTATATTCTGTCTTTAACTGATACACTAAGTACTAATGAATTACATGTATATTCTGTCTATAACTGATACACTAAGTACTAATGAATTACATGTATATTCTGTCTTTAACTGATACACTAAGTACTAATGAATTACATGTATATTCTGTCTTTAACTGATACACTAAGTACTAATGAATTACATGTATATTCTGTCCATAACTGATCACACTAAGTACTAATGAATTACATGTATATTCTGTCTATAACGGATACACTAAGTACTAATGAATTACATGTATATTCTGTCTATAACTGATCGCACTACAGAGCTGTTTTTTTACTCATATGACGGCTTGTAAATTTTATTTGCAATATGACATGTTATGCTTTAAACAATGCATATCTAGTTTTATATAGAAAACTGACTTACTGGTTTGTGCCATCATTTCCAAAAGAATCATCAGTGTTTCTGCGGGCCCAGATGTATCCAATGTATCCACGAGTTGAATGAGTCCGTCTCTGTACATGCATAATATGATGAGAAATGTCATTCCATTTCTTTGTATCCACGAATTCAGTTTATCAAAATAGTCGTCAATTTTTATTTCACTTTCATTGATGTCATCTCTACATAAATAAAACCGCTTCCTAATTTTGACTATGATGTCTGGTTGTTATGAAAAACGCTTCCATACCATTAACAAAAACATTATTTTGTAAGGGGATAAGCGTATTTAATATTGAATATATCCAAATACATGTAATTATATTTAAGTACAAAATACATTTCACGATCAATAAATTATAGATTGATCTATATACTAGTAATAAAGACTGAAATAAAACTCGTACTATAAGCGTCGTTGATATAAAACACCGCATATTTATACTGTGAATTAAATTTAATGCAAGAAACCTGTCACGTTGGGATTAAATTTGGGAATACATGTATGTATGATCTCGGCTAAATATTGGGCGAAAATCCATGGTAATAACGTCATGGCAACGTTTATAACACACTTTATTCAAACAGGGGATTCAATTGACCAAAGAAAATACACAAATCTGGTTGGTTTTTCCATTTTTTTACAAAAAAAGCGTCTTACAACATCATCGAATAGAAACCCAGACATGAGGCTTAAAACAAGTATTACATTCTGTCAAATGATCAGGAGTTTATAACTATATGACGTTTTGATGGAATCAAATATATAATTCAATACTATCGATTAAAAAGGTTGAGAATAGCGTTAATTATACTATGTATATTGGTCAATATTTTCCAAATCCTGTTGTCATTGGCTGATCACCTTACAATTTGTTTACAACCGTTCTGAGGTAAAAAACGGACTATAACAATGTTTTGCGTTGGAATTTAAGAAGACTTTTGTAGTTTTATTACACGTCACGAAAATGTGTATTCTTTTTATCAAATAAATCGATATGTAACAAGTGTGACTTCACAACTATACAATAAATACTGACGAACTATACTCTGTCTTTGAATAATCGCACTTCAATGAAGTGAATGAATTTTCAGTGAGGTAAATAACAGACTATATAACACTGTTTTATTGCCCGCTTTAAGCATGGTGCTATAGTCAAGACAATATAACCCTGACACTCACGAATATTCGTACAATTCCGTAGATCATCGCCGTCCAATACGAATCGTATATAAATATCACGTGACCGTACGTTGAGAACGACGATTGTGTACGAAGAGAATAACGAAGATAGACGAGTGCCAGTGTAATGTTGTCTGGTGATACTTACTGAAAATCGTCGCTTGTGAACGTTATATGCATATCAATAGATGATCCAGCAAAAAACCTTATTGGCAGCATGATTGGTACACCGGCTTGTAGAACCTACTGAAATATAATCATAAAGCCTTATTGGCAGCTTGATTGGTACACCGGCTTGTAGAACCAACTGCAATATAATAATTAAGCCTTATTGGCAGCTTGATTGGTACACCGGCTTGTAGAACCAACTGAAATATAATCATAAAGCCTTATTGGCAGCTTGATTGGTACACCGGCTTGTAGAAGCAACTGCAATATAATCATAAAGCCTTATTGGCAGCTTGATTGGTACACCGGCTTGTAGAAGCAACTGCAATATAATCATAAAGCCTTATTGGCAGCTTGATTGGTACACCGGCTTGTAGAACCAACTGCAATATAATAATTAAGCCTTATTGGCAGCTTGATTGGTACACCGGCTTGTAGAACCAACTGCAATATAATAATTAAGCCTTATTGGCAGCTTGATTGGTACACCGGCTTGTAGAACCAACTGCAATATAATCATAAAGCCTTATTGGCAGATTGATTGGTACACCGGCTTGTAGAACCAACTGCAATATAATCATAAAGCCTTATTGGCAAATCCTTTTCAACAAATAAACATTGTTTCGAATACGTTTAGTACTGGTAATGTCTATTAACTGCCAAACAAAATAACCACATAAAACAATGTTGAACTCCAAATATAAATAGAACACAAACATTGTTTTTGTTCTGCAATTAAGTCTATTTATTTACATAACACAATTCATGATTCATTTATTTCAAAAGCAAGAAGCTATATAGCCAGCCAACAAGATTTCATCTATACTGGTACATTTAAACAAATTATGGCAATGGTTTTCAACAGTTATAACATGCCTGTAAAGATGGCATTCGCAGCTAATGTTGTATCTTCAAGAAAAATATCCAAGAACTAATAAAATATTTTCCTTTTTCTCTTATCTGTCAGTTTCAACACAACACAATTCGCGAAAAACACATGACACAACACAGTTGAACATAAAATATCCTTTCAAACGGTGATACAACTTCATTGTATAATCCTGTGTTTATCCATGATGATTTATGATTGAAATACAGTTAAACTTCGATAATTCGAAGGTCCATCCGAAAAGCTCGAGTTACCCTGTGTTTCGAGTGACTCACAGTTTCCATCATGTCCTTTTAGTGTTTGTTATGAAATGCCTTATTTTTATAGTTTTTCACACTTGTACCAGTTGTTACATATTTGTGTCATAGTATCATATTTCTATTCAGTACATTTCCTCGTTAAAATAAAAGTAAAGTCAAATTCTTAATAAGAGAAGTATACTTTAAGTATTATTGTTGTTGTGCAGTTATTGTTTGTTTATTTGGAGCTCCCATTTGAACAATGTGTGAAAATGTGTCCTCGAGTTACCAGTAATTTAAGCTATTGTGTATTGTTTTCGTACTGGGGACCGGCAAGGGTGCTCGAGTTTTCGAGTTATTTCTGCTTGAGTTATCGGCGGTATATTTTATATGAAAATAGAAGAAATAAAGTTCGGGACTCTGTCATTTCCTCGACAAATCCGGGGTTCTCGAGTTGTCGCCTGTTTGAGTTACTGAAGTTTAAATGCATTTCAGTTCCAATTCTTCCGAGCATCGAAAACGACATACTATCAACGAACACAATAACAAATACTGAGCGTCTCTGTGCGTCCATTTCAATCTCAATGTTTACATAGCAGTTATTTCCCTTTTCATAGGCTAACATCTACATTAAACATCTTCGTAGATGAAAATATACCTACATCTACTAGGGAATTGTACAGTTAACGCATTGTTACATTTATAAGATGTATATAGGTCTATTGTACTCAAATCTTCACACATCCGACATTTTTAAGATTTTCCTTTTCTACGTCAAGGAAGGTGGAAGCTACCTTGTCTTTTAAAAGGAAAAATTGCCATAATTAAGGAAAATCTTAAGATAAGATGTTTAGTGAATACCACTTAAGTATGTTCTTCATATTTAAGGAAAATCTTGTGGATATTAAGGAAAATATTACATTTAAGGAAAATCTTAACCTTAAGATGTTTCGTGAATACCACCCCTGGGCCCGTATTACAGAAGCTTCTTATCCTTAAATTTTTCCTTAAACGACGAAAAAATCTTAAGTTTTACATTTTTATCCTTAAGATTTCAGAAAATACTTAAGTAGTATTACACAATGTTCTTATCTTCTGTTCACTTAAGGTAAGCGATTTTCTCCTTAGATTTTAAGGAAAGCTAGACCTCCCTTATCTTGTATAAACAATCGTAAGTTATAGAATCGCCGCCATTTTCTGAACCAGTGAACAGCACAATTATTCGACATCTACGATTTCAACACAACGTTCGTGTCAAATCATCGAAATCACGTTGCGTTCAGATATACTTTTACATAAAGTAGGCCTACCGATGTACAGTAAATTCCGTAGAATTATCAAATTTCGCTCTTGAAATTGTGTCAACGCTATGAGCAAAATCAACAATATTTACCTGATAAAATGCTGATTTTAGTGTTAATTATACGTACAACCAACTATGTAATAATTCAGGGACGTGATGTAGACATACAGTGAATATATAAGAACGAAATGATGGAAATTGCACAGTGAATCGGAAAGAGATGTTAAGAATAATATTAGGTTTATATCATAAATGTTTTTTTTTATGTTTCGGATAAGGTAATCATGATGTTTGACTAAGGAAGCAAAAGTGAATCGAAACTGGTCCTAGCTGTGTCATGCTATTAGTTGACCGATGTTAAACTTGGATCATGACTGAGAATACTTATCTGAGAATACTTTTTACTTTTTTGTTATATCTCTCTTTATATGCTCATTTTAAGATTATAATATTGTTTTTCTCTGAATCTGTGTGTTTCATTTGATAATTGAAATAATATTTTCATAGATTGTATGTGTCATTTTTTGCATATGTATGTTTATTTCTTTGTATCAGTTGTAGATATGTTATGCTCTCCAGTTATTGGAGGTAATAAAAGTGTATATTACATTTACTAGTAGTTTTCAATCTTGATTTGAATATTATGCTTTGAAATACAAAGTTCTATTGAAATACAATTGTAATTACTATTATATAGTGTGTGTATTTCTTTTTCAACTTAGTTATCTATATATAGCCCTATATCTGCACTAGACTAGTATTTATACTAATCGCAAGTGCTAAGTTCTTGTTTTATTTAGGTTCGTATGTGCATGCTTTTGAGCAAAATGTATCAGGGGAAAAGTACCATTTGTGGTGACTTATGATTTTTCTCAACAAGCTTTGTAATACTACACTTAAAAACATAAAACATGCATCTAACCAAAGCATTTATAATAGTGGTTGCTTATTATATCACAGACAGCTGCAAATGTTGGGTTGAAATTCATACCAAATGTCTGTTCTCAGTACACAACTCGTGACAGGACATTATAAGAAAGAGCAAGCATATTGTATCTATATTATTATTGGTATGGATGGACTGGGTGTGTGTTGTGTTTGTGCCATGTCCAAGGACATGCTGGATTCATTCAGTCTGAATTACTGGTACTAATTCGCCTCAACAACTAGATCAAGACTTACCGACTGCATTATTCATGTTATATCATACAGATTTACTGAGAAAACTTCTCACACAACATACAGTCAATTTCCATCAGTTATAATGCATAATGTTCAAATATAATGCAACAAAAACAAAGATTTATATGAAATGACGGTTGTACTTGTTACAACGTAACTAGGTAAAATCATTTATTTGCTTGGAGTTAGAGTAAAGTCTGCTACATTATGCGCACGCATTTTTTTATTTCCGGTTCTATTTTTGGAACGGGAAAAAACCCGATGTACGTTAGCAACAGTCTTAAGAATTTGCTTAAGATGAAAAATAAGAATAAGGAAATTTTAGTTAAAATTCTCTTAAGTTGGATCTGTAATAGTACTTAAGATTTTCATGAACCTTATCTTTACCGAAGTACAAATCTTAAGATTTCTGTATTTCTTAAGGTATATCTTAAAAAGCTTCTGTAATACGGGACCTGACCTATTTAATTATGAATCATTTACCATATATGGAAATCAAAGCGACCATCACTAGTATCTTGTGAATCTTGCTTCAATGTTTGTACAACGCATTGTGGGTATACGGTGTAGTACGAATTCGTCTTGCCCAACGATTCAGGATTTGGCTTGTACACACTTCTAGCCAATTAAACAACTATTGGGATGTTCAAATATATAAATATATATAGGAGGACACTTTATCATTCTGGAATAATAATTAAACGTGTAATTGTGTTTTAAAGACAAGAACGAAACCTTTATTAATTAGAGGCAGAAATACCGTAAATAAAAACACGTGGATATTTTGTGTAATATAACACGTATTCTGCTCTTAGGCTTTTTATAGTATTGCGTATTGAGTGCAGTTGTAAAAAATATTATTTTACATGGATAGTTTACGTGGTGAATATTTGGCAATATCAAGCACTGTTGCGCTAAATTCAACGGAAGCGCAATATCGCCGGAACTATGTCAGTCACCACACCAGCAGTGCTAATGAAACATTGGACAGATCCACTTTGGGTGAGTAATAAACAACAGAAAGTGTTCTTTTGCAATCTGCGTTAAGGTTCATGTTAAGCGGGTTTTGCATATTACAATTCATTGAATTTTTAAGTAAAATAACAATGCAATATGGATTATTTTATATCTAAATGTTCGTCTGAATGAGCAGATACAGATAGATTATTTGTTATTGACAAATCATGTAATTTAAAAACAAAAATACTTAAAATGTTCTGACTTTTTAGAAAATATGTAAAAAATAACAACTTTTTAAATAATTTCAACTATTAATTTTTTGATCAATAAAACACTATTCTAGAAGAAAGAGACAAAAGAAAGTCTAAAACACTTGGATTATCTCTTAAATGTCAACAAACAAAAATGGCGGCGCCCAGTGACAACATTTGTACACGTTCGACATCAAATTTAAACTTTGTTGATAAAATCTAGAATAAATAAGTTCTCGTACCATCTAACTATGATAATGGATACTAATGTTGGTATGATATTAAACATAAACTGTTTTCGGATAACACGTTGGATATATTTTTAGTGAAGGACCCTTTTTTAGCTGAAATGTCACATAATTTTGGCATAATTATACAGCTATGGTAGTACACAAAGGCATATATTAAACACCCAATTCATTCTTGTTACTTTAATCATTTATATTATGCAACTGATTTGAGTTAGAATGTATTGAATTCCCAGAAATTTGTGTTGCATATTTGTAGCAATTGCAATGCCAATCCGCTTGACATGAACCTTAAACAATGTTAAAATCAGGTGGGACTATAACCGGACATTGCCATCATTTCTTTTCTTAGAACCTTGTGGTCATGTGATATAAAATGGGGGGGGGGCGGGTTGGATAGAAATACGTGTGACCTCGAGTTACACATCAACGCACAGCCATCCCTTATAATTATGGTATAAACACCGAAATACGCACTCTTCGTGCACTCTTTGCGTAAATGACGACACTATTAACTATGCAGGAGCGTACAAGCTTGAACATACAACCACCCAACAAGTCAGCAAGCATTGGGAAACTTAAATAATTTCGATCAAACCAATCAAATACTAGGAGTAATATAAACCCGAGTTCACATTACCACAACGCGGTGTAAATCACCCATCGCTCATAGGACTTAGGTAATAGCGTCCAATGATTTTAAATAATGGAAAGATAAATGAATAAAATGTGCTGAAAGTACACAATTGAAAGCTAGTCTCAAACTGCAGAACAATCCGTAAAATGTTGAGTGTTGATGCTCCTGTGTCCGCTCTAACTGTTGCTGTTGTTGCTTCCCGTTTTATGGTTTGATGCTAACCATTTTATCTAATGATTTGCTGTTATTCTTGTCAATTTATGCATGGAAATTTGAACCGATTTACTCCGACGCCCCACCCCACCCAGTTAATCTGAACGCGATTTTAAGCTAACGGGGATAACTTGAAGCGACTGTGGTTTGAAATCGCTACACCGGTATATCGAGTACCGGTTCACATTCCTACTGTGAAGTCGAATAGCTGTCACAGACATATAGAATTAAACATAAGTTGTCATAAACTAAATAATGTAAACGAATAAGCGCTCAGCGCTGGGTAGTCACCTGGACGTCCGGGCTTGACAACCGGGTGGAACACAAAATTGTGTCGGCTGATAATTAATTCCAGGAAAATGGGTTAGGTCAATGACCGATTGGTATAACTGAACATATTTCTTGTTCATAGAGGCAGCGGTCATCAGGGTAAGGCAAATTTGCTGTTTCACAGATGCATTGTCAAAACTAATAGACTATTATTATTTGGAATTGTGGATATCATTGTACATATTGGCGGCGTCTTGTCGATATGAATGAATGGAGGGGGGGGGGGGAGACTGAGGGTCATGGTCACACTTAGAGGTCAAAGTTCAAATGACTATATTTCATGTTCGCTCCATATTTATTAAACACTTTGAACGAGTTTTGTACGGTACCGCTCAGGTACCGTCTATAGTAGTGTGGCAATTTGAGAGGCATACAACAATTGGTTCCCGTTTTCAAAGCACCACAAAGACTGAAAGCCGGTAACATGTCAAAAACGTCCACATCCTAATTACTACGCAAAAATATTAGTTCCAAAATTCACCGAACGAAATAATATCATAAACGTTTCGATAAAATGAAATGTTGAAAAGGTGACCTGCTAAAGTGGTTTGTGAACTAATTAGCTGTTTCTGTGGAGTTCAGATGGGGTTTGAGGCAATGTATTAATACACACGAGTTTGTTTACAGTTTTGGATGTATCGTAGATATGGTCTCGTTGTGCACGACTACGAAAATTATCGGTGTCATCTTTCTACGTACATCTCACTCTGTGCTTGGAAAATTAATTGGAAAATACCCCACTACGACGACATAACTCATAACCTAGTGATATCATAACTTTATGCCTGGGCATACTGATTTTACGTGCTAATATCATTTAATATGGCTTTTTATAATTAAGTATTCACAAATATTACATATATATATTTGTTTATTAACGTCTCTTCTTTGTATAAATAAATGCATATTATGAAAACAGTTAACAACGTACAAAGCCACTGTAAACTAGAGTTATAAGAGACATAAAACATATATTACACGAAACATACTCTTATACACATGATAAGAAACTAGAAACACATGCTAATCCTGGTATAAAAACTAATTAAGGTAATACCTAGGATAAGAAACTGAAAGTATCGCGCACAAGCGTGCATAAGTACAAAATGTGTGTAAAAATCGATTATCATCTATGTCAGACAGTATATGAACTGATTAACACAACAATATAAAACATGACATACATTACTTACATAAATACAACATTCTGGTATTAAGAATACTGTTATGGCCCGGTCACACTGGCCCGAATGCCATTCCGTTTGTTTTCCGAATAGGAATTTGTGTGTTTGGTGAGCGAACGGATCATATTCGGGTATTTTTCGGGAATCATTCGGTGTGTTCTAGGAGCATACTGGCTGTTCGGCTCTGTACGGATGCATACGGAACGGTATTCGGTAGCTCCAAAAAATTGTTGTGCATGTTCAAAATAAATTTCAAAGACCATCCGAATGTGGCGTCCATGTGTATTCGGGAAGTATTCGGGAAGCATTCTAGGAGCATACGGCATGTACTGAAAACGTTCGGGAAGCACGCGTCTAGTTCTTGGTGCATTCGGAATGAAAATTTGGAGGTGCTGGGTTCCGTATTCTTTCCGAAAAATTCCCGTTATACGGGCGGTTCTTAAAGCATTCGACTGGACGTCAGAGTAAGCCGAAAACGTTCGGAAAGCGTGCGGAAAGCACGCGGAAAGAGTTCGGTCCATTCTAGGTCGATTCGCCGTGTTCTGAAAGCATTCGGAAAGCATACGGAAAGACCTTTCGAAGTCAACATGCGGGAAGTATTCGGTCTATTCTGAAAGCATTCTGAAACCATACTGAAAACATTCGGAAAGCAAACGGAAAGCATTCGGTGATACATTCGGGAAAACACATTCGGAGGGACATTCGGCCAGTTTAAAAAATCACACCACTTTCGTAAGACGTCGCGTCAGATGTTGGCGTCAACTTGAAAAATCGACAGTCTATGACTATAAAACTTTTAAAATAAATACAAAGAGTTAGAGTAGAACAATGATATTTATATTATTGAAAGCAGAAAAAAACCGGCCTTATCATAGCTAACATTTTAATGAACAAAGTGTGTCTAATTGGTATGAAAAAGGCGAATAATGTAGAGTAGCGTCATTTGTTTCACTGGTAAGATGTAACATAAAAAGTGTTTCTGCAACATTCAAAAGCGCATAATTCTTGTCTGCTACAATTATTTTCGTGGGAAACCATACCAACTGACGTTACGTCATTTCCGCTCGACCACATATCAAATATGGAGCGCAATACGGAAAAATAGTGAATGAAAATTGAATAAAGAATTGCAGTGTGAAAAGGTAAGATTTCATTTTTTCTTTTAGACCTATCTATTTCTATTAGAATTTTAGTTAGTTATTGATAAAGTTTAATTACATATTTAATACATTCTTGAAGTTCTTATCTTAAGCTTGAATGTCATATATTTTTTAAGTGGATTGGTATGCAAAATAAACGCAAACTATTCTATTATAAATGTCTAGCCACGATGTAACGCACAGAGAAAAAAATGATTTTTAGCGTTACTATGTATATCGTTTATTAAATTACTAAATGGTCCTTTAGTTTACAAACATTATATTTTGACCCTATTAAGTTCTTGTGTCAATGTAATTTTGTGTGTAATTTTGGGTAATTCTGATAACGTTTTCGGTGTTTAATGGGACAGTATCAATGTCTAGCCATTTTGTAACGCTTAACGTTATTGTGTTGTTACGTCGCGTAAAGTTTAAAAGTACAACTGGCAAATTTGGCAGTAAAGATTTATTAATCAAAATAAATATCATCTGTTACCGAGCTTGTTTATTTCATTTCTTTATAAAAATATATTTATATTTTCAGTTTAGGAAGCCTCCCTACAACTTGGCACATGATGTTAACGACGATTGGGGAAATACATTTCCGGCAAATCTAGCGTCGTGTTGAGATTATATTTCCAACAGAAAGACCAGGAACACCAGGACAATAATTTCAAACTTATAAATCAAGAAAGGCCATTGTATTCAGTTCAGTCGTATGCTACATCCTAGAAGATAAGATTAAGAATGGAGCACTAGTCATTGATGAAGACGAACATATGAACACTATGTGTGCTGTAAAGCACCTCAAATATGACTACTTTTAAAAATTGTAAAAAAAGTCATTTACGTCATGTACAGAAGCTATAATATACCATGTACTGCATAAGTTATTATGTATTTGTATCGCATGAATTGTACATAACCATAACAAATAAACCTTATTCATGCATACTACTTATTTGATTTTCCAAACACACTTAAGCGCACATGATAACGAAGCATCTGCCTATTGTCTAATTACGTTAATTGATGAAAAACTGGACGTAACGTTACGCAAACTGACGCCAACATCTGACGCGACGTCTATACGGAAAACAAACGGAAGCTCATTCGGGCCAGTGTGATCGCCCCATAACAGGTTTTGGCGCTTATTCGACACAGAGTTATATCAGATACAATAAAGGACAACTTGTCTACATCAGACATGATATTGAATATAGGATTACATGATTGCATTAGCTTTTTCTATCAATGGTTGTTGTATACTGTCATATAAGTTGCAATATAATAATACATGCATTTCTGTTTCAACCATATTACATGAACAAACAATATAGAGACGTTCATTTTCCACAAGGTTTTCATAACGTCATAAAGGGTCTGACATCTTTGTATTTCATTTATTTACAATCGTGACAAACATTTCACTTGTTTTACAATTTTAAGGTTCTACCATTATTACTGACCATTATTCTTTATTTCTGTTTGAAAATCTAGCATTTCTAGAACAAGTCGGATTGAAGATCTCTTGGAAAAAATGTTTACTATTTTTTTTATAATTCTTTGTTCTTTTTCGCATTTCTGTCTTATGTTTTAGTTTTATTCCATAAACCATCTTACCTATTTACACATACTTTGATATCATAAAACTGTTTAGTTACAAAACGGAAACTTGTATTCAACGAGTTTTTGTGCTTTGCTTGTTATAACTTTGCACTTATGTTCATGGTATTGAGACGACATGCAGAGCGTATGATTTAACCAGATTGTTTCAATGTCACATTTACAGGTCAAATGTCATAATTATATTTCTTATTATGCTCCATATCTTGTTATATTTCTGAAGGATTTTTAAATCATTTGGTGGAGACATGTTGTTTTTGATCTGGTTGTCTGCTTGTCCGTCTGTCTCTCTGTCTTTCCGTCCGTCCGTCTGTCTGTCACAAATCATGGCTGCTCTATAACTTTTTAACCGCTTAAAGGATTTTGAAATAAGTTTACACATACATGTTCAATGCTAAGGCGATATACAGAGCGCATATTTCAGCGAGCTCCGTTAAAGGTCGCGGTCACATTTAGAGGCCAAAGCCAAATTTCCCAATTTACAATAAAATTAAATTATTTCATTTGGCTTCTTCTCCAAGCCTATTTTATTGGAACATATCCTGTATCGCTATTACAATTAATGACAAACTGTCATGGGGGAGACATATGTTTTCGTTTTAAAAACAACCATTAAGTTGATATTGTTTTCATCGGGTTTTGCGCAGTTTTCAACAATTGTACTGTCATATACGGCGGCCAGTTGATCTAACCAGTTTTCCAGGAATTAATTGTCAAACGGTCCTAACACACTCTTCTGCAAGCAACTAACGACTTGCTACGGAAGAATATAACCTGTCCTAGCCGGGAATCGAAACCGGGTGACACTCTAGCGTTTACTAACTAAGCTAGCTGGGTGGGCTTTTTATGATATGTAATTTGTTATTTCAGATAAAGGCTTAAACGTACCATGTAGGAGCCTTAAAGCAGCATTTACCGAATGACGGCGCTCACGGAAGAAAGTTCGTTTTGGAAAATTGTGCTCTAAAGTGTTAAATGTGTGCTAGTGAAAATGTGTTCTTATGTGTCCATTTTGTGAAAAGTGTTTTTATTAAAAAGTGTCAAAATTCATATTGGAATTTAATTCGTATACTTGGATTGAAACATCAAATCGGTGAGTTCGATATAATTATCATCTGCAATGAACCGTTTCTGTCAGCTCTAATTTTCATTTCACGTCCTGCATGAACCAGTCACTGTGAATATTATTTAAAGCATAATATTGACTTTACAACTGTCTTGTAATATTCGTCCTGTAAGAATTATTAAACACACATGAACTGTTAAACATTGTAACAACTTGCTTGTAATTTGCATTATTTTGAAATATATTAGAACCTTAAACTAAGTAACCATGGTAACCGTCTTTTAATTTACACATGTTTTATTAACATATATTAAATAGAAAACAAACTAGTTTTGTACGTTGTAAAGTCAGGTCTGCTTCTGTATGGTTGTTATGTATAGTATATATTACAGATACACCGTGACCTTGTTCATTCGAATTCATCTGGTCCGTAATTTTGTTTCGAATAATACATGGTTTCGAAAATCCCATTTCAATTCGACATGACTAAGAAAAAAACATAGGGACCTGATATTTATTTCGGATAATACCAAGTATTTGGATTGAAGGTTGTCAAACAAACGAGGTCATACTGTATTATACATTATCATACTGGTGAATGAGCTTTCTGTGACACTGAAAGATGCACCATCCTTTGCGATAATTACAGTGGTAATGCAAAAGTTGCATTAATCTGAGGCGGAAAGCAAGTCCGTACAGGTATGTATAGGTATGTATAATTAAAATAGTTTTATTTTTGGATCATGATGTCTGTATTTAAAGTTAAATATTACGGTTCAGAATTTACGAGCTTGCTGTCGTTGCAATTCTATGAATGTCGCACATCAAAGCCGCGTAAATACCTTTGAATAAAAGTGACCGTTTATTTAGTATAGTGCCATCCCTATTTAAAGGGCCAGCCATTTCCGACTTATGAGACACCTACTTTCTTAGCACATTCACTTCCCGATTCCTATCCTATAATGCCATGCACAAGGCAGCTAGGTGCACGGTAACCATTATTTTACTAAATAAAGGGTTACTCAGCAACCGACCATATCAGAGCGATCCCCTACTGGGATTCGAACCTTCAACCTCCCGCTCCCAAAGCGGATGCCTTCTACACTCGGTCACGGGGAACGGCGTCAGAGAGCTTTATTTAAATGACTCGTATAAGTAAAAAAGAAAAGCACCTTTCCATATTTCCTAAAGAAACTATTTTTGTATTTGTAAAGTCATACCTGTAATTGTCTGGTTGTTATATCTGTAGTTATATATTACAGCTATTATACATTATCATAATCGTTTAATGCACATAGGGCATTGAACTGAGGCAGTAACTGAGGCGGAAAGTATAGGTCCGTATAGGCATGTATAGGCATGTATAGGAATGTATAGGTATGTATAGGTGTGTATAGGTATGTATAGGCATGTATAGGTATGTATAGGAATGTATAGGTATGTATAGGCATGTATAGGTATGTATAGGTATGTATAGGCATGTATAGGCATGTATAGGTATGTATAGGCATGTATAGGCATGTATAGGAATGTATAGGCATGTATAGGTATGTATAGGCATGTATAGGCATGTATAGGCATGTATAGGAATGTATAGGAATGTATAGGCATGTATAGGTATGTATAGGTATGTATAGGTATGTATAGGCATGTATAGGCATGTATAGGCATGTATAGGCATGTATAGGAATGTAAAGGCATGTATAGGTATGTATAGGTATGTATAGGTATGTATAGGCATGTATAGGCATGTATAGGCATGTATAGGAATGTAAAGGCATGTATAGGTATGTATAGTTATGTATAGGTATGTATAGCCATGTATAGGTATGTATTGGTATGTATAGGAATGTATAGGAATGTATAGGAATGTATAGGTATGTATAGGCATGTATATGTATGTATAGGCATGTATATGTATGTATAGGCATGTATAGGTATGTATAGGAATGTATATGTATGTATAGTCATGTATAGGTATGTATAGGTATGTATAGCCATGTATAGGTATGTATAGGCATGTATAGTCATGTATAGGCATGTATAGGTATGTATAGCCATGTATAGGTATGTATAGTCATGTATAGGTATGCATAGGTATGTATAGGCATGTATATGTATGTATAGGCATGTATAGCCATGTATAGGTATGTATAGGCATGTATAGTCATGTATAGGTATGTATAGGCATGTATAGGTATATATAGGTATGTATAGGTATGTATAGATATGTATAGGCATGTATAGATATGTATAGGTATGTATAGGTATGTATAGGTATGTATAGGTATGTATAGGTATGTATAGGCATGTATAGGCATGTATAGGTATGCATAGGTATGTATAGGCATGTATAGGTATGTATAGGTATGTATAGGCATGTATAGGCATGTATAGGTATGTATAGGCATGTATAGGTATATATAGGTATGTATAGGTATGTATAGATATGTATAGGCATGTATAGATATGTATAGGTATTTATAGGTATGTATATGTATGTATAGGTATGTATAGGTATGTATAGGTATGTATAGGTATGTATAGGCATGTATAGGTATGTATAGGTATGTATAGGCATGTATAGGCATGTATAGGCATGTATAGGCATGTGCATGTATAGGTATGTATAGGAATGTATAGGCATGTATAGGCATGTATAGGCATGTATAGGCATGTATAGGCATGTATAGGAATGTATAGGAATGTATAGGTATGTATAGGTATGTATAGGCATGTATAGGTATGTATAGGTATGTATAGGTATGTATAGGTATGTATAGGCATGTATAGGCATGTATAGGTATGTATAGGCATGTATAGGCATGTATAGGCATGTATAGGTATGTATAGGCATGTATAGGCATGTATAGGCATGTATAGGCATGTATAGGCATGTATAGGCATGTATAGGCATGTATAGGCATGTATAGGCATGTATAGGTATGTATAGGCATGTATAGGCATGTATAGGCATGTATAGGCATGTATAGGCATGTATAGGCATGTATAGGCATGTATAGGAATGTATAGGCATGTATAGGTATGTATAGGCATGTATAGGCATATATAGGCATGTATAGGCATGTGCATGTATAGGTATGTAAAGGTATGTATAGGCATGTATAGGCATGTATAGGCATGTATAGGCATGTATAGGCATGTATAGGCATGTATAGGTATGCATAGGCATGTATAGGAATGTATAGGTATGTATAGGCATGTATAGGCATGTATAGGTATGTATAGGTATGTATAGGTATGTATAGGTATGTATAGGAATGTATAGGTATGTATAGGCATGTAAAGGTATGTATAGGCATGTATAGGCATGTATAGGTATGTATAGGCATGTATAGGCATGTATAGGCATGTATAGGCATGTATAGGCATGTATAGGTATGTATAGGTATGTATGTGCATGTATAGGTATGTATAGGTATGTGTAGGCATGTATAGGCATGTATAGGTATGTATAGGTATGTATAGGAATGTATAGGCATGTATAGGTATGTATAGGTATGTATATGCATGTATAGGCATGTATAGGTATGTATAGGCATGTATAGGAATGTATAGGTATGTATAGGTATGTATATTTAAAAGGTTTGTTTTAAAATGGTGTCAGTATTTTAAGATTAAATATTACGGTTAATAATTTACGAACATGATGTCTTACCAATTCTATGAAAATCGCAAATCAACGTCGCGTAAATACCTTTAAATAAATAAGTAAACAGAAAAGCACTTTATAAGGAAACATTTTGTTGCGAAATCTTACCTCCGCTCAATGCCGCAGCTTTGAGCTCAACAAATTGCCTGTGGAGAATTGTCTCACATCTTCTGTATTCTATAGTAGGATGTTTTGGGTAAAAGCAGTAAATGATCTAGATTCAGTTAGTACTGGTTCTTGCTCAGAAACATTGACTACCAATTGTACCTCAATTCTTCCATTTTCATATATTGGACTACTGTCAGCGATATAATTTTGTTAATTTCACTTATTCCATTGAGACATTTGACTTAATTAGCTTTCACGCTACAAACGGACGAAACAAATGAAAACTACCGTTTATTTCGAAAAACACAGAATACATTATTCGTATATTCTGTGATAATGCATATTTATAAATGCTTTAACCATATGAACTATATTTTCATTCTTGTTTTGTTAAAAATGATTACGCAATGAGCATAATATATCATCACGATATATTCTTGACATGTTTTAGTTTGTCACTGGTGTATTAAAGATGGTGTTTGTCTTGTTGATGTGTAACCAGAGAACTTGTCGTGGAGGAGGGTGTTGTGTCTTACAGGGATGGCTTACACATGACATTGAATAATCGACTACATTTTGCAAGGTAAGGCTAAATGAGTCTTTTCAATTAATCCGTTTGCTTTGCATCTTCTAAATTTCACGTCCCATGCTTGTGTTTTATTCTGGTCACCTTGTCGTGATTACGATTATATTATAAATGTGTTTGTACCAATTACAGTTAATTCCCTGTTAAAGGAATATGAGGTTCAACGAATTAAAACTACTACTTTAATTTATGTAAGGTTTAGTGGTCTAATTATGGAAATCATTGGTATGTCATCATATATAATGTTGAACGCAAGATGTTGCTTTCCATTGTTATGTGTGGCGATGCCTTATATGTAATTGAATGTTGCGCGCATGCGCACAATGTGGAAAGAACAACGTGAAAATTTAAACTAGATTTATTATCTCAAAACATAACTTTATTTCAATATTAATACAGCTGGTGTTAAGTGCTGTGTGGCAGATATAAAAAATCGCCCCGTACTTCGTCCGAAGTGTAGTTAACCGTAATCAACTGTATATAAGCTCAATTTACACGAACACGACGTTATGTCGCAGTGGTGTAGTGGTTAGCATAACGGACCGACAATCCGTTGACCGATTTTTCGTGTTCCTCAAAACATACTTTATTATGTATTATTGGCAACAAATACATAATTATAAATATAAATTGATATCAATTGCATGTATGCTTGATCATGTCGCCGGACACGTTGCTGTATCTATTATACAAATGGAACATACTGTTTAGTTGGCAAATGAAGTTGTATGGATGCTTTTGGAGTCAGAATGACTTTGTACTGTTTTTGTCCGTATTATTTATGGATTTTCATGGTTAATGATTGTATGAGCTTTAATTTGGTACATGCAATTCCTTGCTGAAGACTTCTGCCTGATTATCAATTTAGTCTAAAGCGGGTCGAGACATGAGTTCATATTTTGATTGGACTGCACATGGGCATATTTTGTTCACGATACTTTTTATCGTATTGATTTTAGAACAAAGAAGTGAACAATTAAAGTGAGCTAATGGCATGTAATGTGGCGCTTATACAGATATAGAAATACTAATTCTATAATTTATAATTGAAACGTACGAATTGCAATTAAGGTAATTAAGTTACAAAAAATAACAGTTCTGCATAAGTTTCGAGAGACAAAGAGCTTGAATCCTGATGCGAAGGTCGAGAGTGGAAATACCACCTTGGTTTATGTTGAACCGGCACGAGCTTCATAACCTTTGAGTAAGGCGAGAGTACTGGGCCCGTATTCAATATACATCTTAAGATATTTCTTAAGTTTTTTCTTAAGACATATGTTTTTGCTTACGCAAGGATAAAACATATTTTATCTTTAAGTTATATTCAATATATAACTTAAGATATTTCTTTCCTAAGATGTTCTTAAGTATAACAATTCTTAGTCGTGTTCTAAATTTTTACTGCTGCATGGACAAATGATTTCTGTAGGCTACTGTTGTTTCAACACATCTATATTCTACTCCAAACAATCATGTCCTATTATTACTGGTGAACAGTGTGCCTGTGACACGCATATCAACATTCAATTTCGGTCTTGAGCTGGGCCCGTTTTATCAATATTCGTACGAACGAGCGTTCGTACGATACGAAATGTTCGTAAGAATTTCTTCTTACGAAAATACTAACGACCGTTTTATCAAAATGTGTTTGTATGTACGACTGCGATCTTAATAAGAATGATAGTGCGTACAGTAAATCAGTACACGCTCTTCTTGGGGATGTCAAACTAGACGTACCTAGCGTCGTCTCTCAGTCGTCTGTTGAGAAACAAAAATATAACCGTCGGTCTATCTGTTGTCAGTAGGCAAACAAACTTCTCACAGGAAGACGAGCAAACTTCGGTGTACAGCTGCTTAAAAGTACTGGGACAACGTAACAGAACACTGAACAGTATTCAGTTAGATACGTCGGCAGATATGCCTATCCACTAAAAGCCTATTTCTTAAAGATGAGGTTTGCTATTTCATGTCTGATGACTAAGATGCGAATAAACAGGGGTTGGTCATAAGAGGTTCGAACTGAAATATGAAAGTAGTGTAGTGGTGTGGCGTTTGATGAGGTGTTCGAACTCACGCCACCCCCTCTACACCTGCATGACGCTCTACAACTGTAGTAACTAGTTGGCTGTATCACCCCACACCGATGCTATCCTCCCACTTACGTCACTACACTTCTGCTACCTTCAGATAAATGCAGGTGGATGTGCACCCAGTGTTGGGCTCGACCCCATCCAACTCTCGCAAGGTGCTCTACCGTTTCGTCACCCTCCAATACACAGCTTAAGAAACAGAATATTGAGTGGTAGTATATGCTCAGAAGGATGAAAACTTGCTCAACTAGTTTATTATTTTCACGATCTTGAAGATCTAATTTATTGAGGATTTAATACTTAATTTTAAGTCAAATGTCATCGAGGATGTCATTCAGCTGGTGATGTTAATGATGCAGACTATTATCAAAGAAATGTGAAATGCTGCTTACAGTCATAACCACTGTTATTCTAATGATTTATAAGAGTTCACAATTAGTCTATATAAAGTCATCAATTTCATGTCTTAACAGTTTAAACTTAAACTTAGGCTTAGCAATAATCAAATAATAATATTAAATTTTAAAAGTTGTATGACATAGTTGATACTGTACTTCAGATGTAAACCATACATTTATATTCCATGTACAATTCCACATACACACTATTCTTATTCCATCTTCAAATTACCTTTTGATTGTAAGTAGTTTTACTTTGTGACTGAATATAACTTCGATTGACTACTGTATATATATAAGATAACAATATAAACTCATTAATGTATTTTTATTTGTTTCCAGTAATGCCAGACAATTCCATGTGATATGAAGTAGATGAATTTATTAAAAAGTTCATAACTGTTGTTAATTAATGTGAAATCCTGATTAATCATAATTGTTACGAACGTACGAATGCCTATAACCATCGAGTAGCATTTTCTTACGAATTCGTAGGATCCGCATGCTACGGAACTATTGATAAAACGCGCTTGCGATCGTAAGAACGTCGCAAGAAAATCTTACGAAAATTTCGTGCGTAAGAACGTTGATAACACGGGCCCATTAATAATGATCGTGTTTTATAGGAAATATGATATCTATTGGTCGTTGTTGAATGATCGACTCCAAACAGTGAACGTCTATTCCGATCAAAACTTGTATGTCTGCATCATGTATTCACGTGACAATTCAAAATAAACATTACTACTTGTATCGCCAATTCAGTTCGTACATTCCCTTAACCAGACATACCATTTCAATCACATTCATTGAGAAATATTTCATTAATTACAATCAAATAAGCATTTTAGTCACTAAATCAATCTCCAACCCCGCTTCGTAAATATTGACAAGCGTTTGTCATGTATATCGAGCAAGAATAGTCGCCCCTGACAAATGTTATACTAGGGCATCAATGGAAATATACGTAGAATGATAAAATAACAGTCACCGTATATGCTGGAACTTCTTTTTGACAAAATACAAGCAGCAAATTGTAGATTTCGAAAATACTAGCATTTTCCTTATATTTAAGATAAAAGTTAAGACTGCTAAAGAGGTACCGTACAGTTAAGGAGAAAAATAAGCAATATCTTAAGATAATATGCTTTGTGAATACCACTTAAGATCTTTATTGAAATCTAAGGAAGAAATGCAAGAAACATCTTAAATTTATTGGAAATATTAGGACTTAAGATAACTTTTCAACTTAAGATGTATATTGAATACGGGCCCTGGTTAGTAACACAGAAACAGTCGTCGACATTGATTAACTTGTAAATTAAGTGAACATTTTACTTGTTTATTAAATACGAGGGTTGTCAATAAAGTTCGTGTGCAGGGCTTGAAATTTTAGAAATAATAGTGAGTATTGTGCAAATTTTATACGTACTTTGGATTTTGCGTGTGTGTATATTTGCGTTCAGTCTCAAGCATTTATATATAGCAGGGCATAAAAGTTTACATTTTGTTGCTCCGGTTCCAGTATCTGTATAACTCTTTCACTCTGCATGTTGAAACGAAAACAAAATCTGCAAACTTCAACACAACGGAAATAGATGAGCTTCACATTCTACACGCACCGACTAAGGAATGCGATGTAGATCTATGATATTTCTTTTTATATGACGTTATGTGTTATATCTCATATTTGTTATTGATTACCATCAAGTAGTTCCGTTTCAAGCGATATTGCTGTGAGAATGTTTTGCGATTAATCATTTAATTAGTACACGGATTATCTCCCTGTGATCAGTCTACAGGTCTACAGGTATACAGTAAGGAATTCGTGGCTATATTGTTTGTTGGCTTGGTGGTTTCTTGTTGGTTGATGGATGCTGGTGGATGTGAACACTGTCCACAATATACGCTATACAGTAAAACCCATGTATAGTTAATAATGGTACTCGTTACACTAATTGATATAAACAATTGCTAGTCTGAGGTCGATTTGTGAGTCATGCATAATTTAATAGCTCGTAATGTTTTCCTCATTTCTGGCCGAATCATCAATATCTATCTCTTTTTTTTTCTTGCACACACTGGTTATAAAAATAAAGTGTAATAAAGTTTAGGGAAAATCTCATTACTACGAGGATTTTAATGCTTTGAAACTTGTGCTGGTTACATCGGTATTTTATATAAGTATGATTTAATTAAACAAATCAATAGGGTTTCTGTACTCACTCCATCGTTTACTTCCAATTATTCTGTATTCAATGCCGTTAATACCGTAGGTCACTATGCTATGGTGACAGTGATGTTAGTGGAAGGTGATTGTTGTCTCATCTCTAGATCTACTTTCTGTGACTGCATTGGGTTTGCATGACAGTGAGTGAATCAATTCACTTTCTTTTGCATGTTGTTTGCTCTAAGCCATTATTTATTTACTATTAATGACGTTGTGAATATTACCCATTTTTTTCATCCTCTTACGACTGTAATACTCTTACAATAGAATAGATATATTCTCCCTTATTTTTATTCTCCCTTGATAATGAAGAAGTCTTATGACTATTGAGACATGACCAGCCGTGACCATCGTGAAACTTGTAAATGTATTGACCAAGCTGGGTGGATCAAGCATTTAATGTATGCAACTTACATAAAACATTTCAAACAAATTGAAATTACATAAATTTTCGAGTTTAATCTACTCTAATCATCAACTATCCAGCGCTATTTGTTCTATCCGAATGTATTTACTTGTTTCTATTTTTATCTGTTTCCGCTATTGCATGAGTTTTGCTAGTCTTGCAAAGTTGCATAACCGTGACTCTAGTAATATGTTGTAAATCGCAATATATCGCTATTTCCGTACAGTTCGGAAACAGTCATTTTTAAATTGGTAATCCAATTGGAAACTATGTTGCGATGAATACATGTATATTAACATTCATAGCTTGGGCCACACTATAAAATGAATCTAATTTGGTTACTTGTGAACAAAAATGGTGTCCGATATACATATTTGACGTAGCAACACGAGTTATATGTCCAAATCGTAAAGTTGTTTTATTTGCAAAGAGCAGCGTGAGAAAAGAGTTCTTTAAGACGCACATGCGCATTTGCACCATGAACTACGCCAAATATTATAAAACATATTTTCTGCGATGATAAATTTTCAGCAAAAAGGCAAATGTCAGTCCTCGGATGAGTAGTAATTGAGAAATAATATTTTACGTATTTAACTATGATCAAAGTGATTCACTTAGCCTTCATTTTGTTCCAAGTGTTAAAAGCGTTTTATTATTAAAAATGTGTAAATAATTCATCAAAAAGAAAAGAAGCTATTGTCCTTGTACTCATATTTCATAATTGATTAAGTTTAGGAAATTATGTATGAGGATTAAAATATGATTATTTCTGTATAATGTCACCGTGTTGACGCAAACAATTTTAGGTGCGTTCTAATGGCGTTGAGTATACACATGGTCGATCACTATAATAACTTTGTATTGTACATATGACATGCATATTTAAAAGGGAGATTGAACGGTTTTCTTTGGTAACTTGTTTCCGTGGCAATGGGGCAAGTGTTGTTGACTATATGATGGCATGCGAACAATATACATATTACTCATTTTTATTTCGTTGAAAGGGACGAATCGTATCAGCTACCAATTTCATGTAGGACGATGATTGTGAGAGATTGAAACATAGTAAATGTACGTTTAATTAGAGTAACACATACAATATCTACCTACACTGACCCGCTCAGACATGGTCAAAGGATTATTTGATTTTACTTCAATCGAAGCTTACATTGATTTACAAAAGCTTAATTTTCTAGGCTCCATTCGCAGACTACAGTCCAATGATACCACTCTACTTTTTCAGTACCGTAACAACTGCACCGCTACGAACATTGGGTTTATAAAATACTGAATCCACAGATTAACTCCTTGTTTTCTACTGCAGTTTTAAATGTCCAAACATTCATGAAATAAATGAAACTATCAGGTCTATTTCACATGTTGACATTTCTCATCATTTGTAAACAAACGCTGTAGTATTTCAATTTTTTTCCAGAAACTTTGTCTATTACGACTTTAGTCGTACATTTCAACAAAAAGCATGGTCACAATAACATTCAAAAGAACAGCCTCATTAGATACATATGTATATATGACAAGTGAGAGCAATTATAGTTTTTACATATCCATGGCAACATAAATTCGCTGGAGGCCGCAATATTGTGCCTGGGCTAAAACATTTACCGATAGCGCTGCCGTCGCGGTTTAAAACATGGAAAATCGTCGATGAAAGCGCATTGTACTGATCTTCAAAATATCTGAAACATGCGATATCAAACTGAAACCGGTACATCGTGTAGTCTGTGTCTACTATTGCAATATACCGATATACCGCCATATCGTGGCATGCCAATAAATTACAAGTATAATACATGCACAACGTGTTACTGCGGTCTTTCGCTCATCTTGCTCGATACAAGTTTTGTGATGGATATAGTGTATTCTTATTGTTTCATATCAAGTACGAATTTCAAATGAATGTGGCGAATTTCAAAAGTTGCAATATTTCGGCATAATGAACATTATGGCATGAAGCGTACCACGATATGTTGCAATATATTACATTAAATACCCCTATATACTGGTTCATCTTAGCTATTGATGTATTCCTTTCTGACTCCAAATTTATTACACAGAATAAACATGCATATAAGCTAAAACAAAACATTCGTCAATCTCATTTGACTAACTATTAATTTTATATATCAATTCGACAGCTTTCAATCTTATTCATTTGTACCAGCACACTATTTTAATAACAGAATAGGGTTTCCTGACTCAGAAAATAAGCTGAAACTTAACAGCTATCAATCTCATTTCACATTTTTACTCATATGCAGTGTTCATGACTAGATAATTTCGATAAGTTCACACATGTAGAGATTCAAGAAGAAAACATCAAATGTAGTACGATCATATCAATACAGTTTGTCTGCATATCATTAGCTACATAGTCATCTAGTGACCTGGTTCGGGATTTGCTCCTAGACGGGTGGTCATTTTCAGTCCGTGTACCCGGTCACAAATTACCCACGGGTACCGCAATAATAAAAATTCCGTAGACTAAACAATGAATATACATCATATACGGTTGATTCCCTTTAATACTATCATGGCTTCTGCCTACAACAGAAAACTTGAGTTAAGAAATATTTTGACCAATTATCAAGTGAAAGGACTAATTGTAGACTGTGTTCTACTGAATAGAAATGAAACGAAATGTGCCACAGTTACAAATCTAGCATGGAAGTACATATCTCAGCGACGTCAGAACCACCAACGTATGATTGTAACGAACAGTGTTCCATGGACCGCTGGTCCAATCATTTTTTTGAACATGAACATGAAATACTTTGCGCCAAATACATCTAAACAGCTTTGCTTCACGTTCTACCCACATGGATATTACTGAATATGTGAAGTAAATTTCGAAGCTTTGCTGGCGTTGTTCAAGCTTGACTGATGCTTATTTCAAAATTATTAAGACTACATGAAGGGGGCAATGAAAGAGTTGTTTACTTAATATTACGTCGCAGAGTATTACCATTGTTTGTTATTGTTATTGCCAATGTTAGTCTCTGTCTCTGCTCTTACCTTCCTTACTTCTACTGCTGGTGTTATCACTGCTATTGACGCTAATATTGCTATACTTACTACTACCACTGTTGTAACAACAGTTACTGCTTACCGTCCTTAGGTATTGTTATTAATGCTTACATTGTCGTTACAGCTACTTTTGATATCGCCGTCGTAAATACTTCTACTGCTGTTGTATATGCTATTATTGCTGATATTGTCATTATAGCTATTACTGCTATTAACCTCGATACTGCTACTAAAACTGCCATCGTCATTCCTACTACTACTGCTATTATCATCCTTAATGCCACTACTGATATTAGTGTCGTTACTGCTACTACTGCTATTAGTGTCGTTACTGCTACTATACTGCTATTAGTGTCGTTACTGCTACTACTGCTATTAGTGTCGTTACTGCTACTACTGCTATTAGTGTCGTTACTGCTACTACTGATATTAGTGTCGTTACTGCTACTACTGCTATTAGTGTCGTTACTGCTGCTACTGCTCTCAACGAAGTTACTGCTACTACTGCTATTAGTGTCGTTACTGCTACTACTGCTCTCACCGACGTTACTGCTACTACTGCTATTAGTGTCGTTATTGCTACTACTGCTCTCACCGACGTTACTGCTACTTCTGCTATTAGTGTCGTTACTGCTACTACTGCTCTCACCAACGTTACTGCTACTACTGCTATTAGTGTCGTTACTGCTGCTGCTACTGCTCTCACCGACGTTACTGCTACTACATCTTTTAGTGTCGTTACTGCTGCTACTGCTCTCACCGACGTTACTGCTTCTACTGCTATTAGTGTCGTTACTGCTACTACTGCTCTCACCGACGTTACTGCTACTACTGCTATTAGTGTCGTTACTGCTACTACTGCTCTTACCGACGTTACTGCTACTACTGCTATTTGGGTCGTTACTGCTACTACTGCTCTCACCGACGTTACTGCTACTACTGTTATTAGGGTCGTTACTGCTACTACTGCTCTCACCGACGTTACTGCTACTACTGCTTTTAGTGTCGTTACTGCTACTACTGCTCTCACCGACGTTACTGCTACTACTGCTATTAGGGTCGTTACTGCTAATACTGCTCTCACCGACGTTACTGCTACTACTGATATTAGGGTCGTTACTGCTACTACTGCTCTCACCGACGTTACTGCTGCTGTAATTGTCTTTACTACTACTATTGGTGTTACTATCGTTTACGCCATAACTGCTGTTACCCATCGTTATATTACCAACGTTACTATTACTACTGATATTACCAACGTTACTATCATTACTGTTATTACCAACGTTACTATTACTACTGTTACTACCAACGTTACTATCACTACTGTTATTACCAACGTTACTATTACTACTGTTATTACCAACGTTACTATCATTACTGTTACTACCAACGTTACTATTACTACTGTTATTACCAACGTTACTATCATTACTGTTACTACCAACGTTACTATTACTACTGTTATTACCAACGTTACTATCACTACTGTTACTACCAACGTTACTATTACTACTGTTATTACCAACGTTACTATCATTACTGTTACTACCAACGTTACTATCACTACTGTTATTACCAACGTTACTATTACTACTGTTACTACCAACGTTACTATCACTACTGTTATTACCAACGTTACTATTACTACTGTTATTACCAACGTTACTATCACTACTGTTATTACCAACGTTACTATCACTACTGTTATTACCAACGTTACTATCACTACTGTTATTACCAACGTTACTATTACTACTGTTACTACCAACGTTACTATCACTACTGTTATTACCAACGTTACTATCTCTACTGTTATTACCAACGTTACTATTACTACTGTTACTGCCAACGTTACTATCACTACTGATATTACCAACGTTACTATTACTATTACTGTCGTAACTTCTACTTCTTCTATTACTGTCGTTACTACTACTGTTGCCACTCCAGTCGTCAATGTTACATAATGTCGTTATTGTCTTTCGATCTTCTACTGCTGCTGCTTCTACTGTTATTGTATATATTTATATTCTTTTATTCCACTTTTCAGTGATATATAGATATCAATACAATGCAAGGGTAAATTCATGAAAGACAAATATATACAAGATTATAGGTAAACATATGAGAGAGAATTAAACAAGATAACATATCAAAAGACATATACTATATGAGGTACATGTTTGTTAATAGATGGATAAAGTCCTGAGCCAAACGAACAAATATACAAGTAAACCCAATACAATATACAAACAAAAATTAAACAAAATATCGAGAATGAGCATATTGCAATTACTCTGTACGTGTGCGTTTTCCAAAGTTTCGTTTTTGTAAAGAGTTTACCGGAAGTTCGAAAGTTGTAAACATCTAACAACGAGGACGGCACATGCAATTTAGTGTAAGCTTTGCCAGCTATTAGTTACTTTTATTTCGGTTAAAAGCAATTATGCTGGCTATGGACGCCTAAGAGAAGTCAGATTTCTTTTAATATTTTATTTGAAGTGTAGGAAAAGGACATCATGTATATACTTAGTTGAGATTTTAATATATGTGTTCATCAATTGCTGCGATGACAAGGTAACTAACCAGCTAAGATCAATTAAATACCGCAACAATGCTTCGTTATCGATACGTGAGAGATAGTCTTTCACTGCTGGGCCAAGCCACACGGACACTGTTGAAAGGAATAGTTCGCGATTTGTTTGAGTGCGATTGCAACTTGTTAAAATATGTTTCATTATGTCTGTTGTTTGTCCTTGACACATATTACACGTGACTACTAGTGTGAATTGTCTATAGGTCAGAACACGTGCAGCACTGATTGCGTGAATGATTTCGCTCTTTGTAGAAGCTGCGACCCAGAGTACAGATGGGTGTATGCTGTTGTGCACAGAACGGAATCTCTCAAAGTCATGGTCATTTCTCACACGAGTCTCCCATAATCGTTTATGGTGACCCATCTTATTCACCGTATTCTTCCACTCACGGGTTAAAGGGAAAGTGAAATTGTTCAAATAGTTCTGCAAATAATGAAATAAATCATATTTCTTAAGAATTTTACAAATGTCTGGGACAAAGCCATTTTGATGATCTATCAGATTATTCAACATATATAATTCTAATCTAAAGCTGAAAATTTGCCTGGTGAGAGTATTAGTTGAAAGTGAACAGAGTTTCTGAAGGAACAGTAGTTTTCGCCGATCTATTTCGGTTTCAATACTGTGCCAACCAATCATACTCAATACCATATCGGTTCTAGTGTGCACTGGAACGTGTTGTATGCGCTTTGCTGCTTGTCGTAACAATCGCTCAAGTTGAAGCAAATCTTGTTTTGAGATATTATACCACAGTTCTACGCCATATAACATAGTCGGTATTACAATTGTTCGCGCCAGTTTAGCCATTAGTAAGGGGTTAATGTCGCCTAAATGGTCTTCGATACTTAATAACGAGAAAAGTGAAGAACGAGCTTTTCTTATTCTGTTTTCAATCGTATCACTGCAGGTTAGTCTCTTATTAAGCACTATTCCAACATGAGTTGTAGTTTCGGCTGAAGTTATGAAAGCTTTCCCAAATTTTACTGAGACATTCGTTGTTGGTTTATTATTGAATATCATTAACTTGCACTTCTGGTGATTGAACTCAGCGAATGGCATAGTTAAACACAAGTTCGAGTTGCGTTTCTAGCGCTATTTTAGAGTAGCTCAAGACAGTTAGGTCATCGGCCAGCGTTGGGTTGCCACATTGTATGGGTCCTATGGTGAGTCCATTGCGGTTGTTCTCAAGGGAGGTAAGAAGGTCGTTGATGAACACGAGATAACACCAAGTTGATAGTACGCCTCCCTGCCGGCAGCTCTGTTGGATTCGGAACTGGTCTGATTGGACGCCATTCGCAACGACACAACCACGTAAATCTTTATAGGAGTTTATTATAAGTCTTAGTGGTTTTCCATGAATTCCTATTTCGTCCTTTATTTTCATAAACAGTGCGTTGTGTCGGACATTATCAAAGGCACCAGCTGTGTCGAGGAAGGCTGCATACACATCAGCTCCTAATTCTCTGCCATGGCAAACAGCTTCTTGTAAGTTGAAAGATGTTGTTAGCGAGCCGAGGTGTTTTTGTTATGCGTTCTGTTGCTTATTTGGGAACTGCAAATGTGATGCAGTACACCATTCAGTCAGTCTATTGTGTAGCACTTTCTCAAACAGTTGAAAGTTGGAACTTGTGCATATTCTATTAGTATATTAGGTCAATATAATCAACAGGTGAACTCTATTTTCCTCCCTAATTGCATTCAAAATAGTAAATATAACATGGTATATATGAATTTAACTGATATTTCCGGTTGTATGTTTGGGGAACAGAGCATAACAATATTTCGAATGAGACACTCTAATTACGACCTTAACATTATTCAAGTAATCTGATCATAAAGCCTAGCTATCTGAAATTCTTAATAATTAATGAAATTCAAATACTAATATGATTACAACATTATATACATAACCATTTAATACTTGAATTTTGGTGTATTTATTTAATTTGTGTCAGATGGCTTTTTTTCAAACCCATCTCATATCTTTCAAGTTAATTAAAAACTATTTTAGCAAACCTTAGCATGTTTTAAGCTATAAGGTTATATGGTCCTTTTTTATCACTTTTAGGATTCTGTATTTCATAGTATAAATCATATGATGCTTAAATGAAGGGTTGTCTAAAAATGTAACGAATTTATATTCACAGTACCTAAAAGTATTCAAACTGAACTAGAAGTAGGTTATATTATATGCTTCACCTTGCTTTACAATAACTGGGACCTACATTTGGCCCCCGCAAATACCGTGAAATGACCGGATAATATGGTCTTATTCATTTCCAACGAGTGAGGGTATTTTCTTTATTTCCAACGAGTGAGTACCGTTTAAATGTTTAAAATACGGCGTGTTTTTGCGGAGCTCCGTCCACCATGCGCAAAATGAACTCAAATATACCCATAAATTCCATTGAAAGAGGGAAATTGTGCATATTCTTGAGGTATATTAGGTCAATGTAATCAAAAGGTGAACTCTATTTTCCTCACTAATTGCATTCAAAACAGTGAATATAACATATTATATATGAATTTTATGTCAATTTATTTACAAAAGGACTGAAATATACCCATAAATTGCATTCAAAATAGGAAATATTACATAATCCATAGGTATAATAGGTCAATATAATCAACAGGTGAACTCTATTTTCCTCACTAATTGCATTCAAAATAGTAAATATAACATGTTTTATATGAATTTGTTGCCAATATATTCAAAAATGAACTCAAATATACCCATAAATTGCATTGAATGAGGTAAATTGTGCATATCCTTTGGGAACATTAGGTCAATATATCAACAGGTGAACTATGTTTTCCTCATTAAATGCATGGAAATAGTAAATACAACATATTATATATGAATTTTAGGTCAATATATTCACAAATGCACTCAGATATACCCATCAATTGCATTGAAATGGGAAATTGTGCATATTCTTTAGGAATATTAGGTCAATATTATCAACAGGTGAACTCAGTTTTCCTCACTAATTGCATTCATAATTGTAAGATTTACATATTATAGATGTATTTAAGGTCAATATATACAAAAATGAACTCAAATATACCCATAAAATGCATTGAAAGTGGGACATTGTGCATATTCTGTATGTATATTGGGTCAATGTAATCAAAAGGTGAACTCTGTTTTCCTCACTAATTGCATTCAAAATAGTAAATATAACATGTTTTATATGAATTTGTTGCCAATATAATCAAAAATGAACTCAAATATACCCATAAATTGCATTGAAGGAGGTAAATTGTGCATATTCTTCAGGTATATTGGGTCAATGTAATCAAAATGTGAACTCTGTTTTCCTCACTAAATGCATTCAAAACAGTGATTATAACACATTGTATATGACTTTTAGGTCAATATATTTATAAATGAACACAAATATACCCATAAATTGCATTGTAATTTGTAATTTGTGCATATTCTGTAGGAATATCAGGTCAATATAATCAACTGTTGAACACTATTTTCCTCATTAAATGCATTGAAAATAGTAAATATAACATATTATATATAAATTTTAGTCCAATATATTCAAAAATGAACTCAAATATACCCATAAATTGCATTGAATGAGGTAAATTGTGCATATCCTTTGGGAACATTAGGTCAATATAATCAACAGGTGAACTATGTTTTCCTCATTAAATGCATTGAAATAGTAAATACAGCATATTATATATGAATTTTAGGTCTATATATTCACAAATGCATTCAAATATACCCATCTAATGCATTGAAAATGGGAAATTGTGAATATTCTTTAGGAATATTAGGTCAATATTATCAAGAGGTGAACTCTGCTTTCCCCACTAATTGCATTCAAAATAGTAAGATTTACACATTATAGATGTATTTAAGGTCAATATATACAAAAATGAACTCAAATATACCCATAAATTGCATTGAAAGTGGGACATTGTGCATATTCTTTATGTATATTAGGTCAATGTAATCAAAAGGTGAACTCTGTTTTCCTCACTTATTGCATTCAAAATAGTAAATATAACATGTTTAATATGAATTTGTTGCCAATATATTCAAAAATGAACTTAAATATACCCATAAATTGCATTGAATGAGGTAAATTGTGCATATTCTTCAGGTATATTAGGTCAATGTAATCAAAAGGTGAACTCTGTTTTCCTCATTAAATGCATTGAAATAGTAAATACAACATATTATATATGAATTTTAGGTCAATATATTCACAAATGCACTCAAATATACCCATCAAATGCATTGAAAATGGGAAATTGTGCATATTCGATAGGAATATTAGGTCAATATTATCAACAGGTGAACTCTGTTTTCCTCACTAATGGTTTCAAAATAGTAAGATTTACACATTATAGATGTATTTAAGTCAATATATACAAAAATGAACTCAAATATACCCATAAATTGTATTGATAGTGGGACATTGTGCATATTCTTTATGTATATAAGGTCAATGTAATCAACAGGTGAACTCTATTTTCCTCACTAATTGCATTCAAAACAGTGAATATCACACATTATATATGCATTTTAGTTCAATATATTCAAAAATGAACTCAAATATACCATAAATTGCTTCGAAAGTTGGAAATTGTGCATATTCTATAGGTATATTTGGTCAATATAATAAAATAAGTGAACTCTATTTTCCCCATTTATTGCATTCAAAATAGTAAATATAACACATTATATATGAATGTTTTGTCAATATATTCACAAAAGGACTGACATATACCCATAAATTGCATTCAAAATAGGAAATTAGAAATAATCTATAGGTATATTAGGTCAATATAATCAACAGGTGAACTCTGTTTGACTCACTAATTGCATTCAAAATAGTAAATATAACATGTTTTATATATGAATTTGTTGCCAATATATTCAAAAATGAACTCAAATATACCCATAAATTGCATTGAAGGAGGTAAATTGTGCATATTCTTCAGGTATATTGGGTCAATGTAATCAACAGGTGAACTCTATTTTCCTCACTAATTGCATTCAAAATAGTAAATATAACATGTTTTATATGAATTTGTTGCCAATATATTCAAAAATGAACTCAAATATACCCATAAATTGCATTGAAGGAGGTAAATTGTGCATATTCTTCAGGTATATTGGGTCAATGTAATCAAAAGGTGAACTCTGGTTTCCTCACTAAATGCATTCAAAACAGTGATTATAACACATTGTATATGCCTTTTAGGTCTATATCTTTATAAATGAACACAAATTTACCCATAAATTACATTGTAATTTGTAATTTGTGCATATTATATAGGTATATTAGGTCAATAAAATCAACTGTTGAACACTATTTGCATCATTAAATGCATTGAAAATAGTAAATATAACATATTATATATAAATTTTAGGCCAATATATTCAAAAATGAACTCAAATATAGCCATAAATTGCATTGAATGAGGTAAATTGTGCATATCCTTTGGGAAAAATTAGGTCAATATAATCAACAGGTGAACTATGTTTTCCTCATTAAATGCATTGAAATAGTAAATACAGCATATTATATATGAATTTTAGGTCTATATATTCACAACTGCACTCAAATATACTCATCTAATGCATTGAAAATGGGAAATTGTGAATATTCTTTAGGAATATTAGGTCAATATTATCAACAGGTGAACTCTGTTTTCCTCACTAATTGCATTCAAAATAGTAAGATTTACACATTATAGATGTATTTAAGGTCAATATATACAAAAATCAACTCAAATATACCCATAAATTGCATTGATAGTGGGACATTGTGCATATTCTTTATGTATATAAGGTCAATGTAATCAAAAGGTGAACTCTGTTTTCCTCACTAATTGCATTAAAAATAGTAAATATAACATGTTTTATATGAATTTGTTGCCAATATATTCAAAAATGATCTCAAATATACCCATCAATTGCATAGAAGGAGGTAAATTGTGCATATTCTTCAGGTATATTTGGTCAATGTAATCAAAAGATGAACTCTGTTTTCCTCACTAAATGCATTCAAAACAGTGATTATAACACATTATATATGACTTTTAGGTCAATATATTTATAAATGAACACAAATATACTCATCAATTGCATTGTAAGTTGTAAATTGTGCATATTCTTCAGGTATATAAGGTCAGTATAATCAACAGGTGAACTCTATTTTCCTCATTAATTGCATTCAAAATAGTAAACATAACATGTTTTATATGAATGTGTTGCCAATATTTTCAAAAATGAACTCATATATACCCATAAATTCCATTGAAAGAGTGAAATTGTTCATATTCTTTAGGTATATTAGATCAATGTAATCAAAAGTGAACTCTGTATTCCTCACTAATTGCATTCAAAACAGTGAATATCAAACATTATATATGCATTTTAGTTCAATATATTCAAAAATGAACTCTAATATACCATAAATTGCTTCGAAAGTTGGAAATTGTGCATATTCTATAGGTATATTTGGTCAATATAATAAAATAAGTGAACTCTATTTTCCCCATTTATTGCATTCAAAATAGTAAATATAACACATTATATATGAATGTTTTGTCAATATATTCACAAAAGGACTGACATATACCCATAAATTGCATTCAAAATAGGAAATTAGACATAATCTATAGGTATATTAGGTCAATATAATCAACAGGTGAACTCTGTTTTACTCACTAATTGCATTCAAAACACTGAATATAACATATTATATATGACTTTTAGGTCAATATAGTCACTCTTGAACTCAAATATACCCATAAATTGCTTTGAAGGTGGGAAATTGTGCATATTCTATTAGTATATTAGGTCAATATAATCAACAGGTGAGCTCTATTTTCCTCACTAATTGCATTCAAAATAGTAAATATAACATGGTACATGTATATACATGTATGAATTTAACTGATATTTCAGGTTGTTTATTTGGGGACCAGAGCATAACAATATTTCGAATGAGACACTCTAATTACGGCCTTAAAATTATTCAAGTAATCTGATCATATAGCCTAGCTATCTGGAATTCTTATTAATTAATGAAATTCAAATACTAAGATGATTACAACATTATATACATAACCATTTAATTCTTGAATTTTGGTGTATTTATTTAATTTGTGTCAGATGGCTTTTTTTCACACCCATCTCATATCTTTCAAGTTAATTAAAAACTCTTTTAACAAAACTTAGCATGTTTTAAGCTTTAAGGTTATATGGTTCTTCTTTTTTATCACTTTTAGTATTCTGTATTTCATAGTATAAATCATATGATGCTCAAATGAAGGGTTGTCTAAAAATGTAACGAATTTATATTCACAGTACCTCAAAGTGTTCAAACTGAACTAGAAGTAGGTCATATTATACACTTCGCCTTGCTTTAAAATAACTGGGACCTACATTTCGGCCCCGCAAATACCGTAAAATGACCGGCTAATATGCAAAAAGTATTCATTTCCAACGAGTGAGGGTATTTTCTTTATTTCCAACGAGTGAGAACCGGTTAAATGTTTAACATCAGGCGTGTTTTTGCGGAGCTCCGTCCACCATGCGCAAAATGAACTCAAATATACCAATAAACAGCATTGAAAATGGGAAATTGTGCATATTCTTTAGGTGTATTAGGTCAATGAATTCAAAAGGTGAACTCTATTTTCCTCACTAATTGCATTCAAAACAGTGAATATAACATATCATATATGAATTTTATGTCTATTTATTCACAAAAGGACTGAAATATACCCATAAATTGCATTCAAAATAGGACATTTAACATAATCCATAGGTATAATAGGTCAATATAATCAACAGGTGAACTCTATTTTCCTCACTAATTGCATTCAAAATAGTAACTATAACATGTTTTATATGAATTTGTTGCCAATATATTCAAAAATGAACTAAAATATACCCATAAATTGCATTGAATGAGATAAATTGTGCATATCCTTTGGGAACATTAGGTCAATATAATCAACAGGTGAACTATGTTTTCCTCATTAAATGCATGGAAATAGTAAATACAACATATTATAT
The DNA here is from genome assembly GCA_032209605.1 of Mactromeris polynyma. Lineage (NCBI taxonomy): Eukaryota > Metazoa > Mollusca > Bivalvia > Venerida > Mactridae > Mactromeris > Mactromeris polynyma. The sequence goes on from JASFXZ010000001.1 coordinate 54,380,016, forward strand.
ATGAATTTTAGGTCAATATATTCACAAATGCACTCAAATATACCCATCAATTGCATTGAAATGGGAAATTGTGCATATTCTTTAGGAATATTAGGTCAATATTATCAACAGGTGAACTCAGTTTTCCTCACTAATTGCATTCAAAATAGTAAGATTTACACAATATACATGTAGATGTATTTAAGGTCAATATATACAAAAATGAACTCAAATATACCCATAAATTGCATTGAAAGTGGGACATTGTGCCTATTCTATATGTATATTGGGTCAATGTAATCAAAAGGTGAACTCTGTTTTCCTCACTAATTGCATTCAAAATAGTAAATATAACATGTTTTATATGAATTTGTTGCCAATATATTCAAAAATGAACTCAAATATACCCATAAATTGCATTGAAGGAGGTAAATTGTGCATATTCTTCAGGTATATTGGGTCAATGTAATCAAAAGGTGAACTCTGTTTTCCTCACTAAATGCATTCAAAACAGTGTATATGCCTTTTAGGTCTATATATTTATAAATGAACACAAATTTACCCATAAATTACATTGTAATTTGTAATTTGTGCATATTATATAGGTATATTAGGTCAATATAATCAACTGTTGAACACTATTTGCATCATTAAATGCATTGAAAATAGTAAATATAACATATTATATATAAATTTTAGGCCAATATATTCAAAAATGAACTCAAATATAGCCATAAATTGCATTGAATGAGGTAAATTGTGCATATCCTTTGGGAACATTAGGTCAATATAATCAACAGGTGAACTATGTTTTCCTCATTAAATGCATTGAAATAGTAAATACAGCATATTATATATGAATTTTAGGTCTTTATATTCACAAATGCACTCAAATATACCCATCTAATGCATTGAAAATGGGAAATTGTGAATATTCTTTAGGAATATTAGGTCAATATTATCAACAGGTGAACTCTATTTTCCTCACTTATTGCATTCAAAATAGTAAGATTTACACATTATAGATGTATTTAAGGCCAATATATACAAAAATCAACTCAAATATACCCATAAATTCCATTTAAAGTGGGACATTGTGCATATTCTTTATGCATATTAGGTCAATGTAATCAACAGGTGAACTCTATTTTCCTCACTAATTGCATTCAAAATAGTAAATATAACATGTTTTATATGAATTTGTTGCCAATATATTCAAAAATGAACTTAAATATACCCATAAATTGCATTGAATGAGGTAAATTGTGCATATTCTTCAGGTATATTAGGTCAATGTAATCAAAAGGTGAACTCTGTTTTCCTCATTAAATGCATTGAAATAGTAAATACAACATATTATATATGAATTTTAGGTCAATATTTTCACAAATGCACTGATATATTCCCATCAAATGCATTGAAAATGGGAAATTGTGCATATTCTTTAGGAATATTAGGTCAATATTATCAACAGGTGAACTCTGTTTTCCTCACTAATTGCATTCAAAATAGTAAGATTTACACATTATAAATGTATTTAAGGTCAATATATACAAAAATCAACTCAAATATACCCATAAATTGCATTGATAGTGGGACATTGAGCAGATTCATTATGTATATAAGGTCAATGTAATCAAAAGGTGAACTCTGTTTTCCTCACTAATTGCATTAAAAATAGTAAATATAACATGTTTTATATGAATTTGTTGCCAATATATTCAAAAATGATCTCAAATATACCCATAAATTGCATAGAAGGAGGTAAATTGTGCATATTCTTCAGGTATATTTGGTCAATGTAATCAAAAGATGAACTCTGTTTTCCTCACTAAATGCATTCAAAACAGTGATTATAACACATTATATATGACTTTTAGGTCAATATATTCATAAATGAACACAAATATACCCATAAATTGCATTGTAAGTTGTAAATTGTGCATATTCTTCAGGTATATAAGGTCAGTATAAACAACAGGTGAACTCTATTTTCCTCATTAATTGCATTCAAAATAGTAAACATAACATGTTTTATATGAATGTGTTGCCAATATTTTCAAAAATGAACTCATATATTATACCCATAAATTCCATTGAAAGAGGGAAATTGTTCATATTCTTTAGGTATATTAGATCAATGTAATCAAAAGTGAACTCTGTATTCCTCACTAATTGCATTCAAAACAGTGAATATCACACATTATATATGCATTTTAGTTCAATATATTCAAAAATGAACTCAAATATACCATAAATTGCTTCGAAAGTTGGAAATTGTGCATATTCTGTATGTATATTTGGTCAATATTATAAAATAAGTGAACTCTATTTTCCCCATTTATTGCATTCAAAATAGTAAATATAACATGTTTTGTATGAATTTGTTGCCAATATATTCAAAAATGAACTCAAATATACCCATAAATTGCATTGAAGGAGGTAAATTGTGCATATTCTTCAGGTATATTGGGTCAATGTAATCAAAAGGTGTTTTCCTCACTAAATGCATTCAAAACAGTGATTATAACACATTGTATATGCCTTTTAGGTCTATATATTTATAAATGAACACAAATTTACCCATAAATTACATTGTAATTTGTAATTTGTGCATATTATATAGGTATATTAGGTCAATATAATCAACTGTTGAACACTATTTGCATCATTAAATGCATTGAAAATAGTAAATATAACATATTATATATAAATTTTAGGCCAATATATTCAAAAATGAACTCAAATATAGCCATAAATTGCATTGAATGAGGTAAATTGTGCATATCCTTTGGGAACATTAGGTCAATATAATCAACAGGTGAACTATGTTTTCCTCATTAAATGCATTGAAATAGTAAATACAGCATATTATATATGAATTTTAGGTCTATATATTCACAAATGCACTCAAATATACCCATCTAATGCATTGAAAATGGGAAATTGTGAATATTCTTTAGGAATATTAGGTCAATATTATCAACAGGTGAACTCTGTTTTCCTCACTAATTGCATTCAAAATAGTAAGATTTACACATTATAGATGTATTTAAGGTCAATATATACAAAAATCAACTCAAATATACCCATAAATTCCATTGAAAGTGGGACATTGTGCATACTCTTTATGTATATTAGGTCAATGTAATCAACAGGTGAACTCTATTTTCCTCACTAATTGCATTAAAAATAGTAAATATAACATGTTTTATATGAATTTGTTGCCAATATATTCAAAAATGAACTTAAATATACCCATAAATTGCATTGAATGAGGTAAATTGTGCATATTCTTCAGGTATATTAGGTCAATGTAATCAAAAGGTGAACTCTGTTTTCCTCATTAAATGCATTGAAATAGTAAATACAACATATTATATATGAATTTTAGGTCAATATTTTCACAAATGCACTCATATATTCCCATCAAATGCATTGAAAATGGGAAATTGTGCATATTCTTTAGGAATATTAGGTCAATATTATCAACAGGTGAACTCTGTTTTCCTCACTAATTGCATTCAAAATAGTAAGATTTACACATTATAGATGTATTTAAGGTCAATATATACAAAAATGAACTCAAATATACCCATAAATTGCATTGATAGTGGGACATTGAGCAGATTCATTATGTATATAAGGTCAATGTAATCAAAAGGTGAACTCTGTTTTCCTCACTAATTGCATTAAAAATAGTAAATATAACATGTTTTATATGAATTTGTTGCCAATATATTCAAAAATGATCTCAAATATACCCATAAATTGCATAGAAGGAGGTAAATTGTGCATATTCTTCAGGTATATTTGGTCAATGTAATCAAAAGATGAACTCTGTTTTCCTCACTAAATGCATTCAAAACAGTGATTATAACACATTATATATGACTTTTAGGTCAATATATTCATAAATGAACACAAATATACCCATAAATTGCATTGTAAGTTGTAAATTGTGCATATTCTTCAGGTATATAAGGTCAGTATAATCAACAGGTGAACTCTATTTTCCTCATTAATTGCATTCAAAATAGTAAACATAACATGTTTTATATGAATGTGTTGCCAATATTTTCAAAAATGAACTCATATATTATACCCATAAATTCCATTGAAAGAGTGAAATTGTTCATATTCTTTAGGTATATTAGATCAATGTAATCAAAAGTGAACTCTGTATTCCTCACTAATTGCATTCAAAACAGTGAATATCACACATTATATATGCATTTTAGTTCAATATATTCAAAAATGAACTCAAATATACCATAAATTGCTTCGAAAGTTGGAAATTGTGCATATTCTGTATGTATATTTGGTCAATATTATAAAATAAGTGAACTCTATTTTCCCCATTTATTGCATTCAAAATAGTAAATATAACATGTTTTGTATGAATTTGTTGCCAATATATTCAAAAATGAACTCAAATATACCCATAAATTGCATTGAATGAGATAAATGCTGCACATCCTTTGGGAACATTAGGTCAATATAATCAACAGGTGAACTATGTTTTCCTCATTAAATGCATGGAAATAGTAAATGCAACATATTATATATGAATTTTAGGTCAATATATTCACAAATGCACTCAAATATACCCATCAATTGCATTGAAATGGGAAATTATGCATATTCTTTAGGAATATTAGGTCAATATTATCAACAGGTGAACTCAGTTTTCCTCACTAATTGCATTCAAAATAGTAAGATTTACACAATATAGATGTATTTAAGGTCAATATATACAAAAATGAACTCAAATATACCCATAAATTGCATTGAAAGTGGGACATTGTGCATATTCTATATGTATATTGGGTCAATGTAATCAAAAGGTGAACTCTGTTTTCCTCACTAATTGCATTCAAAATAGTAAATATAACATGTTTTATATGAATTTGTTGCCAATATATTCAAAAATGAACTCAAATATACCCATAAATTGCATTGAAGGAGGTAAATTGTGCATATTCTTCAGGTATATTGGGTCAATGTAATCAAAAGGTGAACTCTGTTTTCCTCACTAAATGCATTCAAAACAGTGATTATAACACATTATATATGACTTTTAGGTCAATGTATTTATAAATGAACACAAATATACCCATAAATTGCATTGTAAGTTGTAAATTGTGCATATTCTTCAGGTATAATAGGTCAGTATAATCAACAGGTGAACTCTATTTTCCTCACTAATTGCATTCAAAATAGTAAATATAACATGTTTTATATGAATTTGTTGCCAATATATTCAAAAATGAACTCAAATATACCCATAAATTGCATTGAATGAGATAAATTGTGCATATCCTTTGGGAACATTTGGTCAATATAATCAACAGGTGAACTATGTTTTCCTCATTAAATGCATTGAAATAGTAAATACAACATATTATATATGAATTTTAGGTCAATATATTCACAAATGCACTCAAATATACCCATCAATTGCATTGAAATGGGAAATTGTGCATATTCTTTAGGAATATTGGGTCAATATTATCAACTGGTGAACTCTATTTCACTCACTTATTGCATTGAAAATAGTAAATATAACACATTATATATGCATTTTGTGTCAATATATTCCAAAATGAACTCATTTAAACCCATAAATTGCATTCAAAGTGGAAAATTGTGTATATTCTTTAGGTACATTAGTTCCATATCATTAGCAGGCAAACTCTTTTCCCCTCACTAATTGCATTCAAAATAGTAAAATTGACACACTATAGATGTATTTAAGGTCAATATTTTCAAAAATGAACTCATATATACCCATAAATTCCATTGAAAGAGGGAAATTGTGCATATTCTTTAGGTATATTAGGTCAATGTAATCAAAAGGTGAACTCTGTATTCCTCACTAATTGCATTCAAAACAGTGAATATCAAACATTATATATGCATTTTAGTTCAATATATTCAAAAATGAACTCAAATATACCATAAATTGCTTCGAAAGTTGGAAATTGTGCATATTCTATAGGTATATTTGGTCAATATAATAAAATAAGTGAACTCTATTTTCCCCATTTATTGCATTCAAAATAGTAAATATAACACATTATATATGAATGTTTTGTCAATATATTCTCAAAAGGACTGACATATACCCATAAATTGCATTCAAAATAGGAAATTAGACATAATCTATAGGTATATTAGGTCAATATAATCAACAGGTGAACTCTGTTTTACTCACTAATTGCATTCAAAACACTGAATATAACATATTATATATGACTTTTAGGTCAATATAGTCACTCTTGAACTCAAATATACCCATAAATTGCTTTGAAGGTGGGAAATTGTGCATATTCTATTAGTATATTAAATCAATATAATCAACAGGTGAGCTCTATTTTCCTCACTAATTGCATTCAAAATAGTAAATATAACATGGTACATGTATATATGAATTTAACTGATATTTTAGGTTGTTTATTTGGGGACCAGAGCATAACAATATTTCGAATGAGACACTCTAATTACGGCCTTAAAATTATTCAAGTAATCTGATCATATAGCCTAGCTATCTGGAATTCTTATTAATTAATGAAATTCAAATACTAAGATGATTACAACATTCTATACATAACCATTTAATTCTTGAATTTTGGTGTATTTATTTAATTTGTGTCAGATGGCTTTTTTTCACACCCATCTCATATCTTTCAAGTTAATTAAAAACTCTTTTAACAAAACTTAGCATGTTTTAAGCTTTAAGGTTATATGGTTCTTCTTTTTTATCACTTTTAGTATTCTGTATTTCATAGTATAAATCATATGATGCTCAAATGAAGGGTTGTCTAAAAATGTAACGAATTTATATTCACAGTACCTTAAAGTGTTCAAACTGAACTAGAAGTAGGTTATATTATACACTTCGCCTGGCTTTAAAATAACTGGGACCTACATTTCGGCCCCGCAAATACCGTAAAATGACCGGCTAATATGCAAAAAGTATTCATTTCCAACGAGTGAGGGTATTTTCTTTATTTCCAACGAGTGAGAACCGGTTAAATGTTTAACATCAGGCGTGTTTTTGCGGAGCTCCGTCCACCATGCGCAAAATGAACTCAAATATACCAATAAACAGCATTGAAAATGGGAAATTGTGCATATTCTTTAGGTGTATTAGGTCAATGAATTCAAAAGGTGAACTCTATTTTCCTCACTAATTGCATTCAAAACAGTGAATATAACATATCATATATGAATTTTATGTCTATTTATTCACAAAAGGACTGAAATATACCCATAAATTGCATTCAAAATAGGACATTTAACATAATCCATAGGTATAATAGGTCAATATAATCAACAGGTGAACTCTATTTTCCTCACTAATTGCATTCAAAATAGTAAATATAACATGTTTTATATGAATTTGTTGCCAATATATTCAAAAATGAACTAAAATATACCCATAAATTGCATTGAATGAGATAAATTGTGCATATCCTTTGGGAACATTATGTCCATATAATCAACAGGTGAACTATGTTTTCCTCATTAAATGCATTGACATAGTAAATACAACATATTATATATGAATTTTAGGTCAATATATTCACAAATGCACTCAAATATACCCATCAATTGCATTGAAAATGGGAAATTGTGCATATTCTTTAGGAATATTAGGTCAATATTATCAACTGGTGAACTCTATTTTACTCACTTATGGCATTGAAAATAGTAAATATAACACATTATATATGCATTTTGGGTCAATATATTCCGAGATGAACTCATTTAAACCCATAAATTGCATTCAAAGTGGAAAATTGTGTATATTCTTTAGGTGAATTAGTTCCATATCATCAGCAGGTGAACTCTATTTCCCTCACTAATTGCATTCAAAATAGTAATATTTACACTCTATAGGTGTATTTAAGGTCAATATATTCACAAATGAACTCAAATATACTCATAAATTGCAAATTGAAAGTGGGAAATTGTGCATATTCTTTAGGACTATTGGGTCAATGTAATCAAAAGGTGAACTCTGTTTTCCTCACTGAATGCATTCAAAACAGTGATTATAACACATTGTATATGACTTTTAGGTCAATATAATTATAAATGAACACAAATATATCCATAAATTGCATTGTAATTTGTAATTTGTGCATATTCTGTAGGTATATTAGGTCAATATAATCAACTGTTGAACACTATTTTCCTCATTAAATGCATTGAAAATAGTAAATATAACATATTATATATAAATTTTAGGCCAATATATTCAAAAATGAACTCAAATATACCCATAAATTGCATTGAATGAGGTAAATTGTGCATATCCTTTGGGAACATTAGGTCAATATAATCAACAGGTGAACTATGAAATAGTAAATACAGCATATTATATATGAATTTTAGGTCTATATTTTCACAAATGCACTCAAATATACCCATCTAATGCATTGAAAATGGGAAATTGTGAATATTCTTTAGGAATATTAGGTCAATATTATCAACAGGTGAACTCTGTTTTCCCCACTAATTGCATTCAAAATAGTAAGATTTACACATTATAGATGTATTTAAGGTCAATATATACAAAAATCAACTCAAATATACCCATAAATTCCATTGAAAGTGGGACATTGTGCATATTCATTATGTATATTAGGTCAATGTAATCAAAAGGTGAACTCTGTTTTCCTCACTTATTGCATTCAAAATAGTAAATATAAGATGTTTAATATGAATTTGTTGCCAATATATTCAAAAATGAACTTAAATATACCCATAATTGCATTGAATGTGGTAAATTGTGCATATTCTTCAGGTATATTAGGTCAATGTAATCAAAAGGTGAACTCTGTTTTCCTCACTTATTGCATTCAAAATAGTAAATATAAGATGTTTAATATGAATTTGTTGCCAATATATTCAAAAATGAACTTAAATATACCCATAATTGCATTGAATGTGGTAAATTGTGCATATTCTTCAGGTATATTAGGTCAATGTAATCAAAAGGTGAACTCTGTTATCCTCATAAAATGCATTGAAATAGTAAATACAACATATTATATATGAATTTTAGGTCAATATATTCACAAATGCACTCAAATATACCCATCAAATGCATTGAAAATGGGAAATTGTGCATATTCTTTAGGAATATTAGGTCAATATTATCAACAGGTGAACTCTGTTTTCCTCACTAATTGCATTCAAAATAGTACGATTTACACATTCTAGATGTATTTAAGGTCATTATATACAAAAATGAACTCAAATATACCCATAAATTGCATTGATAGTGGGACATTGTGCATATTCTATAGGTATATATGGTCAATGTAATCAAAAGGTGAACTCTGTTTTCCTCACTAATTGCATTCAAAACACTGAATATCACACATTATATATGCATTTTAGTTCAATAAATTCAAAATTGAACTCATTTAAACCCATAAATTGCATTCAAAGTGGAAAATTGTGTATATTTTTTATGTACATTAATTCCATATCATCAACAGGTGAACTCTATTTCCCTCACAAATTGCATTCAAAACAGTGGAAATATAACATATTATATATGAATCTTAGTTCAATATAGTCATAAATAAACTCAAATATACCCATAAATTGCATTGAAAGTGGGACATTGTGCATATTCTTTATGTATATTAGGTCAATATAATCAGCATTTGAACTCCATTTTCCTCACTAATTGCATTCAAAACAGTTAATATAACATAGTACATATGTTTTTGACTGATATGCCAGGTTGTAGATTTGAGGACAAGGGGCAATATTACAGAAACATATTAAGTAAAATCTTATCCTTATCCTTGAAATAACATTTTCCTTAACTGGTTAATTCAATAGGCGTAAATAGACGTTTAGACATTTTGTTCAGTGTGTGGTTAGAAGAAGTTGGTAGTCAAGCCCAGTCCTCATATCTCAGAAACGGTGTTGTTGATGTGAATCGACTAAGTTGTCTATAAGACATGTGGTTCCGAGAGGTCTCGTGGTCAAATACCATAGGAAGGTTGTTCGCCATCATAGTTCTGGTTTTCCCTCCGATAAGGATGACTTTCTATTGCTGTGGAACCAATGACATACCGCCGTTGCATACTTGGCAAACTAACTAACTAACTAACGGGGCATAAGGAAGCAGTATTGCAGAAGACTGGGGTCCGTTTCATAGCCGATCGTAAGACCTTAACACTGTATCTTATCGTAACCCCTATCTTACGTTAACGTAGCTACGAAAATGTGTTGCATGAACATAAGCTGAACTTCACTAAGTTTATCGTAGAATTTGTCGTAACTTTATGAGTACGTCAGCGCACTCTTAGTACGCTCACAATATCGTTAAGTGTCATGGGCGCCCCCATACGAATCCACGATTTACGTGGAATTTTCTAAAAAAGTGACTTTTATTTTTGTTTTTGTGACCGTTTTTTGTAAAACATTGCGTTTGTATTTAATAATAAATACGCCGAAATTTCGTATAAATGTTTGGTTTTATTACTGTAACGACATGGTGTACTATATATCTCTACTACGTTAGGGTTACCTGTATATTGTACCCGAGTATCAGCGACAGTTACAATTTAATAATATGCGAGGTTAAACTCATGATATTAACACATAAAGAATAAGCTATATCACAACACAACACTTTGAATATTTCCAACATTTCTATAAGCCTTTAATGTAATGTAAACTGTGTTAACTGTTTTCCGTGGAAATTCAGCCAATTATTTGGACAAGTTAACAAAAAAGAATATGAGTTGAGCCTATTGGCTAGGGGACGATTTGGCCTTACACCGCGGTTTGTGGTTAAACAGTCACATGGTTGGCTCATTCGGATGAGAACCGTGCTAGCCTTGAGGGTGTTGACACACTGTATGATGTATTGTGTATTATCCTAATGTATGGGGAGATAACTGCTATGGTCTTGTGTATGTCTGTTTATAAGAGTTATCTGTGTTTTTTTGGTTTAGAGGTTAGTTCTGGAATAAAAGAGCATGGAACCTTCAATGGTGTTTGTTTTCGATGTACTTACAATCTAACTATATCAGCTACGAGCTGGGACATCATTACGCATATCTTATTTCGTATTCTGATGTATATAATTTATTTATTGAGAGCAAGGTCAGTATATGGCTGTTTATGTCTTCGTCCTGGATTATATACATGTGCAGTAGCGTAAGGTGGGGCAAAGCGCCCATATTAAGCAATATTTTACTATACAATAATAACCATGAGTTCGATTAAGACATAACTGGCTATGCGTGCAAGTTTGCACGAGGCCTATACATTTATAACATATTTAACGCAAGATACAAAACGATATCAGACTCAATAAATTGAGCATATCTTTAACTGATTTTTGCCTTTTTGCCCCATGTATTGGACAAAGCGCATTTTTGAAAAGGTGCAATACTCTCGAAACATTATATATCTATAAATAACTTCTTGTAAAATGTAGTACAATTTCGCGTTCCAGTAAGCACTGCCTGAATACCGTCAAACAAACGCACGAATGGCAAACATCGAGAATACAAGGTGTACGAGGCAATACTAACATATCAACTAATCAGCGTTAAAACAAAATAGTGTAAAGTGACTAAAATGAGAATTAAAAACTTATCTTTGAAGATATTATTGTTTTTCGCGGTATTCACATCTGCGCAATACGTCACAAAAAGAATATCGCGCGGCACAGCAAATCTAACGATGTCAGAATTGTTACGCGTGGGCCTTTTACCTCGTATGGGCATTTTGCCCCACCTTACTCTACATATGTTATTATATACGTAATAGTTTTTTTTGCTTTGAATGATTAGTTACTGGCTTCTTATTCAATTATAATTGTGTTTATAGCAGTATGATAAGCTCGTCTTATTGCCATGAATTACATCGACGACCATACACGTCTGTAAAATCACGTATGTTTCAAGAAAAGCACAAGCTATCTGAAAAGTGTATGGAATAGAATTAAGTGACAAATGCAGTTGTTAAGAAGCGAGTATATGTACGAAAATGTATGCAGGAGGATATAAATGATATGATCATTTTCCATTAACTAACATCTTGAAAAAGTATATTGTATTGGCTGACTGATGAGTTCTTGTTTCTCCTCTTAGACGAATATTACGAAATATTATAAGTAAGGAATGTTTCAGTTTAATTTGGATGTAATATTAGTATCTTAACTTCGTTATATTTCCAGAGACTAACACATAACAAGTGGAAAGATATGTCTTATAAACAATTAAAGTGTTATACAAAAGTATCACCTACAATAACGTCGTAGTTAAGTTCGTTTCCAAAAGTTGTGCTTTAATATTTGATCTCTCTTTGAGACTATCACTAATGCGACCGGTATTTTCCGTACGGATGGCTAAATGTGTTCGGAACTGTTTATTTTCACCAAAATCGTTGGTGTCCCCGATACTTAAGCATCATTACCGCCTATAGTCTCAGACTGGTTGTATAGTTACACTGTGTATATGTATATGACAATAGCATTGAACATATACACTATACTGCGAGTTTGAGACTGTAGCATTAAACATATACACAGTGTCACAATACAGCCAGGCTAAGACTATAACATTATACATATACACTGTGTCACTATACAGCCAGCCTGAGACTATAGCATTAAACATATACACAGTGTCACAATACAGCCAGTCTGAGACTATAACATTAAACATATACACTGTGTCACTATACAGCCAGTCTGAGACTATAAAATTAAACATATACACAGTGTGCCGATACAGCCAGTCTGAGACTATAGCATTAAACATATACGCTGTGTCACTATACAACCAGGCTGAGACTATAACATTAAACATATACACAGTGTCACAATACAGCCAGTCTGAGACTATAACATTAAACATATAAACTGTGTCACTATACAACCAGTCTGAGACTATAACATTATACATATACACAGTGTCACTGTACAGCCAGGCTAAGACTATAACATTATACATATACACAGTGTCACTTTACAGCCAGTCTGAGACTATAACATTAAACATATAAACTGTGTCACTATACAACCAGTCTGAGACTATAACATTATATATACACAGTGTCACTATACAACCAGGCTGAGACTATAACATTAATCATATACACTGTGTGACGATACAGCCAGTCTGAGACTATAACATTAAACATATACACAGTGTGGCGATACAACCAGTCTGAGACTTTAGCATTAAACATAAGACGATTTCTTGCAGAGTTTTAAATGTTTTCACAATAGAAACGTCCTGATACATCCGAGGTTGTTCCGTAAAAAAAGGCCGCGCTGTAGCATGCCACGCGACAACCAAGGTTTCACGTGCCATTTTTCGCCAAAAGACCCTTTGTTCAACTAGACGACATTTATTGCTTGCTTCCGCATTGAGTCTTACAATGACGTAGCGGGATTCCGTTTACTAATAAAGATCCTCATCATAGAAGGTTTAGGCATTATCTTTGATGTTACGTGTGCCTTGCACTCTAATATTTAAATTACCTCTGCCATACTTTCCACAGAGACTACATACATTCATTTTTGCAGCCATATCGCAACTACGTTCCCGCAACGTTTCCTCCGAAGTACAATGTATATGTATATTAAAAATAGCCGAAATGATCCGATTGTAATATATTCAGTTTGATTAGCAGTAGCGTTGTTCGACTTCACATCCACGTTATCAGCCTGATTAAATGCCAGCAATGGCTTCGTAATAGTTAATTGAATTAGGTGCAATTTCCCGACATTCTTCTGACCAAAACAAGTTTATATAGCAAGTGAAATTTGACCGATCCAGACGGAGTGTCTGACACGGACGGACGGACGGACGGACGGACGGACGGACGGACGGACGGACGGACGGACGGACGGACGGACGGACGGACGGACGGACGGACGGACGGACGGACGGACGGACGGACGGACGGACGGACGGACGGACGGACGGACGGACGGACGGACGGACGGACGGACGGACGGACGGACGGACGGACGGACGGACGGACGGACGGACGGACGGACGGACGGTTCATAACTTGGTACCAGTGTGACGATATTTCAATTCTACATTTTAAAAAAACAAGCGAGAAATGTACATTGAAAGCGGCGTACTTACGTTTTTTACCGCATAATAAGCCGTTTATGACATATTTCTCACTCCGTACGGTTAGCAAGTAGACATTATTTAAAACTGTGATGAACACTTTCTTTGTTAATCTGAATTGGTAATTGGTGTATTTTGTGCAAAGCCTATTGCTCTGCATTTACATACTTATTGCCTTTATAAATGATACAGATGCAAAGTCCATTGTTTCATGTAATTTTTCTCCGTTTGAATATAATGAATTAGGAGATAATTGATTTCCCTTATAATATCTCCGATAGGTGTCGCAAGCAGGTGCTTGTGCACGAGATTTTCATGTAAGCGTTTAGGTTTGAAAGTCATTCAGCTTTGGGTAGCCGACACATTAATACTTGTTTTTTCTTTAAAGTTAATTATGAAATATTATTTCATGCAATCGTATATTACGAGGTTTTAAACAGTCAAACGTGTTCATGAATTATGTTTTTAACTATGTTGTATTTTGACAACGTTACTCGGTCACTCACAATGTAGTCGGTTGCCCAAGTGCTACCCATAAATCACAAATTAAACAGTAATTTGAAATGTATGTTGTTTTATGTCTTGCTTATCGGAGGTGGTCGAGTTGAAAGGGAAACTATATATAACAAAAAGATAACAGTGATGGGTGCCAGATATTTTATAAATATGTGCGTAGTATGTGTAGAAACCGTGTAGTACACGGCTGAAACAACCCCTAATATTCTCGTAAAAATCAAGGGTAGGTATCATGGGTGATAGATCAAATGATGTTACAACAAAGCGTGCCAATGACTATATATGTCTGACGTTATTGTACACAGTATAACGGAGACGTTTCAGGCGGTCAGTTTAAAGTAAATCCCTCGGGCGTGTTTTCATACCGTGAAACGGAAATGCACGAGAAGCTCGGTGTGTAGACAGTGTAATAATTATCTTGAACATTTTTCGTAACGTTAGATTCTAGGGTCATCATAATATGTGACCTTAAAATCACGGATATTGTAGCTGACTGTTATGTGTTGTGGAAACATGTGCCCTATTTCATGGCGGATGAAAATTGTGCATGTGTTTTACGATGTTTACGACTGGATTAAATGGACGAAGTTGAACATACTTTGGATGGAATTAAGTTTTATTTAGGATATATGTGTTTTATGTGCTCATTCGCTGTGTTATATTCTGGACGTTAATGGTCCCAGATAGGATAGTGTCCATTCTCTGGGACCGAGTCAAGAAAGTTGGTTGTCTGCATATGCTGATTAGGTATAAAAATGATTATGTTTTTGTGCGAATTCGTCAGGAAAGATATTGCCTTATAGTGTAACACTTTAGACATAGAATATTAATTACATGCTATTGTTGTATTTGGTGCTGTTGTAGTGGTGTGGGGTAAGACGACCGCCCAGTTAGCTCAGTCGGTAGAGCGCAAACGCCGTATTAGTGTAAGTGGGTGGTTGGTTCGAGCTCCACATTGGGCATAATTTTTCCCCTTGATTTACTTCACTGGTGGCAATGGTGTTTGACGGCCCACGGTGATTGAGCCTCAAATGCCGGAAGGGGGAGGAGTGTAATGGTGTGGCCTAAAAAGGCCATCCAGTAAGCTCAGTCTGTAGAGCGCGTACTAGTGTTAGGGGGTCTTGGGTTCGAGCCCCACATTGGGCGCACTTTTTCCCCTTGATTTACTTCAATGGTGGCAGTGGTGTTTGACGGTCCACAGTGGTTGAGCCTCAAATGCCGGAAGGGGGGAGTGTAGTGGTGTAGGCATAGAGGCTTAGACAGCCGCCCGGCTAGCTCAGTCTGTAGAGCGCCGTACTAGTGTTAGGGGGTAGTGGGTTCGAGCCCAACATTGGGCGCACTTTTTCCCCTTGATTTACTTCACTGCTATGGTAAAACTCAGGGGGAAAATCTAGCAGAAAGAAAAATGAACACTAAAATGTTTTTGATAGGTGATATTAATTTAAGAACGTATGATTTATAATGTGTTTATTTCCACGTTCCTTCTTTACAAGTCAGTAAAGTACCATTTATTGAGAGTTTTATGTATTTCATATATTGATATAACCGAACCGAAAGAAACTGAACAAAACTAAGAGACACCATGTCCTGTATCATTGCAGCCCTTCTACACTGGCGTTGATAATATACAGTTAACTCTCATTACAATAGAATATTTGTTTAACAACACAAATCCAGGCAGTGGGATCAAATATATGCACATTGCTTCATTGGTCAAATTCAATATAATGACCTATTGAATACAATATAACTAGAGTTGACTGTTTTATATCATCTACTTGTGTGTTTGTTGGAATGATGTGCACATTTTATTCTAGAATCTGTTAAATTGATGTTAATTTCTTGCCTTATAGATGACAGTGATTCAAATCCAGTATCATGGAAGTAACCTTGCACCATTGGAGCAGTAATCATGGTAGAAGTCATCAGAACATGGAAAATACATTACAGAATAGAACAGAATCACACAGATAAGTGACTCTATTTACTTCATGTTTCTAAAATTTGTAATTTCGTTTGCCTATTATGTTCAGTCTGTCCAGTGAAATTAGTTGGGAGAAGACATGATGTATGCATTACAAATCATTGCCTATTTCTTCCATGTTGAACAAAGATGTTACCTATAGTCATTTTAAGCATTGTTTGTATCTGTTAATATCATTAGTAACAATCATCATCATCATCATCTAGAAGTAGAAAGAGTGATTGACTGGAGTAGTAACAGCAATAAAAATATGTAAGTTGTATTATTTACTACAATTTTGTTTATTTATTTTATAATCATTTGAAGTTTTCATTTATCATCATCTCATTCATTATACCCCCACTGGCAAACAAAGTTTGGGGGTATACAGGAGTCACTCTGTCGGTTGGTCTGTTAACAAAAACTTTTGGAGCGAACTACATCTACAGCTTTTGGAAAATTTTCATGAAACTTCACATGGACAATTTCCATGATAAGTTGTAATGTGTGACATAAACCTCATGGACTGTATATAAGCTTGATATACAGCTCTTTTGTCTGACAAAGGGGTACTGCTGGGGTATTACTCACTTCCAGTGATAGTTTTAGTATCCTTGGTTGGTGTTTGTGGTGTTAGAGAGATGTTGGTTGAGTAACATGTTGAATGGTCCGGGAAGGTGATTTAGTCCCATTAATTTGTCAGTTTATAGATGTGGTTTTGTTGTTGCATTGACTGGTTTCTGTGGTAGGTAATGCATGGAAGACAGTGTAACTTACAGAAAAAAAAATTAAGGTGCTGTAATTCATTTAAATTTTGTGTATACTATACCAGTGCATTTGAAAGTGTTTTAAGTAATATACATTTGCTCTATGCTTTGACAAAAAAGCCTCAGTCTGATTGGATGAATTTTAGAAACATCAGAAATTGTGTGAGAGAATTATATTTGGTGAGAATATGTAGTTTTTCTGTCTGGCTTTATTCCATCAAACTTAAGAAACATGTATGAATAGCAAAGAGTTATTTTTCAACGGAATTATATAAGATATGCTATATAATGCATAATGTCATAACAATGAAATATTTATATTGAGATTGGTTTCCTAATCAGCAAGTATAGGCTTATACATGTAGTTCTATGATTCCGTATATTGAGTAAATACTATGTCTGAAGCGGACTGTCTGACTGAGTGCATTGACCAAAGTCTGTTACAGTAAAGGTTACAAGTCAACATGTCATACAGATTATTTCAATTGTGTGAATATGGTTAGAATTTTCCATATTTTTCAGTTAGCAGAGTTAGATATTTAAAATATTTTGACTCACCTGAGCTAGTTTGTATGGCTTGTTTGAAATACTGTCCTGTGCTCTACATGGTAATATTAGCTACAAAAGAATATTAGTTGTGATAAGCATGGGCATTGCCAGCGATAAGTTAAAAATTGAAAAAATTAATTATGACCAAAAGTGGACCCCTCCATAGAAAGTCTGAAAAATGGCCCAACTACACCCTGATAGGTGATTAATAATTTGAAATAATGTATGCTGTTATATTGTCAGTTCATTTATACCTGGTACAGTTTAGTTACAGTTTATTATGTATATACTCACAATACTTAATACTCTTACATGTCTTCCCACTGACAAGTGACCATCATGCAGTAGTTGTCTTACTCGTTGTCCGTAAAACATTCTGGTTCGTAGTTCTATTATCCATCCTGTTGGGCCATTAATCCCTCTCTGAAGGCCCTGGGGGTATTGCTTGTCTTTTGTTGTCGTAGCTGGTGTGGATGTATAAAGAATTGAGAAAAATGTTACCTAAATGAGATTGTGATGATCGTAATGACATACATAACTGTGCGACAGCAAGTATATTCGGTACAGTTAAATGTCTTGTCTTACTACAGAGCTGTCTATATGTTGCATGCACATATGAATGAATTTTACTTGATAAGAAAGATCCATTTTGGATTATGATAATATTAATCTTTGTACAACAAAGTGGTCTCTTAAGACAGGTTAATTGGAAAGCATGGAATGGTCCTTCAGTGTGTCGTTTGATATGAGTCCATAAATAGATGAGGTCTTTCCGTATCAGGAAGAATGTTCTGGTCATGACAGTGGTTGTTATTTAACTGATAAGGGAGATAACCACTGTGGGGAGCTTGGTTGATGTATGTTATATGCACATGATTAGCAAATGTATTGAAGTTTGATATTAAAACTCGTTTTGGGTCATTGTAACAGAGATCTTTTTTTTTATTAATGCATGGTTCATTACTACAGGTATTATGATATCTGTGTATGAACTCATTTTAAAGATAAGGGCAGTGGTCCTAAAAAGCTGATATATAATCAAAGTGCTGTGAGGACTGTAGGCCTGGGGCTGCTGAAAGTTGGATTGTGGGGTTGCTTGCTTGTTATAGATGTAGTGATTTGTTTGCACACAAATGATCACATAATGTTTTATTTTGGGAAACTGAGACATCATCTTATATTCAAAATTTTATGACAATTTGCTTAAAATTTTGTGTTTATTGTCCTTGTACGAAATTTGTACTATGTGAATTACATTGACATTGACAGTCCAACCTCTTCAAGACTTCATATCTATATGTGGTGAGACAATCTTAGTGACAGATCTGTCTGTGAATTGCATTGTCTGTCAAAGAATAAGAACCAAACATATAGCATTGGCCAAAGATCAATATTAAATGTAGACAAGAACAGAGAGCTTGATGAACACAATCTAATATATGCTCAACAACAACAAGGATGAAAGACTCAACACAGATACTTTCAGAATCATCACAATGACTATGGCAATAGACAAATGACATGAAAAAATCAAAGACCAAGTCACAGCACAAAATTAAAGAATACCAAGTACAAACCTATTAAGTATTCTCAAACTGTCAACTATTTACAAGACTATTTATCAGATATCTAATCTGACATTTTATATAAATTGGGCAGAGATGTAGTAAGTATGTTTGCGGTGACAGTTTTCTCTTGAAGATTACCCCATCCATTAGTTTGAACATCTCTTTGTTTATCCAGTAGTATTTTGCCTTTGGACTTGACAAGAACAGGGCCCCTTCCTCCGGTTCGCATTGGTTGTGCAGAAATTGGTGAAAAACTTGCAAGTTGACATCCTTCGCTTGGGACTGGTTAAGCTCTTGGGCTGTAAAACCCCAGCTACATGGGTTTCCGGGGGATGTTACTTCCGGTAGTCTCACACTGCCATTGACCATCACCGACAATTTGTTTATGGATATATCCATTGACACCTCTTGTCTATGGGTGTGACAAAACCCTTCCTGTTTTGGACGTTTTGCTCAAGCTGTATAGTAAGTGAATCTTGTGCAGCCATTATATCCCCTTGGTTGTAGCCTTCACTTGACTCTTGGGAACAAACTGCTCCCACTGTTGTGTTATCGCTTGGCACTGTCATTAACTGCAAACTTCCACTATTAGCATAGTTCACTGCATTGTCTGCCTCCTCAATGAAACTTCTCCACTATGCATGAGCCCGACAGCAATAATTGCAGCCTCCACATGGGAAACCCATTGGCTGTATCCCTGTCAAGTACGAGGAACAATGGGTTAATCTGTCCGGTAGTCTTGATAAGGCGTCAGTGCTCCCATGCTTGTATCCTAGTCGGTTCTTAACAACCATGTGGTATTGTGCTAGTTCTCCCATCCACAGGGCAAGCTGTCCTTGGCGGTCCCTGAACCTCAACAACCAGGTCAGACTTTAGTGATCGGTCCTTACACCGTAAACACTTTCCCCAATAAGTAATATCTGAATTGCCTTGTAAACCTTTAAATGCTCAGCAGCTCTTTACAAGTAGACAATATCTTTTTTGTTCCGGAGTGAGGGCAAAGCTGCCATAAGCGACCACTCTCTCCCTGCCATTGTGGACTTGACTAAGGATGCCTCCAATGGCCCAGTTAGAGGCATCAACATCCAGTATGAAAGGGTCTGAGGGATTTGGGATTGCTAACACCTGAGGTTCCACCACGGACCTCCGCAACTTTTCAAATGCTGTTTGTTGTTCCTCCTCCCATATAAACTTCTTTTTCCCTGTGATGGCGTACAGAGGTTGCGCTAGTTTAGCGAAATCTTTAATGAAGGCTCTGTGACCATTTACAAAACATAGGACCTTTTCAGCCTCCTTGGAACAGTTCGGGACTGCCCAGTTGGTAACTGATTGTATATTTTTCTCAGTCATGGACATCTATTCCCAATTGACCGTTCTTTCCAAGAATTCCACCTCAGTCTGGAAAAATCAGCATTTCTGGGGTTTCAGCTTCAATCCATGTTCCCTGAAGCACTTAAATGCCTCTTCTAAGTTTTCCAGGTGTTCTCTAAAGGTCTTGCCCATCACCAGGATATCATCCAGAAATGCCAAGACGGTCTTCCAGGTCAGTCCTCGGAGAACCAGGTTGACCACGCGAGTAAGTGGCTGGTGCATTTGTTAGACCAAACCCCATCAGTACATGTTCAGATAGACCGTACCTGGTGATGAATGCTGTCTTTTTCCTATCCTCTGGTTTAATGCCCACCTGCTAATATGCCGCATTGGCGTCCAGTTTAGAAAACCATACGTTCCCCGTAAGTGCATCTCATTAAATGCTGTTCATGTCTGTATAAAGGTTGAAATGCTTATATTCACATATCATGTAACTGTAAAAGGCAGTAGCCTATTATTGAGTGTCCAATTTTAAAACATTGTAAGGCATAGGGTTACTTTTCTTGCTTGGCATTATTGTTTAAGAATACATTTAGAAAATGTAAATAAATATAAGCACTCCATTAGTGAAGGAATTCACTCCATTATAAAAATGTTACAAATGAATCTTTCTTGGGATGGTTAGATAGTCAACAGGGTAAATCACAAAGTATAATTCTTTTGCATACTAATTGTTCTAATAGAGCAAGCACTTGTCCATTAGTTAGAAAGTATAAGCTTTAACAGAACAGAACAGAACTAATTAATGCAAAATCAGACATTGGTTATCACATGGCAAAATCCCTTCATACAATCAGGATACAATTCTGAGAAAATGGAATACTGGCATACTGAATACAATCTCAGGTTTAATACATTTATGAGCAGGTTGTCAACATATTTCTGATTTATGTTTTCATAGATCAGTGGCTTATGAGCTGTTTGTCACTTATCAATACAAGAACATAAGGGTATACTTAGATGAACAACTCAACTCTTACATAATTAAAGCAACCACTGGTTGTTGAATAAATCTCTAATGTCTAAAGCAGTACATAGTTACATCTTGGTAAAAATGCACAGTGATATTCATTGACTTTACATGTACAATTCAATCAACAAACTTATAATGATTAAAAATATATAATTGCTTATGAAACATATTTACTTTGAGATCTTTTTACAAAGATATTTAATAGGTGTTTTAATACTTGACATTCTCAGTTATAACACTTGTTGAAGACCAAATTATTTGATGTATTGCAATAGTCTGGGAAATGTTAATGGCTAATTTTACTTTATTTCTTTAAATACCAGTGCATTTTAAGATCCTGTAATTTTCCTCATATTTTATTATTGGATAAATTGTCATGAAGTATATGACTTCTAGAAAATTAGTAATTAATTATATATACACAATGCTTTGTAAAGATTGGTAATGTTGATTTGAGATCTCATCTTTTACAAAGAAAAGTAATACATATGGTACTATCATACTTTAAAGTACCTTATTAATAGAAAGTGATTTAAAGGCATTCTGGTGTTAATATGTCAGCTGGTTTTGGATTGTTTAAGGGTAATTCTTGGTTGTCTTGTTGTTGCATAAATAGTTAAAATCTTGTAATTGAGAGGAATTTTTTCAGGAGTATAAAGGTTAAAACAAAAGTTGATGTAGGATTAGATCACCAAGATATTTAAGGTGTATCAGAGATTTGTCATACTCCTGATTATTTACCATGCATTAGGTGGATTGTGTCAGGTTTCATTGTGATTGCCACATTATAGATGATAATGACAAACAACTCTGCAATTGTACAAATGGTATTTACTTAGACTGTTGTTTATTAAATGGGAGCTGAAATCAGAATGAATACACAATGTACATTGACAATGATATCAATTTATTTTGAGCTGCCTGTCAGGATGTAAGGCAATGCTGTAATGTGGCTGAACATCTACTCGAACCTAATTTCTCTGTTTGGATAGGTGAGTCCTTTATAGTATTTGTTTTTTTCTATTCGAATAGGCAGCATCTTGTTCTTGACTGGGGACTTTCAAATTTTGGCCTTTGTGTAAAATAAATTTACACCTCTCTATAGAATGTCACAAAACTGTCCTTCTCAGGACAAAAACTGTCCTTTTTAGGACAACCTCTCGATTGACAAAAAAAATGTCCTTTTAAGGAAAACTTCTCAATTGACAAAAAAACTGTCCTTTTTAGGACAACTTCTCAATTGACAAAAAAACTGTCTTTTTTAGGACAACTTCTCGATTGACAAAAAGACTGTCCTTTTTTGGACAACTTCTCAATTGACAAAAAACTGTCCTTTTAAGGAAAACTTCTCAATTGACAAAAAAACTGTCCTTTTTTGGACAACTTCTCGATTGACAAAACAAATTTCCTTTTTAGGACAACTTCTCGATTGACAAAAAACTGTCCTTTTTAGGACAACTTCTCGATTGACAAAAAACTGTCCTTTTTAGGACAACTTCTCGATTTACAAAAAAACTGTCCAAATGGTGTTTACTTAGACTGTTGTTTATTAAATGGGAGCTGAAATCAGATTGAATACACAATGTACATTGACAATGAGATCAATTTATTTTGAGCTGCCTGTCCGGATGTGAGGCAATGCTGTAATGTGGCTGAACATCTATTCAAACCTAATTTCTCTGTTTGGATAGGTGAGTCCTTTATAGTATTTGTTCTTTCTATTCGAATAGGCAGCGTCTTGTTCTTGACTGGGGACTTTCAAATTTTGGCCTTTGTGTAAAATAAATTTACACCTCTCTATAGAATGTCACAAAACTGTCCTTCTCAGGACAATAACTGTCCTTTTAAGGACAACTTCTCGATTGACAAAAAAACTGTCCTTTTTAGGACAACTTCTCGATTGACAAAAAAACTGTCCAAATGGTGTTTACTTAGACTGTTGTTTATTAAATGGGAGCTGAAATCAGATTGAATACACAATTTTCATTGACAATGAGATCAATTTATTTTGAGCTGCCTGTCAGGATGTGAGGCAATGCTGTAATGTGGCTGAACATCTATTCGAACTTAATTTCTCTGTTTGGATAGGTGAGTCCTTTATGGTATTTGTTCTTTCTATTCGAATAGGCAACGTCTTGTTCTTGACTGGGGACTTTCAAATTTTGGCCTTTGTGTAAAATAAATTTACACCTCTCTATAGAATGTCACAAAACTGGCCTTCTCAGGACAAAAACTGTCCTTTTAAGGACAACTTCTCGATTGACAAAAAACTGTCCTTTTTAGGACAACTTCTCGATTGACAAAAAAACTGTCCAAATGGTGTTTACTTAGACTGTTGTTTATTAAATGGGAGCTGAAATCAGATTGAATACACAATGTACATTGACAATGAGATCAATTTATTTTGAGCTGCCTGTCAGGATGTGAGGCAATGCTGTAATGTGGCTGAACATCTATTCAAACCTAATTTCTCTGTTTGGATAGGTGAGTCCTTTATAGTATTTGTTATTTATATTTGAATAGGCAGCGTCTTGTTCTTGACTGGGGACTTTCAAATTTTGGCCTTTGTGTAAAATAAATTTACACCTCTCTATAGAATGTCACAAAACTGTCCTTCTCAGGACAAAAACTGTCCTTTTAAGGACAACTTCTCGATTGACAAAAAAACTGACCTGTTTAGGACAACTTCTCGATTGACAAAAAAACTGTCCTTTTTAGGACAACTTCTCAATTGACAAAAAAACTGTCCTTTTAAGGACACTACTCAATTGTCACAAATCTTTCCTTTTAAGGACACTACTCAATTGTCACAAAACTGTCCTTTTAGGGACACAACTTCATTGTCGACCAACTGTCCTTTTCAGGACACCCTCTATAGATTGGCATCATTACAAAATTAATATAAACTACAACCATTTTTGATCTCATTGATCTCGGTTTGTAGCTATCGTTGGGTTCAAAATTAGTCTAAATAATAATCATTTGTTACGAGAGCTGAGTTTTTGTTGATATCATTTTTAATAACAAACCTATCACTCTGAAATGCTTCCACATTCAGTCAATGTATGGTAAATGTGTGTTCCTCAAAATAATCTTTAATATGAAAGAAGAAACAACACAAGCTCCTTGCATTGTTCTTTATAGTCACAAAATTAGCTGATTTGTTATCAACTAAATGTATAAATTCGGCTGGGGGGAGGGGCACATCTTTACATGGGACTCAATAGAGAAGTGCCTGATAGGCAAAGAGTATAAGAATATGAAGGTTTAAAAATAAAAGGTTTAAAAAGATAGAAAAGTTATAAACAGATTTTTGTAAAAACATACAAAAATGAGGTTTTTTTCTTGAAAGATGAAAACATGAAGCTAAGTTACTACAACTCAAAAAACTGTGTTAAAAATATATATGTAAGGAACATGAACATAGAATTTTACCATTGTATAAAAGAATTCCAGACTATAAGCTTATCTTTTTATTCAAAATTATTTTATGCTGGAAATTGTTTGGGATGTAAATATAATCTGTAATTACTTTCCAGCTTTCTTTTAACCATATTTTTGTGTTAAGTTTGAAAATAGTGTTTTCATTGCATAACTTAATATCACTTGGTAGCAGAGCTTTTTTTCAAGATGTGAAATAGTGCTGTTTTATGGGAGATGATTGCTTTAAATATCATTTATGTAAGTGCAAACTGAGTTTTGATTCTATGTATGGGGAAGTCATCAAGTAAAAAACTTGCTCCCCAAATTCTTTAATCAGAACAACACATAAATGTACACCATTAAACTTCAAGCCATGTGATCACTGACGATCAGACAAACAGTACAGGTGAAAAGCTTTTGAAAATATTGACACTGACACACTGATAAAGCTCTCATTGGCTAATGTAGTCATACAATATTGGAACAATTATAGAGTTAAACTTTATAATTACATGCAAGGTTATCAGGAAATGGGTACATACTCAATGTACCTGGAAGAGTTGTTAAAGCTCTTTGCTGGTAAATCCATATAACACAAAAGCTTTATGATTACATAATGAACAGTGTTTATTTGCTCTATCAGTGCAAGACTGGGGTTTACATGTTTTAAAAACATAGCTATATTTGTGAAAATTGATTACTCATCAGATTACATGTATGTTTGAAATATGTTGTGTTTAATAGAAACAGTATAATTATGACTTACATTGGTATGTATGGTTAGGGGGTGGGAAACTATTGCTTGAACAATTTCAAACTTAGATATGGTTTGCTTTTTATAACTTTACATTTAACTGACATGTTGGCGGCGTCCACATGGTTTCCGCCAAAGAGTTTTCATCCGATCTTTACAAAACTTTGTGAAAATGTTTGTGGGCATAATATCTCGGCCAAGTTTGATAACCAGCCACATCCCTCAGGCACTTCTGAATTGTGGCCCTTGAATTATCCAAAATTCGTTAAATTAACCGTGTCCGCTCTCTAAGTCAAAGAGTTTTCATCCAATCTTTACCAAACTTTGTAAAAAATGTTTACGGCATAATATCTTGGCCAAGTTTGATAACCAGCCACATCGCCCCAGGCACTATGGAATTATGGCCCTTGAATTATCCAAAATTGGCCAAATTAGCCGTGTCCGCTCTCTAAGTCAAAGAGTTTTCATCCGATCTTCACCTAACTTGGTGAAAATGTTTGTGGGCATAATATCTCAGCCAAGTTCGATAACCAGCCACATCGCCCCAGGCACTTCTGAATTATGGCCCTTGAATTATCCAAAATTGGCCAAATTAACCGTGTCCGCTCTTTAAGTCAAAGAGTTTCCATCCAATCTTTACCAAACTTTGTAAAAAATGTTTACGGCATAATATCTTGGCCAAGTTCGATAACCAGCCACATCGCCTCAGGCACTTCTGAATTATGGCCCTTGAATTATCCAAAATTGGCCAAATTAGTCGTGTCCGCTCTCTAAGTCAAAGAGTTTTCATCCGATCTTCACCTAACTTGATGAAAATGTTTGTGGGCATAATATCTCGACCAAGTTCAATAACCTGCCACATTGCCCCAGGCACTTCTGAATTATGGCCCTTGAATTATTCAAAATTAGCCTTGACCGCTCTCTAAGTCAAACAGTTTTCATCCGATTTTTACCAAACTTTGTGAAAATGTTTGTGGACATAATATCTCGGCCAAGTTCGATAACCAGCCACACCGCCCAAGGTACTTCGAAATTATGGCCCTTGAATTATCCAAAATTGGCCAAATTAGCCGTGTCCGCTCTCTAAGTCAAAGAGTTTTCATCCGATCTTCACCTTACTTAGTGAAAATGTTTGTGGGCATAATATCTCGGCCAAGGTTGATAACCAGCCACATTGCCCCAGGCACTTCTGAATTATGGCCCTTGAATTATCCAAAATTTGCAAAATTAGCCTTGACTGCTCTCTAAGTCAAACAGTTTTCATCCGATCTTTACCAAACTTTGTGAAAATGTTTGTGGGCATAATATCTCGGCCAAGTTCGATAACCAGCCACGCCGCCCAAGGTACTTCGAAATTATGGCCCTTGAATTATCCAAAATTGGCCAAATTAGCCTTGTCCGCTCACTAAGTCAAACAGTTTTCATCTGATCTTCACCTAACTAGGTGAAAATGTTTGTGGGCATAATATCTCGGCCAAGTTCGATAATCAGTCATATCACTCATGTCACCCAGGAGTTACCAACCTTTGATTTTAGAAATTTCCTAAAATTTGTCTTGTTTTAACTCTGAGCTCTGACTTATGATGGGCGTATTTTGTGACAGTTTGGCACTCTTGTTCTTACAACAGATTGACCTCATATTATCAAACTGATGTCACTGTCACAACTTGTAAAAACATTACAATTGGAGAAAGAGAAGTACAAAGAATGTAACATTAATTCACAAAACAAAACTTGAAAGTTCAAACACAGTGCATTCTTTCCAGTCTGTCTTGTATAATCACAAATTGAATATCCATGAACTATTCCTTCCTAATGTTCACTGCTTTAGAGAAAACCCAAAGTGAGTCAAATTTAATGAAACCCATCAGTGTATAATGTCAGTCATGTGGTTTATGGAATAGGTCTTACAACTTGTATGGAGGAAATGGAGTTTCTATATTTGATATTGCACATACAGCATATCAGGCTGTGTAAACCCATCTTCATATGAAGATGAAATTTTGAAAATTGCTCTATTCCTTAGAATGGTCATGTAAATATTGTGTGACAGAATGGATAAAATATCCTACTATTTAAATAGGTACAGTAAGATAATAATTGATATTGTGCATACAACAAGGCCAAATTCTTGAGTATAACATGACAGAAATTGACATGGACATAGTGCATATAATATTGTTAGCAAGGTCAAGGTCAAATTGGTTTAGACATACAATAATCCTCATACAGTTGGGCGCATTGATAAACAAAACACAAAAATGTATCAGATATTATGTCTGATTTTTAGAACATTGTATTTTTGTAGATAAAATAGTTCTTTGCAAGTATTGCATTTGCTCAGAGGGAAAAATTAAATTTGAATTGGGAAAGTTCTTTGCAAGTATTGCTTTGGCTCAGAGGGAAAAATTAAATTTGAATTGGGAAAATATACTATTTTGGTGTGGGAATCAGGGGCTGATATTTGGCTCCAATAATGGAGAATAGAGGATTCTGGTTAGCGCTATCATATAGAGCACTAAAGAGCACTAAAGAATTATGTGGTGAAAGCTTTTTTTCCTTCACTGTCAAAATGTGTATTGTGTTAACAGTTTGGTTTTTCAGAATCTTATTTATTTCTATAGGAATATTAAAATTAAAAGTTGATATCGGGCATACAACATACTTGACCAAGTATTATGTTTTCTAGGTCATATAAATATGGACATTGTATCAATGGCAATGGCTAAGTATTGGTTTTGATAAGCCCTTAAGTACATTATGGCAATTTAATAATTTGTCTTAATTTTAGGTAAAACGTTCCGAGTTAAAGGTATATGGTAATTCATATGTGGAATATTTTTACCTTTGTGCCTTTAATATTACATAATGGGAATAGAATATAAGTGAAGATTTGATGTGCATGCAACATATCAGTGCAAGTGTTATGGATGTCATACTCAAGTATTCTCATTTACTGAAATTTCTCTATTCGTTATTCATAGCAATATCTTGAGTAACTGTTTGAGTGGTTAAAATATACTGTTGTGTAGTATTTTGTACTTGGCATTCATTTATGAGGTCAAATGTTTGAGTCCAGAAACATGCTTAGTGGTTATCACAACTTAAATGTCACATTTAATGCTTTAACTGCAACAATGGGACCTTGTCCATACAGTATGCACATCAATTATTGAATGGTACTGTCAGATGACATTAGGAACATAAAACAGCAGGTTCTAACATTGGTCATAACTGTTTTAAAAATGAACAACCCTATTAATTTTGCATAACATGCATTTATATGGAATTGTATAATGATGAAAAATGTTACATTATAATCATTATATTCCTGTTTGGTAGGGTAAGTTGGTAGAGCACAGGACTGAGCATTCAAGTCTCAGGATAAGGGTATATTTTCCATTTTCACCTAAAATGAATCCTGTAAGTTAGTATTGATCTAGAACTATGACCCCTGTGACAATATCAATCAGCTAACAATAGTTGTACTTCCATGTCCAGAGTGTATGCAAGGGCAGCTCTGGGATTCGGATTTGGGGAGCGTAAATTTTAGGTCAATTTTGGTTTTGTTCAAGCCTTATAAAACGACAATGACTGTTTTATTCTTTGTTTATAAAAATCATCATTGAAGAATATATATGCTTCAATAAATCAAAATCGCTTATTTGAAAATCGCTTATTTAAAGATGTCTGTATATTTTCGTATTTATACTCATAGTTATTTGTAAGGTTGGGGAATTTTAGGGGGATGTCGGATGTGCCCCCTGGATCTGCTAGTGGTATGCACATCAGCATAAATGAATTACTGATAGGAATTATTGCTATTATGTAGGTCACATTGATTTCTATGTCAGTTTGTCCTTTGAAAACAGGAATCTGTTAAAGTAACAACACATTATTGCATCCTCCTTCCCTGACCATTTATCATGTTGCCATCAGCATAAATCTCTTATAACCACATTTACCAATCATTTCATCCATGTTCATTTCTTCATCATCATTCAACTTTTTATGTTTGTTAGTTCTTTTACCTCTCTATCATTTATTATTTGTTTTATGTACCTTAAAATTACACTGTTTATATTTTCAGACTGATGAAGTCAGCTCTCCTCCCTCTAGAATGGGTTCAACCGAGTCTAACTAATACTTCATGTCATTGTCCGTTCTCATTTGATTTAGTATTTTGGTCCTATTGCTTGAAGTCATTAATACTATACCTCTAATTAAAATGCTGGGAAGTTAGTGGTTCCTTGCAGAAGAACAACAGTGGTTAGTACTGGTAGGCAACCCAGAACTTGTATGGTCAACTGACTGCTGTATTATTGAATACTGTTACATGTTCTTACCTAAATGCAACCAGTCTTCCTTGCATTGTTACTTCTTTTGGTGGAATTATTTAGAATTTGGTGTGTATATATTTTCAGGTTTTGTGTGAATGAGAAGTTTTGATGTTCAATGGTTATCATCCAATCAGAATGAACTGGCTGCCGGAATGTGATTTTCCTGGAACTTGTGAGTTTGAAGTCATAACATTTTATTTAGAAATAATGATATAAAAATGCAATTGAAAAATAAAATATTACAGTTACCATGAATAGTACTACAATTGAAACTGTTAGTTTATTTTACCTGGTATAACAAATATGCAAAGGTTAAGGCAGTTCTTCAATTTTGACACAATGATATTTTATGATATCATAGTATGCTTTCTAAAATACACTGAGAAGAATCTGAAGGGAGTTGCGCCCCCTGCCTCCTGAGCAATAATGTGAGTGGATGAAAGCAAAATCAATCTTGTATCTTACAATACAGAAAGACTGGTTTCGCTTTCACCCCTCAACATTTAGAGTTAGTATATCTGTAGATAACTGTAGTGTTAGGATTGTGTACTATTGTATTGAGTTTTAAGAACTGTTGATTGGTTTATGGTTTAGTTCTGTGGTATAGTTTTGATTTCTTTGTATTCTTAGTATTTGTTCTTTCTATTCGAATAGGCAGCATCTTGTTCTTGACTGGGGACTTTCAAATTTTGACCTTTGTGTAAAATAAATTTACACCTCTCTATAGAACGTCACAAAACTGTCCTTCTCAGGACAAAAACTGTCCTTTCTAGGACAACCTCTCGATTGACAAAAAAACTGTCCTTTTAAGGACAACTTCTCGATTGACAAAACAACTGTCCTTTTTAGGACAACTTCTCGATTGACAAAAAAACTGTCCTTTTTAGGACAACCTCTCGATTGACCAAAAAACTGTCCTTTTAAGGACAACTTCTCGATTGACAAAAAAACTGTCCAATGGTGTTTACTTAGACTGTTGTTTATTAAATGGGAGCTGAAATCAGATTGAATACACGATGTACATTGACAATGAGATCAATTTATTTTGAGCTGCCTGTCAGGATGTGAGGCAATGCTGTAATGTGGCTGAACATCTATTCGAACCTAATTTCTCTGTTTGGATAGGTGAGTCCTTTATAGTATTTGTTCTTTCTATTCGAATAGGCAGCGTCTTGTTCTTGACTGGGGACTTTCAAATTTTGGCCTTTGTGTAAAATAAATTTACACCTCTCTATAGAATGTCACAAAACTGTCCTTCTCAGGACAAAAACTGTCCTTTTAAGGACAACTTCTCGATTGACAAAAAAAACGGTAATTTTTAGGACAACTTCTCGATTGACAAAAAAACTGTCCAAATGCTGTTTACTTGTTTATTAAATGGGAGCTGAAATCAGATTGAATACACAATGTACATTGACAATGAGATCAATTTATTTTGAGCTGCTTGTCAGGATGTGAGGCAATGCTGTAATGTGGCTGAACATCTATTCAAACCTAATTTCTCTGTTTGGATAGGTGAGTCCTTTATAGTATTTGTTCTTTCTATTCGAATAGGCAGCGTCTTGTTCTTGACTGGGGACTTTCAAATTTTGGCCTTTGTGTAAAATAAATTCACACCTCTCTATAGAATGTCACAAAACTGTCCTTCTCAGGACAAAAACTGTCCTTTCTAGGACAACCTCTCGATTGACAAAAAAATGGTAATTTTTGGGACTACTTCTCGATTGACAAAAAAACTGTCCAAATGGTGTTTACTTAGAATGTTGTTTAATAAATGGGAGCTGAAATCAGATTGAATACACAATGTACATTGACAATGAGATCAATTTATTTTGAGCTGCCTGTCAGGATGTGAGGCAATGCTGTAATGTGGCTGAACATCTATTCAAACCTAATTTCTCTGTTTGGATAGGTGAGTCCTTTATAGTATTTGTTCTTTCTATTCGAATAGGCAGCGTCTTGTTCTTGACTGGGGACTTTCAAATTTTGGCCTTTGTGTAAAATAAATTTACACCTCTCTATAGAATGTCACAAAACTGTCCTTCCAACTTCTCGATTGACAAAAAAACTGTCTAAATGGTGTTTACTTAGACTGTTGTTTATTAAATGGGAGCTGAAATCAGATTGAATACACAATGTACATTGACAATGAGATCAATTTATGTTGAGCTGCCTGTCAGGATGTGAGGCAATGCTGTAATGTGGCTGAACATCTATTCAAACCTAATTTCTCTGTTTGGATAGGTGAGTCCTTTATAGTATTTGTTCTTTCTATTCGAATAGGCAGCGTCTTGTTCTTGACTGGGGACTTTCAAATTTTGGCCTTTGTGTAAAATAAATTTACACCTCTCTATAGAATGTCACAAAACTGTCCTTCTCAGGACAAAAACTGTCCTTTTAAGGCAACTTCTTGATTGACAAAAAAACTGTCCAAATGGTGTTTACTTAGACTGTTGTTTATTAAATGAGAGCTGAAATCAGATTGAATACACAATGTACATTGACAATGAGATCAATTTATTTTGAGCTGCCTGTCAGGATGTGAGGCAATGCTTTAATGTGGCTGAACATCTATTCAAACCTAATTTCTCTGTTTGGATAGGTGAGTCCTTTATAGTATTTGTTCTTTCTATTCGAATAGGCAGCGTCTTGTTCTTGACTGGGGATTTTCAAAGTTTGGCCTTTGTGTAAAATAAATTTACACCTCTCTATAGAATGTCACAAAACTGTCCTTCTCAGGACAAAAACTGTCCTTTTAAGGACAACTTCTTGATTGACAAAAAAACTGTCCTTTTTAGTTTGAAGTCATTACAATTTATTTAGAAATAATGATATAAAAATGTAACTGAAAAATAAAATATTACAGTTACCATGAATAGTACTACAATTGAAACTGTTAGTTTATTTTACCTGGTATAACAACTATGCAAGGTTAAGGCAGTTCTTCAATTTTGACACAATGATCTTTTATGATATTATAGTATGCTTTCTAAAATACACTGAGAAGAATCTGAAGGGAGTTGCGCCGCCTGCCTCCTGAGCAATATTGTGAGTGGATGAAAGTGAAATCAATCTTGTATCTTGCAATACAGAAAGACTGGTTTCGCTTTCACCCCTCAACATTTAGAGTGAGTATATCTGTAGATAACTGTAGTGTTAGGATTATGTACTATTGTATTGAGTTTTAAGAACTGTTGATTGGTTTATGGTTTAGTTCTGTGGTATAGTTTTGATTTCTTTGTAAATACTTTGTTTCCATTTTAATGATTCTGAATGTTTTTCAACTGAATTTTCTGTCAGTTGGTAACCTATGGTCAATGTATTGGTTTGTGTTGGTCATTGTCCCCTTTCTTAGCTACATTTAACATTGATCTTTGATCATTAGTGTATGCTCAGTTCTTGTTCTGTGACAAGATTAATTCAGAGATCTGTCTCAAAGTCTATCTCAGCATACATATAAAGAGAGAGAGTCTTAAATAGGATGAACTCTCAATATCTAGACTTTTCTTATTTATTGCCCCCTTTGATATACATGATTTACAATAATTTAATACAGGAACACCATTCTAGTATTTTTTGCAAATTGTGCAAAATGATTGAAAAATGGGTAAATGTTATGCACAGTGAAAAGCTAATTTATCAGAAACCGAACTTGTTATGTAAATTTGGCAGATATGTAGAAAGTATGTTCATGGTTTCAGTTTCCTCTTTACTGTTTAATCAATTTATTTAAACATTTTTTAGTTCAATTTATCTCAGAATTTTTGAATTTATCATAAAGTAGGTTAAGATACAAAACTTTGAGTTAGGTAATTATTTCTCTTGTGTAATTGTTTTGTTTAGGTGTCATTCAAGGGTATTCTGGATTTGCATCATATGGCAACGTTTCGGCCAGACCCTATTCCAAATTTCATTCTAAGTTGGTTAAATGAAGACATATTGAACATGGTAATGAGGTTTAAGGACCTTTTGGAATTCTGCACTTAATGCTTCAAAATTTCAAGCAGCAAATAACCTCACTTAGGATTTCAATAATATTATAACTATTTCATTAACTTATTGTTGTATTAAAAATGTCAGTTATAAGGGTTAAGATACGTTTAGGGTACTTTTCGGAACCTAATTTTACTCAAAATTGCATATTAGGGTTCATTTAAGGAAACATGTGGAAGCTATTTTGCATCAAAATTTCAATTTAAGTGCATGGTAGGTTTAGTGGATACGTTTGAAACTATTTAATACTAAAATTTCATATAAAGGTTTAGGTTAAGGAACTTTTCGGAACTTTTTTGCATCAAAATTTCATTAAAATTATTCCAAATACTTCATCTGCATATATCTTATTCTTGCATAAAGGAGCGGTTATGGTCTGAAGCTCATAACGGCCATAATTTATCCTTTCAACTATTCAATTTAAATAAGGTCATGTTCAATGCAAACTCTGTTTCCCTTAGGAAAATTGAGGGGTGGAAGCGAAACTGTTCTATCTGCTTGTTTATAAATAGGCAGTTAGACAATTCTAATTTTACACCTTGATTTTAACCTCAGATTATGTATCAACAATCAACGACTCTTCAACTTTTCATTTACTTTTCTTAAATTATTCAAGGTTCAGGGTCTTAATGTTTTAGGGATTTAGGTTTACTTTAAGGTTGTGATTAAGGGTCATATGGTCATTTCCAGTATACAAGATTAGGCAGAGGAGTCGTAAGTCCTCTAGCCTCATTTAGGAGTTTGTATTAATATTGCATTTTTGCTGTTAATTGATATCATGAACATACTTGTATTATTCTGATGAATGATCAGATTACAAATTTACTGATTATCTTTGGTATGGTGGTAATCCCATTTTCCATTACGTATACATTTAAACAAAGGTCAATACATATCCCCTTTCCTGTATGTGTGTATCTTTCTTGACAGGAGGTTTTTCTGTTGGCCTCTGTGTTATTTGTGAACGACATTTTTTTTGTTTATAGACACAAGTTCTGTCCCGTAATCCCTTCCAGTGTGCTCTCCCTTTATTCCTTCTCCATTGTGTTTTTGTATACAAAATACAGATCTCACATATCCTTGCTGTATGAACATCTTTTTTTTTTGATGTGTTGTCCATTCAACTGACGCATATGATTCACTTGTTTATGCTGATACAGTTTCCACCTGTGGTAATGTGACATGGTTGTAACCCAATGGTCCACTCCATATATCTTTTGACAATGACCAATACATCCCTTCTGAAAACGCTTTGTCTATAAGTCCTCTTACCAAGATGGTTCCATGTGGATGTCAGTGTTTTGGGTTTGGTTGTGAAGCTTGTAGTGTATATATCGATATGTTAAGTTATCAGTAGTGTAGATATAAAAAAATTGTATATAACTAATATATTAATCATTTAGATAAGAATATCATAAATATTGTAAACACCTATATATTATTTTTATTAATGTTATTCCTTATTTAGATTACGGAATGAAGCAGACACTCACACAGTCTCTTGGTTTATATGTATTGCTTAAAACATGTTTTGGTTTATTTTGTCCATGTACTACATCCACCTGAATATCAACAATGTGGGTGTTTGGTGCGGAATGATGGACAAATTGTTTAGTTGGGAATCAGAGACCTTAGATAGCAGGTAAATATTTTTTTATAATATTTTCTATACTTACTTACAATAATAGTTGAAGTTGGCCAGAAAGGATCAGACCCTTAAGCAAATTGCAACATGGCAGTTTTCTTGCTGTTTTACAGCACAAAGTGCTAAATGGTGAGCAATTTGGATCTTTGGCTGTCAGTACATCTGTCATCTGCTATTTAATTGTTTACACTCTAGAATCAAACATGGATACAATGTAATTGTATGTATGGCCATCAGTTCTTGGCCAGTTTCAATTATGGGCCAAATCAGTCTACTAGATCCAGAGTTATGGTCCTTGTATTATATAAAATGCCATATACAACCATGTTTACACTCTAGCTTTTCCATTTCCACAAGTCCTATTTATATTTAAACAGAATGTGCATACCTGGAAGATCTATGGGCAAGTTTGGTTTGGACCAGATTGTACATGCAAGTCTAGAGTGTTATCAAAATATGTCATATTTTATTATGTTTGCGCTCTTAGTCTTGTTTACTTTCTAGAGGCCACATGGTTCTAATGTTGATAAACTTGGGCAATATGTATGTTTCTATAACATCTAGGTTCTGTTTGAAACTGGGTCACATTGGGTCAAAAACTAGGTCAACATACCAAATCATAGTAAAACATAGGTCACATTTTCAATCTGGTACATGAACTCCACTATAGGTTTTAATGCAGCTAAACATCATAAACTCAACTACATGACTTAATGCTGTTAAACATCATTAACTCTGCTATTGGTATGAATGATGCTAAACACCTTGAACTCTGCTATAGGCCTTATTGCTGCTAAACATTATCAACTCTGCTATAGGTCTTTATGCTGCTTAACATCATAAACTTCAACGTAGGTCTGAATGCTGCTCAACATAGAAGACTCCATTATGGGTATTAATGCTGCTGAGCACCACAAACTCTGCTACAGGTTTTAATGTTACTTAAAATCATAAACTCAACTACATGTACATGTCTTTATGCTGCTAAACATGATCAACTCAGCTTTAGGTCTAAATGTTGCAAAACGTCATAAACTTCCTTATAGGTCTTAATGCTGCAAAACATTATAAACTCCGCTATAGGTCTTAATGCTGCTCAATATTATATGCTTTGCTATAAGTCTTAATGCTGCTTAACAACATGAACTCAACTTAAGGTCTTAATGCTGCTAAACATTATAAACTTTGCTACGAGTCTTAATGCTGCTTAACAACATGAACTCAACTATAGATCTAAATGCTGCTTATCATCAACAACTCTGCTATAGGTCTTAATGCTTCTGAGGACCATAAACTCTGCTACATGTTTTAATGTTACTTATCATCATAAACTCAACTACATGTATATGACTTAATGCTGCTAAACATCATCAACTCTGCTTTAGGTCTTAATGCTGCTAAACATTATAAATTCTGCTATCTGTCTTAATGCTGCTAAACATTATAAACTTTGCTATGAGTCTTAATGCTGCTAAACAACATAAACTCAACTATAGGTCTTGATGCTGCTAAACATTATAAACTCTGCTATAGGTCTAAATGCTGATTATCATCAAAAACTCAATTATAGGCCTTAATGCTGCATAACATCATAAAGTCTGCTATAGGTCTAAATGCTGCTTAACATAAAAAAACACCATATGTCTTGAAATAACGTATAATGTAATTTATTGGAAGGAATTGTGTATGGGGAAGGGGTCTGCCAGCAATATTGTGTTGTGAGGACTTTTTGTATTAAAGGAATGACTGCTGGTATGTTACAAATGTGCTCATTTAATTTTAGGTCTCCATTCGATGTGATGTTGGTGTATCTGTCACTGTTGAGATACTTGTTTGATGCTGAAATACTGATGCACAGTGCATGGTTAGTAAGACTGTCACAGAATCCTTCACAAAACAGCAAATATTAATGAAAGAGTTGACCCACCAGAATTGATTATTACATAGAT
This sequence comes from Mactromeris polynyma, assembly GCA_032209605.1. NCBI lineage: Eukaryota > Metazoa > Mollusca > Bivalvia > Venerida > Mactridae > Mactromeris > Mactromeris polynyma. The sequence continues at coordinate 54,417,944 of JASFXZ010000001.1, forward strand.
TGGGGAAAGATTAAAGTTACATTGTATTTCCTAGGTCTTAATGCTGCTTAACATCATAACCTCCACTATGAGCCTGATTCTGCTAAACAATATAAAGTCTGCTATAGGTCTTAATGCTGCTTTACATCATAAACTCCATTATAGGTCAAAATGTTGCTCAACATAAAAAACCTCCACTATGGGTCTTAATGCTGATGAGCATCATAAAGTCTGCTCAGGTTTTAATGTTACTTATAATCAAAAACTCAACTACATGTATATGACTTAATGCTGTTAATCAGCATTTACTCTGCTATTGGTATGAATGCTGCTAAACACCTCTGCTATAGGTCTAAATGCTGCTAAACATTATAAACTGCTATAGGTCTAAATGCTGCTGAGCACCATCAAGTCTGCTACAGGTTGTAATATTACTTATAATCATAAACTCAACTACATGTATATGACTTAATGCTGTTACACATCAGCAACTCTTCTATTGGTATAAATGCTGCTAAACACCTCTGCTATAGGTCTAATGCTGCTAAACATTATAAACTGCTATAGGTCTAAATGCTGCTGAGCACCATCAAGTCTGCTACAGGTTGCTATATTACTTATAATCATAAACTCAACTACATGTATATGACTTAATGCTGTTACACATCAGCAACTCTTCTATTGGTATAAATGCTGCTAAACACCTCTGCTATAGGTCTAAATGCTGCTAAACATTATAAACTCTGCTATAGGTCTAAATGCTGCTGAGCACCATAAACTCTGCTACTGGTTCTAATGTTACTTAAATCATGAACTCAACTACACGTATATGACTTAATGCTGCTAAACATCATCAACTCTGCTTTACGTCTTACTGCTGCTAAACATTATAAACTTCACTATAGGTCTTAATGCTGCAAAACATTATAAACTCCGCTATAGGTCTTAATGCTGCTAAATATTATATACTTTGCTATGAGTCTTAATGCTGCTTAACAACATAAACTGAACTATAGGTCTTAATGCTGCAAACATTATAAACTCTGCTATAGGTCTTAATGCTGCTAAACATTATAAACTCTGCTATATGTCTAAATGCTGATTATCATCACAAACTCTGCTATGGGTCTTAATGCTGTTGAGCACCATAAACTCGGCTACATGTATGTGTCTTAATGCTGCTAAGTATCACCAAGTCAATTATAGGTCTTAATGCTGCTTAACATCATAAAGTCTGCTATAGGTCATTATTCTGCTTCACATCATAAACCCCAACATATGTCTAAATGCTGCTTTGCACCATAAACTCTCCTATATGTCTTGATTTTGCTAAACTCCATTCATTTTGCTACAGCTTTATGCTACTTAACATCATAAACTTAGCTATCAATTTAACCTGATTCAAGGCCACATCTTTTATACAGTCGTTTGCCAGCAGAGACATTTCCAATAAGTCAGTGTAACCTGTCTCAACAGCCTCCTCATGTATGCAGTATCTTGCCAGCAGGGGCATTTTCATTGAATCACTTAAACTTATCTCAGCAGTCATCTCTTATATGCAGTCAACTGCCAACTGAGGCACTTTCAAAACAATTGAAATTACGTATAATGTAATTTATTGGAAGGAATTGTGTATGGGAAGGGGTCTGCCAGCAATATTGTGTTGTGGGGACTTTTTGTATTAAACCAATGACTGCTGGTATGTTACAAATGTGTTCATTTATTTTCAGGTCTACATTCAATGTGATGTTGGTGTATCTGCTAGTCACTGTTGAGATACTTGTTTGATGCTGAGATACTGATGCACAGTGCATGGTAAGTTAGACTGTCACAGAATCCTTCATATAAACAGCAAATATTAATGAAAGAGCTAACCCACCAGAATTGATTATTACATAGTTTGGGGAAAGATTAAAGTTACATTGTATTTCCTACAAAATCATGATAGAAATGAGCAATGACAAGGGAGGTAACCATGCAGATAACAGTCTGTTTGTAAAGGGCTAAACCTTCTGTATGGTATAATATATAATGCAAAGATAATGTGAATAATAAGTTGTGGATAAGCTCTGTTATTTAATATGTGTTGTGGAAATTCTGCTGAGAATCAATTGGAGAGATGAAAGACCACCTTAATGCTGCTTAACATCATAAACTCAGCTTTAGGTCTTAATGCTGCTTAACATCATAAACTCCACTAAGGGCTTAATGCTGCTAAACATTATAAAGTCTGCTATAGGTCTTAATGCTGCTTAACATCATTAACACCACTATAGCTCTAAATGCTGCTAAACATGATAAACTTCGCAATAAGTCTTAATGCTGCTTAACAACATAAACTCAGATATAGGTCTTAATGCTGCTAAACATTATAAACTCTGCTATAGGTCTAAATGCTGCTCAACATAAACAACCTCGACTATGGGCCTTAATGCTGCTGAGCACCATAACCTCTGCTACAGGTTTTAATGTTAGTTAAAATCATAAACTCAATTACACGTATATGACTTAATGCTGTTAAACATCATTTACTCTGCTATTGGTATGAATGCTGATAAACACCTTGCACTCTGCTATAGGTCTTAATGCTGCAATACATTATAAACTCTGCTATAGGTCTTAATGCTGCTAAACATCATCAACTCCGCTATAGGTCTTAATGCTGATAAACATCATCAACTCTGCTTTAGGTCTTAATGCTGCTAAATATCATAAACTTCACTATAGGTCTTAAATGCTGAGCACCATAAACTCTGTTACAGGTTTTAATGTTACTTAAAAGCATTAACTCAACTACATGCATATGACATAATGCTGCTAAACATCACCAACTCTGCTTTAGGTCTTAATGCTGCTAAATATCATAAACTTCACTATAGGTCTTAAATGCTGAGCACCATAAACTCTGTTACAGGTTTTAATGTTACTTAAAAGCATAAACTCAACTACATGCATATGACATAATGCTGCTAAACATCATCAACTCTGCTTTTGGTCTTAATGCTGCTAAACATCATAAACTTCACTATAGCTCTTAATGCTGCAAAACATTATAAACTCTGCTATAGGTCTTAATGCAGCTAAACATCATAAACTTCACTATATGTCTTAATTCTGCTTAACATCATTAACTCCATTATATGGTTAGATGCTGCTCAACATAAAAAAACTCCACTATGGGTCTTAATGCTGCTGAGCACCATAAACTCTGCTACAGGTTTTAATGTTACTTAAAATCATAAACTAAACTACATGCATATGACTTAATGCTGCTTAACATAATCAACTCTGCGTTAGGTCTTAATTCTGCTTAACATCATCAACTCCATTATATGACTAAATGCTGCTCAACATAAAAAACTCCACTATGGGTCTTAATGATGCTGAGCACCATAAACACTGCTACATGTTTTAATGTTGCTTAAGATCATAAACTCAGCTACATGTATATGTCTTTATGCTGCTAAACATCATCAACTCTGCTTAAGGTCTTAATGCTGCTAAACATCATTAACACTGCTATAGGTCTAAATGCTGCTTATCATTAAAAACTCTGCTATATGTCTTAATGCTGCTGAGCACCATAATCTCTGCTATAGGTCTAAATGCTGCTTAACATAAAAAACTCTGCTATAGGTCTTAATGCTGCTGAGCACCATTAACACTGCTACATGTTTTAATAAACACAGCTACATGTATATGTCTTAATGCTACTAAGCATCACAAACTCAATTATAGGTCTTAATGCTGTTTAACATAATAAAGTCTGCTATAGTCCATTATGCTGCTTAACATCATAAACCCCACTATATGTCTAAATGCTGCTTAGCACCATAAACTCTGCTATAGGTCTTAATTCTGCTAAATATCATAAACTTCAATACAGGTCTTAAATGCTGAGCAACATAAACTCTGTTACAGGTTTTAATATTACTTAAAATCATCAACTCAACTACATGCATATGACATAATGCTGCTAAACATCATCAGCTCTGCTTTTGGTCTTAATGCTGCAAAACATCATTTACTTCACTATGGGTCTTAATGCTGCAAAACATTATAAACTCTGCTATAGATCTTAATGTAGCTTAACATCATAAACTTCACTATAAGTCTTAATTCTGCTTAACATCATAAACTCAGTTGTATGGCTAAATGCTGCCCAACATAAAATACTCCACTATGGGTCTTAATGCTGCTGAGCACCATAAACTCTGCCACAGTTTTAATATTACTTAAAATCATAAACTAAACTACATTCTGTACATGCATATGACTTAATGCTGCTTAACATCATCAACTCTGCGTTAGGTCTTAATGCTGCTAAACATCATAATCTCTGCCATAGGTCTTAATTCTGCTTAACATCATAAACTCCATTATATGGCTAAATGCTGCTCAACATAAAAAACTCCACTATGGGTCTTAATGCTGCTGAGCACCATAAACACTGCTACATGTTTTAATGTTGCTTAAGATCATAAACTCAGCTACATGTATATGTCTTTATACTGCTAAACATCATTAACTTTGCTTAAGGTCTTAATGCTGCTAAACATCATTAACACTGCTATAGGTCTAAATGCTGCTTATCATCAAAAACTCTGCTATATGTCTTAATGCTGCTGAGGACCATAATCTCTGCTATAGGTCTAAATGCTGCTTAACATAAAAAACTGCTATAGGTCTTAATGTTGCTGAGCACCATAAACACTGCTACATGTTTTAATAAACTCAGCTACATGTATATGTCTTAATGCTGCTAACCATCACAAACTCAATTATAGGTCTTAATGCTGTTTAACATAATAAAGTCTGCTATAGGTCATTATGCTGCTTAACATCATAAACCCCACTATATGTCTAAATGCTGCTTAGCACCATAAACTCTGCTATAGGTCTTAATTCTGCTAAACTCCATACACTTTGCTACAGCTTTATGCTACTTAACATCATAAACTTAGCTACCAATTTAACCTGTCTCAAAAGCCACCACCTTTATGCAGTTTTGTGCCATCAGAGACATTTTCAATAGTCAGTTTAACCTGTCTCAACAGCCACCTCATATATGCAGTATCTTGCCAGCAGGGGCATTTAAATTGAATCACTTTAACCTGTCACAGCAGCCATCTCTAATATGCAGTCATCTGCCAACTGAGGCACTTTCAATAAAAGTGAAAATACCAGCAGTCATTGCTTTAATACAAAAAGTTCTCACAACACAATATTGCTGGCAGACCTCTTCCCCACACACAATTTCTTCCAATAAATTTCATAATTCATTTATTTTCAGGTCTCCATTCAATGGGATGTTGGTGTATCTGCTAGTCACTGTTGAGATACTTGTTTGATGCTGAGATACTGATGCACAGTGCATGGTAAGTTAGACTGTCACAGAATCCTTCATATAAACAGCAAATATTAATGACAAGAGCTAACCCACCAGAATTGATTATTACATAGTTTGGGGAAAGATTAAAGTTACATTGTATTTCCTACAAAATCATGATAGAAATGAGCAATGACAAGGGAGGTAACCATGCAGATAACAGTCTGTTTGTAAAGGGCTAAACCTTCTGTATGGTATAATATATAATGCAAAGATAACGTGAATAGTAAGTTGTGGGTAAGCTCTGTTATTTAATATGTGTTGTGGAAATTCTGCTGAGAATCAATTGGAGAGATGAAAGACCACCTTAATGCTGCTTAACATCATAAACTCAGCTTTAGGTCTTAATGCTGCTTAACATCATAAACTCCACTATGGGCTTAATGATGCTAAACATTATAAAGTCTGCTATAGGTCTTAATGCTGCTTAACATCATAAACACCACTATAGGTATAAATGCTGCTAAACATTATAAACTTCGCTATAAGTCTTAATGCTGCTTAACAACATAAACTCAGATATAGGTCTTAATGCTGCTAAACATTATAAACTCTGCTATAGGTCTAAATGCTGCTCAACATAAAAAACCTCGACTATGGGTCTTAATGCTGCTGAGCACCATAACCTCTGCTACAGGTTTTAATGGTAGTTAAAATCATAAACTCAACTACACGTATATGACTTAATGCTGTTAAACATCATTAACTCTGCTATTGGTATGAATGCTGATAAACACCTTGCACTCTGCTATAGGTCTTAATGCTGCAAAACATTATAAACTCTGCTATAGGTCTTAATGCTGCTAAACATCATCAACTCTGCTATAGGTCTTAATGCTGCTAAACATCATCAACTCTGCTTTAGGTCTTAATGCTGCTAAATATCATAAACTTCACTATAGGTCTTAAATGCTGAGCACCATAAACTCTGTTACAGGTTTTAATGTTACTTAAAATCATAAACTCAACTACATGCATATGACATAATGCTGCTAAACATCATCAACTCTGCTTTAGGTCTTAATGCTGCTAAATATCATAAACTTCAATACAGGTCTTAAATGCTGAGCACCATAAACTCTGTTACAGGTTTTAATGTTACTTAAAATCATAAACTCAACTACATGCATATGACATAATGCTGCTAAACATCATCAACTCTGCTTTTGGTCTTAATGCTGCTAAACATCATTAACTTCACTATAGGTCTTAAAGCTGCAAAACATTATAAACTCTGCTATAGATCTCAATGTAGCTAAACATCATAAACTGCACTATAAGTCTTAATTCTGCTTAACATCATAAACTCCATTATATGGCTAAATGCTGCTCAACATAAAAAAAATCCACTATGGGTCTTAATGCTGCTGAGCACCATAAACTCTGCTACAGGTTTTAATATTACTTAAAATCATAAACTCAACTACATGCATATGACTTAATGCTGCTTAATATCATCAACTCTGCGTTAGGTCTTAATGCTGCTAAACATCATAATCACTGCCATAGGTCTTAATTCTGCTTAACATCATAAACTCCATTATATGGCTAAATGCTGCTCAACATAAAAAACTCCACTATGGGTCTTAATGCTGCTGAGCACCATAAACACTGCTACATGTTTTAATGTTGCTTAACATCATAAACTCAGCTACATGTATATGTCTTTATGCTGCTAAACATCATCAAATCTGCTTAAGGTCTTAATGCTGCTAAACATCATTAACACCATTAACACTGCTATATGTCTAAATTCTGCTTATCATCAAAAACTCTGCTATAGGTCTTAATGCTGCTGAGCACCATACTCTCTGCTATAGGTCTAAATGCTGCTTATCATCAAAAACTCTGCTATAGGTCTTAATGCTGCTGAGCACCATAATCTCTGCTACATGTATATGTCTTAATGCTGCTAACCATCACCAACTCAATTATAGGTATTAATGCTGTTTAACATAATAAAGTCTGCTATAGGTCCTAATGCTGCTTTATATCATAAACACCACTATAGGTCTAAATGCTGCTAAACATTATAAACTTCGCTATAAGTCTTAATGCTGCTTAACAACATAAACTCAGATATAGGTCTTAATGCTGCTTAACATTATAAACTTCGCTATAAGTCTTAATGCTGCATAACAACATAAACTCAGATATAGGTCTTAATGCTGCTAAACATTATAAACTCTGCTATAGGTCTAAATGATGCTAATCATCAAAAACTCTGCTATAGGTCTTAATGCTGCTGAGCACCATAATCTCTGCTATAGGTCTAAATGTTGCTTAACATAAAAAAAACTCTGCTATAGGTCTTAATGCTGCTGAGCACCATAAACACTGCTACATGTATATGTCTTAATGCTGCTAACCATCACCAACTCAATTATAGGTCTTAATGCTGCTTAACATTATAAACTTCGCTATAAGTCTTAATGCTGCATAACAACATAAACTCAGATATAGGTCTTAATGCTGCTAAACATTATAAACTCTGCTATAGGTCTAAATGATGCTAATCATCAAAAACTCTGCTATAGGTCTTAATGCTGCTAAACATCATTAACTTCACTATAGGTCTTAAAGCTGCAAAACATTATAAACTCTGCTATAGATCTCAATGTAGCTAAACATCATAAACTGCACTATAAGTCTTAATTCTGCTTAACATCATAAACTCCATTATATGGCTAAATGCTGCTCAACATAAAAAACTCCACTATGGGTCTTAATGCTGCTGAGCACCATAAACTCTGCTACAGGTTTTAATATTACTTAAAATCATAAACTCAACTACATGCATATGACTTAATGCTGCTTAACATCATCAACTCTGCGTTAGGTCTTAATGCTGCTAAACATCATAATCACTGCCATAGGTCTTAATTCTGCTTAACATCATAAACTCCATTATATGGCTAAATGCTGCTCAACATAAAAAACTCCACTATGGGTCTTAATGCTGCTGAGCACCATAAACACTGCTACATGTTTTAATGTTGCTTAACATCATAAACTCAGCTACATGTATATGTCTTTATGCTGCTAAACATCATCAAATCTGCTTAAGGTCTTAATGCTGCTAAACATCATTAACACCATTAACACTGCTATAGGTATAAATTCTGCTTATCATCAAAAACTCTGCTATAGGTCTTAATGCTGCTGAGCACCATAATCTCTGCTATAGGTCTAAATGCTGCTTAACATAAAAAACTCTGCTATAGGTCATAATGCTGCTGAGCACCATAAACACTGCTACATGTATATGTCTTAATGCTGCTAACCATCACCAACTCAATTATAGGTATTAATGCTGTTTAACATAATAAAGTCTGCTATAGGTCATTATGCTGCTTAACATCATAAACCCCACTATATGTCTAAATGCTGCTTAGCACCATAAACTCTGCTATAGGTCTTAATTCTGCTAAACTCCATACACTTTGCTACAGCTTTATGCTACTTAACATCATAAACTTAGCTACCAATTTAACCTGTCTCAAAAGCCACCACCTTTATGCAGTTTTGTGCCATCAGAGACATTTTCAATAGTCAGTTTAACCTGTCTCAACAGCCACCTCATATATGCAGTATCTTGCCAGCAGGGGCATTTAAATTGAATCACTTTAACCTGTCTCAGCAGCCATCTCTAATATGCAGTCATCTGCCAACTGAGGCACTTTCAATAAAAGTGAAAATACCAGCAGTCATTGCTTTAATACAAAAAGTTCTCACAACACAATATTGCTGGCAGACCTCTTCCCCACACACAATTTCTTCCAATAAATTTCATAATTCATTTATTTTCAGGTCTCCATTCAATGGGATGTTGGTGTATCTGCTAGTCACTGTTGAGATACTTGTTTGATGCTGAGATACTGATGCACAGTGCATGGTAAGTTAGACTGTCACAGAATCCTTCATATAAACAGCAAATATTAATGAAAGAGCTAACCCACCAGAATTGATTATTACATAGTTTGGGGAAAGATTAAAGTTACATTGTATTTCCTACAAAATCATGATAGAAATGAGCAATGACAAGGGAGGTAACCATGCAGATAACAGTCTGTTTGTAAAGGGCTAAACCTTCTGTATGGTATAATATATAATGCAAAGATAACGTGAATAGTAAGTTGTGGGTAAGCTCTGTTATTTAATATGTGTTGTGGAAATTCTGCTGAGAATCAATTGGAGAGATGAAAGACCACCTTAATGCTGCTTAACATCATAAACTCAGCTTTAGGTCTAAATGCTGCTTAACATCATAAACTCCACTATGGGCTTAATGATGCTAAACATTATAAAGTCTGATATAGGTCTTAATGCTGCTTTACATCATAAACACCACTATAGGTATAAATGCTGCTAAACATTATAAACTTCGCTATAAGTCTTAATGCTGCTTAACAACATAAACTCAGATATAGGTCTTAATGCTGCTAAACATTATAAACTCTGCTATAGGTCTAAATGCTGCTCAACATAAAAAACCTCGACTATGGGTCTTAATGCTGCTGAGCACCATAACCTCTGCTACAGGTTTTAATGGTAGTTAAAATCATAAACTCAACTACACGTATATGACTTAATGCTGTTAAACATCATTAACTCTGCTATTGGTATGAATGCTGATAAACACCTTGCACTCTGCTATAGGTCTTAATGCTGCAAAACATTATAAACTCTGCTATAGGTCTTAATGCTGCTAAACATCATCAACTCTGCTATAGGTCTTAATGCTGCTAAACATCATCAACTCTGCTTTAGGTCTTAATGCTGCTAAATATCATAAACTTCACTATAGGTCTTAAATGCTGAGCACCATAAACTCTGTTACAGGTTTTAATGTTACTTAAAATCATAAACTCAACTACATGCATATGACATAATGCTGCTAAACATCATCAACTCTGCTTTAGGTCTTAATGCTGCTAAATATCATAAACTTCAATACAGGTCTTAAATGCTGAGCACCATAAACTCTGTTACAGGTTTTAATGTTACTTAAAATCATAAACTCAACTACATGCATATGACATAATGCTGCTAAACATCATCAACTCTGCTTTTGGTCTTAATGCTGCTAAACATCATTAACTTCACTATAGGTCTTAAAGCTGCAAAACATTATAAACTCTGCTATAGATCTCAATGTAGCTAAACATCATAAACTGCACTATAAGTCTTAATTCTGCTTAACATCATAAACTCCATTATATGGCTAAATGCTGCTCAACATAAAAAAACTCCACTATGGGTCTTAATGCTGCTGAGCACCATAAACTCTGCTACAGGTTTTAATATTACTTAAAATCATAAACTCAACTACATGCATATGACTTAATGCTGCTTAACATCATCAACTCTGCGTTAGGTCTTAATGCTGCTAAACATCATAATCACTGCCATAGGTCTTAATTCTGCTTAACATCATAAACTCCATTATATGGCTAAATGCTGCTCAACATAAAAAACTCCACTATGGGTCTTAATGCTGCTGAGCACCATAAACACTGCTACATGTTTTAATGTTGCTTAACATCATAAACTCAGCTACATGTATATGTTTTTATGCTGCTAAACATCATCAAATCTGCTTAAGGTCTTAATGCTGCTTAACATCATAAACTCCACTATGGGCTTAATGCTGCTAAACATTATAAAGTCTGCTATAGGTCCTAATGCTGCTTAATATCATAAACACCACTATAGGTCTAAATGCTGCTAAACATTATAAACTTCGCTATAAGTCTTAATGCTGCATAACAACATAAACTCAGATATAGGTCTTAATGCTGCTAAACATTATAAACTCTGCTATAGGTCTAAATGATGCTCAAGATAAAAAACCTCGACTATGGTCTTAATGCTGCTGAGCACCATAACCTCTGCTACAGGTTTTAACGTTAGCTAAAATCATAAACTCAACTACACGTATCTGACTTAATGCTGTGAAACATCATTAACTCAGCTATTGTTATGAATGCTGAAAAACACCTTGCACTCTGCTATAGGTCTTAATGCTGCAAAACATTATACACTCTGCTATAGGTCTTAATGCGGCTAAACATCATCAACTCTGCTTTAGGACTTAATGCTGCTAAATATCATAAACTTCACTATAGGTCTTAAATGCTGAGCACCATAAACTCCATTACAGGTTTTAATGTTACTTAAAATCATAAACTCAACTACATGCATATGACATAATGCTGCTAAACATCATCAACTCTGCTTTTGGTCTTAATGCTGCTAAACATCACTAACTTCACTATAGGTCTTAATGCTGCAAAACATTATAAACTCTGCTATAGATCTTAATGTAGCTAAACATCATAAACTTCACTATAAGTCTTAATTCTGCTTAACATCATAAACTCCATTATATGGCTAAATGCTGCTCAACATAAAAACACTCCACTATGGGTCTTAATGCTGCTGAGCACCATAAACTCTGCTACAGGTTTTAATGTTACTTAAAATCATAAACTCAACTACATGCATATGACTTAATGCTGCTTAACATCATCAACTCTGCTTTAGGTCTTAAAGCTGCTAAACATCATAATCTCTGCCATAGGTCTTAATTCTGCTTAACATCATAAACTCCATTATATGGCTAAATGCTGCTCAACATAAAAAACTCCACTATGGGTCGTAATGCTGCTGAGCACCATAAACACTGCTACATGTTTTAATGTTGCTTAACATCATAAACTCAGCTACATGTATATGTCTTTATGCTGCTAAACATCATCAACTCTTCTTAAGGTCTTAATGCTGCTAAACATCATTAACACCATTAACACTGCTATAGGTCTAAATTCTGCTAATCATCAAAAACTCTGCTATAGGTCTTAATGCTGCTGAGCACCATAATCTCTGCTAAAGGTCTAAATGTTGCTTAACATAAAAAAAACTCTGCTATAGGTCTTAATGCTGCTGAGCACCATAAACACTGCTACATGTATATGTCTTAATGCTGCTAACCATCACCAACTCAATTATAGGTATTAATGCTGTTTAACATAATAAAGTCTGCTATAGGTCATTATGCTGCTTAACATCATAAACCCCACTATATGTCTAAATGCTGCTTAGCACCATAAACTCTGCTATAGGTCTTAATTCTGCTAAACTCCATACACTTTGCTACAGCTTTATGCTACTTAACATCATAAACTTAGCTACCAATTTAACCTGTCTCAAAAGCCACAACCTTTATGCAGTCTTGTGCCATCAGAGACATTTTCAATAGTCAGTTTAACCTGTCTCAACAGCCACCTCATATATGCAGTATCTTGCCAGCAGGGGCATTTAAATTGAATCAATTTAACCTGTCTTAGCAACCATCTCTAATATGCAGTCATCTGCCAACTGAGGCACTTTCAATAAAAGTGAAAATACCAGCAGTCATTGCTTTAATACAAAAAGTTCTCACAACACAATATTGCTGGCAGACCTCTTCCCCACACACAATTTCTTCCAATAAATTTCATAATTCATTTATTTTCAGGTCTCCATTCAATGTGATGTTGGTGTATCTGCTAGTCACTGTTGAGATACTTGTTTGATGCTGAGATACTGATGCACAGTGCATGGTAAGTTAGACTGTCACATAATCCTTCATATAAACAGCAAATATTAATGAAAGAGCTAACCCACCAGAATTGATTATTACTTAGTTTGGGGAAAGATTAATGTTACATTGTATTTCCTACAAAATCATGATAGAAATGAGCAATGACAAGGGAGGTAACCATGCAGATAACAAGTGCACAGTGCATGGTAAGTTAGACTGTCACAGAATCCTTCATATAAACAGCAAATATTAATGAAAGAGCTAACCCACCAGAATTGATTATTACATAGTTTGGGGAAAGATTAAAGTTACATTGTATTTCCTACAAAATCATGATAGAAATGAGCAATGACAAGGGAGGTAACCATGCAGATAACAGTCTGTTTGTAAAGGGCTAAACCTTCTGTATGGTATAATATATAATGCAAAGATAATGTGAATAATAAGTTGTGGGTAAGCTCTGTTATTTAATATGTGTTGTGGAAATTCTGCTGAGAATCAATTGGAGAGATGAAAGACCACCTTAATGCTGCTTAACATCATAAACTCAGCTTTAGGTCTTAATGCTGCTTAACATCATAAACTCCACTATGGGATTAATGCTGCTAAACATTATAAAGTCTGATATAGGTCTTAATGCTGCTTAACATCATAAACACCACTATAGGTATAAATGCTGCTAAACATTATAAACTTCGCTATAAGTCTTAATGCTGCTTAACAACATACACTCAGATATAGGTCTTAATGCTGCTAAACATTATAAACTCTGCTATAGGTCTAAATGCTGCTCAACATAAAAAAAAACGACTATTGGCCTTAATGCTGCTGAGCACCATAACCTCTGCTACGTTTTTAATGTTAGTTAAAATCATTAACTCAACTACACGTATATGACTTAATGCTGTTAAACATCATTAACTCTGCAATTGGTGTGAATGCTGATAAACACCTTGCACTCGGCAATAGGTTTTAATGCTGCAAAACATTATAAACTCTGCTAAAGGTCTTAATTCTGCTAAACATCATCAACTCTGCTATAGGTCTTAATGCTGCTAAACATCATCAACTCTGCTTTAGGTCTTAATGCTGCTAAATATCATAAACTTCACTAAAGGTCTTAAATGCTGAGCACCATAAACTCTGTTACAGGTTTTAATGTTACTTAAAATCATCAACTCAACTACATGCATATGACATAATGCTGCTAAACATCATCAGCTCTGCTTTAGGTCTTTATGCTGCAAAACATCATTTACTTCACTATATGTCTTAATGCTGCAAAACATTATAAACTCTGCTATAGATCTTAATGTAGCTTAACATCATAAACGGCACTATAAGTCTTAATTCTGCTTAACATCATAAACTCCATTGTACTGCTAAATGCTGCTCAACATAAAATACTCCACTATGGGTCTTAATGCTGCTGAGCACCATAAACTCTGCTACAGTTTTAATATCACTTAAAATCATAAACTAAACTACATTCTGTACATGCATATGACTTAATGCTGCTTAACATCATCAACTCTGCGTTAGGTCTTAATGCTGCTAAACATCATAATCTCTGCCATAGGTCTTAATTCTGCTTAACATCATCAACTCCATTATATGGCTAAATGCTGCTCAACATAAAAAAACTCCACTATGGGTCTTAATGCTGCTGAGCACCATAAACACTGCTACATGTTTTAATGTTGCTTAAGATCATAAACTCAGCTACATGTATATGTCTTTATGCTGCTAAACATCATCAACTTTGCTTAAGGTCTTAATGCTGCTAAACATCATTAACACTGCTATAGGTCTAAATGCTGCTTATCATCAAAAACTCTGCTATATCTTAATGCTGCTGAGCACCATAATCTCTGCTATAGGTCTAAATGCTGCTTAACATAAAAAACATGTTTTAATAAACTCAGCCACATGTATATGTCTTAATGCTGCTAACCATCACAAACTCAATTATAGGTCTTAATGCTGTTTAACATAATAAAGTCTGCTATAGGTCATTATGCTGCTTAACATCATAAACCCCACTATATGTCTAAATGCTGCTTAGCACCATAAACTCTGCTATAGGTCTTAATTCTGTTAAACTCCATACACTTTGCTACAGCTTTATGCTACTTAACATCATAAACTTAGCTACCAATTTAACCTGTCTCAAAAGCCACCACCTTTATGCAGTTTTGTGCCATCAGAGACATTTTCAATAGTCAGTTTAACCTGTCTCAACAGCCACCTCATATATGCAGTATCTTGCCAGCAGGGGATTTAAATTGAATCACTTTAACCTGTCTCAGCAGCCATCTCTAATATGCAGTCATCTGCCAACTGAGGCACTTTCAATAAAAGTGAAAATACCAGCAGTCATTGCTTTAATACAAAAAGTTCTCACAACACAATATTGCTGGCAGACCTCTTCCCCACACACAATTTCTTCCAATAAATTTCATAATTCATTTATTTTCAGGTCTCCATTCAATGGGATGTTGGTGTATCTGCTAGTCACTGTTGAGATACTTGTTTGATGCTGAGATACTGATGCACAGTGCATGGTAAGTTAGACTGTCACAGAATCCTTCATATAAACAGCAAATATTAATGACAAGAGCTAACCCACCAGAATTGATTATTACATAGTTTGGGGAAAGATTAAAGTTACATTGTATTTCCTACAAAATCATGATAGAAATGAGCAATGACAAGGGAGGTAACCATGCAGATAACAGTCTGTTTGTTAAGGGCTAAACCTTCTGTATGGTATAATATATAATGCAAAGATAACGTGAATAGTAAGTTGTGGGTAAGCTCTGTTATTTAATATGTGTTGTGGAAATTCTGCTGAGAATCAATTGGAGAGATGAAAGACCACCTTAATGCTGCTTAACATCATAAACTCAGCTTTAGGTCTTAATGCTGCTTAACATCATAAACTCCACTATGGGCTTAATGATGCTAAACATTATAAAGTCTGATATAGGTCTTAATGCTGCTTAACATCATAAACACCACTATAGGTATAAATGCTGCTAAACATTATAAACTTCGCTATAAGTCTTAATGCTGCTTAACAACATAAACTCAGATATAGGTCTTAATGCTGCTAAACATTATAAACTCTGCTATAGGTCTAAATGCTGCTCAACATAAAAAACCTCGACTTTGGGTCTTAATGCTGCTGAGCACCATAACCTCTGCTACAGGTTTTAATGGTAGTTAAAATCATAAACTCAACTACACGTATATGACTTAATGCTGTTAAACATCATTAACTCTGCTATTGGTATGAATGTTGATAAACACCTTGCACTCTGCTATAGGTCTTAATGCTGCAAAACATTATAAACTCTGCTATAGGTCTTAATGCTGCTAAACATCATCAACTCTGCTATAGGTCTTAATGCTGCTAAACATCATCAACTCTGCTTTAGGTCTTAATGCTGCTAAATATCATAAACTTCACTATAGGTCTTAAATGCTGAGCACCATAAACTCTGTTACAGGTTTTAATGTTACTTAAAATCATAAACTCAACTACATGCATATGACATAATGCTGCTAAACATCATCAACTCTGCTTTAGGTCTTAATGCTGCTAAATATCATAAACTTCAATACAGGTCTTAAATGCTGAGCACCATAAACTCTGTTACAGGTTTTAATGTTACTTAAAATCATAAACTCAACTACATGCATATGACATAATGCTGCTAAACATCATCAACTCTGCTTTTGGTCTTAATGCTGCTAAACATCATTAACTTCACTATAGGTCTTAAAGCTGCAAAACATTATAAACTCTGCTATAGATCTGAATGTAGCTAAACATCATAAACTGCACTATAAGTCTTAATTCTGCTTAACATCATAAACTCCATTATATGGCTAAATGCTGCTCAACATAAAAACACTCCACTATGGGTCTTAATGCTGCTGAGCACCATAAACTCTGCTACAGGTTTTAATGTTACTTAAAATCATAAACTCAACTACATGCATATGACTTAATGCTGCTTAACATCATCAACTCTGCTTTAGGTCTTAAAGCTGCTAAACATCATAATCTCTGCCATAGGTCTTAATTCTGCTTAACATCATAAACTCCATTATATGGCTAAATGCTGCTCAACATAAAAAACTCCACTATGGGTCGTAATGCTGCTGAGCACCATAAACACTGCTACATGTTTTAATGTTGCTTAACATCATAAACTCAGCTACATGTATATGTCTTTATGCTGCTAAACATCATCAAATCTTCTTAAGGTCTTAATGCTGCTAAACATCATTAACACCATTAACACTGCTATAGGTCTAAATTCTGCTAATCATCAAAAACTCTGCTATAGGTCTTAATGCTGCTGAGCACCATAAACACTGCTACATGTTTTAATGTTGCTTAACATCATAAACTCAGCTACATGTATATGTCTTTATGCTGCAAAACATCATCAAATCTGCTTAAGGTCTTAATGCTGCTAAACAACATTAACACCATTAACACTGCTATAGGTATAAATTCTGCTTATCATCAAAAACTCTGCTATAGGTCTTAATGCTGCTGAGCACCATAATCTCTGCTATAGGTCTAAATGCTGCTTATCATCAAAAACTCTGCTATAGGTCTTAATGCTGCTGAGCACCATAATCTCTGCTATAGGTCTAAATGCTGCTTAACATAAAAAACTCTGCTATAGGTCATAATGCTGCTGAGCACCATAAACACTGCTACATGTATATGTCTTAATGCTGCTTACCATCACCAACTCAATTATAGGTATTAATGCTGTTTAACATAATAAAGTCTGCTATAGGTCATTATGCTGCTTAACATCATAAACCCCACTATATGTCTAAATGCTGCTTAGCACCATAAACTCTGCTATAGGTCTTAATTCTGCTAAACTCCATACACTTTGCTACAGCTTTATGCTACTTAACATCATAAACTTAGCTACCAATTTAACCTGTCTCAAAAGCCACAACCTTTATGCAGTCTTGTGCCATCAGAGACATTTTCAAAAGTCAGTTTAACCTGTCTCAACAGCCACCTCATATATGCCGTATCTTGCCAGCAGGGGCATTTAAATTGAATCACTTTAACCTGTCTCAGCAGCCATCTCTAATATGCAGTCATCTGCCAACTGAGGCACTTTCAATAAAAGTGAAAATACCAGCAGTCATTGCTTTAATACAAAAAGTTCTCACAACACAATATTGCTGGCAGACCTCTTCCCCATACACAATTTCTTCCAATAAATTACATAATTCACTTATTTTCAGGTCTCCATTCAATGTGATGTTGGTGTATCTGCTAGTCACTGTTGAGATACTTGTTTGATGCTGATATACTGATGCACAGTGCATGGTAAGTTAGACTGTCACAGAATCCTTCATATAAACAGCAAATATTAATGAAAGAGCTAACCCACCAGAATTGATTATTACATAGTTTGGGGAAAGATTAAAGTTACATTGTATTTCCTACAAAATCATGATAGAAATGAGCAATGACAAGGGAGGTAACCATGCAGATAACAGTCTGTTTGTAAAGGGCTAAACCTTCTGTATGGTATAATATATAATGCAAAGATAACGTGAATAGTAAGTTGTGGGTAAGCTCTGTTATTTAATATGTGTTGTGGAAATCCTGCTGAGAATCAATTGGAGAGATGAAAGACCACCTTAATGCTGCTTAACAGCATAAACTCAGCTTTAGGTCTTAATGCTGCTTAACATCATAAACTCCACTATGGGCTTAATGCTGCTAAACATTATAAAGTCTGCTATAGGTCCTAATGCTGCTTAATATCATAAACACCACTATAGGTCTAAATGCTGCTAAACATTATAAACTTCGCTATAAGTCTTAATGCTGCATAACAACATAAACTCAGATATAGGTCTTAATGCTGCTAAACATTATAAACTCTGCTATAGGTCTAAATGATGCTCAAGATAAAAAACCTCGACTATGGTCTTAATGCTGCTGAGCACCATAACCTCTGCTACAGGTTTTAACGTTAGTTAAAATCATAAACTCAACTACACGTATCTGACTTAATGCTGTGAAACATCATTCACTCTGCTATTGTTATGAATGCTGAAAAACACCTTGCACTCTGCTATAGGTCTTAATGCTGCAAAACATTATAAACTCTGCTATAGGTCTTAATGCTGCTAAACATCATCAACTCTGCTTTAGGACTTAATGCTGCTAAATATCATAAACTTCACTATAGGTCTTAAATGCTGAGCACCATAAACTCCATTACAGGTTTTAATGTTACTTAAAATCATAAACTCAACTACATGCATATGACATAATGCTGCTAAACATCATCAACTCTGCTTTTGGTCTTAATGCTGCTAAACATCACTAACTTCACTATAGGTCTTAATGCTGCAAAACATTATAAACTCTGCTATAGATCTTAATGTAGCTAAACATCATAAACTTCACTATAAGTCTTAATTCTGCTTAACATCATAAACTCCATTATATGGCTAAATGCTGCTCAACATAAAAACACTCCACTATGGGTCTTAATGCTGCTGAGCACCATAAACTCTGCTACAGGTTTTAATGTTACTTAAAATCATAAACTCAACTACATGCATATGACTTAATGCTGCTTAACATCATCAACTCTGCTTAAGGTCTTAAAGCTGCTAAACATCATAATCTCTGCCATAGGTCTTAATTCTGCTTAACATCATAAACTCCATTATATGGCTAAATGCTGCTCAACATAAAAAACTCCACTATGGGTCGTAATGCTGCTGAGCACCATAAACACTGCTACATGTTTTAATGTTGCTTAACATCATAAACTCAGCTACATGTATATGTCTTTATGCTGCTAAACATCATCAACTCTTCTTAAGGTCTTAATGCTGCTAAACATCATTAACACCATTAACACTGCTATAGGTCTAAATTCTGCTAATCATCAAAAACTCTGCTATAGGTCTTAATGCTGCTGAGCACCATAATCTCTGCTATAGGTCTAAATGTTGCTTAACATAAAAAAAACTCTGCTATAGGTCTTAATGCTGCTGAGCACCATAAACACTGCTACATGTATATGTCTTAATGCTGCTAACCATCACCAACTCAATTATAGGTATTAATGCTGTTTAACATAATAAAGTCTGCTATAGGTCATTATGCTGCTTAACATCATAAACCCCACTATATGTCTAAATGCTGCTTAGCACCATAAACTCTGCTATAGGTCTTAATTCTGCTAAACTCCATACACTTTGCTACAGCTTTATGCTACTTAACATCATAAACTTAGCTACCAATTTAACCTGTCTCAAAAGCCACAACCTTTATGCAGTCTTGTGCCATCAGAGACATTTTCAATAGTCAGTTTAACCTGTCTCAACAGCCACCTCATATGTGCAGTATCTTGCAAGCAGGGGCATTTAAATTGAATCACTTTAACCTGTCTCAGCAGCCATCTCTAATATGCAGTCATCTGCCAACTGAGGCACTTTCAATAAAAGTGAAAATACCAGCAGTCATTGCTTTAATACAAAAAGCTCTCACAACACAATATTGCTGGCAGACCTCTTCCCCACACACAATTTCTTCCAATAAATTTCATAATTCATTTATTTTCAGGTCTCCATTCAATGGGATGTTGGT
Organism: Mactromeris polynyma; assembly: GCA_032209605.1. Lineage (NCBI taxonomy): Eukaryota > Metazoa > Mollusca > Bivalvia > Venerida > Mactridae > Mactromeris > Mactromeris polynyma. The sequence goes on from JASFXZ010000001.1 coordinate 54,438,563, forward strand.
GTATCTGCTAGTCACTGTTGAGATACTTGTTTGATGCTGAGATACTGATGCACAGTGCATGGTAAGTTAGACTGTCACAGAATCCTTCATATAAACAGCAAATATTAATGAAAGAGCTAACCCACCAGAATTGATTATTACATAGTTTGGGGAAAGATTAAAGTTACATTGTATTTCCTACAAAATCATGATAGAAATGAGCAATGACAAGGGAGGTAACCATGCAGATAACAGTCTGTTTGTAAAGGGCTAAACCTTCTGTATGGTATAATATATAATGCAAAGATAACGTGAATAGTAAGTTGTGGGTAAGCTCTGTTATTTAATATGTGTTGTGGAAATTCTGCTGAAAATCAATTGGAGAGATGAAAGACCACCTTAATGCTGCTTAACATCATAAACTCAGCTTTAGGTCTTAATGCTGCTTAACATCATAAACTCCACTATGGGCTTAATGATGCTAAACATTATAAAGTCTGAGATAGGTCTTAATGCTGCTTAACATCATAAACACCACTATAGGTATAAATGCTGCTAAACATTATAAACTTCGCTATAAGTCTTAATGCTGCTTAACAACATAAACTCAGATATAGGTCTTAATGCTGCTAAACATTATAAACTCTGCTATAGGTCTAAATGCTGCTCAACATAAAAAACCTCGACTATGGGTCTTAATGCTGCTGAGCACCATAGCCTCTGCTACAGGTTTTAATGGTAGTTAAAATCATAAACTCAACTACACGTATATGACTTAATGCTGTTAAACATCATTAACTCTGCTATTGGTATGAATGCTGATAAACACCTTGCACTCTGCTATAGGTCTTAATGCTGCAAAACATTATAAACTCTGCTATAGGTCTTAATGCTGCTAAACATCATCAACTCTGCTATAGGTCTTAATGCTGCTAAACATCATCAACTCTGCTTTAGGTCTTAATGCTGCTAAATATCATAAACTTCACTATAGGTCTTAAATGCTGAGCACCATAAACTCTGTTACAGGTTTTAATGTTACTTAAAATCATAAACTCAACTACATGCATATGACATAATGCTGCTAAACATCATCAACTCTGCTTTAGGTCTTAATGCTGCTAAATATCATAAACTACAATACAGGTCTTAAATGCTGAGCACCATAAACTCTGTTACAGGTTTTAATGTTACTTAAAATCATAAACTCAACTACATGCATATGACATAATGCTGCTAAACATCATCAACTCTGCTTTTGGTCTTAATGCTGCTAAACATCATTAACTTCACTATAGGTCTTAAAGCTGCAAAACATTATAAACTCTGCTATAGATCTCAATGTAGCTAAACATCATAAACTGCACTATAAGTCTTAATTCTGCTTAACATCATAAACTCCATTATATGGCTAAATGCTGCTCAACATAAAAAAACTCCACTATGGGTCTTAATGCTGCTGAGCAGCATAAACTCTGCTACAGGTTTTAATATTACTTAAAATCATAAACTCAACTACATGCATATGACTTAATGCTGCTTAACATCATCAACTCTGCGTTAGGTCTTAATGCTGCTAAACATCATAATCACTGCCATAGGTCTTAATTCTGCTTAACATCATAAACTCCATTATATGGCTAAATGCTGCTCAACATAAAAAACTCCACTATGGGTCTTAATGCTGCTGAGCACCATAAACACTGCTACATGTTTTAATGTTGCTTAACATCATAAACTCAGCTACATGTATATGTCTTTATGCTGCTAAACATCATCAAATCTGCTTAAGGTCTTAATGCTGCTAAACATCATTAACACCATTAACACTGCTATAGGTATAAATTCTGCTTATCATCAAAAACTCTGCTATAGGTCTTAATGCTGCTGAGCACCATAATCTCTGCTATAGGTCTAAATGCTGCTTATCATCAAAAACTCTGCTATAGGTCTTAATGCTGCTGAGCACCATAATCTCTGCTATAGGTCTAAATGCTGCTTAACATAAAAAACTCTGCTATGGGTCTTAATGCTGCTGAGCACCATAAACTCTGCTACAGGTTTTAATATTACTTAAAATCATAAACTCAACTACATGCATATGACTTAATGCTGCTTAACATCATCAACTCTGCGTTAGGTCTTAATGCTGCTAAACATCATAATCACTGCCATAGGTCTTAATTCTGCTTAGCATCATAAACTCCATTATATGGCTAAATGCTGCTCAACATAAAAAACTCCACTATGGGTCTTAATGCTGCTGAGCACCATAAACACTGCTACATGTTTTAATGTTGCTTAACATCATAAACTCAGCTACATGTATATGTCTTTATGCTGCTAAACATCATCAAATCTGCTTAAGGTCTTAATGCTGCTAAACATCATTAACACCATTAACACTGCTATAGGTATAAATTCTGCTTATCATCAAAGTCTCTGCTATAGGTCTTAATGCTGCTGAGCACCATAATCTCTGCTATAGGTCTAAATGCTGCTTAACATAAAAAAACTCTGCTATAGGTCATAATGCTGCTGAGCACCATAAACACTGCTACATGTATATGTCTTAATGCTGCTAACCATCACCAACTCAATTATAGGTATTAATGCTGTTTAACATAATAAAGTCTGCTATAGGTCATTATGCTGCTTAACATCATAAACCCCACTATATGTCTAAATGCTGCTTAGCACCATAAACTCTGCTATAGGTCTTAATTCTGCTAAACTCCATACACTTTGCTACAGCTTTATGCTACTTAACATCATAAACTTAGCTACCAATTTAACCTGTCTCAAAAGCCACAACCTTTATGCAGTCTTGTGCCATCAGAGACATTTTCAAAAGTCAGTTTAACCTGTCTCAACAGCCACCTCATATATGCAGTATCTTGCCAGCAGGGGCATTTAAATTGAATCACTTTAACCTGTCTCAGCAGCCATCTCTAATATGCAGTCATCTGTCAACTGAGGCACTTTCAATAAAAGTGAAAATACCAGCAGTCATTGCTTTAATACAAAAAGTTCTCACAACACAATATTGCTGGCAGACCTCTTCCACATACACAATTTCTTCCAATAAATTACATAATTCACTTATTTTCAGGTCTCCATTCAATGTGATGTTGGTGTATCTGCTAGTCACTGTTGAGATACTTGTTTGATGCTGATATACTGATGCACAGTGCATGGTAAGTTAGACTGTCACAGAATCCTTCATATAAACAGCAAATATTAATGAAAGAGCTAACCCACCAGAATTGATTATTACATAGTTTGGGGAAAGATTAAAGTTACATTGTATTTCCTACAAAATCATGATAGAAATGAGCAATGACAAGGGAGGTAACCATGCAGATAACAGTCTGTTTGTAAAGGGCTAAACCTTCTGTATGGTATAATATATAATGCAAAGATAACGTGAATAGTAAGTTGTGGGTAAGCTCTGTTATTTAATATGTGTCGTGGAAATTCTGCTGAGAATCAATTGGAGAGATGAAAGACCACCTTAATGCTGCTTAACAGCATAAACTCAGCTTTAGGTTTTAATGCTGCTTAACATCATAAACTCCACTATGGGCTTAATGCTGCTAAACATTATAAAGTCTGCTATAGGTCCTAATGCTGCTTAATATCATAAACACCACTATAGGTCTAAATGCTGCTAAACATTATAAACTTCGCTATAAGTCTTAATGCTGCATAACAACATAAACTCAGATATAGGTCTTAATGCTGCTAAACATTATAAACTCCACTATAGGTCTAAATGATGCTCAACATAAAAAACCTCGACTATGGTCTTAATGCTGCTGAGCACCATAACCTCTGCTACAGGTTTTAACGTTAGTTAAAATCATAAACTCAACTACACGTATCTGACTTAATGCTGTGAAACATCATTTACTCTGCTATTGTTATGAATGCTGAAAAACACCTTGCACTCTGCTATAGGTCTTAATGCTGCAAAACATTATAAACTCTGCTATAGGTCTTAATGCTGCTAAACGTCATCAACTCTGCTTTAGGACTTAATGCTGCTAAATATCATAAACTTCACTATAGGTCTTAAATGCTGAGCACCATAAACTCCATTACAGGTTTTAATGTTACTTAAAATCATAAACTCAACTACATGCATATGACATAATGCTGCTAAACATCATCAACTCTGCTTTTGGTCTTAATGCTGCTAAACATCACTAACTTCACTATAGGTCTTAATGCTGCAAAACATTATAAACTCGGCTATAGATCTTAATGTAGCTAAACATCATAAACTTCACTATAAGTCTTAATTCTGCTTAACATCATAAACTCCATTATATGGCTAAATGCTGCTCAACATAAAAACACTCCACTATGGGTCTTAATGCTGCTGAGCACCATAAACTCTGCTACAGGTTTTAATGTTACTTAAAATCATAAACTCAACTACATGCATATGACATAATGCTGCTAAACATCATCAACTCTGCTTTTGGTCTTAATGCTGCTAAACATCATTAACTTCACTATAGGTCTTAAAGCTGCAAAACATTATAAACTCTGCTATAGATCTCAATGTAGCTAAACATCATAAACTGCACTATAAGTCTTAATTCTGCTTAACATCATAAACTCCATTATATGGCTAAATGCTGCTCAACATAAAAAAACTCCAATATGGGTCTTAATGCTGCTGAGCACCATAAACTCTGCTACAGGTTTTAATATTACTTAAAATCATAAACTCAACTACATGCATATGACTTAATGCTGTTAAACATCATTAACTCTGCTATTGGTATGAATGCTGATAAACACCTTGCACTCTGCTATAGGTCTTAATGCTGCAAAACATTATAAACTCTGCTATAGGTCTTAATGCTGCTAAACATCATCAACTCTGCTATAGGTCTTAATGCTGCTAAACATCATCAACTCTGCTTTAGGTCTCAATGCTGCTAAATATCATAAACTTCACTATAGGTCTTAAATGCTAAGCACCATAAACTCTGTTACAGGTTTTAATGTTACTTAAAATCATAAACTCAACTACATGCATATGACATAATGCTGTAAACATCATCAACTCTGATTTAGGTCTTAATGCTGCTAAATATCATAAACTTCAATACAGGTCTTAAATGCTGAGCACCATAAACTCTGTTACAGGTTTTAATGTTACTTAAAATCATAAACTCAACTACATGCATATGACATAATGCTGCTAAACATCATCAACTCTGCTTTTGGTCTTAATGCTGCTAAACATCATTAACTTCACTATAGGTCTTAAAGCTGCAAAACATTATAAACTCTGCTATAGATCTCAATGTAGCTAAACATCATAAACTGCACTATATGTCTTAATTCTGCTTAACATCATAAACTCCATTATATGGCTAAATGCTGCTCAACATAAAAAAACTCCAATATGGGTCTTAATGCTGCTGAGCACCATAAACTCTGCTACAGGTTTTAATATTACTTAAAATCATAAACTCAACTACATGCATATGACTTAATGCTGCTTAACATCATCAACTCTGCGTTAGGTCTTAATGCTGCTAAACATCATAATCACTGCCATAGGTCTTAATTCTGCTTAACATCATAAACTCCATTATATGGCTAAATGCTGCTCAACATAAAAAACTCCACTATGGGTCTTAATGCTGCTGAGCACCATAAACATTGCTACATGTTTTAATGTTGCTTAACATCATAAACTCAGCTACATGTATATGTCTTTATGCTGCTAAACATCATCAACTCTGCTTAAGGTCTTAATGCTGCTAAACATCATTAACACTGCTATAGGTCTAAATGCTGCTTATCATCAAAAACTCTGCTATAGGTCTTAATGCTGCTGAGCACCATAATCTCTGCTATAGGTCTAAATGCTGCTTAACATAAAAAACTCTGCTATAGGTCTTAATGCTGCTAAGCACCATAAACACTGCTACATGTTTTAATGTTACTTAACATCATAAACTCAGCTACATGTATATGTCTTAATGCTGCTAAGCATCACCAACTATATGCAGTATCTTGCCAGCAGGGGCATTTAAATTGAATCACTTTAACCTGTCTCAGCAGCCACCTCTAATATGCAGTCATCTGCCAACTGAGGCACTTTCAATAAAAGTGAAAATACCAGCAGTCATTGCTTTAATACAAAAAGTTCTCACAACACAATATTGCTGGCAGACCTCTTCCCCACACACAATTTCTTCCAATAAATTGCATAATTGATTTATTTTCAGGTCTCCATTCAATGTGATGTTGGTGTATCTGCTAGTCACTGTTGAGATACTTGTTTGATGCTGAGATACTGATGGTTTCATCCTACAAATCCAGACAAGTGTTACGCGGCCCAAATCGGTACCCACACGTAACGTAGTGGAGGCAACAATGATCCATAACCAGGGATGTGATGATGGCACGATAAAACGACAATAGCACAGTTCTGTTGAAAATCAAATTTAATAACAGTGAACTAAGTCTGCAGAGTAATAATAACGTTCACAGTAAAGTACATTCAATAATAATCACTAAGATAAGTCTCAAAATACACAAAGTTTTAGAGTTTAAATCACAAAGAAAACACAAAGTAAAAATAGTCACAAAGACAAATGTCACTTAGACAATTTCCTAAAAGTATACTCTCACTCATATTTAATTATTTCTTTTATATAATGTCTTATCAAATTACCCGCGAAAGAGAGGAGGGGTCATGCGTTAATCACGTGATTCTAATTAACAAATGAAATGGAGGTTTTAACAAAATAAAGGATCAATGGGCGTGTTCTTCATTATTTCATAATACATACACTTTGTCTTGCATAGAGACTGTTTCCCCGCAGAAGCCACATAAATGCCGAAACCATAGACGCGTATTTATCTATCCATTAGGTAATTAAACTGTCGATTCAAATATACTTATATAGATAAAGATTATCATTCAACAAACCTGTCATCGGTTTACAACTTAAACATTTATGGTTACTTAATAGTATCAATCGAAACTAAGAACGTTTATTATAAGTCATAGTAGTTTATTATAAGTCATAGTAATGCGTTGCTATAGTATCGTGAAGTACCCAAATAACACAAAGAAGTTTTATAAATTATAGAAACAAAATAACTATCAAAATCTGAGGAATTGATATAAATCATGAAAACAATTTGACACTAAAATTGTTAAATTTTAGCCTTGTAATACAAGCATCTTCTCAAGCCTGATGTGTAGCAATTGAAAACCATACCAGCTACAAGTCCATATAGGGCTTGGTGGTAGAAAATAAGCTTTGTTGGACAAGCGCATATATATATCAACGACACAGAGAAGTTCAAAGAACGACAAAGTTCAAAACTCGCCGTCGAAACAACTGAGCTAAGTAGGAGTATGCGGTACACCAAACCAGAGCTGCAGGCGCAATACTCCACTCCCTGAGGACGTCAAAAAAGGTCCATGGATAAGTTTTATATCAATGTAAAGCTGAATTTGAAGTTTCAAAAACATTTGGGTAGACACGTGACATCATGGTACGTTTTGAGAAATCCAAGATGGCCATCAGATATTTGAAAAAAACACCGATTTCTTGAGTTGCGGGTCAAATGAATGGGCAAACGGATATCTTTCCTTGTAAATTGTAATAAACAATCACTGGGACATTGGACATTGTAAAAATATGCCAATTGATGAACATATTCTATGTTTTCTGGATTTCTTTAAAAAGCTAAAAAAAGCAGGAAAACTAGCGAAATTTCATCATGGGGTTATAATCTTTACTTCTCACTGCTGATACAATGCAGTAATCAGTATTTTTACTATTTATAACGTTGGTGTTATCAATTGTCCTCAAAAGCAGTTTATAGAGAACAGGTGATTTGCGATGTAGTTTCAACAATATGCATTATACAGCTCAGAGTATTTGTAATATGTTCAACTTATAATGTCTGGCTCTCCATATTTGTTCCACTTTTTTCATTGTTCTGAAGATTCTACATTGCCATGGCAACACATTGAATTAAATGTATGTTTTTATTTGCCAATCTTTTGTATTATGAAGTGTAAAATGAATCAAGCGTTTGAATGAAAAATAGCTTTATGTTAATTATTTAATTAGTTTTATTTCCATAATATGTGGTATTATTTAATGAAAGTGTTGAATAGATGTAGTTGGTCTTGTATTGCTTTTTGGAGACATTGTAAACTTCAAAAGTTGATACATTGTACCTACTTAATCGCAGTATTGTTGGGTATAATATGTTTCATATGTTAACAGTTACATTAACACATGTGAAATGTGGTACATAACTTTAAATCTGTAGTTTAGACATTTATAGGTAACTGCCATTTGCAATTATCGAGTTACAATATAAGTATATTTCATTCATTCATATATGTCCATTAATCAACATTATATAAACATGTTTATCTTAATTGAACGTGATGTTTATTAATACTCTAATAATAAACATATTAATACATTTGTATTGAGCAAATATCCTATCTAACGGTAAACAACAGTATCATAATAGTAATTTCAACAAATTAAGTAACTACTATAATGGAAACATGTGGATTCTGGCATTGCAAAGCAGCTTTTCTGCATGAACATCTATTCGTTGCACATTCTTTACATTTGCATACTTGTACCAGACTTTTTGGGACTGGATTATTAACTATGGTTGGCAATAGGAAACCATTTTTCTCTTCATAACTAAAGTCTCTCGGATTTATGTTTGTATTGTTGAGACAATGTGTTTGAATATAACATAAGTAAAGACATCTAAGAATGTGACTCCGAATAGTTGTGCCGGTCGGCGGCAGATCAACAAGATTAATTGCTTTGCTCACATGGTACAGTGTATCTCAGTTTGTCCATTGTCTTACAATTTGTACTTGGTTTAATGACTTTTACGAGACAGATTTTGCGTTTAGAAGTGTTCTTTCTCTACTCGCAATGTCAAGGCTCTATCAAACACACAAACATTGAGGATGATTTCGTGAAAGGTCAACTAGATGAACCCAGACCTAGTACGTAATGTGTTTCTGGGAAACCAGGGGGGAGTTAGCTAATAAGAGAATGACAAACTATGTGCGAATGGGGAGGAGCTCCGTCACATTCATGGCAGAATGTCTGATGATGGCCTGATGCCGGCCGAAACAGGAAAGCTCCATCAAACGAAATATAGCCTTAGCGCAAAACTGCATATTGCCTTACAAAACAACAAAACAACAACCACAGAAACTGTACCCCTTGTAACATTTACAGCCCAGTGAATAACTTAAAAGTATAACATTACGTTCATCAAATAACAGTTAGATTAATTATTTTTCCAAATATGGCATTAAAGTGTGTATAGTATTACTTTAAACAGCCCAAATAACATTTTTATGAAGGTTCACACAGAAGCAGACAACAAAGAATCAAGGGGAGATCACTCCAAATCCATTTTGACTAAAATTTGAATGTCATTTTTTTTAAATTTAATAAAATCAAAATTCCACAAACCTCAACTAAATCCTGTTGGCCACTGGTTTCTACTGTCCTAAAATACTAGCAAGCAAAGTTTCATTGATGTATGTAGACCTACTGGTTGCTGAAATATCCAACTTCAAAAATTTGCCATCTAGGTGTCAGCCGATGCTTTTTTGCCCTCTTTATTCTTTAGTTTAAACTACAAGTTTGCACTGGAATTGTGAACTCTACAACATGGGCCCAGCTATATTCAATCGCAAGTTTTCAAATACAACACTATCCCAGTAAATCCACACCAAGAAAACCCCACCATCAACGTGGAACTTTTCTGCTATCATTCAATGTATACAGTCACTCTCAGAATTTTCGATGCACAACTGTCAACATGACTGAAATGGTAAACTTTTTAAATCCTTCCATGCAAAAATGCAGTCCTGCAAAACAAAGAGAAATCAGAAATAATAGCCAGAAAAATCTGGGACTTCAACATTTCAAAGAACTACTTCCAAGGCTACAACGACCCAGAAATCCTTGCTCACCAGGCCAACACATTATACATTTTCATCCATCTCTACAACATTCTTGTTATTACATCCACATTTCAACAAATTTAGACAGGGTTACCATGGTGACTGAATATACTGCCTTTGTCCTTATCAACTCTTCTGGAAAGAGTAATTTAAACAATGTAGTATTTAGAGCTCGGCTGCATTATAAGAAGCCTGCTTGATAGACCTCATGAAGTAAACGACAAACCAACTGGATAATAATTGTCAATCTGCGTCAGATTTGTTAAAAACAAGTGTAGGGTAAGAGAGGAATTTCTGGACTTTGTTGAGAGTGCACTTTGTGGCAGCATTTTGACATTTCTGGGAAGAAGTTACAAGTTGATTGTGAATGAATAATTCAGTCCTGGTAGGTAACCCAGAAAAACTGGTTAGATAAACTGATCACTGAACTTAACTGAAATACTGTAGAAAAATGGTGTAAAACCATAACAAAACAGCATGTCATTATAAAAATTATGGAAATACTGTCCAAAGTAATTGCATACTTAAATGTCAGTCCAACTCCAGAAAGGCTATGTACATCGCAATGCTTGTACTTTCCACCTTATCCGAATTGCAGGGGCATAATTGGAGAGGCACAGAGCTGTTCAAAAACATTTTTCTGAAAAAACATGTTTATTGAATGGAATAATTATTTTAATCAAATAAACTCATAAAAGAGAGAGAATACGTAACTACAGGAAAGCCACATACATAAGACAATGCCTCCCCACTCAGATCTCCGGAAAAACAACAATTCACAAAACATAAGGCACTAAAGGAGGTCAAACGGTACACATATTAAGGAACTGAGGCGCAAGGAATGGCCCAGCAGACCACAAGGGATAACTAGGAGAATCAAAGTGGACAGTAAGGGAAGGGGAGGTGGGAATTAATGGATGGAAAAGATCACAGGACAAGTAAGACAACTGGCCTTAATAGGCCAAAAATGGGCAGGAAACAATCTGAACACTGTATAAAGTGACAGAATTGCATAGGGGAAAGGGAAATACAAAACAGATTCATAACATAAACAGAAACAACAATCATATAGCGAATGACAACCTTGGAACTGTCAGCATAAAATGCTGGGGGTTTAAATCGATTTAACAGCTAGCTAACCTCACACCTTATCGCTATATGGTCATTGATTTCCAACATATATACATAAATTGACTAAATAGCATTCATAACAACTGTAGTTCTGTAATTGTCTAGAAATATTTCCTATTACCTAACATATATGTATTTTGCTTTTTTAAAGTCGCCATTAAAGCAGAGCAAAAAAATCTATTTGAACTATAAAATAATCAACATGTTTTAATATAATATTAAGTAAACTCTAAGGGAGATAACTATAACATGTATGTTTGTATTTACTTACAGAATTATCTCCCTTGTTAATTACATTTTTTAATCATTACTAATTAATTCATATCGTGCTTATCATTATTAAAATCTGAGAATGGCTTGGTAACAATGTTGGTATTTTGATAATGCATATCAACTGTATACATAAGGATAAAATGCAACATTGTACATACCGCATCAGATTTTATGGAACATTAACAATGAGCAATATTTACACATGCAAGTTATACAGACCTACATAAAAACGCTGATAGTACCAAAAAAGTATGCAGCATTAGCACCTTTCATCAAAATCAGTATGAAAGGTTGGGGGTTGAACAGGAGGTTGAGATCAGTTAAATGAACAAATACTTCTTGTACTATTCTATTCTTTACAAGTTAAAATTAATTCAGTTACAGGAAGCAGTTATTTATCGACGACATGAGCTGTGGCATCCTCTTCAAATAAACACAAATCATTATTCCAAACTTATGTGAAATTTTGAGTGGAATGTGAGCATTTGACATATTTCTTTCTATGCTTATATATTCATAGACTTAGATATGGACTTGGATATTAGGTAAAGTTGAATTCATTTTGCTTTTATAGACATGCAGTTTAGCAAGAATGACAATTCTACTTGAATTCTATGGCTATCTAGTAAGATTTCTGCATATGACCAGTTTGTATTAACATTGATTACTTTATTTTTTATCCAATTTTTACTGCAGACCAAAATGATTGTGTTTAATGACAATTGTAAAGTTTCCTGTTCTTGACTGCAAAATGAAAGATTTTCACAAAGTTAAAATAAATCTTGTTGGAGGGTCACCAACAGAACATTTGTGTAAAATTATACTGAAATAGAGGCAGATATAATGACAAGATTTTTATGTTTCCACTATATGAGCCCTCTATGGGATTTACAACCACTTCTGTAAGTGACGTCACTTTAAGAAAACGCATCATGTGATGTCACTATTTGCAAACAGGAAACAATATTTACTTATAGGGTAACTTTGTTTTCGAATTGCCATATGCAGCATATATTGCTTACTGTCATGTATAGTGACATCACATATGACATTTTCTGGAAATGACGTCACTTAAAGAAGAGGTTAGAAATCGTACAGCTTGCTCATATACATATAGTATATAAGTGGCTACTCCTCCTGGATGCTGAGAACTTTTGTCGATGTAGTTTAGGAGGAGAAGAAGTTTAAGATTAGTGTGGAGGGACAGACCAATGGTGAGTGATCACAATAGCTCATCTTGAGCTTTTGCTAAAGTGAGCTAAAACCACACACATCTACCACACCTACCAAAGCAAGTAACTGCTTGACACTAAATCAGCCACAAACTAGATGTTCATGCTGTAGTTGCAGCAAGCTTGAAGTCCAGATTATCAGGATCTGCCGCCATCTTACAGGTAAGTTCCTCACAAGAATGGTCACAACATCTTCTACCAACTGTTACCTGAAATAAACACCACATAGGTCATTTTTATCATGCACCAAGGTTCACATTCAATATCATGTATACAATCAAAATCCTTCTTGTCTTCAAGGACAAGATCATTTACTTCCGACCTAATGACAGCCTAAACTTTACCAAACCTATATTTCACCTTTAGTTTAATAATAAATTGCAAGAAGTTTACCAATAAAAACAAAGACTAAACTGCAATTTACATAGTAAACAGTCAATTATTTTATGAAAATGTTTTTTGTCAGTACTGTTGTATTCCAGCAGTCATTGAATTACATATAATCATTTAATTATAAAACACACCCATTAAAGAGGAAGAATGATAACAGTAGACCATGCATGGTATGTTAACTTAGTATTATTATTTCTTACACAAACATGTTCAACTTGTATTTTTATGATAACGAGACACCATTCAAGTAATTATTCCATATTTTTAACTTCTCAGTATTATTTCATAATACTAGCAGGCGCATAGCGTCCTGTACGCAGAGTACGCAGCTGCGTACACACTGTCTCGAAAAAGTAAAAAGTTCAAATCTGCATTAAAAAAACTTCGTTCAATTCAGGGATAAGAATGTGCCCAGAAGTCACTACAGACAATCTAGAAACACATTTTTTTCCGGGGGAGTACCCCCCAACCCCCCGCAAAAAGGATCTTGCGTACACATCACAAACCTCCTAGCTACGCCCCTGACTGGGTGTAAAATATAATACTGTGAAATTAACAATATGGATAAATATAATATTGCCAACATTTGTAATACACTAGTATCCATTAGTGCTCTGTAACAAGCTCCTGACTACAAAGTAACGCTACGCTATTTTGGCACATTTTTAGACTATACCCAGTCTCCTGTATTTTCCAGCCATAGTACTGATATTTGTGTGTATCGAATATCGATCAACAGACAAAATTGATGATATATCAATTGTATTAATCACAGCCCTTAATATACTTTTCATTTATTTACCTAGACATCTTTTGTTGTGAGTATATTAGGATTCATTATGGTTGTAAACTGACAGAGTAAATCTGGAGCATTCTCAAACAATTCTGGTGCTGATTGTTTCATGGCATCTTCAAACTTCTTTAAAGCATCATGTCCTGACACTCTGAACCAAGTCTTTGGACATACATCTCTGCCGTCATTGCTGCCTATTATATCCAGTGATTACGCATCATGAACCTGACCATCAGTGGGTGTTGCTTAAAGTTGCTGTCTGTATATCTGTTTATATTTGTACAATGGCGACTAAGGTGATTGTATAAGTATGGCAGACTTCCCAACATTTTGCTTCTAAGATTGACATGCGGACTAAGAAACTGATAATTATAGTCTGACCCATACAAATTTTATCAGGGATAATGCAAAAAGCTGCAGGACTTGTTCGAAATTAGTCGACATGTCAGAACATCCAGCGACTATTAAGACAACATTCTTGGCTGCCTTTAAAGCACGCTCATCTTGTGGGACTAACAGATCAAATATGCCATAATCAAGACATTGCAATCACAAATAAAAACCATGAGGTAAAGACATACAGAAAAAACATTACAGTGTATTTTTCAGCTAATTTAGTGTTACTGATTCAATATTCAGTATATTGAAGAAAAAATCTGACAAAAGATAGAGGAGATATATACCACTTAAATCCATACAGAAATACATGTAACATGGTCTTTAAAAGACATCTGTCTTATCCAGTAAAGAATTTTATTAAGCATTAATGTATCAGACACACAAATGTGTGTTAGATAAAACAGATGTTCACCATTTTAAGTCAAACATAATTTATGATCTGGGCTGACTATGGACTTACCAGTGTAAATAGTTGATAGAATAACTTCAATGATCCTCATCATGTCAAAAGAACCTGGAGAAACACATTCCGACATAACATCATGATACCCGAATTATAAACAGTACAACAGTTAAATAGTAAGAGAAGTTAAATAACACAATATTTATCCATTATGAAAAAGAAAAGAACTACCTCAATTAAAATGTTACTCCTATTTACATTCTGTGGTCTAGGGTTGAGAGGATTAATCAATCCATTGATGCATCATGATACAAGCTCTCTGGATACACATATTGATACTTCGTAAACAGGCAACTGCCACGCATTGAATGCAGTGCATTGAAACCATTGTAATTCTTAATACTTCAGTCATGTTTAGTCATTTGTGTTTTGTTCTTAACAGGAAACAAGTATTGTGAAGTAAATATTTGTAAATAATGCTATTAGTTAATATATCCTTACCCTTAATGCTAACAAGGTGGAATTTAGAGCATTTTAGTAAGTATTCTTTATGATATATCGTGATACAAATCCTATCACAAAAGGTATATTGTGATTCATGTATCGTATCGCGTTAGGTCCGTATTGTCTCACCCCTACTGTGGTCAGATGAAATTGACTGCGCATGGCAAATACCAAGTGTAAACCTCAATATTTCAATTGCTGCATATGCCCCATAACTACATGTATTAATAATATGCAACTGTATGATTTTCACAAAATTCATGAACTTAAAACATCATTTAAATTCTAGTGAATAGTAAGTTTACGGTGGCCTTAAATACCAGCAATATCCAATAATAACTGCTTGTATATGTGATATCTCAAATTAAAAACTTCAGAGAAGAGGAAAAATAAAGTGAACTATAAGTGACATATGTCGCTTACCTGTGTTATCATACTTTATATGACGTTTACCGGAAAATGACAACATGGGGAATAAGTTGTGCAGGGTCTTATCTGTCCGCGGCCTTCATGTATAGATGTTTCCTACGCATCGGATACATGTACGGCTTCATTTCTAATACCAGGCTACATGTGCATGGACAGTCATGGCCATGATTCTTGTTCGCAATTCAGGTGAAATACGCTGTACAACAAATCTGAGAGATGTCACATTGCAACAGAGTTTTTCAACCCTTTTTATATCTCACCTTTATCATTTAAACAATCCTATAATTATCCCAGAACCGCGGTTCATCCGATTATGTTGAGAGGACAGACGAATATTAATCCAGAAGGCGCCATTTGCAATAATTGTCTGGAGTCCAGGTAAAAGTTTGTGCCGTACGGTCAGTACCGTTATTTTACAACAATGTGTTCGATATACCTGTCTAGTTTATTATAATATATTTGATATTTTGCAATAGATTCCATTATAAAGTTAAACATCTCCCACTTTGCTGACATTGCTTCAAAATGCAATACATTTACATATGTTATCATAAAATAACATAGATCTATTATTAAATAAAATATCTGTGCTTAATATGATTGTTGCCTTTTGAATCAATCATATACATACATATATCTTTATATAAGCCATAAATTAACAGATAAGTCATTCTGCCTTGATCTACATTTCTAATCAATGAGTTATGACATTGATTGACCATTGGGATGGAATGGTAAAATAATTGTACCCAAATAAAATTATATTTTTCAGTTAAATACCTAGATATACACTGCCATCAAAAAGTTTCTTCACACATGAATATTTTGAATTCATTACATTTTAATGCAGAATTTCAAATAAGACATGTATGACCACAAAGTAAAATTATTCATCTTCTGTGATGGAAAGTTAAGAATTAACAATTTGCACATCTCGTCAGCAGCATCTATCGACCATCATCAAAAAGCAACATTGATTGTTGTTCAGTCACTTTTACACCACTGAATAAAAATATGGTGTGTAATGTTTGTAAATAGATCTGGATCAACTTTAGCACTGTTAAATGTGTTTGCAAAACTTTTGATGCACAGTGAAAAAAAGTACACAGAGAAAGTGAGTAATGTTGAGGCATGCAGATGTATAAATATTTCCCTGTAACTTTTCCAAGAAATGAAGACATGAAGTTCTTGTGCGTGTACTTCCATTAGCAGTCAAGGATGCAACAAATATGTTCAGTGTTCTGTCCGTTTGACGATTCTAGGAGTTTATTTTACCATCCATCTAGTGCAGTCCTTCCTCAGATACCTAGGTCTCTAATTACCTTACACTTCATACATGTTTAGAATAAATCAACCAGAACTCTAATTGGTCTACAGACACTGTTGAGTATCAATCTCAGAAATCAATCATAGTTTTAAGAAGGCTGATGTATTAGTATTAGATTTTCCAGAAATGATGTGTCAAGTGTAATGTAATCAATCAGTGTGGGCATCTGACAATAACGATAAGTGTTGTGTTCAACAGGAACTGACTGGTCATCACAATACGTACTGGTCATAGAGCCCATGTTGTATGTTCATGTTTAAATGGTATGAGTGCTGGTGCGCTGGTAATCCATGGTAACTTTTGTATACACATTTTTATAAACATGAACCATATAGTATTGTATAGATTTTTTGACCTCATGATAAATTAGTCTTTATCGGAAGTGGCTGAACTACTAATTTATCGTGTGCATTGACCATGAAGATATTCAAATTTTGACAGGTCAATAAATCTATACTATACCACATTTTACCAAAAATACACTTTTTAGTTTAAAACACAACTAAGATGAATATTCTTTTGAACATTTTATTTACATATTTGTTCTTTAGTAAAATCATGTGGTGTATACTGTATTTAGAAACAATTGTCTAAATTTAGCATAAAGGGCACATAAACAGTAATCAGTGGTAATCATTCAAACACATACACGGATAACATACTTTCCATGAACATTGTAGTCTTATTATGGTCATTATAGTAAGAGATTAATTTTTACCATCAGTATAATACAGTCAAAACATGACTCTACAACAACATCTAAATTAACCTTACAGTTGTAACAACTGCATTTAAAGGCCACCATCTTTTAATGTTATGTAAATATTCAAAATTCTGTATTTAGCAGCATATATTAATTTTAAATGAGAAAATAAGCTTATAGTCTAGGATTCTAAACAATGGTAAACATCTTCATATTCCTTACATGTATTCAAATATATATAGCTTTATTTCCTGACAAGCAGTTCAATCTCATCATTAATGAACATTTTATTTTTATTCAACAGTGGAGGAAGATGAGATTGATTCATTTTGAGCTGCCTATCAGAATAGAAAGAACAAATACCATAAATGACTCACCTACCTAGCATAGAAATCTAGCTAGAGAAGATGACCAGTCACAATACAGCACATTGTCTCACATCCTGACAGGCAGCTCAAAATGAATCAATCTCATTGTTCATGATACATACTTTATTCTAATCTAATTTCAACTTCCATCTGATAATCAAGAGTCAAAGTAAATACCATCTTTATGACTACAGAGTTGTTTGTTATTGTCATCTATAATGTGGACTTCACAATGAAACCTTATACAATCCACCTAATGCATGGTAAATAATCAGGAGCATGACTAATCTCAGATATACCTTACATATCTTGGAGATCTAATTTTACTTCTACTTTCATTTTAACATTCACACTCCTGAAAAGTTCCTTTTATTTACTACATCTTAACTACCATGCAACAACAAGACAACTAAGAATCATTCTTAAACAATCCAAGAACAGCTGACACATTAACACCTGAATGTCTTTAATTTCTCTCAATTGATATAAAGGTACTAAGTTTGATAGTACCATATGTATTAATGTTGTTTGTAAAAGTAGAGATCTCAAATCAATATTACCAATTTAACAAAGCATTGTGTACAATAATTACTATAATGTCTACCACAATACAAGATTACCAGGTAACTAATTCACTATAGAGGTCATCTACTTTATGAACAATTACCCAGTAATACATTACCCAGGAACTAAAAAATGCACTGATAAAATTTTATAAAAACAAAATAAGCCTGGAAGTTCCCAGACTTACAAAACAAAACAGCAAATGTTTACTACATGTAGTTGTAAAATTCATAACAATCTCAATTTGATACAAAATGCACACTTATAGTAAAAACACATGTATACCCAAGCAGTGAAGTCAGCCATACAGGAAAGTGGATAAGTAACAATATTCTCTTAATTCTGTTGGGCACACACTCTGAATTTCCAACTATAATTCAATACAATACTGCACAATACAGTAAACTACCATATTGACATTCTTTACAATTTAACTTTATTCAATACAGAGCAATATCATACATTTCATTTTTCAAATTATTCATTTTTTTTATTTTATTTTAGATACCTACATTACAATGCACATAAGAACATCAGGAAGTTTTTTAACAATTTGTCAAAGATGTGCAAGGTAAAATGGTTCACAGAAAACATTTAAAAATATATACAGATTACAAAAATATCAGCTTTATGCTATTCAGGAGACCTCGTTACATGACCCGAGATGGAGAACAAAGGATTCTCGGATGCAGTTATAATATAATACATTTATAATGCTGATATTCTGCTACAATACAGTGCAACCTCTCCAGAACAGCAGCATCTCCAATAACAGATTCATTTTTTCCATATTAAAACTTTACAAATATTTAAGACAAAATTTGTAGGTATCAAGATGTGCAGGTGTTCTGGTAGGTTGCACTTTACATTTGTTGCATAGTTTTAATGTATGTAAGTTGTTCTGAAAGATTAGAATGTCAGGCAAACATTTCTTATTCATTCCCAAGCAACTATATAATTGCCTTTACATGAAAAATTAGTGGTATCACAGAATTTCATGAAAACAGATCTCAGAAAATCTTTCTTAACAAATTATAGAAATGCTGTTAAATCATATTTTGCAACAACTGATCACAACTGTGCTTTATAACTAACAATTACCCTATGGTAATCACAAGCATGCTTTGGACAATAATCCACTGTAATGCTTTTTAACACATTTTATAACACATTTGTAAATAAATAACATTAAACATCATAGCAAAATATCATAGAAAACTCATTTTCAATTTGTCACAGATTTGCAAGGTAAATACGTTTATACAATATACAAAATGTACATTATTACAATCATGCAGATTTGGATTCTTGTACAGCAAGACAGTCGGCAGTTTAAAAAGATGTTGTGTAGTCAGGTAAATAGATAAATAAGACTAGTTACGTTTCTAGACCTCTAGACTAACTAATACAGAAATTCATAAAAGATATCATGACATCTTATGAATGTGTTCAATATCATAAAAATATTTATATATATAGTAAGTTTCTTTATATAAGTATGTTTCATCTGATGGTAGACAGAGCAACATATTGAAATCAGAGGGATTAAGTTGTTACAGGTAATGCCACATACACAAGACAATGCCTCCCCACACAGAACTGTGGGAAAACAACAATCTTCAAAAACATTAGGCACTGAGGAGGTGCAAGGAAAAAGGGGCACAAGGAAAGGACTGGGCGACCATAAAAACAACCAAGGATAAGGAATACATCATGGAACGTGAACAATTAGACAACATGTCTGTCTGAACACAGGAAGGAGAGGGTGAAATAATGTCCAGTATTTCACATAATTATAACAGTGTGAAATCTAACAAACTGAACTTGAACAGGAAACATATTCAATTAAGCACTAATAAATGGTTGGATATATCAAAAAGACACAGGAAGAGTAACTTAAGGATAAGGAACTGCAATATACATTTAAAAGCCTACAACAATGGTAAATAAATGTACAGAATTGTATATATATATGTGGAAAAATTTAGTCTAGAGCATGACAAATGATCAATACAATTTTAATAAACAATACAGTAACATCTAAGTACTTGGATCTCAGGTCACACAACTAAAATGCAGATCTAACACAAACACGCGTCTTCCTTCCTACATAAACCTCACAGTACCACTTACTAAAGTATGGATGACCAATATGGGGTATGAGGTGACCTGCCAACCCTATTTCAGTATAAATGATGCACACCTAGTATATTCTTACATTCATTAGGGGAAAAGAAACAAGCTTTATAACCGACTTCAAATTCACTGTTTTATAATTATACACTTTTAGTAATTATAAGACCAATTACATGAATATCACTTTAATACCATGATTATATTAGGGGACCAGAGAAGCAGCTTGCATTATGACTGGTACCCAACATTATCACACACAAATTATCATCATCAATATGAATTTTATAAAATGACTGCATAACTTTTATCCATCATATTAATTAAGTTACATTACAAATACCCTAAGGACAAAGACATTACTCCACTATTACAGTCATGTACAAACGTCTTCCATAAGACGTGGAACCTTACTCTGTTCGCACCATGTGTTTTCATGTGCACATTGAAAGCCTCAACACAGATAATACCCACCCATCAAGCAAAATATTATATAACTCAGGATATTTATAGATAAGATACTGTAACCACCCAGTACACATTGAGTACATGAACCCATTAATTTTGTCTTATACAACTGTTGAGGTTGACATAATTATTTTTCTCAGGTCAATGCAAGAGATATTAAGTTGTTACAGGGAACGTCACATACACAAAACAATGACTCCCCACACAGATCCCGGGGAAATTACAACAGGCAACACAACACTAGGCACTGAGGAGGTGCAAGGGTAAACATGCATTGGAACAGGAACGGTCTAGTTGACCAATAAACATATTTAACCTTTTACTACTTGTAGCAAGAACCACACCAAATGCTTCTTTCAGACTTTTCAACCCACACTTCCGATATACTTTAGCTGATCATATTGTGAGCATAGTGAATGTTATGAAAAAAATGTCTGAAATATCAATGCTAGGAGTTTATGACAATCATAGTTATAGTGGGTGTTTTGTATTGAATGTGATATATTCAGCTGGGTTAGCTGTTGGTACATGTGTTAACATTGAATGTGATATATTCAGCTGGGTTAGCAGTTGGTGCATGTTAACATTGAATGTGATATATTCAGCTGGGTTAGCTGTTGGTGCATGTTAACATTAAATGTGATATATTCAGCTGGGTAAGCTATCGGTGCATGTTGACAGATATTAATTACCATATAATACATGTGAGTAATGCTTCAACATTTTTCCTAGGTCATAGATTTATGAATAAAATTATCTTTTATCATTATTTTATTACAACACTGTTAAAAGCTATTAAATGACTGTCAGAAATAATGCACCACTGTTTTATGTTCTGGATTTGCATTTAACTCCACCTACATTTAACTTCTACATTAAACTTGGGAATTAAACTATCTAGGCCAATAAGGGTCACCCTCATCAAGCAATAACTGAACTTAACCTGTATTATCAATGGAGCATCTTCATGGAATGCACATACTGAATGTCATTTTCATGGTTCAAGTACAACTTCTGAGGTAAAATTCAAGTATTTTTCAAGGTTTTATCAAGTACCTTTTCTCAGGCTTTCAAGGACTGTCTTTATTGCCGATTCAGCAAAAAAGTTAACAACAATGGTACCCGGTCATGATAAATGAAAAACAGAAATGTCACTGAGTAAATCAATATAAAATGGGCAACCCATACATACACGGATAGACAAATTACATTTATTCTTCCCACAATGCAAAGTTACTGACAAAGTACTTTTTCAAGAAGTTTAAGGCAAATCTCAAGAAGTTTTCGCTTTGCAGACATGTAAAGCATGTACATCAGATGAACAGAATTATAATTATTACATTCACTGGAAAAATCTACATAGTGTAATGAAATTGCTCTCTGCTTCATTTGAATGTTATTAATATTTCTAAGTGAAATTTTCACATGGTTGCACATGATCGCCTAATTAGAGTAGAAATAATTGAAATCAAGATATATACACACTACTCAATTGATACTTAACCCATGTAAGAGTATTACTTGTTTAGATCAGTTTTCATCTCACTATATGACCCTACATGGTTTGCTGGTGCCCTGAAATCTTTCGATCAGATCCTCACCAACTCACATGTAGGGGCATATCAAGAAGACAGTACGCCACCCTGCTCATTGATTCCTGAGGTACCCTGAATCAAATCGCCTATTGCATGGATGGACCAGCTCCTTACCCCAGGAATCATGAACAGGGTGGTGCACTGTGTGAAAACTGATCTAAGCAAGTAATATTCAACAACAGATGTGTTTTCTGCTAAATGTATTAACGAAGTCAATATCAAGACACTGGAAGATTAATAAAAACTTGATTTAGCAAACCTTAGCAATTATGTCATTAAGTTTAAGGCAAATCTCAAGAAGTTGCAGACATGTAAAGCATGTACATCAGATGAACAGAATTATATTACACTCACTTTGATGTAATTACATGGAAGCTTAATCCAAATTTATAACAGCTGAAATTCATACGGACACATTGTTAACATGAAAAGAAGGAACACATGTAATAACATTATTTGATCACTGGAAAAATCTACATAGTGTAATGAAATTGCTCTCTGCTTCATTTGAATGTTATTAATATTTCTTAGTGAATTTTTCACATAGTTACACATGATCGCCTAATTAGAGTAGAAATAATTGAAATCAAGATATATACACACTACTCAATTGATACTTAACAAATGTAAGAGTATTACTTGTTTAGACCAGTTTTCATTTCACTATATGACCCTACATGGTTTGCTGGTGCCCTGAAATCTTTCGATCAGATCCTCACCAACTCACATGTAGGGGCATATCAAGAAGACAGTACGCCACCCTGCTCATTGATTCCTGAGGTACCCTGAATCAAATCGCCTATTGCATGGATGGACCAGCTCCTTACCCCAGGAATCATGAACAGGGTGGTGCACTGTGTGAAAACTGATCTAAGCAAGTAATATTCAACAACAGATGTGTTTTCTGCTAAATGTATTATTGAAGTCTATATCAAGACATTGGAAGATATTAATAAAAACTTGATTTAGCAAACCTTAGCAATTATGTCATTAAGTTTAAGGCAAATCTCAAGAAGTTGCAGACATGTAAAGCATATACATCAGATGAACAGAATTATATTACACTCACTTTGATGTAATTACATGGAAGCTTAATCCAAATTTATAACAGCTGAAATTCATACGGACACATTGTTAACATGAAAAGAAGGAACACATGTAATAACATTATTTGATCACTGGAAAAATCTACATAGTGTAATGAAATTGCTCTCTGCTTCATTTGAATGTTATTAATATTTCTTAGTGAATTTTTCACATGGTTACACATGATCACCTAATTAGAGTAGAAATAATTGAAATCAAGATATATACACACTACTCAATTGATAATTAACAAATGTAAGAGTATTACTTGTTTAGACCAGTTTTCATTTCACTATATGACCCTACATGGTTTGCTGGTGCCCTGAAATCTTTCGATCAGATCCTCACCAACTCACATGTAGGGGCAGAATCAAATCGCCTATTGCATGGATGGACCAGCTCCTTACCCTAGGAATCATGAACAGGGTGGTGCACTGTGTGAAAACTGATCTAAGCAAGTAATATTCAACAACAGATGTGTTTTCTGCTAAATGTATTATTGAAGTCTATATCAAGACATTGGAAGATTAATAAAAACTTGATTTAGCAAACCTTAGCAATTATGTCATTAAGTTTAAGGCAAATCTCAAGAAGTTGCAGACATGTATGTAAAGCATGTACATCAGATGAACAGAATTATATTACACTCACTTTGATGTAATTACATGGAAGCTTAATCCAAATTTATAACAGCTGAAATTCATACGGACACATTGTTAACATGAAAAGAAGGAACACATGTAATAACATTATTTGATCACTGGAAAAATCTACATAGTGTAATGAAATTGCTCTCTGCTTCATTTGAATGTTATTAATATTTCTTAGTGAATTTTTCACATGGTTACACATGATTGCCTAATTAGAGTAGAAATAATTGAAATCAAGATATATACACACTACTCAATTGATACTTAACAAATGTAAGAGTATTACTTGTTTAGACCAGTTTTCATTTCACTATATGACCCTACATGGTTTGCTGGTGCCCTGAAATCTTTCGATCAGATCCTCACCAACTCACATGTAGGAGCATATCAAGAAGACCGTATGCCACCCTGCTCATTGATTCCTGAGGTACCCTGAATCAAATCGCCTATTGCATGGATGGACCAGCTCCTTACCCCAGGAATCATGAACAGGGTGGTGCACTGTGTGAAAACTGATCTAAGCAAGTAATATTCAACAACATATGTGTTTTCTGCGAAATGTTATAATAAAGTTGATAACAAGACACTGGAAGATTAATAAAAACTTGATTTAGCAAACCTTAGCAATTATGTCATTAAGTTTAAGGCAAATCTCAAGAAGTTTTTTGCTTTGCAGACATGTAAAGCATGTACATCAGATGAACAGAATTATATTACACCCACTTTGATGTAATTACATGGAAGCTTAATCCAAATTAATACCAGCTGAAATTTATACTGACACATTGGTTACAATAAAAGGAGGAACACATGTTATAACATTATTTGATCACTGGAAAAATCTACATAGTGTAATGAATTTGCTCTCTGCTTCATTTGAATGTTTTTAATATTTCTTAGTGAAACTTTCACACAGTTGCACATGATCACCTATTTAGAGTAGAAATAATTGAAATCAAGATATATACACACTACTTAATAGATACTAAACAAATGTAAGAGTATTACTTGTTTAGATCAGTTTTCATCTCACTATATGACCCTACATGGTTTGCTGGTGCCCTGAAATCTTTCGATCAGATCCTCACCAGCTCACATGTAGGGGCATACCAGTAAGACAGTACGCCACCCTGCTCATTGATTCCTGAGGTACCCTGAATCAAATCCCCTATTGCATGGATGGACCAGCTCCTTACCCCAGAAATCATGAACAGGGTGGTGCACTGTTCGAAAACTGATCTAAGTAAGTAATATTCAACATATGTGTTTTCTGGAAATGTTATAATAAAGTTGATATCAAGACACTGGAAGATTAATAAAAACTTGTTTTAGCAAACCTTAGCAATTATGTCATTAAGTTTAAGGCAAATCTCAAGAAGTGTTTTGCTTTGCAGACATGTAAAGCATGTACATCAGATGAACAGAATTATATTACACCCACTTTGATGTAATTACATGGAAGCTTAATCCAAATTAATACCAGCTGAAATTTTTACTGACACATTGGTTACAATAAAAGAAGGAACACATGTAACAACATTATTTGATCACTGGAAAAATCTACATAGTGTAATGAAATTGCTCTCTGCTTCATTTGTTAATAAAAACTTGATTTAGCAAACCTCTTAGCAATTATGTCATTAAATGGCACAAGACATGATGCAAACATACCTATTTTTGTTCTTAACACTGAACAAGTCATATGAGACTGCCACTTGCCTATGAATACACTAGTCAGTGACTAAACTGGATTCCATGGTGACCAGACTGCCCCATTATAGCCTCAGCATTTATCCATACTTTGATGCACTGTTATATACAGCATTTATCCATACTTTGATGCACTGTTATATACAGCATTTTTTATATATTATACTGCATTGTCTATACTATTATGCAACATGACATTAAAATTCCTTGAATAAGTTCATTCACATATTCCATGGCAAACATACAAGTATCTAAACATTAATGATTCCCCACATCTCGAGACACATGATTATCAAGAAAGCATTATATGGTCAAAAAAAACATTCAATTAAAAATCGGAACATGCTTGAAGCAACAGACATTATATGTTATAATGAAGTCAATCATCTCCATACGGGGGTTAAACACTAGATAGAGATGGTATGAACATCATACAACATTCAGATGTACTACTTGACACATTGGTTCAAAAGATATCTTCCTGGAGACACCCAGTAGTTTCTATATTGTATTAATACTCAAGTTCCCCACTAAATTACCGATATCAGTACATGAAAGGTCTTCCTAGCGAGAGAGACACTGTACATATTGGTACCACATACATATTTCTAGGGAGACACTGTACATATTGGTACCAGACATATTTCTAGAGAGACACTGTACATATTGGTACCACAGACATATTTATGGAATCATATATAACCTTACTAATGGGATAAAGGACATGCAGGAGTTACACAGCTTTATAGAATTGTAAAAAGACTTGCCAAGGTCATACAGCATTATAGACTAGTAAAAAAGACTTGCTGGAGTCACACAGCATTATAGACTTGTAAAAAGACTTGACTGAGTCACACAGCATTATAGACTCACAAAGACTTGCCGGAGTCACACAACTTTATAGACTTGTAAAAAGACTTGCCTGAGTCGCACACCATTACAGACTCATAAAAAAACTTGCCTGAGTCACACAGCATTATAGACTCATTAAAAGACTTGCCTGAGTCACACAACATTATAGACTCATTAAAAGACTTTCCTGGAAAGTGTGGAAAGGCATTAGGGAGTCACAAAGCCTTGTAGACTTGTTGTAAAGACATAAGGGAGCCAACCAGCCTTGTTGACTTGTGGAAAGGCATAAGGGAGTCATGAGGCATTATAGACTTATGGAAAACATAGGGGATCCAACCAGCCTTATTGACTTGTGGAAGGGCATAAGGGAGTCACAAAGCCTTATTGACTTGTGAAAAAACAATAGGGAGTCGTACAGCCTTGTAGACTCTTGGAAATACATAAGGGAGTCATACAGCCTTGTAGACTCACAAAAATACATTAGGGAGTCGCCCAGCCTTGTTGCCTGCTGAAGACTTGCAGGAGTCACACATACACTTACACTAGTAAAAAGACATAAGGGTGTCACACAACCTTGTTGCCTGGTTAAGACTTGCAGGAGTCACACATACATTTACACTAGCAAAAGACATAAGGGTGTCACACAGCCTTGTTGTCTGGTTAAGACTTGCAGGAGTCACACATACATTTACACTAGCAAAAAGACATAAGGGAGTCACACAGCCTTGTTGCCTGGTTAAGACTTGCAGGAGTCACACATACATTTACACTAGCAAAAAGACATAAGGGTGTCACACAGCCTTGTTGCCTGGTTAAGACTTGCAGGAGTCACACATACACTTACACTAGCAAAAAGACATAAGGGAGTCACACAGCCTTGTGGCCTGGTTTAGACTTGCAGGAGTCACACATACACTTACACTAGCAAAAGGACATAAGGGTGTCACACAGCCTTGTTGCCTGGTTAAGACTTGCAGGAGTCACACATACACTTACACTAGCAAAAATACATAAGGGAGTCACAAAGTCTTATAGACTGGCTAAAAATTATATCAGTTTCACTTTAATAACATAGAATTTATTTTTTTAATTCCAGCTGAAATTTGAGCACTGAAAGAATCTACATGGTGTTATAAATTGTTCTCTAATTTATATGAATGTTATTAATATTTCAATGTGAAATTTTCACTGGATGGTACACAATCTCAAAGTTTAAGCAGAAATAAAGATATCAAGATATATAGGTGCTACTCAATAGATACTAAACAAATGTAGGAGTAGTACTTGTTTAGATCAGTTTTCATCTCAATATATCTCGACAGTACGCCACCCTGTTAATTGATTCCTGAGGTACCCTGAATCAAATCCTCTATTCCATGGATGGACCAGCTCCTTACCCCAGAAATCATCAACAGGACAGTCCAGTGTGAAAACTGATCGAAGCAAGTAATATTCAACAACAGATGTGTTTTCTGCAAAACGTTATAATGAAGTCAATCATCTCCATACGGGGTTAAACACAAGATAGTGGTGCTATGAACATCATACAACAGTCACATGTACTACTTGGTACATTGATCCAAGGGATGTTGGCCTCCAGTCACCCAGTAGTTTCTATATTGTATTTTTACTCCAGTCCCACACTAAATTGCCAATATTAGTCAAAGGAATGTCTTCTTAGAGATTTTTACATATTTCTTAAGACATGCATGACTCTATATATTGGTACCACAGGCATATATTAATGGCAACACAGGCAATCATATAGAACCGTCTAGACCGGTGCAGACTAAAGACATCACACATCTGTACAGACTGGTGCAAAGACTTAAGGGTGTGATCTCTTATACTACAAACTGTTTAATCTGCTAATGGGCTCTCCTAAAATCTCCTTAACCAGCCATTGTTTTCTGACATTATTACCAACCACAATCAACAATTTACCAAGTCAAACTTTTATGTATGCATTTTGGAGTGTGCCTTAAATACAGTATCGACTACTTATTTCATCAAACTTAAGATGCGAACTGAATACACCTACAGATTTATGTGTTCATACAGACATAAAATTTTATTTTTGATTGCGGTTTATTTTTTACCTAAGAGGCAGCATTGCTACTCAGTAGGAGACAGTATTGTTACCCAGTCAGTAGGAGACAACATTGTTACCCAGTCAGTAGAAGACAGTATTGTTACCCAGTCAGTAGGAGTATTGTTACCCAGTCAGTAGGAGACAACATTGTTACCCAGTCAGTAGGAGACAGTATTGTTACCCAGTCAGTAGGAGACAGCATTGTTACCCAGTCAGTAGAAGGCAGCATTATAACACATTCAATAGGAGGCAGCATTGTTACCCAGACAGTATTATAAGTTATTGGGTTAACTTTGAGCTTGTTACAATTTTCAACTCTTCTATTTTGTTATTACATGTACTATGACAGAGCACATTTATAATGTAACACAACAACATGTCCAATACTTTACATGTTTAAAATTATTTTAATATCAGAATAATGCCACAGTCAGGATGAACCTATTCACACCTAGTTGATCCACTTCAAGCAGGGGTGTGATAGTGTTCTACATAGGTCTCCCTTATCATTCTTGAGTTTCGGTATAAAGCATTATACAAGATGATGAACCTAAAAATACCTTAGAACAAGTACATGTAAACTAAAATAATGATTTTAATAACTCAATGTTACAAACTTTTACCGTTCCAAATTATGATTCAATTTATAAATATAATATGGTACTTGTATTACTAGAAAACCCCTTTTTAGTCTGTAAGGGAAAATAAATTGAATAACAGCATGATGAGGGGCTCACTTAAGCTAAAATGATGTAAAACACTGAGTACATAATTGTACAGTTAACAACTTTAGCATCAACTTATGTTATCTATGAAATGAAAATAATTCAGTATCTTACAACACTACTTTTGACTAAAATAGGGCCTTTAATGCCCGTCAGCCAAGCCATAGAGATCAGTTTCAATCAAAGACATGTGAAGCACAAAAAGATGGAGAATCTGCCAAAAATATTACCAATTAATGATGGTCTGCTGGAAAGGGAATAAAATATATGACAACAAGAGAGAAAGTTTGGAGAAATGTTGAAGGTATTAATGGAAGGACCACTTGTCCTAATCAAGCTGAAGAGTACGAAATGGTGAAGGCAGCGGAGTTAGAGCAGCGAAAGTGTGAGTAGGGGCATAACACAGCATAATGTTGTGCAAGCCCGATCCCCGGGGCTCTTGGCCATGCTTGGGGAATTAAGTGATGAGGTCTGCTCACTTAACCCTAAGGGTGTAGCTTTCGTGTTAGCTGGATAGTCAAATGAGCGACGGTGTTCGAGTTAAATAGTGTAGAATTTCTCCGAGGTGTAAGTGCCCAGTGTAATGCTAGCAGAGCAAGAGGACGAGGAAGATGACGCAACAGGCATAGCAATTCATAACAGGTATTTTAATGTGCTACAATTAAATAACTATCACATTTACCTTCCAGGACACCACATGAACAAATTTACCAAGCAAGATGTAATTATCATAGGCGTAGAAATTACATCCTATCAGCGCCCGGGAATTTGTTAACATTGTGTCGTGAAAGATAAAACCTACTGTGTGAAAAACATTATGCCTCCCCCTAAAGCTGCATTGTCAGTGAGAGAATTTTAATTAATATAATGACATAGAAATGTGTACGGATGAAATACACCGGTTTGAATATGTTAGTCTAAAAAGCTTAACAATTATTAAGTTATTGGGTGGACAAGATTTTCAAGTCAGTTTGACCTTGGCCTTTTCCCCAGTGGCTCATCAACAATCCACAGGCAACTATCCTTCTAATTTAGGACTGGGAGGCCATAGGATAATTCAGATATTGTGCATACAAGGATTTTCATCTTATAGTCAGTTTGTCCTCAACCTAATGATCCCAAAATCAACAGGGATCCTCTACAACCAGCTTATAATGTGAGGACCAAGTTTGAGGAGAGTAGAAAAAGGGAATTCTGGAGTTATTGGCCCAAAATGTGTCATGTATAATTGACACCTGTGACCTTGACCTTTGACCCAGTGACCCAAAATCGAAACAATTTCATAAGAGAGTCAGCTGTTTAGACTTGTGTTAAGACATAAGAGAGTCACCCAGCCATGTAGACTCGTGGAAAGATATAAGGGAGTCACACAGCCTTGTAGACTTGTGGAGAGACATACAGGAGTCATACAGCCTTGTAGAATCATGTTAAGACATAAGGGAGCCACACAGCCTTATAGACTGGTGGAAAGACATAAGGGAGCCACATAGCCTAATAGACTCGTGGAAAGTGATAAGGGAGCCACACAGCCTTATAGACGTGTTGAAAGTTATAAGGGAGCCACACAGCCTAATAGACTTGTGGAAGGACATAAGGAAGCCACAGTCTTATAGACTCAGTTACGCCAAAATCACTAAGGTGCATCTACAATACATAGGCAACTAGATTGAGGAGGGTATGTGAAGGCATTCTCGAGTTATTGGCTAGGGAACGTTTCATGTACAACAAACCCCTGTGACTTGAATTTTGAGCAATGACCCCACTATCGATAAGGCTCCTCTACTACCCATGATCATTGTTGACCAAGTTTGAGGATGGTATGTTGAGGCCTTCTCGAGTTATTGACCTGAAATATGTCATGTACAATTGACCCCAGTGACCCCAAAATCAATAGGATTCCTCTACTACTAATAATGTCAAGGCTTCTTAAAAGGGGAGGCATAATAAATTATTCAACTGAAATTTGCATTTGTATTGGATTCATCCTTTACTGATTGGTACAATATAATATGAAAAACAAATACTACATAAATAAGATGATTCACTTATGAAAGACCGCTGTTGTTAATGTTAATTAAACACAAAGTTCTATATCTTTTAAGGTGTTATTTTAGTCAAATAATTATATACACTTTTTTACAAAGTTGATTAATATATTGTTCACAAAGTTTAGTACAAATCTATTATTTTTGAAGTCAATATATACCTAGTCTCAATATGTTGAGATATTGAAGTCTTATTAGAGAAAGTGACTGTAACATCAACAATTATTGTCACTAATTAATTTTGCCTTATACATATTCTACACCAATATTATTAGAAATTTGTCACATGCCATGAAAAGTATGGCTTGATATGAAATTAATAAAATTTAACATATAACAATTTTTTTTCACCACTTATGTACTTATGTACTTATATGTTTATTTATTAGTTTGCTATATTTATGGAAATATTTTATGCAAATAAACTATATATTATGTTATGATATATGGGAATAAGCATTGAACTAAAAGCTCATTAAGTAAATTGACATTATGTCAGCTTTTGGATTAATATGAAAAGTAAAATTTTAAGCAATAACAAAAACATCTGCATGGTTGTGTAAGAATTATAATGATGAAATATGCATCATAATGCATGCAAATTTGCATTTCATCAGATGATTTCATAGTAAATATCCCACTGCTTGGTTGCTACTAAACTTTAAATTGATAAAACAAGACTAAATGCTGGACTTCATTCCTTAACAGAATCCTTAGATTGTGTTAGTGCCTAGGAATGTTTTGGCACTTGTCAACCAAATGTACTTTGAATGGAATTTTCAAGTTTCGATACATATATCTGACATTAAATTATATAATCAATTTGATTATATGGTATAATTTAACATAACACCAAGCAGTGGAAACAAATTTCAATATCAATCTCCATGACAACATGCGAACAGATTCATCAATAAGATGCAAGTATAGATCACCTGGTAACAGGGGTTATAACTGTATCTTACTGGTGCCCGGTATGAACCTGTTAACATTGTGTCTAGAAGCACAAAGCTTAAGAATTAATACCCTAAAGACACATCCCAGTTTTTTGCTATTTTCACATATTATGAATATGTTAAAAAGTTATGTGTTACTAAGTGTATTTTGGTAAATTTTTCAACTTTCACTTTCCATGTATATTACTTTATACTTTAAGGTGTTATTTTAGTCAAATAATTATATACACTTTTTTACAAAGTTGATTAATATATTGTTCACAAAGTTTAGTACAAATCTATTATTTTTGAAGTCAATATATACCTAGTCCCGATATATTGAGATATTGAAGTCTTATTAGAGAAAGTGACTGTAACATCAACAATTATTGTCACTAATTAATTTTGCCTTATACATATTCTACACCAATATTATTAGAAATTTGTCACATGCCATGAAAAGTATGGCTTGATATGAAATTAATAAAATTTAACATATAACAATTTTTTTTCACCACTTATGTACTTATATGTTTATTTGTTAGTTTTGCTATATTTATGGAAATATTTTATGCAAATAAACTATATATTATGTTATGATATATGGGAATAAGCATTAAACTAAAAGCTCATTAAGTAAATTGACATTATGTCAGCTTTTGGATTAATATGAAAAGTAAAATTTTAAGCAATAACAAAAACATCTGGTTGTGTAAGAATTATAATGATGAAATATGCATCATAATGCATGCAAATTTGCATTTCATCAGATGATTTCATAGTAAATATCCCACTGCTTGGTTGCTACTAAACTTAAAATTGATAAAACAAGACTAAATGCTGGACTTCATTCCTTAACAGAATCCTTAGATTGTGTTATTGCCTAGGAATGTTTTGGCACTTGTCAACCAAATGTACTTGAATAGAATTTTCAAGTTTCGATACATATCTGACATTAAATTATATAATCAATTTGATTATATGGTATAATTTAACATAACACCAAGCAGTGGAAACAAATTTCAATATCAATCTCCATGACAACATGCGAACAGATTCATCAATAAGATGCAAGTATCGATCACCTTGTAACAGATGTTATAACTGTATCTTACTGGTGCCTGGTATGAACCTGTTAACATTGTGTCTAGAAGCACAAAGCTTAAGAATTAATACCCTTAAGACACATCCCAGTTTTTTGCTATTTTCACATTTTTGCCTTGAACCCTCGATATATTGCGATATATTGCGAGGCCATAAAAATATTTTTCATAAATGATTGAACTAGTTCAGTAAAAATTGATTCCTACAAATCTAAAAATTGATAAGAACGGTATTATGAAATTAATTGCCTCGGACTTTGTATCACACTAAATCACGTTGTTCCTTATTACACGGTCCTGGGGCAATATTACAGAAACATCTTAAGTAAAATTTCATCCTTATCCTTAAAAGTACATTTTCCTTAAATGGTTTATTTAAGATATAGGCAATTATATGGTCAAATCAAGAGTGGTAATTGAATAGTATTAATACGTTGTTGTCATTACCATTAAAAAGCGCAACAGTTTTAATGTGGTTTTGGAATTACATCCATTTGAAGTTTTGAACTTAAGTGAAAATATTTAAGATTGACTTAAGATGCTTCTGTAATACGGGCCCTGTTGTTCATCCTCCTTTTTCCAAAGATCTACTCTCATTACACTGGACACTTTCAGTCTCTTTGAAAGTCGTACCATTCTTCCCGAACTGTGTCACGCATTTAACTTGCCAACAAAACATTCTACTTCATCCCGAGAATTGCACTTGCATAGTCACCACCGCCTCCCCCGCCCACAGCCGCCAGCCCAAGAAACAGGGAATGCACACCATCCTACCACCCTATGACCCCACACACCCAATCGTCAACTCCCTCAACTACCAGCACCAGATCGACCCACCAACTTGACAGGACAGCACCAACCATCAACACCCCATTTATACCCCCAAACAAACTCCCAGTGTCATCAAGTGAACCCTAACCAACAGAGCTTCATTAATTGGTAATAGGGGCAGGCAGATAAGATAAAAACAAACATAGTATACCCCCCCATATAAACATTGTTTATATTGTTAATATTGTTTATAGGGGGGTATACAGTACAACTGTGGCAATGGCTTAGCTGACTTGCATCCTTATCTTAAATCTAAATAATAAACGTCGCTACCTCCAAATTATTATTAAACCTTCCAAGTTTCATTGTAATAATATTGGGGATATTTAACCTATTTATAATAATATTCAACAAAGAAACTCCATTTGCTCAAAAATGGCACATTTCATACATAACATTAAAGTTGATATCTCTCAAAATGATTCCCGAAGTTCTCTCATTATATTCATTTAGTATATAAAATTAACACACAGTTCCTTTCTTAAACTGAGATGTATATATGTCTGCATGTACAATAAAGAATCAAATGCTTGCAACAGCTTCAAGCAGACAACTCCCCATACTGGCTTATTCAATGGATGATTGCAATCCAACCAGCAATTTTGGTTAGTCTGTTGAGACTTAATTCATTTTTGTCTAGACTTGATAGTACCATTATTCACCAAGTTCGATAAAAATCTGTCTAGAAGTATGAGTGGAGTAGTGTCACAAACTGATAGACCAACAGCAAAAAATCCATGATTATGTACCACTAAAAACAATCATATTTAACTCAACATAAGTCTTTATGAAATATTGCATAATCTTCATAGTTAATAAATCTATATACATGTGCCTTGTCTAAATGCACATAATTTTGCTAAGATAATAAAAACAGTTCAATATTTGACCAGCAGAATATTATTTGTCAATCTGAAACAATTATCTGGCATCCAATTACATAGATATTTCTGTATTCCCTAACAATCGTCCAACATTCAGTATTCGATGTCTGACAATGACTTTCCATGTAACGCAATCTTTTCACTTTAAATACCAGCACATTATTTTCCATGCATCTCACAATGAAATTGTGAAATATGTGATACACTTCATATTCAAAGGCACACTCCAATCTCAGCTGGTTAATAAAAAGACATAGCACCACTCTGGGATATATTTCATATTTAAAGGCACACTCCCATCTCAACGGGTTAATAAAAGGACATAGCACCACTCTGGGATATATTTCATATTTAAAGGCACACTCCCATCTCAACGGGTTAATAAAAGGACATAGCACCACTCTGGGATATATTTCATATTTAAAGGCACACTCCCATCTCAACAGGTTAATAAAAGGACATAGCACCACTCTGGGATATATTTCATATTTAAATGCACACTCCCATCTCAGATGGTTAATAAAAGGGCAAAGCACCACTCATCTAAGCAACTTTTACTTTACTTCCAATAATTTACTTCACTGTGTGATTCAATGAGTAATATTCTTAATTGTAACATTTTTTACTCCCAAGTTAACTCAGGGGTAAGATTAAAACAAAAATAAAAGATTTAGAAGAGATATACATGTATGCAAATATATTGATAAATTTGTCTTGTTTTTCAAATTAACTCCCTTTATCATTCACAGTAATCTTATTTTTTCCTTTTGAGCCGCGGCCGTGGTCCAGTGGTTAGTGCGCTGGGCTTGTAACCCGGTGACCTGGGTTCGATTCCCAGTCGCGGCAGGTCATACCCTTCCATGTTAATTTGACAAAAATGTCGATTTTCCTCCACATGTGGAGAAGTTGCCGGCTCCTTGTGGAAGGGTAAGTTAGTACTGGTAAGAATTCAGTCCAGGAAAAACTGGTTAGGTGAACCGGCCGCCGTATATAACTGAAATATCATTGAGAAACGGCGTTAAACCTGATGAAACAAACATATTTTTTCTCTCTTTTTTCTGTATAATTAATGTTCAAGCAAGCCTGGGTCAATTCATACTGTTTCACTCTTTGGATGTGCAGCCTCCTGAAGACACCACAGAGATAACTGAGGGACTGGGACATTAAGGCTGGTTTTCAAACTTTGCCAAGATATCATGCCACTAAACATCTACAGCAAGTTTGGCAAAGATTCGGTAAAAACTGTCTAGTAAGAGAGTTGACTAATTTGGTCAAATTTTGGCAAATCAATGGGCCATAACTCAAGAGTGACTATAGCGATCTGGCTGGGTACCTAACTAGGCCAAGATATGCCAATAAACATTTACAGTAAGTTTGGTCAAGATTGGATAAAAACTGCGACAATGAAAGGTGTGCGACATTAAATCGATCCATCGATGCATTGCCTTGGAAGCACTCGTGACAAAGGTATTGATACTTTTTGAGAAAAATCAAATTAATGATCAGCCATTTTTATTCATTGAATAAAACAAAAAAAGGTTACACTCATCCATACAGCAAATGTTTTTCTCCAGTTTTAAATCGTTAATCCAATAACGGAACTAAATTATTTTTCCTGAATCTTTTCTAAGCCTGTCAGAAGGAGAACTGCTAGATTCTGTCTTTGCAAAAGAATGTAGCATACGCAGCATTTTTGTAATTCTTTATGATATATAGTGATACATATTGTATCATGAGGTGTATTGTGATATGCATCCTAGTGCATTACACCCATATCGTCTCACCCCTAGACAATGAGAGTGGACAGCTTAGTGGACACAGCCGTCCACTCACCTGCATGCCCATCCACCTGTCACAGGTAAAACTAAAATACCTCTGTCTTTGATTGCCATATAAAATTATGTGAAAAACTATTTATTTACGACATAAATCAGGACATAGATGTGACTGGAGACTTTGTATTTATAGTAGCAACATTTTTACTACAAGTTAACCCCACAGCAAGACTTAGACAAGATATAAAACAAAATTTGTAGTACTCATGTATTTAATACTCTGTATCGGACAGGAACCTAATGATGAAAGACCAGTCAAATGCTGTATATAAGAAATTGTTGTTCAAACCAGTGCATCTTGTCGATTCAGCCTTACTCAAGTTATAATGATGTACATGAGCAATATTCAGCCTAACCTCTGTTATAAAGATGTACATGTGCAATATTCAGTCTAACATCAGTTATAAAGATGTATATGAGCAATATTCAGTCTTACTCCAGTTATAAAGACGTACATGTGCAATATTCAGCCTTACATCAGTTATACAGACGTACATGAGCAATATTCAGCCTTACTTCAGTTATAAAGAAGAACATGAGCAATATTCAGTCTTACATCAGTTATAATAATGTACATGTGCAATATTCAGCCTTACTTCAGTTATACAGACGTACATGAGCAATATTCAGCCTTACATCAGTTATAAAGACGTACATGCATGTGCAATATTCAGTCTTACTTCAGTTATTTAGACGTACATGAGCAATATTCAGCCTTACATCAGTAATACAGACGTACATGAGCAATATGCAGCCTTACATCAGTTATAAGGACGTACATGAGCAATATTCAGCCTTACATCAGTTATAAGGACGTACATGAGCAATATTCAGCCTTACATCAGTTATAAAGATGTACATGAGCAATATTCAGTCTAACATCAGTTATAAGGACGTACATGAGCAATATTCAGCCTAACATCAGTTATAAAGACGTACAGGTGCAATATTCCGCCTTACATTAGATATAAGGACGTACATGAGCAATATTCAGTCTAACATCAGTTATAAGGACGTACATGAGCAATATTCAGCCTAACATCAGTTATAAAGACGTACAGGTGCAATATTCCGCCTTACATTAGATATAAGGACGTACATGAGCAATATTCAGCCTTACATCAGTTATAAAGATGTACATGTGCAATATTCAGCCTTACTTCAGTTATACAGATGAACATGAGCAATATCCAGTCTTACTCCAGTTATAAAGACGTACATGAGCAATATTCAGCCTTACATCAGTTATACAGACGTACATGAGCAATATTCAGCCTTACATCAGTTATACAGACGTACATGTGCAATATTCAGTCTTACATCAGTTATAAAGATGTACATGAGCAATATTCAGCCTTACATCAGTTATACAGACGTACATATGCAATATTCAGCCTTACATCAGTTATAAAGATGTACATGAGCAATATTCAGCCTTACATCAGTTATACAGATGTACATGAGCAATATTCAACTTACATCAGTTATAAAGAAGTACATGTGCAATATTCAGTCTTACTTCAGTTATAAAGACGTACATGAGCAATATTCAGCCTTACATCAGTTATAAAGACGTACATGTGCAATATTCAGTCTCACTCCAGTTATAAAGATGTACATGAGCAATATTCAGTCTTACATCAGTTATAATAATGTACACGTGCAATATTCAGTCTTACTCCAGTTATAAAGACATACATGAGCAATATTCAGTCTGAATCCAGTTATAAAGATATACATGTGCAATATTCAGTCTGATCCAGTTATAAAGATGTGCAATATTCAGCCTAACATCAGTTATAAAGATGTATATGAGCAATATTCAGCCTTACATTAGTTATAAGGATGTACATGTGCAATATTCAGCCTTACTTCAGTTATAAAGAGGTTCATGAGCAATATTCAGCCTTACATCAGTTATAAAGATGTACATGTGCAATATTCAGCCTTACTTCAGTTATAAAGATGAACATGAGCAATATTCAGACTTACTTCAGTTATAAAGACGTACATGTGCAATATTCAGCCTTACTTCAGTTATAAAGAGGTCATGAGCAATATTCAGCCTTACATCAGTTATAAAGACGTACATGTGCAATATTCAGTCTCACTCCAGTTATAAAGATGTACATGAGCAATATTCAGTCTTACATCAGTTATAATAATGTACACGTGCAATATTCAGTCTTACTCCAGTTATAAAGACATACATGAGCAATATTCAGTCTGAATCCAGTTATAAAGATATACATGTGCAATATTCAGTCTGATCCAGTTATAAAGATGTGCAATATTCAGCCTAACATCAGTTATAAAGATGTATATGAGCAATATTCAGCCTTACATTAGTTATAAAGATGTACATGAGCAATATTCAGCCTTACTCCAGTTATAAAGAGGTTCATGAGCAATATTCAGCCTTACATCAGTTATTAGGATGTACATGAGCAATATTCAGCCTTACATCAGTTATAAAGATGTACATGAGCAATATTCAGCCTTACTTCAGTTATAAAGACGTCCATGAGCAATATTCAGCCTTACATCAGTTATAAAGATGTATATGAGCAATATTCAGCCTTACTTCAGTTATAAAGATGTACATGAGCAATATTCAGCCTTACTCCAGTTATAAAGAGGTTCATGAGCAATATTCAGCCTTACATCAGTTATTAGGATGTACATGAGCAATATTCAGCCTTACATCAGTTATAAAGATGTACATGAGCAATATTCAGCCTTACTTCAGTTATAAAGACGTCCATGAGCAATATTCAGCCTTACATCAGTTATAAAGATGTACATGAGCAATATTCAGCCTTACATCAGTTATAAAGACGTCCATGAGCAATATTCAGCCTTACATCAGTTATAAAGATGTACATGAGCAATATTCAGCCTTACTTCAGTTATAAAGAGGTTCATGAGCAATATTCAGCCTTACATCAGTTATAAAGATGTGCATAAGCAATATTCAGCCTAACTCCAATTATAAAGATGTACATGAGCAATATTCAGTCTTACATTAGTTATAAGGACGTACATGAGCAATATTCAGCTTTACATCAGTTATAAAGACGTACATGTGCAATATTCAGTCTGAATCCAGTTATAAAGATATACATGTGCAATATTCAGTCTGAATCCAGTTATAAAGATGTGCAATATTCAGTCTGACTCCAGTTATAATGATGTATATGAGCAATATTCAGCCTTACATTAGTTATAAGGACGTACATGAGCAATATTCAGCCTAACATCAGTTATAAAGATGTACATGTGCAATATTCAGCCTTACATTAGTTATAAGGATGTACATGAGCAATATTCAGCAGTTATAAAGACGCACATGAGCAATATTCAGCCTTACCCCAATTATAAAGACGTAGATGAGCAATATTCAGTCTAACATCAGTTATAAGGACGTGCATGAGCCTTATTCAGCCTTACTCCAATTAAAAAGATGTACATGTGCAATATTCAGCCTTACTCCAGTTATAAAGACGTACATGAGCAATATTCAGCCTTACTCCAGTTATAAAGATGTACATGTGCAATATTCAGTCTTACTCCAGTTATAAAGATGTACATGAGCAATATTCAGCCTTACTTCAGTTATAAAGATGTACATGTGCAATATTCAGCCTTACTCAAATTATAAAGACGTACATATGGATTTATGTACATCAAGCTTTAGTGTTCAATGGTGCAAAACATTTCCATTTAATCAAGTAAGGACCAGACTGGAGCTATAGTAACATAGTAACGACACATCATGTGACCTTATGCTTGACCCCCTCCCCATCCTGATTTGACTGCAATGAACGTTGAAATAAACAGTGCCATTTTGCCTTTGTATTAATCAATTTTTAATACTTGTATTCATTAAACCAAGGGAAAACTGAATTGTAAATGTATTCACTCAACTTTTAACTGGCAACAGGCTAGTCAGGTATATTTTGCAAAGTGAGTGACAATGAGGAGGAGTTTACCCAACTCAAAATAAAGCCATATAATAAAAGCTTTCTGTCATAAAATTCAGTGCATTATTTCTGTCAGATTCTATGCAGCATTCAGACATGATGGAAACATTCCTTAATTTAACACTAGTCCTATTTATGGTCACAATGCAAGTTTGCAATATGTGCACCATTAGACAGGCTAACTTACAACTAAACTTTTACTTGAAACAATAAATGATATGTTGAATTCAATACTGTATGAACTCTTCCTACATAGTCTGATTCCTTAAAACACATGTATATATGTAATAATGTATTGTGGACAAGTAAGGGTGCTTAATCATTATATGTAGGGTTTGTTTGTTATGAATGTGGTATTACAAATGATGTACATGTATGCTAATTTGTTGTATCTATGATGTGTGGTAGTTGTGGAGTGGTCTTAGGACTTCAAGATGTATACACACAACCTTATTAGTCTCAACATGACCTATACAAACTTCCACAATATTTCCTATCCTTGTTTTCTAATCAACACAAACACTTAACAGACAGTCGAAATATAAACATCTAAATCTCTAAAATTTACTGGAACAACGAGTAATAATTATGTCAACCAACTCTTGCCTTAATTATAATATTAAGATATAATATTTAACTTCCTTTAAGCCAAGTTACCCAAAATCTGTGTGTCGAACTTCCAACTTTGGTACGAACAGACAATACAGTTGACCAAATTTAAGAGATCAAAATAAAGTCATTGGTCCACTCAAGAACTTGACCTTTAATTTTATATAGATATGAAGTCTTGAAGAGGATGGCCTGTCAATGTCTTCAAGACTTTATATCTTTATGTGGTGAGACAAAATACATAGAGACTACATCACAACATGGCCATAGCTCCCTTTAACTAGTTAATTTAATCATAGCCCTCTCATTCAAAGAGAAAGTACTTCATAACCCTAAGTGGTACTGTATATAATCACTTTCTAATCATTTAAATTTTACTACAGTAATAAATACAGATTTTGTCATAGTGTCAATCATCCACATCTTGATCAATATAAAATACACCTTTCTACCAGCTCCCAGGAGCTACATTGATCATACACAAGTTGTGAACCAGATACAATATTAAATCTTAAGCAAGTATTGCTCTAGACAAGAAAGAGACAAAATGAACAATTTACTTCAATCTAAAGTATATGCAAACAATAAAAATACTCAAAAAGTTCTACTTGAAAAATAAAATTCCAAAGTATTTATATAATAAAATCAAATATATACTAAATTAAAACATTAACTTA
The DNA here is from genome assembly GCA_032209605.1 of Mactromeris polynyma. NCBI lineage: Eukaryota > Metazoa > Mollusca > Bivalvia > Venerida > Mactridae > Mactromeris > Mactromeris polynyma. The sequence goes on from JASFXZ010000001.1 coordinate 54,481,286, forward strand.
AATTTTGAAATTGAAAATTATATAATATTGCAGTTCTTACAATGTTTTTTTTTATATACAGCTCCTCTTGAATAAAAGAATCTTAATAGTTTGTACAATCTTACAAGAGGACAACTTCCTACTCAGGTAAGATAAAAAAATGTTTAGGACAATGGTAAAATATCAGGGTTATAGAACATACTTTTTAGGCCTGACTACACAACATACTACATGTATAAACTTTACCTCCTTTGAACTTTGTTTCAGATAGGTAATGGATGACTGCCATAGACGTACGGGTAGGTAATTGATGACTGCCATAGACGACTGCATAAGTAAGTTTGTAACAATTGATACAAGTATTAGAATGATGCGTTCTTCACATCTGACTTCAATTAGATGTTTTCAGAGTCTGAAAATACACAAAAAAAGTATATACAATTGGGAAATTAAATGTATATTGGTGTACCAAACATCTTCCCCATATATTGCATTAAATTTGCATAAAGAGGATGATGAATACTCCCAGATACCACCTTGACACAGTAACTGAGAACATGTCAATGATAGTCTTTGACACAGTTGAAGCACAGAAAATAGCTAAGGGCCATAACTCATACAAGTATGATGTGCCCATGATATGCACAAGTATGCTTGGTACTACTAGTTCATGTGAAGTTTCACCGAAATCCCACTAAGGGTAGCTGAGAAATAGCCCAGACAAAAAATATTAAAGAAAAAAAACAAAGCCATAACCCAGTGAACATATATCCGAGCATCACATGCCTATGATATGCACAACTAGGCTTGGTACTATTAAGTCATGTGAAGTTTCACTGAAATCCGACCAAGAGTAGCCGAGAAATAACCCAGACAAAACATATTCATGAGAAATAATAAAGGACCATAACCCTGTGAAAATTGTTCCAAGCATGACGTGCCGACGACGTGCAAAACTAGGCTTAGTACTATTAAGTCTTGTGAAGTTTCATTGAAAAGCGACCAAGCATAGCCGAGAAATAGCCAAGACAAAAAATCATGATAAAAAAAGGCCATAATAGAGTTAAAATTTGTCTGAGCATGATGTGCCGAGGATATGCACAACTAGGCTTGATACTAGTAAGTCTTGTTAAGTTTCACTGAAATCCGATTAACTGGCTTGCTGAGAAATAGCGTGGACAAATTTGGTTACGAATGGCCAAGAGTTCTATATAGCCCCCATATACAAACATTGTATATGTCAGTGAGCCAAATTTGTCATTTCATTTGTTAAATAGGCATAAAATATTAATATGATAATAAGGATTTTTTTGACAATTTGTTATCATACAAATATTATCAAATAGGAAGACTCCATTTCATTTCAATTCCCCTTACAATGAGATAGTATATTACACAAGACAACCCATGCAAATAATAATTTTCCTAAACTTCTTCGCATACAATCCATGTTCTCTTTTAAAACATCTTATTACGAAAGAATTCAAAGTGCTAGCTTTAGTTGCAAACTCTCAACAGTAGAACCACATTCGCAGTTTACTGCAGTAGAATGGATCAGTGTAATGCTGTTCACATCAACTAGTTTCTTTGCTTCCTGACTACCATAAACCAGATATTTTCTTAGAATCAGTATTTCCATTTAGTTAAATTATACCAGAGAACATATATGCCATTCTCAAGCAATGAACTCACAATCATCAGGTTAGCAGTCAAGCACTTGACTGTCACAAATGACCTGGCAGACTTATGATAAGTAAAGAGATGGCAATTTATTTTTCTATTTCTAAGAACCTTTATAATTACCTCATGATTACGACTAGCTTGCAGTATGACGGAGAACTGTGCAGACAAAATAAAATTCTAATCCTGCACAGCTTGTGATACAATCTGAAAAAGAAGAGATTTACAAATTTAGCCCAACAATGTACCAATATTTCTGTACGAAAATCATCATAATAGAGATAAATAAATACTATAGACTACAGTAAAACCTCACTTTAATACCACCTCAATAATAAGACCACCTTGATATTAAGAACACAATTTTAAGTCCATTTTCACTGTTTTGCTCTTTATTCAACCTCAATATGAAGACCACCTCAATATATCAACCAGTTTTCAAGGGTCTCAAGGATGGTCCTATTATCGAGGTTTTACTGTACTTTGTTTTGTGAATAATATATCAAATGAAATAGGCCACTTTTTCTTTTCCCATAATTACAAAGTTTTTATAAAGTTCTGTAACAAACACAACTTGTTTCCTCAGACTTAATATTCACCATAAATTTGAATTCACATTAAAACAAATATGCGCTATTCAGTACATATGATGGGAAACAACCCAAAGTTTTACTGCTCGTCATGTGCTTGTACTAATCAATATGACCCGAACTACCGTCATTACTCGCCCATCTATTTTTTATGTCCCGAAACATTATTTATTCTCCAAGTATCAAAGAGGACCTCTTAAGGTCTAGAAACAATGTCAGAAAATGGACAAAGAGAACGTACCTTTTTTTCACTTTCCATGGAATCATCATATTGTCCTCATTGGAATTAAGAACTGATTTTGTTGATGCTGGATTACTACCCAGAATCCTCGTAGTGTTTTAACAACCCCCCCCCCCCCCACAGTCCTGAGATGCGTAGTGTTTCCTCCTTCTCTATTTCACAGGAGGCAATGGGACGTTTTCTGTGTCCTCTTGAGCTAAAACATAAAGCATTAAAATGTTTAGCATAAACTTATTTATTTTACATGATAACATTAATTGTGAGGCCAACCTTAAAAAATTGTTAGTGTGGCATAACCCCGACTACTCTTGCTTTACTGAAAATATGATATTTTACACACTGCCTGGCAATATATTTGCATCAGTGATTTGTCTGCCATTTGTTGATAATAATAATAACTTTAATTCAAGAAGGCAACACATTAAAACAATATTCCCTAATAAACACCCCTCCCCTAAATAAATTCCCCAATTTAGACAAGCAAGTGCAAGTTTTACCACTTTCAACTTAGATCAAAGTTTAGAGAACAACTAGTTGGTACCATACTTGTAATAGATGCACATGACTTAAAAATTAGTGACTTTTACCTTTATTAAACACCCTGCCCAACCCTTTTCAAAATGTGAATACCCGGGGCATTTATTAGATAAGTAATTCCCAACATAATGAACAAATTTTGGGGTGACAGTAAAAGAATATCGTTATTCATATGCAGACGGATTTGTTACGCTTTTAATTCTTGTCAATCAAATCTAGATAAAATACCTTGTTTTTCATTCTCAGCTTCCACCAAAATGTTTCGAGTCCATTCATTACACGCAAGACCTTCCTCCTCCAGGTATTATTGCGCCCAACCTGTATCAGGCCCCAAACGTAGATGAGATGGCCCGGTTGTTATATGTGCTATGTGATATTATTAACAACAGTTCCACATTATCAATTGACCGTTGAGGCTCAACAACACTGAAATAGAAAACAATATAAATTCTAAAAGATTGTTAAGCAAAAACAAGTCTGACCAACAAACTAGGGCTGTGTATCGCCAGACAAAGGGCAATCCGATTCGAATTGCGATCTTTGACTTGCGATCCACGAATCGATTCATGATTCACTAGGTATATAGCAATACACATATGAAAGTAAATAAATAAAATAAACATAACTAAAACCTCATTTTTAATGTTTTATGCTACAAAATATTTAAAAACAGTCTTCATTTACAGAATACAGAATAAATTTTGGAAGTAAACGATGCTGGTGCATTTCTGTACCGTGGATGTGAAGATGCCATGTTGACATTTACTGCACTGTGCAGACGATAATTTATGATAGCTTTCTTTACATGAAATTTCGCATTTTCATTTAATATTGTAGTTCTTCTTTTTATAATTTCTTACCTGCTCTTGACATTTTATTTCTAATTTCTCAAAGCGTATACTTTTTAAAACATTATAAATCGTCAAAACCTTCAGAGACAGCATTATTCATTCGAACACCGCACAACTAATTAAATGCTAGCTCTGCATGAATCGACTTCCGGTTGCAACAGTGTAACGTTTTTTCGGATATTTCGGATAAACAATGCATTATTATTTATTTTAAAACATCGCAATACTTGCTTGCATCGAATTAAATCATTTTATTTCATTCTTTAATTAAATTTTGCACTTGAATCGCGATCCAGCGATCTCGGCATTGGCGAGTATTCGCGTCGGATATTTTGCTTTGACTCGCGAGTACTCGGGTACTCGGATACTCGTTACAGCCCTACAACAAACCCTACCAGTTTCCCTTGGGGGGAGGGGGAGTTCCCATCCCCAAAGAATTGTGTTGTTGTTGTCGTTGTGAAATGCAAAATAAATTGATGTAAAAATAATTTTGGACCGCCCCCCCCCCCCTTAAATACGACAGACGCCGAGAAAGCTATGACATTACCTCATCTGTCTGAAACAGACGAGCTAAACATGTAACTACTTACTGTATTATCATCATCTGTCACTGGTACTGTGTTATCATCATCTGTCCCTGGTACTGTATTATCATCATCTGTCACTGGTACTGTGTTATCATCATCTGTCACTGGTACTGTATTATCATCATCTGTCACTGGTACTGTATTATCATCATCTGTCACTGGTACTGTATTAACATCATCTGTCACTGGTACTGTATTAACATCATCTGTCACTGGTACTGTGTTATCATCATCTGTCACTGGTACTGTATTAACATCATTTGTCACTGGTACTGTATTAACATCATCTGTCACTGGTACTGTGTTATCATCATCTGTCACTGATACTGTATTATCATCATCTGTCACTGGTACTGTATTATTATCATCTGTCACTGGTACTGTATTATCATCATCTGTCACTGGTACTGTACTATCATCATCTGTCACTGGTACTGTACTATCATCATCTGTCACTGATACTGTATTATCATCATCTGTCAATGGTACTGTGTTATCATAATCTGTCACTGGTACTGAATTATCATCATCTGTCACTGGTGTGGATGTATCTGAGCTCAGGTCAACTGAAATATCAAACAATAAATAGAAAAGTCTAATTGCAAATTTTATTGACTTATATGAGACTAAATTAATTTTACACCACAACACACATATAAAAAACATTTACTTATTTAGCTATGCCTACAGAGGTCAGAGATCACAGCTTTTGTCTTGGTGTATTAAGGTGAGTGAGTGACATGTATCAAATTGTAGGAAGGGATTCCAACTCATGACCTTTGGATCAGAAGTCAGGTACTCTACCCTCCGACCACAAAGTTACTCATTAAAACATTGACTGTATGATATAATACCATTACATCTCTCAGGACAAAATGTTTTGCCCAAATAAAATCTTGACAATGCATATAAAATTAGCATTCATAATTAAGACATGATAAGCACAAATTGCTTGAAATAAATGGGCAGACTTTTAGTTGACAACTTTACATTTGTATAAGTTTGCTAGTCAATGATATGATGTTTTCCAAAGCCAATGTATGTATTAAACTTAAAGTTATTTTCTGGAGACAAAAATGGAAGATTTAAACATTCACATAGAAATGATAGCACATTAGGTACACATAGATAGGGCACTAGTAAGTAACAGGGAAGTGACCATGGTGACACAATCTGTTTCAAACTTGGTCCAGATTTCATCAAAACAAACATTCTGACCAAAGTTCATGCATATCAAGTAAAGATGTGATCTCGGGAATGCTAACATTGTTGATAGACAAAGATGGACACATAATGCGACCCTAATAGCTTACATTGTCCATGCTCAGACAACCAACCATGTTTTCAATATGAAATGCTCATTTTATCCAAATATCCATCATCAAGCAACACTTATGATGGTAGAGTTTAATGAACAGCTAGGGGAGATAATCAAGTCAGACAGACGGACACATTCTAGCCAACATGTTTCACACTCAACTTAAAATGAAATCACAGCCTCTGAATAAATACATGAAATATACATACCAATTATCACATCCCCATAATCCTCTTATAGCACAACCTACAATACAGAAACAACAACAAGGTGAATATGAGAATAGCAATCTAGAGGAATACATATTTCACTGCAATAAACTGTCAAACTTTCCGGAAATATTCTGTCATGCGACCTCATTTTCTTATATTACTGAAACTCAACATCTCGGCATTTTTAACAATAATAGGTAATTCAGGATTAAAAATAAATGGTAATACTAAAGACCACCTCAATAATAAAACCACCTCAAAATTAAGAACACAATTTTCAGGTCAATTTTCAGCATTTTGCTCTTTATTAAATCTCAAAATTAAGACGACCTCAACATTAAGCCCAGTTTTCTAGGTTCCCAAGGATGGTCTTATTATTGAGTTGTTACTGTATACCAACAGGTGAAAAGTGACATTGCCCTTGACAGCCAGGTTAAAGCTTGGATGGGGCACCCTTGGACTTTCCTGTGAAATAAATTGGCAATCATACTGGCAGTTTCAGATTAGAAGAATTAAGTTGTCTCACTATACATACAGTAAGTAGAGAACTACACAAGGAACATTTGTGTGAACTATTTCAAAATCCAGCAATATTTACATGTGCATTTTAGGCCATCCATAAAATATTATTTGTTTCAGCATCAAACTACTTAAAATAATAAAACAACTTACCAAGATGCAAAATATAACACAGAAATCATTCTGGTAACTTTCAACTGGCAAGTATAAACCTTTAAGCTTGTGTGTGTATAATATATGTAGTCTGACTGAAAGATACAAAAAAATGCATGTAACAGGTTGACTTTAGGGTAAAATAAACATTCCAAGTCACCCTAGTCAAGTCAACCGTGTTTTAATGACCAGACAAGGATGTTTTGTTTTCTTACCAAAAACTAGACAATCCAAGACCATCAAGAATTTAAGGCAGAGATAATCAAAGTAAGTTCATGCTTGTAATATTAAGGATATATTAAATAAGATGCATAATACAACAAAAACAGTTTTTGTACAGTTTTGCATTCACAATGTTGCACCATTTATTAAATATTCTGGCCTTAATTTGCAAATAAATATGGGTATTGACAAATATAGAATTTGCTATGTTGAATACACTGATATCTCAATAGTGAGACCATGCATCTTTGTTCTGAAAAAATCCGAGGTACAGTCAAACCTCATTATAGAAAGACCAGTACACTATTGGTTTTGAAGACATTTGGAATAAAAACCCATATAGTAAGCCTTAATAAATTGGTTCGGAAGAAAGAGTACAGTGAAAGTCTCATGACAACAATTATATTTGCGTCAGGTTTCAAATTACCAATGAACATCAATGTCTTAGTCATGAATCTTTACATTTTGAAATATGTGCACACAATGCATTGCATAAATTGCAAAAATAAACATCACAAAAAATTATCACCATATAGCATTGATGGTTTGACCCCTAGCAGGTCAACCAGGGAACTCATAAAAGGATGAGGCCATTGAGGGGATTGAATCATTCTTCATTTTTTCAACTCAGATAAACACTTTTATGCAGTAATGTAACATGCAAACATTGCCCATACATATGTCTGAGTCGGATGCAAAAGAACTACAACATCTCTGATCTCTAATTTAAAGAAAAATGCATTTTGTTCGAAGAATTTAAAATTCAGGTCTTACCTTTTCAGTAGATATCCTTGTGAATTTGATTTCACACGATGACGACACCAGATGTGCCCAGGTAAGCCAATCAAAACGGTGCTTGTAAAACACACAGCGGTAACCATTGGAGACATTATAACGATAACGCCTTGTGTAGACACTTTGTGTAACATTGAATTGATAGAGATTGGGGCCCGGATACAATTTACATTGTGAATAAAGTACATTGTTCAGAATAGTATACTAGTTGTGTATACATGTGTGTATATATACGTTGTTACGCTAGTGACTGGTTAGTTATAGACGTAGTTCTTGAAACACACATTTCGTTCTCGCTGTTCTGTATTTTTATTTTAAGGGCTTTACCAAGTAGTAGTTCAATATGCTGTGTGTAAAGTACACTTTTTTGTGCGACGCATTCATATTTGACGTACTGCACGTTGATCTTATAAGATGCACGGTTAGCGGGCCTCATACATATAGCGTGCAAAAAATATGTTCATTGCTTTTGCAGTAATTAATAACATGCAGTTTTTGTATTAATGTAGTTAAATATGCCAAATACAAATTAATATAGATACGAATCAACAAGTCAAAACCAGCATACAGAGGCTTAGCCAGGGCTAATTAAGTTAGTTTCATAAATCTAAAATTTCTTATGCACAAATAAACCATTATTTTTTAGCCACATTAATTGTAGTTATTATCTGCAATATGTAGGGGAGGGCCCTAGATAATGCTGTTAACGCGTTTGGTCCAACCCTTATGTACGTATGTACTATTAGGTTTGTAGGATGTGATTACAAGTACATGTACGTGTGTTTGTTTTCATCGGACATTACGCCGTTTTTCAACAATGTTTCAATCATATATACGACGGTCAGTTGACCCACGGACCTATAAACCATAGGTCCGTGGTTGACCTAACCAGTTTTCCAGATATTAATTATTAACAACCCGTAATAACTTGCTCTATCACAAGCAACTGACAACTTCTCCACATGTGGAAAACAAGACCGTAGTCAATAACCTGCCTAACCCGGGAATCGAATCCGGATCTACCGGGGGACATTGTAGCACTCTACTAACTGCGCTACTAACTATGATGAATATATGCAATTCGTATGCTAATCGTTGGCGTTTTCAGTATAATGCCAGTAAATGCTCTGTTATCGTGTTTAATGAAACCAAATCTGATACCAAAAACAGACACTTTATGCTTGGCGATCAAGTTGTGAATGAAGCAGGTAGCTATGTTCATCTTGGTATTAAATGTGACCCCTATATGACGACAAAAAAATGTATTGAAGATGCAGTGTGTTAAATTGAGAGGACCATTTTTAAGTATTTGTAATAGTAGTGTTCACCCTCTGGGGCTGAGTCTATTGTCTTCCAAGATTCTATATAACTCAATCGTGTTACCCAAGAGTTTGTACACTACTCAAAAGTCCTAAGCGGCCACCTGATATTTCATGTAATTCAAGCTGAACGCATTTGGCAAAATATGTTTTTTGGACTGATAACCAACACTACTATTATTCGTCATGATTTATAAAGAATTTCATTCATATCGTATAACAAAAACTTATCAAATAACAACATGTACGTAACTATCCCAAAAATGGAAAATCACAGATGAAAGTTAATAACAAGTGTGTCCACCAGCAGCATTGATAACCGCCCGACAACGACGTCTCATGGACCGTATGCAACGAAAAGGGTACTGCTGCGGAAGTCTCTCCCACACACGTGCAACCACACGTGACATATCGTTCAGATTGTTCTGTTGTGGTTGACCCCTCACCTCTCTCTTCAGCCAATCCCACACATGCTCGATGGGATTAAGGTCAGGACTTTTCGCGGGCCACTGCAGTGTGCGCACACGATTGGTGGCTAACATGTCACGCGTTCCTCTGGCAACATGACACGGGGCGTTATCCTGCGCCAGGATCATCCCACGGTTGACGTGTATGTGGGGTATAAGAACAGGTTGCAGGATCTCATATTGGTAGCGGCGTGCATTCAAATTGCCGTTAATCTGCACAAGGTTGGTCCTGGTGTGCATAGAAATGCCAGCCCATACCATAATAGAACCACCCCGGTACTGGTCTGCCTCTACCAAACAACAGGAAGCATTACGTTCTCCACGCCGGCGGTACACTCTGGCGCGACCATCGCTACCTTGGAGAGATATTCGCGTCTCGTCTACAAACAGAACGTTAGCCCATTCCACCAGTGTTAGCCGCATGTGACGTCGGGCCCAAGCCAAACGTGCAGCACGGTGTCTGGCAGACAGCGTTACGACTCTACGCGGACGTCGAGCCCGAATACCAACGTTTCCAAGACGGTTGTGCACAGTCTGTGAACTGATTGGGCGGTTGTGGGTTCCAATGGTCTCTCGAGCCGTAGAGGATGCATTCCGGAAGCGGTTCCGTAGGTGTGAAACAACCATATGTTGGTATTGCCTTCGGGTGGTAACTCTGCCCCTCGGTCGACGCCGGATGTCGGCCACACTTCCGGTCCCTCGGAATTTTTCCAGAAGTTTCTGGATGGTCGAGTGGCGTCTGTTGAATGTCCTGGCCACCCGAAATGGAGATTGGAACATTAGAGACCCTAATTAAGCGGTTTGGGAGAATATTGAAAGGAATAAACGTTCTAACAACTAATTTTGAACATACCTGTCTAATTGACGTTCCAGATTCGATCATGCCGACCGCACGAGCGCGTTCCTCCAGAGTCATCCTTGCCATCTTTTATGTATTTCCTATGTCTTAACATGTGTATGAAATGATGTAAAGTAAAAACCGCGTGTATGTTAGTGCACGTGGATTTCATGCTTATTTTATCAAAATATCCACTTCCGTTCCACATCATTGCCGATGAATAAAACCGGTTTCTCAGTTTGTGAAAATCGATTCTGCACTTCATGATGGAGAATCATGTATAATGTCAAATTGATATTTTAAAGTTACATGCATTTCTCTAGTGGCCGCTTAGGACTTTTGCAGTTGGAACGGTCACATATATTCTGTGTTAGATATATGCAGTCATTACAGCGCAATACAAGCTCAGACTTTGCCTTATGTACGCTGAAAGTAACCTCTATCGAAACTATTGTCGAATTTAAAAAACTTCATCTTTTGGGTCAACAAATATCTAACAAAAAGTGTGTTGAACAACCGACTTACTCGTTTCGTGGAATTTGATGTATGTTCACTTGGATTTGTACCAGACATATTTCGTATCCTACAGAAGTATAATCTTGTCGAAGTTTTGAACATGTATATAAATAAAGGAACATTCCCTACAAAATATGTTTGCAAAACCATGCTTAAAGAATATGTGATGAAAGTTGAACACCGATATATATATTGGATAGACTAGTAGAAAAGATGAAGTAGGTTTACTTGGTGATATAATGAACGTTGACGGACCATGTGTATTATGGCAAATCTCAAGAGGCAATTCTAAACAGACGAATATTAGTAGGAAGCTGGTCTCAGTTATCGGAAAATTATACTCCGAAAGTTATAATGCAAATGTGTACAAAATGCTCAAACTTGACAGACAATATAGTACTACATCTGCTTCTCTACTGTCTTGTAAATAGTGATCAGCGGAAATCGATGTTTGAGTGTATAATTACTTATCTTGGTTTACCCTTGTTCTCCAAGTTAATTCTGGATACCACTCGCGTTCAGTGCGTCAGTTTACTAAGGTTAGCCATCGTCAACTCTGATAAGAGATTTATGCATTATTGGCTTGTTAGATATATATGTAACATGTTATTTTAGAATGGACTTGTTATAACATGTACATCTGTGTTGTGATAATGTGCAGTCACTTTACTAGATCACTATCGTAAAATATTTGTTTCTTTTTGCTTTTAAAACTAAAACATGTACGTTAATGTCTGTTTACAATGTCTATTAATTCATTATATAATAATTTCAATTGTTTTTCAAATAATTCATGAATCTCAAGACATGATGTAATGTTTCATCGTATATCCTCAGACTTTCGTTTTCGTATTTAGACATTCTTAATGAATACATACATGTATCAACATATGTGGTATATTCTTAATTGATCATGCATCTTGCATTAACGGTTAAGCTAAATTTTCGATTTCGCTTTAGCTTCCCGTCAACTGTACAAGCTGTGTAAGATGACTATATATTCCAAGTAATTAATGTATGACTTGATCTTTAATGTATATATAATTGTAAAATGTTTCGTGTAAATAGTATGTACTGTTATCTGTTCACATATGTGCTGCTATAATTATGCTCTTCATTATTGGAGGAAAATAAAGTTATATATCCCACAATATTCTGTTATACGGCATTTTTGCAATTTTTGAGAACCATGTGTTCACAACAACGTACTTTGTGCACAGGTAGCTACGCGCCTTATATAAATGCTTGATCGCATTTAATTAAACCTATTCTTGAGTTCAATAGTTTGTTTCCAGTGTTTTTAGTATTCTTGTGCAATGGACTTAATTGCTAATGTGTTCTTATTGCTCATCAGATATTCATTTGTAACATCTGACTGTATAACACATGAGCGCAGTCGTAACTGCATTGGATTGTTCGGCAACTGTTTCTCAATTGCTGTTGTTGTTATTACTGAGTGATTGGTGGAGAACATCAACACGGATATGTCCTGTCACACAGCCGTCCGAATGTAGTCTGTATAATGGTGTTGTCCTCTTGAACGAACCTTGTACTATTACTGTTGTACCTGCATGTCTGGGGCGCGAACAGAATGCAACGCATTTAGTTATCCTGTCTGAAAATGTTAAAGAAATACCACAATGATTAAGTTGAGAGAACTTGTTACACGAAGTACCATTTTAGGGGCGTCATATTGTATAAAATTGTTACCAGTTTCTGAACTGTTGAGTCACGACTTTAACCACCGAGTTATGCAATGTCGAATATATTTACAACGGCTTATCCTGTACATGGATACATAATCACGAGAAAAGTTATTTAAACTTTCGGATTGGGTCTTCACTTTTAAACGCTGATATAACTAAGGAAATCATTATGATTGCTGTATATTTAGATACCAATTTAAATTTTCAACATAAAATAATTGGAGCAATGTTGGGGAGGGAGAGTGGAAGACGAGAGAGAGGCGATACCCTTGGCATATGTAATGAGAAGTTTATCAATACACACTTACAGGGATTAACTATATACACTGTTTAGTAAATTTGTAGAATGTTTACATTATGGTTCTTTTGGATTAAAAGTTCATAGCATGAGGTAGTCTGGTTCCCTGCCTTTACTTTCTTCGTATAAATATATACTATTACGATACTGCGGCAGGGAACCAGAATAAGCATGAGGTAGATTTGGTCATTACATTTGTATCCATGTGTTTAATACAACACCACTCGGTGCGAGCAATAAAGGTATTTGAAAACTACATGTATATTTACAAATACAACCAAGCTACATGTATTCCTACCAATACAAGATACATGTACATTTACAAATACAAACAAGTAACATGTATACCTACCAATACAAGCTACATGTATATCTACCAATACGAACAAGATACATATATACCTACCAATACAAGCTACATGTATACATACCAATACAAACTACATGTATACCTACAAATACAAACAAGTAACATGTATACCTGCCAATACAAGCTACATGTAAACCTACCAATACAAACTACATGCATACCTACCAATACAAGCTACATGTATACCTACCAATACAAACTACATGCATACCTACAAATACAAACAAGTAACATGTATACCTACCAATACAAGCTGCATGTATACCTACCAATACAAACTACATGCATACCTACCAATACAAGCTGCATGTATACCTACCAATACAAAGTACATGCATACCTACCAATACAAGCTACATGCATACCTACCAATACAAACTACATACATACCTACCAATACAAGCTACATGTATACCTACCAATACAAACTACATGCATACCTACCAATACAAGCTACATGTATACCTACCAATACAAACTACATGCATACCTACAAATGCAAACAAGTAACATGTATACCTACCAATACAAGCTGCATGTATACCTACCAATACAAACTACATGCATACCTACCAATACAAGCTACATGTATACCTACCAATACAAACTACATGCATACCTACCAATACAAGATACATGTATACCTACCAATACAAACTACATACATACCTACCAATACAAGCTACATGTATACCTACCAATACAAAATACATACATACCTACCAATACAAGCTACATGTATACCTACCAATACAAACTACATGCATACCTACAAATGCAAACAAGTAACATGTATACCTACCAATACAAGCTGCATGTATACCTACCAATACAAACTACATGCATACCTACCAATACAAGCTACATGTATACCTAGCAATACAAACTACATGCATACCTACCAATACAAGATACATGTATACCTACCAATACAAACTACATACATACCTACCAATACAAGCTACATGTATACCTACCAATACAAACTACATACATACCTACCAATACAAGCTACATGTATACCTACCAATACAAACTACATGCATACCTACCAATACAAGCTACATGTATACCTACCAATACAAACTACATACATACCTACCAATACAAGCGACATGTATACCTACCAATACAAACTACATGCATACCTACAAATACAAACAAGTAACATGTATACCTACCAATACAAGCTGCATGTATACCTACCAATACAAACTACATGCATATATACCTACCAATACAAGCTACATGTATACCTACCAATACAAACTACATGCATACCCACCAATACAAGTTACATGCATACCTACCAATACAAACAAGTAACATGTATACCTACCAATACAAGCTACATGTAAACACTGTTTACTATAAGACACTTAATAAGGCAAACAAATTCCAACATTATCTAAATGTTTTGTGTGCATCGTACTTCTTATATTGAAAAGATCTCTGTCATACTTTCCACATAGACTACATACATTCACTTTCTGCGTCCATTTTGGAACTACTTATCCGCTCCACGTTACTTGCGAAAATGTCATTTTACAGCGCAGCCGTACCAACATGGTTTTGCTATTTGGATATCAGTGTTGTTTAAACCAATCAAGTCTTACGTTAACCACCAAGGCAGTTTCTCTTCACCCGAACAACGTTTGTAACATTGACGCGGATTTTTCAATTGGCTTCATCCAGTATTAGTGTTGCATTAGCTAAAATATCTCTAATAAGAACTGTTGCAATGAATAACTGATTGAAAATATCTTTTTTTACCATATTATTAACAGACAAAACTCGTACAATAGCCTGATTGTTAAAAATTAAATTTATGATGTACAAACATTTTTTTTCGCCAAATATGGAACAATACTTTATGAGTTCATTCTTTGTTAATGCATGTTTTAGCTATAGGAAATATCTTTTTCATGTTTGTTTCGTTAAAACATTGAGCAAAAAATGAGCATAATATATCTTTAACCTTTCGATAAAGGGTAGGTTACCTTACCGAAAATTAAGGTGATCCGATTGATCTTTGATATTTACGTTACGAATCACGGCGATTCCATAAACTTCATGGACTATTTAATAGTCATGAATTATAACTTGTACTGTCATCATTGTAACTGAAATGTCCCTTTACTTTGTACAAATTAAAATGAATGCACGTGGAGTTGTTGTAGATTGTGTACTAAAGAGGAGAGACAGTGTAGAGCATATGGTGTCGGTCCATCAACCAAGACGTTGTAGGTTCGAGTTCACGTCCACATCGCATCATTAATAGACACTGTAACTGTTTGTCCTGGAAGGGTTCTTTAGAATACATGTAATTCAAATATGCACAATGCTTTCATCAGATTTAAATATATTTGTGTGCACGAACTAATTTACCCCTAGCCTATTTGTTTTCAGATAGAGCTACATGTACTTGGCTTGAAAATCAGTTACAAAGAATGGCATATGCATTGCCCACTGTAGGTGTCGTACATACTGACTCCATCAGCAGCTGAGAGCAACTAAATAGTCATCAAATATCGACCCAGTATTGATATTTTATCCGTAACGCATTCCCCACGATCGATGTCTAAGGGAGACAATTCAATTAGTCTCACGCCTTAGAGAAGCAAGGATAATCAAGGGAGACTATCAAGTAAAAGTCTTAAAATATTCTGGCAATGCTACAATGTGATCAGGAATGACCGGTACATGAAGACTTGGCATTCATCGAGAGACATTACCGAGAAAGGGAAATCTAGCTATTGTTATAACTCTTATTGTATTGTAACAGTGTCTAGTCATATTTTCCTTTCTTGCTTGAGTACTTGATTCGGTGATGGTGTTAAGTCTAAAGTAGAGTATTGTTGCACTCAATATTTTGAGGCCTTGATTTTTAGTTCCTTCCGTATGGACCCCATTGGAAATAAGTGGAGAAATATAATGGATTATCACGTGAAATACATAAGAGCTGTAGTACGAAAAGGGAGCTACAAAATGATGACGTCGCGTCAGAATGTACATAATTCTTAAAAGATAGAGAATATTTTGCTACAGAAAATGCCACATTATGAGACAGTGTCTCTCCACACAGACCTCCAGGAAAACAAAAATTCATAAAACATAACTTAAGCACTTGAGGAGGCTCAAGGGTACATACGTAAACTTCTGGCCTACAAGGGGGGAAAACAAATTATGCAATACTTATAATTTGAAACAATTCCTCGCTCGTTTGATATTCTATAAATCACAATTTAGCCTCCAACACATCTCAGTCTGTGACGTCAAAACTCATTGGGAAATACTCGACGTCATAACCGACGTCACCAATACAGGTTTTGTTGTGGAGGCAATCTATGTGCTGATTTGTTTAGGACAGTGAAATAACTACATGTATATCATATATAATGCTTTTGATTCCTTTCTGTGATAGTAATGTTATTTTCATTTTAATTAGGACTTAAATGTAATACAAATGTATTCACAATGAAATATCTATCTTATCTTGGTAAGTATTATACATAAGCAGGAATTAGATTATCAATGTCATGTCACTATGAATGTCATACTCATAATGTTCCGCCATCTATACCTTATATTCCCGAGATATCACTGTACAGCATGCCATATACAGAAATCCAGCAATTTTAATAGACAGGGATACAATAACTTAAGGGTTATGCAACGCTTAAAGGATCAGAAGGACATAGATCTACTCTCTTACAGCTTCTATGACTGTGATGGTACAAGATCGATGTCTGGAATGCTATTGCTGGTTGCGGACTATTTTAACATTAGATTGGGCATGCAGTTACAAACACGTTTTTGGCATTTCTAGTTTCTCAACAACATCCATCACACTTACACTTCACTAAATCCAAATTCATGCTAATAGACATTTATAAGTTAATCCGGATCTGGTGTTGATACAGAATTCGACAAAAATTCAGTGTAACAGAGGGGTCATCTCAAACGAAATCTTATCAAGGACAAAATAGGAAAATAAATGTGGTTTTCGGGCACATAAACATAACGATAGAATAAATTATCTCTTTAATAAATCGGTTAACCCTACTTTGGTCACAAATTATACAATAATAAATCAAAATCCATCATATATTTCTACATAACCGCCTGATCGTCATCCGAATCAATTCCAAAATCCCTCATTATTTTCGGTAATTTCCGTTTTATAAAGTTATTATAGAGTTCATGGTTTTCGCGGATTAATTCCGCTAAACGGCGTCTTCGCCTGGGCGGCTGTTGTGCGTCGTTACCGCCGGAGTCGCTGTCCCACAACGCGCCTGCAATGGCGTCACGGTGGTCCAGTGGGGCATTGTTTGCCTGATGAGCGCCAGGCTGATCAGCAGCGTCTCCGTCGTTGCCGTCCGCAACGTTACCGCCTTGCTGCCGCGCGTCCTGTTGATCAGGCTGAGGCTGGTTGTTGGGGCCTTGCTTGATCTGGTGGTCTCACAACTAGCCGCCGTTCCATCGCCCTGATGTTTTCCACCTCATTCCTAAAACATATACATGTTATTGTTTACATTATACAATAGTCTAGTGCGGATCTTGATATATACTCTGGAACACATTCAAAGTTTTTATATGCGCTGGCATTGAAAATAAATTATATATAATTTTCATGATATGACCATACTGGTGTCAACAGTTTTATAGCATGATGTACATACGTTTGCTCTCAATATTGATGAACCTACCTTATATCTGCATCTTGTATATTTATGGCGGCAATCAGTTTCGCCAGTTTTGCTGAAAGCCTGTCTTTTAACTGTTTTCCAGTAGCTCTGTTGTATAGGTCAACCGTTAGAGGCGTCAGCTGGTCTATGTTCTGCTTTATGTCGTCTATGACATCGGTCCATCTTGTTGGATGCTGCTGATATGCCCGTAGCAACAGCAGAATCTCCTCCTTCGTCATCCTCACCGAGAGGCGTCGCCTTTGAAGCAATGTTGCTGAAATTATAATAACGTGTAGGCACATAAACTATTTTATTTGGCCTATGTATGAGTAAGCGCACGTGGATCTCGCGCACTCTCAGCACAGAAAGTTTACAAATACATTTGTATACATTGTCTGAAATAAATACTACAGAAGTATTGAAATTGAGAATACTATCACGTTTTAAGGTAATATATTTGTATTATATGATTTATTTATATTGCATTTAATTATATAACTATATAATGTATGTACTATAACGTTCTTACCTGCATTCATAACAATATGTACTGGTATTCCCAATGTAGTTGCACGCTTGGCTGGTCGTATTGAAAGATATTGTCCATTTGTGTTCATATGCAAAATAGCAAACCTGTATGCTATTGGACAATGTTTTGATAGTGTTTACGTCGCTAATTTAATAGTGCAAAATCGTAGCAGCATGTTTTTGGGTGGCGATTACCTTCAATTTAAATTTGAACCATGGTTGAAATAAGCCGTATAAATGATAGGGTCGACGTGTGTATTTTATTAATGAATTCTCCATCCCCACAACGTGTATTAGCTCAACTGTTTTCGAAGACTAAAATTGGGTCATAATTCTGTTTTCAATCATTATTGTGTCCCTTTTGTTTCTTAAACCAAGAGCAGACGAGCGTAGGCGTTCGCTCCTGAACGCATTTGTGTTGTTTAATTGTATACGTATATTTATATTTTAGTTATCTAGTCTAAGATGGACGACATATCCAGGAAGGAAAGGTTACTGGCTATTCTGCCATCTATTCTACAACCACCACCAGAACACACGGAAGATATAAAGCACATTATTGCCATCCTCAGTGCAATGGTTAGCCTACCCCCTTCTCCAGATACGGATATCCGGCATCGTCTCTTTAGCGCAGATAACAACTCGTATCAAACTAGAGATGTTTTTGTTGATTTTTCAAGTAACAGATTTCAATTTTACCAAATCACCGGTGAATTACCTGAGACTCTTCTAAACCTGGTAAACTTCATGTCAGTGAACAGTACAAGAGAACATACACTATATGTAAGGAACCGCATTTTACTGTGCTTGATCTGGCTGAGGTCATACCCAACCTACCACATGCTTGCTACAATGTTCGGTGTGAGTGTGCCTACGATAAAAAATGAAATACAGGCGCTTATTCCAATTGTTCATGAAAAAATGCGCTCATTTGTACAGTGGCCCTCTGTAGACGAATGGCGTGCAATGCAAGGGACTTGGCCTAAACTACCACAAGCGATTGGTGCAATAGATGGTACATCTCACGAGATATATAGACCTGAGATTGAGCCGCAAGAACAATATTATTCTGGACATAGATGCTATCATGCCATTCATACTCAGGTAATCGTAGACGCCCATGGCGATATTCGGTATGTGGAAAGCGAGTTTCTCGGTCATACAAACGATGCCCAGCAATTCGGATTGATGCGTCAAATTGGCACCGACTTAACCTTTCCAGATGAGTGCTACTTACTTGGTGATCAAATATATCCAAACAGAGGGCCCATTATCACTCCATATAGAACTACACAACTTATCAGAAAACCTAGAGAAATGCGGAGAAAATGCGTAAGACTAAACAGTCGTATGCGCAAGTATCGAGTTCTTGTTGAACATGCGATTGGTGATTTGAAGAGCTACAAAGTAATCGGATCACTATGGAGACACCCGAGGAACTTATTAGCCTCGGTCGTACACATTTGTGCTGCACGTGTATGTCGTAGAAAGAAACTGGAAATAAATTTGTAACATTTTTCTAGATTGTTTATATAATTATTGCCCTAAAATGCACTATAGTCAAATGTTGACAGCAACACCCCATTCAACCTCATTGATACACCCTTTATAAATATTCACCTATACATCTAAAACGCTTTGACAAAACCCCCATGAAAACCTTCAAGTAGCAATCGGATCCGGATTCGGATTAACTTATAAATGTCTTATAAGACCAAACCGGTGGAAAACAATTGACCTTTCTTTTCAGAATGACCTCCTTCAGTTTGTGTTTACAAGGGAACTGTTTTAAATTGGAAAGCTACTGAATGGATCCTTAGAAAACAATGTTTGTGCTACTACCTTATTGGGTATTGGACTATCAACAAACAGACCTTAACCAGTGACAGAATCTCCCTCTGACTTGTTAGTCCACACAATGTTCCATTTTCCAATAAAGAACATCATTATTGAAGATTACCTCATTACATGATCGTGTTTAAGCTCAACTTGTTGTCATGTATATAACCACCAGCTGTAGTGTTATTTATGTGTGATGTGATGAGCATGGTATGCCTCAACTTGCTAGAATTGACAAACGGTTGAAAATGTCAATATCGCTGAATATACTCTACAGGATTGTCACCATGGTGGCAACAAACGCTCATTTCTTACTGCTAGAACCACAGGAAAGTAATATTTCCAACTGCTTACTATTGTAGTATTAAAGATGTATCTGACTCATCTGTACATACATTGTTTGAATTGGCTTCATCCAGTATTGTTGTTTCAAAAAAAACCATTGCAATGTATTATAACCGATTGAAAATATCTCGTTTTACCCGATATTACGAACAGACAAAACTTATAAAATAACCTGATTGATAAAAAAATGGAAGTTTTTTAAAAATTGTATGACGTACAAACATCTTTCTTCAACAAATACGGATCAATACATTATAAGTTCATTCTTTGTTAATGCATGTTTATCGATGTTTTAACTACAGGAAATATATTTTTCATGTTTGTTTAGGTAAACAAATGAACAAAAGATAAGCATAATATTACTTTAAACATTAACTATGGAGTTTGCTTTGAAAATACAGTGAAACCTATCCAGAGTGGCCCTCTCTTGTACAATGTTTTCCTGAAGTACGAATTAACTATCATTTTAACCTTTTTAGAGTAACAATCTTTCAACAACAGTCAAAATGCGCGCATTCGAAAGGTCGTATATACAGTAAGTTAATATATACCATAGCGATCCAAACGAACGATTTTGTCAGTGGTGTGGGTGTTTTAGTTCATGAGCTACACCCTTAAAACAGAACAAGCTCAGTTGCTTGAAGTTACATGTGATCAGAGAATCTCTAAATGTATGTTTTATAGTTGTTTGAATGACCTCTATATGGTACAGAGAATCCAGCAAACTTTTGCTCAATGATTATCACGCTGTGTTGTCTAGAAGAGATAGAAACTTCTTCTTGTTCAGGATGAGTTACATTGTGCTATGTTTTTTGGAGGGTCATCACAATTTCAGAGCATTTGCTATACTTCCATTGAGACCTTTACAGAACAAGACACCATTAACATTGCGGCGTGCACAATCTATACATACATTTGTGAAGTTGACGAAAACAGTTAAAACAAATTGTACAATATGTTTTGTTTGATAATTCTACGACAGTTTTAATGCGTATTAAATATGTTTTCGTATTTTCAGCGTTTTAAAATGAGCACACTTAGATTCTTCAGACAGTTCGTTTTAATTTTCAATAAAAACATTAATTTTAACATACTTATATTTTCAATAATAACTCTTTATATACAGTTTACGGAGTTCTTTATAAAGTATGTAGCACGAGATGTCGTGGTAAATATCGTGTGTCGCTTCACGTGTCGTGTGTCGCTTCGTATGTTGTGTGTTGTATCGTGTGTCGCGTCGGAATGTCCTGTGTCGTATCGTGTGTCGCGTCGGAATGTCCTGTGTCGTATCGTGTGTCGCGTCGGAATGTCATGTGTCGTATCGTGTGTCGCGTCGGAATGTCATGTGTCGTATTGTGTGTCACTTCGTATGTTGTGTGTCGTATCGCGTATCGAATCGGATTGTCCTGCGTCGTATCGTGTGTCGCTTCGTATGTTGTATCGCGTGTCGCGTAGGAATGTCCTGTGTCGTATCGTGTGTCGCTTCGTATGTTGTATCGTGTGTCGCATCGGAATGTCCTGTGTCGTAACTTGTGTCGCTTCGTATGTTGTATCGTGTGTCGCATCGGAATATCCTGTGTTGTATCGTGTGTCGCTTCGTATGTTGTGCGTCGTATCGTTTGTTGCGTCGGAATTTCGTGTCGTGTGTCGCTTCGTATTTCGTGTGTCCAAGAGCGACGCACGATATTCGACGCGATACGACACACGACATGGGAAGCGAGGCACAGCTCTATATAACGCGTCGCATGTCGCAGTATGGGGAGTGCACAAAACATTTTGCAAAAACCAAATTGAGTACAATTATTTTGTAATCATTCGTTTAAAGACAACTTTGTTCTGTTTGTAGCTTGCGAACAGTTTAAATTTAGGAATTAATAATCCATCACAACTTTGCAGAATAAAAAAATGCCCTAAAAGAAAGATCACCATGTGTGCAGTCTAGTTAAAACTTTGAGGAAAGTAGTCCCCAATTATCATGATGACGTGTATTACATGCATTAATCAGGTCGAAGGTCAATAGAAAAAAGAACAAAGAGCTGCTGTTAAAACAAATATTTAGGGTCGCATTCCAGTTTACATGTTAGAGATGTTAAAAAACAGCATAGTAGTATAATAGTATAGCTTCTCATCTCTTACTACATGGACACTTAGAGACACTGTGTTACAGCACCAACACATGTTGGACCCAGAAGGGGTGCAACGTAGAGCTCGTCTCTGCCTTTTCAGAAGGGAATGCAGCAATAACGTTTTAATCAACGTGGACATACGACAAGCTAAAGTGGTTTGGATTTGCAATTCATGGTACAATACGCGGGAAGTTATTCCATCAGACAAAAAGTATACAAGACTGACTCAAAATAATTTCGACACTGCAGTTTATAAAATCTCTTTCTCATAGAAGATCTGAAAAACGATGGTACTTTGATTATATTTCAAAATGTTTGTGTAATCTGTAATAATAAATTCTTTATTTATATTTATGTTTAGAAGGTAACATAATAAGATTCACAATAAAGGTGTACATCTTATTTACAATATGGCCTTCTATTAACAATATCAATAACCAAAAACACACGCACAACCAATACATTGTACATTAAGATCAGGATGTCTGACAATATTTACTTATACATTTCATTTACATATCGACAGACACTCAAATAATATATTTTAAATTAAAAAATAATGATTAACTTTAAAAGCAATATACAATAGCACAGTATATGTCAAATGAAGGAATACAAGTGGTATACATGAAATAATGTGTTTGAATAATTCTAATATAGATAAAAGCATAATGCCCATCGTTTCACACGAACAAGTAAATATATACACTGATAAACATACGAGAACATACGTAATTCACATCCACGAATCAGTTACAATGCTAGAAAAATACATAACTCAACTATGAGTAAAAAGTAGAACATAATATCGAAACTTAATAATTCTTATAAATTGTAACTAAATTAACAAATTGTAATGATCCATTATAACATGAAACCTGTACATATGTTTTCATTAACATGTTAAGTTGTTCTCTATACAATGCAGAACATATGACATTAACCAACAACTACTCTTCCACTATATCAAAGTCAAACTAACATATCAGCTATAGACATGACAAATCTAATATATCTAAACTCAACAAGGACTGTTAACAAAAGGATCTCGGCAATATGGCAACATTTTGAAACTAAACATAAACATCATTCTGTCCTACACAAAATACTGTGTAACTTTACTATGTAAAGATCAGCTGATCTATGCCATTTCAAAACCTGGAGAATTCTGTATTCCGAACTCCAAGCAGTCCTTGAAGCTGCTGAAGTCCTTATTGTGTGGCAGCCTCAACACCATGGCACATGTATTGGCTTTTGGATATATTCCCTCATTTAGAAACTCTATTGAGAGATCTATCCCGAATCCAAGGAATGGGATCTGATCAGTTCCTGTGGCAAATGCTAAAAGCTCCATAAGAGTAACATGTACCTTCCCATTTGAAACATATGATTAGAGAACATTAATTTTTCTGTACATAAATGTATGGAATTCCATCAACGACAGTCAATTGATACTGCTTATCTACTGACAACTGCAGACAGCCTATTATGAACTGCATATGTATGGGCAATATTCATTTTATGCATTACACCAAAGATCAAATATAGTTGCTCATGAAATAGATAAAATATATGCACTAACCATTCTCAGATCTCTATAGCCTGAATTGACAGTGGGCTGTCATTTATGAAATTTGATACAAATGGGAAATATTTGACTGTGAAAAACTTAAGGTAATGTGTTTATTTGTTATTGAAAAGTTAAGCATTAATTAGAACAAACTGAATATAAAGTCATGTCTGGTCAACGCTGCCCACCCGTGTGGGAGGGTCGTAGTTGCCAGATTTAACAGGGCGGTTTTCTCCGGGTACTCCGGTTTTTCAACCAAGTTAAGCCAGTTATAACGCTAAAATCAGCACCAACAAGTTGAATCTTGAAAAGTTGTATACTTTGCATTCCATTTGTTAAAATGTATAGTTTTATAGTCGTGGATGGTCCTCCAACAAGGATAATTATGTCTGTTCAAAATAAGAAGTAGTCACCAAGCTTAGAGACCATTGTCTTCAAAATGTTTCAATGTCTATCATAATCATGCATATACACATAACATTATGTGACATAATCATTTGACCTCAGGATAAAAGTCCAATAACTTATATTATGCTTCAGTTCAGTATCCACGAATGAATGTAAGCTATAATCATGAGTGTACATGTAAAATTAAGTACAAAAATGTTTTAAAGGAATTTTACCATTTTTATAATTAACTTCTAATCTAGCTAACAACGGTCAATGCAATTTCACAATAAGTTACGCGAATTTTACCTGCTATCAAAATATTAACACAATAACAACATACCTTCAATATCCATGAGATAGTCGCACTAGGTAATTGTTCGTTCTCCTGTTTGACCCAACTTCAGAGTATTGAAATTTGACAAATACTTCTTGAACCATTTCTGCCGTCAAAGAGTGTGGCTAATGACAAAACACCTCCCGAAACCATTATTGGTACCAGAAAATTGCTTTCCGAAGACCCAATGCCTCAAGTCCTTCTAAGAATCTGGTTGAAAGAATAAAGGTTTGTTGAAATTCAGCCCAGGCCTAGGAGAAGAAGTACAGACATGACAAAGACAGTTTCTCGTTCAATACGATTATATCGACCTTGTTCAATTTCAAGATTGTGAGATGACAGTCTAAAACGAGCAACTGTTTTAATAAAGTTTTCATTGCGTAATCTAGTAATATAGTTTTCACAGGTAAAATGTTCTTTAAAAATAACATAGTTATGTTGGAAGTTTTGGCATTGATACAGTAACAATACTTACCTACCGAGTTAGAACAGTTTGACAGATTCTTTACCAATGAAGGCAACACAAGCTTTCATTTAATTGAATAGGAGACGGAAAAGCTCCCGCTTTGGTCGCCCATTGTCCATTGCCCCTTCAGACTGCCCTAAGTCAGTAGCAATTCTAAAACGTATAATGTTTTGCTGGGTTAAAGGCACCTTCCAGTGGGTTACTGCGAGTAACAATGAATTTTGGTGGAGGACCGTCAACAGTAATCCTCAGTCCGCCGCTTAGAATGTCATACAATTTTACAGCCCTAAAAAGATAGTAAAGATGCACATCATTTTCAAACTAAGTGCAATGTAGCAATTGCTACATGTAAATGACAAAGCTCTATGTCACATACACTATGTAGTACGTGTAAGTACTCAATCAGTAGTGACAAGAGCATTTGAAATGATTACAATTGACTGACAGTGGTGCATAAGTACAAAATAATGTCTTGTGAACAAATAGTACTTCTTTCGTGCAACCCAATATTGAATACATTACAAACACTAGAAGTATGAAGTTGGCTGTAATTGACTGTAATTGGCTGTCAGTGTGCTGGACATACTTTTCAGACACAACTGTCTCGGCAGAGTTATGGCCCTAAGGGACTGCACATGTGCATGTTCACTGCAGTTCACTGTCAGTGTCTCAAAACAAAGACTCAAAGTCTCTAAAATATAATGTTTTAATAGTTCAATTCAATAGTTTATTGCATAAAAAGGCCTCCGGCCCATACACAAATATACACAACATTTGATGAATTTTACAAAGTGAAGTATATGTTCAATAATTATACATATATCAAGCGTACATATCACGTATCAACATTATAATTTAACGTCATGATAAAATAATGATAATAATTTAAATTCTATTTCAGTTCAATATATGATACGATGATACAATACAACACAATACAATATTTTATTGCAACAACAGGCCTCAACATTTGATACATTTACAATGTGAAGCATACGTTCAATATAAACACAATGCATACACAGCTAATCAACATCATAACTTTGCTTCATGATAATATAAAAAGAATCATTTAAATCATATTTCAATTAAATATAGACATGTGTTGTGACCTTTCTTTAAATGCATAATATAAATACATAGCTAAACGACGAATTATATTCTCATTTTCTTCCGACATTAGGCTGTAAAAATTATCTACGGTAGCATTATTAACATAGTGAATTGGTATATACTTGGAACGAATATGGTTATACAATGGGCATATAAAAACAAAATGGTATTCATCCTCTATAGAACATTCGTAATAAGGACAGTAACGATGCTCTACAGAGATGAAATAATACCTACATTTCTCAATCATTAGACAGTGGGACGAGCTTCTAAAGTTTGCCATACATTTTCTAAATTTTCCAACATCTATAGCAGTAACATATTTTTCAACATTGTAATTTAACTTGAAATTTACATAATGACACAGTTTCCTTGTTTCTATACATCTAGAATGCCATCTCTGTATGTGCTGATCTTTTAATCTTTGCACATATTGTAATAAAAACAGTTTCGGATTACTTACCTCTTGGGTTTCCCAGATATAACCAAACCCATTACTATATAAATTTATGCGAACTTCAGATGCCCAATTTCTGTAACCAAGGCTGTCATAATACTTTAACATTTCATAGCATAATCGTATATATCTATACCTAGGCATATTAAGCAAACGCAACCAATATTTTATAACTCTCTTTGATGAATATACATACATAGGATATCTGCCTACATCACCCAATATTGCATCATTACATGATTTTGTGTTTACATTTAAAAATCGTTTGCATGCATAAACTTGTAAAACTTCAATACATAATACATTACTAATTCCCCATAGTTCTGAACCGTAGAACATGATAGATGCAATCTTTGAGTCAAATAACTTAAAAAACGTACTATATGGCAAACATGTAAACTCATGCAAAGAATCAAAGATATGAAACAATACTTTTTTCGCTTTTACAGACATTACTTCTGCCATTGTTTGTAAAGACAGTCTATTCGAAAAATAAATCCCAACATATGTAAAACCGTTTACAATTTCTATATTACGGTTGGCATATGTCCATTTCTCTCTTCTGGCCACAGCACCTCCTCTTTTGAATACTAGTATTTTTGTTTTAGAAATATTTACAGAAAGCTTGTTATTTTCACAAAACCCCTCTAAAATATTGAATTGCTTTTGCAGACCAACAACAGTATCAGACAGTAAGGCAATATCATCTGCAAACATAAGTAAAAATATTTCCATAATATCTGGAAATAGTTGAATACCTCGAACCTCATGGTTATTTAGCAACGTGTACAGCTCATCAATAAACATAACAAACAAAACAGGACTTAAATTACAACCCTGACGTAGACCAATAGGACATGAGAAATTATCTGTTACACCCTGACTGGTTCGTACACAAGCTTTAACAGAGGTATATATAGATTGTATAGATTTAAACAGGTTACCTCTAACACCACCTTTTCTTAGAACATCGTAAAGAATAGGTCGATCTACACTGTCGAATGCTTTTTGAAAATCTATAAAAGCTACATATATTGTTTTTTTCTTCATACATAAGTGCTTATTCACAATTGCATATAATATATAAGCATTGTCAATTGTTGAGTATCCGGCTCCAAAGCCTGCCTGAGATTCACTAATTTTACAATAGGCATTTACGTAAAATGTCAACCTTTTTGTAATTATTGAAATATACAACTTGCTTATTACATCTAGTAATAGTGAAATACCTCTATAGTTATTCATATTATTAACATCACCCTTTTTATATATGGGAATAATAATGGTTTGACTCCGTTGGTCTGGAAATTCACCTTTTGCATAAAGTCTGTTAAACAGTTTCCGAATAAAAGGTAACAGTACATTTATACCATAAACCAGTTGTTGGGGAATAAGGTGATCATGTTTCATCCAAATCCATTCGATAATGTGAAATTCTTTGGTCCAATGTGCAAGTTGTATGCTACAGAAGCTTATCGATTATCTACACGGAAGTTTGACAAACGCAAGCAATGTAATGATCATTTTAATTGAGACGTTAACTGCATTTTACAAGTTGTATTTGCAGACGACAATCTCTTTGCCAATCCAAGTTTAGATTTTGCTATTACACAGACAAAGTGTATTGCTAAGAGTGGGGCACATCGTAAAATGATTATATGTAGTGGCTTATGATAAGATGATCCCTCATGTCGATTACTGAAATGTGCAAATCAGCAGTGATCATGTCGGACATTTATTCCTTATATTCGGATGTTGCATATATCCCGAGTTTACTGTATGAAATTTCAACTGTGATTTCAAGATGGCAACCAGTAGATAGAGAGAAAGCTTTGTACATCATGATTTTCCATTTATGAAATAGGAAATATGGAAAATGGTAAATGGTCCCTGAACATTTTATACACTGAAGTTGACATGCTCTGGTGAATATAACATCGCTGTACAATGGCATTAAGCAAATTATTATCAACATGACACACACAATCTCAGACTTTGAAACAAAATACAGTAAAACCTCAATAAAAAGACGACATTTGGGACCCTTGAAAACTGGTCTTCTTATTGAGATGGTCTTAATATTGAGGTTGAATAAAGAGCACAAAAGTGCAAACGGACTTGAAAATTGTGTTCTTAATATTAAGGTGGTCTCATTGTTGAAGTAGCGTTTAAGTGAGGTACTACTGTAAATTAGTCCTAAGTCAAAATTAAAGAACATATACAGTCGAATCTGGCTTACGTACAATGCCTTTTATTTAATAACAAATACTTTATTACAGCTATTAAAATATTGTATAAAAAACATAAAATATGTAAATTCAGGTAAACTTTTTTAATGTACATATATGTAATAAAATCTATAGAAATCAATGAAAACAAAAATATTGCCTTTAGGTGGTCGCTTATAAAAGGATATGGTCAATAAAAACTAAAGGTCGGTAGTCGTGTTTGACAGGTGGTCGCTTATGTAAATTAATTAAACACTTAAAAAAAAGCATGGAAGGAATTCAAAACGGTCGTAAAAGACGGATGATTGCTTGTAAAAGGCAGATGATTGCTTGTAAAATGTGGTCGGAAAGACAGGTTCCATTGTACATCTATCATACAACTGAAAAAAGAAACCATTGTAGCCAATGAGTATCAGCTTCAACAGTCTCCCATGTCGGGGACTTATTCAAGGCATCCTATTTGAGAATTTGAAGGCATCCCAGCAGACTAAAACATCCAGACAGAGCTAAAGCAGAGCTAAGACTTCCTGGTGCCAGAATATCATGGCATGGCATGGCACTCGTTCACATAGATTATGGTGACTGTTTATATTTAAAGTAAGTAAAACAACTCATTTTCAACAAACAGGTAAATAATATTGTCACCATAATCTATGTGAACGAGTGCCATGCCATGCCATGAAATTCTGGCACCAGGATGCCCTAGCTCTGCTTTGTTTGTTGAAAATGAGTTGTTTTACTTACTTTAAATATAAACAAACACCATAGAAACAATCTGGCAGTTATTCAATTGGACAAGCATGTAGTTTTGTAAAATCCAAAACTAAATCATTACATGAAATGTTCAATAGCGTTACTAATGCTTTTCAGCAAAATGGAGCATATTTTGTCGCAATTTTTAATATTATTTTAACAACAGAGCTCTAATATTTGAACTTTAAATGATTTTCTCTCATTAAAACAAGCATTTTGTGAACATTTCACAAATTATTATTTTCAGTTTCTGGTCCTATAAAATGTAAAGTAGTCCCTTTAATGGTGATAACTGATTTGTCCAGTGCAACATCATTGAGGATGGCACAGTGGTTACCAAATGAGAGGTCCTGGGTTCAATCCTGTGCTCATGATACGATATCGACATATTAACTAGGGAAGTGGTCCGCATTTAACTGACTTTAACTTCATCGCTTTCCGCCATTTCAAGCCGAGGCGCAGTTATGAATTTGAAAGTGTGTCCAACTTATAGCGGAAAATAATACTTTGAACTGCAAAACATGCATTAAAAAGTTATATAAGCAAGAAATGCTCAAATTTACCTTCAATGTATTATATGCTGTTGACTGTATATATTTATACATATATATATGAACACTTTGATTTCTTTATTATCATGCGTCGCTCAATGGCTGCATTAGGCATCACTCATATATCTGTAGACCTTCACAAGTCCGTCGATTACTGTATGACAACGGTAGACACACTACAATTCCACGACATTTGCGCAATTTTGTTGTGTTTCGCGTTTTTGATCACCGAAAAATGCAACACAACACACGATATTTCTGCGACATTTACATGAAACAGTGTCGTGCGTCGCTTCGCATGTCATGAGTCGTATTGTGTGTCGCGTTGAATATCGCGTGTCGCCCTTGGTCCGCGACACACGAAGAGACACACAACATTCCAACACGACACACGATATGACACAAAACACGCGAAGCGACGAACGATACGATATACAACATAAGAAGCGACGCACGACATGACACAAAGCATGCAAAGCGACACACAATATAATATACAACATGGGAATCGACACACACTATTACTCACAATATGACACACAACATGAGAAAGGACACACGATATGACAAAAAACATGGGAAGCGACACACGATGTGACACACAACATGCTAAGTGACACACGATATGACACACAACATGCGAAGCGACACACAATGTGACAAAAACATGCGAAATGCGAAGCGACGCATGATGTGACAAACAACATGCGAAGCGACACACAATAACACAATATACGAAGTGACACACGATATAGCCTAGATTTCTGAATTTCTTATTGATTAATGAAATTCAAATACTAATATAATTACAACATTCTATACAGAATCATTTAATACTTGAATCATGGTGTAACTATCTAATTCTTGGTCACATTGCTTTTTTTAATCCCATCTCATATCTTTAAAGTTAATTAATAACTCTTTTAGCAAAAAAACCTTAGCATGTTTTAAGCTGTATGGTTATGTGGTTCCTCTTTTTGTTCACCTTTAATATTCTGTATTTCATAGTATAAAGCATATGGTGCTTAAATGAAGGGTTGTCTAAAAATGTAACGAATTTATATTCACAGTACCTCAAAGTGTTTAAACTAAACTAGAGGTAGGTTCTATTATACACTTTGTCTAGTTTTACAATTACTGGGACCGGCAATTCGGCCCCGCAAATACCGTGAAGAGACCGACTAATATGGTCAAAGTGTTTATTTCCAACGAGTGAGAGTTTTTTCTTTATTTCCAACGAGTGAGATCCGGTTAAATGTTTAAAATACGGCGTGTTTTCTTCGGATTCTTGTCTCAAAATGCAAAAATTGCAGAAGTTTCAATGGGATACGTTTTCTTATCTTTTCTTTGTTACTCGGAAAAAACCCGAAATGTACTTGAAACTTAAGTGTCCATTATAATCCCGGGCCCTGATCCAGGCCCTGATGTTTACCTACATTGGACTGTATTACAAGACTAGAGATTAGAATGATCACAGATAAATACAAGGAATCATTTCAATGAGTCTAAAGTTATGCAATGGTACAGACTTTATAAAACTAGTTATAATTGTACCCCAACAAGATAGATACATTGATGTTGTACATAAGCTTGATAAGTTTTATGAGATAAGTTTTATTTTTAAACAACTAGAAGGTCATAGACCCATGTGGTACATATTAACATACTTGCATATAAACCTTTACATTACTTATACATTTACACATGTGGTACATATTAACATACTTGCATATTAATATTTTTACATTACTTATACATTTACACTTCGATACAAAATTTCCTATTATTCAATATATCTAGATGTGGTTGGAATCGGAAATTAGCTATTTGTCTATAAGATCTAAAAGAATTGTTTAGTCTTCCGTTCCAATTTTGCAGAAACTGATCTTTTATCCTTTGTATACTACTTGCACCTACTGTTTGATACAACCACGCCTTATTTAGGAGGTTTTGACTGTTTGTAATTTGATAAAAAAATGTTTTTTCAATCGGTTTTACACTGCAATGGTTCTTATTAGAGATGTTTTAACCATTGTAACAACAATTCTGGAGGAAGCCAATTCAAACATTTTATGTTCAGATGAGCCAGATACATCTTTAAAGTCGAACTGGTACAAACACAGTAACACTAACTATGTATAGGAATTGACCGACATGCATTTATCTATCAAAAATATATTTTTTGTCGAGAAACACCGACTGGTATCATTGGATAAGTTCACTAAGTAAACGTATTTGTCGTAAATATCCAATCTACATATAGTGATAAGTACCCTACATATCATTTAAACAAATGCAAACCTAACAATGAACCTAGCACTTATATTGAGATTAACATTATGGTGATATTTACCAAATAGGCATTTGCAATGGACACGCGCTAGCGCCAGGTTCGATGTTATGATAAGTTTATTTGACCTTAAAACCTCGAGTTGTTCAAAGCACGACCATCCAAAAAGCACACATAGAAATGAAATAAAATATTCATAAATTACAATAGCAAAAGGGACACAAGACACAACAATAAATGATGAGTGAAGATACGAGGCAAAAACGCCGATGAGGGGATTAACCTTGTTAAAGGGTGCACCGAACTTCGTACGTATTCAAACATATTCCAAATACAACGAACAGTGTAAATAAAAAAGGAAAATACTGGACAACTGTCCACCATAGGGGACAAAACACAGGATAATACATGTAGAACATAGACATATAAATTACTGAACAACTGTCCAACATAAGAGACAGAAAACACATGATAATACATATAGAACATGGATATATAAAACACTGGACAACGGTCCAACATAAGAGACAGACAACACATGATAATGCATGTAAAACATAGGTATATAAAATACTGAACAACTGCACAACTGTCCAACAACTGTCCAACAACTGTCCAACATAAGAGACAGAAAACACAGACAAATACATGTAGAACATAGATATATAAATTACTGAACAACTGTCCAACATAAGAGAAAGAAAACAAAGGATAATACATATAGAACATAGATATATAAATTACTGAACAACTGTCTAACATAAGAGACAGAAAACACAGAACAATACATGTAGAACATAGATATATAAATTACTGAACAACTGTCCAACATAAGAGAAAGAAAACAAAGGATAATACATATAGAACATAGATATATAAATTACTGAACAACTGTCCAACATAAGAGAAAGAAAACAAAGGATAATACATATAGAACATAGATATATAAATTACTGAACAACTGTCTAACATAAGGGACAGAAAACACAGGATAATACATGTAGAACATAGATATATAAATTACTGAACAACTGTCCAACATAAGAGACAGAACACACAGGATAATACATGTAGAACATAGATACATAAAATACTGGAAAACTATCCAACATAAGAGACAGAAAACAAAGATAATGCATGTATAACATAGGTATATAAAATACTGGACAACTATCCAACATATGAGACAAACCACAGGATAATGCATGTAAAACATAGGTATATAAAATACTGGACAACTGTCCAACATAAGAGAAAAAACACAGGATAATGCATGTAAAACATAGGTATATAAAATACTGGACAACTGTCCAACATAAGAGACAGCATACACAGGATAATGCATGTAAAACATAGATATATAAAACACTGGACAACTGTCCAACATAAGAGACAGAAAACACAGGATAATACATGTAGAACATGGATATATAAATTACCGAACAACTGTCCAACATAAGAGACAGAAAACAAAGATAATGCATGTAGAACATAGATATATAAAACACTGATTAACTGTCCAGCATAAGAGACATCAAACACAGGACAAAACATATAGAACATATATAAAACATTGAATAACTGTCCAACATAAGAGACAGAAAACACAGGATAATACATGTAGAACATGGATATATAAATTACTGAACAACTGTCCAACATAAGAGACAGAACACAAAACAATACATGTAGAACATAGATATATAAAATACTGGACAGCTGTCCAACATAAGAGACAGAAAACACAGGACATTACATGTAGAACATAGATATATAAAACACTAAACAATGTCTAACATAAGAGACAGAAAACAAAGATAATGCATGTAGAACATGGATATATAAAACACTGGACATCTGTCCAACATAAGAGACAGACAACACAGGATAATAGATATAGAACATGGATATATAAAACACTGGACAACTATCCAACATAAGAGTCAAACACAGGATAATGCATGTAGAACATAGATATATAAAACACTGGACAACTGTCAAACACAAGAGACAGAAAACACTGGATAATACTTGTAGAACATGAATATATAAAATACTGGACAACTGTCCAACATAAGAGACAAAACACTGGATACTACATGTAGAACATAGATATATAAAGTACTGGACAACTGTCAAACACAAGAGACAGAAAACACTGGATAATACTTGTAGAACATGAATATATAAAATACTGGACAACTGTCCAACATAAGAGACAAAACACTGGATACTACATGTAGAACATGGATATATAAAGTACTGGACAACTGTCCAACACAAGAGACAGAAAACAAAGGATAATACTTGTAGAACATGAATATATAAAATACTGGACAACTGTCCAACATAAGAGACAAAACACTGGATACTACATGTAGAACATAGATATATAAAGTACTGGACAACTGTCAAACACAAGAGACAGAAAACAAAGGATAATACTTGTAGAACATGAATATATAAAATACTGGACAACTGTCCAACATAAGAGACAAAACACTGGATACTACATGTAGAACATAGATATATAAAGTACTGGACAACTGTCAAACACAAGAGACAGAAAACACTGGATAATACTTGTAGAACATGAATATATAAAATACTGGACAACTGTCCAACATAAGAGACAAAACACTGGATACTACATGTAGAACATGGATATATAAAGTACTGGACAACTGTCCAACACAAGAGACAGAAAACAAAGGATAATACTTGTAGAACATGAATATATAAAATACTGGACAACTGTCCAACATAAGAGACAAAACACTGGATACTACATGTAGAACATAGATATATAAAGTACTGGACAACTGTCAAACACAAGAGACAGAAAACAAAGGATAATACTTGTAGAACATGAATATATAAAATACTGGACAACTGTCCAACATAAGAGACAAAACACTGGATACTACATGTAGAACATAGATATATAAAGTACTGGACAACTGTCCAACACAAGAGACAGAAAACAAAGGATAATACTTGTAGAACATGAATATATAAAATACTGGACAACTGTCCAACATAAGAGTCAAAACACAGGATAATACATGTAAGACACGGATATAGAAATTACTGGACAACTGTCCAACATAAGAGTCAAAACACAGGATAATACATGTAAGACACGGATATAGAAATTACTGAACAACTGTCCAACATAAGAGACAGACAACACAGGATAAAACATATAGAACATGGATATATAAAAAACTGGACAACTGTCCAACATAAGAGACAGAAAACACAGGATAATACATGTAAGACATAGATATATAAATTACTGAACAACTGTCCAACATAAGAGACAGACAACACAGGATAATACATACAGAACATGAATATATAAAACACTGGACAATTGTCCAACATAAGAGACATAAAACACAGGATAATACATGTAGAACATGGATATATAAAAAACTGGACAACTGTCCAACATAAGAGACAGAAAACACAGGATAATACATGTATAACATGGATATATAAAATACTGGACAACTGTCCAACATAAGAGAGTGACAACACAGGATAATACATATAGAACATGGATATATAAAATACTGGACAACTGTCCAACATAAGAGACAGAAAACACAGGATAATACATGTATAACATAGATATATAACACCGCAGACACGTGAAGCCAGTCAAATATGTACTCGCTTACTAATCAGACGCAAGGGAAACCGACTAGATTGGCAAACAACATCTACAATATGCGAATAAATAAAATACTGACAGAAATAGAGCATGAGATATTCTGCGGACGCAAGGGCCATGCAAAACGGAAATATCTCATCCTTAGAAATATCATCTCCTAAAAAACGATCTTCTAACGCAAAGAACACTGTGCATTTTAAACGTGAAATGAAATATATATGTTTGTATGAATGTATATATAATGCAGTATTAGGGTTAATAGCTATACCCTGCTTCTAAAGATATGTTTGTCAATGCACATTTAACTCCAATAATTGGATACATGTATAAATTCGAATATTTTACTTATTTGCAGGTGTTTACAGATATTAAACATATATATGTAATTAATATTGACATTATAGCACTCACGTTGCACGTTAAACTATTCAATATGTACAGCCAGAGCTTTAGTTCCCCTCACCTCTATAATACATTTGTATAAACGACAAACAACTGCAATTTTAAGATGTGAGTGCAATAACTGAAAGTTATATATGCACATTGTGGTTTATCAGTGAAGTACTTTGATCCTCAGTTGGGATTGCATTATGGCGAGTTGAACATTGTTTGCTAGGTAATTGTTTGGTAGTTCTATATGAACCGTTATATATATGCACGAAGGTTCGTACCTTTGGTTACACAACACAAGATTGCACAATGCATAGATATAAACAATACATTCATACATACACAGTAATGAAAGACATTATCGAAAGTGAAATACAAGTAAAATGGTTACAAGTATCAAAACCTACAATCAAATACGTACGAGATAAATAGCATCTACTTATTGGCTCTGGATACGTTGTTGCTCAAAGCAGGGCCGCTCTGCAGAGGCGGCGCCTTGTGTGTAATTTTTGCGACAAAATTGCGACAGTGTACAAAAAATCACTTTCTGAACAAAACAATCACAAAAACGTACTCATGATACCAAACATGTCAAGAATGTGTACCTGTAATTGATTAATTATCTTTATTGTACATGTTAGTCAACTCACTTCAGTATATACGTATTATTCATCCAAGTACCACGTGATCACAGTACAGAGAAACGTTTGGTTCTAAAGAAAGTCATGAATACTTGTTACCTGCCTGATTATCAAGTTATGATATGGAAGAAAAACATTTGAAACTAATCTATCAATATGACGGTCTTGGTAAAGAGGTAGTCCTTTATAATTTCGAGGTGTTCTTTAAATGAGAGTTTACTATATTATTTCTTTTTTTCCTCGCATGTACGTGTTCAGACTGCGCCTAAATATCAATACATCAGACAAGTAAGACTAAAAAAAACAAGATTTGAGATAAATAGCTATTTAATTACTAACTCTCCATTATGCAGGTTATTTTTATAAGAGGTATTTGGACTAATCAGCTACAATGTGATGTTCTTTGTTTGTTTTTCTGCCGTAAAATCATGAATAACGTCACGACCATTTTTATATTTTACTTGTGTTATTAACGACCTTTCACTGGACATAAAAATACTGGTCAAAAGCGCTACCCCGCCAATACTTTACTCCTGACTTCTTTATAGCTACTGGATATTTTGTTAATGTAATGGTGTAGTTCGACAGGGGACATTGTGTATTGTGGAATGTAACAACAATGTATGCCTGTGATTGTCAGGGGACGGTATGCAATGTACAATGTAACAACAATGTACGCCTGTGATTGTCAGGGGACGGTA
This sequence comes from Mactromeris polynyma, assembly GCA_032209605.1. Lineage (NCBI taxonomy): Eukaryota > Metazoa > Mollusca > Bivalvia > Venerida > Mactridae > Mactromeris > Mactromeris polynyma. Next base: position 54,519,573 of record JASFXZ010000001.1, read on the forward strand.
TGCAATGTACAATGTAACAACAATGTACGCCTGTGATTGTCAGGGGACGGTATGCAATGTACAATGTAACAACAATGTACGCCTGTGATTGTCAGGGGACGGTATGCAAGGTACAATGTAACAACAATGTACGCATGTGATTGTCAGGGGACGGTATGCAAGGTACAATGTAACAACAATGAAAGCCTGTGATTGTCAGGGGACGGTATGCAAGGTACAATGTAACAACAATATACGCCTGTGATTGTCAGGGGACGGTATGCAAGGTGCAATGTAACAACAATGTATGCCTGTGATTGTCAGGGGACGGTATGCAAGGTACAATGTAACAACAATGTACGCATGTGATTGTCAGGGGACGGTATGCAAGGTACAATGTGACAACAATGTACGCCTGTGATTGTCAGGGGACGGTATGCAAGGTACAATGTTACAACAATGTACGCCTGTGATTGTCAGAGGACGGTATGCAAGGTACAATGTAACAACAATGTACGCCTGTGATTGTCAGGGGACGGTATGCAAGGTACAATGTAACAACAATGTACGCATGTGATTGTCAGGGGACGGTATGCAAGGTGCAATGTAACAACAATGTACGCATGTGATTGTCAGGGGACGGTATGCAATGTACAATGTAACAACAATGTACGCCTGTGATTGTCAGGGGACGGTATGCAAGGTACAATGTAACAACAATGTACGCCTGTGATTGTCAGGGGACGGTATGCAAGGTGCAATGTAACAACAATGTACGCATGTGATTGTCAGGGGACGGTATGCAAGGTACAATGTGACAACAATGTACGCCTGTGATTGTCAGGGGACGGTATGCAAGGTACAATGTTACAACAATGTACGCCTGTGATTGTCAGAGGACGGTATGCAAGGTACAATGTAACAACAATGTACGCATGTGATTGTCAGGGGACGGTATGCAAGGTGCAATGTAACAACATTGTACGCCTGTGATTGTCAGGGGACAGTATTCAAGTTGCAATGTAACAACAATGTACGCCTGTGATTGTCAGAGGACAGTATTCAAGGTACAATGTAACAACAATGTACGCCTGTATTTGTCAGAGGACAGTATTCAAGTAGCAATGTAACAACAATGTACGCCTGTGATTGTCAGAGGACAGTATTCAAGTTGCAATGTAACAACAATGTACGCATGTGATTGTCAGGGGACTGTGTTCAAGGTGCAATGTAACAACAATGTATGCCTGTGATTGTCAGGGGACGGTATGCAAGGTGCAATGTAACAACAATGTATGCCTGTGATTGTCAGGGGACGGTATGCAAGGTGCAATGTAACAACAATGTATGCCTGTGATTGTCAGGGGACGGTATGCAAGGTACAATGTAACAACAATGTATGCCTCTGATTGTCAGGGGACAGTATTCAAGGTGTAATGTAACAACAATGTATGCCTGTGATTGTCAGGGGACGGTATTCAAGGTTCGATGTAACAACAATGTACGCATGTGATTGTCAGGGGACGTTGTTCAAGTAGCAATGTAACAACAATGTACACCTATGATTGTCAGGGGACGTTGTTCAAGTAGCAATGTAACAACAATGTACGCCTGTGATTGTCAGGGGACAGTGTTCAAGTAGCAATGTAACAACAATGTACGCCTGTGATTGTCAGGGGACATTGTTCAAGGTGCAATGTAACAACAATGTACGCATGTGATTGTCAGGGGACGGTATGCAAGGTACAATGTAACAACAATGAAAGCCTGTGATTGTCAGGGGACGGTATGCAAGGTACAATGTAACAACAATATACGCCTGTGATTGTCAGGGGACGGTATGCAAGGTGCAATGTAACAACAATGTATGCCTGTGATTGTCAGGGGACGGTATGCAAGGTACAATGTAACAACAATGTACGCATGTGATTGTCAGGGGACGGTATGCAAGGTACAATGTGACAACAATGTACGCCTGTGATTGTCAGGGGACGGTATGCAAGGTACAATGTTACAACAATGTACGCCTGTGATTGTCAGAGGACGGTATGCAAGGTACAATGTAACAACAATGTACGCCTGTGATTGTCAGGGGACGGTATGCAAGGTACAATGTAACAACAATGTACGCATGTGATTGTCAGGGGACGGTATGCAAGGTGCAATGTAACAACAATGTACGCATGTGATTGTCAGGGGACGGTATGCAATGTACAATGTAACAACAATGTACGCCTGTGATTGTCAGGGGACGGTATGCAAGGTACAATGTAACAACAATGTACGCCTGTGATTGTCAGGGGACGGTATGCAAGGTGCAATGTAACAACAATGTACGCATGTGATTGTCAGGGGACGGTATGCAAGGTACAATGTGACAACAATGTACGCCTGTGATTGTCAGGGGACGGTATGCAAGGTACAATGTTACAACAATGTACGCCTGTGATTGTCAGAGGACGGTATGCAAGGTACAATGTAACAACAATGTACGCATGTGATTGTCAGGGGACGGTATGCAAGGTGCAATGTAACAACATTGTACGCCTGTGATTGTCAGGGGACAGTATTCAAGTTGCAATGTAACAACAATGTACGCCTGTGATTGTCAGAGGACAGTATTCAAGGTACAATGTAACAACAATGTACGCCTGTATTTGTCAGAGGACAGTATTCAAGTAGCAATGTAACAACAATGTACGCCTGTGATTGTCAGAGGACAGTATTCAAGTTGCAATGTAACAACAATGTACGCATGTGATTGTCAGGGGACTGTGTTCAAGGTGCAATGTAACAACAATGTATGCCTGTGATTGTCAGGGGACGGTATGCAAGGTGCAATGTAACAACAATGTATGCCTGTGATTGTCAGGGGACGGTATGCAAGGTGCAATGTAACAACAATGTATGCCTGTGATTGTCAGGGGACGGTATGCAAGGTACAATGTAACAACAATGTATGCCTCTGATTGTCAGGGGACAGTATTCAAGGTGTAATGTAACAACAATGTATGCCTGTGATTGTCAGGGGACGGTATTCAAGGTTCGATGTAACAACAATGTACGCATGTGATTGTCAGGGGACGTTGTTCAAGTAGCAATGTAACAACAATGTACACCTATGATTGTCAGGGGACGTTGTTCAAGTAGCAATGTAACAACAATGTACGCATGTGATTGTCAGGGGACAGTGTTCAAGTAGCAATGTAACAACAATGTACGCCTGTGATTGTCAGGGGACATTGTTCAAGGTGCAATGTAACAACAATGTACGCATGTGATTGTCAGGGGACGTTGTTCAAGTAGCAATGTAACAACAATGTACGCCTGTGATTGTCAGGGGACGTTGTTCAAGTAGCAATGTAACAACAATGTACGCCTGTGATTGTCAGGGGACATTGTTCAAGTAGCAATGTAACAACAATGTACGCATGTGATTGTCAGGGGACATTGTTCAAGTAGCAATGTAACAACAATGTACGCCTGTGATTGTCAGGGGACGGTGTTCAAGTAGCAATGTAACAACAATGTACGCATGTGATTGTCAGGGGACGTTGTTCAAGTAGCAATGTAACAACAATGTACGCATGTGATTGTCAGGGGACGTTGTTCAAGGTGCAATGTAACAACAATGTACGCATGCGATTGTCAGGGGACGGTGTTCAAGGTGCAATGTAACAACAATGTACGCATGTGATTGTCAGGGGACGTTGTTCAAGGTGTAATGTAACAACAATGTACGCATGTGATTGTCAGGGGACGGTATGCAAGGTACAATGTAACAATAATGTACGCCTGTGATTGTCAGGGGACGTTGTTCAAGGTGCAATGTAACAACAATGTACGCATGTGATTGTCAGGGGACAGTATTCAAGGTACAATGTAACAACAATGTACGCATGTGATTGTCAGGGGACGGTGTTCAAGGTGCAATGTAACAACAATGTACGCATGTGATTGTCAGGGGACAGTATTCAAGGTGCAATGTAATAACAATGTACGCCTGTGATTGTCAGGGGACGGTGTTCAAGGTGTAATGTAACAACAATGTACGCCTGTGATTGTCAGGGGACAGTATTCAAGGTGTAATGTAACAACAATGTACGACTGTGATTGTCAGGGGACAGTATTCAAGGTGCAATGTAACAACAATGTACGACTGTGATTGTCAGGGGACAGTATTCAAGGTGCAATGTAACAACAATGTACGCCTGTGATTGTCAGGGGACAGTATTCAAGGTGTAATGTAACAACAATGTACGACTGTGATTGTCAGGGGACAGTATTCAAGGTGCAATGTAACAACAATGTACGACTGTGATTGTCAGGGGACAGTATTCAAGGTGCAATGTAACAACAATGTACGCATGTGATTGTCAGGGGACGGTATGCAATGTACAATGTAACAACAATGTACGCATGTGATTGTCAGGGGACTGTATGCAAGGTACAATGTAACAACAATGTACGCATGTGATTGTCAGGGGACGGTATGCAAGGTACAATGTAACAACAATGTACGCATGTGATTGTCAGGGGACGGTATGCAATGTACAATGTAACAACAATGTACGCATGTGATTGTCAGGGGACGGTGTTCAAGGTGCAATGTAACAACAATGTACGCCTGTGATTGTCAGGGGACGGTGTTCAAGGTGCAATGTAACAACAATGTACGACTTTGTTCGTCTGTTTAGCTTTCGTGTTACATAATTATACTGGAATATTTTTGTTACATGACTGACAGCCCGATTCAATGACATCTTGTTTCTATTGAAACACAACCGAAATATCTTTAACACATTATTACACAGACATTTGTATTGCTTTGTCAAAATAAAATAAAAGTATGGTTTATCCTGAATTATTATTGTTTCATTTATTAGCTTTATATGATATATTAAATGACAATCATTATCATAGAAATAATTTTAAATTCTTTATTTTCAGAAGCTAACACACTTAGGTTAAACAATAATGTATAACTTATTTACAATATAGCGTTCTACTAACAGTCTATTCATAGAGCAACAACCAAAACACAGGCTCACGATCGCGTGCACGCACAAAAAGAAATTGTACAATTACAACATGCACTAATACGGATGTATTAAAACATGAAATTAGAATAAAAAAGTATCAGCTGCCGCAAAATTTATTTATCATACATTTGTATATTTATTGTACAATTGTGTTTCCTGGCATGATGTGTTGACTTTCTTATTGTAATTGTCTCTTATCATTATATTATTTTACTCATGTTGTCATGTTAAACATTAACTGAGTAATATTAATAAACTTGTAGCTTGTGAAGGATTAGCAAACCTTTACAATGCATACTTTTGTTTTCAAGGCAGAAAATATAGATCAACCTTCAGAGGACAGGCTATAAGAATTGCCTTGAAGTGTACAGCAGATTTTAATGAGATATTTAATGAGCATGGGCAAAGAAGTTACACTTAAAACATTAGAGTTAAGCCACTGCACCCTATTTAACACATAATTACCGTATCCAACAACTTATATCTCACAATGTATGCCCCCGTAGAAACATAGATTCGGTTTACTTAGAGCTATGTGATGCTGTTTATAATGAAAATTAATCAATCAATTTTGTAAAATTTACAAACAAACAAACAAAATATTTTCCTAATAAGGATATCATTTTCAGATTTCATAAGATAACATAAAGTCTACCTTCATACCAGCATACAACATCAACCATTATTGATCTGATATTAGTTTCTGATTCAAATAACATTTCTCAATCTGGAGTTATTGAAACCAGTTTTAGTGACCACTATATGATATTTTGTACACGAAAGGTGAATAAGTCCTTCGTTGGAACTCACAATAACATTACTACTCGTTCTATGAAACATTATAGTTGTGAGGATTTTCATGCAAGTTTGTTGGCTGCAGATTGGTCCAGTGTTAATCTTTCTGACAGTGCGTCTGTTGCGTGGGATCTCTTTAAGAATATTTTTATGTCTGTTGTGGATAATATTGCTCCAGTTAAGCAACTTCGAATTAAACAAAGAACAGAACCATGGATTAATACTGATATTTTAAATGCAATAGAACAGAGAGATTTGGCTTTTAAAAAGTATAAAAATGACAAAAGTGCTGAAAATTATAGTACTTTTAAATCTTTTAGAAACAAAACACAATATATGATTGATTCTGCTAAGAAAAGCTTTTTTACTGAGTCCCTTGAAGACAATAAAAATGATTCCAAGTCACTCTGGTCTATTCTTAAAAATCTTGGTTTGCCCTCCAAGAAAGGGTTATCTTCTTCAAGTACCAATATATGTCTTAATATTGAGGGTGATATTTGTTTTGATAAGAAAATTATTGCAGATTGTTTTAACTCATTTTATACTACAGTTGCTTCAAAGCTTGTTGAAAAATTGCCAGTTTGTATTAACAAGTTTGGAAAATCTTTTGTTACAAAATTTTATGCCAATTTAGGTGTAGTGTTGAATAGCTACTCCTTTTCTTTAGTTTCTGAAAATCAGGTATTGAAATATTTAACTCAGCTTAGTGCAAACAAAGCTACAGGTTTAGATGGTATTCCGGCCCGATTTATTAAAGATGGAGCTGCCATCATTGCTGAACCACTTGCCCATGTCATAAATTTGTCCCTCATTCAGGGTGTGGTACCAGAGGATCTAAAATCAGCTAGAGTTGTCCCTATATTCAAGAAAAATGACAAAACATCTGTCGGTAACTACCGCCCTGTTTCAATTCTTAGTATTGTTTCTAAAATTTATGAAAAGATTGTTTATGATCAAGTTGAAACCTACTTTAGGGAAAACACATTATTGTATAAATTTCAGTCTGGTTTTAGAAGTAAGTTTTCTACAGACACCTGTCTAATACATCTAACTGACTTCATAAGGAATGAGATGGATAAAGGTAATGTAATAGGCATGATTCTTTTAGACCTCCAAAAGGCTTTTGACACAGTAGACCACTCTATTCTTCTAATGAAGCTCAGAGCTGCAGGCCTTGGGGATGATATTTTAAGATGGTTTGAATCATATCTGTCTGATAGGCAACAATTAGTAGATGTCTCTGGTACCCATTCTGCTACAGCTCCTATAACATGTGGAGTTCCACAGGGGTCCATACTTGGCCCTCTTTTATTTTTAATTTATGTTAATGATATGTCAGCTGTGGTTAAAAACAAGCTTTTGTTATATGCTGATGATTCTGGTATTTTAGTTTCAGGTAAATGTAAGTCAACTGTAGAATCATCTTTAAAAAATGACCTGCATCTTGTTAGTCAATGGTTAGTGGATAACAAGTTATCACTCCATTTGGGTAAAACTGAGTCCATTCTATTCGGGTCTAAACATAGACTTAGGTCAAACTCTACTCTTGATATTTCAAGTAACGGTACTATCATTGAACCCACCTCTGCTGTAAAATATCTTGGTGCAACTATTGATCAGACATTATCATTTGATTTCATGGCCCGCTCTATACTTAAAAGGGCTAATGCAAGGTTAAAATATTTATATCGTAAAAAAGGTTACCTTACCCAACACACCAAGAAACTCCTGGTTATGGCCCTTATCCAATGTCATTTTGACTATGCCTGTTCTATATGGTATAATAGTCTGACCCAGTCCCTTAAATCCAAACTCCAAACCACCCAAAATAAGTTAATCAGGTTTGTGCTTGACCTTGATGCAAGGTCACACATAGGTCATGTCCATTTCAAATCCCTTAATTGGTTACCAGTCAATAAACGTGTACACCAAATTATTCTGTGTCATGTTTTTAGAATTAAAAACAACTTAGCCCCAGACTATATGGTAGACCATTTTATATCTCAAGACTCTATACATTCCTATAAAACTAGACTGAGTGGACAGGGGGGGTTTGCGGTGCCAAAGGTCAAAGGTTTTGGGTCTAAATCCTTTTTCTTTTCTGGTATAACCCTTTGGAATCAATTGCCTGCTAGTATAGCACACACGGAAAAGTTGGCTGATTTTAAAACTAAAGTAAAAACACATTTTTTAGACAATTTAGAATCTTAAAGTGATTTAACTATTTATTTATTTTATTTATATTATTTATCCATTAAATGAATCTATTTTATTAAGAATTTAATTAATTTATTTTTATATATTTATTTATTTATTCATTTAGCTACTTGTTTATTCACATTAATGCATTTCAGTATTGGAACCTGTTTCACTTAAACATGTTTTTTAATTTATTTAAAATCTGTGATATTGATTGTAGATACATTTACATGTAATATTAAACTTAGCACCCTGTAGTAGAATAACTGTGATACCACCCTAAGACTATACCTGATACATTTGTGCAATTTATTATTATTATTATTATTCTCATTATTAGAGATGCCTCTCTATGTCATGCCACTAACACTAAAGGACCACAATGGAAATAAGAGTTCTCTCTTTTTTGTGTAATCCTTAGTGTTGGTATGCTTGTCATGGTTGTTTACAAATTCACATGTATGTATCTCAATTGTTTTATTATACATGTTGTTTTTAAATTTCCATGTTTGTGCAACCAATACTGAATAAAATCTATCTATCTATCTATCTAGTATAAATGTCGTATGTTTGTATTTTCTTCACAATTATAAAAACACATGGTTATCATCCTCTAATGAACTTATATTAACATTTTGAAAACAATATGTGCATAATGAACAGTTACTCGGACTGAATATTACCGACCCACTCATGCTTCCAAATAAATCTCTTAACCTGAACATAACATCTAAAGAATTTACGGCAAAACATTTGCCCGCGAAATCTAATTCGGCTAGTCGTACAGATGATGAACCGTACGCAGTTTTGAACTTCCAGCCTGTCATGATATGACACTGCACTAACTTTTTTTTTGATTATATTAATAGGAATATTCTTCCTATTCTGCTGAATGGCATCGACGAAAAGATTTATAATGCTATCAAATCGATGTATGAGCATACGTATTCTTATGATCGCATAAACAATTGATCAACTCCTTGGTTTGACTGTAGTGTAATTGGTATTGATTTATCACCAGAATACTATGTTCACATTTTTTTAATAAATGACATTGAGTGACATAAACGTCCTTAATCTCGGCGTTGCCATTGGAGACACAAAACGTTCAATTACTACCTTCGCCGACGACAAAGTGTTTATTGCTAAAAGAGAAAATGACCTACAATCCATGTTGAATGTTATTCATCAGTGTTACAAAAAGTGGCGTGTGCTTATGGATATGTCGAAATCCAAAGGTATGCATTTTCGTAAGGGCCACCGCTCTCGACCTGAGTTCAATTTCACATCGGTAACAATCTGCCAGAAACCGTATCAGAATACAAGTACTTTGAACGAAATGTTGAACGTTTCAAGTGGTCAAGTAATTCGACTGGTAAAGCTGTATGCTGCATCAGCAGTAAAATACATAATATGAAAGACTTTAGTTTCAGATCATAAGGGAAACTATTTTATGACTGTGTAGATAATATTTTAGATTATTGTACAACCACGTGGGGATTCAAAAAGTTCCAACAAAATGACAATGTGAAACGTCTTGCTGTTAGAGTTTTGAGTTCATAGATTCGTTCCCATTGATGCAGTTTCCTGTGACGTCGACTGGTTACCAAGTACTCGTATATTTCGACGCTAGATGAACATGTTACGTTATTGGAACCAACTTATCAAATAGGTAAATAACAGTATTACGTAATTAGCATTGAACAGTACTAATAATTTGTGTTTCAACAACTGGTGTAGTGATATAAAATGTGTAATGCAATCTCGCAATAAGTTGTTCACCTAGATATAGCTGGTATGAGAAAACATGACTATGACAATGGTAAATAGTGTGCAACTGAAGAGATTTTTTTAGAGTTACGGACGTACAAACTATTTAACATCAAATTGAGACAGAAAACAATGTCGTACTTGACCTGTCTAAATAATTATGAACGTTCTACAATGGCGCGGTTCATATGTGACACACAACCTCTACGTATCGAGACAGGTTGGTACACAGGTGAAAACATTGAGAGTAGAATTTGTTAATTATAATACTGTTGATAATGAAGTACATTTCTTTTGTCGTTTGTGCGCAATATAATGTCATTACATTTCAAAGTTTCGACCATATTTTAGCTAACGATACATTTTTTACTTATATTCGGTGCAGAAAATGAAGGAAATACTATAACAGATTTTCATCGACGACTTTTATAAACTCCATGGCATAATTATGACAACGGGTGCTAAACTCTATGTGTTATATAAAATATTACAGAAAGGATTTAAGTCTTATTTCATGACAGCAGTCCGAGATCTATGCAAGCCTGGCAACAACGAAATCCGGTTGAAGAAAAGCAGTCCCTGAAATTGTTATGCGATCTTTGCAGCAAATTATGCTTTATTTTTCGCTATTCATCTTGTGAACTCATTGCCATACAACACAATACAGTGCACCTCTACCTCTTGGACAGATTGCTTTTTAATATGGTATAAAACCCGATATATGCTGATCTGTCTGATATAATCAGGAACAAATACCGACATACAGCGAGTGTAAACTAAACCAGAATCATCTACAATTTGATGGAACACTATAAGCTAGTATGTTAACAACTAAGTTTTAAGGTATATAGTTACTTAAATACGTGAATATTCTGCATAACGCAGACGCTTCAAAATAAAATAATGTTTCGATAATTTGATCAAGATCTTAATTGCATAAATAGTCCGCATAAATAGTAGATAACGATAGATACTGCCCAGGAACCTTACAGCCGTATCTCATCGTGTGTTGTGTGATATAATGGTTGTAAGTATATCTTCTCACAGCTATAATCATAAATGCGGCAATTAGAAAGAATTCACCTGACGACACGAAGTCTTGCATGAGGGCCTTAATGGGCGTTTATAATACCAGAAACTCGGAACCGGTGTAGGCCTATTGTACAATTATTAGGGATGACAACGAATGGCAATTTTGGTATTCGAATATCCGGTCAACCTATCGATATATCAATATAACGAATACCCAGCGACATCGACTAATTGAATTTCTTTTTGCTAATATGCTTGCTTGAAACTTTTTGTAACCGACAAAAACTATGTATAGTGTCGCTTATTCAAACTTGATTGAAAGCAAAATAATCTAATCAAAATTACGAATCATTTGTCTTGCCACACTCTTCGTACGGATAAGAATAAAGTAAAGTAAAACATATTGTAAATATTCTATAAACCTTTGTTGAGCTACATGTGCTGAAAACTACATTTAAGTACCGAATCTTGTTAGAGCCATCGCGACCTCGCCCCTCGCCTTTTTAAATGACTAAGAAAAAACGCGAGATTCGTTTGTTACATTCTCGCATCTTTTTTCTTTCAAATGTGTGGCATTTTGTATACAAAAACTTCTGTGTTTCATTTGAAATTAGAAGAAATGTAAGTCATACTCGCCTAACTCGAATATAATAGTTTTATGTTTGAAATGTAACCCATTGTATGACTAACTGTATGGTTATAAGTATGATGACGTCATAATTTGAGACTGTGGCAAAAATGTTGTAGAAGAATAAAGCAAAAGTAGAATCTACCATCATATAGAAACCATAAAGTATAACAACCAGTAACATTGCATTTGAACACTCGTACTCATATATCATTGATTACTGGTTGGATTTACATGCAAAAACAAAAACGACATGCATTCTTCAAAGCTATTTCATAACCAGATAAAATATGTACACAAGTAAACACCACCTAGGCCAACGAAGAGTCAATTTTTGCCCTGTAAATAATTCTTGTAAAATAGATGCAAACTGACAGTACAGTATCCATATATTATAAATCAAAAGTCAAAATTCAGATATAGTGTTATTGGTCACCATGGTAACAATAGAAGGATACCCATATAACAATGTTCTTGCTTTCATACTGATGTTTAATTGTTCGCCTTAATACGAAAACAAATATTTTCCGGAAGTGGCGCGAGAATAACAGGTATGTGAATCTGTAGAAAAAATAGTTCAGCAGCTGGGCGTAACCTGCATAACATACTCAATACTGGTAGTAATCTACTGCGCAATTAAATGTAATGGTTCAACAATGGACAACAATGATTCGTACTTTCTGTGAATTTGGTAGTGTTGAATACAAAACCAGGGTTCAATACCAAACAACTTCAGTTCTTTCAGCGTTTTGATTATGTACTTAATTCCAAGTAGGCTATGCATAGTTCTCAAGCAGTAGTTGTAAGAGCAAGCCCTAACTTCTTTCTAAGCAACATTTATGTTGCCATGTTAACCAGTTTTATTCTAATTATTGTATAAAACATATTTACAAAATACAGCAAGATGCATTTAAACAATACAAATCTTGGATATTAGATGCATATTTGAAGGCTCCAGTGAGTCCATTCCTTTTATCACTAGAAAAAACAGACACACAGTAAAAAGCACGAAAAGTGCTCGCTACAAATGATGTACATATTAGGTAATACATGTGTGATGAATGTGTCTACCCCAAGAACTGCATATCTATACAAATGCTCATGTTCCAAGTATCATATGGAAGGATATATATATTCTCAAATTACACATACATAGTAATTGACCAATATATTGGAAGTTATTATGGTTACCATAGCAACCAAATAAAGTTTGTCAAATAGCTTCTTTAACAAATTCTTACACATGACACACGAGCATAATACATGTACATTTTCATATGTTCGTATGGAAGTCAATGTAAAACATAGGACTTAATTGTTTAAATATCCGTTTTGTATCAATCATTTCTCATTTACTGTAGAAATCACATAACAAGTACACCAATCCAAGCGACATGTTTTTGCATTTTCAGCCATTTTGTCAAAAGGGACAAAGCCACCCGTATGTCAACTTAACATGTTACATGTTTGTTGAAAAGTCTTGTGGGAGAAACATAGTTTATTACTATGAATACACTTTATCATTGGTATAACAGATGGTATAATCTATACCAGTATGTGTACTGAATAAAGCAACCAAAGACATCAGGAAAAGTCGAAACCTTAATCAGTTTTCTTCAAAAAAATTGTTAAACTAAAAATTATCATGTGTGATTTGAAATAAAGCATTAAAATTCATTATGTTCGAACAAATGAGTGTGAAACACAACATAATGATTAATTTAAGAACTTCAATTGATTTAGTTTTATAAGTCTCATTAATATAACATTTAACATATTACTAGCTACAATGATTATAACGTAAAACATGTATATCACCACTAAAATTGAGTTACATATAAGACACTATACACAATTCACGCTTTATTTAAACATTGTAATAATGACAACAAAAAGAACGGTAAAAGTTTTTTCGTATTTTGTGCATGTACCCCAAAAACGTTGTAAATAAAACACAATTAATTGCTTAGTTAATAAAGAAAAAAGAAAAACGAGAATACATACTCAATTATATTATAATTAAGCAAATCAAACATCGATTGATGCGAGCAAATACAACGTCACTCGGTGCGAACAAATACAACGTCACTCGGTGCGAACAAATACAACGTCACTCGGTGCGAGCAAATACAAAGTCACTCGGTGCGAGCGAATACAACGTCACTCAATGCGACCAAATACAAAGTCACTCGGTGCGAGCGAATACAACGTCACTCGGTGCGAGCAAATACAACGTCACTCGGTGCGAGCAAATACAACGTCACTCGGTGCGAGTGAATACAACGTCACTCGGTGCGAGCAAATACAAAGTCACTCGGTGCGAACAAATACAACGTCACTCGGTGCGAGCAAATACAACGTCACTCGGTGCGAGCAACTACGTCACTCGGTGCGATCAAATACAACGTCACTCGGTGCGAGCAAATACAACGTCACTCGGTGCGAGCAACTACAACGTCACTCGGTGCGAGCTCGTATACAAAGTCACTCGATGCGAGCGAATACAACGTCACTCGGTGCGAGCAAATACAACGTCACTCGGTGCGACCAAATACAAAGTCACTCGGTGCGAGCGAATACAACGTCACTCGGTGCGAGCAAATACAACGTCACTCGGTGCGAACAAATACAACGTCACTCGGTGCGAGCAAATACAACGTCACTCGGTGTAAGCGAATGTACAATCGGAACACTCAAGCCATTCTTACGGAACAACCTCGGTTGGATCTGGATGCTTCACTTTTTCAGAAAAGTTATCATTTTTATACGCTGTAAGAAATAGTCCGCGTTGTAATTTCAAAACAGAGCTAAATGATGCATAGCGTTTGCATCAGAAAACGACTAAGCTAACAAGTTCAACGTAACTCAGTGGCTTGCATGAAGTTTCCAACGGATTTTCAATAAATACTAGCAACATTTGGCCAATTATCTTCCATTAAACAGCTTAGAGCGAATATCGTATTCAATCATAAAGCTTGACGCAACCATGTCTCAATCATACCAATCTATTTGTGTTCCATTTCACAAAGATAATATCAGTTGTAAATCATGAACTTTTCCATGACAACAGACTTGAATAGAATATTCTGCATTACAACTGTAACAATCTGGACACTGTACCAAGCTTCAGTTCATTTTGTACCAACTTGTTCCCGTTTATTATCACATGACATATTATTGTATATGGTACAAATATTCACGAATCAGGTATCTATTTTTGATTGTGCAATTTAATCAGACTAATATATGATCTGATAAATGAAGTCGACGTATTCTCAATGCAGAGATATGTTGATTATCAAGAAAGAAAGAGAATCTAATAGTTGCATCTCTCCTTAGACATTGATTCACACTCTAAATGTTGGAACTAAAGTAAAGTGTTCATTTTTTATAGTGTCACTTCACGTAAAGGGCCCGCCATTTCTGACTTATGAGACACCTACTTTCTGAGCCCATTTACTTCCCGATTCCTATCATTTAATGCCAGACACCAGACATGTAGACACACGATAACCATTATTTAACTAGCTGGCGGCCCACCTACTGGCCATAACAGAACGGACCGATATTCGAACGTTCGACCTCCGGATGCCTTAAGAAAGACGGTACTTTGAAATGTCGGAAATAAGAGCCTTCCTCATGATACCCTGAAAGTCGGTATTTGAAGCTTAATAGAAGAGCATGAATACATATAGATGGAGAGTTCGTCATTACGGCGGGGCTAACATTATTACATGTATACATGTACAATGTATCAGACACTTGGACCGAACCTGACTGGTATATGAAATCATTTTGGACACGTTAACATGAAGAAGAAAAATATACGATGGAATAATAAACGTGGATGATAGAATGTGATAAACTGGACAAGCACCTGCTCTTTAATAGCTGCCTTCATTATGTACCACGTGACTCTACAACCTGGCAACTATCCAAAGAAACACTCGCTTATCAAAGCTCTCTCCATCACATTTACTGTCTTTCTGAAAACATCGTAGACATAGAGTTCTTACATGATTGGTCTTTTTTTATGGAATTTATTAAACGAGTCTTCTTAAAACGATGAAAACGAGGCTTTGGCATTATATTTGTGTCAAAACAGCAGAAAACATGATTTTCGTCCAAAACACTACCTTAACCGTCCACATGCAAGCAGAGTATGGCTTGTGTAATTCGGTTTTTGGTAAACACAACCGACGCAACGAAAAAGTAGTTCTTACAATTGTTTCAACCGCAAGTTACGAGTTAAAACAGATTATGTCATATATATTTATTCAAATAAAAAAGGCAAAAGAAATCAATGAAGTGAAGTGTCATGCTTAGTACGCAATAAATATTTAACAATTTCAACATTATTTGAGCGCGTCTACGTCAAGTTTGTTTTGTTGTGATGTCACACACGTGAGTTGTTATTTCGTCAGTGAATTATCGAAAATAATACACGGGTTTTATCACCGCTCTACACCGGTTGTTATATTATAAATGACACTGTCAAATGTATAAGGTTTTCGCGAAAAAGACGGATCGAAATCGTGTATCACTACATATAGACCTAAACATTGTAAACTACAAGCATGTCAAAAAGGTCTAGCACTGTTTCATGTGGAAATCACACCAAATCATTTGAGTGCCATGTACTGTTCTGAATGTCATTTCCTGTGGTTTGAATGACAAAGTTGAGTCAGTAGTATCTGGGTTTGTAAATATCCAGAAAATACAGTTTCTTTTTTACAATCTGTTTATAAAACATACATTGTACCTTAAATAGTCAACACATGTAAGTTATATAAATTGAACCTAGTTTTATCGGCAAACGTTGTAAGTACATTTCTTGTTTATAAGACTGTTCATACATTTTTCATGCCAATGCAAAATTTATGTAAGCTACATTTTGACGACGGGATTTAACTTACTACAAATATTACAAATGACGAGACAACATGTAATACTCAACTTCCGGTTGTGTCGGATCGAATTCAAATCACCCCGGGATAGCCTAAATGCGATTCAAGCTATGCGCGACGATATCAGACCCTCTCTTACCCTTGCTTGTGTTTATTTAGATGTACAGTCGGACCTCGTTTATTCCACAACCTTGTAATCGAATACTTGTTATCATCCGAAATAAATGTCAGGCCTCGATGTATCTACTTATGCACGAAACCATGTATTACTCGAAATAAATTTGAGGTTAGATATTTGCGGGTATCCACATTCAGTTTGCCATTAAATTCACAAAACAATATTTCACGAACATTTATTTGTGTGAATTTGAGGATGTTGCCAAAATAGCGAAAATTAAATTTTCACAAAAAAGTTCCATTTCTTTAATAAATCATTACATTTGCAGAAAATTACATAGATCTACATTGTAATAATAGCACATTATTTTCATTACATATACATGCTTATTGTTTGCAGATAAACTCAATTTTATACAGGAAAAACAAAATTTGCAAAGACAAATACCTATAAAAAGTAATAAAATGTGTCAAGGAAACAGCAAAACGTAATAAATAGATATAGGTATTTAACTCTCAAGGGCTTGCCAATATTAGACATACCGGAACAGTACGCGGACGCTTCCAGTAAGCGGACACTTCCATATTTAGAGTTTTGTAACTTTTAAACTTTCTTGACTGACGTCGATATTACTAGTACCCTCAATTGTTCGCACGGAACTTGTTTTTTCCGGTATCTAGTATCGAACGAATATGTGAACTCTTCTGGGTTTCTAACTGACAAGCAGACGAACTCGGATTGAGAAACATAAACGAACATTGTTGTTGCAGTCAACGGGTAAATAAATTATTATTGTCTGTTTAAATCATCTTTAAATCAATAAAAGAGAAAGAATATTGAAAGGTTTTAATAATTAAGAAGCCATTTTTTCTCACCAAAATATTCAACACGAAGCCTGAAATGTTTCGTTACATTTCCTGAACTATCATCCTAATCATTTGGGCGTATGCAGGTGACACGATGTGTACAGTAATGCGCCATTTGTTTTACTTATTTTGCCATCTAGTGCATAGTTTCATTTGATAAAAAAGTTGGTCATTTTAAAGTTCGTTTTAGTATCCATTTAGTGTTCTCCGTATTACACGCGTATCTACACTCTCGGTTTATACATGTGGCTATTTAATCCAAAATAGAATAAAACCTTCAATCATTTAGGTTTTAAAACTTGAAATAAAAGCATCAAAGGAACTTTTCCGAAGCTGAGTCCTCATTAGTGGTTTTCTTTTTTTGTATGTTGGTGTCCGCATACTGGTTAAATTGCACGAATTCATTTGGCCGCAATTGTAGCAATCACGACTCCCCATAAATTTTAGAGCAAGGATTTATCTGAAAAGTTGCGAATACCAGATTATTTGAAAAACAGCTGAATTTTACACTGGTTATTAAAATGCTGTAAAAATTGACCACGTACTGTTCCGATCTGTCTAAGTTTCGAGAAATGCGTCTGTATGAATTGTACAAAAATGAATCATTTTTTTGGATTAGCTTTTCCTCAATTTACACTGAAAGGGAAAACAATCATGAATCTAAGAAAAAGAAAAAATACTTTTGACAGCAGATCTGTCATGGCTCGAACCAAGAACCTCATTGTTATAGAACAGTTGCTCTACCATGAGCCAAAAGGCAATGAGCCACATACAGAATGCATTTATGCCTGTATCTTTTCCACTTTTCACGAACGTCGAAAATAGTTTGAATTCGGCTGCTACGAAAACGCATTATGAGATCGGGAACCAAGCCTAGACTGGGTCTCTAACGTTTTCAGTTAAATTTAAGAAGGTTTTAGCAGAAGGTGTCTGCACAAATCAACACTAATACCCCACTCACCAGCACAGAAACGACCATACCGTACCATAGATACACTAATTTTGCTCAATCAGAGGTGAATCCTGGGATACGACAGGCCAGTTCTTGAAACATGAACCATTCTGTTGTATCGACTTGAGTGTTATGTTAGTGGCATGTGAACGTGTGGACATGTGGACGGAAGTTGTCATACGGACGTGAGGTGACATGCTGACGTGTGTTGTCACGTGGACGAGTGTTGTCATGTTGTCGTGTGTTGTCATGTGGACATGTGTTGTCATCTGGACGGGTGTTGTCATGAAGACGTTTGTTGTCATGTGGACGGGTGATTTCATGTAGACAGGTGTTGTCATGTAGACGGGTGATGTCATGTAGACGTGTGTTGTTATGTAGACCGGTGTTGTCATGTAGGCGGGTGTTGTCATGTAGGCGGGTGATGTCATGTAGACAGGTGTTGTTATGTAGACCGGTGTTGTCATGTAGGCGGGTGTTGTCATGTAGGCGGGTGTTGTCATGTAGACCGGTGTTGTCATGTAGGCGGGTGTTTTCATGTAGACGGGTGATGTCATGTAGACAGGTGTTGTTATGTAGACCGGTGTTGTCATGTAGACCGGTGTTGTCATATAGGCGGGTGTTGTCATGTAGGCAGGTGTTGTCATGTAGACCGGTGTTGTCATTTAGGCGGGTGTTGTCATGTAGACGGGTGATGTCATGTAGACAGGTGTTGTTATGTAGACCGGTGTTGTCATGTAGGCGGGTGTTGTCATGTAGGCGGGTGTTGTCATGTAGATATTTGTTGCCATGTAGACGGGTGTTGTTATGTAGACGGGTGTTGTCATGAAGACGGATGTTGTCATGTAGACGTGTGTTGTCATGTAGACGTTTGTTGTCATGTAGACGTTTGTTGTCATGTAGACGTGTGTTGTCATGTAGACGTTTGTTGCCATGTAGACGGGTGTTGTCATGTAGACGGGTGTTGTCATGTAGACGTGTGTTGTCATGTAGACGGGTGTTGTCATGTAGACGTTTGTTGTCATGTAGACGTTTGTTGTCATGTAGACGTTTGTTGCCATGTAGACGGGTGTTGTCATGTAGACGGGTGTTGTCATGAAGACGGATGTTGTCATGTAGACGTTTGTTGTCATGTAGACGGGTGTTGTCATGTAGACGTGTTTTGTCATGTAGACGGGTGTTGTCATGTCGACGGGTGTTGTCATGTAGACGTGTGTTGTCATGTAGACGGGTGTTGTCATGTCGACGTGTGTTGTCATGTCGAGGTGTGTTGTCATGTAGACGTGTGTTGTCATGTCGACGTGTGTTGTCATGTCGACGTGTGTTGTCATGTAGACGGGTGTTGTCATGTAGACGTGTGTTGTCATGTAGACGTGTGTTGTCATGTAGACGGGTGTTGTCATGTCGACGGGTGTTATCATGTAGACGTGTGTTGTCATGTAGACGGATGTTGTCATGTAGACGGGTGTTGTCATGTAGACGGGTGTTGTCATGTAGACGTGTGTTGTCATGTAGACGGATGTTGTCATGTAGACGTGTGTTGTCATGTAGACGTGTGTTGTCATGTAGACGGGTGTTGTCATCTAGACGTGTGTTGTCATGTAGACGGATGGTGTCATGTAGACGTGTATTGTCATGTAGACGGATGTTGTCATGTAGACGGGTGTTGTCATGTAGACGTGCGTTGTCATGTAGACGTGCGTTGTCATGTTGATGGGTGTTGTCATGTAGACGGGTGTTGTCATGTAGACGGGTGTTGTCATGTAAACGGGTGTTGTCATGTTGACGGGTGTTGTCATGTAGACGGGTGTTGTCATGTTAGAATCACCAAATTTTAGTTTTGTTTTAATGCCGTTTTTGTTCAACCATTTTTTTCAAGTAAATAGGGAAAGGGCATTAATTAAATTCTTTTCCTTGAAATTAATAAAAACTGCCGGTACAACATTGCCAATCCGCAAGCAG
Organism: Mactromeris polynyma; assembly: GCA_032209605.1. Classification (NCBI taxonomy): domain Eukaryota; kingdom Metazoa; phylum Mollusca; class Bivalvia; order Venerida; family Mactridae; genus Mactromeris; species Mactromeris polynyma. The sequence continues at coordinate 54,539,823 of JASFXZ010000001.1, forward strand.
CTGGCAACTTCTCCACATTATTCAGAGGTGAAACACCGTAGGCTAATACAACAGGACATCACGTGCCCATGTGGAATTCAAACCCTGACCTCCCGGGTGACAGACTAACGCTCTAACTACTGAGCTAATTGAGCTTGTATCAAACTTAAGGCAAAAGATTGCCAATGATTTGCATTAGTTTACATGGTTGTATATACAATGATGTATCTGTTCGATTGATGTGCGACACTTTGAGATTAAAAAAATCTGAAAGAACATAAATATTTTGTAAATCTGACAGTGTGTGCATGTATCTGGATGGTTAAGGAAACAGGCTGGATTAATAAATCAATTTCAAACACACTATTGATTGGGTAATTTCAATTTGTCTGTATAGTTATAATCTTAAGAGCATTGTTATCAAGCACATAGGATTGTTACGAGACTTTGTTATATATACAGTAAAACCCCACTTAAAGACCACCTCAATAATAAGACCACCTCAATATTAAGACCACTATTTTCAAGTCCATTTTCACTGTTTTGCTCTTTATTCAACCTCAATATTAAGACCACATCAATAAGAGGACCAGTTTTCAAGGGTCCCAAGGGTGGTCTTATTATCGAGGTTTTACTGTATTACCTACCCTAACACATGATGTTAGAGTGCAGTACATGTTGACAAGTATAGATATCAACTTGCCGCACATGCCTTTCCGTAAAAAAACTGTTGAAGAGGTTTACATGATCTATAGTATCAAAAACCTTTGAAAAGTCAACAAACAGACAATAAAATCTACCGCGCTTTTTACTTATTTATTTTGCACCATAACTTGTAAACTAACAATATGATCAAAAGTGGAGAACTCATTTCTAAAGCCAGACTGCACTTGGTCAATTTTATCATTAATCATACCAGTAAGTATTTTATTTAACGTATCTATGAGAGAGATACCTCTGTAATTGTTTGGATTGTCTAGTGAGCATATCTTATAAAACGGGCACAATATACTTTGTCCCCAAGATACAGGGAATTTTGATGTGTCGAATATTTTATTATATAATTCAAGTAATATATCAGACGTATATGTATATGAATATTTAACCATCTCTGGTAATATACCACAGGGACCTGCGGATTTACCTGTTTTTAGATCTGAAATACGTCCATGTAATTCATGAGACGAAAATGGTATATTAAAAATGTTGTCTACAACCTCGTATTATTAATACGACTAAGTATTAATAAGTTATGTCAGTGAAATAACACGCACTTTCGTTTAATCAAAAAGGCACATTCGGCATTTTGTATTGGGAATGTGTAACTTCGGCTTTGTGAATACGATTTCGGCAAATTATGAACAAGAACAGCGCAGTTCTGAACCTTACATAAATAAGTGATAAACCTGGGTTCACAACTAACTGTTATAAAATTCACATTTGTTCAGTTTCAATCCAAATTATTTATATCAGTATATTTATGATATTTCATATACGACATACCTGTATATACAAACCCAATAAACCGATGTATGTAAAGTAAAGGGTTATTTAAAGGGCCAGCCAGTTGAGACACCTTCTTTCTGACCAAAAGCGACCATAAATACAGAATAATTGAATGGATTTCTAAAAAAGAATATTTGGCGTGTTTTGATATACTAAGGAAAATAGTGCAGCCACATTAATTTTGATTAAAATCTAACGTTGATGATATAAAAACACGTATTTTAATGATCCACGTGCATTGCCTTTTGTTTCATTCTGCATATAGAGATACGGACATCATTTGTATGTAGAGTACATATCGGAAAGGATGGTTTTCAGAATTTGGTTCTAGATTGTTGTAATAAAACTTTTGTGCTAAGAGCGACATTTTAGAATATGTTTAAGTCTAATAACAATGCACCCTCTTGTATATGTTCCATAGAGTTGAACTATGACATTTCCTTATTACACACTTAATTCATACATTGCCTCTCATGATACTTTTCCAAATAACGGTATCTTTAAATAAAGAGATTTCTATCATCTCCATTAAGTGTAGCATGTCAATATGTCTTCGTATTTGACAATAACTTGGCATACAACGTCACTCAATGTCTACTGAGGTAACAAAATATGTACAGTTCTACAAAGCAATAAATCACAAAAACAAGTAAAGATTTCTACATAATTGTGAACACAAAAAAGACAGAAAATAACATCAAGACAGCTATAGGTTTCTATATATTTGTGTTCTCCAAATACACAGTAAATCACATGGGACAAGAATGCTCAGGTCCTGACATAACTGGCGCACACCAACATTCTGCAATATCTCATCAAAACATTTGTGCATTTATAACCCTAATTATAATACATGTATTAAATGACATAGTAACATCAGTGCATGTATCTGCACATCGTCTTTGTGTGGACAACTTTGGTCAATGTTTCATCATTTAAGGGTATAGGAAATGCGGAGCGGACACGATTTGTGACGGACAGACAGACAGACGGACGGACAAAAAGACGGACATACAACTCTGAAAAAAAAACAATACGAGCATAGCGTAGCTCTAGTCAACTGAAGTTGTGTTCAATACATGAAACTTTAATAAGCAATAAGAACACAATAATACATATAAACGTACAGCATAATGACATCAAGATAATATGTTGTGTGTCCCATCGTGTGTCGTGTGTCGCATCATATGTCGTGCATCGCATCGTATGTCGTGTGTCGCATTGTATGATATGTGTCGCATCGTGTGTCGCATCGTATGTCGTGCATCGCATCGTATGTCGTGTGTCGCATTGTATGATGTGTCGCATCGTGTGTCGTGTGTCGCATCGTGTGTCGCATCGTGTGTCGCATCGTTTGTCGCATCGTGTGTCGCATCGTGTGTCACATCGTGTGTCGTGTGTCGCGTCGTGTGTCGCATCGTATGCAGTGTGTCGCATCGTGTGTCGCATCGTGTGTCACATCGTGTGGCGTATGTTGCATCGATTGTCGTATGTCGCATCGTGTTTCGCATCGTATGACATATGTCGCATCGTGTGTCGCATCGTGTGTCGTGTGTCGCATCGTGTGTCGTGTGTCGCATCGTGCGTTGTGTGTCGCATCGTGTGTCGTGTGTCGCATCGTTTGTCGCATCGTATGTCGTGTGTCGCATCGTATGTCGTGTGTCGCATCGTGTGTCGCATCGTATGTCGTGTGTCGAATCGTATGCCGTGTGTCGCATCGATTGTCGTATGTCGCATCGTGTTTCGCGTCGTATGTTATGTGTCGTGTGTCGCATCGTTTGTTGTGTGTCGTATGTCGCATCGTATGTTTTGTGTCGTGTGTCGCATCGTATGCCGTGTGTCTCGAAGCAAGCGACACTAACCGGATTCCGCAGCTACATTATTTTCATTGTCACAACTTTTATAGCGTTGTATAAGTACTCTATTGAATTTCATTGGTCGGTCTGTGAATGGGTTGTATTGGATTGCTTTGGTCTCCCTGTAATGTACTCCACTAGATTACATTGGTCAATCTGTATATGTGATGTACTAGATTGATCATTCTTTTGGGACTAATCATTTCGTATTTGTAATGTGTTTTCAGTTACATAAGGCTTATTTTAACTTTTGTTTTGTTTCTAAACGTATATATTTCTTTTACTTTAAAAAAATGAAAGTGAATAAAAGAAGCCTCGCAAAACCATTTCTAAATTGTTACGAATTTGCCCATACATTTGATTTACTTTCGGTGACATGCGCAGTGCGCTTACCAATTTCTTGGACAATATGCTATGTTCGCGCAAAAGGATGTCATTGAAAATCTAGGAGTTGAGGTCTTTGACCCCAGATTGTACCTAGTTAAAAATAATGCCTGTATTCACTATACGCCACGCAAGTAACATACTTATTGATGTCTTCGATTTTATAGTCCTTGTTTTAAAAGTCGACAAAGCGCCTCAGTGATCATGATTGTTTTACTTAACAACAATTTGATATGGATTGATCCAACCTTTGGCCTTTAGTAAATGTTATTGTGCCTTCAGATCTTGGTCCTACTATATGTATGTAGCATCCATACTGTATCAATTGTTTATATATAGTGCAGTTTGCTGCAATGCGTTCATGGACCAAAATACAAACATTGAATGAACATCAACAAATGTCAAAATAGCGGGTTTGTGCATAAATATATATACACAGAATCAATTTGACTTACCACATATGTTTTCTGTACATCCTACAGCCTGTGATTCGCTTGCTATACATTGAACCATAGTATATGAGTCCGGAATGGAATTTCAAACGACGAATATTCCAGCACTATGTAACTTTTGGATACGATCATCAACTCCAAATAGTCCTAGTCATTCGGCAGCAATTGTAAATGTAATCCAAATATATCCCAACATATAATTCATTGAATGGAGACCACTGAGTTACCAACACGGAGAACAATAGTTTCACATTTCGTGAACATGCACCAGCAACAACAAAGTCTCGTTGGCACTCATACAATGTAACTTAGGCACAATACACTTTTCAAAACCATAATGATTATACACATGTGAAAACCGTATCAATAGACACCGATGCGGAACCATGTGAAAACACACCAATATGTGGGCATGCACGAGCTTCTCGTACAGTGACAAGACCGAAAAACCCGTTCCAAATCAGCTATTCCATATAGAAAACTGGGCGATAATAAAAACCGATCTTCTAAACGGGTTTTACCTCCTTCGCAAATAAAATAAAATGTTAATAACGTTTGTCACCACTACCTTCAACTTGTCATGAGTGTACTAAGAAATATTAAAAATTGCCAGGTGTATATAAGTATGTGAACTCTTGATTTCCAGATTTAGCACACCCACAATATTTGTCTGTACATCTTTTAAAGTCAAATGCACATAGTAGAAGGCTACATTCACTAATCAGAACTTCCCCACAAACATATAGCCACTAAACATATTCAGTTCACATAATAGAGCTGCAACTGCAAACATGTTTTTCTATATTGTTTTAACTCAATTCAAATACTGTTTGTAAACTAGCAAGTTTAATGTGTATTGCATGTGCGTAGGTTATTTTTTAAAACATTGAAGTAGCTTTTTTTTTAAATGTCGCGTGTTCGCACACTGAGATGCGAGCGTACTATTATCAAGGACACAAAGGTCACACTATGTTACGCTAAGATGGAAATATAATAGCAAAATCAGGATAAACAACATTCAGTATGTGGTGTTGCTTATTATGATTACTTTGAGAATCTCAACATCTCGGGAATTTCATTAACAGTTCGAAAGATACCCGAAATATCGGTACGAGATGCGGTTTTCTTACACTATTAACTAAGACTTCTGACCAGAGAAGAACAACTCAACATAATCTGAATGTTTTGTTAGCGTCGTTTTCCTGGTGTTAGCATGTAATACTGTAGCATCTAGTTTGCGAGAGAATTTTACTGTAGCATCTAGTTTGCGAGAGAATTCCCGTGAGATCAATTAGATTTCCTACAATAACCAGTTTAGATCCAAATTTTGGTATTTTTGTTGATTTAAATGTACTTTTTTAGATAAAGTTGTATTATGTTTAATTGACTTCAGTCTAATTTGTATAGTGTTTATTAAACACGTCAAATTGCATTAGTTAGTTTGATTTGTGATTTCAGACATTTGCAGTTGCTTACGTTAAGCTGTCTGCATGTGCGCGTATTGTTAATATACTGTTCTGAATAAATCTGGTATGAATGTTGTTCTTGATTTATGTTGGTAACTGATTCCCGCACCCAGTGTTAACCGGACACAGTCTGTCGGTGACAGAACAACACAATGTATCTCAAGCAGATTTCACTGACAGTTTTATAGCACTATAGACACTAGATAGTCATTGTGTTATGCATGAAGGAAGATTGTGAAAACGTGTACTAATAACATTATGTTGGTTATTTAACCACTTAAAATAAAGGTTAAAACATTTTTAACCAAAGATCAGTAACCGAGAGAGAATAAGTTGCTACAGGGAACGCCACATACATACGACAGTGCCTCCTCACACAGACATCCAGTAAAACAATACATAACACATAAAGCACTTGAGGAAGTTAAAGGGTACATACGTTAATGAACAGAGGCGGAAGGAATGTCATTGGCAAGTAAGCCAGTGTCTTAACCGCAGTGCTATATAACTGTATTACACATAAATGAAAAGGCGGTGGAAAATTGCGGCTAGGGACATCAATATAGCTCGTTTTGAAACCTAAGTCTGCTTTAATACAGATGTATCGTACAAAAGTATATTAAACTAAAAGCTTGTACGCATACTCAGTTAAGAAATCCTTCATTAGAGGCTTTACAATAGAAACTGTGAGCTACATGTAAGCTCGAAACCAGTTACATTTATGGTTGCGGGTTTTCCCGGTTAGTGAGCCGCTCCGATTTCCGTCGCCATGTGATAGCAGACGTAATACTGACGACATATCATAGGTATGTACGGTGTTCACAGTTCAGTTTGCAACCAATTAAGTTCCAAGATATGAGACCATGGGTCGTGACAGCTCAGAACCAATGATGGGCCGTTCGTAAGCCTTAGGTTCCTGGTCATTTTTCTCAGATATCGTTGTGTGTCATGCATGGTGTGGTCGAAATGTGCAACTCTAAGCTTTATCGGCTAAACGATTGTTTAATCAGGTTTACCCGTTTTTTTTAACAATTTTCAGTCATATACGGCGGCCAGATGACTTCACCAGTTTCCTGAAAGAATCAGTTATCAACCAGTACTTACTTGCTCTTCCACAAGCAGTTGACAACTATTCCACATCTTGAGGACATGGCCGCAACCATAGTAACGGAAGAATAACCTGTTAAGCCCGTGAATCAAACCCGGTGACAGTCTAGCGCTTGTCAACAGAGCTAGTCGGGTAGACAATTTAAATTAAAATGACATGGCAAAGGAATATATATCTTAACCATCGACTCAGGAATGCTGTTTTGCTACTCATTGCTTCCTCCAAAGACCTTGTATTTAGGTATTTACTTCCTCTATAAAAATAAAATTTAATATAGTTAGTATCGGTCAACCTGTAGTACTCAGCTGTATTATAGCATATGATTCGGACTGAACAATGTTTGTGCCAACGGAGAAAGCGAATAAGTTACTCAGACAGCGGGTAGATCTTGTTCATTTCTCATTTCCACCGTCTCTATGGTTCATTACAATTCATGCGGCATTTTTGCATTGTTTATGTCTAATATAAATAGTATATTGTAGTGCTTATAATACTAGGTACTGTTAGTATTCTAGTGGTGACTTACAACAATGTTATTCATGTTGTATAATCATTCAAGTGTACACCAATACAAAATATACTACACGCCATTTAAAAACGCAACTCAAAACTGTACGTGTCAACACGTAACATTATAAATAAATAATTATATTTCAATTCTCAAACATTTCCTAAACTTAATTGATTATAAAAAATTAATACTAAGGCAAGAGTTTGATTTCTTTTTTATGAGTTATTTACACATTTGTAATCTTGTATAAGCGTTAACACTTGAACAAAATGAAGGCTAAAGCGATGTAGTTGCATTTTAATGGCGTTAAGTATATATGCACGATCATCAATACATGTACTACCGTAATCTGTAGACATACACTTTTCAAGATTCGATACGAATCTTTGTATTTCTGTATTGATGTAGTAACGATGTATGCCTAAATCATATTCCTAGATACTGCCAGAGTGGTGTATAACAGAGTTTGAATCTCTGAACATATTCATTCAGCATTTCACTGATGGCTAACCAGCAAAGGAAAACCCGAGCCAGCTACTGTTAATGAGAACGTTGCCACAGCTAGACAACCTCCAAAAACCATGGTCAATTTCTGAACCTTCCCAAAAGAAATCAAGAAAGGTTTTGAATGAAACATTCAGGCAATTTTATTCATATATGGTACATTTTAATGTTCACTTTCAACACATGAATTTATTTCCGTACAGGGGGTACAATATATAACTAATAATTGTATACTAGTAGTTCATCAAGTGCAAATGATTAGTATAATGTATCTGCATTATCATTTATTGTCATACATCATTACCAGTAATACTATTTTTACATAGGTTTTAAAATATACTATTTTTACATAGGTTTTAAAATATACAGACTAAAAGATATACAATGCACTGTAAAACCTGAAAACCCTTAGCATCCTAGAAAACTGGTCTTCTTATTGAGCGTGTCTTTATATTAAGGTTAAATTAAGAGCAAAACTGTGAAAAATGGACCTAAAACCGGTATTCTCAATTGGTGGAATTATTATTGAGGTGATCTTTAATTGAGTGTTTACTATACACAGTTATTTAGTCAATATGGATAAAAGAAACAACATGTTTGCTTAAATTTTACAGTTGTGATGAAAACAAAGAGTATTGGAATAACCAATACTGAAGAATAGAATACTGCATTCAGATAGTATATCAACAATAGATCAGTTGCTCATTTCTCAGATGCCATGAAGTTTATATGAATGTCAGAAAGCATTTCCAAAAGATGCTTGAAAATCCGTTGTCAGGAAATATCTGCAGCACTTCAAAGTCTATCTTTGTGAATGTCACAAAGTCACAAATTTTGTCTCCAGTGACCAGAAGCTGGCCCTGCACTTATATACAAGTACTGGTAGTTTGTTTTCAGTTTTATCTCATCAATTTCCAACTCCAGACATAATGTTCCTCTCTTTCAAAATTGATAACAGCATTATATTTTCCAAACTGTTCCATCTGTCCAAGTTGCTACACTTGAAACAAACATAGCTGTGATAGCTTCCTTTGTCAGCATAAATCACCCAAAGCAAGAGGTTGTTAGCCTTCCAGATCTCTCTGTTTGGACCATACTGCTGGTTTCATATTTCAAGATCATTGTTTAGAGGAAATTCAAATCACCATGGCTTAGGCTTGCAAGAGGTTCTTGAATTGCTTCAATTATTGGCACCTGTAATAAGAAACATGTATTTTCTAGAGTTATGTAAATCTGGGTTGAGCAATTTGACAAAATAAATATTTGTATATTTACAGGTACAACAGTGCTTCTCATATTACAAATGGGCCACACCTCTGAAGAGACTCGTAGGCATTGACTAAGAAAGGCTGGTGGTGACATTTCAGCTACAAGAATTTGCGAATTCAAATTCATGAATTCATGATTTCAACTTGAATTCACAATTTGAACTTCGCAACATGTATTTCAAGAATTCACAATTGCAACTTCACAAATTCACAATTTCATCTTTATTAAGGTGAAATTGTGAATCTGCAAAGTTGAAATCACAAAGTCATAAACTTGAAATTGTGAATTCAAGAAGTTGAAAACATAAATTTGATCATAAACTTGAATTTGTGATTTCATGAAGTTGAATTCACCGATTTCTTAAAGCTAAATGTCACCACCAGACTTTCTTAATTGACCCTTCCACATGCGCATTGTAGCCACGCCAACCTTAGCAACAGGTGTTTGTTGTTACTACGCTAGACAAGCACTATTCAAAATGGTGACCGACAATTATAAACATAGTGTAAGGTTGGAGTGTCTTCCAAGCAATTTTCGTGGAATTGTGATCAACTTTGGACTTTTACACCTGCCTGGTTTCCTGATAAGAAAGTGATACTCAAAACCGTTGTAATTTAGTATGAGGACAGGATTTCTGATAAAGAGATTTATTCCACCCTTGCACCAGGATCTTCTCAGATGAGTGCAGCAGACAAAAGACTCACTAAGAAAATTGCTACACATCGAGTTCATGTTGCAAAAGCTATTTCTAGGAATAAAATGTTTAAAATAATATACAATAGACTTAAATTAAATTTATTAAGTTGTTTTAACCAGATCTGGTTTGTTACTGCTTTTTGACTGGGGTCACGCCCTTTTCAATACAAGACTGAGAACTGAGTATAACAACATTAGATTTAGAAACAATGAAATTGTGATATACTTACATGATAAGCTAAGGCAAGCCCTGAATAACTGAGGACCCTGATCAGTTTGCACCACATGATCAGTATTGTGAGCCAGATAAGATAGTGCGGACAGCTACTCTGTGCTTGTAAGTGTTCAATGTCTAATATTGAAGTTTGATAGCTCTGCAAATATATGAAAAAAGTACTAATTTAAGAAAAAAAAGGTTTCATTGTTTATGTGAATATTGATTATTTTAAGTTACCATATTTCATAGAAGAAGAAGAACTTTTATTTGTACTAAAACCCATAAAAGGTTATTGACAAAACATCAATATAACATAGAAAATAATACATAGCAATACATGACAAGAAGATACAATGAAATGGTAAATAAATGCGTAGTTATTTACATACTGTTATATATAATAACAGGATGTTAATTTGTATATTTGAGACTTATATGATTGGATCCGTGATCGGATATTGTATACAATAGTTGTTAAATATGAGGTTCATCTCTGTTGGGGGAGGCAGAATAATTTAAATGATAAATACATGTTAAAAACAAAGCATCCAATTCATGTACCAAGCTTCATATCAACAATTACATAATTATATAAAATAATTTAACGTCAATGGTAACTCCTAGTACATCTAAATGGATCATCAAGGAAATGGCCCTTACAAAGAGCGCATAACCTATAATGATCGAGCAATTTTAAAATGTACAGACACCAATTGCATGTGTGCTCTACCGAAACGAAATTGTAAAGCATCGCACATGATCATGTACATGAAACAATCATTAAATATACATATAATGTAGTTTCCTTATATAATTTTAAATATAACAGACAGTAGTATATTCAATATCGGCAATTTGGCTGTAACCATTTAAACATTTTTAAACCAAATTACTCATTCATTTGGCCTTTGTTGAGTAAATAAAGACTTGTGATACAACTATTTTTATTGTATAATTTAATTGTATTACAGTGGAACCCCTCAAAACCGGAACCTCAGTAAACCGGAATTCCCTCTAAACCGAACAATTTGCGTGGTCCCGATTTTTTTTGTTCTATTTTCATTGTGTAAAAACCTCTGTAAACCGGAACCCCTCTATTCCGGAAACCGAACAAGATTTCCATTTTTTCTAAACAATTTCAACAGTAATTTACCCCTCTAAACCGAACAGCAGTTTATGACACCTAAAGTGTTAAGACAATAAATGTGTTAACACGGCGTTTTCACACCTTATCTGTTATGGCTTCAATCGGCAGTAGCTACACATTTGTTAACTTTATGACATTGCGCGGGTATATAGGTACAGTGTGATAATCGCAATTATTAACCGAGTAACGACAAAAGAAAGTGACAGTTTGCAAACATCATTAACAACTTTTAATTGCCGAACATACACATCAATCGATGTTTTCAATAATTTATTTAATGATGAATGCTACAGTAGGTGACTGTTCAATTGATCTTTTGTTAAAAGAATCAAATTATCATTCTAGTTAATGAGCGTATTAGCAGTGTAAAGACGAGTGCAGGTATTGTTGTTTAAACTAACAATAATGTGGAACAATTTTGTTGTTTTATCAATCATTTCTGCGCCTCCTTCTAAACGTTGAAGAATATAACTGTCACTTGATGACAAAATTAAATTGACCAAAGAGTCAGAATCTGTTCCGAAACCGACAATCATGGTACACAAAATAACAGTGTTATAATATAGTATAAGTACTGTATATATATATACATAATGAATAAAAAACACTAAGTTATTAATTATGTTAATTGTTGTTTAATGCATTTCCTAAAACCCCTCTAAACCGGAAACCCCTCTAAACCGAACTTTTTATCCGGTCAGGACGAGGTTCGGTTTAGAGGGGTTCCACTGTATTTATTATTAATAAGTAAAACATGGCGAAAAATGGTCTAAGTGCATTTCAGTCAAATTTCAGGAAAACTTGTGATGTTGATTTACAGATTGTATCATCAAAATTGCTCAAAGTTTACATTTGATGTTGAATACTTTTTATAAAAAAACAACAGGAATAATAATGTTATATATATGGCAAAATGCACTTGGACAATTTCCGCACTCAATATTTGACTAATATTGTAATCTTTTGTTGAATGTGAAAAAACGTCCAAGTGACAAAATTGTTTTGAAAGATACAGAATCTTGATAAGCTTGCACAATTACTTAGTTCCTTCTTTATTATAAGTGATTTAAGATTTTAGTAAGTATGTATGGTAGACCTATGACATGTAGATTCTACCCAAGTATATTCTGTAGTATTAAATAACTATTAATGGTTAACATAAAGCATAGTACAAAACTTTCGTCTCATGTAAGGCAAGCTTAAATGGAAGGGGCATGTAAGGGGCTACATATTTGACCAAGTTAAACACTGGCAATGGTAACGTAATACCTACAATGTATCCAATTTCATAAACTGATAAATTTGATACACAGCCAAACCTGTTTGTAAGACCCACTTTGGTTATAATTAATTAGGCACTGAAATAGTATACAAACAGTTGTTGGTCAAGTAGAAATACAAAAATTCTATTCATAACTAAACCATTGTTTTTCCACATCTTTTGTTCTGATTTTATCTTTGTGTGGGGAAAAAATTACCAATTACACCAGTACATGTATAGAAATAATTATGAAGTAAAATAAATTAACAAGAAATTCAACAAGGACATTCTTTTACTGGACATTTATGAGACAACTTACTTACAGGACCTGTGCAAATTTCCATTAAATTTTAAAGAACACACTCATAATAAAAAATCAACTTAAAAAACTTACTCTACTTTAAGTATATCTGGGGCCTAACTTTTGAAAAAGTTATTATTTAAGTTCAAAATCATAGCTAAAATTATTGACTTAATCAACCCGAGTATTGTATTATGATGTAATTTTGGAAATTCTTTTATCCAGATATAGGATAATTTGTACTACATAGGAAACAACCTATGTGTGACTTTAATTTATTTCAAATTCCTAAAATATCTATATTATTGAGGCTTTACTGTAGCATCAGCAGAAAATTCAGTTACACAATCTACTTCATAATTCTCTTTTAGCTTATTTTTACTATCACTTTCCCCTCACCACTACAGGTGCGAATCCAACACCGGATACAGAATTTGTAGGTAAGGAAGCCATTCCACAGGCTTACGAAAGTGTGATGTTTTACCCAGATGTCCACCTGGGGCCTTCCTCCCCCTTAACTGCTGGAGTAGTCACAACATGACTCTGGCTGTTAATGTGACTTTGATCCCATTTCAAAACATCATGTGAAAGCCAATGGATCAATAGATGTGATAGTCAATACGCAGTCCCGGACATGATAGTCAACACATACCCCACCATGTGAAAGTCAACTGTAACAGGTAGTTAACATTTACTCAGCATGCGGTCGTCAACACTTGCTCACCCCGGCATCAACATTTACTCAGCACCTTATTGTCACCATTTACTATACACATGAGGTTGTCTAACCTCCCTTACAAAATATTGTCATAAATTAGCAACCAGAGACATGCAGCAACTACTCCAACTGCTAGGACAGGCATTAATGTTAATAACCTATTAACTAATTCTTACAAGGCTTAAGGTAAGACCATTCTAATACTCATCATTAAGAATCTTAACTAAACTGTTTCCATGAGTTTCTGGATCACATGAGACAACTAAAATACAAAATATAACAAAGTTTTATGTACACTTTTAAAGATTTTCAAGTTCTAAGATTAAACCGGCTTGCTAAGAGGGGTCACAAATTCCGCTCATGTTCTGCATGCATAAAATTATATTCTTTAGTTCAGAATGAGCCTATTTGTATAATTTGTTTGTGTTTTTCTTAAAAAGAAAGTGATACATGTAGTGATATCATAAGGAAAAATAATCGAAAATAATATGCTCTGTAAAAAATATACCGGTAGGTGGTACTTCATATGCATACACCCTCCTGTAAATGACATAATTTTTTAAGTCACAATAAGATATACCTATTTTAAAGGTATTATTATTATCATGTTGTTTAACAGCACATCGACAACTTAGGTCATTTAGCGCGCAACAAAGGTAAAAAATTGGTGAAACTAAGAATTGTTAAGTGATATAAAAGATGTAAATATAGTGGGTAAAATTGGGATAAGAATGGTAAGAATATATTTTATGTAGTAAGGTGGGTGATCTTAATAATTAATCTTTAATTTTTCAGGGGTAGAATTGAGTTTTGAAAGGTAAAAAAGAATGTACTGTAAAATATATATTTGTAAAGTATGTAGGTGTGAATTAAAAAGGATCATAGCTTGTTGTACAAGCCAATCTCTTTGATATAACTTATAATTTTTCCAACTTGTATTGTCTCAAAGAGACTTTAATGTCAGTGGTATTGAAAAATTGGGAGCGGACTGGATGAAGGTCAACACAGACGACAAGAAAATGTTGTACTGTTAAAGGTGTATGAAATGGAATGCAGGCACAGTGGGGGGGTCGTACCCCTCTGTAGTGCGACAGCTGGGGAATTCTAGCCCCCCTCCAGCTGGGGGTAGAAAACAAGACAAAGATGAATATTGAAGACCAAACCAATAAAGTCATATGCAGTACTATCTACAACACATCACCATTTATTGAAACATAAATATTCTGGAAGCAACAGAGGAAACAGGGATACAAATGGCACAAATTGAGATAAGGAAAGGAGAGAACTGACCAATTTATTGGACCATGGTTTAGAGCCATTATAGACACGAAACTACTCAGCAAGATTAATCCTTACTGTGCAAGAACCGATTAAACTTGGATACAAATTTATTTTGGTATGATACAGGAACCAAGTGTACTCGTTTTATGCGAAAAAATGAAACTTGAAACTTGCAGAAAATAATAATTGAAACATACTATCACAGTTTTGCATGATAACAGTCGAATGAAACTATAATAATATCACATAATACGTAACATTAACTGAAAAACAGTTTTAAGTAAATGGATAGATAAATCAATGGATAGATAAATAAGATGGATAGATTAATAGATGGATAGATAAATGGATGACTGATAGATAAATAAGATGATGGATAGATAAACGGATGACGGATAGATAAATAAGATGATGGATAGATAAATGGATGACCGATAGATAAATAAGATGATGGATAAATAAATGGATGACGGATAGATAAATAAGATGATGGACAGATAAATGGATGACCAATAGATAAATAAGATGATGGATAGATAAATGGATGACGGATAGATAAATAAGATGATGGATAGATAAATAAGATGATGGACAGATAAATGGATGTCGAATAGATAAATAAGATGATGGATATATAAATGGATGACGGATAGATAAATAAGATGATGGATAGATAAATTGATGACGGATAAATAAATATGTGATGGATAGATAAATGGATGACGGATAGATAAATAAGATGATGGATGGATAAATAAGATGATGGATAGATAAATAAGATGATGGATACATAAATGGATGACAACTAGATAAATAAGATGATGGATAGATAAATAAGATGATGGATAGATAAATGGATGACGGATAGATAAATAAGATGATGTGTGTTAAGTAGAAATACAAACAATTGCATTCAGATCAGTAGGGCACATTACCTTTCCAAATGCAAAAGTTTGACCTCATTGAATACTAAGTACATGTAAATAACAAATAGAAGATGTATAGATAAATGGATGACAGTTCGATAAATAAGATGATGGATAGATAAATGAATGATGAATAAATAAGATGACGGATAGATAAATAAGATGACGGATAGATAAATGGATGAAGAATAGATAAATAAGATGATGGATAGATAAATGGATGATGGATCGACAAATAGATGATGGATAGATACATAAAGATGATGGATAGATAAATAAGATGATGGATAGTTAAATGGATGATGGATAGATAAATAAGATGATGGATAGATAAATGGATGATGGATAGATAAATAAGATGATGGATAGATAAATGGATGACGGATAGATAAATAAGATGATGGATAGATAAATGGATGACGGATAGATAAATAAGATGACAGATAGATAAATAAGATGATGGATACATAAATGGATGACGAATAGATAAATAAGATGTTGGATAGATAAATGGATGACAGATAGATAAATAAGATGATGGATAGATAAATAAGATGATGGATAGATAAATGGATGACGGATAGATAAATAAGATGATGTGTGTTTAGTAGAAATACAAACAATTGCATTCAGATCAGTAGGGCACATTACCTTTCCAAATGCAAAAGTTTGACCTCATTGAATACTAAGTACATGTAAATAACAGATAGAAGATGGATAGATAAATGGATGACGGATAGATAAATAAGATGATGGATAGATAAATGGATGACGGATAGATAAATGGATCAGGGATACATAAATAAATGATGGATAGATAAATAAGATGATGGACAGATAAATGGATGACGAATAGATGAATAAGATGATGGATAGATAAATAGATGACGGATAGATAAATGGATGACGGATAGATAAATGGATGATGGACAGATAAATGGAAGACGGATAGATAAATAAGATGATGTGTGTTTAGTAGAAATACAAACAATTGCATTCAGATCAGTCGGGCCCAACCTTTCCAAATGCAAAAGTTTGACCTCATTGAATACTAAGTACATGTAAATAACGGATAGAAGATGGATAGATAAATAAGATGATGGATAGATAAATGGATGATTGATAGATAAATAAGATGATGGATAGATAAATGGATGACGGATAGATAAATAAGATGATGGATAGATAAATGGATGACGGATAGATAAATAAGATGATGGATAGATAAAAATGTGATGGATAGATAAATGGATGATGGATAGATAAATGGATGACGAATAGATAAATAAGATGATGGATAGATAAATGGATGACGGATAGATACATAAGATGATGGATAGATAAATAAGATGATGTATAGATAAATGGATGACGGAAAGATAAATAAGATGATGTATAGATAAATGGATGACGGATAGATAAATATGTGATGGATAGATAAATGGATGACGGATAGATAAATAAGATGATGGATAGATAAATGGATCAGGGATACATAAATAAGATGATGGACAGATAAATGGATGACAAATAGATAAATAAGATGATGGATAGATAAATGGATGACAGATAGACAAATATGTGATGGATAGATACATGGATGACGGATAGATACATAAGATGATGGATAGATAAATAAGATGATGGATATATAAATGGATGACGGATAGACAAATGGATGACAAATAGATAAATAAGATGATGGATAGATAAATGGATGACGGATAGATAAATAAGATGATGGATAGATAAATGGATGAATAGATAAATAAGATGACGGATAGATAAATAAGATGACGGATAGATAAATGGATGACGAATAGATAAATAAGATGATGGATAGATAAATGGATGATGGATCGACAAATAGATGATGGATAGATAAATAAGATGATGGATAGTTAAATGGATGATGGATAGATAAATAAGATGATGGATAGATAAATGGATGACGGATAGATAAATAAGATGATGGATAGATAAATGGATGACGGATAGATAAATAAGATGACGGATAGATAAATGGATGATGGATAGATAAATGGATCAGAGATACATAAATAAATGATGGATATATAAATAAGATGATGGATAGATAAATGGATGACGGATAGATAAATAAGATGATGTGTGTTTAGTAGAAATACAAACAATTGCATTCAGATCAGTAGGGCACATTACCTTTCCAAATGCAAAAGTTTGACCTCATTGAATACTAAGTACATGTAAATAACAGATAGAAGATGGATAGATAAATGGATGACGGATAGATAAATAAGATGATGGATAGATAAATGGATGACGGATAGATAAATGGATCAGGGATACATAAATAAATGATGGATAGATAAATAAGATGATGGACAGATAAATGGATGACGAATAGATAAATAAGATGATGGATAGATAAATGGATGACGGATAGATAAATAAGATGATGGACAGATAAATGGATGACGAATAGATAAATAAGATGATGGATAGATAAATGGATGACGAATAGATAAATAAGATGATGGATAGATAAATGGATGACGGATAGATAAATAAGATGATGGATAGATAAATGGATGACGAATAGATAAATAAGATGATGGATAGATAAATAGATGACAGATAGATAAATAAGATGATGGATAGATAAATGGATGACGGATAGATAAATAAGACTCGGACTTGTTAATGTTAATTAAAGCTAGATCTAATGTGTGTAGTTTGTTTTGAAACTTATACAAGTCATTATTAACTTGTAGATGTGTGTTAAGTATGTAATCACATACTTGTTAATGTCCATTCCTAACTTTAAAGCTTAGTTGACTGATTACATGTATCATTAATCCAAATCTCAAAGCAATACAGACAATGTTTGAACCCTTCAAAGCAGGCAAACTAATCCAAGTAAAATGTTAGACCATAAACCCAATGAATTAATACCAAGCACATGTAATCACAGACTTGTTAATGTTTATTCCTTATTTCAAGCCTTAAATGACTGATTACATGTATAGAGAGATACAGTCCCTACAGGGAATGCTACAAACACAAAACAATGCCATCCACACACAGGAAATAATTTGTGTGGCAGATCGTAAAATTAATAACTATTTCGAGATTCCTTTGCTAAGAAACTATTCTTCCTCTAGCTCTTCATTTGTCATGTGACCCACTTTTGGTTTTGTTTTCAATACATACCAATGTGTTTTTTGTTTCTGGAATTATCTATCGATGAAAATGAAATGGTGAATGTGAATTATTTTGTCCAAAAGAATTTTACATGTCTAGATAATATGATTCATGAATCGACAATCTTATAGTGGATGAATCTGAAACTCGGATTGCTGGCCTTGAATCATCAGTGTTTGGATATTCAGATACTCGTTACAACCCTAGCCATAAGGTGGATTAGTGTTGTATGTGACGGTCTAAGCAGAAGTGTTGTATGTGGTGGTGAAGTGAAGTGTTGTATGTGGCAGTGAAGAAAAATGCAACATCACCACTTGAATGTGATAGCAATTACAAAAGCCAAACATAGACAATAACAACGGATATTCAGATATTAAAAGTAGTGCTGTTACTGTTTAAGAAAATTCTAAACTATCAGATTATGATAAAGTTGTGTAACACATACCAACTCATGTGATGAGAATCATGAAATGCAGAAAAGCTACACAAGTCAGTAGCATTATAGGGTAAAGATTGTTATAGCACAGACAATAGTGACATTCTTTCTGGGCAACAATTTAGGAAATTATTCACAAGATGATACACCAAGGTATGGAGAAGTCTGATGTATGTTACAGTATCATGGAAGTGTTATAGGTGGAAGTAAGCTTGAACCAAGTGTACTTGTTTTAAACACCGAGAGTAATAAAACCAAATCAAAGAGGTTATTGAGAAGCTTGTACGGCTTCGTTTGGCTGTCAAGCCATAATAAAATTCACAAAAAGGACACAAATTAACTAGAGCACCCTAAATGTTAGACAATGAAAATAAGGATTGTGTGTGTTTTTAAATACATGTACATGTGTATATTGACAGAAATATTTGCCTATATATGCCTGCAAAAGTGATATAATAGAAATGAAAAGTTCAGTAAGGCGGTCTGTTGGAAGAGTTGTATGTGGTATTGAGGTGGAAGTGATGTATGTGGCGGTCTGGAGGAAGTGTTGAAAGTAGCAGTTAGGTGGAATTAAGTGTTGTATTAGGCGGATAGTTGGAAGTGTTGTATGTGGCAAAGATGAAAAGACAACATCACCACTTGAATGTGATAGCAATTACAAAAGCCAAACATAGACAATAACAAGAGTGATTCAGATATTGAAGGTCATGTTGTTCACAGCGACAAAAATTCTCAACCACGGGAATATGATGATGAAAGTTGTGTGATGAGACACATAAAGTGCAGAAACCAGATGTTCTAGGTGGGTTACGATTGTGACAGCACAGACAATAAATTATGTTCTTTGAGAGTAACAATTGTTACAGCACAGACAATAATGATGTTCTTTGAGGGTTACATTTGTTACAGTACAAACATTAATGATGTTCTTTGAGGGTAACACATTGTTACAGTACAGACAATAATGATGTTCTTTGAGGGTAACACATTGTTACAGTACAGACAATAATGATGTTCTTTGAGGGCAACATATTGTTACAGCACAGACAATAATGATGATCTTTGAGAGTAACGATTGTTACAGCACAGACAATAATGATGTTCTTTGAGGGTAACACATTGTTACAGAACAGACAATAATGATGTTCTATGAGGGTAACACATTGTTACAGTACAGACAATAATGATGTTCTTTGAGAGTAACGATTGTTACAGCACAGACAATAATGATGTTCTATGAGGGTAACACATTGTTACAGCACAGACAATAATGATGTTCTATGAGGGTAACACATTGTTACAGCACAGACAATAATGATGTTCTTTGAGAGTAACGATTGTTACAGCACAGACAATAATGATGTTCTTTGAGGGTAACACATTGTTACAGTACAGACAATAATGATGTTCTTTGAGGGTAACACATTGTTACAGCACAGACAATAATGATGTTCTTTGAGAGTAACGATTGTTACAGCACAGACAATAATGATGTTTTTTGAGGATTACATTTGTTACAGTACAGACAATAATGATGTTCTTTGAGGGTAACACGTTGTTACAGTACAGACAATAAAGATGTTCTTTGAGGGCAACACATTGTTACAGAACAGACAAAAATGATGTTCTTTGAGGGTAACACATTGTTACAGAACAGACAATAATGATGTTCTTTGAGGGTAACACATTGTTACAGAACAGACAATAATGATGTTCTATGAGGGTAACACATTGTTACAGTACAGACAATAATGATGTTCTATGAGGGTAACACATTGTTACAGTACAGACAATAATGATGTTCTTTGAGGGTAACACATTGTTACAGCACAGACAATAATGATGTTCTTTGAGGGTAACACATTGTTACAGCACAGACAATAATGATGTTCTTTGAGGGTAACACATTGTTACAGTACAGACAATAATGATGTTCTTTGAGGGTAACACATTGTTACAGCACAGACAATAATGATGTTCTTTGAGAGTAACGATTGTTACAGCACAGACAATAATGATGTTCTTTGAGGGTAACACATTGTTACAGTACAGGCAATAATGATGTTCTTTGAGAGTAACGATTGTTACAGCACAGACAATAATGATGTTCTTTGAGGGTAACACATTGTTACAGTACAGACAATAATGATGTTCTATGAGGGTAACACATTGTTACAGTATAGATAATAATGATGTTCTATCTACTCAAATACATGGTAGTGAGTATGCTGTTGCAGTCTATGGGAAAGATACAGAAATATTACTGGACCGGAGGCTGGGTAAACTTGGAAGTTTTACTGGCTAGGATAGAATATTACTGGCCTGGAAATTAATAAGGACCAAAATCGTCAAATATACTATTATATTAAGCTAAATTTTGTTCAAGATTAACAAGGTCAAGGTGTAAAATGGTTACAACAGAAGATTTTCTCCATTTCCTTTTATGCATATTATGCATATTGACATTGTGTATATATAATAACTACCTGCATACTTAAATAATGAGGTCTATTAAAAATCACTGATCGGGAAGTAAATCTGATGCTATGCCTAGTTTTAGTAGCTAAAAATGTTTACTACAAATGAAAACTATGACAATGAAGTTTTTCTCAACATTACATTGAACAGAACATTTTTTATAAACAAATTATATACCAGTGCTCCAGATAAGAATTTACTGATTTGGGTGAAAACTTAAATTAAAATAATTGAGTGAAATCGTATGATAGACGAATAAATTGGGTGATTTTCACTCAGTAATTACACAATAATTGAGTGAAACATGTGTTGTTTTACGGCGCATCAACAGCTTTGGTCATTTAGCGCGCAACGAATGTAAAAAATATGTGAAACTAAAAAAAGGCTATGTGATATACTTGTATATGTTATATTGGTGTAAATATAGTGGGTAAAAATTGGGATCATTAGGGTAAGAATATATTTTATGTACCAGGGTGAGCCAGGCAATCCTCATTCACAGGTAAGTGTAATATATGCAAGTATAGATTAAAAATATCAAAGCTTGCAAAGTTGAATGAGTACATTGTGAAAGTTGAATGTTGAAGTTGAATAAGTAAATGGCGAAAGTTGAATGAGTACATTGTGAAAGTTGAATGTTGAAGTTGAATAAGTAAATGGCGAAAGTTGAATGAGTACATTGTGAAAGTTGAATGTTGAAGTTGAATAAGTAAATGGCGAAAGATGAATGAGTACATTGTGAAAGTTGAATGTTGAAGTTAAATAAGTAAATGGCGAAAGTTGAATGAGTACATTGTGAAAGTTGAATGTTGAAGTTGAATAAGTAAATGGCGACAGTTGAATGAGTACATTGTGAAAGTTGAATGTTGAAGTTAAATAAGTAAATGGCGAAAGTTGAATGAGTACATTGCAAAAGTTGAATGTTGAAGTTGAATAAGTAAATGGCGAAAATTGAATGAGTACATTGCAAAAGTTGAATGTTGAAGTTGAATAAGTAAATGGTGACAGTTGAAAGTTGAACAAGTGAATGAAGTAAAAGTTGAATATTGAAGTTGAATAAGTAAATGGCGACAGTTGAAAGTTGAACAAGTGAATGGAGTAAAAGTTGAATGTTGAAGTTGAATAAGTAAATGGCGACAGTTGAAAGTTGAACAAGTGAATGGAGTTAAAGTTGAATGTTGAAAGTTTAGTAAGTAAATGGGGACAGATGAAATTTGCCAAAAAATAAATGGGGCGAAAGTGAACGTTGAATATTGTAAGCTGAATAAGTGCAGGATAGTTACGAGTGGAGTTGTCTAGATGTAAAATAGAGGGCAAAGCAGTGTATTGCAAAACCAAGTATATATTGCTGACTCAGAACCCGCTCAACTACCAGGATCCTCTCATAAGGCGACACGGGTAGCAGCCCACGAAAAACGGGCAGGCACAGTGGGGGGGTCGTACCCCTCTGTAGTGCGACAGCTGGGGAATTCTAGCCCCCCTCCAGCTGGGGAGAAAACATGTAAAATAGTTTTTACAATTAATCATGATTAATACTAGTAACTGTTTATCGTAACATGTCTTTCCATGATGCATAAGTTTTCTCAGCAACTATATGTCCATCGTGTTTCTGTACGTTGTTTGAGCATACAAGGTCTATGACTTTGTTGACAATGTCAAATAATATTGGTTTAACAATGCTTTTTGAAGAAATTGGTGATGGGGATGAAAAGTAACTAAAATTGTACTTTGATTTACATTTTTGAAAATTGAGGCTTTCTTCCTTGTTTCGACCATTTGGTAAAGTGTGTGATCTTGATCATGTAGACGCTTTCATTACTAAGTATGCACACTTTAAGCAAACTCTTGTGTGATAAAGACCTGATAAACTTACTGGTACACTGGTGTTGTATGTGGCAGTAAGGTGAAAGTGACTACCATGTATGTTGATATAATAGAAATGAAAAAATCAGTGAGGCTGTCTGTTGGAAGTTTTGTATGTGGTGATGATGTGGAAGTGATGTGTCGGTCTGGTGGAAGTGGACTCTCCTTTAGCATCAGGCGCTGATTCTGATACCTTCATGATCACCCCTTGCTTTATAACTCCGGAAAGAATGATATTTTCTATTTTACGACAGGCGAAAAAGACATGTGTCAACAGCCATTGAGCTAGCCACTTGCAACGACTCGCTAATGTCTCATAAGTAAGACAGTTAACATGTGTAAATAAAGCTTATGCGAGTGTGCATTGAATAGACAGCGTTCCCTGCCGTAGTTCTAAATGGCGCTGAGACAATGAAAATTGCTAGAAAACCTAAATAAATATAACGTAAGTGGCTATCGTGTTGTCGGCATTCCAGATTTATTCTGATGCCTGTAAATGTCATTTAAACAGCTGTCCATGCGGAGGAATCTGTGTATATTTTAAAATGCGTCATCTCGTTCATACCCAGCATCTTGTAACGCAAATTTGCAACACTTTTTGTTATACGTATCAGTACAATCCTCGATGAAAGAACGAAACACTGCCTTCTGTAAATGCTAAATGACATGAGATAAAACCGATTAGCGAGAAAGGAGTGTTAAAAGGAGCAGTTAGGTGGAAATATTGTATGTGACATTTATAATGTTCTTTGAGGGTAACAATTGTTACAGCACGTACAATAATGATGTTCTATCTACTAAAAAACTTGGTAGTGAGTATGCTGTTAACCTTATTGTGATAACCCTTGCACATTCTAAATACCTGATGATTTTTGGACTGTCGTTTTTCCAGGGGTATGTGTACAGAGGTACTGCCAGGTGTATGTGGCATTCCTCGTAGCAACTTAATCTCTCTTAATAACATTAAATGTGTTTAGTTTGTTTTTGAAACTGATACAAGTCATCATTAACTTGTTGATGTGTTTAAGTAGTTTTGAAACTGATACAAGTCACCGTTAACTCATAGATGTGTGTTTAGTATGTAATCACATACTTGTTAATGTTCATTCCTAATTTTAACAATTGCATTCAGATTAGTGGGCACTTTTCCAAATGCAAATGTTTGACCTCATTGAATACTAAGTACATGTACACACAGACTTGTTGATGTTCTATAAAGGTTAGATCTAATTTGTGTATTTATTTCTGATACTTATACAAGTCATCATTAACTTGTAGGTGTGTTTGATTAGTTTTGTAACTGACACAAGTCATCATTAACTTGTAGGTGTGTTTGATTAGTTTTGTAACTGACACAAGTCATCATTAACTTGTAGGTGTGTTTAGTTTTTTTTGAAACTGATACAAGTCACCATTAACTTGTAGATGTGTGTTTAGTATGTAATCACATACTTGTAAATGTTCATTCCTAATTTTAAAGAAATACAAACAATTGCAGTTGGGTCAGCAGGCACCACCTCGCCAAATGCAAATGTTTGACCTCATTGAATATTAAGTACATGTAATCACAGACATGTTAATGTTCATTAAAGTTAGAACTTAATGTGTATATTTTTGAAACTTATACAAGTCATCATTAACTTGTATATGGGTTTAGTTAGTTTTGAAACTGATACAAGTCACCATTAACTTGTAGATGTGTGTTTAGTATGTAGTCACATACTTGTAAATGTTCATTCCTAATTTTAAAGAAATACAAACAATTGCAGTTGGGTCAGCAGGCACCACCTCGCCAAATGCAAATGTTTGACCTCATTGAATATTAAGTACATGTAATCACAGACATGTTAATGTTCATTAAAGTTAGAACTTAATGTGTATATTTTTGAAACTTATACAAGTCATCATTAATTTGTATATGGGTTTAGTTAGTTTTGAAACTGATACAAGTCACCATTAACTTGTAGATGTGTGTTTAGTATGTAATCACATACTTGTAAATGTTCATTCCTAATTTTAAAGAAATACAAACAATTGCAGTTGGGTCAGCAGGCATCACCTCGCCAAATGCAAATGTCTGACCTCATTGAATATTTAGTACATGTAATCACAGACATGTTAATGTTCATTAAAGTTAGAACTTAATGTGTATATTTTTGAAACTTATACAAGTCATCATTAACTTGTATATGGGTTTAGTTAGTTTTGAAACTGATACAAGTCACCATTAACTTGTAGATGTGTGTTTAGTATGTAAAAGCAAAATGTTTGAACCCTTCAAAGCATTGTTTCATCAGGCTTAACGCCGTTTCTCAACGATATTTCAGTTATATAACGCGGCCGGTTCACCTAACCAGTTTTTCCTGGACTGAAATCTAACCAGTACAAACTTACCCTTCCACAATGAGCCGGCAACTTCATTTTTGTCAAATTTCCCTTCAAAGCTGATTACATGTATAGAGATATATAGAGAGATACAGTCCCTACAGGGAATGCTACAAACACAAAACAATGCCACCGACACACAGGAAATAATTTGTGTGCCAAACGAATAACTATGTTATTTTATTAATGTTCAAATTAATTTTAGTATTTATTGGATCGTAAAATTATTAACTATTTCGAGATTCCTTTGCTTCGAAACTATGCTTTCTCTAGCTCTTCATTTCTCATGTGACCCTCTTTTGGTTTTGTTTTCAATACACACCAATGTGTTTTTTTGTTTCTGGAATTATCTATCGATGAAAGTGAAATGGTGAATGTGAATTATTTTGTCTAAAAGAATTTTACATGTTTAGATAATATGATTCATCAATTGATGATCTTAATTATTATTAGTGTACGAATTTGAAACTCGGATTGCTGGCCTTTAACCATCAGTGTTAGGATATTCGGATACTCGTTACAACCCTAGCCGTTAGATGGAAGTGTTGTATGTGATGATCTAAGCAGAAGTGTTGTATGTGGTGGTGAAGTGAAAGTGTTGTATGTTGCAGTGAAGAAAAATGCAACATCAACACTTGAATGTGATAGCAATTACAAAAGCCAAAATAGACAATAACAAGAGCGATTCAGATATTAAAAGTATAGTTTTTCCTGTGGAAGATAATTCTCAACAACCGGAATATGATTTACAAAAGTTGTGAAACAGTCATACTATCTCATGTGATGAGAACCATGAAGTGCAGAAAAGCAACACAGGTCAATAGCAATTTGAGGGTAAAGAATGTTACTGCACAGACAATAGTGACATTCTTACTGGGCAACAATTTAGGAAATTATTTACAAGATGATACACCAAGGTATGCAGAAGTCTGATGTATGCATGGTGCATGCAGTCTCATGGAAATGTTGTAGGAGGCAGTTAGCTGGAACCAAGTGTACTTGCTTTAAACACCGAGGTTAATATGACCAAATCAAATAGGTTATTGAGGAACTTGTTAGGCTTCATTTGGCTGTGAAGCCATAATAAATTCAAAAAAAGGTCACAAATTAACGTGAGCGACCTTAGTGTGAGACAATGAAAATAAGGCGTTTGTGTGTTTGTACATGTGTATACTGACAGAAATATTTGACTATATTATATGCATGCAAAAGTGATATAATAGAAATGATAATTCAGTAAGGTGGTCTGTTGGAAATGTTGTATGTGGCAGCCAAGGTGGAAGTGTTGTATGTGGCAGCCAAGGTGGAAGTGTTGTATGTGGCAGCCAAGGTGGAAGTGTTGCATGTGGTGGTGAAGTAAAAGTGTTGTATGTGGCAGTGAAGAAAAGTGCAACATCACCACTTGAATGTGATAGCAATTACAAAAGCCAAACATAGACAATAACAACAGATATTCAGATATTAAAGGTATTGTTGTTTCTGTTGAAGAAAATTCTCAACCACCAGATTATGATAAAGGTTGTGAAACACATACAAACTCATGTGATGAGATTATGAAGTGCAGAAAAGCTACACAAGTCAATAGCAATTTTATGGTAAAGAATGTTACAGCATAGACAATAGTGACGTTCTTACTGGGCAACAATTTAGGAAATTATTCACAAGATGATACACCAAGGTATGCAGAAGTCTGATGTATGTTGCAGTCTAGTGGAAATGTTGTAGGTGGCAGTTAGCTGGAACCAAGTGTACTTGCTTTAAACACCGAGGTTAATATAACCAAATCAAATAGGTTATTGAGAAACTTGTTTGGCTTTGCTTGGCTGTCAAGGCATAATAAAATTCACAAAAAGGTCACAAATTAACGAGAGCGCCCTAAATGTTAGACAATGAAAATAAGGCGTGTGTGTGTTTGTAAATACATGTACATGTGCATATTGACTTGAATCTTTGCCTATATATGCCTGCAAAAGTGATATAATAGCAATGACAAGTTCAGTAAGGCAGTCTGTTGGAAGAGTTGTATGTTGCATCTTGGCGGAAGTGATGAATGTGGCGGTCTGGTGGAAGTGTTGAAAGTAGCAGTTAGGTGGAAGTGTTGTATGAGGCGGAAAGTTGGGAGTGGTTGTTGTGGCAAAGAAGAAAAGACAACATCACCACTTGAATGTGATAGCAATTACAAAAGCCAAACATAGACAATAACAACAGATATTCAGATATGTAAGGTCACGTTGTTCACAGTGTACTTGCTTTTAACACTGAGGTTAATATAACCAAATCAAATAGGTTATTGAGAAACTTGTTAGGCTTCATTTGGCTGTGAAGCCATAATAAATTTAAAAAAAAGGTCACAAATTAACGTGGGCAACCTTAATGTTAGACAATGAAAATAAGGCATTTGTGTGTTTGTAAATACATGTACATGTGTATATTGACAGAAATATTTGACTATATTATATGCATGCAAAAGTGATATAATAGAAATGATAATTCAGTAGGGCGGTCTGTTGGAAATGTTGTATGGGGCAGCCAAGGTGGAAGTGTTGTATGTGGCAGCCAAGGTGAAAGTGTTGTATGTGGCAGTGAAGAAAAATGCAACATCACCACTTGAATGTGATAGCAATTACAAAAGCCAAACATAGACAATAACAACAGATATTCAGATATTAAAGGTATTGTTGTTTCTGTTGAAGAAAATTCTCAACCACCAGATTATTATAAAAGTTGTGAAACGCATACCAACTCATGTGATGAGATCATGAAGTGCAGAAAAGCTACACAAGTCAATAGCAATTTTATGGTAAAGAATGTTACAGCACAGACAATAGTGACGTTCTTACTGGGCAACAATTTAGGAAATTATTCACAAGATGATACACCAAGGTATGCAGAAGTCTGATGTATTGTGCATGCAGTCTAATGGAATTGTTGTAGGTGGTAGTTAGCTGGAACCAAGTGTACTTGTTTTAAACACTGAGGTCAATATAACCAAATCAAATAGGTTATTGAGAAACTTATTTGGCTTTGCTTGGCTGTAAAGGCATAATCAAATTCACAAAAAGGTCACAAATTAAGGAGAGCGCCCTAGATGTTAGACAATGAAAATAAGACGTGTGTGTGTTTGTAAATACATGTACATGTGTATATTGACTTAAATATTTGCCTATATATGCCTGCAAAAGTGAAATAATAGCAATGAAAAGTTCAGTCTGTAGTTTTTCTCAACATTACATTGAACAGATGTTTTATAAACAAATTATATACCAGTGCTCCAGATAAGAATTTACTGAATTGGGTGAAAACTTATCAAAATTAAAATAATTGAGTGAAATCGTAAGATAGGCAAATAAATTGGGTGATTTTATAACATTTTAAAGTTACAAATAAGATATTTAAGGGTTTGAAATGAGTGCAGTTGCTTTTTTGATGGCATCTTGCCTTTTTGAAGTGATTCCAATCAAAATATGGCTATCATTTTCACTGGGAATGCAAAGACCAGGAGGGCCAGTGTTATTGTAAATTTCATGGACCTCTTCAAATTCTACCAGTCAGGTCCGAGGTTGGATGGTCTGTCACATTGACTGCTGTTGATAACCTTGCTGTGTTAACCCTTGCACATTCTCAGTACCTGCTTTGTGGCGTTCCTTGTAGCAACTTAATCTCTTTTAATATTAAGAATAATCATTAACAAGTCTGTGATTACATGTACTAAGTATTCAATGAGGTTAAGGTGTCAGTTAATGGTCTTCTGTTTGTTGTTTTGGGTTGCGGATGTTGATAATGGTGCTTTGTTAACACCACTATCAACATCAGCCAATCCAAAAACAACAAACAATACTACATTCTCAACATTTGCAACCCAAAACAACACACTAAACACCCTTAAATCAATATCCTAAACACAAAACAAGAAATGAAACAACATTTGCAACATCCGCAACACAAAAACAACAAACAAAACACCATTATCAACATCTGCAACACCAAAACACCAAACAAAACACCATTATCGACATCCGCAACCCGAAACAACAAACAGAAGACCATTAACTGACACCTTAACTTCATTGAATACTTAGTACATGTAATCACAAGACTTGTTAATGATTATTCTTAATATTAGAGAGATTAAGTTGCTACAAGGAACGCCACAAAGCAGGTACTGAGAATGTGCAAGGGTTAACACAGCAAGGTTATCAACAGCAGTCAATGTGACAGACCGTCCAACCTCGGACCTGACTGGTAGAATTTGAAGAGGTCCATGAAATTTACAATAACACTGGCCCTCCTGGTCTTTGCATTCCCAGTGAAAATGATAGCCATATTTTGATTGGAATCACTTCAAAAAGGCAAGATGCCATCAAAAAAGCAACTGCACTCATTTCAAACCCTTAAATATCTTATTTATATAATTTTATATGACTGATTACATGTATAGAGAGATACAATTGCTACAGGGAATGCTACAAACACGAAACAATGCCACCCACACACAGGAAAAATACAGTCATGTGGTGGTGAGGAGGAGGAAGTGTTGTACATGTGGCAGTGGAGAAAAAGAGAACATCACCACTTGAATGTGATAGCAATTACAAAAGCCAAACATAGACAATAACAAGGTCAAAATTAAGAAAGTCTTTGTTTGCCCTTTACCGACCCTTGATTTTATAGATGGGTAGGTAGGTAGGAAAAATATTTTATTGTGGAAATTTTAATAGAACACAAAGTTGTATGGCAGAATTGAAGTCTATTGACCTATTTATACAGGAGCAAGCTTGGCTCAAATTTTTGGGAGAAGTCACTTCTCCCATCACCTGAGATAGGGAGCAAGTAGGGAGAAATTAGGGAGAAGTGGAGGCTGTGAGTCCGCATCACTGATTTTGTTTTTTCTTCATGACACTGGATCTATTAATTACTAATGTTTGAGAGTTGTGAAACATACAAATTAACAAAAAGTGCATAGCTTCCAGTCAGTTTATGTTTTACATATCTCCACAATGAGAAGAAAGCATGTTTCTAGTCACACACTGAAGAAATTATAGTGTGCATACAGTAAGCCTTCGTTTTTAGCCATGTATCAACCAAATGCTAGAAGACTTTCAAAGTAAAATATAAATCTTTACTCCATTTGTCATCTTTCATATCATGACCTGTTTACCTTTAATAACATTGGGGAAACTAGCCTTACATGCTAATGTTTAATTAAAAATCGTCAAATTATACAATACTGAAATACACAAAATGTATATTAACCAACAAAAATTTAATGCAAATGAAAACTATAAGCCATGTTTTTGAAATAACATCAATATCAAGTATGAATAAACACTGTATGACGCGACCGACGTAAACGAAAATAAACGCAAGTCGATATTGAAAACAAAAGTAGGAGTATTATATAAAAATCTAGACACCGTCTACGGTGAAAAATCTCAACAAATTCACCGTAATTGCAGTATTCATTGCAACATCGCACCTTTCACAGGATGTCCTTTGATCAATTTATGACTTGTCATCTATGTTAGTACTCCACACAATTCGTGTAAACACACTCCTGTCGAAATCCATTACGAGGCTAAGCACTCATTGGTCAGCTGTACTAGTCGCTTATCCAATCATATCATGCCTTACAAGACAGCGGTAGGCATAGCTTAACTTTTCACAGTCAAATTTTTGGGTATGTTTATCAATCAACATTGTTTAAAAGTGTTGGGAAAACCCGTTAATAGGTATTTTTAAACAACGAATGCACTGTGGATGCCTCGCTTGAGTACATGGAGGCTCATATTTTTTAATGACATGCCCCAGAAAGTTATGGCGTAGCGTGAGGGAAAATCTTTTTGGCAGAATACCAGAAGCAGAAAATTATGCTTTGACAGAAGAAGATCTTGAAAATTTGATAAAATAATTCATGACAGAAAACTTTGATATCTCAGATGACATCTAAGTGTATACACAGACTTGGTCGATTTCATGATATAACCCAACCGAGACCAATTAAAGCAAAATTCACATACTTTAAAGATAAGGAAAAGGTTAAACAAAGAGCATAATTACGAATTTATTCGGATTACTGGGTCAAGGATCAATATCCAAGAGAGGTTCAAGAGAGGTGCAGACAACTGTATGCTATTGTTGATGAAGCTAGGAAAAATACAGTCTAGTGCAAGTGTTGTATGTGGCGGTCTGGTGGAAGTGTTGTATGTGGCGGTCTGGTGGAAGTGTTGTATGTGGCGGTCTGGTGGAAGTGTTGTATGTGGCGGTCTGGCAGAAGTGTTGTATGAGGCGGTCTGGTGGAAGTGTTGTATGTGGCGGTCTAGTGCCAGTGTTGTATGAGGCGGTCTGGTGGAAGTGTTGTATGAGGCCGTCTGGTGGAAGTATTGTATGTTGCAGTGAGGAAAAATGCAACATCACCACTTGAATTTGTTCTTTGTGGGTAACAATTGTTGCAGCAGTTTAGTTTAAATACGAAGTACATGTAATCAGTCTTGTTAATTAATTAAATGTTTATTCTTAATGTTAAACCGTAACAGACAAATTACATGTATAATTAATATGATTGAACACTAATTACTGGTTATAACAACTTTGTTAATGTATGCATAAGCTGTTGGCCAGAAGAGCTAAAAATAGTTTTCGTCTTGTTTTAGGTGAAACCCATATTTGATATAGAGATGGCAAGGTTTCTGATCTGGATATCGTGATTGACGGGGGTATGGTACCATGGAGAGGATGCAGTACATTCCCATCAAACCAGACAAATTTGGGATGAAGATGAAGATTGTGAGCGAGAACATGTCTTGCTAGGTATTGTGAGAGAGAGCATGTCTGGCTATGTATGTGATTTTGATGTTTACACTGGAAGTGATTATGAACCAGATTCAATGGCAAAAGATGATGAGGATGTGCTTGGACATTCCTGTGGAGTTGCGAGGGGGTCTGCTTAGAAACTGTAAATTACTGATAAAGGGATATTGTCTTCACCTGGACAACTATTACTCATCACTAATTTTATTTGATCGCCGTACAGCTGAAGACACTGCTGCAGTTGGATATGTGTGCCAGAACAGACATGAAATGCCTGTTATGCAGAGAGTGAAAACAAAAAATATGACAACGTTGTATTCAGGCAGAGAGGAAATCTCTTTGCTCTTAAATTGACTGACAAAAGAGATGTGACTTAGTCTCATATAGTGAACCTTGTAGTGACAAATGTGCGTGTACTGTACAAAAACAATCATGTTGGTGCCAGGCCACTGAGCTAATATAAGTTTGTTGAGAACTTGCGTGGCAGCTAATCATTAGCCATGAGATGGTAAGAGTTCAAAAAAGGAAGACCATCTATTCTAGGGACCTCAATATAAGCTGTTGGACAGAAGAGCTAAAAATAGTTTTTGTCTTGTTTTAGGTGAAACCCATATTTGATATAGAGATGGCAAGGTTTCTGATCTGGATATCGTGATTGATGAGGGTATGGTACCATGGAGAGGACGCAGTACATTCCCAGCAAACCAGACAAATTTGGGATGAAGATGAACATTGTGAGCGAGAACATGTCTTGCTAGGTATTGTGAGAGAGAGCATGTCTGGCTATGTATGTGATTTTGATGTTTACACTGGAAGTGATTATGAACCAGATTCAATGGCAAAAGATGATGAGGATGTGCTTGGACATTCCTGTGGAGTTGTGAGGGGGTCTGCTTAGAAACTGTAAATTACTGATAAAGGGATATTGTCTTCACCTGGACAACTATTACTCATCACTAATTTTATTTGATCGCCGTACAGCTGAAGACACTGCTGCAGTTGGATATGTGTGCCATAACAGACATGAAATGCCTGTTATGCAGAGAGTGAAAACAAAAAATATGACAACGTTGTATTCAGGCAGAAAGGAAATCTCTTTGCTCTTAAATTGACTGACAAAGAGATGTGACTTAGTCTCATACAGTGAACCTTGTAGTGACAAATGTGTGTGTACTGTACAAAAACAATCACTGAGCTAATATAAGTTTGTTGAGAACTTGCGTGGCAGCTAATCATTAGCCATGAGATGGAGTTCAAAAAAGGGAGACCATCTATTCTAGGGACCTTGAGAAATGACTCACTGAGAGGCACTTCCCAAACCTAATTCCGGCTAAGGAGGGAGGTACAAAACACTACCGGGAAGTGTGTGATGTGTAACACAACTATTGGTAAATGAATCAAACTATTTAGACAAAAACATGATATCAAATATAGACCACAAACTAAACAATATTGTTGCAGAAAAGAATTGTACACAGGGATTAATATGATAGTAAATGAAATTGTGACACTTAAATTTCTGGTGATTGTTCCAAAATTAAAAAACATAAACACAAACCAACATTAATGCTAGTTTCATGCCTTTGTTCGACTATTCTTGCTTCCAAGTGCAAAATAAATATCACAAAGCAAGAAGTGCGTATAACAAGTCAAAAACTTCACACTCCAAGAAAACTTGAAAAGACTTAATTAACAATACAAAATTAATGTTCAGAGCGAAAGGCTCATAAAAAATACAATGACATGAGAATTAATAATTTACGGCACCTAAAATGCAATAACCCCAAAAGGTATTGGGACATTATAAATTATTAAACCTAAATCAAATGAAACTGGTACATCACAAAGAGAAATAGTATTTGCCATTAAAACGTCTATTATTGTATAATTGAGACATTACATTTGGTGCTTTAATTGCCAAGATGTTTCGATGACGTCATGTCATTTGGTTAGGTTGTTTTTGGGTAAAGATGTCTTAATGGGGTAATGCCATTTCCTGTATATTTATTATATTTATGTTAACCACGCAATATTAGTATATCAGCCCTTTTTTCAGATTTTGGGGAAATATGGCGGGGCCTTTTGAAAGGGGCATTTTGCATCGTAAATTGCCGAACTGGGGAATTTAAGGACTTCATATTACCGAAGTTATTGTTTGGATGCAAGATCAATTAAGCAAACAGTATGAATTTGCTGTTGTATAGATTGTTTTTTTAAACACATGCTTCCCAAATTTGTTCGACCGCCAAGAAAGTTTTTCATGATTATTATAAGGAGATTTGGAGACTCAATAGGGAGATTTCTCATGTTGCAACCTTTCCACTGATTTCTATAATCAATGGGATGAGTATCACTGTTTTGTGATGCCCATTAAGATATATGAATTGTATTTATGCATCAATTTCAAGCAATCATAGAAGCTTTTAATTTTTTAAGTATACTCGATTTTCAACTCACATAATTCATAAATTCTAATCGAGATAGGCGGGTTTCGTGTTATAATTCGAGAGACTCACAACCAAATCCGGAGAGTTACATTGATTCTGATGATGAAAATACAACTACGGCAGGGAAATAACTGGTAAAAAAATAATTTTTTAACGATGGGTAAATTTTTACAAAATCTGGGGGAAAATATATACTTTTCAGCCCCAAATTTGCCATAAAATAAGGGCTGTATATTTCCATGATTTTGATGAAGGACTTTGTTTAAAACGTTAATTAAAGAGCAGATAACTGAATAACTATCCAATAATTATAATAAAAAACATATAACAAGGAAATATATGAAAAATATATAAAAATTTACCTTTTCGTCGATGGGAAAGTACATCAGGGCGTTCCAGCTTCAGCCTAAAATAGAACAGAATAATAAAAAATCAAAGTAAGGCCACTTCTTTTTAGTTGTTCGGTAGAACAACTAGTTCTATGGCAAATTTCGACAGTCACATTGCTTAACTACGTTTGCGTATTAACTACGTTTGCGTATTAACTACGGAAGTTATGTACGAATAACATAAAAGGTATTCTGCGCATGCGCAAGAATAACAGAAAAGGTAAATCTGTTACAAAAAGTAAACCAACAACTGAGCCTAACCAACAACTGAGCGTTTTAACTGTTGAAGTCAGGTCTAAGCTTATAGCATCTAGGATTGATTTTTACAGAAAAATACTAAACAATGTCTTTGATATAAATAATGTCTTCAATATTCTATGTTAAAATTGTTTTGAGTTAAGTCAATTATTGTAACAGCCTGAAAAAAATTGGGTCAATTGCCTAATTATAATGTTTGGCGTGGGTTTAGTCATGTGTCATCAAACAAACGCCGAAAACACATCACCTTATTATAATATTTGGCATGGGTTTAGTCACGTGTCATAACAAACGCCAAACCGCACGCTTTTCTCCGGATGTCGCGGAGGAATATAGGTAAATCAATTGGTAAACAAAATAGTCCAATATTGGTTGGCATTTTTCTCTGTACTTTCTGGAATTTCTGAATATAAAACCAGTGTTCAATACCGAACAACTCCAGTGCTTTCAGCGCTTTGGTTTATTTCTTGGATTACAAAAAAACAACAACATTGAAAATACGGTATCAGGACAACTCAACCCCTAACCCCTTACTATCAACCCTGACCAACACGACCCCTATTTTCTGATTTTTTGGCATGTCAACTCGACCCCTATTTTTTCTCTATTACTATTATGTTTTATATTGTTATTCATATGTCGAAGTGTTAATTATGAAGATGCGAGAAAATCTTTGAAGTATCGTTTACGATAAATTGTTGTTGTATATTGTTTGTACATTTATATACAGTATTGCCACCACTCTAGCGCTGCTTAATTAGCAGTGACAATGTGAGTCTAGCTAATTCTATGACATGTACTGTGCGACGTGTGATATACAATACATGTAGTTGTGTATTGAAAACTGGCATATAAACAAACGCTTGAAAAAATCAATTATAACAATACAAAAATAAACGTTGCTAATTTTTACAAATACATTAGGCTTAAATTAAAATTAGGTTTGTTTGCCCTTTACCGACCGACCTGAGATTTGGCCGCCGACTCAAATAATTTTATTGCAAAATTCGGATTTTCTTTTTTTTTCTTTTTTTTTTTGGTTATAAACCCGACTTTACACCATTATGTCACACTACGATGTGTGCAGTTTGTTCTTCTTAGTTACAAAACAATGACTATTTTTGTTTCATTATGTTAATTAGTACTGGTTAGATTTCAGTCCAGGAAAAACTGGTAAGGTGAACCGGCCGCCATATATAACTGAAAAATTGTTGAGAAACGGCGTTAAACCCGATGAAACAAAGTAAGAAAAAAGTATGACACAAAAATGGTCATAGTTGCCCTTATAATATTTTCATCAACAATTATTGAAGCCTCGTGCTCATACTCACTAAAACAGACGGGCTATATAAAGTATTAAAAATAAGTACACATAAAAGTGTTAATTTTGCTTTCATTTTACCAACATTAATTTTTTCTGAATTGATCTGAACTTATGTTAACCATGTTTTTGACAACCACATGTCATTTAATCGTATCTTTTTTAATATTTACAATTATTTTACTGTACCCGCCCACCCAATGTACCACGTGCCAAAATTACCACGCACAAACAATACATTTCGACTAAAACATATTAAAATTTCCACAATAAAATAAATATTTTTCCTACCTTAGTACCTACCCACCTCTCAAATCTAGGGTCGGTAAAGGGCAAACAAATACTTTTTTAATTATGGCTTTAGACAAACTTGAATTAACACATTCATGGACTATGATCATTAAAACAACACAACAGGCACAACTTTGAAAACAGCACATAGCTGGACTTAATCAGAAAATGGATAAGTCAGCCAATGGACCAAAGAATAATCAAAGACCCCTAAGTCAACTCGAAACATACTAACTCGACTCCTAAGTCAACTCAACTCCTCTTTTGTTTCTTTCAATGTATGTATGGAGGATCAAAATTGTGCATTAGAAGTATTATTTTTGATTTTACTTCAAGTCCTATTAAGAATTCTTGGTTTAGCAATGTTTTAATTGATAAATGTAACACATGTAACTGGTTTTGTCTGACCCTATTGGGTTCATGATTCCAAAGACCAGCAGGTTTTCCAAGAAAAGAACTGTTATTTCCATTTTCTAACAGGATTTTGTGCGGCTAAAAGACCGCTCGTTTCAAAGTGAAAATTAACAAATCAAACAGAAATGGGCAAATAATTGGCGTATTTCGATAAATAACATTTAAAAATTATGATTGACTTTTAACATTCACACCTAAAATGCCTTTTTGACTACACAATCAAAGTTTAAATGTCCGACAAGCAAATGTGCAGACAATCGGTGCGATTAAGAAGATCGCATTGTAAACAGCAATGGATGTTGTAAAACCCATCCGATCCGTACCGTTTCGACAATTTACATGTGTGCACCGTTTACTCTATCGTATATTGATCGATTTTCATACACCAGTCTAAAAACGGTTTCGGAATCGTTCTCAATTTTGTTCGTATTTTCTTTATTTTCGTCCACA
Source organism: Mactromeris polynyma (assembly GCA_032209605.1). Classification (NCBI taxonomy): domain Eukaryota; kingdom Metazoa; phylum Mollusca; class Bivalvia; order Venerida; family Mactridae; genus Mactromeris; species Mactromeris polynyma. Next base: position 54,578,127 of record JASFXZ010000001.1, read on the forward strand.
ATCGATATGGTTGGAAACGAAATATTTAAAAAAAGAGCTAAAATTTGATTTTTATTTTTTCCATTTTAGCAAAAAAATTCACTCGTCGGTTTTCTAATCCAATTAATTAAAAAGGAGTGGCCTTAGGTTGATTTAAATGTACAGACAAAAAATCTTACTAAAATATTGAATATTAAGAAAAATATAGACGATTACGTAATGTCTACCGAAATCCATTCGTCGGTACCGAAATCCAATTCGGCGGTATTTGTTGATAAATGTTACTTGATGTTATGTACATGTATATACTCAGTTTAGATATGTATGCCAAAGATGATTTACAAAAATCATGTCTATGTCATGTTTTATACAATTTGAATGGGGTTTATTTGGTGTTGGTTCTTTGTATTTTTAAAGAATTACCTCCCCTAACAGTATTAAGTGATTAAAGCCAGACGGTAGTCTGGAAAATACCGGCATCTGGTGCTGGTGTATTTTTTTATCTATTTATATAATCAAACAGAATAAATTGAATTGGATTTATTTATCAATTGCATACAAAATATATCAATGAATATGACAGTAAAAAATTTAATCATGGTTTGTTGCATTCTTAAATAAGACAATAGCATCATCATTATCTAACAACATCACATTCAGCATCATCACATCTAGCACTACCGACATCATCAGCATCACATATAACATTATCATCATCAATACATATAGCACAATCACCAACATCATTATCATCAATACTTAGAGCACCACCAATATCATCATCATCACAAATAGCACCACCAACATCATCATCACATATACTAGCATCACCAACATCATCATCATCATCAGCTTCCAAAACATTTACGGTCACATCATGTGGATTTAGCATCAAAATTGTGTGTAGCAATGGAACAAAATGATCAACAAAGAAACTTGTATATAGTTACGTGGTTTCGTTGACATCCACATGATTAGCTAATGCAAATTATCGTTAATGTTATCATGAATTTATTTCAGATTCCAGCGCAAGTCCGTTTCTTTGGGACAGGCCGTATGACAGCAAATTAGTTCATGCTGTAAGTAAAAGTTTGAAGTATATGTAGCCCATATGGATATATTGAGTTGTGTTTGTGTGAAATAAAATTAAAAAAAATGAAATTAAGTATAATATAAATGTTTCCGTTGTTGTTGTTGTTTTAAAAGAATCTGAAATGTTTATAAAAGAGTGAGAATAAGTTGCTACATTGCATCCATGATTTCTATCTCTACATTGTCATTAATCACTGAACCGACAAAACCACATGGAAAGTGTATAAATCTCATTTCAAATCAAATTTCAACTACCAGTCTCTGCATGCAGGCATGAAATATAAATTACTAGTTAACAAAATCAACACAAAGTACCAATTAAATAACTAGATTATGTGATTTGCTTTTAGACCCGAGTGCCAAAATACCTATATCTGCGTGAAGATGCTAAACATAAATTTTTGATCAAAATTAACGCCGAGTTATTTACAGTCTGTTTGATAATTTCATAATTCATACCTTTTTCTTTCAATCAAAGACATCCCGAGTGAAATCCAGTTCATGAAATCATGAACTTTTCAAAAACTTCAAGAATAGTTCATGAACTGGTCTTCAACAGTTCTTCATTTGTGTTCATGAACTTTTGGACATGAACCGTCTTTGAATTATGTTCATGAACAGTTCATGAACAATTAAAGAATACTGCTAATAGTCCTTGAAATGACCATGAACATTTGCCAGAGCAATCATATCTATTTCATGAACTACAATTGATTTAATGGTTCAATATAAGTTCTTAAACAATTTCATAATGACATAATTTTAAAAATTATTCCATTTACCAAATCTGTTACTATTTTAATGTAAAATGAAAGTTTCAAGTCATAAATAGTAATGTACATGTATGGTATGTTTTAAGGGAGCGAATGTGGTATGACTGTCTTGACTATAGGCTGTAAGAGCTGAGTCTCTGTAACATATTAGTTGTATCCCTCAGTACTTAAAGCAATGTACAGTGTACTTGATGCAGCTATACATAGAGTTAAACCATATTCCTTGCACAGCCACTGATAGATTTGTTGATTTCTGTTAGAGTTAACTTGTCATGGACAGTTTAACATTAAATTTAACATTATTTAGGCATGATGAAATTGGAATTTGCAATTTTGTTATTTCTTTCAAAAGTATTATTTATTCATGGCAAATGAAGTTCATTGCAAAACATAAGAAAATTGACACTGTTGCAAAATTATGTCACTTCCAAGACTTAAACTAACATTTTCTTTAATATTTTGAAATTTTTTGAGTAAATTACCTCCCTTTATCAATAATTACATATTTTTTATTTTTTCCAATAACTACTGTGAAATTAAATTAAACATACATTATACAATTTATTTTAATTGTGTTTAGTTACCATATATATAGAGCGGGTGCACATAATTCCGAACAGTATTTAAATCCGAACGAAATTTTAAACTACCGATAATCGTAATACCTTCTTTATTATATTTTTGATGACGTTATAAAAGTTACGTCATCATAAAAATCTTTTCAAAAACGCCATTGTTGGAGAAAAGGCGGCGTTTTTAAAGTCAAAAACGAAGATCATAGTAATCACAACTCTTGAGGTAAGTAAAATTACGCGTATCGCTATTTCACTTCCATGAATTCTCAATGTTAACCCGCGTGTTTCGTAGTGTATCCAACTGTTTTAACCTTGATATTTGTAAGTTTAAACATCATGTCTTGTAGTAATGTTTGTAATAAGCGGCCATGTAAGTGCGCTTAAGATATAATGCCGTGTTCGGAATTAGAAACACAAATTTGTGTGGTGTTTCTTAATACGAACACAACAAACTGAAATGAAGATTTGTGATATTTTTAATTTCTGATTATTGTTTATCTGCATTTGATAAAAAAATACTTAGATCTAAACTATTGAGGCGATTTATTAATGATTAAATGGAAGATTTGTTTGTGATTTAAGTTGTTAACATTCCAAGTTACTGTAGTTATCGAATATAATACATGGTAGATTTTATCTTAAATTAGTCATAAAATAAGACTTGGGAACAGATGGCTTACGCTCTGGTTAATACATACTGTTTAATGCAGGTTGGCTTTTATCTAGATTAATGTATTATTTTCTTTCAAGCCATGAGTAGACAAATTTCTGCAACGAGGAGGCAGTATGAGCCAGAAGTCGTTGACATTGCGGCTAGTTTAGTAAAAGCTGGGTCGCTATCTCTTGGTCAAGCTGCCAAAACCTACAAAGTTCCGAAGACAACCATCCATGACCGCCTGAGGAAAAAGTATTCAAGCACTCATATAGGTGTCCAGACTGTATTGTCTGAATCCGAAGAGCAGCGCATTGCTGACTGGGCTCTGCATATGAGCCGCATCGGATACGGTCGGACACGCCAAGAGATTACCTGTGTAGTGAAAAAGATCCTTGATGCGGATGGACGACAAACCAAATTTAATGACAACAAACCGGGTAGGCAATGGCTACGTGGTTTCTTTAAGCGACACCCCGACTTGACCATACGGACAACAATCCAACTTGGGAAAGAGCGGGCAATAATCAGCCGGGAAAAAATCAGTCATTGGTTTTCGGTGTTTGAAGAGTATATCTGCAATGAATTAAAATGCCCGGAGATCCTCAAGGATCCATCAAGAATTTATAACGCTGATGAAAGCGGGTTTTCCCTATGTCCACATAAAAGCAGCAAGGTTGTTGGATCCAAAGGAGCACCTGTAGTCTACCATTACGGTAATTCTGACAAAACTCAGATGACTATAATGGCCGCAGCAAGTGCATCTGGTCATTTTATTCAGCCTTTGATTATCTACCCAGGCCAACGATTTGCTTATAACCCTCTTGAAGGTTTTGAGGACGCAGCATTCGGCCGATCCGATTCAGGCTGGATGGATACGGAGGTATTTGTAAGTTGGCTGAAGAATGTGTTTATTCCTGGTATCGAGTCTCGTCACGTAAAGAAGCCCGTATTACTTCTTATTGACGGACACAGCACTCACGTCTCAATGGAGGCTTCGGACACATGTGTTGCAAACGGCATAGAATTATACTGTTTACTCGAACATTCATCGCATGTGATGCAACCATTGGACCTAAGGTTTTTCGCATCTCTGAAATCCTCCTGGCGCCAATCGGTACGAGACTGGCAGTCCAAGAATATTGGAGAATTTGTTACAAAGCAAACATTTGCAAGAGTGTTTAAGCAAGCATGGATCACTTCTTCAACTGTGGATGCTGCTGTTAAAGGCTTTCTTGAGGCCGGACTCTTCCCACTAGACCCAAGTCGAGTAGCTGATTCTGTGAAGCTTGAGCCAAGCCGTGTTTTTCAGAGCACAGACTTATCTCCCAGCACACAGTTGTCTAAAATCACCGACTCATCTGACAATCTGAGATCTGATCATACCATCAATATTTCTCAGAGCACAGAGGTGCAAGACCAAAGTGCAGACACAGCATCCACAGAAGACTCACAGTCACATTCTCAAAACTCAACTAATGCCAGTTCATGTCACAAGACATCAGATGCTGATCAGGTATACGCAACTGTAGGTGTAGGTGAAACAGTTTCCGTAATTTCTTCCACTTCACACCCGATCTCAGAAGCCAATAGAATGGATTCATCTGGTGATAGCGAACATCTTAAATCTGCAAGTTCCATCGCAATTGGTGTTGCGAAACCATTGGAAGCAGGCATATCACACACAGCCACAACCAGCGACACATGTCCGTCAATTCAACATGGAAATACCTCCCCGTTTTCAAAGTTTTTGACAATTCCTTCCATAACACTCAATAAACCCAAGGTACGTCGTGTGCTCATGCCAAAAGCTATAACTGGATCAAAGTACCGTATGCTACTCAAGGAGAAACTAGACTTGAAGGAGAAACTAGAAAAAGAAAAATTGCAGAGAAAGCTTGAACGAATGGAGAAAAAAATCAAGAGAGATGAAGAGAAGAACAAAAAGAGGGTAGAACAAGAAAGAAAGCGGGAATCAAAGGAACAAATGAGGAGAGAGAAAACTGAAGCAAAGAAAAGAAAACGGGCTTCGGAAGAACAGATTTTAAAAGAAATTGAGGCATCAGACAGCGACGATCATATCGAGGTTGATTTGAAGAATTGTTATGCCTGCGAAGAAGTTTATGATAACTACTTACAATGCACAAATTGTTATAAAAGGTTTCACGTCGCATGTGTTGCAGACGACTTTATTTGCGATGAATTGCCGTTTGAGTGCAAATATTGCTAACATTGCTAACTGTTGTGACTGAATGTTACATGCCACCTCTCTGTTTGTTTCGAATTACTGTTTAAAGGATATGCTTATATCCAGTTATTTCAATTCTAATTGACTTATTGAATAAATGTATCAATTCTTACCATAACATATTTTTTTCCATCAGAAAAAATATTTATGTTAGATATCAAATAAATGAAAACAGCCGACTCTCGTTATGACAACTCGCTAAAGACGAATTTTCTGTTACCTCGAAGTTTTTCAAAAGTCCCGATTTCTTTCCTTATTTGTCTATACGAACATATCAAGAGGTTCAAAACTGCTATCAAACCAAGAGTTTGTAAAGCATGCCAAAATGAGTAATTTAATAATGCGTATACTTTAATCAAAACATGTCATTTTTAACAATTTATTTATGTCTCAGATGATTACACCAAAAATGGCAACAAATACACACATAACAATGACATATATATTATTAAACACATCGTTCTTAATGATACATACATAAAGTGCAATTAAAGTAGTTTTCACAAACTTGTATTTCTTACGAAACACCGCAGGTACGGCGACGGCTAACATATTCGTAACGACGAACTACTTTCTACGGTCCCGAAAAATGGACATAACGCGAGTCGACTGTAAATCATATTTTTTTAAAAACTTGTCCGTCGTTCGGAATTAAAACCACATATGTCCGGATTTAAAACCACCGTCCGGAATTAGAATACAAAGGTAAGTTGAAGTGCACGTCTGATACGGCCGTGATTGCGGTGTTTTATTGTTCGCCATTACATACAAATGTTGCATAGACTATAGCGTTGCTATTAATAACTTATTAACATGAAAACGTGGTTTTAATAACGAACGACACTTTTTCTCGCTTAAGTGTTCGGAATTATGTGCACCCGCTCTAGAAGGGAAAGGACAGAATACTTTAACCAATGAGGTATGGCTAAATACCTTGAATAGTTCATGAACTGTTCAAGTAATTAGTATCTTGAACAATTCATGATCTGAGAACATGAAGTATAAGTGAGACTATGATGCTATATAGAAAAAAAAATCATGAACCTGTAATGAACTGAATTGTTTTCCAATGGCTGTTTTAATATTTTGCCTGCAAAAATGACATTTTTTCTCGAAGAACTAAAAATTGTTTTAATACTACGATGCTAATGAGCATACACAGACGACGGGATGATTTCATGTATCAATCATCTAGAGAGTGATTTAAAATTTAAATCAACGGATACTTACTGTGTTTGGTTAGGATACTCCTGCAGGATCATCACCCTCTCTCATCACATTCCTCGAATATTGAATAGCTCTAGAGTATTCTCGCGATGAGTCAATAGTCTAATTCACAACTAACATCCTTTCACATGTAAATATTTTATTTCACACCGAAGAATATAATATGCTCGTGATTACAAATATTTGAAACTTTTTAACAAATGTAGCGCGCATTTTCCTTCCCACTATTTCAAAATTACTTCCGGTTCCGGTCTACACCAAACAAACATACACAAAGTTTGACAAAGTAGCGGAAAGTGACATTATAACGCGCCTGAACTAACATTATATCTGGGACCAATACCAGTACATGTAATTATGTGTCCATAATTGGTGTATTCCGAAAATTGCCGAAGATGTCTGAGTAAATATCGTGTACACTCGGCGCTTTGTGTAACAGCTAGTGACTGTGTTAATTAATTGTGGCGCTTTTGTCATATAATTTGTAGGTAGGTAGGTAGGTGTGTGGGTGTTTAGGTAGGTAAGTAGGTGTAAAGGTATGTATATGTGTAGGTATGTAGGACATGTACCATGCAATACACTAATTACTACAAAACTACATGAAAATACTGATATATAGACGTTGGCGAACTGGAAAAACTTGTATTACTTAATATAAAGACAGACTGAAAAGCATGCATTAATTGATATGTTTAGATAACTAGTACTATTGGACATTAAATCAGGCAAGGTCATATAATTATTGGTTTTAGTACTGAAGGATGTAAAATGAGGTATATAAAAAAACCATTCCTGCTGCAATATGTATGTTTTGAACGAAGGAAAATCGATTATTCACATTACAAAATGGTGAAAAACAGCAATTTTAAGTAAAAGCTATACAAGAAAAAAATTTGACATTAAAATAACATTTGTAGATTCTTAAAAGAGAGAGAATACGTAGTTACAGGTTACGCCACATACATGTATAAGACAGTGACGACAACGATATTAAATATATGCCTTGAAACCGTAGTTAACACTCCCACAATGCATTATAAACATGGGAGTATCTGCAAGGATTACAGACGATGTGCAGGAAATTTACATTACAAATGCATCAAAGGTAAGCCTAAATAAAGATTGATACAACCGCTACATAGACAATTAAAGGTTTGTGATATTTGTGCAGTATGAAAAATAATTCAAGTATATCAACCATGGCAAAATTACAAAATTTTGAGTTTTTAAAGACGCGTATTTAGCGAGCATTCAATATAGCTGAAAGGCGTTCCATATACAATGTTTACTTAAGTCACGAGCGTCTAATAACCCAGATATTACAATTCTGCGTTTACAAGCCATTATCACTCAAAATGGGCAACAAAAGCATATATAAGTAAGATATTGATGATTTAATCGTGCAATAAACGGTATCAGGTCGTTTCGCCCCATAGTCGTTTCGCGCCCTACCAGTTCGCCCCCCATGAAAGTCGTTTCGCACCCCTATAGACATCACATGGGAAGTGTTATTGAATAATAATGGACAAAACGAGCAAAATACTTTTAACTTTCGAAGTTAAGGAAGCGGCGGCGTCTATTCCGTTCAGCGGCTGAATTGGTTGACGTTGCTATGAAAAACATACCCAGCGATCAACCCCAGTTGCCCAATCCGGGCCTCATTGCGCGGGCGGCGAATAGGTACCGCCAAAGAATGCGACCAAAGGAACCTAAGGACCTTGACTTCGACATCGACATGGATTACCTGAACTGTGAAGAATTTCTTATCGGGGACATCCGTGTAGGCCGTGAACGGCACATAATATTCTCAACGCCGGAACAAATGCGTATTTTACGCCAGACCCGACGTTGGTTCATGGATGGTACATTTAAGGTAAACGACTGTTAATCATAAATAAATTAAATTAAATTGTTTAAAATTATTAAGATAAATACATCAAAACTTATAGATATAATATAATGTATCAAAACATAAAAGACATATGTATAAAACAATGTATATACAATTTTCGAACATATTAATATATTATATTTTGTATCTTTCAGGTCCTCCATGACCCATTCAGAGGAGGACAACTGATGTCCATTCATGGTTTTGTAACGAGAGATGGGGTGATGAAACAGATTCCATTGCTGTTTGCCCTCATGTCGAGGCGGCGTCGTGAAGATTATGCTGCAGTCCTGCGGAAAATTGTAGAAGTCGGTCGTGGCGTGTCTGTTGAAGGATTCGTCATGGATTTTGAAGCAGGTGTGTATATTCCTATGTGTACTATATAGTAATTACTAGATTGTAAAATTTCAGTTAAAACAGTATATTTTCAACATTAATCGATCATCTATCATACACGTATTTTATTATTTAGACATTATTGTGAATAACGGTTATGGACACATTTATAATATTTTTATCATTATTTCAGCTGCATGGCTTGCTGTTAGGGAGGTATTCCCGGGAGTGATGATAAAGGGTTGCGTGTTCCACTGGACACAGGCGGTCTGGAGACACGCACAGAAGTTGGGATTGAAGCTTGCCTACACCATGCGCGGCAGCATCTTCAATTATATCCGTCAGCTTCTGGCCCTCCCGTTCCTACCAGCCAACCACATTCCAGATGCGTACGCCGAGCTTGCTAGTCGTGCAAACTCTGACTCTCTGATCAAACTGGTTAGCTACATAGACAGGACGTGGATGCGGCACCCTATCTTCGATGTGACATCATGGTCCATATTTCGTCACAGCATCCGGACAAACAACGACACTGAAGGTAAATAATGTTTTAAATAAACATTTTAAATAAATACAATAAATAAATACAATAATATATATAAAGAATACATTAACACTCCTATTTTCCTATATTAAAAAGATGGAATACGATAATAAAATTTATACATACCAAAAACATGCATTGTAGTACTAGTTCTGTATAGCTGTTTACTTTACTATTACATTTTTTCAGGATGGCATCATCAACTGAATACACGAGTAGGTCACATAGGTGTGACCTTTTACAAACTGGTACCGGTCCTTCTAAGCGAAGCTGATGCTGCGTCAATTCAGACTCGTCTGGTGGCAGAGAATGGTGTAGGTAGGACAACCCGTCCAACCTACAGGAATATTGACGCCGCCATACAGGAGCTCTGGGAGCAATATTCTGCTGGTGCAATTACAACAACACAACTGCTCCGATCATGCGGCCGCTTGTATGGCCCGAATACAGAGTAGGGTGTGTTGTTGCTATGGTTTTATTAATGTATGTATATATATAACTACTACTATATGAGAGTACGATGTTAGCATCATGTTACCGGGATTCGAACTGTGTCTATAAATTGCATTGCTTGTATTTTGTTTCAATTGCTATCTCGTCTTTATTAAAAGTTTATGTCTGTATGTATATATGTATAATGTGTGTGTGTCAGCGGCGCTACCGGGATTCGTGGTGTGTCCCGGATGTAGTTGTTTCTCTATTAGCTCTTTAAATAAAAAAACTAACCATTACTGCTTAAGTGTAATATGTACTATGTTGTTAATCATTCATTTTGGTAACGATTAAACGTAATATTCTGTTATTTGAAACTGTTTTTTAATCTGTAAGCAGAGTTACATAACGGAACGCTCTTTTTTTCAAAATAATGTTCTTATATTGATATTATGTTTTTATTTATGATATTTATGTATATTATTAATTTGTTATGTAAAATAAACAGTTAAATTATATGTTGTATTGTTGTCTCTTATATGCTGAAAGCACCAACATTCAAACTAATTACAACCAAATACACAACTACAAACACCACAATGATTTAACAATACCTTCAATAACACTCTCCTTTAAGGTGTGAAAACTGTGTTTTGGGGTGCGAAACGACTTTCATGGGGGGCGAACTGGTAGGGCGCGAAACGACTAGGGGGCGAAACGACCTGTAACCCAATAAACGATGCTAGACAATGTGCACTCAAAAATATGTGAACAAGTCCATTGCAATGTTCACATATTATTTTCACTGGTTTTTCGTCGACTGAAATACTTCCTGCTATGATGGCCAATCTTGAAGTGCATATACACAGCAGAATGTTATGAAGATGTTTATCAGAAAAAGTTGTACTGGACGGCTTTTTGTTAACCAGACGCTCGGAAATAATGATATGATAATGACGCTTTAGAGCAGAAGTCCTGTCGGATTTTTAAACTATGGAAAGCTGTTTGGGTAAGCAATAATTAGCTGTGTGATATGTAGTGTAATTTGATTTGTACGACTGGGCAGGATTATCGAACAAGTTCTTATGAGAAGTGAGAAAACTACTGGTGGCATGTCATGAGGAAAAAGGATGACAGAATGTCAGTGCTCACAGTGGCTTTTGTCAATGCCATCTTGTGCTGAAATCAACAATGCCACCCCGTCATTTTGTGGTTCTGGGCTTCACACAAGTCTCCAACACAAAGAGATAAGCAAATCACGCAAAGATAGAGACTACAAGGACACCAACACATTCATATCTTTCATTGCTGAAAGAAATCCATTTTGTGAAGATCCACTACTGTTCAATATTGAAACTGGTGTAACTTCAGGAAATGATGTGAATGCTCACAAAGCAAAATAACTTGGAAGTACTGTTGTAAATTCAATGAAAGGAAAAAGCGTTTTTGATATCAGTTTTAAAAGAAGCCAAAAAGCAGTTACAATGGATACTTTACAAGGGGTCAAGATTGATGGTGAATTCATGAAGACTTACTGCTGATGCACAAAGATTTGTGAAGATATTTCCCATGTGTTTTCGTTTAAACTATGTAGTGTTCCATCTCCTTTATTTGATACAACTGGAATTATCAGAGAATCTCACAAATATTTACTGGCTGACTCTATCTGGGGGTTGGGTGATTGTAATGCTCATATTGTTGACGACAAAAGTGGAAATGGTGTTAATGTTCTTGATGGCGGATCCCTAATTCAGCGTATTCCTTGGACAAGGGGGATGTTATTTTTAGACATTTGTGGGCGTTACGTCCAGCATGTACCTAACAAGTATTCAAATGCAGTTATTGTATTTGACAGATAACATTGAGGTCCTACTTCCAAGGACACTTGTCACATCAGGCGTATGCATGCATGGTGCTTCTGGCACAAAAATCTACTACACTATGAACACACCAATCCATTTAACGCCACAAAGGACAAATTCTTATCAAATTTAGAAAACGAAATTTCATTTATGATTATTATGTTAGGCATTGCCTTGAGAATAAAGGCTTCAGTGGTGTGCATGCAAATGGAGATGCAGACTTATTAATTGTGAAAAACTGTGTTAGATTTTGCTAAAGAAGGATTAACTATTGTAATTGGTGAAGATACTGATATTCTGATCTTACTGCTGTACCATGCCAATTCTGAGCATAAACATGTATACTTCAGATCTGATTTGAATAAACAAACATCAAAAGGCTTGTGAATTTTGAATATTCAGCTCTGTAGACATTTATTGGGACCAGATTTATGCAGAATTTTACCAGTTTTACATGCAATTACTTGGTGTGATAAAACTTTTATTTGGCATAAGTAAAGGTAGTGCTTTTAAGAAATTCAGAAATTACAACCAGATGCAAACACTTGCCGCAACAAGAGAAGAAATAGCGTTGTCTGGAGAGAAGTTGCTTGGGTGGTTAGTTTTTATGTAGGTTTACTATGAAAGAATCAACCTACTACATTTCAGAAAATGTCCTGTTCCACACATATTCAGGTGCATACGTTACCTCCAACATCAGCAGCTGCTAAGTACCACAGCTTACGAACATATTTCCAGATCAATGATCGGATAGGCAGTAATATTACCCTTGACCCTCTCGACTGGGGTTGGATTCTGATACAAAACAAACTCATACCTGTAAAGACTGATATACCCGCTGCTCCTGATCAACATCTTAAGATGGTAAGGTGTAAGTGCAAGCTAAATTGTGACTGAAAAAAGTGTACATGCAGTAAACATGGTATGGAATGTACTTCAAGATATGATGAATGCAGAGGAATCAGTTGCAGTAATGTCGCTAGTTTGACAGAATCTGAACAATGATTCTTAAAACCTTCTTAGTTGTGTTATTTGATATTTTATGTTACTTTCTCATGCCTTTGAACTTATTGTTGCATTAGTCACACTTGCACTAAATGTTGCCAGTTTGTAATGTTACAGAATTCATAATGATACTAATGCTATTATATTATCATAAAATTGTGAATGTATTTATCTAGTACTGTGGTAAAACTAATGTAGCAGGATTTATTTGCAATACTTTTTATGAAATGAAAGCATTTGTTGTTTAGAAATTAAACATTTTGTTAATGGCAAAATTTGCAGCAAGTTTTTTAAGTTTTGCAAAATCATATTTAATTTTTTTGTTTATAAAAATATATACAAAATAATTCAACTGTGCACCTTAGGCTTAGGGCCAACATTTATTTCATTTTGACAATAAGAAATTTTAATTTTTAGATACTAATATTCTCCTGATAAACTCCTTGGTCAGTTTGAAATACCGTTGATTCAACATTAATAGATACAGGTTCTTCTGATACCGGATGATATCGGCATTTGTTGATCGGTAACAGCGTTTATAACTTGCCCAATTGATACTATTCTGGTTCCCTGCCTCAATATCGAAATAGTTATATGACAGTAAAGGCTGTGAACCAGATTAGACTTCAAAAGAAACGACGGCTGCAACCAAGCATGCTCAATTTAGATTTAAGAAGATTCTTTCCATTTGCAGTTAAAAAAATGAGAAATGGATTTAGCATTAAAATTTATAAATGATAATCATCAATAACGTGCCCATATCAAAATGCTATCCATTAGCGATGGCATCACGTTTCGCCCTAAGCCGGTTCGTCACAATTGTTTTCACCACTGGTCGAATATATCTTTTTGTAATATTAAGCATGGCAAGAGTTTAGCAACATTTGATAGATTTTTCTTTGGAGTAAGCGAGAAAGCCCCCTTGGTTCTGGCTCTAACAGACCCCTCCGAACAAGTTAAAAACTCATTTTGAATCGCCAATAATGGATCACTAAAGCCAATTTCGATGTAAATTTCTTTGTTTTGAATTCTGCAGGGTCACATACATGTCTCAAACTATGTCACCAGTGCATAGGTAAAAAATTACTTACAAGTTTCAATGGGAGTTGTTCAAAACGCATCAAAATGCAGAACTTTGTATGGAAATTTTGTGTTGATATTTCAAGATAATCGAGATAATGGATTTTATTCCTTATTCAATTTGTATTGTGACTGATCTGCTAAATCCACAGGCTTTGTTTTTGGTATGTAACACTAGAAGAGAACAATAGAAAGGCCATGATATAATGTAAAATTCAATTGAATTATGAAGTACAGATTAAAATTGCATTTAAATGTTCCTACCTCTTTTCGTATTTTTCTTTATTGTCAAGGGAAACATGGCGTAGACGTGTGTTAACTAAGTCTAACAAATTTGAAACTTTCATCACTTGAAAGAAATTTTCACTACTTTTACGAACAGGCTTTAATACGCTCTTCAAACTGCCCTTAAAATGGTTTGTTTTTACTTTTTAAACCTTGGGCAAAATCAGGAAACAATAACCATTTCAATAATTTACTTACTGCAAAATTAATGTTAGTAATTAACTAAAATTTTGAAATATGATGCATATATAACTCATCTCTTCCTGGATGTGATTTGACACCTAGTGTTATTATTATAACAGTTTTAAAATTGATGTATTGCAGAAAAGTACTACAACGATTTAGTGGTTGTGGTGATTCATCTTTCAAAGGTCGACCCTATCAACGTTCTTGATGATAATGGGCAAAGAGGAATTATGGGGTGGTTCTACACCTCCTCCTAGTGCAGCATCAAATGTGATGTACCTACATGAGGAGATAGTCACAGGAAATACCGGTAATCATAATTTTTATGGGCCCTCTTTTGAGGCCTTCTTATTCGAGTAAGTACATATTAATCTTCTGACAATAATCAATTGTCAAGCAAGGCTGATTCCAGCTGTCACTGTAGTTCTGGCTCCCATATTGTATATTGAAATTGCTTCAATTGATTGGAACTTTCGTAGAGTTACCTGATTCACCTATATACATGGTCACTGCTGCTGCTGTCCACCACTACTGCTGCCCGAGTCCTGGTGTTCTTGACCAAATGTCTCTGGCACCCCGAACATTTACTTAGCAGAAAAATGCTCCAGGAGGCTGCTATCGTGTGAATTACTATTTCTATAAATATTACTGGCAGTCTTACAAACATTTAATGCTAATTTTGCACACTAAGGCTAGACTGTGTCTGGTACATAAAATAAATATTCTCATTTTATTTCCTTGCTTTTTAGACAAATACTTGTGGATTGCTTTACTTTTAGTTGCTATTTAGTAACTAGTTTTGTTTGCCTATCAGACAAGCCATCTAACTGGAGTTCACTTTCCTTGAGTAATCCAATTACCATACAAATTGCAAACATTGTATATCAATTATGTTCTGTATTTTCTGGAGGCCCTATGTTACTAGATCTGTATTGATGTCACAGGAAGATGTGTGCGCTTCTCAAGATTTTTCTAAGATGTACTTTAACAAAAATGTGTAAACTTGTAATTAACTTCACTGCTAAATTTACAGACTCAAATAGAGGACCTTTTAAATGTCCCATGTAAACAGAACATGTTTGTGAACAATAAAATTATATTTTGTGTTTATCTTTATAGGTATAAGTGTTGTGGTAAAATTGTGAATTTCTACACTAGTCACATTTCAGATATCGTATTGAAGTGTAACCAATCATCTGTGCCAAAATGGTGAGCTGACATTGTCCATGGACTGTATCAGTCAACAAACAGTCCATACCACTTCAGTGTGCATGAATTATAAAGTGTGAATGAATTATAAGGTATAAATTTGTAAAAAACTATTGGCATTATTAATTCCATATTATATAAACAAATATCAATAGGAAAACATTTCTCACTACATGTATATGCAATTTGTCATTTAAGGGAAGCAACTTCACCTTATTTTATAGACCATTATTTTGAAGTAACGAAATTGACTGTTTTATATAGCAGGAAATAGATTGCAGAATGGTTAAAGGGAGGCAACTTTTATAAAAAAGCATTTACCTTATATTTTCTTTGCATGTCTGTATTTCACTTATAATAAGTGAAGTTATTAAAACTAGATACTCCAGATAGCTGAGGAGTTCACAATATCTGTGCAAAACCGGTAGTTTTACTATAGAATAAGGAGGGCAAAATAATACTGGGCTGAAACCTAGATGGCAAATTTTTGATGTTTAATATTTTAGCAACTAGTAGGTCTACATCAATGAAACTTCACGTGCTAGTATCCAATGACACTAGAAATCAGTGGCTAACAGGATTTTATTGAGGTTTGTGAAATTGGGATTTTATTAAATTAAAAATAAAATGAAATTTGTACTGCGTTCTCCCCTTGACTTTCTGTTGTCTGCTTCTTTGCAAACCTTCTCATAAAAGGATTTGTTGTATTGTTTTGGCTGTTTAATAGATATCATATACAACAATATGCCATTTTTTAAAATGTTAATTTTACTTTTATTATAAATGCTGAACATAATATTGTTATCTTATTCAAAATTATTACTCGATGAAACAATTCTTAGAATGGATGAGCTTTTTGAAAGTTGCTACAATGTACACAATGTACTACGACAGCATATTAATGGAAAGTGGAAGTGCATTATCTGGACTGGATGACTGTGTTAATCCAAGAGACCCGTCAAGCACATGGCTAAGGACTTGAACTAGAAACTATAATGTTCCTGCATGTAGACAGGCATTGCATTTATACAATAATAAATTGTGCGTAAATGTGAATCACCTGGTCTTGCAGGAGAATAGTACCAATAGTATGTGAAAGGCTTGCTTCTCCCACTCTTAGTGCTGTGAGCATTTTAACGCTGATGTAAGATGGTTACCAGATTGCCTAGTTCATTTGTCATCATGATTCTAAGACATACTTATTTCTGCTTAAAATTCACAGGGCGGTAAAGGTATTACAAGGAGTACAGATGGGGCAAAAGTTGTTTCTGTGATTGCTGCTGCAGTGGTTGCTGTGACTGGTGTTGTTGTAATAGGTAATGTAAAGTTATATGTATAGACCATATTTTATTTTATTGAGCTTTCCCGTTTTGGCCGGCATCAGGCCATCATTAGACATTCTGCCATAAATGTGAAATAACTCCCCACCTTTCGCACATTGTCATTGTCTTATTAATGAACTCAGACAGCAGTGTTTCCCAGAAACACGAATTACTGGGCTCGGGTTCATCCAGTTGACATTTCATGTAGTTGTCATCACTGTATGTGCCTTGGCTTGGTAGTATGCATACTCCAACTGGGTTGTCGCGCCAGAGGGTTTTGAACTTTGCTGATCATGGAACTTCTCTGTGTTGTTGAGACCTTCTTGATGTAAATCATAGGAACCTCCTAGCCCTTGATGAAAGTTGATTACTGGTGAGGCTGGTGTCTTTCTTTCCCAATGATTCAAGGGGCCAGTTTTGAAAGTTTGAAATATTTTTGTCAAGTTGACATCTTTGCACAGTGATGACAGCACTGCCCTGTTGAATCCCTCGCATTTCTGTGCTGACTAGTTGCTCGTAACTGATAAGACATCAAAATCGCCTATCTCGATTTGTGACTGACATCAGCTGACAATAATTTTCTGTAAATTCCAGGCAATGAATTCCGTGGGTTAGTAGATATTTCAAGTTTTACCACTAGTCACCACCACCCTCCCCCTAACACCAGAGCAAACAAGTGAATCTTGTGGACAAAAGCTACAATTACTGCACATTTTGCAGGTAAGCGATGAATCTCCTTTCAAGCTGTCAAGTTGGCCCTACTTTTCCTAATTTTTCTTACTTTTTTACTTGCTCCCCACTTTTCCCCTACTTTTTCTAGAAAGAGCCCTGCTAACCCTACTTCTTCTAGAAAGAGCCAATAACGCAATGTTTTAGACTGTATGTATTGGAGGCCTACATTATGCTTCATGGAGGCTGTGCATGTGTCAGAGGTTAGCCGGTCATACTGTGCTTCATGCAGGTGATGTTGTGCTAGGAGGTCACTGTCAGAATCTCTGGTAGTGATCTAATCATGGGGAATGTACAGTGAGGTAAATTTTAACCGTTTTTGATATTCCAAAGGTAAGGAATGATCCCTTCTTTCCCTATTTTTTAGGCAATACAATTCCTTTAAAAATAAATAGCCCTATTTTATACCGTAAATTTCGAAACCTCCAACTGCCGTAGGACCTAGCAATAAGTCTGAGGCATCTACGGTATACATGTATATGTATGAACTGACTGTCGCAGGTGCAAATGTACTAAGCATATTGAATGCATGTCATGTTGTGATTTTATACTGAATGCACGTCGATCAATAGTCGCAGCATTATTCATAAAAATGATATTTAAAAAAGAAATGAATGAAAAACAAAAACATATTTAAATAAATGATTTGTTTACACATGAATTGTTTGGCACATAGTACATGTACATCATACAACCATCAAGTAATTATCACGACATGCGAATAACATGTGTCGCTAATCTTACCCGTCAACAAACAATAGAATATTAAGTGGTAAATGAAAGGTGTGAATTATTGTATTGTTCAGCCCATCTATGGTGAACAATGAATGAAATGATAGCTAGGGACCGCAAATCATGTTCGAATGTTCGACCTTTCTCTGTTCGAGAGATCATCTACTGTGTTCGAGTCAAAACTGTTTGAGGTTCGAAGTTTTACAGTACCTGCTTTTTGAAGAGGTGAGTTGACAGCCTGTCCTTTGTTAAGTCAGGCGAAAATTAAAAAAGTTTTTGTTTGCCCTTTACCGACTCTAGATTTTAGAGGTGGGTAGGTAGGTAGGAAAAACATTTTATTTTATTGTGGAAATTTTAATATGTTTTAGTCGAAATGTATTGTTCGTGTGTGGTAATTTCCGCATGTGGTACATTGGGTGGGCGGGTACAGTAAGATAATTGTAAATATTACAAAAGATACGGTTAAATGACATGTGGTTGTCAAAAACAAGGTTAACATAAGCTCAGATCAATTCAGAAGAAATGTTGGTAAAATGAAAGCAAAATTGACACCTTTATGTGGACTTATTTTTAATACTTTATATAGCCGGTCTGTTTTAGTGAGTATGAGCACGAGGCTTCAATAATTGTTGATGAAAATATTATAAGGGCAACTATGACCATTTTTGTGTCATACTTTTTTCTAACTTTGGGTTCCAAAGTCTTTCTAGCGAGAGGAAGTTATCATAAGGCAAACATAATGAAACAAAAATAGTAGTGTGACATAATGGTGTATAGTCGTCTAGACTATCAGTAATTAACCATGATTAACCAAGATCATCCAGGCTTGATCATAGGCATATAAACTATGTTTAATAAACACTTGGGTCGGTCTCAGGTTTATAACCAAAAATAAATAAAAAATCCGAATTTTGGAATTAATTTTTTTGAGTCGGCGGCCAAATCTCGGGTCGGTCGGTGAAGGGCAAACAAACTTAATTTTAATTTAGGCCTCATTGTCTGCCTCTGCCTGTAGTTTTTTATTCCGACACTGCATCGGGACTCGACATCCTTCACCAGAGCTGCAGTGCCTTGTTATCGACCATTTCCTGTCAGTCTCTTACCACCAAACAGTTTTTTGGCTCCAGTTTACAATTTGGAAATTAGTTTTCACTTATTTAAGAATAAGTCAGTCTTGCAGCCTAGGAAGTAGTTCTTATAAATGTTGAAGGCCGTCTCTAGCTGTGAAACTTCTGTGTCATTTCTGATTACTGAAGCAATGATTTCTCTGTATTTTGTAGGACTAAGTGGATACTCCAGATAGCTGGAAATTTGTTGTGGACTTCACAATTTCTGTGCAAATCTGTAGAACAAAGAGGACGAAACAGCACCAGGCAGACACCTAGATGTAGACTGGCAGAATTTTACAGAACATGCATATAGTATTAGTAGATTTGTCACCACATGCATATTAATCATGAAGGTTACCATATTTTATTTTTGGTTTTGCTGCAGTGTTTGAAAGCTATTTTATTTAATGCATCATTATGATGTGGATATTTCATTTAAACAAGTGGCATAGGGATTTCATTTAAGTTTTTCTGCTCATTTGCATATAGCCATATTTTTTTTGGCATCATAGAAATATGCACAGGTATGCAGTCATGGCAATTGACTTACATTTAGCCTTGTCAGACAACCTTGGAAAACTTATCAGACCAAATGCAAACTTTTCAAATGCAATCATGCTATTTAGAAAGACACAAATTGATACTTCTTTGCACTCAGTAATTACTATTGATTAGACTTAACACTTAAAAAAATACAAAAAAGTATTTATTTTCATGAATTCCATATTATAACAAAAATTAATAGGAAACATTTCACAATATTTGCAGATTGTCATTTAGGGGAATATAACTTCACCTTCATTTATTGACCATAATTTAGGAGTAACAAAATTAAATGTTTTATGTAGCATAAACTAGATTTCAGAATGATTAAAGGGAGGTAACTCCTAAATACATCATTTACCAGATATTTTCTTTGTAAAGCTGTAATTCACTTATAATAAGTTAAGTTATTGAAACTAGATACTCCAGATAGCTGGAAATGTGTTATGGAGTTCACAATTCCAGTGCAAAACTGGTAGTTTTACTATAGAATAAAGAGTGCGAGAAAGAATTGAGCCGACACCTATATGGCAAATTTTTAAAGTTGGATATTTTAGCAACCAGGGGGTCTACATCAATGAAACTTCATATGCTTATATCTTATGACCATACAAATCAGCATCTAAATGGATTTTGTTGAGGTTTGTGAAATATTGATATTATTAAATTTTCAAAAAAAACTTCAGTCAAAATGTGTCTGAAATGTTCCTCCCACTGACTTTCTTGGATATTTTAGCAACCAATGAAACTTCACATGCTAGTATCTGATGACAATAGAACTCTGTGGGTAATGGGATTAAATTAAGGTGTGCGAAATTTTGAAGTCAATTATTTTGATAGAAAATTGGTGATAATGAAATTTGAATGTGTAGCTTCCAGACAAATCTCATTGAGGCTTTTCATTTTGTGGTTTGATGTAAAATATGCGGCTCTGTTAGTAATCAGCACAAGGAGGTGATTAATAGAGGATTATAATTATGTGTATTTGTTTTCAGTTATGAAGAATTATGCTAAGAATCATGCCACAATGGGAACTCCTGCATTAACTAAACATAGTAAGTATTTTGTGTAAGGTTTGATATTTCTGTAGCATTATCGTGATCATACACTCACTGAAAGTAATACCTGTCCAAAGGTTTACTTCTTTTATTGTTTTAAAGATTCAGGAAATGGTGAATGTAATGATTGAAGTAGAAAATGACATATTTTTCTACATCCTTATCTCACTTGCTTACTTGTGAGAAAGCTTTAACTATGATTTTGTGAAGTTTTGTTATCAAAGAGTGTCTGTTGTTGTCAATAGTGTCATTATATGGTAAATTTATTACATTAATCATCTTCAAAACAGCTTCATAAAATTCATTCAAACTTCACGGGAATGTTCTTGACTGTTTTGTGTTTAATTCAGTTGCAATATTCAGCATGGCCATCAGTGTGAATAGCACTTTCTGATATGTAAAGCATCACACTTTATCCCATGATATTCAAAACTGCATTCGCGCTACTTGAGAAAATGCTGTTTTGAAGATTACTCGAGACAAATGCGATATTTTACATTTACTGAGTAGTTTGCCATGCACTCTTCTCTGGACCCTTCCTTGCACCTAAGGCAAATAGTTTTGACTATTCACCCTGTGAACCATTCAATATATAGATTCTATCAAATTTAAATTGGAAAATACTGCTATTCAATTGGGTAGGAAATTGGGTAGCCATACAAACTCAGTTTCACTCAAAAATATTCAAGAATCACATTGATCTTATGAAATTACGTTGGTTCATATCAATACCACACTATTTAAAGTCAACTTCAATCCAACGCTGCCTATTTCGTGTAGTTCTTTTTGCTGGAAGAGGGAATGCTTTTGGGTTTATATGCACTTGGAATGTTTGCCTTAATGTGAGCAGAAAACTCGTGTTATGACAAGTTCATGATGAATCATCAATTCTTATTTATTACTGAAGCCATGGAGATGCATTTCAAATCAAGAAAATTGGCTTTTGGGATTTAAATTTTTCAGTTTGGGAAAAATAGCTTTTCAATTTGGTAAAAATGTTTTGAATTGGGAGAAATAGATACTTTTTGCACAGGTCTGATATAGTCCTGGGGGCTGTTTTATCAAGATGTCGTAGCTAGGACATGTCTTATCTTAACTCCAGAACTTTTGTTGTAAGACAATAAAAACCAAGTCGCAGTCTATAATACGAAACTTCCGGTGCGTAATTATTAGGGGTTATTAGGGCCGATAGGCCGAGGGCAACAGTTAAGAATGTCATCCCCGACACCAAGGGACAACAGTTTTGACTGTTACCCAAATAACCATGAAATAAATGTTTTATTACCTGATCAAAAGTTTATCTAAACACAAACTAGTATTTTCTCGAATGTTGACAATATGTACTGTCTTACTGTACACCACTAATAACACTACTAGCTCTAACTGTTTGTTTACATATTTCAACAGACGTCCAATAAAAGCACGGGAATGATATTGACGTTAAAATGACGTTGACGTTTTCCAGAGGGAAACAGTTCAAACTGTTGACCAGGGAATAGTTCAATCCAAGACAAATTGATAGCTTTCATGTAAAACAGTAAAAAATAACAGATGGACATTTTAAGTTTATGGCATTTAGTTTCATTTTTGTTGGCCGTGTCAACTCTGTCCCATTTGTTGTATTAATCTGTGCATTAAGTTGATGCAATGTGAGGTCCTATTGTGTATTGCATATTTAAATTTAATATAATTTTAACCATTTCATAACTGTGTACCAACAATGATGTTTATACGATTCTTTCATTAACTTAAACCATTATACAGAATTCCCATTATTTGATTCTAGATTGAATAATGTTGACGGGGTATCAAGACCTAGTGATGAAGTTCAAAAGATGAGGTTGGATTTGAAGGTGATTTTTCCCCATTATTTATTGTTTATTACGTAAGACTCAGAGCAGACGTTATTTCAACTGTATGCAAACATTTTGACAAAAGTAGGGATCTTTGTCTGTTTGCACTGCAAAAAGAGCACAAATCACTTACTACTAAGGGACGTCCACTTGTAAAGCCTACGACTGTTGTTACTACTACTGGGTATAGTATATAGTATATGGCCATTGTACTAGAGTGTATTTGTACTGGTTTGCAGCTTTTTGTATAAGCTTGACATAATGATTTTTATTTTGTGCAAGATCCGGATGCACAGCACCAAGCTATGGATAAAAAACTAATTGAGAATAATGGAGTGTTGCAAGAATATTAATCTCTTTTAGTTGTGCTCATTGGGTTATGTTTAAGCTTGCACCCAGTTATGGCAGAGTTACAGCCCTTGACTTAATTAAAATAGCATAAAGGGCATGGAATTGTATGCCACTTGCATCTCTTAATATTATATGAAAGAGTGATGAAGTTGTTATAGGGAATGCCATATACACATGACAACACCTCCCCACACAGACCCACAGGGTAACAACAGTTTGCAAAACATTAGGCACTGAGGAGATGCAAGGGTAAACATGTATGGAAGTAGGGGTGCAATGAATGGTCTGGCCAACTATAAACTAAGGAGAATTTAGGGAGGCGGGAACTTTAATTGATGAAATATATCACAGAACATGTCACGAAAGTCAGTAATAATAGGCCAAGCTAGTATAATGAATCTTTCATGCAATCTAAAAAGCATGTAAAATTTACCTGACATTTTGTTTGTGTTTGTATTGTGACTGAAGAGCAGACTGAATTTATTCAATTTGAATGCTATGATACTACAATCTCAAAAAGTATTGGTTGAGTCATGGAACTTTGCAGGAATGGTAATGGTAGTTCAGTAGGGAGGAAGATTGGGGTTGCATCTGGGTCCAAGGGCAAGGTCACTTTACTAAACTATTTACACTATTATTACAATAGGCTAGAGAGCCAAGATGGTCCTATATTGGTCACCTAGTCATCCTGCTCAAGCTGACCCAAGTATTTGTTTATAATAGGTATCCTACAAGCTGATGAATAGTTAGTAAGAATAAGCATTTGATTTCTGGAAAAGACAACCTAGTTGGTCTTTTGAATATGTGTTGACTTAGTTATTGGTAATTTATTTTGACATCCCAGGTACGAAAGATCTTCTTCCAAGGAGATATGTGAAGGTACTACATGTATGCCTGAATCTGACTTCAAACAAAGTTAATTCTCAAAAATCCACCTGAATAAAAAAGTACCACATTTTGGACATGAAGGGTGATTATTGTGGACAGGTGTCATGGATTTATTCCTTACATTTATAAACAACAATTTAACCACAACCAAGCTCATTACATACAGTTTATGTATTTGATGCAATAAGTCACAGTCCATATGTTTTCTTGCATGCTAGTGTTACAGAACTGCTTTGTCATTAGTGTTCTGCGTTATATGTTTTATATTGACAAAATTGTTTTATTTTCCACACTGTTGTTTTATATCAATTTCACTTTTACAGAGTTCTTGTTCATAATGAGATGTTACAGTTACCATCCTGTATAGTTTCCAGTTCAAAGGTTTCAATACTTGTAAGTCCTTATTTTTATTACATCTCTGTGTTTCAGTCATTAGCCAGACATGTTATTCACAACAGGTGCTAAACTTCTTTGTCAAATATTTTTAAAGATTTTCTGTTGATGTTCTTGTGCATCAAATCCCCAGCATTGCCTGATTGACTTGCAGTACAAGAACACTTTCGTGTGTCTTTGACATTGAACTGATATGACACAATTTGTACCGCTGCTGTAGGCCTTTCCCCTGGGGAAAACACTAATACTAATGCAGGGAAAGGTCACAGTTACCATCCACGAAGCATGGCCGTCTAGAACTGAAAGACTGGGCAATAAATCAAGGTGCTTAAGAAGTCCTTGAGTGAATTTCTTATCAGAGTGGTAAGTCAGATATGTTACATCCTAGCTGCATTTCTTTTCTGTTGATCTGTAATATCATTTATCATAGAGCTGCAATCCAGCATAACCAATTTGGACACGGTGCATTGTGCGAGCCTCACTCCCATGCTTGTTTGTGTGATGGCTTTGTTATTCACTATTGTTTTGTTGGGACTTAGAGTCATTCAATTACTTACAGAAAACTATCCATACTGGTTTGAAATCCAAAAATTGTGATCGATTGCTGTAAATATATTGGTCATATAGAACATACATATTTATGCTATATATTTGCAGATCATGGGCGCGAGTACCCACACATCACGCAGCTACTGGCACTCCGTCGTCTTTTTGATGGAAACTTCAACACATAATGTTACTGAAACACAACAAGTGACAGGAATCTCCATGATTTGAAACCAACTCTATCAGATGGAAATGAGTTGTCATCAAGCATTACAGAGATTCAGATTCTGATGTTGGCTTGAACAGTTTGATAATGTTATTCTTGTTGCCCATAATGGGAAACGCTTTGATTTTTTTGAATGCCATCTGAATTCTTGATTTATTTTAAAAATGTGGTTTGAGTTGTGTTGACAGATTAGCATTTTTCAAGAAAGTGTTTCCATTTGTTTCATTTAAACAATAGGGACATTCTAAGTTCAGCATATGGTGCACATAATGCACTAGAAATCTCTCAGCAATCTTACTGTTTACATATGTGACAGTTGGTCTACCAGTGACATCATGAATTTCTCATTTTCTCCTAAATGTGTGTTTCATACATGTTTAATGATCCAAAAGCTCAGAATAGTCAGTCTCTGAATGAGTTGGTTGTTAGTGGTGTTTGCAAGCACATCACAGCAGAGAACATTGCTGGGTCGGGACTAAATATTCACCACTTGCAACAGATATTTGAATGCCAGGATGAAGATGGACTAGGAAACAGTTTAACTGTTAAAAATAGTGCAGGTCAACCAAGAGTGACCAATACAACCGGTACACTGAACTTGGTTATTCAAAAGTTGCACAACATTTCAGAACAAAGTAATGACATTCTTGATTGTAATACACACATTTTCTAATACTGAGTAGTGTTTTCTAAATCACATGGTGCCTTTCCATTAAAGTTCACAAACTGATTTTTACCAAGCTTAATTATTCAGATTGTCATCCATTCTGGTTGCATGACTTTTGGTAGAGTTATCTCCCTTTATTTATAGAAAATGATATTTCATTGTCTATGCTTGTTCTCTTAAACCAATGGATGGTTTTGCATGAAACTTCACTCAAATGATTTGTACCAAACTTTGTTGTGCATATCCTTAGCATGTTGAATGATTTTTGACAGTGTTAACAGATTATAACATTGGTTAAACATTGTGTCAGGACTCGCTTCCTTTATTATGTGCCATTTGGTCATTCTTACCCCATTCGTGTATGTTATTCATTGGGTACATGTTTATCTATGCAACCATTATCTGTTATGGCACCATTCAACCTAGGTTTAATATTTGTGTCTGCTTATTTAGGCCATGCCAAATTAGAATTTCGTTAAGCGTCAACCTAAGTTCGTGAAACCTAGCTACCTATTCAATAAAAAACACAAACTCATAACGAAAAAACAAATATCCTCAGATAATAAGTGAAGGTTAAAATCGGTTTGTTTCCAAACTAGATCTATACCAGAATTAATATAATTTAAAACTGACTCGTTTTCACACAAATGGACTAGTTTTCACACAATAATCACATCGTTGTCGGATCTCAACTAAAATTGGTGTTGTCGAATCATGGACGTCGAAAATATGTGAGAATATTAGCTTAGAAAAAATGTTGTTTTTTTTGGCTCAAGGAGCGCAAAACCTAGACGCACGCGGACGCTTAACAAAATTCCAATTTGGCATGGCCTTACTTAAAGATGTATCTGGCTCATCTGAAGGTAAAATGTTTTAATGGGTTTTGTCCAGTATTGTTTTTACATTGGCCAAAGCATCTTAAATAAGAACAATTGCAATGTACAACCAATTGAAAATATCTCAGTTCATCATAATACTAATAGAAAAAACTACAATACCTACCCGCTTGTTTGTGATTATAGAAACCTCTTTTTTCAACAAATACAGATGATTACATAATGAGTTCATTATTTGATAATGCATATTTATTGATATTTTAAGTGTATGAAATACATTTTTCCTATTTGGGAAGGTAAACAAATGAACTTGAAAATGAGAAAAGTATTATTTATATATATTCCTTCATTTTCCTACAAATCATCACCATCTTCTGTCATCTTTCCACGCCACTAGCAACATTTTGAGTTGTGCATCAGCCAAGCACCACAACAGATGGTTACACTTATGTTATATGACATGTGTGCATCCAAGTACTTAAAGATGCTCTATTTTAAAACATACATTCTTCAATGTTTACATTGCAAATTACATTCTAACTCCCTCTGACAAAGTGGCATTGTGGGAGCGGGGGAGTTTTGTTAAAAAAAAAATTACACTGTACATTCCTTTTCACTGAAATTAATGTTTTCCTCCAGGAATTTATATTAAATATATGTTAAGTATCAAAAAGGCTGAAATTCTAATTTGTGATATTCCATATTTCTGAAATAGGACTAGGAGGAATGAAATGGAATTCTGTCACATATGAGTCGTTTTTTTCCAAAACTAACGATGTAACTAATAATTCATTGATCTAATCTTGTTTCTAAAATGTGTGGTGAATTTGCATATAAATACACAATATGAGAATATGAGAAAATATTGTCGACTTGTTCTTATTGTTTACCGTAGATTTATGTCGAAAATAGTCGGTGATCAATGAAATTTGGACGTTTGTGCATGTGTAAACGCTTCGGATTAGCCAATCAGAATGTAGAGATTTGCTGAATTTGGAATTATTTTATCATGAACAATCTTTCATACTATTACAATGCCATTTATGTAAGTGTTGTGGCAACGAATTTGCAAAGATATATGCATCACTTGTTTGTATATCTGTTTGTGATCTGTTTCACAAATTCTTGAAAAGGTGTATTGTTGATGAATGTATACGAACAAATTCATGCAATAAAGGAAGATCAAAATTTAATTGTTTGTCAAATGTATGCACTCCAGATGATCACATGAAACCAGAGCCTGTATTCACTAACACTTTAAGACTGAACACTGATTCTCAATAACTAAGTCCATCACCTAAAAGTATTTTGTGAAAAATATACTTCCGACAAAGTTGTTTTCGATAATTGTTTCAAAATTTCTAATGTATCGAGAGACCAAATATAAATTTCTGGATGCATAACTTTATTATTTTCTCTGGTATGACCATTTGAATACACTAGGGGATAAACTTCTTTTTCCCTCGCATTAAATATCCGGTACTCGGCCATCATTCTATAAATGAAGTAATACTGCTTTAAGGTTGATCCCTCTCATCAAATAATTATTTATTTTTAGTCAGACTATACATTTAAATTCAAATACCTTTGTCACAAAATATGCAGACGCAATTATATGAAAACAGTAATTTATTCAAATGTTGCTATATCGATACGGGCAATATTAAGATGAATCAAGTCATTTGATGTTATAATTTGTTCATTCCCGATATCAAAAATGTCAATAATTATGGACAAATAGCAACATGAGCAAAGACAATGCTTATGTGAAAAACCTACTATATATGTAACGGAAATTTCATATTAGGTACAATTATGTAACATACTGAAAAGGAAGAAAATATCATTTTTAGTATGAAACCATACCAACATATAAAGAGTAATCATATTATCTTGATTAAAACAAATTCTCAACCATGCGATAGCAGTTATCACCTTTATCACGACAGGCCTACAAGTAATTCACATTCATGTTTGTAATTCCTATAAATATTAGGTTAAAGCCTTAAAGATAGGAATATATTTGTTCTTAAAGTCGGTGATACAATCTATGGTTTCCATCCAACAATTTCAAAATGTCATCGTCATTAAAAAAATATTGTAACGGAAATTTCTTTGGTAACGGATAATTATATCATACCATATTTCGAATAATTTGACCAAACGATGATTTATCACGAAAATAGATGTATCTTTATCGTTAATACAGCAAATCATAAAACCAATCATAATAACACAAACAGTATTATGAATAATCAAACTTATCGACTATGTTAGTATCCAAATCAAATCACTGTTGTTAACCTTTTCTAAAGTTTCATTGTCAAATGAGTACATTCTTCTGGACTTTCCTGTAGCAGTAGGTGAAACCATCTTACAAAGAACATCAGACTTGCTTAACCAAATTATAAAGGCTGTTTTTGACACAATGAAATTGACCTGAAATTCTGTCCCACCTCATCAACAATCTTGCCCAAGTACCACGTTTCTTCACATACTACAGCAAGGCAATTTTTGATTTTGTATTCTGCAATCTTTGACTTTTGTATGTTAGTTAGTCTCAAATGAATTCGAAACTGTGTGCGTACTTATGATAAGGACACTTTCGTTGCGCATAGCATAATAATTATGATGTTTGGTGGCTGCGGCAAGGGTCCATGTGATGCAAGGGTTTCTAATAAGACAACTAGCATAGCACCTACGTATCTGATAAATTTTCTCCATTACCAATCCCCCTAACAGTGTGGAGTTTCATAGTACATGTACTTACTGCTTTAAGTGGTAATTCACTGACTTATTGATTTTTTCCCAACATTTACTAGCAAACACAAATCGAAAACAGACATCTTTGTATTATATATGTTTGCTCACTGAAAGAAACTTTTCGCATCATCAATAATACATTTACCACGACTAATGGCTTTATCCGCCAGCCTTTTACAACTCCAGGCATGTCTGCAGTCACATTGACCTTTGTCATGTCCAATCTCAGAATAATTACATACTGTAAGTATGTTACAAATATCAGGCAGTTTAGAGACCAAGTATTTATTTCTTTACTGCTGGATGGCGAGTCACTCCACTTATGAATTGTATTTAACATTGGATTTAATTTCTTTACTTCTGACTTCTGAGAAGCCAGGGAAGTGGCTAAAATATTAGTTAAAAACTAGTGGAATTAATGTCGATGTATTGCACTATATTACTTATTCAAATTTGTGCTCTAAATACAGCATTCACTAAGATCCGAAAAGTGCAAAAGACATGAAATTTCCGTTACCATGCCATAACGGAAATTTATATATGCATCGAGTTCATTCAGTAACTCCGTCAATAACTGACGTAGATCAAGATTTTAAAATGAACAACTACCTTTAATTCAAGGTATTAAAACGCGACATACAAATTTTGCAGTAGTATATTACCAAAATTGAAACAAAAAGAGGATGTATCAACATAACAAAATTTAGGAAGTGAATATTTCTTCTAAAATGTTCCAAAACCAAATAACAGACTAGCTTTGACCACAGGGCACAAGTGGCGTAGGAAATGACGCCATACGTATGACATTTTACTTGGTTCCTGTCTTTTCTTGGACCGTATATCTTGTTTGTATACAAAAGCATCACGGAAATTTAAATCACGGAAATTTGCTTTTGTGTATATAACAAAGCATACTAGGGCCAAATGACTTTTGTGATAAGTTTTTAATGATTATGAATACTTATTTATGGTCTATATTCGTAATTAACGTTGAGAAATCGTTACAGCTTCCTCCATATTTTCACCACACATGGTAACGGATATTTAGCCGATTTACTTTTTATGGGATGCATTATCGTTTGACATAGACTTACTTTAATATGACTGATCTTTCGTTAGTTTATGTATTTGCTTTTTAAAACCATGTAACTGAGGACTGTGGGTAAGCCTTAGTGGACAAATTATATTGATGTATTATCACTTATTCCTGAGACAGAATGTTCGATAACTGAAATTTTATGAAAATCGTCAACTCCGGCGAATATTCAAAGGTGCAACCATCCCGTGTTTATAGAGCTTATTCAAGACAATCCTCCATCATTACACACACGATAATAGCTGAAACGAAGCCGATACGGCGTACTGATTTGATACAAGTTGAATATACCCTTTAACCATGTAAGCTGGCGACAGTAACGGAAATTTAAAATAGGGACTTAAAACATAGTTTACAGTTTTAATACCCGTTGAACAAATGGCACTTTTCAGCTGTTTCAATGTTCATGCGTGGTGTAACAAATAAACCACAGAATTCTTTTGTCTTTCACATTTACAGTGAGTTATGCCGCTTTTTATGTAATGGACTTACTTATTGAGAATCCGTGGTCTAAACTTAGACTAAGACTTAACATTTGTAAAAGTTATAGTTACCGGCCTTTCGATTTCCTTCTATCTGAATGGATGAAATGTTGTCAGAATAATTGGTGTTACCCATTCTACATTTTTGCCAACTTTTATTAAGATCTATATTGTAATAAAAACATAGGAAAATAATTAACATTTACCATTTTAACGTCTAAGTCTCCCGCTCAAAGGTCATGTCTCAAATTCGTCACGCCACTATCAACAAACTCAAGGGAATGAAGAAATAGGACTTACCCTTCCTAAACATGACTCCCCCACGGCAGTTTGTCAGTAATTGTAGTACTGATACAGGATGTTAGAATAAAGTAACGAGCAAACAAGAAATATAGTCTTTGATCAGTTCAACATGCACAGTATATGTATAAAAATATCAAAGGGCCATAACTCGATGATAAATTATCTGAGCAGAACGAAACGACAAGGATGCACATCTGCACTTGATGCTTATCAATCCTGTGAATTTTGGTTGAAATCCAACCAGCCGTATTTGAGATGAAGCTCGGACAAACTTCACCATGCATTGCTTATGTATAAAAACATCAAAGGGCCATAACTAAGTTAAAAATTATCTGAACAGAATGAAGCGGCAAGGATGCACAACTAAGCTTGATGCTAATCAATCATGTGAAATTTGGTTGAAATCTAACCAGCCGTATTTGTGATGAAGCGCGGACAAACTTCACCATGCACTGTATATGTATAAAAACATCAATGGGCCATAACTCAGTGAAGAATTATTCGAGCGGAACGAAACGACAAGGATGCACAACTACACTTGATGCTTATCAATCCTGTGAAGTTTGGTTGAAATCCAACCAGCCGTATTTGAGATGAAGCGCGGACAAACTTCACCATACACTGTTTATGTATAAAAACATCAAAGGGCCATAACTCAGTGAAGAATTATTGGGACAATTTTTGTGAGTAGGTACTGGGAGGGGAAATACATGTTACGGCTAAATTAACAGTTTAAGAATGCACTTTTAATAACTAACAAGCGCGGATCCAGGAATTTTCTTCAGAGGGGCCCAGGTCCTGATACAGATAGGGGAGCATAAGTCACGAGAGTGAGGTAAAAAAGGAGTCTGCGGATGTTGGCCATTTTGAATCTTAACGTTTACCAGTTCTAGCCACAAGGGGGCCTCCACATTTTGAACCATAGGTTTTTGGTGTTTTTTTTTAGACATTTCATTTTTTTACCAGAAACTGGGGGTGAGCAGCTTAAAGATGAACTTAATAATAATAATAATAATCTTGTAATACAGTTAACACGCCGATTCTGGATAAAAACAAAAAGGCCCCTGAATTTCGGACTTTTGAAAAAGAACATTTCAAATTATGATTTTTTTTTAAAAAGATAATTATCTCTGTCCATATGATCATTTACATTAATTTATGACAAATCAGTGAGGCCAGAGTTTTGGACCCCCTCTGAATCTAGGGAAGGAAATTTAGAATCTTATAAATAGGAAAATGCGGGGAAAATGTCTAAATAGCGCGAAAGAGACGCTCTCCGATACCTCAACTTTCATTTTTAATTTGAGAAGCAAGAAGTGTTATAACAAAGATTTTCAAGAATGTCTATGTAGGTAGTATAAATAAATGAAGTCTGCTTTTTATGTAATGAAAGCAGTTCAAAATCAATTAGATAATTATCCAATATCAAATGATATTACACATGTTGTACATGCAAGAAACAAGTCAAACAAGTGTAGCAGAAATGATCTATTTATTGTACAATATTTTCCTTACTTAAATATTTAAGCCAATATTTTTATGGCCTTGCCTCATAATGTATCCTTTCACCATATAACACAAGTTTATCATGCTTTTCATTCACTTTCATGGGATTTTTATTCATGTAATCAGAATTGAAAACAATTTAGGTACAAGAATGTCATGCTCCCCGCATATCAGTATTTCCATGAAGTTTCATAGTATTTGGTATATTTCATGAAACATGATGGAAAATTGAGTATTTGTCAGGAAGTTTTACTATATAAGACATAGGGTCTAGCCAATTTTTGGTTTGTCTCCAGACACTCAAGGTAGGGTTTACAAATTTATTATTTGACTGACTTCTTTAATCTCACTTTTCTTGATTTTAGCTTTAATAATTGAATATTTTATCTAAATACTGCTTCAGGTTACATGTTGAGAATCATTTGGCAATGTAAGTTACTTCTATTTATTTGACTTTAATTCTATTACTATTGTTTTGTAAACTCATTTGTTGTCATCTGTAAATCATGCAGTACAAATTAATTATGAATAACTATCAATAACGGCTCTAAAATAATTATTTGATTATTGTTAATATTTAAAAAATTGTCACAATTTAGGGAAGTAGATAAACATTCAAGATCAAATCCACAGCATAATCTTGGTTGGGACAGTTTCTGTTAACATGAGTGCTTGTCATTGTGGAACTATAAATATCTCTATGGTGATCATCGCCATGGTGACTGTGTGGGTTATCCCCCATAGATTTGTTGTAGATGTATTGTATTTCTTGAAAAATCTAATTCTGTACTTGCCAGACCTGCTGTTGTGTTTTTGCCAAGTGGCATAAAGAGTAGTGGAGGCAGGGATGTGCAAATTGTTAATAATTTATCAGGCCTTGCAATTATCATTTATTTCTGCTGAATTTGTATTGGTGAAATTTACTGGATATAGGCATGTTTTAATAACTAAGTGGTATTTACAATTATGTGTTGTGATTTTTGCAAAGACTACACTGGCATTGAGTGGATTGAACTTGAATTGTTTAGTTGTTTTGATTGTTAATACCTGTGTATTGAATTCCATATGGGCGAGAATTCACTATAACAGAGGTTTTTACTGTTATTAATGTATTATCATTTTGAGCTTAAACTATAGTGAATGTTTGTGTGTGTGTCTATATCTAATTGTTTGTTCAGATCTGTCTTGAGACAGGTGTCCAAGCACAGGTGCAGGTGTGTATTGTGTGGTATGATACTGGCTTATTCATTGGTCAACAGATTTGATTTTGTCCTATCAGATTAACTTATATTTTGATGGGAAATTCAGTAGTTGTTAGTGACAATCAGGACTTGGACACTAGGGAGATTTTGTGAATGTTTTTTGGATATTCTTAATAATTTAATCATGGACAGTGTGTTGGTGAACAGATTGTGTATTTACAGTAAGTGCATTTTTATTTTTCTTTGAATTGGCTGCTTTAAATGTTGTTTTATCATTGATTGTCTGATTATGGAGGTCATGGGCCATGCCATATTAATAGAGTTGTTGAATGACGTAGGGGTGAAAAGTAAAAGTTGCACACTTTTCTTTTTATTCTAAATGTGTGTTTGCCCTCTGATATCAGTATCTGTTATGTCCTCCTCCTACGAATCAATGCAAGTCTTCTTGAACGCATTGACCTGACGTAACGTCTTACCACGTCGGCGGAGATGGCATTCCACTTGTGAATTAAGGCAGCAGTCAGATCATTGATATTGTTGATGACGTGGTGCAACTTTTACTTTTCACCCCTACGTCATTCAAGCATTATCATTATACCGAGAATGACCTAAATTTAAATTAAGAATAATGCATCATGTAGCCAATAAAAGCTGTCACATTTTGCTACCAAATTTGCCTGTATGTTTTATCTAAATGGTTACAAACTTTATTTCTAAGTCAGTGCACAGTTTCTTTTTGGTGTCAGTATAGATTGTATCAATTAGTATGATTATGGAGGACATAGGCAATGCCATATTGAGTTGTTGTTGTATCATAGATTGTATCAATGTGTATGATTATGGAGGACATAGGCAATGCCATATTGAGTTGTTGTTGTATCATAGATTGTATGATGGTGTTGTGCATAAGCAATGTATTGTAGAGTTGTTATAACATAGAATGTCTGATGGTAATTTAGTTAACTGATGCCGAAATGAATCTTGTTGTGTTGTATGTAATCATCCTTGTGTCTCTAGTACGCATTTACAAATAGTACTAAGTTATGATTCATATCATATACACCTAACATTTTTGGCACTGTACAATGTCAATACTAGAATCGTATTGAATGAAACGGCAAGTTGCCCAACCTGATTTGCGAGTAAAGCCACCAATGATCATGTTAACAATTTGCAGCAATTGCTGTTACATAAACTGTCCATCTGACATGGTTACTCCTTCGATTGTCTATAATAAAATACCATTAAAATTTCTAAAGGTTAACAATAATATATTCAAAGGTTCTATGTGACCCTGGAGTTGACCCTTTAACCCTTGGAATTCTCAGATAGCCACATTTTGTCCCTCGGGATTTTGGCCATAAAATGGTACAATACATGTACAGCCAAAAATGATCTAAATGACCCTTGAAATTCAGAACATAGTTGAACCACTGATATTGTATAATATTATGTAACCGCAAGCATTTAATCAAATGTTAAACCTGACTTTTATGAAGAGACAAGTAGTCACTAATATTTACTTGCTAAAATCATTAATTAAAAGGAAATGTGGAGCCATTTGATACTGTTGAAGGGTGTATTCACTTTATTTTACTGATCACAATTAATAGTTATTAATTAGACTAGCCAATATTTGTATTTTATGTAGAAATTGTGATACTACCTCAATTATCCCATGTTACAGCCTAAACAATAGTTGACACACAACATTTTTTAATGCAGTCATAACTCTATTATTATTTTCTGTTGTTTACTAATTTGATCAACTTGCACAAAAAATGTTTATTCATTAGATGTCTGGGTATTCTGTATTTTTGTTGTCTTCCTCTGTTTTTGTTCACATAACATTTGCATCACTGCAGTTCCTGATTTACATTTTCTGGTTTCCACTCTTATTTAGAAATTAATTAAGGGCCTAGCAATATGTGATTCTTATATACTTATTTATTGAATCTTGGTGTTCAACTATTTACAAAATATGTTAAAACAACCATGTCAACTAAAGCACATCAATGGAATGTGTTTGGTCAGAAAGTTTGCTCAGTGTAGTTCTGGGTGTGATGTAGGGGAGTGAGTTCATTGCAAATGCTTCTGTGACTCTGTATTGTGTGTTTCTTCAGTCTGTATAACAGGATTGATGGAAGTGTGTGCTGTCACCAAATTGATCATTTTCAATCGACTGCATCATCAACTTCGTATCCTTGCAAATGGTGGTTCTAATGTTAAGTCTTCCTGTGTATGCTTGCAGTCTCAGAAGCAATTGAATTTGGAGTGAATATTTGTTAGTAACCCAGAAATCAGTCCAATTTAAAGTGCAT
Source organism: Mactromeris polynyma (assembly GCA_032209605.1). Taxonomy (NCBI): domain Eukaryota; kingdom Metazoa; phylum Mollusca; class Bivalvia; order Venerida; family Mactridae; genus Mactromeris; species Mactromeris polynyma. The sequence goes on from JASFXZ010000001.1 coordinate 54,614,429, forward strand.
GTGCTAGGGTTCTTTTGTATTCTAATTATCTGAACTTCCAAATGCCTTTTCTCATAGGTGTTTAATAGGTATTATAATAATGTGTTTATTTTGTCTTTTCTCAGTCTCCTTTCACATGATGGCAAAGATGATGACAAAGAGTGTGGAGAAGATGATGGCGAAAATGTTGGAAAAAAGTGAGATAAGTTATTTGCTCCCAACCCTTGCTATTCCTAGCCCCCCCCCCACCCCCCCTACTTATTTGTATTTCACTAACAGTTTAATTGTAAGTGTAAGCTAGTTTCTTCAGTCTTGAAATCAAGTATTTTTATGCTGTAATCATATCGCTGAGTTGTAATAAGTTTTGACTAATATTGCCACTGGTAACGGTCTGATCCACCCGACGGAGGAAGTTGGGTTTGATTCAGGGTACCATTGGTATTTGATAATATGGGTTGTGCGTAGTCTTGATTGTTACATGCCCCTACTAGTGAGCTGGTCAGTGCCTGGTCATATGACCAGGACACTGTTCAACAGAGCAGTTTACCAACACAGTGTAGGAGCATGTAACGATTGAATCACGTCGGTCCCTAATGTTTTGTAGTCAGTTGCTTCCTTGGAGTTTGTGTGTGGAGCAATTGCCTTATGTATGTCGCCTTTCCTGTAGCAACTTAATCATCCTCTTTCTGGTCTTATTAATTCCATTCCTTTCATTAACGATATTAAGATTATTTTAGTTTCTGTTTATTGGGGCAGCAGCAGTTTTGTTACCCTTGAAATCCTGTACTTTCATCTTAAATTGACAGGTTCCAACTTTGAATATCATTAAGACTAGTATCCAACCCTTGCCATTCCTTGCTCCGAACCCTTGCCATTCCTTGCTCCCAACCCTTGCCATTCCTTGCCCCCTACTTATTTGTATTTCACTAACAGTTTAATTGTAAGTGTAAGCTAGTTTCTTCAGTCTTGAAATCAAGTATTTTTATGCTGTAATCATATCGCTGAGTTGTAAAAAGTTTTGACTAATATTGCCACTGGTAACGGTCTGATCCACCCGACGGAAGAAGTTGGGTTTGATTCAGGGTACCATTGGTATTTGATAATATGGGTTGTGCGTAGTCTTGATTGTTACATGCCCCTACTAGTGAGCTGGTCAGTGCCTGGTCATATGACCAGGACACTGTTCAACAGAGCAGTTTACCAACACAGTGTAGGAGCATGTAACGGGCAGTTTTTTTCCCTCTGATATGGATAATTATGATTATTTTTTCTGATAGTCATACATTTTGAATAGTTAACTTATTATATCTGCAGCGGTATGTTAACTGCCCTGAACCATTATCTTATGTACGTGGCGTTTCCTGTAATAACTTAATCATCCCTCTTTCTGGTTATTGGGGCTGCAGCAGTTTTGTTACCCTTGAAATCCTGTACTTTCATCTTAAATGCTTAAATGGACAGGTTCCAACTTTGAATATCAATGAGACTAGTATCCAACCCTTGCCATTCCTTGCTCCCAACCCTTGCCATTCCTTGCTCCCAACCCTTGCCATTCCTTGCTCCCCACTTTTTTAAATTTCATTACTATGCAATGTGCATATAATGATTGGCTCCCCACTTATTTAAATTTCACTACTATGCAATGTGCATATAATGATTGGCTCCCCACTTTTTTAAATTTCACTACTATGCAATGTGCATAATGGTTGTAGATGGTTATCTGTTTGTCTTTTCGAAGCTTCGCAGCTTGGCATGTGAAAGCCTCTCTCAGGCACGCCCAGCTAGTCACTAGCTGGGGTGAGTGGTACGCAGCATGACCAGTCAGCTGACATGGAAGTTGAATCACATTGGTCCCTAATGTTTTGTAGTCTGTTGCTTCCTTGGAATATGTGTGTGGAGCCATTGCTATATGTATGTGGCCTTTCCTGTAACAACTTAATCCTCCCTCTTTCTGGTCTTATTAATTCCATTACTTTCATTAATGATATTAAGATTATTTTAGTTTCTGTTTATTGGGGCTGCAGCAGTTTCCTTACCTTGAAATCCTGTACTTTTATCTTAAATGGACAGGTTCCAACTTTGAATATCATTAAGACTAGTATCCAACCCTTGCCATTCCTTGCTCCCAACCCTTGCCATTCCTTTATCCCATCGCTTGCCATTCCTTGCCCCCTACTTTTTTGTATTTCACTAACAGTTTAATTGTTAGTGTAAGCTAGTTTCTTCAGTCTTGAAATCAAGTATTTTTATGCTGTAATCATATCGTTAAGTTGTTATAAGTTTTGACTAATATTGCCTATGGTAACGGTCTGATCCACCCCACAGAAGAAGTTGGGTTTGATTCAGGGTACCATTGGTATTTGATAATATGGGTTGTGCGTAGTCTTGATTGTTACATGCCCCTACTAGTGAGCTGGTCAGTGCCTGGTCATATGACCAGGACACTGTTCAACAGAGCAGATTACCAACACAGTGAAGGAGCATGTAACGATTGAATCACGTTGGTCCCTAATGTTTTGTAGTCAGTTGCTTCCTTGGAGTTTGTGTGTGGAGCAATTGCCTTATGTATGTCGCCTTTCCTGTAGCAACTTAATCATCCTCTTTCTGGTCTTATTAATTCCATTCCTTTCATTAACGATATTAAGATTATTTTAGTTTCTGTTTATTGGGGCAGCAGCAGTTTTGTTACCATTGAAATCCTGTACTTTCATCTTAAATGGACAGGTTCCAACTTTGAATATCATTAAGACTAGTATCCAACCCTTGCCATTCCTTGCTCCCAACCCTTGCCATTCCTTGCCCCCTACTTTTTTGTATTTCACTAACAGTTTTATTGAAAGTGTAAGCTAGTTTCTTCAGTCTTGAAATCAAGTATTTTTATGCTGTAATCATATCGCTGAGTTGTAATAAGTTTTGACTAATATTGCCACTGGTAACGGTCTGATCCACCCGACGGAGGAAGTTGGGTTTGATTCAGGGTACCATTGGTATTTGATAATACGGGTTGTGCGTAGTCTTGATTGTTACATGCCCCTACTAGTGAGCTGGTCAGTGCCTGGTCATATGCCCAGGACACTGTTCAACAGAGCAGTTTACCAACACAGTGAAGGAGCATGTAACGATTGAATCACGTTGGTCCCTAATGTTTTGTAGTCAGTTGCTTCCTTGGAGTTTATGTATGGAGCCATTGCCTTATGTATGTCGCCTTTCCTGTAGCAACTTAATCATCCCTCTTTCTGGTCTTATTAATTCCATTCCTTTCATTAACGATATTAAGATATTTTTAGTTTCTGTTTATTGGGGCTGCAGCAGTTTCATTACCCTTGAAATCCTGTACTTTCATCTTAAATGGACAGGTTCCAACTTTGAACATCATTAAGACTAGTATCCAACCCTTGCCATTCCTTGCTCCCAACCCTTGCCATTCCTTGCTCCCCACTTATTTAAATTTCATTACTATGCAATGTGCATATAATGATGGGCTCCCCACTTATTTGAATTTCACTACTATGCAATGTGCATAATGGTTGTAGATAGTTATCTGTTTGTCTGTTCGCAGCTTCGCAGCTTGGCATGTGAAAGCCTCTCTCAGGCATGCCCAGCTAGTCACTAGCTGGGGTGAGTGGTACGCAGCATGACCAGTCAGCTGACATGGAAGTTGAATCACATTGGTCCCTAATGTTTTGTAGTCTGTTGCTTCCTTGGAATATGTGTGTGGAGCCATTGTTATATGTATGTGGCCTTTCCTGTAACAACTTAATCCTCCCTCTTTCTGGTCTTATTAATTCCATTACTTTCATTAACGATATTAAGATTATTTTAGTTTCTGTTTATTGGGGCTGCAGCAGTTTCCTTACCTTGAAATCCTGTACTTTTATCTTAAATGGACAGGTTCCAACTTTGAATATCATTAAGACTAGTATCCAACCCTTGCCATTCCTTGCTCCCAACCCTTGCCATTCCTTGCTCCCATCGCTTGCCATTCCTTGCTCCCAACCCTTGCCATTGCTTGCTCCCAACCCTTGCCATTGCTTGCCCCCTACTTATTTGTACTTCACTAACAGTTTAATTGTAAGTGTAAGCTAGTTTCTTCAGTCTTGAAATCAAGTATTTTTATACTGTAATCATACAGCTGAGTTGTAATAAGTTTTGACTAATATTGCCACTGGTAACGGTCTGATCCACCCGACGGAGGAAGTTGGGTTTGATTCAGGGTACCATTGGTATTTGATAGTATGGGTTGTGCGTAGTCTTGATTGTTACATGCCCCTACTAGTGAGCTGGTCAGTGCCTGGTCATATGACCAGGACACTGTTCAACAGAGCAGTTTACCAACACAGTGTAGGAGCATGTAACGATTGGAATTGTGTGCTGTCACCAAAGTGATGTCTTCAGTCAACTGCATCATCGACTTTGTATCCTTGCAAATTGTGGTTCTGATATTAAGTCTTCATGTGTATGCTTGCAGTCTCCAAAGCAATTGAATTTGGAGTGAATATTTGTTAGTAACCCAGAACTCGGTCTGATCTAAAGTGCATTTGCTAGGGTTCTTTTGTATTCTAATTATCTGAACTTCCGAATGCCTTTTCTCATGGGTGCTTAATTGGTATTATGTTAATGTGTTCATTTTGTCTTTTCTCAGTCTCGTTTCACATGATGGAGAAGATGATGGCGAAAATGTCGGGATAAAACTGAGATAAGTTGTCCTTATTCTAAAAGATTTTCTTGAAATAAACCTAATAATGACAGAGCTTAATAACTTTATTTGATAGTCTTAATTGTAAGTGTAAGCTAGTTTTCGAACTTATTCTGCTTTTAAAGAATAAGTTTTAAATTTATAATTTCATTAATAAAAAAATCAAATATAACTTGGTAAAAATTACTTTCATTAACGATATTGGGATTATTTAAGTTTCTGTTTATTTGGGCTGCAGCAGTTTCGTTACCCTTGAAATCCTGTACTTTCATCTTAAATGGACAGGTTCCAACTTTGAATATCATTAAGACTAGTATCCAACCCTTGCCATTCCTTGCTCCCAACCCTTGCCATTGCTTGCTCCCACCCCTTCCCATTCCTTGTCCCCTACTTATTTGTATTTCACTAACAGTTTTATTGTAAGTGTAAGCTAGTTTCTGCAGTCTTGAAATCAAGTATTTTTATACTGTAATCATACAGCTGAGTTGTAATAAGTTTTGACTAATATTGCCACTGGTAACGGTCTGATCCACCCGACGGAGGAAGTTGGGTTTGATTCAGGGTACCATTGGTATTTGATAATATGGGTTGTGCGTAGTCTTGATTGTTACATGCCCCTACTAGTGAGCTGGTCAGTGCCTGGTCATATGACCAGGACACTGTTCAACAGAGCAGTTTACCAACACAGTGTAGGAGCATGTAAGGATTGAATCACGTTGGTCCCTAATGTTTTGTAGTCAGTTGCTTCCTTGGAGTTTGTGTGTGGAGCCATTGCGTTATGTATGTCGCCTTTCCTGTAGCAACTTAATCATTCCTCTTTCTGGTCTTATTAATTCCATTACTTTCATTAACAATATTAAGATTATTTTAGTTTCTGTTTATTGGGGCTGCAGCAGTTTCGTTACCCTTGAAAGCCTGTACTTTCATCTTAAATGGACAGGTTCCAACTTTGAATATCATTAAGACTAGTATCCAACCCTTGCCATTCCTTGCTCCCATCGCTTGCCATTCCTTGCTCCCAACCCTTGCCATTCCTTGCCCCTAATTATTTGTATTTCACTAACAGTTTAATTGTAAGTGTAAGCTAGTTTCTTCAGTCTTGAAATCAAGTATGTTTATGCTGTAATCATATTGCTGAGTTGTAATAAGTTTTGACTAATATTGCCACTGGTAACGGTCTGATCCACCCGACGGAGGAAGTTGGGTTTGATTCAGGGTACCATTGGTATTTGATAATATGGGTTGTGCGTAGTCTTGATTGTTACATGCCCCTACTGGTGAGCTGGTCAGTACCTGATCATATGACCAGGACACTGTTCAACAGAGCAGTTTACCAACACAGTGTAGGAGCATGTAACGATTGAATCATGTTGGTCCCTAATGTTTTGTAGTCAGTTGCTTCCTTGGAGTTTGTGTGTGGAGCCAATGCCTTATGTATGTCGCCTATCCTGTAGCAACTTGTTGTCTTCGTCTCGGTAATATATATCACACATAGTGGAGGTCGATCATAGGTGATCATAAATTATCGCTATGATTTTGGCAGTATGGCAGTGGATTTATTATGAATGCTATGGAAATTGCTGAAATATCAGATTTGCAAGGAAAACTTGACACTGTAATTGATGACCACTGAAGACTATGATCCTATATTTACTTGATATTCTAATTGGACTGACAATTAACATTATTGCGAAAACTTCTTCCTGAGATTTCTTTATTTTTACAAGCCGACACAAAATGGCATGAGATGACATTAAACTGCAAAAATAAATAAATGTTTTGAAACACAATTTACTGGACACTTTTCACTTTATTGACCTTGTAAATAAATGTAGCCATTATTTTTTATTTAATAGATCTAGTATTTATTAAAACAAGGACGAATCTGGAACACACTATAACATAATTATGGTCCCTGGATGAATATTTCAAGCAAATTGATTGATATAGGTCCGTGATAAAATTTACTGTGATCATGTTTATTCATGCAAAACTCTTATGATTAGATACATTTTACTATATTTAGTCAAATGTAGAGCATGACTGAAATTACTACTACTATATATAAATAGAAATTATTTTGTTTAATAACGATGTGATACAATAAAATCACATCGTTATTGAACAAAATAATTTCTATTTATATATATCATTATAATTAATTACAGTTACATACATGTAATACACTATTATACAGTAAGGAGTCGAAACGTCCAACAGGTAGGGGTCGAAATGGCAAGGGGTCGAAAAGTCTAACAAATTTACTAAATTCGAAATGTCTAGGGGTCGAAAAGTTTTGATACCTTTGGGAGATGACAACGATATATATACCAAAAAGTCAGCAGGTTAGTCAAATCCAATATGGCAGCTTCCGTATCAAAATTTCGTTTAATTATGTTTCATGTTCCTCATAAGTGTAACAGTTACCGTATAAATTAGTCTAGACACAAATAAATTGATAGCTGTTTTTTTAGCGAATAGTGCAATAAATTAACCAAGTCTTGTCAATTATTTCACTGTGTCCATCCGCTCTGGAATTTCTTGAATAATGTTCATAGTATTTCCCACTTATTTGGACCATTTGAGTACTGGTTAAAGGCCAGGAATTTGTGTATCTGTGCTATACTACAAGCACGTTATAGAACCAGACTGTCTATTCGAAATAAGAGCTAGTCTAAAGTCGGGCATGTCTGTATCTAAAATGTATCTCTCTCTCTGCTATTGGCTTTCTCTCAGCCTGTCCCTCCAGTCAGATTAGTCTGTATCTGAGCTGGTAGAGGATGAATCTGCGCCCTTAGAGGCTGGAATGGGATCGTGGCGAAACGTTTGTAAAAATTAAAAAAGAATACTTTAATTAGTGTTGGTGGTATTTAACTTTTATATATACTCGGATCTGGGGATTCCATAACTAGACATTTATTCATTTTCAATAGATTGTATGCTAGATAGCCAGGTAGCTCAGTTGGAAGAGCATCCCAGACCTTTCTTAAACTTGGTTATGGGAAGGCCTCAGGTTCGATTCCTGGCCTGGCTAAAGTTAGCATCTGTCTGTCATGAAATGAAAAATGCAATTAACACAATCATGCAAGTGTTAAAAGTAAATATCAACATAATGGTTTATATTTGGTCACTAATTTAACATACATGCCATATTTTCAGATGGTCAATAAGTGAGATTTTCCTCAGCAGGGCTGTTTTTAAGTGAGATTTGGGAAAAATAAGTGAGACTGTAAATCGCAATTTTTTGGGGCGCTTAATACACCAACACTAAATAACATTACCCCACCCAACTGTTTTCATGCGTAATTACGGTGTTACTTTGTTGCGTAAATTCCTTCATCAATTAGCATTAAACAGGGTTTCCCTTGAATTTTCTTTTAGGGGCCACAGTGGGCTTCATTTGGGGGTCATTTATACAAGTGACCAAATATGATACTCAAAGGCAAGTCATACTGGTATGCAAATATTGTATACATTATAACATAGATCTACCAAATATTTTGAGAGGAGTGGGTGTTTAATAAAGGTAGAACAATCACATATTTGTTTAGTCTTATATGCATCTATTAGAATAAGTATGGTACCCAATAGCAGTTTTCTAACCTTTGATCAAAGCCGATGTGTCGAAACTTCCACTTGCTAGCCTGAAATATCTTCCAAACTAACCCCTTTGATCTGCCCGACGATTTTGACGGTTTTACGTCACATAGAGTACAGTATTACGTCACAGCTAGCAATATTGCCTGTCTTACATGTGCCTACGTGACCTTTATCATTTGCCTCAGTTCACCGAGTTTTGAAGTTTTTAATACCAATAAATTAATATTCTATAGTAACAGTTTATGCTTTTATTGTGTGAACATTGCTTTTTTGATTGTTTGATTCATGGGATATACACGTGATGGATATACATGTAGGCTAAATTACGGATCAAAGTAAGAAGTTTTCAGGTTTTTTATTTAGCCAAAAAGTACGTCAAAACGCATAAATTTGTGCGTCAGGGAAACCCTGCATTAAAACAAGCAGATTAACACCTTTCCTGTCAAAAAGATGATTAAAGTTAAATCACCGCTTTAACAAACAATTAACTGAGGTGATTAAAAACACGCAAATCAACAGCTGATCAAAGCCAATCAACAAAGTGTCACCTTTAATCGGCATTTTCGGGTAGTATCGAAGAATCATAGCATGTCCGAGATACAAAATTTCGCATGATCAGTGATTTTTTCTTGGAGGTTCAAATTAACGTGAGGTTTTAATCTAACGGCGTTAGACCGTGAGGAGGCATAAAATACGTGAGGAAAGGTCTCACGGCGTGAGATATGGCATGTATGATTTAATTACCTATTATTATGTTATTATTTGTATTTTTGTATTTCAATCAATATCATCACGGACCAATTAGATGTATATAGGTCCGTGATATCATGAACACATTTTCTTTTCTTAGGTTTTAAGTCCCACCACGGACCTATATATAGGTCCGTGGTCCCACCAACAGTATTTTAGTCATATGTATGGAGATTACCCAGTCACATTATCCTGACACCGGGCTGACCAGAAATTTTCTAGAACTACCCTAACGGTAAAGCAAGGAAGCTATACCAGTATGATCAGTGATCCTATTACTGGTACCGGTTCAATCATCCATGCAATCCGTCTAAAGTTATAACATCCAGGCGCGTAGCTGCCTTTACGCCAAAAAGCCCGGGCTTGCACATTATTTTCCCGATTTTACTTTTCTTCATATCAATAATTAATTAAAGTACATTGATCAGCGCACAAGCTTCTTGCTTTACTAGTGAGAGAAATTGTAAACAAAAAGAGGTATCAATATTGCGCTGACGAATGAAGCTCGGTCAATCTGCTTAGTTTGGACATCTGCCCGCTCGCCCGGTTTTCGCCAATCTATAAGCTGGAATTTTTCTCGAAAAATCCGGCTAAAAAGGCATCAGATGTCACCATTTATATTCAACGGTTTCAAAATTTTCTGGGGGCATGCCCCCAGACACCCCTAGCATATTGGCGGCTTTGTCGCTCATTCAGGCTTGCACATAGATTTCGGTGCAGCTATGCGCCTGACATCAGACACCAGAAGTTAACAAGACTAGATCTCAAAATATCATGCAACCTGTTACTGAATTAGCAGTATTTTAGATTTAGATACTCACGGTGAAGACTGTTTACTGGGAAGACCATCCTTCAGTTAAATTTGGTAGAGTGGAGTTCTCCGGCACCCCATTTGTAGTTCTTGGCCAGAAAGTCTTTGACTGTCAATTTGGAAAAAATAGGAAAGAGAAGAGGAAGTTAGAGAGACAAAGGCAAAAGGTAATTTATCATCTGAGGTACAGTATATTTTCAGATGAATAGAACATGAACAATATATTTTATTTGCAAAGGTATAGCCAGATGTATATCATTAGAAAGACATATATACACAACATTCTCTGAAGTTATAGTTATTGTACTAATGAACCAAATGTATTCCAATTGAATATATATCGCCTATGAACCACAAATAACTATTTGTATTATGTATCATGTTAGATCATTTATCAAAGCTGTCACTAACATTTGTATGCATACTAAAACTTTACCAATTAAACTTGCTATTAACCTGTTATATATTATGTTAGATCATGGATTATCTCAAACCTAAATTATCTTTCAATGACATATGTATCTAAAAATCTAAACATTTGTCTGTAAACTTACAGATTAGGAAGTTATCATGTTCAATATTGAACTCAATTTTAATCACACTATCAATAACATATTATTGATAGCATTATATTGTCAAAATGCATGTATATTGACTGGTGACCTTAATACTGAAATGAACCATCTATTCATCTATCTATCTATATAGACAGAAGAAGACCACGCCTATACAAAGGTGAAAAAGTTCTTGGCACAGGATACCAAGAAATTAGGTTGTCCTGCTCAATGTTTTTTTAGGGAAATATGCAGATTCCCCACACATAAGGTATATGATTGTACCAAGTATATTGAGATACTATATAGGAATCAGTTCTGTCCTTTCTTTGAGTATGCTGTAGGCAGGGTTCTAGTAATATCTTAATACAGTTGAACCCCGTTATGTCGACATCGGTTATATCGACATTCCGGTTAAGTCGACATATTTGTAAAGTCCCGATTTCTGTCCCTATATATTGTATATGGAAAATGATTTTTATGTGGACATTTCTATGTCGACAATTTCGGCTATGTCGACGTGATTTCTCTGGCCCAAAGAGTGTTTTCACACCTTAATGCACTTGTTTGTGTCGACATCCTCTCGACGTGATTGAAATTGAAAAGGTGTCAATTGACTGTGAAGAGATAAACAATTTTATCTCGACCTATTGTTTGTGACACAATTAATTCGTTCACAGTTTGTAAAACTGATCTTTAAATTAACATCGTATTTTGCAATATGATTGATAAGTGTCGCCACGGACCTATATACCATGGTATATAGGTCCGTGGTGTCGCAGCGAATATTTACCAGTTTCAGTAAAACTGATAAATTCAGCCACTCGTCGTATATGATTAAATATTGTTGAAAAAAGGGCATTAAACTCGAAAAACAACATAAAAATCGAACATACACATATATTATGTCTGTGATATTATTTATTTAAAGTATACAAAATAACACGAATCAATTAGTTTTACAACACCTGCAGCAAAACACACGAGTGGTAAGTTTTACAACACCACCATAGCAAAAATACGTATATACAAGACAAGTAAGTTTGCCAGTACTGGAATCGGATGTGTCGACATTCGGATATGTCGACATATTTTATCAGGTCCCTGTAATGTCGACATAACGGGTTTCGACTGTATGCGATATTCTAAAACAATGTCTTAGCAGAATAAACCATTACAAACAGTCAAACATTTGGTGCTGAAAATTGGTTTCCTAAACATTTCTATATAAACTTGTACTTTTTAACATGCAATAACAAAATCACTCAGCTATCAATATTTCAGTATAAAACAGCCTTTTTCTATATAGAAATAGTATTATATAGCGTTAATACATTCTTTGGCAATACGTTAAATGATGTAACACTATATAATACCATTTCTATCTAGAAAAGGGCTGTTTTAAGCTGAAATATTGATAGCTTAGTGCTTTTGTTATTGCATGTTATTATTATATCATATATGATTCCCTGAGGAATTTATGGTACAACAGTTTTCTTGGATGCCACCTACAAAACAACACTGTATGACTTGCCCTTGTTTTTCTTGGCCGTTAAGACCAATGTGGACTTCCAGATAGTCGGAACCTTCATGACTGAAGATGAAACTATTCTATCCATAACTGAAGCGCTACAAATTATGCGACAATCCTTTTCACATCTTCAACCATCATATTTCATGACAGATTTTGACGATAGAAAACATTTTTGAAGGTACATTTAAATTCTTTTTTTTCCACATCATATTAGATATAAAAAAGTTGATCAAATAATGTTACATTTCTGTTAGAATTTACATGCTTTTCCCCTATCTAACCACCTTTGCAAATGGAAACATCACTCAAAATCTTTGCAGTTGCCATGGTATGAATGTGATTAGAGCGCCTTTGTCACCATTAGCTCACTTCACCTTTGATGGGGGTGGGGGGGGGGTGGGGTGTCATATAGAGACAAACCAAAATGCTTGTTACTAATCGTTCCTATTCATTCAGTCTACAACATTACAAATATATACAAAGTAACAAACAGTGGTAAATTCAATATTATTAGCATCAATTATCCAAATATTATACCTAATAAGTCATTTTTCTAGATTTAAGTTGTGACAGACATATCATCAGCTGGCGATTTATAATTATAGTTCTAAATAATTTTCCGATGTATTTATATTATTGGAACAAAGACTTCAGCTAATACCCAAAAATATGAAACATTACCAATCAATATAAAATATTGAATATTAACAATATATACAAAATGATACCTAATAGTCACCTACAGGTTTGCTAGCTTAACCTATTTTGGTGGTATGGTATTCACCCTTAGATAATTTAAAGGCTTTCATCTGACTGACATTGTGGATATGATATGTGCATGTTAGTTAGTCATGTGACAGAAACATGTAAAGATTGGATCATGGGAATTACTATTAGGTTACAGCCCACCAGGTTAGTTCAGTCAGTAGAACACTCAACTACTAATCTAGAGGTTGTGGGTTCGTAACCTGGGCGCAGCATGTATTCTTTTGTGATAATTGGACTGAAGATATTACATCCTAGGTGATTTTTTCCTCCACCACACTAAACTCTGATTTATGTGGCGAAGTTCTTCGCTGCTTATTGAGGAACATGTAAATACTGGTTGTTAAGCCCGGAGCACTTGTCAGGCCAACTGATCACCATATATACTCTTGAAAAATGCAGTAAAACCCTATATGAACAAAAAACTTATAATGTTTGATACTAAACTTCACTGCTAATACTGAGTCTATATAACTACATGTACATATTAATAAATGAAATATGACACAGTCAATATAACTACTAAAATAATCTGGTCAGATAAGTCTTATGTGAATTTAATGCAAATTGTCACCATTTTGTCTTATTCAGGTGCTACTGTGCTGATATGTGATTTCCATAGAAATCAAGCATGGGAAAGATGGACCCGAAAAAAGGAAAACTCAATGGGTCATGGAGATGAAATTTATCGTCACTTGCAGAAGCTTGCAAACTCTCCAAAAAAGGAAAATTTTGATTTAACTTTACAAAACCTGCAAGAGTCTGAAATCTGGAAAAGGAACACCAAACTACAAAATTACATCCAAAGAGTTTGGCTTCCTCACAAGAAGGTATTGATTTACAGTGATGTTTCTCTACATATCTTACTTTCAAATATCATTATGTATGTCGGTATGTATGACTGCTTAACTTTTCCTTTACAGCTGGTTGGATCTTTATGAAACCTCAAAGCATTGGTCAATATGAAGCAGACTGTTAACTTTCGAGGGTCACTAAAACATCCCCTTTCACTTGCACATCTTTGGATTTTGATGCATATCAATCAAGCCCAGCTCCCTTTCTATAAGCAGCTAATCTTTTGCCCTTTAGTTGCGTAATATAATCATTTTATCATGATAAGTGTTTAGATTTTGATTTAGCTACATACTCATGAGATGCAGTTCCGTTTTGGTAATGATTCAACTTTATCCATGCATGTCATAGTTATTACTGAAGGTAATATTCCATCAATTCATTTTGTTTATGCCAAATACGTTTTATTGGATATGAGATGGAGATGTAGCTCCATCTTCCTGATCGCTGTCATGTCAGAGTTTTTGCCCTTTGACTATGTAATGACTTTGGATTTTAATGCATTTTAGTTTGGCGCAACTGCTGACTAATAATTTGCCATACTCTTCCATGGGTGTTTGGTATTATTTGTTTATGCAATATTTTACATATACATGGAGCTTTGTTTAATTTATAGAGATGGTCCAAATCCTTCAGGAAAGGTCTAATAGACATCGTAGCTGGAACAAATAATGGAATTGAGTGCCATCATCATCAAGCACTGCCTGGAAAACATAGAGAACTTTCTAAAGATATAAACAAGTAAGATTATTGTAGAATTTTTACAAATGTATGTCAGATCTATGATACAGAACGCAGCAACATAGATTTAAATCTTCATTGTTGCTCATTCAAACCATCCCAATTGCATTTTCCGCATTTAAAAGAGATTGATCATTTTGATATCATTTATATAACACATCAACAGCAGTCTCATTTATGACTGACAGCTGATGTAAATTAATTAAAAGCATGTCGTAATGCATATTACATGTATAATTGTAGTATAACTTAGCAACCAATAATCGTAATTGTTCATGCATCTTACATTTTAATAGCTTGAAGTGTAGAGAAACAAGTTACTAACATTTACCTCATAAAAATGTCATCTCTAACTTAGTTTCTAAAGATATACCATATTCTGATACAGTAAAACTTCAATAAAGACAACCTCAAATGAAGAGAACATCATCTATGTTTTACTATGTATATCAATAAACAAGAATTAACAGGAATGATGTTAAATCCAGTGAGGATGGTTTTTTTTCATGTGGCAACAGGTAGAAATACCTACACAGTTTGTCTTGGAGATGAAATAACTACTCCATCTTGTGACTGTGATGTGTGGTACAGGTTCCATATGCCTTGTAAACATATGATTGCAGCTACTGGTATAACTTCGGGAACAGACATCCAGTGGCATCTGCTAAGCCCTCTGTATATGCAGTTGGTGTATTGCACTGTAGATGGTATTACATAGTTTTTCTTTTGTGAATGTTATTCAATGTATCATGCATATCGAGTATATAGATAGTTTATATCATTTTTGCTTAAAATTTTAATCATACTGGCAAAACTAATTTATTGTCAGACTTTTTTGAAATTATAGAAACATAACTAGGACGTCACAACATTATTACAATTACAGCATACAGTGATACCTCAGAGGAAATATTGGCTGTTATTTAGAGGTTTTAGCTGTAGAGAAGTTACATTGATAGTTAATATCAGCTATGGAACATTTTGATGATGTTGTTGTAGGGAGGTTGCTTTGGAGAGGGCCATTCTGGAGTACTTGCACTGTACTTTATGTATCACTGCTATAACATTATGTTTCCCTTTTTGTGTTATCCCTGGTATTGGTGTTCATTTCATTGCTTAATATATAATATATGTATGATTATATTGCCATCCTATATGTTGTTTTATATCATGCATCTGCCAATTGCCTTGTTCTTTGCTTGTATACTCTTACCCCCAAACAATCTAAATCTTACACTGTATGAAATATCTTATACAAATGTGTATCATAAACGATAATGATATAAATGCTAATAATTGACTTCAAGTGCCAGGTAATTTGAATGGACATGTTAAAATATATAATGACCAGTCTACTGAGATTAATTGTATATGAAGAAAGTTAATTATACATTTGACTGCAATTTTTGATTAACTGATCAATGCACTTTTATCTTAAATAACATTTCCCATAGATTTTGAAGTCATTGCTGAAAAAACGATTGAGCCTGTGGATGGATATGACAGATCTGATGAAGAAATTTGTATTGAAAAGGAAAATAATGAACAATGCAAAGGTTTGTTTTTAATAAAATGAATTGTTAAAGAAAAGAAATATGTTTTAATGTGTTTATCTGGCTCCTCTTTTGTGTACAATTGTAATATCAAATGTGTTATAGACAGCTGTACTAATTAAATGAAATTGTGTTACACTTCATTTTGAATATCCAATATGTGTTAACTATTTCATCTTGTCAATATAATAATGATTGTGTATATGTATCATGACACTGAATCACCTTCTCTGTCTATTTACATAGGTCATAAATTACACGAAGAATAACACATTCTACCAATTGTTATTTGTTTATGATGACTCATTTTGGTGTACAATTGTAATATGTTATATAATTCAGGAAATTGTATCACTAAATGTCATATTGATTGTGTTTACTTTCATAAAATTCAAATTCTTAGTACAATTCATGTTGTCATATTATTGTATGTGATGTTATGTTGCTGAACTACCTTCTCCGTCTTCTCTGTCATCAGGCCTTTCATTTCCACACAAAAAATGTTACCATCCAAGTGCTTCCATACGACCCATTTAAGTATTTGAATTAAACATTTAAAAAACTTTAGTATAATGACATTGATAGAACATTTCCGGAAAAGAGTTGTCTAATACTGTTATGTTTAAATTTTCAACTTCAATACCTACATTGTTAAGTTTAAATATTTGGAATGTAATCTAAAGAAGTAACAGATGTGGATTAATTGTCCTAATTATCATAGTTTTCTTTGCAGAGAATAACAGAGAATGCCAAATAGTGGCTAGAGATGCAGTCAAAAAGCTAATGAACATAACGTATAACGTTAGCAGTGATGCATTGCTAAGAAAAATTTCAACAACAGTAAACTGTCTTGTAAAGGAAGCATCATCAGAAATGGAAAATTCTGGAGTTCCCCTACTTCCTTTGGCAAGATGTGTCACTAAACTGAAGTGTCGGCAACGAAAATCTGCCCTGAAGAAACATATCGGTAAGAGAAACATGCTTTATCTCATAGTTTTATCATAAAGATAAAGTTTCAATGTGAATAAAAATACAACAGGATTAGGAATATTATGACTACCGGTAATAATATATTTTCTGTTAACCAGGATGTGTTTCAAGGCCCAAAGATATGGCTGGGATTGGCGATTCTGCAGGTATTGCTGAAGGGGGTAATCATCAGACAAAACAACATGAACTTTATACAAGTGAGTAATATAGTATTTTTATAAATTGCCCTTGTTCTAAAATGAAATGGTTAGTTGATGATGCTGTTGTGAGGGTACCGTAAAAATCTCTTGTTATTGCATTCTGCATCAGACCTTTGGATTCGCCATTGCTTTTCATTTTCATTATTAATTTATGTTAGATGTGTAGATTATAGTTACAATAAGATTTGAAGTTATGACATTTTCTCCAGATTGTCTATCAAACGAATTTACAAACTATGACAGTTCAGTCAGGTATACAAACTGTATTGTGTGGTATGAGTGCTGTCATGTATGTAGTGCAATCTTGCTGGAGGTGTGCACTAAATGTCCTTAGCCCTTCAATGTGTATTCTTATCTGTTCATTCAATATGTAGTCCCCTCGTATTATCATACAAACAAACATGCTGCTGCATTAGTTTAACATTTCATATAATTTTAGCATAACTTGAAATTTGGAAGGCTGAACCAAGTAATGAACAAGTCATCCAAATAGGCTGTTCCACCCTCACAAGAAACAGTTTCCATTACTTAAAGAATACCTTATCCGATGAGGTAATAACAGTTGCATATTTGTTTGTAATTTTTTAGTAGGCGCAGTGGTCGAGGGGTAGATCACTGCAGGACCCCCGATATGGAGGTTGTGGGTTTGAGCTCTGCAAGGAGCGGGGTTTGTTCATGACTTTCACAATCCCTGTAGGCTTGTTTCTCAATCTATGTGAACAGTTTAAAGTATTATTTGGCAATCTGTTTGGTTTTCATAGTAATATAATAGCTAAATGTGTTATTTAAGCATCTGCTATAAAATCACATACTTCAAATACACTGCTCCAATCCAGACAATTCTCTATGCATGTACTTGGCATGCTTAAAATACCGATTTTATGTTCTATCCACTGTGGCATGATCATCTATAATTTTTATTCCTTATACATGACATACTAAAATTACCTGCACATACATACTTTTGTAAAAGCACACTTTACCGTTGAATTAGTTTATAGGAGTTCTTCCATACCTTAAACATTTTCATTTTATTTATGATTTTCAGATTATAGATGCATATTTGTGGATGCTTCTGAAGGGGTCCAGTATTCTCCATATAAATTGTGTAGTAGCCACAGCCATTTTTCAGGGACAATCACATCTGCATGGCTTACTGAAGAATGTAAGTATCTAGGTGCTCACTTTATATGTTATCATTATTTAGTAAATGATTCAAGAGTAAATACGTCCAATTTATCAATGCAACAAATATGCAAATATTTTATTGATTTTTTAATTTTGATAATGTCATATAAACCAATATCTGTCTATTCAATTTGATGAAATATTTTGGTAGCACAATGTATTTTCATAATGTACTATACCATACCATACCATACAGTAGTATAATATAATTATAAATGTAGTAATAATGTAAAGTCAGTTTTCCTGATATGAGATCAATAAAGAACATTTAATGTAATCAAGAAATGAAAATTGTTTTGTAAGAATTAAATACTAAACTATGTATTCCTTTTGATTTTGAACAGGTTCAGTTCAGCATGTATGACAAATGTGTAGCAGTTGTAAATCAGGGAGGATGCCACTGGATATTGGTAGTGCATAAATTATGTAGTCCTTAACTAATAAAGATAGTATAGCTGTATCCTTGTGATCAGTGATTAACCACAATATTGTTAAACACCTTATACAATGTAAATATCTTCTAACAAACAGAAACAATACAGTGCGTTTAAAATCTGTAATATGAGTTTCATTAGCTCTGGTTTGTGAATGTGACTTTTCCTGATCTGCTTTATCTACATTTTCATTAAACTATATGAAAAAACAATATGGTAACACACTGTTAATGAGCCAATGTGAACAAACATTTATTCGCCGTTGCCATTTAGTATAGCTCCAACGGAATGCTGTTCGCTTTAATATATTAGTGATTGGAATGTTTCGTAAGTACGTAAACTACATTGTCCAGTATTTCTTGCGTGCATTAGTTCCTGCATTACTCAAACAACCAGATTTGGGTAGGGGAACCTAGCACGATTTACACAACCACACACTACCCCACACTTCATAGTAATGCCATATAGTTGTTTTTTCTTCGTTTTTCAAATACGGACCGACGCACATTGGCCTTCTATATGGATTTGGCCGTTTTTAATGGATGTTTGCAATGACAACATGTATATCGTGTAACTGAATAAGCAAAATGGCCATTGGCACCAGAGTAACAAACTGAAAGCTGTTTTCCGTCAAAACCCCGTAAACACTGTTCTTTATTATATCCCGTTTTCACGTATTCTCAGGGATTTAATGAGTAAACTGTCTACCAACAGTTTCGAAAACTTAATAGAATTGTGATTTTATTCAGACATAAATACAACCTCCAAATAAAACTTGCACTCAATAAAAACGATGCAACATAAACGGTGCAGAAATTAATAAATTTGCAATATAACACTCGAAATACTCTAGATAAACATATTTTCATACATATTTAATCATAATTTAGTCATAAAATATTTAAAATTAGATTTTGAATAAACAGTTTATTGAAAATCTAATTTTGGCAATGGAAGCACATGAATCCGCTTTGGCGTCTAACAACACGCACTTCAGTGCAAAAACTAAGATGCACCCATACAGTGATTGCAGATATTGCACTGTGCCAACATGACAATTTTGATGTATTGGTTCTCACAACTTCGGGGGTGTAGTCTTCCTGCATACACAACATTGGACGTCCTCATATAGTAGGCAAGTACAAAATGTAGTCTGTCCAATAGCACCGCCTTGAAACAGATTATGTATGCTAGCCCTGTCTTAAAGCCAAAAAAGGAAAAACTACTGTTCACATTGCGTTATATTAAATCTGAGAAACGTATGCTAAATGTCTGTTTAAAAACTGTGTTTGTGCAGATGTAGTTGAGAGGTTTTAAATCAACTAGTCCTGTGTTAAAAAAAATAAAGATACACAATTTGATTGTTAAATATTTTTATGTTTGCAGTTGTTTGGAAAGATCCAAATAGCTGACATTATAGCCACCAGTTCCTATTTATATATTCCTATCTTTATCTACTATATTCTCTTTCTTTCAGGGAAGTGGGTTGAATATAGGGAAGGAATTTTTTATTCCAGTAAGGTGACCAGCAAGGACCAACTGAATATTAAGGATGTAGTGCGGTGAGCTTTTCTTGTCAGAAATCGGCACGGTCTACGGGAGGTAACTCTTACTGCAATTTTTTCAAGACGTAAACATTCGGTAACATATAAAGATAGTTTCAACATTTTAATCCTCAAATGTTATCAATAAGGCCCAATAACATGGAATTAATAAGTTAATATGTTTGAATAACTACGTGAAGATCAAATCGAATGAAGTATTTTTTACGACATAGTCAACCCCGTTTTCGGCGCCATTGTTGACGAATTGACAGACGACAACAATTTAGCGGTAACAAAATGGTTAAAGTTAACAAAAGCGCGTATTTCAAAACAAATAAGGCAAAAGAAAGACAGGGAAAGGCAAGGGAGGGCTTAAAAAGGTATTACGAAAGTTTTAAAGATGTGACAGAATCGCACGATGAATGTGTAGAGGCGGTGGAGCTACAAAGTGAACGCGCACTAGGCCTTCATCACAATTATAACAGGATCAACAGTGAGCCTGTTGTAATTGTGGATGAAGGTTTAGTGGTAGAGGAAGCGACATTAAGTGCCAGAGAAGATGTATGGAGAGACGGTCGACATGTGGTAGATTTGGGGGTGTTGGCAGATGCACTGTCAGCATGCAGTAAGTGTGGCCTGCCTCTTCAACTGCACCATGCTACAGCCATGATAAATTATGGATTATCAGCTATAATTAAGGTGAGGCTCAAAATTTAAAAAAATATGAATGTCACTGATAACCAATAAAGAGGGATAAACAGAGGGACCACCACTCCCCATTTTCCTCCCCTTAACTCCCATTTCCCTTCCCTCTCCTTTTTCTTGCTTCCTTCTCCCTCTACTCCTGGCTCCTGCCACCTCCTGCTTGCGGGTCTTGTCCCATCTACTCCCTATAACTCCTGATTCATGACCCTCTACTCCCATGTTCCCGCACACTATGCCCACCCCTCATTATACAATATTTTTTCACAAATGGATCTGTCTTATCCTAGCATATAAATTAATTCAGTCCGGCTAGCCTGAGTCTCTTTTGACGTCCAACAACATATATTCAGTAAGCTGTGGTCATGGGACGTCATATGCTCTTGTCTCTAGAAATCTGAATAGAGTATGTAAACTTAGAAACACAAATCTAGATCTCATGAAATATAGACACATTTGTCAGGATAAATTATGTCTTGATAAGGCCAAATAATGCATTTTATTTTTAGATTCTCATCCCCTCCCATGTTTTCTGAAGAGCAAGATGATCATAATTTATTCCATTTTAAAGAAAATATATATATGGAAATTCTTTCAAATTCAGGCAATTATAGCAACAATCAACAAGTTATAAATACCCCTCCCCATATCTTTAGTGCCAATAGTGGCAGAAGGATGATAATAAAATTAATATAAAAATTAATTTATGTGGCATATATTCAGTGTTATTAGACAATTATTATAGACAATATATTTATTTACCCAGCAAGGTCCTACAGGGTGCAATTACATACAGTTACAATTATGATTGAATACATAAATACAATATATGTAACATTATTATAATATCAATCTCAATATGCTATACATACATGTATATAGTATCTTAATATTTCTTTCATTTTATGAACATGTACATGTATATTAAAAAATTTTCAGGTACCATGTTCAAACCTTGTATGTAAATTTGTTAACCATGTACCAACGGGTAAAAGACACAACAGGATTTGGGATGCTAACACAAAGCTTGCATCAGGTATTTGTTAGCACAAATGTAAATCTTATAAATTATACAGTGTAATATGGACTTCTGTATTGTAGATATTTCTTGTATATACTAAATGTGTGACATTGGCTGCCACTTGATATAACTTTCAACTTTTACTAGACACCAAGTTAAACATAATGTTGATCCCATTCTTGATAAGTAATGCAAAAGTTCCAAATAATTGGTTGGCTACCTCAATATTTGGTCCCATTGTGCACCATGACTGTAATTAGATACATGCATGGTCCTTGTCCTACATTTCAAGAGGCCATATGAAATGTTGTTATCAATACTTAGGATTGTAACCATTCTTTCTAAAAATGAAATTTGTGAGTGTGTATTTAAAATATATTCCAGACACCAGACTTTGAATTTTGAAATTATGGAACTACAAATTGTATGCATGTATCATTGATGTTTTGTTCATATACATGTAATTCATTTATTGCTACCTGGAACTACAGGTGAACAATATTTAAGAAATAATTAATGGAATGTTAAATATATGGGAATTATACCACAGGAAGTCACTTTATGTCAAATATTTTACCATCAGTGAGATGAATAAAACATCTTATCACAAAATAATATGACAAACATGACAAAATGAATTTGAAAATGACAGGATGATATTTATTTTCTAGCTATGATACATGCTGGCATTGGTGAGAGGCAAGTCAATAGTCTTCTTTCGGAGCTGAATATCCCTCATGTCAGTAAATGGACACTGCTAGCAAGGCAAAATGAAGCAGGTATTTAAAGCAAACTTATACTTATATCATAATGTTTACCCAAACTGTGTAAGTGGATGGGGATATGAAATTAAAAAATGTTGCACACTTGTTTGGAAAATAAGAGATAGACCATAAAAGAAAGAGTGAAAAAGTAGCCTGATGATATGTCGAAAAAGTAAAAATGCACAAATATTAAAGTATGCATCCAGAACTACAGTAACAATCAGACTTTTTAGTATCAACTGGCGCAAAACAAGCATATCTTTATGTATGTCTGTACACCCATATTAAAAAATTAAATCAACATCCATACTGAAAATAAATGCACACAATATAAAATTGGTCTATGCTAATAATTATACATACATTTACAGGATAATGCATTTAACTTTGTGGCTGAAGAATGTATGGTTGATGCAGCAAAAGAAGAGGTTCAGTTAACTGCAGGGTAAGTTGAAGTAGTTAACTATTAAGCCTTTTTAGCTCACCTGACCCGAAAGGGACATGTGTGCTATTGCCATCACTTAGTGTCCCTCAGTGATGAAATTTTGCATTAATACATTCCCTACTGTACTCATTATGTGAAGTACTCATCTAGTTTGTATGGTCATGTAAACTTCTACACAAATGCATCTCAGTTAATAAGTCAGTATCTAGGTAAAAGTAGGTTAAAATGGCCAAATTGCATGCTCTAATTTTTCTGCAAAAGACTGAAATTTTGGCATCTAACCCTTCAAAGTATTGATCTTTGCTTTGATTAATTAACAATTTGTTTTTAGTAGGAATGATGGTCTTTGTGTTAGTGTGGATGGAGCATGGCAAAAAAGAGGCAGTGGGAGAGGATATGATAGTTTATCTGGTAAGTGCAGTGTTACATCTACTAAAAAGCTATGATTAAATGGTTCATTAGATGAGACACAAGACAAAATTGTTATGCTACCCCAGGCAAAGATACATGGAGACTCAGTTTTTTTTATGTCCTGCCCACATATGTGGTTGGGAAATATAGTGTTAAGTAAGTACATGTAACAATGATAATTGATAACACAATAATATGTAAATTTATATGTGTGTAACAATATTTTTTACCTTTTCAGGACATTGTACAATGATAGGGACAGTTTCAGGGAAAGTGCTGGGCTACTCTGTAAGGAGCAAATTTTGCAAAGTGTGTGATGTTGCAAGTAGTAAGAAAACTAAACCAAAGCCCCACAAGTGTAACATCAACTGGGAGGGAAGCAGCAAGGCTATGGAACAAGATATGGTTATCGAGATGGTATCAACCCAGGAGAAGGCAGGGAATTCTATATCAACAATAGTAGCTGATGATGACACCACAACCATTTCAAGACTAAGAAGTGTTGTCAACCCAGGTATCAAGAAAAGATCAGACAGAAATCATGTCAGAAAAAACTTAGCAGGAAAACTGTATTCTTTGCAACCAAAACATAAAAGCCTGTCAAAGAAAGTCATAACATATCTACAGAAATGTATCAACTACATGATTTCACAGAACCAAGGTAATGAGGAAGGAATTTCTCAAGGCTTTGATGCCATATCACGTCATCCGTTTGGAGATCATTCCTTATGTAACACTAAATGGTGCTCTCATATTGAGGATCCACTTAGGAAGTACAAATCACTCCCCTATGGACGTCCTTTGACAGACACAGCTCTCCAAAACTGTTTAGTGGATTTCTTTGCAGAACTTAAAAAAACATTGCAAGAAATATGCAAACCTAGGCAGTACACAAGACCATCGCATCGAAGGCACCAAAGGCACACTTCTACAGTGGTACTTCAAGTTTACACCATAGGGTAGCAGCTGGTGTATCTCAAAGGAATGTTGGTCACAGTTATATATCTAAGGTACATACCTCTTTTACCAAAGGAAGATAATGATGTGATGTTTAGCTCACCTGGCCCTAATGGGGCAATGCATTCAAACATCTTCTCCTAACTACTGGGCCAATTAGAACCAAACTTTGTAACAATGGTCCTTCAAAAGTCCTTTTTAAAAATTGTCTTAGTGGGGAACATAGTTTACCATTGGACCATATGGGAAATATATTGAAAAATATTTTTTTCTGAAATAAATTATCATTATATGTCAAGGATGCCTATACCTCTAGTTGCCATGGTGTTGTCCTACCATGCGCATTTATTCCATTTTCTTGTTTTGTCTACTGTTTCAGGTCATGATAATATTTTTATGAACTTTTTGAATAGGTCAACACTAAGATTGGCATTTCACCTGGACGGTATACCATGAAATTGGCCATTTTACGGGACATCCAGGCAAGAAAGAGAAAGGCCATTGATGTTGCTATGGCTAAGAAGGCAAAGATTCGCAGACTGGAGTTGAAAGCTCGAAGGTAAAATCTACATTGATTTATGAATGTATAAGACATGTAGGATATGAGAAATACATGTGTTATATGTGGCAGTTATATCTACCTATGTCAGCTATATTTATTGCCTCCTTAAATGTCAACTTTGGATGGTAGTTTTTGGTAATTATGCAAACTATAGGAAGAAAAAAAAGAGGGCCGAAGTATAGAGAAAATATGCGCCTTGTTTGCCCTCCATGTTGAACACATTTGTCTTTCCTGCAAAATATTTATATATTGCAGTTGCTCAGGATTTCCAGGTGACCAATTCAGGCTCCTGGGAGCCTTTAGTTGCATTCTAAGGTTATGTTTAGTTTTTGGTAGATTTGTTTTATACATATTTACATTTTATATTTCTATATTATCATTTGACAGAACACAGACCAACATGTCCAAAGAAATAAGGGAAGGAACGAGTTACCAGTCTGGGATATCATCTACCAGTATTACTGATGATGTTATCGAAGAGATCCCTGCTCCAAAGGCTTCCCCTTTTTCAGAACCTTTGACAGTTCCTGCAGGAGTGATGCCTGTATTCTTTGACCTTGAAAGTACTGGTTTAGGTAATACATGTACAGATATTTTTCATGTTTAATTACAAGTAGTCATGTACTTCATATGTTGTACAAGAAAACAGTTTCAGTGTTATTTAACTTTGTATTTCTACCATTTATTTCACTTAAAATGTTATAGTAGTTGGAAGACAAGCAAGGAACTACTGTAAATTTATTATTGTGAATGTGAATAATGTGAGTAAATGAGAAACTCACATTCTGACATCTGATAACAGTATTTTAATGCAGCTTTTCCTGAACTCGCAATAATAAATGAATGCAATAATTTCTGAATTTACAGTATTTGTAAACCACAACTTTTAGTTTTGTGTCCATGTATTTACTTATGACAGTCATATGCATGCACAAGGTAATAATAACTCAGCTTGAATGTTTATTGATTTTTTCAGCGCGGACTTCTCACATCACACAGATGGCAGCAGTATATGGGGACAAGAAATGGAGCACCTATGTCTTTCCGAAACAACCTATTTCCAAAGGTGCATCTGATATCACAGGTTTATCAATTTCAGTGAGCAGAATGTATCACCATGGCAAAGTGGTAACCCCATTGAGTATATCCTGTGCACTTGAGGGATTCCTGTCATTTATACAGCAAGTTCCCAAACCAGTTTTCCTTGCTGGACATAACATTAAAGTTTTTGATTGTTCTTTGCTGTTCAATGCATTGGAAAAAAAATGTTAAAATTTCAGAATTTATAAATCTTGTAGATGGCTTTTTTGATACTAAAGTTCTTTTTTTAAAAAAAATTGCCAAATTTGTCTTCATATGCACAAGAACATGTATATCAAGCTGTAACCGGTAACGATTACAATGCACATGATGCCTTAGAGGATGTCACATCTCTACAGTTGTTAGTTGATGAAAGCAATGTAAGTGTTCAATAGTGTTCTGAAGCTGCTTTTGATTGTAATTATGTTTTATCCTCTCTTGCTTACTCTATGTGTATAAAAAAAAATATATCATCTTACAATGATCTGGTAGAAAAGAAAATTTTGAGCAAATGTATGGCTAGGAAAGCTGCTGGTAGTAATTTGTCTTTTCATAACTTGAAACTTGCCTACAATAGAAATGGTGAAGATGGACTCAAAAGTGTATTATCTGAGACATGTGGTAAAAGTGTGAGAGTTACAAAGTCTGCTAAGATCATTCAAGCTGTGTCAAATTACTTTTCTGAGACCTAAAGTTAAGCAATTTATTAAAAAATAAGGCAGATTATTGAAGAACAAAGTGATAGATATCTGGTTAATTTGTGAACATTAATTGTATCTTATTATACTTTTATCCTGTTTCATTACTGTGTGATAGTATGCTTTAAGTTAATATTGAATTGAACATTGTAACTACATTTTCAGGTGTAAAATAGTCGCAATGGGGGAAAAATTCAAGTAGCTGACAGTCAGCCTGGAATGCACATTCTTTATAACCATGGTATTGTTGGGCAATACATCCATTTTTGGTTGACAAACATTTTAATTTATTATTAGCATGGTAGTAGTATAATGGAAGCATTTTTTGATTCAGTTAACATTTAGAAGACTCGAGCTCACTACAATTGTAGTACTATATACCTTTATTTACATTTCATTATAATGGTGCAATATTCATGTATATTCCAATTAGCAGGTGTTGGGGAAAAGGGGGGGGGGGTGCAAAATATGAAATAACTAAAAAAATTGGTCCATAACATATTTTTATTTTGTTTTCTAATGAATAAGAATTGTTTAACCTATCAAATGCCAAAATTATATTAAATTGTAGATTTTGGTTATATATGAAATATGATGTTGTTATGGAATTGTGTTAAATACATAGCGAAACCTGTGATTCTGTTATATGTTATATATATGACATAATACAACTGATGAACATCAAAGCTTTTATGTCTTTTGTATTTTATTTAGTAAAGTGGTGTCTCAAATACAAATGTTATGAAGATGCATGAGATAAATGATATTTTTAATGCCTCTTTACCACATAGATATCAAGATATGGGGTTCCATAGGCAGAATAATTCAAAATATCCAGGAGTTTTCAGGAGGCCATATTTTTTTAACAATGCCCATAAGGTATCATTATTATAGCATTTTTTAGTCCTTCACACATTATTCTTTTAAAATAATAATGTTATACACAATTGTTGATTTCTCTACATTTTCTTATTTCACCTGACTACATCCTTAATGAGAGATAAGTAGCATATTGGTGGAACACATGAGGTAGTAACATTGAACTATCACTAGCGGATCCAAGCACCCCCCCTAAAATTCCCCAACCTTACATGTATGTCAGAGTATAAATAAGAAAATATACAGAGATCTGTAATTATAAGATTATCAAATAAGCGATTCTGATTTAATGTAGCATGATGATGTTTTATAAGGCTTGAGGAAAACCAAAAAGTTACACCCGCCCCCCAAGACAAAATCCTGGATCCGCCCCTGACCATAGTAATACATTCTCTTAATCAAAATGTCAATTACTCTTATTAGTACTTATGATAATATGCTGTAAAAAGGTCAGACATACCCAAGGTTAGTGGTTACATCACTTAGCTGTCACTTATTTCAATGTGTTTTTGAAGTTGGTTGAGTTTGTTTGTGGGTTTGTTTGTTCATTGTTATTCATTGTTACATGAGTTTGTTAACTGTTTCTCCCAAGTTCAAATGGAATGTTTTTTGTGGTCATTATGATGTGAATGGCTTACTGTAAAAGTTCATTGGGTAAGTCATCATGATTGTAGTGATTACACTGAACCTATGAGGCCTTTGAGCATTGGATATGTTTGTTTGATTCATTTCAGACTCCAGCAAAGGTGGATTTCACATGCAATCGTAAAAAAACAGATGCCATCCCAGATCTGTATTGAAATTAATTTGTTATTATACTGAGTCTTAAATTGCATAGGAAATATTGAATAAATCTTTGAATGCGCTCATTCAACAGCCCTGCATTACAGGAACCAACTGGTTCAGAAGCTTGGAACCAGTCTTACTATCTTTCAGCCGCATCATTTTGAGTGTAAATAAAATTATCGATGGTAAGGAGCTAACAAATGTGAAGGTAATAATTGATGTGGTTTTTTTTGTAAATGATGTGAATAAGAGAATTCATTGATTAATTTCGTCTGTATACTATCAATAAGTTATTTCAAACTTGCCATAGATATATTGACTCCAACCATGTACTGATATATAATCTCAAAATAATGGAATCTGAGGAAACTAATGGATTTTAGACTTTTCTAACACTAGGCAGTGCCATTTTTAGGTGAACTACTCCCAGAATGATTGGGGGGCTACTGTACTATTGTGTTCGCCCCAGCGATTTACCTGTTTATTTTTTTGTGAAAAATCTTTGCAGTACTGTTAATTGGATGGAAAGTTTCCAGAGTCATAAGAAGCTTTGGAACCAATGTATCCCTCAACTCTTGACTGCAATTTTCACATTTTTGACTGAATTATCCTTTTTATATGCCCGCCACAGGGGTGTCACGAATTCTTGAAGTAGCATGGAAATCGCCATAAGTGGGTGGTGTGGGGGTACTCCCCTTATTTATGATCATTCATACAAGAAAAGTAGCCAGATGATGATGCCCAAGTTGTTGCTGGGTATTTTAACCAGCTTCCAGCTGTTATTGACACCCCTCTTTCACTATGTTTCACTAATATTTGCGTACGTAGGTATTTGTGTAAGAGCGTAAAGTTACGTTACAAATTACCGACCGTAAATCTCTACGTTTTGCATAAAAATGGCCGACCGTATGAACGCTCGAAGAGCTCGACATTTCATAGAAATACCTGACATGTTAGATAAAAATCGGTTGAGAAATGGCTTTGAAAAGTACGTCAAAGCAAATGTGTGTGTATATTTTCATTGTAAATACGTATGAAGTTGGACACCTTTATCTTACTATAAGAATGGAGTGAAAACATTTTTTTTTTCAATGCGGGTTTTAAATGTCATGGCTACTCACCGGCCACCTGTGACCTGAACTAGATGTGTGTGTAGTGATACAGAACATGCAGTGTATAAAGTTCATTAACAGATGAAATAAATAACAAAATTGTTGTCAAGATAGAAACCCTGGTCACTTTTGAGTTACGGTCATTTGATCGCCAAATATTTATCAACTTAGCTATGTCCATTTTCTGATTACAGCAATTCTTATCTTATCGTCACCAAACTTGCTATGAATGTTTATTGGCATAATATCTTGGCCAAGTTTGATAACCAACCATATTATCCCAGTCATTAAGGAATTAAGCCCCTTTCAATACTGAAATTGCCCAGAATTTGTACCATAATACCATTGTATCTATCATGATGAATGTTTTTACTATCCCTATACTTCTGTCAAAGAAGGTATTCAATAGGCAGTGATTCATAACCGAGACAGGTGCTTTTTGTGACAGTCGCGGTCATTATTGCTAATTTTAACTCTGCCAGACTTGGGCCGGCATATTTTTTGACAGTTTGCATCTCTTGTTATCTAATGGTCTACTTATAAGTGTAGTTGGGTTGATACGGGTGAGAAATATCGACGATACATTGATGTATCAAGTATCGTTTACTTAAATTTCATTTACATGCTTGCAGTTCATGATTCCATATATTTTCACTTCTAGTTATGTCTTTCCAATGCTTATATATTACTTTGACCATCTTTTTTCCTCACTAATATGAAGTGTGTATTTTTTGTAAAATATATAAGAAAAATATGAATAATCTTTAGTTATTTATTTTTCCTTGAACACATTTGATAGGTATGGCATAGCCTTTAGATTTTTGTTTTGTGTGCATTATTTGTTGTTTTCAGGCATATGATTATTATTCATAAGTATTGAATTTTAAAAATTTGTATGGATAATTGATCGATACTTTGATATCGTTTCTATTCATGACAGCTCTAGTATATGTGCAATACAGTTCTGTTATACTCAAAATCCATATTTAATATTGCAAAATCACTAACATTTCCTTGCATATTTGCTATAATGTAGTATAACGTCGCTGGAAAGTCAAAATCTCGTATCTCAATTTTTGAAAATTTTCAGGAGAAAGAAATGTTTGAAATTGCAGACACATGTAACTTTAAATAAAAACTTCTTTTGGCTTTGGAATATTAGTGAAATAAAAGAAATTCATGTATCTACATCATTACCTTTCATTTGCAGACATACGACCTTTTGACCTAATATTTTGCTTTAGATACGATTTTTTATTACCTCACAGGAACAAAAAAGTTGGGTAAAAAGTCGTAACTGAAAATCTAGCCGATTCCTGACAAAATATCAAAAGATGTCAAAATGTCATATCTAACTTCTTAAACTATGAAATGCGATAAACAATTGAAAAATACACCTTTCGAGTAATTGTTAGTAAAATCTATGAAATGTTCTTATATCCTGGTGGTTTGATGAGGAATGCATACATGTTGTAATTACCCAATAAATGCATCTTGTTGGTCTGTATGATAAATTATTTCCAATTTGCATGCTAGGGCCAGGCTTGTAGATGAACATTCTAGACTGATAAATTCGATACTGATTAAATTCAAAATGAATTTATGAAATACTGTAATCTTACCCGGCCGTAGCTTGAACTAGATTTCGTCACAATGCTGATTTCCAGAAATATTTTTTTTTGCACGAAAAAATCAAGTCTGTCAAAACGTCGTATCTCGAAATAGGATCGTTTGAAAATTATGACTTCAAACCAATCGAAATACGATATCTGGTCACATGATGATTAAGAAAATATACTGTTCCTCTCTGTATCAAAAAGTCGTTTTCGGTAAAAACCCGATTTAAGAGGTTTTGACTTTCCAGCGACAATAATTTTTACTGTATTTTATCCAAATTAATGGCTTATGCAACAGACATTCACAATCACATGTGAACATATATATTTTAATCCTGTCATGAAATAATTCATTTCGTTACTATGACGTCAGTTTAGCCAAGGTTTACATTTGTACTTTAAAGAGGCCAAAGCAGCCATTATGGCTACATCTTTGTCAATACTCGGACACAGACAGTTGCTTGTGTTTGATTGAGGCCAGAACTCTGTCCTTGGCCCTGGACAAATCGTTATGTTAAGGTATGGCTATGGTGTAAAACTTTATTAAATGAATATACTGTACTGTGAAAAAATAATCTAGCTTGGTGTGAGAGCCGCTTCATATTTCTTATATCTAATTTATATCAAGGGTTTTTATTCTTGTTTTGATATTTCTGTGATTTCTACTCGCTAGTATACCTCTACACGATATTTATTGGTAATAGGGCAAAACTATGCATAGTGCATTACAAAAATGACTTGGGGTGATTTGATAGGTACTATCTTATATGTGAGGTTGATGATGAAGTGATATAAATCCACACTATCTATAAATATGAGCTTGTGACTTTGGTTGCCAAGACTTATGCATATTCATAATTTCTGTGATAGAATATTCTTTTCTGGTTGTGGTATTTTTCCTTTAAAAGAGTTATGTATGAAACCTGTTCCATTTCATGGATAGTACCTGGTTTTTCCCATTATACAGGGAATTATTGTCCTTGAATTGGTCTAATTTGGCAGTTGGCACTTCTTACATTATTAGTAGTCACATTTCTCAATTAATAATTACAGAGAGTGAACACCAAATTAAACACTCCTAGATGCTCTTGTGAAAGATGCAGGCCCTAATAGCTGTTATGTTCAAAACTTGTTGATTGGCAACTTTCAAAATATTTTAGCAGTTTTTAGCTCATGGGATTTTTTGAAGAAAAAAACGGACATACATGTAGTTTGTTCACTTGATTGCCTCAGCAATTGTGATGATGACCCTTTGTTAACCTTTATGTAAAAGTATTATTTATTATTGGTCTTTGTGTGTTTGTCCGTTGGTTTGCAAGTCAGCAATCATTTAAAATATATTTCCTCTGAAACCACGAGGGCAGAGTTTCATGAAACCTTGCTTGAAGCTTCATGTGGCGACACTCTACAAAATTTCAGCAAGGTGTCGCAATTGATCAACAACGCAATGGCCGACTTCCTGTTGTGCTTCTAAAAACATCTAGTCTGAAAACACTTCGCGGAGTTTTACAAAATTTAAGTGAAAGGTTACTAGGATGACACTCTGCAACTAGGATGACACTCTGCAAAAATATGAGGGGTTTTGATTCATCCAAAACATGGCTGCCAGGGGGCAGAGCCCCTTCTCCTATATGTATATACAGTAAAACCTCAATTATTAGACCACCTTTGGGACCCTTGAAAACTGGTCTTCTTATTGAGATGGTCTTAATATTGAGGTCGAATAAACAACAAACCAGTGAAAATGGACTTAAAAATTATGTTCTTAATGCTAGTGTAATTATATATCTGGAGAACTGAAAAACCTCGAAATGTTAGTGGATCTAGCTATTAGTTCGAGCAAACTATTGTTCGAGGCATCTATGTTATACAATGTGTAAGTACAAACTAATTGTTCCTACAGTGTACAATAAAACCTCAATATTAAGACCACCCTTGGGATCCTTGAAAACTGGCCTTCTTATTGAGGTGGTCTTACTATTAAGGTGGTCTTTAAATGAGGTTTTACTGTACAATGCATTATGAAAAGATTAAGATAATAAATTTCAGGTCAAATTTATACCCCTTTTGACGGATTCTGATGGAATGTTACACAAATGTTAATCATTATGAGACGTGTTGATGCAAAAGTTGGGCCTATACCTCCAAGGTCATAGACAAGGGCACTACACTTGGGCGTATCTGTCAATTGTTAGTCACATCTCTTGATTTCGTGTTATTATTGTTCATTTTTTATGCTGACCAGATTCCACTGATTGATTTCATGTTGGAATGTTTATATTTTCAGTTTGCCACAAGAGCTTTGAGAGTTGTTGATCTTATAACAAATCTCGATATGGCTGCTGTTCAGACGCAAGGTGGTCTTTCATCTTTTTTTTTTACATTCAGCCAAGAAATAAAGATATATCACATTTGTTTTATTTGGCCTTGATGTACGTGTAAAACAAAGAATTGTTTCATCAACAGTGACTGCTTCCATTAGCATTAATCTTAACACTTATATGTTTTTGTTTGTCTTGTTAGCATGAAGTTGGGATCTGTAGAGCTGTAGAGTCCTCATTATCTACTCCTAGGGCTGAGTGCCTTATCGATGTTGGTACTTATGTTGATTTACCAAGGGAGAGCAGTGTGGATGAACCACAGCCTTCAACGTCCATAGGAATTGCTTCAGGCTCAAGCCATCCATATTAACCTCATTTTTCTGCTGCTGAAAACAGGTTTGTTGTATTGTTTTGTGTGATGACTTCTCTGTTATCTTCATTGTACATTAAAACTTTATGTTGAAATTAACCATAATTCTAACCATATATGAGATGTTTTTTGTTTGAATTGAGCATTCACTCTTTGCAATTCGCAATGGTCAGAACTTGTAAGTGCTTACTGATTTTTGTCCTTAATATTTAACATGTACAGTAAAACTTCGAAACCTCGAACAGTTTTGGCTGGAACACAGCAGATACCTCGAACAGGTTCTTAAGTCCCGAAAGCCCTTCTTATTTCATATTGTCTAACAGTAGATTTCTAAAAACAGAGATAGGTCAAACACTCAAATTGGATTTGCAGTCCCTAGCTATCATTTCATTCATCGTTCACCGTAGATAGGTTGAAAAATTAATACAATAATTCACACCTTTTATTGACCGCTTAATATTCTATTGTTTGTTGACGGGTAAGATTAGCGACACATGTTATTCGCACGTCATGCTAATTACTTGATGGTTGACAAACAATTCATGTTTTTAAGAATAAACAAATCATTTATTTAAATCTGTTTTTGTTTTTCTTTCGTTTCTTTTTTATACGCCCGTTTGAAAAACGGGACGTATTATGGGAACACCCGCGGCTGGCGGGTGGGCTGTCGGGCAGGCGGCGTCCACATGGTTTCCGCTCTCTGAGTCAAAGAGTTTTCATCCGATCTTTACCAACCTTGGTGAAAATGTTTGTGGGCATAATATCTCGGCCAATTTCGATAACCAGCCACATCCCCCGGCACTTCTGAATTATGGCCCTTGAATTATCCAAAATTGACAAAATTAGCCTTGTTCGCTCTCTATGTCAAAGAGTTTTCATCCGATCTTTACCAAACTTTGTGAAAATGTTTGTGGGCATAATATCTCGGCCAAGTTCGATAACCAGTCATATCGGTTATGTCACCCGGGAGTTACCACCCTTTGATTTTAGAAATTACCTAAAATTTGTCTTGTTTTAACTCTGAGCTCTGACTTATGACAAAGGTATTTTGTGACAGTTTGGCACTCTTGTTAATTAATTATTATTATTTTGAATATTGCTGCGACTATTTATCGACATGCATTCAGTATGAAAACACAACAACACACAACACGCATATGGTATGCATTCTGCGTGCTTAGTACACTGGTACCGGGGACAGTGAGTTCGTACATATACATGTATACCGTAGATGCCTCGAACAGTAGATGGCTCAAACTAATTTCTAGGTCAGACGGCAGTTCGAGGTTTCGAAGTTTTACTGTATACATTCTTTGAAATCATTCACGGAGTCGTATTCCATACAGAAATCATGCCAATTTTAAAGAAATGTTTTCTTTTGTCTTGAATTGGTATCAAAATAAGTTGTTTAAGTATATTTTACGGTATGATACAGATGGAACAATGGATAAAGACAGGTCTCATGATAACATGCAAACAAACTTATTTTGAAAGAAAGTTATGCAAAGTGTAGATTATATGAATATACATTGCCCTACAAAAGTTCCTTCACACTTCAACAATTCCCATTGCAATTAATGTATTTTCATATTTGTTTCACAAGCAATAAATCATATTATCATATTTTCTGTGTCGGATAAATCAGTTACATACATATTGGTTTAGGATGCAGGCCGATTGATGCTGCTGCTGAGATGGGCAAATTGTTAATTCTTAACTTTCCATCACTGAAGTGGGATGAATAATTTTACTTAATTGTCATACATGTTTTGTATGAAGTTTTATAAGAAAAAGTAACGAAATTCAAAATATTCAAGTGTGCAGAAAACTTTTGGATGGCAGTGTATTTATGTGAAGGGCTCACAAGTCATTCATCAATCAATTTTACGCTGTTTTCCTCCATGCCTTGAATGAAAGTTACACTCGCCACTAGATCTATATAATGTAGAATTGAACTCTGACATTTTCACTTGATAGCATCATCCATCAGATCAAGAGCTTATATTATTATTCCTTTAAGGTTTCCGAAATGTTGTTGGTGCAATTGAAGGCACACATTATAACGATTAAGGGACCCTTGAAGATGAAAACGACTATGTGAACAGGAAAGGATTTGATTCTATTAATGTTCAGGTAACAAGAACTCAGTTTTATAATTATACGGTGCTAATGCATTATAATTTATAATAAGTAATAAAATTACATTAACATTCATCAATAATGTATTAATTTTTAACAGGAAATCATGTATGCTTACGAATACATATTTGTGCCTTGTAGACACCATTATATGTATAACAACGCATACTTTTAATGAGTTCATCCAGTCTCAATTGTGAGCAGCACTTACTTAAGTAAGCGATGGGTAAGCCTCAAACCTTTTTCAGGGCAGAGTTCAAATCACATTTACTCAAAAATGAGAATGATAGACAATAATGAGAGACTGTGGTAGCAATTTGGTTTAACAAAGGAGCACAACGATGAGAAAAACAAAAAGGTAAATATTTGATGTTGCTAAGATAATAGATGAGTCAGAACGATGACAAAATAATGATTTAAAAACTGGCTAACTCACACAAAAAATGATTACCATGTGTGCCTGGTTTGAGAGAGGTATACCATACCATCATTTTTATTTATAATCAGAATTCAATACTTGTACAAAATTATTTTCCAAGCAGATTATGTAAACCAATTCTCATTGTGTTTAGTGAAAATTAAAAGAAATATAGACTTTGAATAAATGACTGAAACTACAAATGTTTTCATTCAATTACACATATTGCAGGTGAAATATGATGGTATTGTGTTGGGTGATTCTGGCTATCCATGTAGAAAATATCTTCTTACACCATACTTGGCACCACAGACACCAGTACAGGTTTGTGTATACATGTATATATAAACCATTTCTGGTTCAATGATAATCATTTATCATGATGTACAGACTTTGTGAGCCACGGCCGTGGTCCAGTGGTTAGTGCGCTGGACTTGTAACCCGGCGATCCGGGTTCGATTCCCGGTCGCGGCAGGTCATACCCTTCCATGAAAATTTGACAAAAATGTTGATTTTCCTCCACATGTGGAGAAGTTGCCGGCTTCTTGTGGAAGGGTAAGTTAGTACTGGTTAGAACTTCAGTCCAGGAAAAACTGGTTAGGTGAACCGGCCGCCATATATAACTGAAATATCGTTGAGAAACGACGTTAAACCCGATGAAACAAACAAACAAACAGACTTTGTATTTTTGTGTCATTATGCAGATTTTTTCATCCTTTCCTCGACCAAATTCTGCCTATTGCTTATACATCATCATGTATCAGTATTGTTTATTGTTTATTTACACATCTTTAAATGTGAAAACCAAGTGATGTTTAGTCTACTGTGAACATAAAATAGTTACAAACATGTAAGTTTTAAGTCAAACTAATACTGAAGTACAACAAACATGTTATAGTCTGTTGTTTTATGTCAAACTAATACTGAAGTATATCAAATTGGCAGATCAGATAAAAATAGAAAGTCTCAATTTCATTGTCACTTCAAAGGAGAATACAATTCATTGTGTAGGTTAAACATAGTTATTTTACATTGATTGGGAAGTTCTTACAATTTATACTAATCACTCTCGATGACTGCTTCCTGGCTACCATTCAGGACTCGCGCTGCATTCAGGAATTGTGAAGTTCCTGATCAAACAATGCTCATCGCAGGGCTCAAACTAATGACCTTCAGATCAGGAGTCGGGCGCTCAACCCTCGACCACTGTATTATACTGCAATTCATTGGTCGCATGTTGTACTTGCATTTAATTGATTCTTATTGTAGGTGTATTACAATGTAAATCATCCTATTTCTTGTTTAATTTCATTTATATTCTATACCTTTTTACATTTCATTAGGAGCGTTATAACAACTCACTTTGCAAGACCCGAGTCCTACTGGAGCAGAGCTTTGATGTGTTGAAGCGTCGTTTTCCATGTTTGTAGTATGGATTGAGAATGAAGCAAAGTCCTAGTAATCTGTGTTATTTTGTATAACATTGGCATTAGGAACGATGTGTTGCCAAGGGAATGTGATAACAGTCAACTGTAACCAGATGCTGAGATTTACAATGGACCTGGTGCAGTATCCCTATACAGGGATTTAACATTGCCACTGCCTTTTTTACTTAAATTATGAAATACTTGTCTTCCCATACTGTGATTGTATATTGTTTTGCTCTTGTAAGCTGGTTGTTGAAATATCGCTTTCCAATACATAAGCATGCGTGATCATAATGTGATCAAACTTTGATAATAATAGTAAAGACTTTATTTAAAGAGGCAACACAGTTGGGCAAGCCAAGTCTTCCCTATCAGCTTCTTTATACTTTATACATAGATTGTCTGTAGTTAACAGATTATCTCTATGATTAATATGGTAAGTTTACCACAGCCCAGTTACCTCAATACTGATCTACATAGATCGTCTGTAGTCAACAGATGATCTCTATGATTAATATGGTAAGTTTACCACAGCCCAGTTACCTCAATACTGATCTACATAGATCGTCTGTAGTCAACAGATGATCTCTATGATTAATATGGTTAGTTTACCACAGCCCAGTTACCTCAATACTGATCTCTATCTGATAATCTAAAATTATAAAATGCTTTTGAAATCTTGATTTTATTAACTTTAAAAAAAAATGACAGTAAAATTTTAGTAAAAATGGATTTTGAGTGATCTCCCCTTGACTGCTTCTGTGTGAACCCTCATAAAAGGACCGGCTATATTATTTGGGTTGTTGAATGTGAAATTATACACACTTTGATGCCATTTTTGGAAAAATTATTAATTTCGTATTTTATGCTGAACATAATGTTATAATATTCATAATTGGGCCGTAAATGTATATTACAAGGAGTACAGTGGGGGCAAAATTTGTTTCCTTGATTGTTGCTGTGTTGTTCTTGTTGTTGATGTTTTATTATGAAATGTGCAGTTTTGCGCTAAGACTATATTTCATTTGATTGAGCTTTCCCGTTTCGGCCGGCATCAGGCCATCATCAGACATTCTGCCATGAATGTGACGGAGCTCCTCCCCATTTGCACATAGTTTGTTATTCTCTTATTATCTAACTCTCCCAGAAACATTACATACTAGGTCCGGTGCATCTAGTTGACCTTTCGCGTAATCGTCATCACTGTTCACACCTGCAGCTCTGGCTTGGTGGTATGTATACACTAACTCGGCTCGGTTGTTTTGATGGTGAATTTTGAACTTTGTTGTTTGTTGAATTTCTCTTCTCAACATGTTTCTTGTCGGCTCTCGCCTATCTCTGTTCTCCAGGTAAAAAAAATATCCAAATGCAAACATGTTCAATAATCTAAACTTTTGGATACTCAGTGACATGGACTTAAATATCGAGTTTTGAATAGCTCATAATTACAAAGAAAATCTTCATTCATATTTTTGGCTTCAACATAGAAAATTGCATTATTCAACGACCTGTTATTGTCATTTGCCTTTCAAAAATTGCCTTATTCAAGGTGTTATGTCTTAAAGTAAGAGAATAAAACTGATTGATGACAATGAATCTTTATTTCTTTGGGGCAAATTTTCAGATATGCTAGGATGCCTGAGGCATACAGACAAATTATACAACTGTCCATCAAGCAGATATTGTCGATGGCATTGATGCACACTAGATGTATTGCCTTTAATATTGACTTGATTGAAGGAGTGTCCATTATGAAATATGGCATAATAAGGGTTGGTCTGCTGTAGAAGTATCAGACAAGGAACAAGTTGGTGTGTATTTACATTTATTATACAGAATATTTATTAATTTGTATTCTTCAAACATACCCTAGGTTGTCTAAGTCAAATTAATTCAGTGGTATATGTTCATTCTCTGTGTCAGGTGATTGCTTATGTGCAAATCATTATCATCCCTATGTAATAAACACTGTAGACATTCAATGGTGATATTATAATATTTTCACATGCTTTGGTATGAACAGGTTTAGTTTAATTTCATAAGTCTCGGCTTTTAAGCAGAAAATTGTGAACTTTATTGTTGTTAGAATTGAATGGAACTCGTAATCTGTCCATGGGTGTGAGTCTGTTTATGGTGCTTACTATTATGTTATTATACATTGTGACAGGTGTTTTCTGTTTTAACTACAGTTGTACTAGAGTTGAAATGTTTGTTTATTCATGCTGAAGAGAATTGTTTTTAACTCTGAATTGTTTCAGTCACTCAATGCTGTCACTAAAGCTGTGAAATGTGCAGATGTTGCTAGTGAACTTATATTCGAAAAGTCAGAACCAGGTAACTTGGTAACAGTAATGTTGTGTATTGTTTGTACAATCTACTTGTACATCCATATATATTTCCCAGATTTACTTCCATCCATCCTTCATGTTTCTGATGAGTAGTCTTTGTCATATGCTTGAAATAACTTCAAATCAGTGCAATATGAGGGCTTATATTTTTTTCTTTGTTGCGAAAATTGCGAGTGCCTTAAATTCCTACTCGAAAAATTCAAAACTTGCTTGCAAATTTTTGTTTTGTTAAAAGTAGGTTCAGACATTACCGTACATGCTAAGCCATAAGTTGACTGCACTCATAAGTTGCTGTGTATTTTCGATGCAATAAATCCAGTATTTTACCTGAACCCTTCCATATGTCAAGACAGTCAAGTACAAATTTTTGAAATCAGTCCAGAATGGAAATACATGTATGTATAGTGTTTTGAGATTTATGTCCTGGTATGAAAACCATTCATATTTACACAAATGTGGGACTCAAATTGTTGACGCATTCCAAAAACATTGACTATCAGTAATTTGAACACAATATTTACTTCCAGAAATCGACAGAGTATTGATGGAAAGTACATTGCAAAATTGAGTCTGGAAGAATTGAATTGTTTCTATGAGCAAGTTGCTAGTCTACCTTGCATAATAAAAGAAAGCAAACGTTTCAAAGGAAGATGAATTTGGTGTTAACATATTTTAATTTAAAAATATCTTCAACATGAAATGTACATGAACAATTATGGATTGGACTCTTTTTTTTTAATATATAAGTATATTGATCCTCTCCTCGATTGATTTGAATAGGGTATATGTATTAAAGGTAGTAGATGTCTGAATGTATATTGAGGAGCTTATCCAAGTCTGTACATTGTTATTAACCATTTGCAGATCTGGCTGTGATCAAAGTGTTGGTTTCTGGAAGCCAATGTCTAGCTGATTTTGAATTACATCTGAAGTACAAGTGTGTGTGGTAGCTTCCCTACTATGAATCCAGTAAGGTATGTTGGTTTTAAAAATCTGTATGGAATAATATTTAATATTTAGTTTAACTTAAATAGCGAAGGCAGATCATTATCCAGTTCAACCACTAGTCATTGGTATAATAACCAATAACCTTAATTGTTTGTAGGAAGATATATGACAAATTCAACAGTAAAGATATACACGCAACATCCAAGTTAATGTGAGAAAGAGATCTCTCAATCTGCATGATTTTAAATGAAAATTTGTATAGATGTATACTCCCTTTAAATATATTCAAGGACTCAAAACTTCAATGGTTCCAGTTTAGAATCAACCATAGAATACTTGGAACAAACTAATTACTTGATGGGCTTTAGAGAAATAATCTTTGTACATTTTGCAATCAAGAACCAGAAAATTTACTCCATCTTTTTGTCAATTGTCGTGAAACGCAATCATTTTGGTCTTCAGTGACAAATTATATAGACAATAAAGTAATCAGTGTTAATACAAACTGGTCAAATGTAGAAATATTACTAGGAAGCACTAAAATTCCTACAGCTTCAAATGTAATTGTCATTCT
The DNA here is from genome assembly GCA_032209605.1 of Mactromeris polynyma. Taxonomy (NCBI): domain Eukaryota; kingdom Metazoa; phylum Mollusca; class Bivalvia; order Venerida; family Mactridae; genus Mactromeris; species Mactromeris polynyma. Next base: position 54,656,198 of record JASFXZ010000001.1, read on the forward strand.
TGCTAAACTTCATGTCTATAAAAGCAAAATGAAGTCAACTTTACCTAATATCCAAAGATTTAAGATTCAAGTCAGCATAGAAAAATATATAAACATAGAAAAATATATAAACATAGAAAAATATGTATCTAAATGCTCACATACCCCTCAAAATTTCACAAAATGATTTGCGTTTATTTGAAGCTCAGGTCTAGTACCACCCAACTCTTTGTCAGGTCTAGTACCACCCAACTCTTTGTCAGGTCTAGTACCACCCAACTCTTTGTCAGGTCTAGTACCACCCAACTCTTTGTCGATACATAATTACTCCTATAACTTAATTAATTTTAACTAATAAAGAATAGAATAGTACAAGTAGTATTACTTCATATAACTGATGTCAAACTTCTGTGCTACACCAAACTTCGTATTGACTACCCTTTTTGGTACTTAATCAGTGTTTTTATGTTTCTGTGTATATCTGTATAACTTGCATGTGTAAAAACTGTTCATTAGTATTGTTCCATAAAATCTGATGAGGAATGTGCAATGCTGCAATTTCTCATTAAGTATACAGCTGATATGCATTGTCAAAATTACAACATTATTACTAAGTCATTTTAACATTTTTATTATGATAAGCACATTACCAATTAATTTAATTGTTAATAATTTTAAAATGTACTTAACAAGGGAGACAATTCTGTATTTAAATACAAACAAATCTGTTATAGTTATCTCCCTTAGAGTTTACTTTCTGTATTATTAACAGATCACATAGATTTTTCTCTCTGTTTTTATAGCGACTTTAAAAAGGCAAAATACATAAATGTTAGGTAAAAGGAATCACTGTTATATTTCTAGACAATTACAGAACTACGGTAGTTATGAGTTTATTTAAATAAAATAATTATTCAATTTAATAAAAATTGTCCTTTTTCAGGAAAAATGTTTTAGAACAGCTCTGTGTGTCTCTCCAACTATGCCCCTGCAATTGGAAGAAGGTGGTAAGTACAAGCATTGCGATGTACACACTCTTTCTGGATTTGGAATGAACTAACATTTAAGTATGCAGTTACTTGGGACAGTTTTTCCATCTGTTTTTGTGATGACATGCTGTTTTGTCTTTGGTTTTCACCATTTTCTACAGTATTTCAGTTATGTACAGTGATAAGTTGATCTAACCAGTTTTCTTGGGTTACCTACCAGTACTAAATAATTCATTCACAAGCAACTTGCAACTACTTCCTGGAAATGACAAAATGCTGCCACAAAGCGCACTCAACAAAGTCCAGAAATTCCTCCTACCCTGTGTACACGTGTTAACAAATCTGATGCAGATTGACAATTACTCTCCAAGTTTTGTTTTGTCAGTTGCTTCATAAGGTCTATCAAGCAGGCTTCTTTTTATGCGGCCAAGCTCTGTTTAAATTACTCTTTCCAGAAGTGCTTATTAGGACAAAGGCAGTATATTCAGTCACTATGGTACCCCTATGGTCAAACCTTAAGCAAATACTTCCTGCTCGTTGTAGAGTCAGCCTGGTGAGCAAGTACTTCCTGCTCGTTGTAGTGTCAGCCTGGTGAGCAAGTACTTGCAGCTCATTGTAGTGTCAGCCTAGTGAGCAAGTACTTCCTGCTCGTTGTAGTGTCAGCCTGGTGAGCAAGTACTTCCTGCTCGTTGTAGTGTCAGCCTGGTGAGCAAGTACTTCCTGCTCGTTGTAGTGTCAGCCTGGTGAGCAAGTACTTCCTGCTCGTTGTAGTGTCAGCCTGGTGAGCAAGTACTTCCGGCTCGTTGTAGTGTCAGCCTGGTGAGCAAGTACTTCCTGCTCGTTGTAGTGTCAGCCTAGCAATGTTGAAGTCTCAGATTTAGTCTCTAGCTGTACTGATTCAATGTCAGCTGTATTTATTGTTACTGTGTAATTTTGTGTCATTTCTGATCACTGAAACAGTGATTTTTCTTTGTTTTGCAGGACTACATTTTTGCATGGTAGGATTAAGAAGTTCACCGTTTCAGCCATGTTGACAGTTGTGTATTGTAAATTTAGACAGTGACTGTATACATTGAATGATAGCAGAAAAGTTCCTAGTTGATGGTGGTGTTTTCTTGGTGTGGTTTTACTGGGATTGTGTTTTATTTGAAAACTAGAGATTGCATATAGCTGGGCCCATGTTGTGGAGTTCACAATTCCAGTGCAAAACTTGTAGTTTTACTATAGAATACAGAGGGCGAAAAAGCATCCAGCCGACACCTAGATGGCAATTTTTTGACGTTTGATATTTGTGGGTCTACATCAATGAAACTTGGCATGCTAGTATTTTAGGACAATAGAAACTAGTGGCCAACGGCATTTTGTTGAGGTTTGTGAAATTTTGATTTTATTAAATTTAAAAAAAAAATGACAGTCAAATTTGAGTCAAAATGGATTTGGAGTGATCTCCCCTTGACTGCTTGTTGTCTGCTTCTGTGTGAACCATCATAAAAGGACAGGCTATATTATTTGGGCTGTGTTATGTAATACTATACACAACTTGATGCCATTTTTGAAAAAAAAATTACTTTAACTGTTACTTTATGCTGTACATAGTGTTATCATATTCAAAGTTATTCACTTGGCTGTAAATGTTTATTACAAGGGGTACAGTGGGGGCTAAATTTGTTTCAGGATTGATGCTGTTTTGTTGTTGTTTTATTAGGTAATGCGCAGTTTTGCACTAAGACTATATTTGATTTTATTGAGCTTTCCTGTTTCGGCCGGCATCAGGCCATCATCAGACATTCTGCCATGAATGTGACGGAGCTCCTCCCCATTCACACATAGTTTGTCATTCTCTTATTATCTGCTGTGTTTCCCAGAAACACTACGTACTAGCTCGGGTTCATCTAGTTGATATTTCACGTAGTCGTCATCACTGTTTGTGCATGCAGTGATGGCTTGGTGGTACGCATACTCTTTCTTAGTTCGGTTGTTTCGAAAGCAAATTTTGAACTTTGTCGTTCGCTGAACTTCTCTGTGTTGTTGATATCTTCTTGATGTAGTTCTCAGGTACCTCATTGCCCTTGATGAAATTTGATTACCGGTGAGGCTGGTGACTTTCTTTCCCACTGATTCCAAGAGCCAAATGTTAATCTGTAGTGTTTTGGATGCCAGACTTCCAGCAAAGTTTCTGGATAAGTTCATGTCTTTGGGCAGTGATGACAGTACTGACCTGATGAACACCTCACATTTCTGTGTTGACAGGTTGCTGGTAACAGATAAGATGGCAAACTCGCTTAGTCTTATCTCAATTATGGTTGACAACAGTCCATGATCATTCTCTGTATATTTCTGGCGTAACATTATAGAGTTGCTGCCCATATTGCAGCTAAGCAAGGAATCTTCTTTTGTAAATCACCACCTGCCTCTGCCCGTAGTTTTTCGATTATGGCACTACATCGGGACCTGTCTGGGCAGGTGATGTCGAAGCTCTTGTTCCATAGGTATGCGCCTGTCCAACAAACCTTTTTTCTACCGTCAAGCCCACTATGTACTTGTAGCTGGTATGGTTTGCAATACCTACACCGTATGCTTGATAGGGTGCTTTTCCGGGTTTGTACAATAAAACCATTCTATGGCCTTGCAGTTCATCAGTAGTTTTCTTTTGCAGGTTGGACGTGGCCGAAGTGTTGGTTTCTTCATCTCCGTCTGGTCTTGAAGTAGCTGTGCATCTACATCTGAACTGCATCTGGGTTCAGTGGCAGCTGTAACTGGAAGAAGGTAAACAGACAACATTTTATTTCCGGGCTTGAAATGTCCCCACAGTTGTGTGTCTCTTAAATTTTCCCTTGACCATGTTGAATAATACGCTTGGTATTGAAAGCTTCAAGTTAATCAAGCTGAATTGATAGGTATAGTACAAACTTGGATGTTTTATAGAACTTTAATGTCGCAAATGTATAGCTGAACGTCAAAAGACAATTCTTGAAAACTGTTCTGTAAAGAAGGAGCAAGAATAGTTTTATCCAAAGATTCCTTTATTAAGTCGTAGATGGTTGTATAAGAATGTTAACAAAGATGTAACATCTATCAACATTGCATATAGAAATATTATAACTAAATATATAGAAATTAACTTGCTAAAATACGTATGCATGAGGTTGTCCTTGACAACATTAATTTTAGCACTAAAAGTACTTTATTTATTTATATGTGGTTTTATGGCGCATCAACAGCTTTGGTCATTTAGCGCGCAAGGAATGTAAAAAACATTAAAAGTACAAGTCAGTTTTAGCAAAATACAATTGACATAAACAAATTCAAAACAATTAGTAAATAACAATAAATTATTTCCTACGAAACAGAAAAAAAATGAATATGAAACTGAAGAATTGATAAGAAGTGAAAAACGAAATACAATAAAAAAAACAGAATACCTGTAAAGAAGGAGCAATAATAGTCTTATCTAAAGATTCCTTTATAAAGTCGTAGATCGTTATACTCTTCTTTGGATTTGCTCCAGTTTACTCGTATATACACAAAATGGCCATATAAGCATCATTATCTCAAAACAAACATGATCAAGATGTATTTCAAATTTCCTTTATCAAACTTAATCACAAGCCATACTGTTAGTCTGTTAGACACCTTGAATAGGCAAACAACTTGATGTCATCTCAATTGAGAACAGATTTTTGTCATCTCAATTGAGAACAGATTTTTACCCAAGCTATCAATAAGCAGGTTTGCACCTATGCTTGCACAGTAGCCAAAAAGGTGCTTGGCAGTCAGAAAGCCAAATGTCAAAATTGATTTCTTAATGGAGTGGCTTGACCATAGAGGAAATGTTCTTAAAAATTAAGTATTTGAAATAATATTTAATATCCTTTATATAATTCTTAATCCAAATTTTGAAAACACGAAACAATTTACAGTAAAGTTACATTATAGCAAACTATTGATGATACTCATATTTGTAATGGAATATTTTTGTACTATTTTTTATCAAACAAACAATGAACTATTTACATATAATTAAATGTTTTGCATAACATTATAAGAAAGAACAAAAAATTATGGAATGTAAGTTACACAATTTTGCAACAAAATATGGGGCATTATAGTACTACTAGGTATTCTCGATATAATGTATTATTGGATCAATTAAGGTGACAAGAGATTATCTGATAGCAGGCTCTGACAGTAAGTCAGTGTCATCAATTTTGATCACAAACAGTATTGTATATATTTGTTCAATATTTACCTAATTTGAAGCAGGATTGTTTTCCTGTGTAGAATGTGTCAGATATGATAATTCTATTTTACTGGCACAGCTTTGAGAAATTTCATAATTTTTTATCAAATTTTGCATGCTTTTTTCTGAATAAATGCTCATTAGTCACTACATTTTACATAATGCATGGCTTTTTGGGCCATAGAAAATGAATACAATATCAGTCTGTGACATTTAATTCATGAAAATCCGTTACATAGTTGCAAAGAAATGGCAGTTCCCATAATGTTACTTTTCATTGGAAAAGTTAATTGTGGGTCCCATTTTGTAAATGCTTCTGTGATATTGTGTTTGGTTTAATATGATAGTGTCTGATATTTCATTTCTCACAATAAACTAAATAACTTGGAAATAAGTGAAAGTTCTCGCTTATTTAAGAATTCGGTTATATTTAGGTGTTGGCCTGGTGAGCAAGGACTTCCGGGTCATTGTAGCCTAGGAAGTAATTTTTAGAAATGTTGAAGTCCCAGATTTAAGGCAGTCTCTGGCTTTACTGATACAATGTCAGCTGTATTTATTGTTTCTGTGTAACTTTTGTGTCATTTCTGATCACTGAAACAGTGATTTCTCTTTGTTTTGCAGGACCACATTTTTGCATGGAGGGCAGCAGTAAGGCAATGGAGCAAGACATGGTATCATCACATTCCTAAGCAGGTGGACATATTTCCACAATAGTGGCTGATGATGACACTACTACCATTTCCAGACTAAGACAATCCGTAAATTCAAATGTCAAGAAACATTCAGACAGAGAACATCATATCCAGTCTGTATGCTCTACAACTATCTTGAAGAAGTTTATCAAAGAAAGTCAACATTTGTCTTCTGGAGTGCATCAACTACATGATTCAGCAAAAACCAGGGTGATTCAGATGGTATCAGCAAGGTATTTGATGCCTTATCACTCCACCCATGTAACAATCACTCCTTGTGTTATAGACTATGGTGTTCCTATATGGAAAATCCCAATAAGAAATACCAGTCACTTACATATGGTGGGGAACTAACTGACAAGGCTCTCCAGAACTCATTGGAGGACTTTTTTTATTGTTACAAGCTGCACTACTGTAACATACTATCAAACCTTGGAAGTACTCAAGCAAATTAAGCCTTCAACAAGACTGTTGCTTCGTAAGCACCCAAATCACACTTACAGTGGATCAAGTAGCTAAATCATCCACACACACAGGGTCGCTGCAAGTGTTGCCCATCCACACACACAGGGTCACTGCAAGTGTTTCCCATCCACACACACAGGGTCACTGCAAGTGTTGCCCATCCACACACACAGGGTCACTGCAAGTGTTTCCCATCCACACACACAGGGTCACTGCAAGTGTTGCCCATCCACACACACAGGGTCACTGCAAGTGTTTCCCATCCACACACACAGGGTCACTGCAAGTGTTTCCCATCCACACACACAGGGTCACTGCAAGTGTTTCCCATCCACACACACAGGGTCACTGCAAGTGTTTCCCATCCACACACACAGGGTCACTGCAAGTGTTGCCCATCCACACACACAGGGTCACTGCAAGTGTTTCCCATCCACACACACAGGGTCACTGCAAGTGTTTCCCATCCACACACACAGGGTCACTGCAAGTGTTGCCCATCCACACACACAGGGTCACTGCAAGTGTTTCCCATCCACACACACAGGGTCGCTGCAATTGTTGCCAATCCACACACACAGGGTCGCTGCAAGTGTTGCCCATCCACACACACAGGGTCGCTGCAAGTGTTGCCCATCCACACACACAGGGTCGCTGCAAGTGTTGCCCATCCACACACACAGGGTGTTGCCCAGTCGCTGCAAGTGTTGCCCATCCACACACACAGGGTGTTGCCCAGTCGCTGCAAGTGTTGCCCATCCACACACACAGGGTCGCTGCAAGTGTTGCCCATCCACACACACAGGGTCACTGCAAGTGTTGTCCATCCACACACACAGGGTGTTGCCCAGTCGCTGCAAGTGTGGCCCAGTCGCTGCAAGTGTTGCCCATCCACACACACAGGGTCGCTGCAAGAGTTGCCCATCCACTGTCACAGGGTGTTGCCCAGTCACTGCAAGTGTTGCCCATCCACACACACAGGGTCGCTGCAAGTGTTGCCCATCCACACACACAGGGTCACTGCAAGTGTTGCCAATCCACACACACAGGGTCGCTGCAAGTGTTGCCAATCCACACACACAGGGTCCCTGCAAGTGTTGCCAATCCACACACACAGGGTCCCTGCAAGTGTTGCCAATCCACACACACAGGGTGTTGCCCAGTCGCTGCAAGTGTTGCCCAGTTGCTGCAAGTGTGCCCATAAAAAACATTGGACATGGATACATTGCCAAGGTATAATTCTATTATTATGTCAATATTATATTGTAATTCAGCACAAGCTTGTCTGAACTGGTATGTAATCTTCCCTCTGTAATTTCGGTTTTGACATAGACTCTTACTGTCAACATTCTGAACAACATTTACTAGATACAAGCTAAAACATGAGCAGCTGTTATGAGTACATATTGACTGCTTCTGTATCAATATTTTAAGGACTTTGTGTGTGCATAAATTTACATTGCTTCTTAGGAAATATATTAAGAATAATCTTCCATGCAATGTCAATATGTTTATGAACAGAATGTTTAATGGCTATAAATTTTACAGTCTGTGCTTGTTATTGAATTATAATTGATTTAGTTACAAAGATACAAAGTTGCTGTTCAGAAACTTCTCAAACAACTAAACACCTTACATTCTGTGTGATATTTGCTATTTTATACAATGTTTTAGCCTAATTGAAAGATTGCTTTATCCCATGGCTGGAATACAAATGTGTTGGTTAAACTGAGAGATTTACAAGCAAGGAAGAGAAATCCATAATTTTAGTTTGACAAGGAAAGGAAGGAGGCGTTGATTGGTACTGAAAAAATGTTGGTAAGTTTCATAATGGATAACTGGGTAATACTTTTTTCCTACCAGCAAAGATCAGTTTAGAGGATTGTTGGCTTGCTGAATTCTGTCTGTCCATCCATGTATCAGCCCATCCACATCGTTTGTGTCTGCTCTGTTTCTTACTAAGACGGGGGTTGATGTTCAGAAAACTGTACAAATGTTACCCATATCAAGATGATGTGTGACATGCAAACTCCATGTCTGTACCTCAATGATCAAGTTCATGAATTGATGATCAATGTCACTACAATATACTCTCTGTATTTGGTAGTTGTGTCTACTCAGTAACTGTTGTATGCATTTACTTATTTTCAATTTCAAAATGGAAATCCAACAACATGCATCACATTGACATTCAACACTTTCAATTTGTGTATAGTCGTCTATGACAGGCACAAATCATCCTAAAGTAATGCAATTACAAGTTGGTCAGAAACAACTGATTATGAATAAAATTTAATGTATGAATATAAACAACTTAATTGGTAACTGTCATTCAATATAATCCCACAAGGTGTCAATGACAAGACTTTAGTCTGAGAAGCAATGCCTGTACAGTAAACCGTCATATCTGACATCAGGTGGCTCCGGGTAAAAATGTCAGATATAGTAGGTTGTGGATAAACAGGTTTTCAGCCCTTTGGGCAAGAGGAAAGTGAAATGAATGTTAATTAAAACTACTGGATGTGATACCTATATGTCACTATAATGTCTTTTTCTTGGTGTAGCCATTTTGCAATCCGTGTGGAATCAACAACGTTTGAAGGTATAATGCGAAAACAATTTATGATTTTAACATTTTATTGTGGTATTGAACACAATTCTAGACCCTATTTATCATAAAGAAACAGAGCAGCAAAAATTAAATTTCAAATGTATCCATATGGTATAAATTGCATTCAAAAAATGACCATGACGCAATTTTACTTGATAATGATTTATACCGGTAACCATTTACCCAAATTGCCAGAAGCTCGGGGGTAAGGCAATCATCTGCGGCACTTTTAAGAGTCGGATAAAAAGGTGTGAAATACATTGTATTGTATGCTAGCGGGACTGCCAATTAGTGTCGGATGTCGAGACTTGCAGTTTCTGTTATCAGCAGGTGTAGGCTATATATGTTATATAGCAGATTTGCCGGGACCGACTAGAAATGTCGGATGCAGCTGTTTGTTGTTATCACCAGGTGTCGGTACCGGCAGTTTGCACTGTATATCAGTTGCTAAGCAAACATAATTGATAATCACTTTTTCATTGACAAAGTTGCCCTGGCTACATGGCGGTATCGTGCATTATGAAAAGCTGAGTAATTAGCTTCGATTGCTGAAAGAAACAAGATGGTTCATGGAAGGCAGTTTTAGGGTACAAAATTTCTTTCTTTCTAGTGAAAATACTAGTGTACAGGAAAAAATCCAGTGCTATAGTATTTATAACATGTAACTAAGTCATAATAAAACAAAATGCAATTACACAAAAAGTGTTTTGATATTATCTTGTTACCTCATATTGTGCAAATCTTGTATTCCAGGTATTGACTGATCAATTCAAGTCTGGTCAGTGTCCATACATTATTTCGTCCAGAGGGAGGGATATCAAAAACAAGTTCAGATGGCGTTCACTCGGATGTCCTGTAGACAGAAGGAAGATGTACTTGTGTTCATGAAATTGCTGGAAGTTGTGGGAGATGTCAGTGTTGAAGCATTCATGTGTGACTTCGAGCAAGTATAAATTGTAATTACTGGAAATCTTTCTGAAGCCATCATATTGGCTGTGTAGGATTGTGTTCATGTACATTAGACAATTTCTTGCACTACTGTTCCCGACATCTGGACATATACCCACATTCAGAGAATTGTCTCTACAATCAGGCAGACCAGATATCAGTGGTTGACTCATCCAATGTTTGATGTTGTTTCATGGTCCAATTACAGCCATATAATCCTTACCAACAATGACTGTGAGAGTATGAATGTTCTAATTATGTGCTTTCACTTGAAATTATCATTGTGAATTTACATCTTTCTATGCAAAGTAACTTTATAAATAATAAATATCAATATACTGAGCTTAGATTAATATTATGACATACAGGTCGTTTTTACAATTTTATATGCGTTATCTTCATTCCTATTCTCAAGCAAAACCTGTGCATTGACTGGGGTTCTAACCCAAGATCTCTACCGGCTGACCTGACCAGACGTGCCTTATGTATTGTTTGTTCATTTACTAATTATCTACAGGATGGCACCATCATGTGAACAACAGGGCCAGCAACCTTCTGTTAAGAGACAATAGAATGATGTACAAACAGATGGATGAACATATAAAAGCTGCTTGAGAGAAATATGATAAGGAGGAAATGTCAACTTCGGGCCTGCTGAAAACCTCAAGCATGGTATATGGACCTTCTTATTAACTGTGAAATATAAGTGAATGTTGCTGCTGGTGTGTTGTTGATGCCACTGCAACACATGTTTCTAAAACGTTGTTAATTCCTTTGCGTTCGATAGTACAGATGTACTGTTTTATAGTCTGTTGGAAAAATAACTTCACATACAAATTCACTTATATTCATTATACCTTGTGCATATTCATATAAATGGTGCATACTGGAGGATTGTTATTTTTGTCGTTGTACATTGTGAACTAACTGGAACATATTAAAATACAGGCTAGAATATATATACCGCTTAACTCACTGTTTCATTAATTTTCTTCAATGATAGATAAAAGTATCCCACTCAGTCGGTAAAGTGCTTAACTTCTAATCTAGAGGTCATGGATTAAATGCTTCCGGTGTTATTCTGCTTATATGTTTCATGTACTGTAATGTATTACGTACTATGTATCCATGCCTGCGGTACATTTTCAGACAAATACAAAACCTGGCTTGTCTCCTGGCACTAACACGGGCCAATGCTGAGAAATGCCAGAAGAGTCGACTGAAGAGGCAGCAGAAGCAGCAGTTGCCTTCCACAAAGCTCCGTCGACTGGTGTTGAAGAAGGATAGGGCTACTAATCAGGGCGCCCTAGAGGGAGTTTCCTACCAGTCAGGTTAGATATTACAATATGTTATGAGCTTGTTTCAAGTATTATTAACCAGTATCCCTTCCCTACTGTGGAATGAAAAATAAGGCAAAATACATGTACAATCAGGGCTCTAGATTTTTTTTCATGTCCCGGACTAATGCAAATGTAAAATTTGACTTGTCCGCCATACATACATTGTTGTCTGAGAATAAGTTTGTAACAAATAAACGTAAACAAAGATTAATAATCACATGTATGTGTTTGTGGGATTCTAAGGTTTGACTTACAACTGAACAATTGCTGATGCTGGTTAGCTTTAAAAACGGACTAGTGCAGGACTGACTTCAATTCTACTGTTGGTAGCCCGATTCGGCATTAAAGTAGTCTGGAGCGTCGGGCTAGTGGATTTCTAGAGCCCTGACAATCTTGCTGGTAACAGATTCAATCTCGTTACCATTGTAGCCATGGACACCAATGTGTAAAATATTCACTTAGAACTATGTCATGATTTTACAATCAACGAATCACTATTCTTGATAAATGTATGTTCAACAATTCTCAATGCTACAAAGTTTATCTGCTGTTGTTAATTACTTAGACTGTACATTACTTGTTAATTTTCAGGAGTTGATCATGTATCAGAAGTTGATGTTGAGAAGCTACCAGTTCACACATTTACAATATTTACCTCCCTTGTTCTGAATAGTCAGTCATATTGATAGGAAAATTTCCTTCAAGTTTATAGCCAATTTTAATGTATAAACGATGTTAAATAACCAGACATAAAACCGTAACTTATTGATTATGCTCATGTGGGCAGTTGGCTCAGTAAGTTGAAGAAAAAGTGGTTGTCACATGCTCTTGGTATTTTCTCAATTATCTCACATACGGAAATTACTCCTAATAAGGGCTTATCAGTTTTGCCTATAAAAATGGCTAATGATTCAGAACAAGGGAGGTAAGTATTATAGATGTAGGAACTATTTATTTCCCGTGGTAATTTCCAACATGTGAAAGTGCCAGGAGAACCTACCTTTATTACCATGGACCTGGAAACAACAGACCTTAGTATGAATTTTTTTTATTTACATCAAACATTCTCTTGTTCAATGTCAATGCTGCAATAGTAATGCAAAGTTATAAAACCAATCTGCCAAGACTCCAACACAAGTAATTCTACTGATCAAACATTACTACTTGCCTGTTTTTAGTTTATACTATAACTATACAAACCAAATACATGTTATGCTATTGTTTCAGTTCGCGGGGATGATGCCTCATATCACAAACTTCGCTGCAGTTCAAGTTCTCGTATAGCGAGGAATGTTGATATCATGCAAGGCGCAGAGGGTTACTGGTATTGTAGCAGATGAAAATGGTGACATGTTTGTGAATTCCTAAAAAAGTTGGAAAAAGTGCATTTATCCAGACTGCCACTGTCAACTTGTGTTCTTGGATTGAACAGTTTTCCCGTGTTTACCTTATAGCACACAATGGAAGGAATTTTGACTTTCCTGTTTTGATGGCAACATTGACTAAAACCAAGAGCACACGTCTGTTTTTCAAATGTGTAACTGAGCTCCTTGACTCTTTGGCTGTGTTGAGAAAACAGTTCCCCGGAAAAGTCACACAAACAACAGAAACTTGTACACACAGTGTGTGTTGGGAATCATCTGTAATGTTCATGATGCCATTGCAGATGTTGATGCACTTGGCCGTCTGCTTTCATATTGTTATTTGTCAGCTGAAAATCTTTTTTTCACTGTTTATAATTCAACGCTGTTTAACTGTGAAAAAAGTCGAAGACTTTGAGGTCTTTAGACCCTCTTGTAAGCAATGGTATACATAAGCGTCCCATTGCAGAAAACATTGCTGGATCTGGCCTACATTTAGGCCACCTGAAAGTTATATTCAAAAGGTTTGGTGAAGGTTTACTGAGGGACACATTCACTAGTGAAGGGTTGCTAAGGGTTATCGGTGCCAAAAAAGTCCTGGTGGTGCATTATTTTTCAAACTGTTAATTAATTTTATGCATGTGTAAATATAGATAAGCCACTCAGAAGGATAATATCCCATTTTTTTGTTTTTCGGAATGTAGCAGAATGACAAATCATGTATTTTAATCTAATGATTTCTGCCATTTTTGTCTATGTTTACTTTGTTTTGTTCAATCTGATTTTTGTCATTGCATAAAAAGTTCATTTCAACAGTAAATTATTTATCTTATGTATTTTAGCACAAATTAGCAATAAATGAAATGTTGAAAATAGTTTGATGGTACATGTAGCTTCTCCACGATGATGACGATGGTAATTTCATCAATATCGGACATCATGAAATTGGAACCTTTTCTTATGGTCTGGTTCAAAAGTAAACCCAATACAATAACAGGGTTTTCCCTAGGATTTTTCAGCTAGGGTCCCTGGAAAGAAAAGGGAGTCAGGGACTCGAGATTTCTGTGTCAGGGAAATCCCTCCAATATGCATTTAATGTTTTAACCAGGTATTTATTGTATACACATAACTGTGATTATTTTATTTAAACCAGATTGTACATGTAATAACTTGGAGTTGGCCATATTGTATAGTGTCAGATTCTTTGTTTTCATACAATTAATCCATTTAATATTGTATTTCCTGATTATTGTATCCACTTTATTCATTACGGTCAACAAAAATAGTGATGTTTGAAAAAGATATGAGACCAAAAAAACTTTATAGTTCCCCCCCCGCATCATAATAGGAATATGAAAATATGTGGGGTTGTCATAATCAAAACATCATTTACACTGTTTTTAACCAGGTTTTTGAAAAAAACCAGGTTATTAGAATGGTGGTGTCGTTGGGCGGGCGGGCGGGCGGGCGTCAAACTGGGTGGTTTCCGGCGAATAACTTGAGTTCTGTTGATCATATTGTAACCAAACTTGGTGTACAGTAAGAACATATGTAGAGCTTGCTTGGGATTGCTTTTGGACCTGTTCTGACATTTCTTGTTATCATTTGAAATGCAAATATTATTTTATAATGCATATATTCTTTCTACAATGTACTACTGTTGTACCGTTTGGGGTACTGGAAGACAATGTTATAAATCTGTAGGTAAATTACAAGCGTGAGTAGCTAGAATAATACAAAAGGAGTTTGCCAACCTTGACGACTAAAAATTACTCAATAAATTAAATTGGATATCGTTTGAAAATAGATGTTTTTATCATTATGCAGTCCTTTACAAAGCTTACTGCAATGAGAGTCCCTAGTATATTCGATCATTATTAAATTGTTCATCCAATAGTATATAGAGTTTAAGATAGTGGAAAACAATGACTTAGTCACGCCAACTTTTAAAACAAACTGCATGAAAAATTAGTTTACAAATGTAATTGCTGTTAATAGGAATAAAATTCCCAACAATATAAGATCAGTCTCGTCAGTAAATACATTCAAAACAGCATTAAAATCATTTTTATTATAAAAGATTTACACTCTATTATGTTTGTTATGAAAGTTTTTATTAGCATTTACTATAATATTAATATACATGTACTATTTACAATATCTGATGAGTGATTGTCTTGAATGAACGAATGTGTGTTATATAATTATTGTGTTTCAATTTATGTTGTTTTCTGTTAGAATGCCATGTTTTATTTAAGAATTATACAACTGTTTTTGTATACCTCTTGACATGTAACCTTCTATAAATAAAGATATTATTATTTCATTGGTTACAGACGATAAAACTTCCTAGTTTTTAGTTATTTTGTTTGCTATATACCATAGAGGAATGTAACATATGTGTTTGTGTTGGATCAATTACAGATTTCCTACAACAAGTTTAATAGTATGAGATTGACAAGTTTTCTGGATTTTGGGGAATTTATTTTAGATTTTCCCTCCCACATCACAATATTATATGACATTTCACTTCCATATTATTATGTTTTCCTTGTATACATGCCAAATGAATAATCTGATTTAGTTTTAAATGGAAAATATTGAAAAAATATGAAATTAAAGGCACTTTTTCAACGTTTGGCCTGTAAGTATCTGTTGGATACCCTATTCGTTGAACAAGAGATTAGTAGCTCATGTTCCTTGTTGACCGTATGCGACGGTTCATGAATATTGTAAGACGTACACTGTCTTGACAACGAATAATACAAAAGCCATGTAACAGAAATATGATTAGCGGTATCCAAGATGGACACGTCATTAATCAGAATATGAAGTAAAAGGCGCAAGTAAAATCTGGGTCACAAAAATTGTTAATACTCCATTTACAATCAACAACCCATTACGCCGCACCGGATGTCTATACGTCATTCTCATGATAGTACCACTGATGCCGTGACAGGCCGATTTATATGTGCTATTACATATGTCGAATTTGTAATATATAAAAATAGCTATATAATATCAAATTGATAAATCTATCGATGCCGAGTATTTCTAAACTGTAAGTCAAACCGTTATCTGTCGTTAGATATACATTCAAAGAGAACGAAGGCATAGGAGATGAAGGGTTCCACTCTTGATCCGAAGGTCTTGTGTTCAAGCCCGCGTTGAGTAGAATATGATCACACATTTCACAATCCCCGCATTAGGTGAGAGTAATGTTTACTAATCCGGAAAGCAGGCATCGAGGGTTATTAGTACACTTGGTAAGAACTTGTTTCACAATTGTTTTGAAATAAAACAAATTGTGATGCTATAGGGAACGCCACATACAAAAGACAATGCCTGCCCACACAGACCCCCGGGATAGCAACAGTCTGCAACACATTGTACACTGCTATTGAGATCGCCATGTGTCCTTCGTCGTCCGTCATCAACAATTTAGATTGTTAACACTCTATAGAGTTTTCATCTTTTACCTGATCTGCATGAAACGTTGTCAGAATGTTTGTCTCAATAAGATTTAGACCAAATTCGAAACTGGGTCATCTGAGGTAAAAAACTAGGTCACTAGGTCAAATTATAGTAAAACTTTGTTAACACTCCAGAGGTCACATTTTTGACATGATTTATGTGAGACAAGGTCAGAATGTTTGTCTAAATGAAACCTAGGCAAAGTTCGAAACTGGGTCATCTGGGGTCAAAGAGTAGGACACTATGTCGAATTATAGTAAAACATTGTTTACACTCCAGAGGTCACATTTTTGACTTGATTTATATAAGAAATTGTCAAACTGTTTGCCTTAAACTCTAGGTCCAGTTTGAAACTTGGTCATCTGGGGTCAAAAAGTAGGTCACTAAGTCCAATTATAGTAAAACCTTGTTAACACTCCAGAGGTGACATTGTTTACTTTTTCTACATGATATTTGGTCAAAATGTTTGCCTTAATAAGATCTAGGTTAAGATTGAAACTTGGTCATATAAATGATTGAACATCCTTGTGGATTCTCGCGAGGCTGTATTTTCTACAGGAACAACATTAAACTTTATCAGAATGTTTGTCTTAATAAAATGCAAGTCCAGTGTGGTACTGGGTTATGTTGGGTCAAAAAGTAGGTCACAAGGCCAAATCATTGAAAATCCTCTTGGACTCTCTTAAAGCCAACATGGCAATGTACTCAGGTGAGCGATATAGGGTCACCATGGTCCTGTTGTTAATGGATGGAATACACCACGGAACAAGCCACGAAAGCTAGTAATACTTCCATCATTTGATATTAGCTATTTTTCATGTGTTAGCCTCGTGTTGTTGTAACAATCTACGATGTATATGTTCTAATACAGATTCGTCTTTGGTGATAATATACTCTTCTAGGAACTCCAGGTGGAAGGCTGTTGACGCAGTTTACGTTGCGGGTATTCCGAAATTAGTATAAAATACATACCTTTATAAAAATATGGACACATTTGTATAGTATTATCTGGGATTATACCCCTTGCCGGACCAACCCTAACCCGTGGAATTGACGTGAACGACGTGAACGGCTATCTGGGACGTCAAACATTCACCACAATAGCCGCTTTAGAGAAAACACTGCAATCTCTGGCCGACATAATTTAAGATTTTGACAGCATGATTGAAGGAAGAAATGAACGTGTCAGTTGTAGAAAGCAAAAAGAATGTAAACACCAAAAAGAAATAGAAAGAAACGCTATAGGATTCAAAGAATAGCTGAATAGTGAGGACGAGATACGGGACTTTGAGAAACTTCCCACAAAAGTGCTGGATATGTGCTTTGCTAAATTTAAAAATAGCAATAAGACACAAAAGGATTTTGAACCGGGAACTTCGAAAGCCATGCAGTGGGTCCCGAGATGGATTACCCGAGTTGTAAGAACTTGTTTTGCAATCGAAAATAAATGAAAATTAAGACAGATAGAGATATGTTTAATTTTCATAACTTCACCGTGACAATCGGCTATAGCCCCGAGCCGTTATGCTGCCTGCAGGCCGATTATTACGGCCCGGTCCCGCTCAGTCGTGTATTATCCTGTATGTATTACGCCATTTAATTTAACGAGAACCTGTCGGTAAACTTTTGTCTACATTAAAATTATTGTATTGAAGCTTGATTACGTAATTCAACGTCTACGTACGAGTACATATGAGGTGGGATTTTTGTACTATTCTAATCGAGAGTTGAACTGTATTGAAGCCCACTCAGTCGGTAGAGCTACCAATCTAGAGGTCGTAGGTTCAAACACCAGGTGAGGCGCATGTTTCCGGCGGCCAGTTCACCTAACCAGTTTTCCTGGAATTAATTATCAATCTGTACTAATTTGCTCTTTCGCCAGCAACAGGTAACTTCTCAAGAACATATTACCTGCCTAGGTCGGGTATCGAACCCGGATCTGCTGGGTGACAGTCTAGCGTTTTACCAACTGAGCACGATGAACGCATAGGAATTGACCGAGACCAAAGGAGATCACTTGATCAACTATGTCATACAACCTTTTAAATTGAAAATTGTTATTTGATTACTGCTAAGCCTACTTTTAAACAGTAAAGACATGAACTGGATGAATATATATTGATTTAAGACAGGTAAATTATTATCATTTGGCAATTTAATAGTTTGTTTGATTGTTCATATTTATTATATGAACTTTTCTAAATCATTAGAATTACTGTGGTTGTGACTTAAAGCAGCACTTCGCATTTTCTTTAACAATAGTGTGCATCATTAACATCACCAGCTGAATGACATCCTCACTAACATTTGACTGCAAAATACAGTATTAAATCCTCAATTAATTAAATCTTCCAGTTAAAACTCAAGAAAATAATAAATTATTTAAGTAAGTGTTTATTCTTCTGAGCTAGAATACCACTCAATATACATGTACTAGTTCTGAAGCTGTGTAGTAGAGTGTGATGAAACCTTACGAGAGTTGGATGGGGTCGAGCCCCACGCTGGGTGAACATCCACCATTTACATGAAGGTAGCAGCAGTATAGTGACGTAAGTGGGAGGAGCAGCGGTGTGGGGATGATACAGCCAACTGGTTAGTACAATTGGTAGAGCGCCCTGCTGGTGTAGAGGGGGCATGGCTTCGAGCACCTCATCAAGCGCCACATCACTACAGTACTTTCGTATTTAAGTTCGAACCTCTATGACCAGCCCCTGTTGGGTAAACATTCGCATCTTAGTCATCAGACCTGCAATGGCAAACCTGATCACTCATGCTGTTTTAAGAAATATAAGGCTGGCATATCTGCCGGCATATCGTATTGAATACTGTTAAGTGTTCTGTTACGTTGTCCCAGTACTTTTAAGCATCTGTCCACCAACGTTTTCTCGTCTTTCTCTGAGAAGTTAGTTTGCCTAGTTTTTTACATGAATATATATGCCTTGCCGATTTAAAGTTATTTTACTAAATGACAAGAATTAAACTTTAAAATGTAAGGTTGTAGAGATTTAAAAAAAAATGGCACAATGAAAACTTGAAATGTTTTTGATGAAGAAAACAATTGCATGTCTAAATATCGGTTAGGATTATTAAAACTTCAAAATGTCGTGGTAGTATAGTGAATGCATTGGGAAAATAACAGCGGTCTGGAAAAGGCTTCTTTGTGATTAAAAAAAATATGAATTTTAAATGTAGAAGAATGTTCTATTTAGTTCATTTTAACAATTTGTTATAAATATATAAAATCATGATTTAACTTATTAAGGTTAACTCAAGTCGACTTATATTACATATTAAGAAAATTCATTATTTTTCAAATTTATTATAAGAGACCAACCTATTTGTCGGCGTGATATGCAAACATTATGCTGTGTTAAAGATGTATCTGTCTCATCTTAACACAACAATAATTGAATGGGCTCCATTCAGCGTTGTTGCTACAATGGCTAAAACGTCTTCAATTCATAATTGTAGGCTCCTTTTATACAAGGAAGTTTTCCGGAGCGCAAAATACATGCTGTGTTAAATGTTGGTTGATATTCGAATACATGTCTCGATCTAATCTCGAATTTACCATAAAATAACGAATAATGATCATATAATAATCAGTTTCTGCATTCGTTAAAGGTAAACATTATTGAAGGTCATTTTTTTAAATGCTAGGCCCGTATTGTCCCTACATATGGTCCGTAATGCCCGTGGTCCGAAGTGTCCTGACACCCGCAATATACGTCTCTTTTGACCTCCCCGTGAAGAGCGTGTACTGATTTACTGTGAGCAGGAACATTCGTATTCGTAAGAAAACTGTCATACTTACGGCCGCGTTGATAAAACGGTAGTAAGTATTTTCGTAAGCCAATTCTTACGAACAATTTGTATCTTAAGCAGGCTTCACATCAGCCGTGCGATTATTATGTCGCACGATTTCACAAGTCCGAGGCACCGTAGACAGAACGCAGACAAATTCGCAATGCATCCGGACAGGTCCACACAGGTCGTGTACATTGCAAGGCAGCAGTACGAGGCTTGCACGGTTGTCTCACGGGTCGCACGATGTTCGCAGCTTGAACGTAGGAAACATTTCGTACAACTGTCTCAAGATTGCCGTGCAGCTGCCGTACACATTTGCAAGACTGACGCAGGGCTGTTGCAAGAATTCGCAAAAGATTCTTGCGACCATCGTGCAATAAAAAAGAGTGACGCACGAATATCTTACGATGTTTGTGCGTTCATCGTACAAATTCGTCCCATGTGACAGTATAAATACAAGGGTAAGTGCAAACAGCCGTCACATCTTCATCATAGTTTGTCGTAAACACATCTCGTCTTTGAAATGGATATTCTTCCACGAAGATTGCGTGTGGTCGAACTGAGAAGAATACTGCTAGACGAAGAAGAGCGTCATGAAGCACTTCTAATACTACTTATCCGTGAGCAACTTCGTCAAAGAAGGCGAGAGAGGCGTTGGTGGGTAAAACCCTGGATTGAGCGTCGTCGGCTGTTTGGACAGTATCACACCCTCTTTCAGGAGCTAGAGATAGAGTCCGAGGGCGACTACATGAATTACATCAGAATGAGCCGCAACATGTTTGCCGAGCTGCTGCTACGGGTCACCCCGCGCATCACAAAATCTAGAAGGCACGTACAAATTTGATTTTCACATTTAAATGCAACTTAAATGTACAATATATGTAGTTTCTGTTTTATTAATAGCGACCTTTAATTTTCAATTCGCGATTTTGTTTACAAGATCCCTGATTTCATTGAGTCCGGGGAGCAGTTGTTGATCACGTACTGTACAATATATGCAGTTTATGTATGATTTATAGCAACCTTTAATTTTCATTATACGGTTTTGTTTTGCAGGGACCGTGGTTCCATTGAGCCCGGGGAGAAGTTGGTGATAACGCCTCGCTTTCTGGCCACCGGAATGAGTTTCATGTCCTTACAGTACGGATTCAGGGTTGCACACAACACTATCTCACTCTTTGTCCCTGAAGTGTGTCAGGCGATTTACGAGGAGTACAGAGAGACACTCTTCATCCTGCCATCTACCCATGACCAATGGCGTGGACTTTCGCAGGGATTCGGCTACAGGTGGAATTTCCATCATGCTTGTGGTGCCATATACGGTAAACATGTCGCAATTAAGAAGCCGCATCAGTTCGGGAGCGAATTCTTCAACTACAAAAAGTTTTGCGCCATTGTGCTGCTGGGTCTTGTGGATGCGGAGTATAAGTTCATGTGGGCAAGTGTGGGAAGCGAGGGGTCGGCGTCCGATGCTGGCATCTTCATTGATTCCTCTCTCCGGGCCGCTCTCGAGGACAACTCCATCGGTTTCCCTCCGGCCGAGCCTCTCCCTCAGGGAGACTGCAACATCCCATACTTCATACTAGGAGATGACGCTTTCCCGCTTCGAACCTGGCTGATGAAGCCGTACTCTATGAGAGGAATGACACATGAACAAAGAGTGTTCAACTATCGGCAGTCCCGGGCCAGACGTGTCGTGGAGAATGCCTTTGGCATCTTGGCGCACCGGTGGAGATGTTTGCTGACGACCATGCAATGCAGCGTTGCCAGTACTATCAACATTGTATGGGGTGTTCTTACGTTGCACAACTGGATGCGGACCAGAGCCCCAGCCCTTCAGCTGCCCGAGGTTGACCACGAGGATGAGCAAGGGAACGTTATCTTCGGTGCTTGGCGTCAAGGACGCCAGCTTCTTGAAAA
The DNA here is from genome assembly GCA_032209605.1 of Mactromeris polynyma. Taxonomy (NCBI): domain Eukaryota; kingdom Metazoa; phylum Mollusca; class Bivalvia; order Venerida; family Mactridae; genus Mactromeris; species Mactromeris polynyma. The sequence goes on from JASFXZ010000001.1 coordinate 54,678,024, forward strand.
AAACCATACAAAATTCCATATTAAAGAAAACGTTATACTCACCAGGCTTATGTACTTGCGCGGCTATAATGCATAGCTGTTTATCCTTATATGTCTTGTCTGCGTATCGCCGATGGCTCTTAACGTAGAATTCTGGATGTTCGCTAAACCATTGAACGAGGTCGTTCTCGATTTTGGCAGACATCGAGAATTTTTCACTTCGGTAGGCACAGGTGCCTTCCTCCCCTGATTCTGAGTCGTGTTGAGTAGAGGGCTCCATGTGAGTTCTGGGAATCTTGTGTCGCCACGAGTTCCTGGCAAACAGCAGCTGCAGGGTTCCTGCCCCTTCCCTTTGTTTTGTACTTTGCAGGCATGGTGTTGCTTTGTTGAACTCTTGACAGGGTATGCTTTGTGGTCTGATCGAATCGAATACAGGAGTGAAAAGAAAAACAACTACCGCAGGGCAACCGCACGACTGTTGTGCGATTTTGTCCGATTGTCTCACGTTTTGCCACGATCTTGTGGTGGCACTGTGATAGAACGCAAGACGCCGTACGGTGTTCGAGTGGCAGCCTTGCGACCTTCGCAAGAAAAACGCAAGAATTGATTGACAGCAGCACCAGCTAAATATCGTACGAATCGTACGTTTGTTGTGCGGGTATCTCGCGGTTGCCTTGCAGCAGCCGTGCGGCGTCAAAAAATCACCCGAATTTCGCAGAAATAATGTGCATGTCGAAAATTGAGTTTGCGACGATGCGACTGCCTTGCGTCTTGTGAAATTCGTAAGAAGGTCTTGAGACATTCGCGCGAAACTCAGCGATTTTTCTCTAAAAGGTGTTCGTAGACATGTGCACGGCTGCCGCAAGGCTGATGTGAAACAGGCTTAATTACGAACGCTCGTTCGTACGAATATTGATAAAACTGGCCCAATAAGTACACCTCGTATCCGGTCTAACATTGTTTCCATCAAAACAGAATGCATACGATGATAACGTCTAGTGGTCTATATTCACAGAGACAAAATTATTATGCCTTCTCTCAATTCTCAGTCATTATACGGAAAATTGTCCGGTTACATGAAGTTTCCGGACTGGAGAGTTTCCAGATTAGGGAGTTTCCATTGTATATAAATAGAAAACGATGTGATTTAGTTGTTATAAAATTACATTGACTGTGGTTTCATAGGTTCTTTGTTTAATTCATGACCCCTGTAGTATTTGACAATGGACTAATGGGGTTTCCTCAAACCTATCAAGTATTGTAAATCATTTGAGTAACTGGTAGTTTGCAAACATTGAAAATGTTTATTTTTATTTTGAAATCATATCTTCAAGAGAAAACGTACATATCACATTATTGTCTTGTAATGTAAAACAATGTCTACACTACCTCAAAATGCAAACATACTGAACTGTCATTAGATGAAGATGTTCAACTCATCAAGGTAATTAAATAAAGAATATTTATATGATCAATTTATTCTGCAATTTCGATATTGAAAGTTTATTAATGTATTTTTAGTCAGACATCCCGATTTAATGGATTTTTGATATAAATCACTACAGTACTAAACAAAATATAGATCCAAATGTCCCAGTTTGAAAAAAATGTGCCAAATCTTTTCCAGTTCTCAAAACCCCTTTAGTCCGGAAACCCCTTTAAACCGGAGATTTTGTCCGGTCCCGAGCTCGTCCGGTATAAATGGGTTCCAGTGTATATTAAAGGCCTTTGCATATTTTACACCCCCCCTCTGGATACATGATTTAAAAGAGTAAAATTTACTTTGCCAAAATCTCAGGGTGGGTCCGGATCCCCACACCGTTTGAATTCGTGCATGTACATGTATCAGACTTATTTATCAATCAATGGTATTCATCCTTAGAGAACTCTAGCAATTGTAACCTTTATAAACTCTTTAAACGCACTTTTGGTTTTGAACAATATCTAGTTAAAACACAACTTGCATTCTTAAATTATATGATTAAATTCAGAACCAGAAATCACAAATTACCTGTTGAAGTAGGCAAGTGGAACAAAACACCGCTAAACCTTAGAATTTATACATTATGTAATTCAAGTATAGTCGATGAATACCATTATTTGCTAGAATGTCCAGCAATAACAAATGAAAGGAAAAAGAGTATTAGATCAATATATCATAGATTTCCAAATATTTTGCATTTTGAATCTGTAATGAATACTCATAGCAATACCGTAGAATATAGAAAATTGTGTATCTTTGTTAAATCTATTATCTAAAAATTTACATAGATTTTGTTGATAACATTGTTGTTTTGTATAAAATTGTATCGAACAGGTTGAACAATTTTCTTTTGTATTACTCAAGAATATAATACACGTTATATGCCATCATAATTGTAACACTCCCGCCTACATCTTTATTCTTTATATTCTCCTCTCTCTCTCATATATGTATTGAATTGAACCTTTAGTATTAGAAATGTTACAGTAAATACTTAACTAACATTTTGTCATTATGATTACCCTGTTATATGTATCTTTGTAATTAATTGTTTACCTCATTATGTCATGTATTGCATGGAATGAGTGAAATAAACTGAATTGAAATTGAATTGAAATTGAAATTGAATTGTACACAACTGTGAAACATATACACACTCATACCATTTATAACAGCTAGCAACAACCTTTAATAAATTATAGACGCTAATCCATATTAAATTTGTTTCGTTAAGTCTTGATTTGAAGCAGTTCATTATGGTCGCATTCATTAACAACTGTTTCAGGAAAACTGATGGGAAACTAAAGTGTAGTGAATCAAATTATATACAAAACAATATCTGCTATAAATGTTGTTGATGTCTGCCGCTGTATCGGTTCCATATTCCCATCATAAAAAGGACACTTGAGCGCCGTCATGACAAAACCTGTATTATTACCTGAGTCCTTATATAAATACAAATCTGTTTTATATTGCTGTTTTACATGAAAGCTATCAATTTGTCTTGGATTGAACTATTCCCCGGTCAACAGTATGAACTGTTTCCCTCTGACGCTTTGAAGTCATTGGAATCTCCAAATTTTATTTTTAGACAGCATATCATTCATACGGTGGCACAGAAGTCACATCCGCAACACTTTATTTATATTGTGGCCACAACTTAGTAACTTGTGGCCACAATATAAATCAAGTGTTGCGAAAGTCACCACTGTGCCACCGTACGATCTACTACACATTCTCACAAATATGTGGTCTAATGTTTATAACCGCCTTTCAGTGAATTATGTAGTGAAGAAATTCATAGGTGCTGTACAGCAGATAACATTTTCATTGAATTTATTTTTTATACTCACGATTGTTTGCGTTTTAACATATTCGCATTTATTTATTTTTAACTCATTTGCTTGTTAGTAGCAAGGCATGGCGAATTTAGTTATATACAACCAAAATGGCCTGAACTTTTCTAAGGGCAGTGCAAATGTAACACACAGCGAATTAAATACTTTACTAAAACTTATAAACTTAAGATATATTCTCAACGTCAAGTAATCATCCCGCCTTACAATTGAACAAGAAATGTCTTGGAAAAAAAGATGGTCGGCGCAATTTGAAGGCTAAGATTTGTTGTGCAACATAAACAATTGCCGAGATGTACGATCATGTTACGATTGCTGGTCACTCCAGATCCAAAATGTTTTTTTGTAAATTCACCGTAATTCAGTGGATTTCCTTAAAGTTACGTACCCCTTATCGAAATGTTAACCAATCCGCGTCAAGGTTACACACGTTGTTCGGTTTAAGAGAAGTTGGTTTAGTGGTTAACGTAATATTTAATTGGTTTACTTAACACTGCTATGCAAATAGCAAAACCATGTTAGTACGGCTGTGCCGAAAAAGTATGCGCGTTAGTTCAACGTCTCAAGTTTCGACTTATAAAATATCAGCCGGCATTTCAGTCTTTCTTTCAAATTGAAGTTCTACTCTGTTCCATTCCATGCCAGAGTCTTTAAAGCATCACCGAACTCTTTGGTTTGGCCTGTTATATATTATGGGTCAGCAATATGTGGTAGTAAATCTTGGTCTTGCATTAACACCGTACAATATGCGATACTTTTTAGGGGTTGGGAAATATACTCCCAATGCCGCAGTCATAGGTGAAATGGCGTGGCAACCTCCAATAGTTCGACAATGGAAAGCTATTTCAAGGTTTTGGACCCGTCTGTCTAATATGGTGTCTAGCAGAATAAACAAACGTATTGCACTCTGGGCGTATGCTAAAGCTACTTCAGCATGTAAACATTGGATGTTTAAAGTTAAAAGACCAATATCTGCCTGTAACTTGAATCAGTTTTGCAATATTGAAGTCTCTATTCCTGTACATGCATGCGTTGATAGGCTAGTGCAAAAAAAACATGGCATTATTAATTAATGACTGGTCAGTGACACTTATCGTAATGATAGTGTATCGGGGCGCGGCCACAATAGACTTCGTACTTATTGTTTGTTTAAAAATGAATTGTCAAGGAAAAGCATTGTCAAATTATTTTACCTTTGCGTCACCGTTCTGCTTTTTTGTAAATTTCGCTGTGGTGTAGCACTGATCAAAATCGAGACTGGGAGGTATACACATATAAAACTTGAAGATCGTAAATGTGACGCTTGTAATATTTTGAGAGGGTTAGATAAGTTGTTAGAAGTTTAAAATGTGTTGTCATGGCAACCAAATATGAAATTATACCAATTACCACTGTTACTATAATGCACATAAATGAACAACAGCAGGTGCACGTGTAACTTGACATCACAATAAGTAAGTATTTTGCAGCATATTTTGTCCGTAAACTGTGTCAAAGTGGAACCTGACAACGTACAATGTGACATGTATGTCTTCGACAGTTTAAATACACCATACAATAATATTAAAATTATCATTTCAAGAAACAACAATAGCATTATTATAAGCATAAGCCGTGTAACATCTGCCAATTAATGCACGTGTACATTTTTATCGTTTTATAATCACACGTTATTCCTAAGGCTTTAAACATACCTTCCATTTTAGTCAATATTTCAGAAAGTCATTGTACATTTCAGTCATATTGTACTATGCTGTACAACATTATACGCACACAGATTATATGGCATTAAGCAAGACGAATGTGTATACTAAAGCTAGTTTGGAAAGTAATGAATTTTAATAAAGTATGATTGGTAAAATATTGTCCGTATTGAAATGTACTCAGTATATATTAAAAACATTATATCTACAATGTGCATAGATGATAAAATTAAATCATGTTTTGAGAACACGAAAATTCGGTCAATGGCGCTACCGGGATTCGAACACGGGTCTACGGATTGCCTACAGCGACATTACGTGTAAATTGAACTTATATGAAACTCATTAAGGTTAACTACACTTTGGACGAAGTACGGGGAAATATCATGGACTTGAAGCAGCATAATACACTTTGTTTTATTTTTATGATGGCTTCACTTTATTACCAATAACACTATTGATATTGCTACTACAACGCTTGTGATGACTTGACAATAGTGTAATGTGAATAAATTAAATTTCCGGATTCAGTGTCTTACACACATGCATACTGATCCATTTCAAGAATGTACTCAACCGTTTGTTTTTTTGGGAATTGTATTGGATTTTGTACCTTGTACATTTGTTGCCTGCGGAAGAGATAATAACATATAATGTTACTATGGTGTACCAGAGAAAGTCTTTGAATGCAACTTTTTCTAATTACCTAACACCATACAGGTTTGTCTTCATAATTAAAGTAATTAGACAGACACATTTGAAAGATTGCTCTACGTTAATAATGATTCTGTTAAGATTCATAAACTGTGCATTAACATACAGTTATACAATAAATGTTGATGTAACAAACTTCATATTTTAGCTCAATGTGAATAGTTTTCATCACAGAGAGTAATATTTTCTGCCATATAATACTCACAACCGTTCAAAATTACATCAAATGAGGTTAGAACTACATTGTTATGATATAATATGAAACGTGGTACCAAACACTATAAGTTATATAGTACTTTTTTAAATAAGCAAACTTAATTTATATTAAAAAGAAACCAGTCTATTCTAGCCATGAATACGTTTCATGTATACTACAATGTTACTGAATAGACAGTTAAATACACAGCTATATACTCGTATACAGCTGACTGAAGTGGCTCATAATGCTGTGATGGTAATACTAACCTCACATGATTCACCTAATGACACTCTCATGGCTTATGAATGCGTAAAGAAACAACGTTGCAACAAACACTTAACATATTATTTTAATACACATCTTAAAGTGAACTGTTATTTATTTTAATCATATTGCTGATATTACACTTCGTTCCTTCCAGCTAAGTAGTTCATCACATATATGCACTGACATGCAATTGGGCATTATTTTATTATTGTTTTAATCGTTTATTTCAATAAAATCGAATGTACAATACAAACTATTTTGTCATATCGACAAATCAAAATCATTTGACAATTTTAGAAATATGATATTTCGTACCATGAAGTATGTAAGAAGGTAGGTGAGATGTTTCAAGTAATACCGTCGAATATGTGTATCTACTACGAAACGAAAGCAATAGATTAACAAGATGTATTATGTATTCGTCTATGAGGAAAAAATAGAAAGTACAACATCACAAAATACAAGACCAAACAGTACTACTTTGCTCTTCCGCAAGCAACTGACAATGTCCCTATATGATCTGAGGTTGATGATAAATGACCGCAACCCAATGTCACGGAAGGACATGACTGCCTAGCCCCGGAATCGAACCCGGATCTCCGGAATGAAAGTCTATAGCTCTAACTACTGAGCTTAATAAAAAAAAACCATAACAATTGTTTCCTGATGCACATCAAACATTTGGCCGAGTGTGGTATAATGGGTTAATGTATAGCTTCACAACAACCGACATAATAATTCGTAGTTTGTACGCAATGTAACGATGTAAAGTGTAATGTAAATGTAAGCAATCATTTTACATCAGACTGGTTACTGGTTTCCGATACTGTAGGGCACTAGACTTACATCAGACTGGTTCCCGATACTGCAGGACACTAGACTTACACCAGACAGGTTTCCGATACTGCAGGGAACTAGACTTTCACCAGACTGGTTTCCGATACTGCAGGGCACTAGACTTACATCAGACTGGTTCCCGATACTGCAGGGAACTAGACATTCACCAGACTGGTTTCCGATACTGCAGGGCACTAGACTTTCACCAGACTGGTTTCCGATACTGCAGGGCACTAGACTTACATCAGACTGGTTCCCGATACAGCAGGGAACTAGACTTTCACCAGACTGGTTTCCGATACTGCAGGGCACTAGACTTACATCAGACTGGCTCGAATGTTCCACAATGTGGTTAATGAAATACTGAAATATTATGATTTATATGAAAGAAAAGTGTACATTGGAAACCATGAGATTGAGGAAGGGGAGCAATATGTTCATCTTGGAATAATACTTGATATATACATTTTGTACACGTGTAACACAGACAATCTTACGAAGGCCTGATGGTGACATTTCGACTTCAAGAATTGTCAAATTCAACGTCATGAATTCAAGAGTTCAATTTCAAGAATTCACGATCGTGAAGTTGTGAATTCATGAATTTAAACTCGTGAATTCATTAAGTGGAATTCGCGAATTCTAGATGTTAAAATGTCTTTCGTAGAATAAGGCAAAAAGCAACGTTGCACTCAACTTCGTATCATGAACAATGCATTCAGTCCAGCAACATGTAGAACCACATATCATTAATAAACAAACTGTATAACCTAAAACACTCTACGGATAGGCGCTGAGTTTTTGACCGGACGGTCTATGGATTTAACGGTAATACAATATATATGATTATGTAATTATATACTTAAAGTACTCCACTTGTATTATGTGTAGGATATTGCAATTAGATACGAATATATCAAGTAGAAAATTAAGAAACTGAAAATTTAATATGTCTGATGTTTCTTATTAATTTCAGCGCAAAATTCATTCGATATTATAGCGGTATGATGATGTTTGTGGACTCATAGTGACCACATCATGCTTCGTTCAATATTGTTCAATTATATTGCAGTTTGTAGTACGAGGTTTCTAAGGTTACTAACCAGTACTTACATGCACATTCACTGATAACTAAATTAGCAAATTCCACGGATAATTCAGAGGTGCAGGACGGAATGTAATGAGTTTGGGTCAAATTGTCACATACAACATACTCCTAACCCGGGGTACAGGGTACGTACCAATATAGACAATCTAGTGTTCTATGGACTGCGCTAACTAAACGGGTTATAACGTCATGTTCTGTTTGCTATTATCGCTTTATTATAGTGTTCTTTTGATGTATCGAACATGGTATTTATAATTTATTAGATGCATCGAGAACACAACGCCATTACAAGGTTTGAACATGTTACTAACACCAAGCGTATCGTCTATGTAATACGCAAAATCACAGATCAGATTTCATGTCTGATTTTGCGACTTTCGTCAATAGCTTTACAAACAGGGGTGGTGTAAATACTTTAAACTTTTACAAATTTAATTGTGATTCTTCTGTGTAAAATCTAATACCATATATGGAAATCAAAGCGACCATCACTAGTATCTTGTGAATCTTGTCTGAATGTTTGTACAATGCGTTATGTGTATACGGAGTAGTACACGGAGACGCACCGCCCTGCGTTCAGTTACGGCTAACAGTGGCGAACATTTTGTATTGTATCCCTTGCCCACCGTATCACATTGGCTGTACACGGGAACCAAATTGCAAAACGTTACAAAACGATAGGGCTTATAGCCGTAGTGAACGCAGGGCCGAATTCGTCTTGCCCAATGGCTCTGGATTTGGCTTGTAAACTAGCATATTTAACAAATATTGTTGAAATATATATAGAATGACACTTTATTATTGCGGATATAATAATAAAACGCGTTCAGAGGTAATATATATTACTGTTCATCAATAATTCGACTATAGTGCACGTGGTGAATATTTGGGAATATAAAGTACTGTGGCAATACGTTCAACGAGTTTCATCCTGGTTACGGTTATCATCGGAAATTGATCAGTCACCACAACAGTGCAAATGATACATTGGACATATCCACTTCCGGTGAGTAACAAACAAAGTGTACTTGAAAGCTGACTTACTATGTCACATTAAACGTCAGTAGCTCTGACGTATCTATATATTGTTCTCGTCTTGATCAGTTTGATATGTTTTTTCCTTGTTACCTAGGTGATATGTTGAATATTTGTATGTGAGTAATTAGATGAGTACATGGCATTTTGTTTTTTAATTTTAATTGATTATTGAAATTAAACTAAACACGTATTGTTCGAATTTAAAGTAAACACAACTTTCTTCTTCGTTCTATACTTATGACCTTGTGGTCACGTGTTGTAAAATGGCGGGCGTGTGGGCTAGAAGTACATGTGACCTCGAGTTACTTTTACATCAGCGCACAACCATTCCTTATATGGTATACACAGAGAAACACGCACATTTCGTGCACTGTTTGGTTAAATAGCGACAAATGTAAGTATGCAGGAGCGTATCAAGCTTGAACATACAACCATCAAACAAGTGAATAATTTCAAAAAACCAAGGAGTAATGTCTCAGTCACACAGATCGTTCGTTGTCTGGATCGTGCGATTGGTGGCAATTTAGCCAAGGTACGACCAAACGGCAATGTTTGCTACGATCTCCATTTGCGATCGCATAAAACGATTGCTCTTAAGACTAGTGATAGGTCATCATACGATCGGTTGTGCGCTCGGGTTGCCTGTCCGTCCATCTGTATGTCAGGAATCGTCATCATAACTTTGGAACCGCTTACATTTTCCTGGAATTAATTATCAAACTGTATTAACGTACTATATTTCAAGCAATTTACAAACATAGCCTGCCCAACCCGGGAAATGAACCCAGATCTGCCGGATGACAGTCTAGCCTTCTACAGTAAAATCTCAAAACCAAGACCGCTATTATGACCCTCGAAAACTGGTCTTCTTATTGAGGTGGTCTTAATATCGAGGTTGAATAAAGAGTAAAATATTGAAAATGGACTTAAATGGTGGTCTTAATATTTAGGTGGTCTATTGTTGAGGTGGTCTTTAAGTGAGGTTTTACTGTACCAATCAAGTTTGCCGGCCGGCTTTTTATGATATCAAATGTGTTATTTCAGAGAAAGTTAATCTACCATGTAGGAACCTTAAAGCAGCATGTGCAATATGGCAACGCCTACGGAAGAAAGTTCGTTTGGAAATTTGTGCTCTAAAGTGTTAAAATGTGTTAAAAGTGTGCTTGTGAAAATGTGTTATTAAGTGTCAATTTTGTGAAAAGTGTTGTTATTTAAAAGTGTAAAACTTCATATTTGATTTTAATTCGTATTCTTGGATTCAAACATCAGATCGGTGAGTCTGTTATAATTATCATTCTACAATTAACCGTTTCTGTCTGCTCTAAATTACATTTCACGTCCTGCATGATCCGGTCACTTTGAACATTATTTAAAGCGTCTTGACTTTACAACTGTCATGTTTATTCATTCGAGAATTCATAAACAAAAAACAAAATATTGCCTCCGTTTCTTTCTGAGATACAAGTGTTCCTTCCTTATATAGCGAATTATATATGAATGTTAAACATTGTAACTATTTGCTTGTATTTTGTATTATTATGAAATATATTAAAACCTTAAACTTAGTAACCATGGTAACCGTCTTTTAATTAACACATGTTTTGTAGACACACAATTAGAAAAACAACTATTTTTGTACGTTGTAAAGTCAGGTCTGCTTCTGTCAAGTTGTGATATATGTAGTTTTAAATCGCAGCTACAGTCGGACCTTGTTCATTCGAATTAATCGGGTCCGAATTTTATTTCGAATAATACATGTCTTCGAAAATCCCATTTCAATTTGACGTGTCTAAGAAAAAACATTTGGACCTGATATTTATTTCTGATGATACCAAGTTTTTGGATTGAAGGTTGTCGAATAAACGAGGTCAGACTGTATTATGCATTATTATATGGTTAAATTTGCTTACTGTAATACCCTTAAAGGTGCATCAACATCCTTTGTGATAATTACAGTGGCAATGATCTAGGGGGAGAAATAGGTAAGTATATGTATGTATAAATAAAACACTTGTAATTTTGGATGAGGTGGTAAAATGATGCCTGCATTTTAAAGTTAAATATTACGGTTTAGAATTTGCTAACATTGTGTCGTTGCAATTCTATGAAAATCGCACATCAATGTCGCGTAAAAACCTTATAGTGTCATCCCTATTTATAGGGCATGCCATTTCTGACTTTAGACACATTTATTTCCCGATTCCTATCCTTTAATGCCAGGCACCAGGCAGGTAGGCAAACGGTTACCATTATTTAACTAGCTGGCGTCTCACCAACCGGCCATATCAGAACGGACCCCTAGCGGGATTCGAACCTTTGACCTCCCGCTCCCATAGCGGATACCTTAACCACTCCACCACGTGGGACGGTGATGGAGACCTTTGAATATAGGTCTCGTATATATATATATTATATATATATATATATATAATTAAAAAGAAAAGCACCTTGAAGTTTCACATTTCCTAAAGAAGGAGACTGTTTTGTACGTTGTAAAGTCATGCCTGAAACTGTCTGGTTGTTATATATTACAGCTATTATACATTATTTTACTGGTGAATTAGCTTCCTGTGATACCACGAGAGATGCTAAACATTCATTCTTTGCGGTAAATACGGTGGTAATGCAAATAGTGCATTGATCTGAGGCGGACGCTGAGGCGGAAAATAGGTCGGTATTGGTATGTATATGTTTGTATATGTATGTATACGTAGGTATGTATATTTAAAATGTTTCTATTTTTGACCTAGTGGCAAATTGATGCCAGCATTTTAAAATTAAATAGAACGGTCCAGAATTTACGAACATGGTGTCGTTGCAATTCTATGGAATTTGCACATCAAAGTCGCGAAAATACCTTTAAATAAATGTCTCATATAGGTAAAACAGAAAACCACTTTTTAAGAAGACACTTAAATTGTAAAAATGAATACGCAATGAACATGATATATCATCACGATATATTCTTGACATGTTTTAGATTGTCACTGGTGTATTAAAAATGAGGTCTTGTTGATGAGTAACTAGGGAACTTGTCGTGAAGGAGGGTGTTGTGTCTTACCAGAAGGCATGGCTTACAGATGGCATTGAATAATCTACTACCTTTTCAAAGTAATTTAGACTTAATGATTATTGTAACTAATCCGTTTGTTTTGCATGTTCTAACTTTCACATCCCATGCTTGTGTTTTATTCTCGGTCACCTTGTTGTGATTACGATTATATTATAAATATGTTTGTATATGTACCAATTATAGTTAAAGCTCATATAAACCAATAGTGTCCACTAATTCTTTGCAAACGTTTATTTAATAAAAACAGGATTTGAGGTTAAACGAATTGATAACTATAACTTTAATTTCTGTAAGGTTGAGTGATCTAAATAAGGAAATAATTGGTATGTGTATAGAGAATAGTAAACGCAAGATGTTGCTTTCCATTGTTACGTGTTGCTATGCATTATATTAATTGAATGTTGCGCGCATGCGCACAATGTGGAAACAGCAGTGTGAATATCTAAACTAGGTTTAATATTTGTCATTGGCAACAAATACAAAATCATAAATAAAAATTGATATCAATTATCGATGTATAAATACGGACTCAATAACACATAAAATATAGGTTTTTAAAGATACCAATACTTATGTGATGAAATGCGTAATATATAAGAATAATACCAAATCAATAGCGGAAAACAAATATAATAACATGTCACATGCGTACAATACCATACTACATATAAAGCCTATAAAATAGCCAAAATAATGTTTGACTATTTTATTTTGTTAACGTGTAAACCTTCTTAAACCACGTGGCGACCAAAAGTATTTGTTTTAACGCTTTACCGTCCTACGGACGCACAATTGCTGCCATCGTATATAAATAAATGATTGATGTATGTGACATAATTGTTTCAGAGTCGTTATACAACCCAGAAAGCTTAAACCCACGACCGTAATTTTCATGTTACACTCGTTCAAAAAGTAAACTATTTGTCATAATTCATCAAGACATAACGAATGTGAAATGTTTTAGAATTTTCATTTGTGGATAAGTTGTGCACTAAGATTTTAGTGACTTCTTCGGTGTAATCAATATTGAGTATTTATTCAAGTTTGACATGTGACGTCATTTTATACCGACAGTAAGCAATATTTGCCGTGCATTGCAATATGAAAACGAAGTGACCATATGGAGTAAATAAAACCATAACTTATATTTGTATTTTCACATGAGTGACGATGCTTGTTATTCGTAATATATCTGGTCAGGAATACCATTCTGGCTAAAATAACGAAGTTCATTTGCATGTTTGCTTGTTCACGTCGACGGAAACGTGCCGTATTTATTGTACGAATGTGACATAGTGTTAAGTCGTCAAATGAAGTTATAACAGTTTATGGAAGTTTTTTGGAGTCAGAATGAGTTTGTGCTGTTTTTCCAGTACTATTTATTAATTGTCAGGGTTAATGATTGTATGAGCTTTTATTTGGTAAATATAATGCGTTGCTAAAGAGTTCCAACTGATTATCAATTTAGTCGAAAGCTGGACGAGACATGCGTTTTGATTTGACTGCACATGGTCATAATATTTTGCACGATAGCTTTTCTCGTATAAAGTTTGTACCGAAGAAGACATAGTCTGGTAATGTCAACTGGTCGTTGTTTCGTGAAGCTAATTTCATGTAATGTGGCGCTTATACAAATATAGAAATACTAGATCCGTATTGTATGCATAGTTTCATCCAAAACGTATGAATTACAATTAAGGAAATAAAGTTACATAACTAAACAGTTCTGCATAGTGTCCGAGAGATAAAAAGTTTGAATCCCGATCCGAGAGTACAAATTCCTCCTTGGTTTAGTTGAACCGGCACGAGCTTAACAACCCCTGTGTAAGGCGGGAGTACTATCTGATAACCCAGTCATGAAACTTGGAAAATAAGTTAGCGCTTTACTTGTTTATTCATTACGAGGGCTGTCCATAAAGTAAGCGTACGCGACTTAGTATTTTAGAACCGCTAAGCGCGGGTTCTATTTTCGCGCAAACGCGCATACGTATCCGTTTTTATATTCGCATCCATACTGCGGTAGGAGAGTTTCCATTTCTACGTATTTTTGTATTTATACATGCGCAAATTTGCTTTTTGGCATATTGTCTTTGCGTGTATATGTCCGCAAATGATTGGCATCCCTGAATAAATCGCGCAATGATTATGCGGAACGGATAAATGGAATCGATCCCTACTATTTTCACTTTTGGCAAATATCTGAACAACCGAATGCGAAAATAGAAACCGGACCTTAGGTGTACATTGTGGTATGAGCAAATTTGACACCAACGTTCGAGTTTGCGTTCAATATCAAGCGGTTTATATATTGGGACATAACATTTTATATGAGCGCCGCTGTACGAGAAAACGTCACATGTGACGTCACCACGTACTGACAGTAACCAATTTTTGCCCCATATTGCAATATAAAAACGAAGTGACCGTTTGGAGTAAATATTGTTTCCTGCTTGCAAATAGTGACATCACATGTTGCGTTTCCTTGAAATGACATCACTTACAGAAAGGGTTGTAAATCCCACAGCATCTTAGATAGGTGCCTATCAAAATGAATGATGATTAAGAACAAGGGAGGAACATATTGTAGATGTGGGAACTATCTATACCTTGTCTGGTCAAGCCCCATGGTAGGACGATGAGTGTGAGATATTTAAACATAGTAAATATACGGTTACTTAGAGCAACACATGATATTAGTGATCTCGCATTTTGAAATATACAAATCTTAGTTTTAAAAATGTTGTTGTTCATCAAAGAAATTAAAATTTCATTTTAATTAGAAAAGAAAATAAGTTGACAAATTAGAGCTTAACCAGATCGAAGTACGGTAGAACCTCAATAATAAGACCACCCTTGGGGTCCTTACAAACTGGAATTCTTATTGAGGTGGTCTTAATATTGAGGTTAGATAAACAGCAAACAGCATAAATGGACTTGCTAATTGTGTTCTTAATATTTTGATGTGGTCTTATTATTTAAGTGGTCTTGGTCGAATCCCGGTAGCGCCATTGGCCGAATTTTCGTGTTTCTCAAAACATGACTTTATTGAAATGAGGTTTTACTTTAGTACATATATTATCACTGAAAACCAATGGTATACTTAATTCAGCAAATCGTTGTTCGATAAGATTGCTGATCCTATCATAGTTTCCAATATTTATATAATGACAACCTTCTCAGTGCAAAAAATACTATTCACGAATATTAAGATCTATATTCCAATTGTCAGTAGGAAAATATCCAGGTAATGGTGGTATAAGTGGTATAGAGCTGTGCAAATCTACTAGTGATATTATATATACATAACTATGTAGTTTGGTACATTTACAAATGATAGATTTATAAATGTAACTGTCACTTCGACTCGTATGCATCTTGTTTGTCTTTGAGCACATTGCTATGTCAAGTTGTCTTTTCGCTTATTTTTGTCTTGATTTTCGTTTTGCTCAGACATAAAATAGTGTTTAGCTCAGACATTGTAATATTACCTTACCGTGGGAAGGCACTGTCTTGTGTATGTGGCGTTCCTTGTAGTTACGTATTCTCTCTGTTTTACCTCTGAGGTTCAAACAAAGTTTATATATTGACGCATTGAAACACTTTATATTATGCGTTGATCTATCCTGAATAGAGGCTTTATACGTGTATTTGTGTTTATTAATCATTGCATGTATCAGATAATGATATATTGCCTTCCTCTGTGTGTTTCTATGTGTTAACCCATAAATTGCATTCAAACTGGGAAATTGAGCATATTCTATAAGTATATTAGGTCAATATAATCAACAGGTGAACTCTACTTTCCCCACTAATTGCATTCAAAATAGTAAACATAACCTATTATATATGTATTTAAGGTCAATATATTCATAAATGAACTCAATTTTACCCAAACTATTGCATTCAAAATGGGAAATTGAGCAAAATAAACTCAAATATACCAATGAACTGCATTCAAAATAGGAAATTTGGCATACTCTATAGGTATATAAGGTCAATATAATCAACAGGTGAACTCTATTTTCCTCACTAATTGCATTCAAAATAGTAAATATAACACATTATAGATGTATTTAAGGTCAATATGTTCATAAATGAACTCAAATCTACCCATCAATTGCATTCAAAGTGGACAATTTTGCATATTCTTTAGGTATATTAGGTCTATATTATCAATAGGTGAACTCTATTTTTCTCACTAATTGCATTCAAAACAGTGAATATAACTTATTACATATGAATTTTAGTTCAATATATTCTAAAATAAACTCAAATATACCAATGAACTGCATTCAAATTGGAATATTTTGCATATTCTTTAGGTATATTAAGTCAATATAATTAACAGGTGAACTCTATTTTCCTCAGTAATTGCATTCAAAAAGTAAATATAACACATTTTATATAAATTTTAGGTCAACATATGCAAAAATGAACTCAAATATACACATACATTGCATTCAAAGTGGAAACTTGTGCATATTCTTTAGGTATATAAGGTCAATATAATCAACAGGTGAACTCTATTTTCCTCACTAATTGCATTCAAAATAGTAAATATAACACATTATAGATGTATTTAAGGTCAATATGTTCATAAATGAACTCAAATCTACCCATCAATTGCATTCAAAGTGGACAATTTTGCATATTCTTTAGGTATATTAGGTCTATATTATCAATAGGTGAACTCTATTTTTCTCACTAATTGCATTCAAAACAGTGAATATAACTTATTACATATGAATTTTAGTTCAATATATTCTAAAATAAACTCAAATATACCAATGAACTGCATTCAAATTGGAATATTTTGCATATTCTTTAGGTATATTAAGTCAATATAATTAACAGGTGAACTCTATTTTCCTCAGTAATTGCATTCAAAAAGTAAATATAACACATTTTATATAAATTTTAGGTCAACATATGCAAAAATGAACTCAAATATACACATACATTGCATTCAAAGTGGAAACTTGTGCATATTCTTTAGGTATATTAGGTCTATATAATCAATAGGTGAACTCTATTTTCCTCACTAATTACATTCAAAACAGTGAATATAACATATTTCATATGAATTTTAGTTCAATATATTAAAACATGAACTCTAATACACCCACAAATTGCATTCAAAGTGGAAAATTGTGCATATTCTTTAGGTATTTTAGGCCCATACAATCAACATATAAACTGTATTTTCCTCAGTAATTGCATTCAAAATAGTAATTATAATACAATGTATATGAATTTTAGGTCAATATATGCAAAAATGAACTCAAATATACACATACATTGCATTCAAAGTGGAAACTTGTGCATATTCTTTAGGTATATTAGGTCTATATAATCAAGAGGTGAACTCTATTTTCCTCACTAATTACATTCAAAACAGTGAATATAACATATTTCATATGAATTTTAGTTCAATATATTAAAACATGAACTCTAATACACCCACAAATTGCATTCAAAGTGGAAAATTGTGCATATTCTTAAGGTATTTTAGGCCCATACAATCAATATGTGAACTGTATTTTCCTCAGTTATTGCATTCAAATAGTAAATAGAGCACATTATATATGAAATTTAGGTCAATATATGCAAAAATGAACTCAAATATACCCATACATTGCATTTAAAGTGGAAATTGTGCATATTCTTTTTGGTATATTAGGTCTATATAATCAATAGGTGAACTGTATTTTCCTCAGTAATTGCATTCAAATAGTAAATATATTACATTATGTATGAATTTTAGGTCAATATATGCAAAAATGAACTCAAATATACACATACATTGCGTTCAAAGTGGAAACTTGAGCATATTCTTTAGGTATATTTGGTCTATATAATCAATAGGTGAACTCTATTCTCCTCACTAATAGCATTCAAAACAGTGAATATAAATTATTACATATGCAATTTAGTTCAATATATTCAAACATAAACTCAAATATACCAATGAACTGCATTCAAAGTGGAAAATAGTGCATATTCGTTAGGTATATCAGGTCAATATAATCAACAGGTGAACTCTATTCTCCTCACTGATTGCATTCAAAACAGTGAATATAACTTATTACATATGAATTTTAGGTCAATATATTCAAAAATGAACTCAAATATACACATACATTGCATCTAAAGTGGAAAATTGTCCATATTCTTTATGTACCTTAGGTCTATATAATCAATAGGTGTACTCTATTGTTCTCACTAATTGCATTCAAAACAGTGATTATAACATATTTCATATGCATTTTAGTTCAATATATTAAAACATGAACTCTAATACACCCATAAAGTGCATTCAAAGTGGAAAATTGTGCATATACTTTAGGTATAATAGGTCCATACAATCAACATATGAACTGTATTTTCCTCAGTAATTGCATTCAAAATAGTAATTATAATACAATGTATATGAATTTTAGGTCAATATATGCAAAAATGAACTCAAATATACACATACATTGCATTCAAAGTGGAAACTTGTGCATATTCTTTAGGTATATTAGGTCTATATAATCAAGAGGTGAACTCTATTTTCCTCACTAATTACATTCAAAACAGTGAATATAACATATTTCATATGAATTTTAGTTCAATATATTAAAACATGAACTCTAATACACCCACAAATTGCATTCAAAGTGGAAAATTGTGCATATTCTTAAGGTATTTTAGGCCCATACAATCAATATGTGAACTGTATTTTCCTCAGTTATTGCATTCAAATAGTAAATAGAGCACATTATATATGAAATTTAGGTCAATATATGCAAAAATGAACTCAAATATACCCATACATTGCATTTAAAGTGGAAATTGTGCATATTCTTTTTGGTATATTAGGTCTATATAATCAATAGGTGAACTGTATTTTCCTCAGTAATTGCATTCAAATAGTAAATATATTACATTATGTATGAATTTTAGGTCAATATATGCAAAAATGAACTCAAATATACACATACATTGCGTTCAAAGTGGAAACTTGAGCATATTCTTTAGGTATATTTGGTCTATATAATCAATAGGTGAACTCTATTCTCCTCACTAATAGCATTCAAAACAGTGAATATAAATTATTACATATGCAATTTAGTTCAATATATTCAAACATAAACTCAAATATACCAATGAACTGCATTCAAAGTGGAAAATAGTGCATATTCGTTAGGTATATTAGGTCAATATAATCAACACGTGAACTCTATTCTCCTCACTGATTGCATTCAAAACAGTGAATATAACTTATTACATATGAATTTTAGGTCAATATATTCAAAAATAAACTCAAATATACCAATGAACTGCATTCAAAGTGGAAAATTGTGCATATTCTTTAGGTATATTAGGTCCATACAATCAACATGTGAACTGTATTTTCCTCACTAATTGCATTCAAAATAGTAATTATAATACAATGTATATGAATTGTAGGTCAATATATGCAAAAATGAACTCAAATATACACATACATTGCATTCAAAGTGGAAACTTGTGCATATTCTTTAGGTACATTAGGTCTATATAATCAATAGGTGAACTCTATTTTCCTCACTAATTGCATTCAAAACAGTCAATATAACTTATTACATATACATTTTAGTTCAATATATTCAAAAATAAACTCAAATATACCAATGAACTGCATACAAAGTGGACAATTTTGCATATTCTTTAGGTATATTAGGTCAATATAATCAATAGGTGAACTCTATTTTTCTCACTAATTGCATTCAAAACAGTGAATATAACTTATTACATATGAATTTTAGTTCAATATATTCTAAAATAAACTCAAATATACCAATGAACTGCATTCAAATTGGAATATTTTGCATATTCTTTAGGTATATTAGGTCAATATAATTAACAGGTGAACTTTATTTTCCTCAGTAATTGCATTCAAAAAGTAAATATAACACATTTTATATAAATTTTAGGTCAATATATGCAAAAATGAACTCAAATATACACATACATTGCATTCAAAGTGGAAACTTGAGCATATTCTTTAGGTATATTTGGTCTATATAATCAATAGGGAACTCTATTCTCCTCACTAATAGCATTCAAAACAGTGAATATAAATTATTACATATGCAATTTAGTTCAATATATTCAAACATAAATTCAAATATACCAATGAACTGTATACAAAGTGGTTAATTTTGCATATTCTTTGGGTATATAAGGTCAATATAATCAACAGGTAAACTCTATTTTCCTCACTAATTGCATTCAAAATAGGAAATATAACATATTATATATGAATTTGAGGTCAATATATGCAAAAATGAATTCAAATATACCCATACATTGCATTCCAAGTGGAAAATTGTCCATATTCTTTAGGTATATTAGGTCTATACAATCAACATGTGAACTCTATTTTCCTCAGTAATTGCATTCAAAATAGTACATATTAGACATTATATTTGAATTTTAGTTCAATATATTCCAAAATGAACTCAAATATACCAATAAAATGCATTGTAAGTGGGAATTAGTGTATATTCTTTAGGTATATTAAGTCAATATAATCAGAAGTTGATATATATTTTCCTCACTAATTGCATTCAAAACAGTAAATATAAGATTGTATATATGAATTTGACTGATATGTCATGTTGTATATTTGGGGACCAGAGCATAACAATATTTCGAATGAGACACTGTAATTACAGCCTTCAAATTATTCAAGTAATCTGATCATATAGCCTAGATATCTGAAATTCTTATTAATTAATGAAATTTAAATACTAATATGATTACAACATTCTATACAGAATCATTTAATACTTGAACTATGGTGTAACTATCTAATTTTGTGTCAGATTGCTTTTTTTCAAACCCATCTCATATCTTTAAAGTTAATTAATAACTCTTCTATCAAACCTAAGCATGTTTGAAGCTGTAAGGTTATATGGTTCTTCTTTTTGTTCACTTTTAACCTTCTGTATTGCATAGTATAAATCATAAGATGCTTAAATGAAGGGTTGTCTAAAAATGTAACGAATTTATATTCACTGTACCTCAAAGTATTCAAACTGAACTAGAGGTAGGTTCTAATATACACTTCGCCTTGCATTACAATAACTAGGACCGACAATTCGGCCCCGCAAATACCGTGATACAGCCGGATAATACGGTCAAAGTGTTTATTTCCAACGAGTGAGGGTATTTTCTTTATTTCCAACGAGTGAGAACCGGTTAAATGTTTAAAATTCGGCGTGTTTTTCGGAGCTCCGTCCACCATGCGCAGATACAAATGTAACTTTTTGCATATTCTTTAGGTATATTAGGTCAATATAATCAACAGGTGAACTCTATTTTCCTCACTAATTGCATTTAAAACAGTGAATATAACATATTGCATTTGAATTTTAGTTCAATATATTCAAAAATGAACTCAAATACACTCATAAAGTGCATTCAAAGTGGAAAATTATGCATGTTCTTTAGGTATATTAGGTCCATACAATCAACATGTCAACAGCATATTCCTCACTAATTGCATTCAAAATAGGAAATATAACACATTATATATGAATTTGAGGTCAACATATGCAAAAATGAACTCAAATATATACAAACATTGCATTCAAAGTGGAAAATTGTGCATATTCTTTAGGTATTTTAGGTAATAATGAATATGTGAACTGTATTTTCCTCACTAATTACATTCAAAACAGTGAATATAACATATTTCATATGCATTTTAGTTCAATATATTAAAACATGAACTCTAATACACCCACAAATTGCATTCAAAGTGGAAATTGTGCATATTCTTTAGGTATTTTAGGCACATACAATCAACATGTGAACTGTATTTTCCTCAGTTATTGCATTCAAATAGTAAATAGAGCACATTATATATGAAATTTAGGTCAATATATGCAAAAATGAACTCAAATATACCCATACATTGCATTTAAAGTGGAAATTGTGCATATTCTTTTGGTATATTAGGTCTATATAATCAATAGGTGAACTGTATTTTCCTCAGTAATTGCATTCAAATAGTAAATGTATCACATTATGTATGAATTCCAGGTCAATATATGCAAAAATGAACTCAAATATACACATACATTGCATTCAAAGTGGAAACTTGTGCATATTCTTTAGGTATATTAGGTCTATATAATCAATAGGTGAACTCTATTTTCCTCACTAATTGCATTCAAAACAGTGAATATAACTTATTACATATGAATTTTAGGTCAATATATGCAAAAATGAACTCAAATATATACATACATTGCATCTAAAGTGGAAAAGTGTGCATATTCTTTATGTACCTTAGGTCTATATAATCAATAGGTGTACTCTATTGTTCTCACTAATTGCATTCAAAACAGTGAATATAACATATTTCATATGCATTTTAGTTCAATATATTAAAACATGAACTCTAATAAACCCATAAAGTGCATTCAAAGTGGAAAATTGTGCATATTCTTTAGGTATAATAGGTCCAAACAATCAACATATGAACTGTATTTTCCTCAGTAATTGCATTCAAAATAGTAATTATAATACAATGTACAGGAATTTTAGGTCAATATATGCAAAAATGAACTCAAATATACACATACATTGCATTCAAAGTGGAAACTTGTGCATATTCTTTAGGTATATTAGGTCTATATAATCAATAGGTGAACTCTATTTTCCTCACTTATTGCATTCAAAACAGTCAATATAACTTATTACATATACATTTTAGTTCAATATATTCAAAGATGAAGTCTAATACATCCATAAATTGCATTCAAATTGGAAAATTGTGCATATTCTTTAGGTATTTTAGGCCCATACAATCAACATGTGAACTGTATTTTCCTCAGTTATTGCATTCAAATAGTAAATAGAGCACATTATGTATGACTTTTAGGTCAATATATGCAAAAATGAACTCAAATATACACATACATTGCATTCAAAGTGGAAACTTGAGCATATTCTTTAGGTATATTTGGTCTATATAATCAATAGGTGAACTCTAATTTTCTCACTAATAGCATTCAAAACAGTGAATATAAATTATTATATATGCAATTTAGTTCAATATATTCAAACATAAATTCAAATATACCAATGAACTGCATTCAAAGTGGAAAATTGTGCATATTCTTTAGGTATATTAGGTCCATGCAATCAACATGTGAACTGTATTTTCCTCACTAATTGCATTCAAAATAGTAGTTATAATACAATATATATGAATTTTAGGTCAATATATGCAAAAATGAACTCAAATATACACATTCATTGCATTCAAAGTGGAAACTTGTGCATATTCTTTAGGTATAATAGGTCCTTACAATCAACATATGAACTGTATTTTCCTCAGTAATTGCATTCAATATAGTAATTATACTACAATGTATATGAATTTTAGGTCAATATATGCAAAAAAGAACTCAAATATACACATACATTGCATTCAAAGTGGAAACCTGTGCATATTCTTTAGGTATATTAGGTCTATATAATCAATAGATGAACTCTTGTTTCCTCACAGGTTGCATTGAAAGCAGTGAATATAACTTATTACATATACATTTTAGTTTAATATATTCATAAATAAACTCAAATATACCAATGAACTGCATACAAAGTGGACAATTTTGCATATTCTTTAGGTATATAAGGTCAATATAATCATCAGATAAACTCTATTTTCCTCACTAATTGCATTCAAAATAGGAAATATAACACATTATATATGAATTTGAGGTCAATATATGCAAAAATGAATTCAAATATAGCCATACATTGCATTCAAAGTTGAAAATTGTCCATATTCTTTAGGTATATTAGGTCTATACAATCAACATGTGAACTCTATTTTCCTCAGTAATTGCATTCAAAATAGTACATATAAGACATTATATTTGAATTGTAGTTCAACATATTCCAAAATGAAACCAAATATACCAATAAAATGCATTGAAAGTGGGAATTAGTGCATATTCTTTAGGTATATTAAGTCAATATAATCAGAAGTTGAAATATATTTTCCTCACTAATTGCATTCAAAACAGTAAATATAAGATTGTATATATGAATTTGACTGATATGTCATGTTGTGTATTTGGTGACCAGAGCATAACAATATTTCGAATGAGACACTGTAATTACAGCCTTCAAATTATTCAAGTAATCTGATCATAATAGCCTAGATATCTGAAATTCTTATTAATTAATGAAATTTAAATACTAATATGATTACAACATTCTATACAGAATCATTTAATACTTGAATTATGGTGTAACTATCTAATTTTGTGTCAGATTGCTTTTTTTCAAACCCATCTCATATCTTTAAAGTTAATTAATAACTCTTCTAGCAAACCTAAGCATGTTTGAAGCTGTAAGGTTATATGGTTCTTCTTTTTGTTCACTTTTAACCTTCTGTATTGCATAGTATAAATCATAAGATGCTTAAATGAAGGGTTGTCTAAAAATGTAACGAATTTATATTCACTGTACCTCAAAGTATTCAAACTGAACTAGAGGTAGGTTCTAATATACACATCGCCTTGAATTACAATAACTAGGACCGACAATTCGGCCCCGCAAATACCGTGATACAGCCGGATAATACGGTCAAAGTGTTTATTTCCAACGAGTGATGGTATTTTCTTTATTTCCAACGAGTGAGAACCGGTTAAATGTTTAAAATTCGGCGTGTTTTTCGGAGCTCCGTCCACCATGCGCAGATACAAATGTAACTTTTTGCATATTCTTTAGGTATATTAGGTCAATATAATCAACAGGTGAACTCTATTTTCCTCACTAATTGCATTTAAAACAGTGAATATAACATATTACATTTGAATTTTAGTTCAATTTATTCAAAAATGAACTCAAATACACCCATAAAGTGCATTCAAAGTGGAAAATTATGCATGTTCTTTAGGTATATTAGGTCCATACAATCAATATGTCAACAGCATATTCCTCACTAATTGCATTCAAAATAGGAAATATAACACATTATATATGAATTTGAGGTCAATATATGCAAAAATGAACTCAAATATACCCATACATTGCATTTAAAGTGGAAATTGTGCATATTCTTTAGGTATATTAGGTCAATATAATTAACAGGTGAACTCTATTTTCCTCAGTAATTGCATTCAAAAAGTAGATACAACACATTTTATATAAATTTTAGGTCAATATATGCAAAAATGAACTCAAATATACACATACATAGCATTCAAAGTGGAAACTTGTGCATATTCTTTAGGTATATTAGGTCTATATAATCAATAGGTGAACTCTATTTTCCTCACTAATTGCATTCAAAACAGTCAATATAACTTATTACATATACATTTTAGTTCAATATATTCAAAAATAAACTCAAATATACCAATGAACTGCATTCAAAGTGGAAAATTGTGCATATTCTTTAGGTATATTAGGTCCATACAGTCAACATGTGAACTGTATTTTCCTCACTAAATGCATTCAAAATAGTAATTATAATACAATGTATATGAATTTTAGGTCAATATATGCAAAAATGAACTCAAATATACACATACATTGCATTCAAAGTGGAAACTTGTGCATATTCTTTAGGTATATTAGGTCTATATAATCAATAGGTGAACTCTATTTTCCTCACTAATTGCATTCAAAACAGTCAATATAACTTATGACATATACATTTTAGTTCAATATATTCAAAAATAAACTCAAATACACCCACAAATTGCATTCAAAGTGGAAAATTGTGCATATTCTTTATGTACCTTAGGTCAATATAATCAAAAGGTGCACTCTATTGTTCTCACTAATTGCATTCAAAACAATGAATATAACATATTTCATATGCATTTTAGTTCAATATATTAAAACATGAACTCTAATACACCCATAAAGTGCATTCAAAGTGGAAAATTGTGCATATTCTTTAGGTATAATAGGTCCATACAATCAACATATGAACTGTATTTTCCTCAGTAATTGCATTCAAAATAGTAATTATAATACAATGTATATGAATTTTAGGTCAATATATTCAAAAATGAACACAAATATACACATACATTGCATTCAAATTGGAAACTTGAGCATATTCTTTATGTTTATTTGGTCTATATAATCAATAGGTGAGCTCTATTTTCCTCACTAATTGCATTCAAAGCAGTGAATATAACTTATTACATATACATTTTAGTTCAATATATTCATAAATAAACTCAAATATACCAATGAACGGCATACAAAGTGGACAATTTTGCATAATCTTTAGGTACATAAGGTCAATATAATCAACAGGTAAACTCTATTTTCCTCACTAATTGCATTCAAAATAGGAAATATAACACATTATATATGAATTTGAGGTCAATATATGCAAAACTGAATTCAAATATACCCATGCATTGCATTCAAAGTGGAAAATTGTCCATATTCTTTAGGTATATTAGGTCTATACAATCAACATGTGAACTCTATTTTCCTCAGTAATTGCATTCAAAATAGTACATATAAGACATTATATTTGAATTTTAGTTCAACATGTTCCAAAATGAACTCAAATATACCAATAAAATGCATTGAAAGTGGGAATTAGTGCATATTCTTTAGGTATATTAAGTCAATATAATCAGAAGTTGAAATATATTTTCCTCACTAATTGCATTCAAAACAGTAAATATAAGATTGTATATATGAATTTGACTGATATGTCATGTTGTGTATTTGGGGACCAGAGCATAACAATATTGCGAATGAGACACTGTAATTACAGCCTTCAAATTATTCAAGTAATCTGATCATATAGCCTAGATATCTGAAATTCTTATTAATTAATGAAATTTAAATACTAATATGATTACAACATTCTATACAGAATCATTTAATACTTGAATTATGGTGTAACTATCTAATTTTGTTTCAGATTGCTTTTTTTCAAACCCATCTCATATCTTTAAAGTTAATTAATAACTCTTCTAGCAAACCTAAGCATGTTTGAAGCTGTAAGGTTATATGGTTCTTCTTTTTGTTTACTTTTAACCTTCTGTATTGCATAGTATAAATCATAAGATGCTTAAATGAAGGGTTGTCTAAAAATGTAACGAATCTATATTCACTGTAACTCAAAGTATTCAAACTGAACTAGAGGTAGGTTCTAATATACACTTCGCCTTGCATTACAATAACTAGGACCGACAATTCGGCCCCGCAAATACCGTGATACAGCCGGATAATACGGTCAAAGTGTTTATTTCAAACGAGTGAGGGTATTTTCTTTATTTCCAACGAGTGAGAACCGGTTAAATGTTTAAAATTCGGCGTGTTTTTCGGAGCTCCGTCCACCATGCGCAGATACAAATGTAACTTTTTGCATATTCTTTAGGTATATTAGGTCAATATAATCAACAGGTGAACTCTATTTTCCTCACTAATTGCATTTAAAACAGTGAATATAACATATTACATTTGAATTTTAGTTCAATATATTCAAAAATGAACTCAAATACACCCATAAAGTGCATTCAAAGTGGAAAATTATGCATGTTCTTTAGGTATATTAGGTCCATACAATCAACATGTCAACAGCATATTCCTCACTAATTGCATTCAAAATAGGAAATATAACACATTATATATGAATTTGAGGTCAATATATGCAAAAATAAACTCAAGTATATACATACATTGCATTCAAAGTGGAAAATTGTGCATATTAGTTCGGTATATTAGGTCTATATGATCAATAGGTGAACTCTATTTTCCTCACTAATTGCATTCAAAACAGTAAATATAACTTATTACAGATGAATTTTAGTTCAATATATTCTAAAATAAACTCAAATTTACCAATGAACTGCATTCAAATTGGAATATTTTGCATCTTTAGGTATATTAGGTCAATATAATTAACAGGTGAACTCTATTTTCCTCCGTAATTGCATTCAAAAAGTAAATATAACACATTTTATATAAATTTTAGGTCAATATATGCAAAAATGAACTCAAATATACACATACATTGCATTCAAATTGGAAACTTGTGCATATTCTTTAGGTATATTAGGTCTATATAATCAATAGGTGAACTCTATTTTCCTCACTTATTACATTCAAAACAGTGAATATAACATATTTCATATGAATTTTAGTTCAATATATTAAAACATGAACTCTAATACACCCACAAATTGCATTCAAAATGGAAAATTGTGCATATTCTATAGGTATTTTAGGCCCATACAATCAACATGTGAACTGTATTTTCCTCAGTTATTGCATTCAAATAGTAAATATAGCACTTATATATGAAATTTAGGTCAATATATGCAAAAATGAACTCAAATATACACATACATTGCATTTAAAGTGGAAATTGTGCATATTCTTTTGGTATATTAGGTCTATATAATCAATAGGTGAACTGTATTTTCCTCAGTAATTGCATTCAAATAGTAAATATATTACATTATGTATGAATTTTAGGTCAATATATGCAAAAATGAACTCAAATATACACATACATTGCATTCAAAGTGGAAACTTGTGCATATTATTTAGGTATATTAGGTCTATATAATCAATAGGTGAACTCTATTTTCCTCACTAATTGCATTCAAAACAGTCAATATAACTTATTACATATACATTTTAGTTCAATATATTCAAAAATAAACTCAAATATACCAATGAATTGCATACAAAGTGGACAATTTTGCATATTCTTTAGGTATATTAGGTCAATATAATCAACAAGTAAACTCTATTTTCCTCACTAATTGCATTCAAAGCAGTGAATATAACTTATTACATATACATTTTAGTTCAATATATTCAAAAATAAATTCAAATATACCAATGAACTGCATTCAAAGTGGAAAATTGTGCATATTCTTTAGGTATAATAGGTCCATACAATCAACATATGAACTGTATTTTCCTCAGTAATTGCATTCAAAATAGTAATTATAATACAATGTATATGAATTTTAGGTCAATACATTCAAAAATGAACACAAATATACACATACATTGCATTCAAAGTGGAAACTTGAGCATATTCTTTATGTATATTTGGTCTATATAATCAATAGGTGAGCTCTATTTTCCTCACTAATTGCATTCAAAACAGTGAATATAACATATTTCATATGAATTTTAGTTCAATATATTAAAACATGTATAATATATATATGAGTACATCCATAAATTGCATTCAAAGTGGAAAATTGTCCATATTCTTTAGGTATTTTAGGCCCATACAATCAACATGTGAACTGTATTTTCCTCAGTTATTGCATTCAAATAGTAAATATAGCACATTATATTTGAAATTTAGGTCAATATATTCAAAAATGACCTCAAATATACCCATACATTGCATTTCAAGTGGAAATTGTGCATATTATTTAGGTATATTAGGTCTATATAATCAATAGATGAACTCTTTTTTCCTCACAAGTTGCATTCAAAGCAGTGAATATAACTTATTACATATACATTTTAGTTCAATATATTCATAAATAAACTCAAATATAACAATGAACTGCATACAAAGTGGACAATTTTGCATAATCATTAGGTACATAAGGTCAATATAATCAACAGGTAAACTCTATTTTCCTCACTAATTGCATTCAAAATAGGAAATATAACACATTATATATGAATTTGAGGTCAATATATGCAAAAATGAATTCAAATATACCCAAACATTGCATTCAAAGTGGAAAATTGTCCATATTCTTTAGGTATATTAGGTCTATACAATCAACATGTGAACTCTATTTACCTCAGTAATTGCATTCAAAATAGTACATATAAGACATTATATTTGAATTTTAGTTCAACATATTCCAAAATGAACTCAAATATACCAATAAAATGCATTGAAAGTGGGAATTAGTGCATATTCTTTAGGTATATTAAGTCAATATAATCAGAAGTTGAAATATATTTTCCTCACTAATTGCATTCAAAACAGTAAATATAAGATTGTATATATGAATTTGACTGATATGTCATGTTGTGTATTTGGGGACCAGAGCATAACAATATTTCGAATGAGACACTGTAATTACAGCCTTCAAATTATTCAAGTAATCTGATCATATAACCTAGATATCTGAAATTCTTATTAATTAATGAAATTTAAATACTAATATGATTACAACATTCTATACAGAATCATTTAATACTTGAATTATGGTGTAACTATCTAATTTTGTGTCAGATTGCTTTTTTTCAAACTCATCTCATATCTTTAAAGTTAATTAATAACTCTTCTAGCAAACCTAAGCATGTTTGAAGCTGTAAGGTTATATGGTTCTTCTTTTTGTTTACTTTTAACCTTCTGTATTGCATAGTATAAATCATAAGATGCTTAAATGAAGGGTTGTCTAAAAATGTAACGAATCTATATTCACTGTAACTCAAAGTATTCAAACTGAACTAGAGGTAGGTTCTAATATACACTTCGCCTCGCATTACAATAACTAGGACCGACAATTCGGCCCCGCAAATACCGTGATACAGCCGGATAATACGGTCAAAGTGTTTATTTCCAACGAGTGAGGGTATTTTCTTTATTTCCAACGAGTGAGAACCGGTTAAATGTTTAAAATTCGGCGTGTTTTTCGGAGCTCCGTCCACCATGCGCAGATACAAATGTAACTTTTTGCATATTCTTTAGGTATATTAGGTCAATATAATCAACAGGTGAACTCTATTTTCCTCACTAATTGCATTTAAAACAGTGAATATAACATATTACATTTGAATTTTAGTTCAATATATTCAAAAATGAACTCAAATACACCCATAAAGTGCATTCAAAGTGGAAAATTATGCATGTTCTTTAGGTATATTAGGTCCATACAATCAACATGTCAACAGCATATTCCTCACTAATTGCATTCAAAATAGGAAATATAACACATTATATATGAATTTGAGGTCAATATATGCAAAAATAAACTCAAGTATATACATACATTGCATTCAAAGTGGAAAATTGTGCATATTCTTTAGGAATATTAGGTCTATATAATGAATAGGTGAACTGTATTTTCCTCAGTAATTGCATTCAAATAGTAAATATATCACATTATGTATGAATTTTAGGTCAATTTATGCAAACATGAACTCAAATATACACATACATTGCATTCAAAGTGGAAAATTGTGCATATTAGTTAGGTATATTAGGTCTATATAATCAATAGGTGAACTCTATTTTCCTCACTAATTGCATTCAAAACAGTGAATATAACTTATTACATATGAATTTTAGTTCAATATATTCTAAAATAAACTCAAATATACCAATGAACTGCATTCAAATTGGAATATTTTGCATCTTCTTTAGGTATATTAGGTCAATATAATTAACAGGTGAACTCTATTTTCCTCAGTAATTGCATTCAAAAAGTAAATATAACACATTTTATATAAATTTTAGGTCAATATATGCAAAAATGAACTCAAATATACACATACATTGCATTCAAAGTGGAAACTTGTGCATATTCTTTAGGTATATTAGGTGTATAAAATCAATAGGTGAACTCTATTTTCCTCACTAATTACATTCAAAACAGTGAATATAACATATTTCATATGAATTTTAGTTCAATATATTAAAACATGAACTCTAATACACCCACAAATTGCATTCAAAGTGGAAAATTGTGCATATTCTTTAGGTATTTTAGGCCCATACAATCAACATGTGAACTGTATTTTCCTCAGTTATTGCATTCAAATAGTAAATAGAGCACATTATATATGAAATTTAGGTCAATATATGCAAAAATGAACTCAAATATACACAGACATTGCATTTAAAGTGGAAATTGTGCATATTCTTTTGGTATATTAGGTCTATATAATCAATAGGTGAACTGTATTTTCCTCACTAATTGCATTCAAATAGTAAATATATTACATTATGTATGAATTTTAGGTCAATATATGCAAAAATGAACTCAAATATACACATACATTGCATTCATAGTGGAAACTTTTGCATATTCTTTAGGTATATTAGGTCTATATAATCAATAGGTGAACTCTATTTTCCTCACTAATTGCATTCAAAACAGTCAATATAACTTATTACATATACATTTTAGTTCAATATATTCAAAAATGAACTCAAATATACCCATACATTGCATTTCAAATGGAAATTGTGCATATTATTTAGGTATATTAGGTCTATATAATCAATAGATGAACTCTTTTTTCCTCACAAGTTGCTTTCAAAGCAGTGAATATAACTTATTACATATACATTTTAGTTCAATATATTCAAAAATAAACTCAAATATACCAATGAACTGCATTCAAAGTGGAAAATTGTGCATATTCTTTAGGTATATTAGGTCCATACAATCAACATGTGAACTGTATTTTCCTCACTAATTGCATTCAAAATAGTAATTATAATACAATGTATATGAATTTTAGGTCAATATATGCAAAAATGAACTCAAGTATACACATACCTTGCATTCAAAGTGGAAACTTGTGCATATTCTTGAGGTATATTAGGTCTATATAATCAATAGGTGAACTCTATTTTCCTCACTAATTGCATTCAAAACAGTGAATATAACTTATTACATATGAATTTTAGTTCAATATATTCTAAAATAAACTCAAATATACCAATGAACTGCATTCAAATTGGAATATTTTGCATCTTCTTTAGGTATATTAGGTCAATATAATTAACAGGTGAACTCTATTTTCCTCAGTAATTGCATTCAAAAAGTAAATATAACACATTTTATATAAATTTTAGGTCAATATATGCAAAAATGAACTCAAATATACACATACATTGCATTCAAAGTGGAAACTTGTGCATATTCTTTAGGTATATTAGGTCTATATAATCAATAGGTGAACTCTATTTTCCTCACTAATTACATTCAAAACAGTGACTATAACATATTTCATATGGATTTTAGTTCAATATATTAAAACATGAACTCTAATACACCCACAAATTGCATTCAAAGTGGAAAATTGTGCATATTCTTTAGGTATATTAGGTCTATATAATCAATAGGTGAACTCTATTTTCCTCACTAATTACATTCAATACAGTGAATATAACATATTTCATATGAATTTTAGTTCAATATATTAAAACATGAACTCTAATACACCCACAAATTGCATTCAAAGTGGAAAATTGTGCATATTCTTTAGGTATATTAGGTCTATATAATCAATAGGTGAACTCTATTTTCCTCACTAATTACATTCAAAACAGTGAATATAACATATTTCATATGAATTTTAGTTCAATATATTAAAACATGAACTCTAATACACCCACAAATTGCATTCAAAGTGGAAAATTGTGCATATTCTTTAGGTATTTTAGGCCCATACAATCAACATGTGAACTGTATTTTCCTCAGTTATTGCATTCAAATAGTAAATAGAGCACATTATATATGAAATTTAGGTCAATATATGCAAAAATGAACTCAAATATACCCATACATTGCATTTAAAGTGGAAATTGTGCATATTCTTTTGGTATATTAGGTCTATATAATCAATAGGTGAACTGTATTTTCCTCAGTAATTGCATTCAAATAGTAAATATATTACATTATGTATGAATTTTAGGTCAATATATGCAAAAATGAACTCAAATATACACATACATTGCATTCAAAGTGGAAACTTGTTCATATTCTTGAGGTATATTAGGTCTATATAATCAATAGGTGAACTCCATTTTCCTCACTAATTGCATTCAAAACAGTCAATATAACTTATTACATATGAATTTTAGTTCAATATATTCAAAGATGAAGTCTAATACATCCATAAATTGCATTCAAATTGGAAAATTGTGCATATTCTTTAGGTATTTTAGGCCCATACAATCAACATGTAAACTGTATTTTCCTCAGTTATTGCATTCAAATAGTAAATATAGCACATTATATATGAAATTTAGGTCAATATATGCAAAAATGAACTCAAATATACACATACATTGCATTTAAAGTGGAAATTGTGCATATTCTTTAGGTATATTAGGTCTATACAATCAATAGATGAACTCTATTTTCCTCACAAATTGCATTCAAAGCAGTGAATATAACTTATTACATATACATTTTAGTTCAATATATTCAAAAATAAACTCAAATATACCAATGAACTGCATTCAAATTGGAATATTTTGCATCTTCTTTAGGTATATTAGGTCAATATAATTAACAGGTGAACTCTATTTTCCTCAGTAATTGCATTCAAAAAGTAAATATAACACATTTTATATAAATTTTAGGTCAATATATGCAAAAATGAACTCAAATATACACATACATTGCATTCAAAGTGGAAACTTGTGCATATTCTTTAGCTATATTAGGTCGATATAATCAATAGGTGAACTCTATTTTCCTCACTAATTACATTCAAAACAGTGACTATAACATATTTCATATGGATTTTAGTTCAATATATTAAAACATGAACTCTAATACACCCACAAATTGCATTCAAAGTGGAAAATTGTGCATATTCTTTAGGTATATTAGGTCTATATAATCAATAGGTGAACTCTATTTTCCTCACTAATTACATTCAAGACAGTGAATATAACATATTTCATATGAATTTTAGTTCAATATATTAAAACATGAACTCTAATACACTCACAAATTGCATTCAAAGTGGAAAATTGTGCATATTCTTTAGGTATATTAGGTCTATATAATCAATAGGTGAACTCTATTTTCCTCACTAATTACATTCAAAACAGTGAATATAACATATTTCATATGAATTTTAGTTCAATATATTAAAACATGAACTCTAATACACCCACAAATTGCATTCAAAGTGGAAAATTGTGCATATTCTTTAGGTATTTTAGGCCCATACAATCAACATGTGAACTGTATTTTCCTCAGTTATTGCATTCAAATAGTAAATAGAGCATATTATATATGAAATTTAGGTCAATATATGCAAAAATGAACTCAAATATACCCATACATTGCATTTAAAGTGGAAATTGTGCATATTCTTTTGGTATATTAGGTCTATATAATCAATAGGTGAACTGTATTTTCCTCAGTAATTGCATTCAAATAGTAAATATATTACATTATGTATGAATTTTAGGTCAATATATGCAAAAATGAACTCAAATATACACATACATTGCATTCAAAGTGGAAACTTGTTCATATTCTTGAGGTATATTAGGTCTATATAATCAATAGGTGAACTCCATTTTCCTCACTAATTGCATTCAAAACAGTCAATATAACTTATTACATATGAATTTTAGTTCAATATATTCAAAGATGAAGTCTAATACATCCATAAATTGCATTCAAATTGGAAAATTGTGCATATTCTTTAGGTATTTTAGGCCCATACAATCAACATGTAAACTGTATTTTCCTCAGTTATTGCATTCAAATAGTAAATATAGCACATTATATATGAAATTTAGGTCAATATATGCAAAAATGAACTCAAATATACACATACATTGCATTTAAAGTGGAAATTGTGCATATTCTTTAGGTATATTAGGTCTATACAATCAATAGATGAACTCTATTTTCCTCACAAATTGCATTCAAAGCAGTGAATATAACTTATTACATATACATTTTAGTTCAATATATTCAAAAATAAACTCAAATATACCAATGAACTGCATACAAAGTGGTCAATTTTGCATATTCTTTAGGTATATTAGGTCAATATAATCAACAGGTAAACTCTATTTTCCTCATTAATTGCATTCAAAGCAGTGAATATAACTTATTACATATACATTTTAGTTCAATATATTCAAAAATAAACTCAAATATACCAATGAACTGCATTCAAAGTGGAAAATTGTGCATATTCTTTAGGTATATTAGGTCCATACAATCAACATGTGAACTGTATTTTCCTCACTAATTGCATTCAAAATAGTAATTATAATACAATGTATATGAATTTTAGGTCAATATATGCAAAAATTAACTCAAATATACACAAACATTGCATTCAAAGTGGAAACTTGTGCATATTCTTGAGGTATATTAGGTCTATATAATCAATAGGTGAACTCCATTTTCCTCACTTATTGCATTCAAAATAGTCAATATAATTTATTACATATGAATTTTAGTCCAATATATTCAAAGATAAAGTCTAATACACCCATAAATTGCATTCAAATTGGAAAATTGTGCATATTCTTTAGGTATTTTAGGCCCATACAATCAACATGTGAACTGTATTTTCCTCAGTTATTGCATTCAAATAGTAAATAGAGCACATTATATATGAAATTTAGGTCAATATATGCAAAAATGAACTCAAATATACACATACATTTCATTTAAAGTGGAAATTGTGCATATTCTTTAGGTATATTAGGTCTATACAATCAATAGATGAACTCTATTTTCCTCACAAATTGCATTCAAAGCAGTGAATATAACTTATTACATATACATTTTAGTTCAATATATTCAAAAATAAACTCAAATATACCAATGCACTGCATACAAAGTGGACAATTTTGCATATTCTTTAGGTATATTAGGTCAATATAATCAACAGGTAAACTCTATTTTCCTCATTAATTGCATTCAAAGCAGTGAATATAACTTATTACATATACATTTTAGTTCAATATATTCAAAAATAAACTCAAATATACCAATGCACTGCATTCAAAGTGGAAAATTGTGCATATTCTTTAGGTATATTAGGTCCATACAATCAACATGTGAACTGTATTTTCCTCACTAATTGCATTCAAAATAGTAATTATAATACAATGTATATGAATTTTAGGTCAATATATGCAAAAATTAACTCAAATATACACAAACATTGCATTCAAAGTGGAAACTTGTGCATATTCTTGAGGTATATTAGGTCTATATAATCAATAGGTGAACTCCATTTTCCTCACTAATTGCATTCAAAATAGTCAATATAACTTATTACATATGAATTTTAGTCCAATATATTCAAAGATAAAGTCTAATACACCCATAAATTGCATTCAAATTGGAAAATTGTGCATATTCTTTAGGTATTTTAGGCCCATACAATCAACATGTGAACTGTATTTTCCTCAGTTATTGCATTCAAATAGTAAATATAGCACATTATATATGATATTTAGGTCAATATATGCAAAAATGAACTCAAATATACACATACATTTCATTTAAAGTGGAAATTGTGCATATTCTTTTGGTATATTAGGTCTATACAATCAATAGATGAACTCTATTTTCCTCACAAATTGCATTCAAAGCAGTGAATATAACTTATTACATATACATTTTAGTTCAATATATTCAAAAATAAACTCAAATATACCAATGCACTGCATACAAAGTGGACAATTTTGCATATTCTTTAGGTATATTAGGTCAATATAATCAACAGGTAAACTCTATTTTCCTCATTAATTGCATTCAAAGCAGTTAATATAACTTATTACATATACATTTTAGTTCAATATATTTAAAAATAAACTCAAATATACCAATGAACTGCATTCAAAGTGGAAAATTGTGCATATTCTTTAGGTATATTAGGTCCATACAATCAACATGTGAACTGTATTTTCCTCACTAATTGCATTCAAAATAGTAATTATAATACAATGTATATGAATTTTAGGTCAATATATGCAAAAATTAACTCAAATATACACATACATTGCATTCAAAGTGGAAACTTGTGCATATTCTTGAGGTATATTAGGTCTATATAATCAATAGGTGAACTCCAGTTTCCTCACTAATTGCATTCAAAACAGTCAATATAACTTATTACATATGAATTTTAGTTCAATATATTCAAAGATGAAGTCTAATACATCCATAAATTGCATTCAAATTGGAAAATTGTGCATATTCTTTAGGTATTTTAGGCCCATACAATCAACATGTGAACTGTATTTTCCTCAGTTATTGCATTCAAATAGTAAATATAGCACATTATATATGAAATTTAGGTCAATATATGCAAAAATGAACTCAAATATACACATACATTTCATTTAAAGTGGAAATTGTGCATATTCTTTAGGTATATTAGGTCTATACAATCAATAGATGAACTCTATTTTCCTCACAAATTGCATTCAAAGCAGTGAATATAACTTATTACAAATACATTTTAGTTCAATATATTCAAAAATAAACTCAAATATACCCATGAACTGCATACAAAGTGGACAATTTTGCATATTCTTTAGGTATATTAGGTCAATATAATCAACAGGTAAACTCTATTTTCCTCACTAATTGCATTCAAAATAGGAAATATAACACATTATATATGAATTTGAGGTCAATATATGCAAAAATGAATTCAAATATACCCATACATTGCATTCAAAGTGGAAAATTGTCCATATTCTTTAGGTATATTAGGTCTATACCATCAACATGTGAACTCTATTTTCCTCAGTAATTGCATTCAAAATAGTACATATAAGATATTATATTTGAATTTTAGTTCAACATATTCCAAAATGAACTCAAATATACCAATAAAATGCATTGAAAGTGGGAATTAGTGCATATTCTTTATGTATATTAAGTCAATATAATCAGAAGTTGAAATATATTTTCCTCACTAATTGCATTCAAAACAGTAAATATAAGATTGTATATATGAATTTGACTGATATGTCATGTTGTGTATTTGGGGACCAGAGCATAACAATATTTCGAATGAGACACTGTAATTACAGCCTTCAAATTATTCAAGTAATCTGATCATATAGCCTAGATATCTGAAATTCTTATTAATTAATGAAATTTAAATACTAATATGATTACAACATTCTATACAGAATCATTTAACACTTGAATTATGGTGTAACTATCTAATTTTGTGTCAGATTGCTTTTTTTCAAACCCTTCTCATATCTTTAAAGTTAATTAATAACTCTTTTAGCAAACCTAAGCATGTTTGAAGCTGTAAGGTTATATGGTTCTTCTTTTTGTTTACTTTTAACCTTCTGTATTGCATAGTATAAATCATAAGATGCTTAAATGAAGGGTTGTCTAAAAATGTAACGAATCTATATTCACTGTAACTCAAAGTATTCAAACTGAACTAGAGGTAGGTTCTAATATACACTTCGCCTTGCATTACAATAACTAGGACCGACAATTCGGCCCCGCAAATACCGTGATACAGCCGGATAATACGGTCAAAGTGTTTATTTCCAACGAGTGAGGGTATTTTCTTTATTTCCAACGAGTGAGAACCGGTTAAATGTTTAAAATTCGGCATGTTTTTCGGAGCTCCGTCCACCATGCGCAGATACAAATGTAACTTTTTGCATATTCTTTAGGTATATTAGGTCAATATAATCAACAGGTGAACTCTATTTTCCTCACTAATTGCATTTAAAACAGTGAATATAACATATTACATTTGAAATTTAGTTCAATATATTCAAAAATGAACTCAAATACACCCATAAAGTGCATTCAAAGTTGAAAAGTATGCATGTTCTTTAGGTATATTAGGTCCATACAATCAACATGTCAACAGCATATTCCTCACTAATTGCATTCAAAATAGG
The DNA here is from genome assembly GCA_032209605.1 of Mactromeris polynyma. Taxonomy (NCBI): domain Eukaryota; kingdom Metazoa; phylum Mollusca; class Bivalvia; order Venerida; family Mactridae; genus Mactromeris; species Mactromeris polynyma. The sequence continues at coordinate 54,717,921 of JASFXZ010000001.1, forward strand.
AAATATAACACATTATATATGAATTTGAGGTCAATATATGCAAAAATAAACTCAAGTATATACATACATTGCATTCAAAGTGGAAAATTGTGCATATTCTTTAGGAATATTAGGTCTATATAATGAATAGGTGAACTGTATTTTCCTCAGTAATTGCATTCAAATAGTAAATATATCACATTATGTATGAATTTTAGGTCAATTTATGCAAACATGAACTCAAATATACACATACATTGCATTCAAAGTGGAAAATTGTGCATATTAGTTAGGTATATTAGGTCTATATAATCAATAGGTGAACTCTATTTTCCTCACTAATTGCATTCAAAACAGTGAATATAACTTATTACATATGAATTTTAGTTCAATATATTCTAAAATAAACTCAAATATACCAATGAACTGCATTCAAATTGGAATATTTTGCATCTTCTTTAGGTATATTAGGTCAATATAATTAACAGGTGAACTCTATTTTCCTCAGTAATTGCATTCAAAAAGTAAATATAACACATTTTATATAAATTTTAGGTCAATATATGCAAAAATGAACTCAAATATACACATACATTGCATTCAAAGTGGAAACTTGTGCATATTCTTTAGGTATATTAGGTCTATATAATCAATAGGTGAACTCTATTTTCCTCACTAATTACATTCAAAACAGTGAATATAACATATTTCATATGAATTTTAGTTCAATATATTAAAACATGAACTCTAATACACCCACAAATTGCATTCAAAGTGGAAAATTGTGCATATTCTTTAGGTATTTTAGGCCCATACAATCAACATGTGAACTGTATTTTCCTCAGTTATTGCATTCAAATAGTAAATAGAGCACATTATATATGAAATTTAGGTCAATATATGCAAAAATGAACTCAAATATACACAGA